>JAJJWW010018709.1:0-1344996 GCA_023531295.1 Papaver armeniacum | reverse complement strand
GGGGATATGAGCAAGTTTCTACCGATAATTAATTCCCACAACTCTCATCATCAACTCTCATTCCCTTTAACAATGGCTCTTTCTCGACACAATGTGTTAGTAGCGAATAAAGAAAAATCGTATAACTTCGCGAACTCGTAGGATCGAATATCTTCCATACGAGTCCATAAGAGAAATTATAAGGCGATTAAAAACATCTCAGGACTTCAAGGAGAAAGCAAAAGGCAAAGAAACAACGTAGGATCGATATTTGAATTATGAAAGGATTCCCAACAATTCATAATTGATCTCTGCCCGGGTTAATAGTTCATGCTAAGAGGAAGGAAGGAGAAGCTAGGTCATCATGCCGCGCATGAAAAGAAAAGGACGAAACGCTACAACGCAAGATTAAACACAAAGCATCGTGCGAAGGAAAAGAATCGTTCAAATGAAAGAACCAATATCAACCAACAACGATAACAATCAAATTTATGGCAAAACAACCAAAGCTAATTTTTGGTGATGAGAACATGGTAAAGAAGAGAATAATTCGAAATGATCATCTTCAACAAGCGAGAGATGATGAAAGGAGGGGAAGCAAACTTGCCAAGACCCGAACCCGATGGCGAATGATGAAAATTATCGGTCCATGTGTTGACGTCAAGCTAAGTCGATATAGCACCGATGAGTTTATCATGAGACCATTACAATCATCAATTAACAACATCAAGAGAATTGACAGACGGAGAGAACATTGTCGATCACCAGCGAGAAGAGGAACACGAAGACTTTAGGCGGGAAAATTCAACTATGAAAATGCAAACTTGCCAAAGCAAAGATATAGAAGAAATTCACTTTATCAACCAAGTTCCGGCGAGGTTGCCGCAAAAGACATAAAGCAAAGTAATTTAGCAAAACCTAGACAACTTGGTATCTACACAACGACATCACCAAAGAAAAGCAATAATGGAAATACAAATGATCTTGCGGCTACGCCAGAGGAGAGATCGAGAAGAAGCGAATGTGTAATAGCAGGAAGTACAAGGATCATCGAGACAAAGAAATTAACGAGAAAATAAATTTTGTAGTGTAAGAGATATGAGGAGAAAAGGCACATGTTGAGAGAAGTATCATTTCAAGACAAATGGGTGAAAGAAAGGAAGAAAGAGGCATAGCAGAAAGAAACGGCAGAACGAATTACTACTTTACTACCTTGAAGCAAAGATTAACCCAAAGAATTAACGGAGAGGATCGGTTCAAGAGCTATCCCGGTACAAGGAAGAGATCAAAGCCCCCGGAGAAAGAGCCGAGGAATGATAATAGCAACAAAAAAATCAACCAATAAAGCCCACATAATGAAATAAATAATAGATCACTTAGCCAACACAATCGAAGCCATGAGTATAACAAAGCAATAAGTCACTTCGCGAGGATCTCATAAGTAAGTTTAATCCACAACTTGACAAGACATGATCGAGAAATCATTGCTATGTGCGAAGTAAGAATGAGTTTCACCAGGCATTGATGATACTCCGTCCAACGATTCTGATAAAGCAAATTCTTATGATAATTCTTCAACAACAACTTCAAGCACATGTGATTACTTACACGTTTATCAACTAATATCAATCTTCGGCTATTGTTCTCAAAGAAGAAAGTGAAAAAACAAGATACAATGCACAAATTTACTTCATCAACAACATTCAAAAGATTACACATGCTAAGCTCACATCATCATCAATTCCGAGGCGATAACATAACTCGAAACCCAGTTAAAGCGAGAGAAGCAATCGGAAAAGAAAAGAATACATACGATTGGTACAAAGTGGTAGAATACAAACATGAGGACACGGGTTCAAGTCTAAGCCATTAGCCTATTTATTTTTGCTGCGGCATCTATTCATTCAAGAGGGATTTGTTAAAGAGTGTTGGGCGGCGTCATACATTTCAAGAGATATTTTAGCGCAAAAATTTCGTCCAAGCCAGTTTAAGTTACGGTAGCTATGCGAACGATCTTAGTTCACCCAAACCCACTAAAGCTTACCCAATAGTAAACGAGCCATCAATGTTTAAGTTCGCACGGTAAGCTATGCGATTCTGCAATTTACAGTGCAATTAATCCCGATTCGAGAGGCATGAATTTGGTATTTCATTACTTCGCAAGATCTTTGATTATTTCGCAAAGAATGAAGAAAAGAATGATTATTTCCTTAAGAATGATTGAAAGAAGTGATGAGAAATGAAGAAATGAATGAAAGAATGAAGACATGCAATAATTTACTTAAAGATAACGAAGAGATAATCGAGAAATGAATGAATAATAAACATGATTGAATGAATGGGACGAACTTTATAGCGTACACCCTAGTTCGCAATTATATTTCGTAAGAGGCAAATGTAAGACCTAAAGTCGTCATATAAGGGGGTATCTCTTAACATGGCTCGGTGGAAGGTTACACCGCTCCCGAAACCAGGTCATGCAGATTTAAGGCCCATGAAAGCCTATCCTGGGAGATACCTTGGATTCCCAACTATATATGTAGGTTATACCCTGGTTGGGCGACCGAGGTCTCTTCCAAGGAGTCATTGTATGCTCAAGGCGCCGAGGTACACGGTTGAGCTGCAGCGCCGGGATGGATGAACCTACCACGCCATTCTTGGCAAGTCTTGGCATATGTTGCACTCGCCCGAAGAAAACTCCACTTAGGGTGCGGTCTAGTAACCATAAACCCTAGGTATAAGGGATAAGAGGCTGCGAAAACAACCGGTTGTTGTTAAGACCTGGATGGGAGGAGCTAGTCTTGTATGGCCGATGTTTCGCCTCCTTGAAGGGGCAACCAGGAGATGATAAGGCGACGCTCTCCATTAGGGGAGTGTCAAAGCAGGCACGCAAATGTCATAAGGCTATGTTTTTCGCAAGAGAATTTAGGCTCGTCATATTTGTGCAATGATCCTGCAGAGGCAATAATACTAACAGCGAGGGTAAGGCGAGATCAATGGGTCTTTACACGAAAGTGTACGGATGTCCTGTGATTTCGTCGCACGGCGGCAATGTCATGGGGCTTTATGTTCGCAAGGATATCTAGGCCTGTCATATTGTCGCAACTAAAACATCTGAGAGGCAAAAATACTTGGAAAATGATAAGGCAAGATCAATGGGTCTTTACATGCAAGTGTAAAGACGTCCTGCGTTTTGTCGCGATAAAAGGCGGTAGCCAGGGAAGACCTCTAATTAGGGAGGTCTAACTTGGAAGACCACACAAAAATGATAAGAGCAAGGTCAATGGGTCATTGCATGAAAATGTAAAGGCGTCCTGCGATCTTGTCGCAATGATAAAATTGACATAAAGCAACGAAGAGATTATACTATCGCATGAGCACAACGCGGGAGATAGAGGAAAGATAAGAATGAAGAAATAATTCACTCATTCAACACTTCTTTAACGATTCTACCTTCAGATGAAGAACAGAGGCAACTATGGATAACCAAGAAAACATTTTATGTTATTCATCTTCTCAAAGAAGAATCATTTCCAAAGTGGATGTTCACTAGTGAATATCAAGAATCTTCACCAAAAAATGGAGTAATAATTTCCATGAACAAGAGGCAATACTTCTTATACTTCAAGGATTAATATTTCTTATCCACTTCGCAAAGTTTGAACCCAGCGAAAGAATAGAGCATAGCATGAGGCAAAGAACATGGAGCGAGAGTTTCACATGATGGATTCGCAATACTTCTTATATTTAGAGGATTAAGTACTTCTTATATTTCTTCAGGATACTTCATATTTCTTATATATTTCAGATTGATACTTTATATTTTTCTTACTTCATACTTTGCATAATTCAAGAAACGATACTTCATATATACTTCTCAAAGCTTGAACTCCTGCAAGAATTAGAGGCAAGTACGTACTTTTCAAGTCCAATATTCTTCCGCCGTTCCTTCATCAGCAAGACCAAAGATTACTACACAATGATTTTCCTTAAAGATCGCTCTTCAAGCAATATTCAAGGAAAAAGAGGCAAGATGTAGGATTCAAATATCGCACAACATATTTTCTTAGCGTGCGAGATTCAATTATTTCCTTAACTGCGAGAAGAGCTTGCGAGATTCATTATTTTTCATAACTCGCGAGTATTAGCAAGACTCGAAGAGTGTCTCGAGAAGAGAGTAGCAAGACTCGCGAGAGTGTCTCGAGAGAAGGTAGCAAGGCTCGAGAGAGTGTCTCGAAGAAGGTAGAAGGCTCGAGAGAGTGTCTCGAGAGAAGAAGTAGCAAGACTCGAGAGAATGTCTCGAAGAAAGATAGCAAGAGCACGAAATCATTAAAGGGGTCGCGAGAATGTGAAATATGTGGTGTCATCCATTATGTAAACACCTATATAAAGAGGAGAGCGGAGAGAGAAAGGGAGGAATAATTTTTAGGAATAATTTTAGGAGGAGGAGGAATAATTTTAGGGAAGACACTTTTAGGAGGAGAGAGATATTTTTAGAAAGATTTATTTTCTTTATCATCTTCTTCCCCAAATAATTAAGTCTAGGGCTCTAGAAAATATCCATTAATGGAGATTCTCAATGTAATTCAAATGTAACCTCAATAATCATAGTGAAGAATCGTGGATGTAGATCACATTGATCGAACCACGTAAAAATCTTATGTGTCTATTTAAATTTCTAGCACTTATATTTTGAGATTTAGGTGATTAATAAGTTTAGATCTAGAAATTATTATCAAGATATAGTGAGGGTGTAGTGTGAAATCCCGCAACTACACTTAAGTTATAAGAGAAATTCAATTCTAGCACTTCAATGCCCGCTCTCAATGAATGCCATGTATCCATTGTAGTTAGGATAACACCGTGTTGATTGTGTTTCACTCAAGCTCTAGAGATTATTGCTAACCCCTAGACTAGTTGTGCTTAACTAAAACAATTAGTGCTACGGATTAGTATATTTAGGCGATAATTGAATTATCCTGGGTGAAACTCCTTAGATAAGTGATAGAGCGAGCATATACTTTCCTTATCCTCACAGAACAAGAACACTTAAACTAGTCAATCACATAACTGAATTAGTGGTGGTTTGACAATCCTAGTGCCCTTAATCTTAATACTTGTATTTCATCTTTATTTTAGTATTATAACCTCTAACTAGTCGTATCGACGACACTAAACCACAGTTGTGCTACCATCTCAGAAATCAGTTAGTAAGCCTTAGATCAACTTCATAGCAACTCCATTTCCGTGGATCGACCTGTGCTTGCCCTTACCTCCAATAGGCACTGTGCACTTGCAGTATTACAAGTAGGCGAAAACGAAGCTTCTTTCCCAGCCTACCAAGTTTTTAGCGCCGTTGCCGGGGAATTGGTAGTGTTTCCTTGTTGATTAATTGTTTGCTTCACTAATTTTCATTTCACCCTTGTATATATGCTTTGTATTATTACTTTTAGCCCTGTATTAGTGTAACTTAGCTGTAGTTTTCTTTCTCTGCATCTTCTATTGCATATTGTTAACTTTATCATTGCATTTTAGTTAATCTATCTCAATTGCACACTTGCATTCTTGCACTTCTCTTAATGTTTCTTATTAGCTGCACCTCATCTGTGCACCTCATTTAGCATATGGCCTAGCCTGAGCTCAAATCTGCCTGGCTTGAGCTGTCACCACTCAGCTGCATTGCACATCCCTGTAATTAATTGTTGAATCCATTCTCTGTGGATATTTGAAACTAAGTAAAAGGTAGGTGTCACTTCTAAACCGCACCTTTGTTGAAATTCTCGTTTTGCTTAACTCATAGCTCTCAAAGATATCATCCCCGTGAAAAACTCAGTCCATCATCTCTGCATATCATATCTCTCATCACAAGACTTTTGAACTTTGCGCCCTATACTCTGTTTCTTCACATTTATCATTTTACGGAACTCGATATTGCTTTTACGAAAGAAACCATGTACTCCAATCATTGTAGAAAGTCAAAATGGAGTAAACATCTCAAAGAGAACAAGGAAAGTAGTGAAGCAGAACATAGTTGGTATTGGATCTAAAACTGGTTGGTCATTCTATAACTTCATTGTACTTCATATTTTTATGAATGATAAACCGTGAAATCCTGATAACCTAGATGCTTAGCGAAGTATTGCCCAAACCCTGCAACATAGAGTACCCTCATGAGCATAACCCGTGAAAGCTAGAAATATCAACTGATCATGTTGACTTCATCCGACTCCGTAATGCTTTGAGTAACCCACCGCTTATCTCGTGTGCAAGTACATCTCATCCGATTAGTGCGGATTTTGGAATCAGTGTGCATGATGATAAACAAATAGCTTTTGAGTCTCATGAACATGATGCCGTGATAAATGAATATCATGTATGTTCACTGAACCTTGAGATCTGCATGAATGTTGCTGACCCTAAGCATATTGTATTTGTGTGAGCATAGCCGCCCCGTCACATATCTCGCATGATTCTATGTCACTTGAGAAAAATCTCGTGCTTAGCTTCCATCTACCCTTAGCTTCCATTGGGTGTTTTGTGTTGTACCCCTAGCTTTCAACTCGCTTTGTGCTTGACTCCAGCCCCGAAGCTGTTAAGTGTGAGCCGCAACTTGGATAGCTAAGTTAGTCAGAGCCGCAAACCCGAGTTGACATCACCTGAGAGAGTTGAGCCGTGCACTTTTAACATGTTTTTGAGTGATCTCGCATTGAATTTTGGCTGCACATCTAGTTATCTTTTCACTATAAATCTTGGCTCCATTTTGTAGCTATTCTGCGTAAGTTGTTGCCGGACCTCGTGCATGCTTTCTACCCACCTCACATGACCTTGTGTAACTCTTCAGGTTGGATGCTAAAGCATAGTCATTTGTGCAAACTTGCTGCCATCAATCGAGCTAAACCATCTGCCTCTTCGCTTTTGTTGGAATAAACTTGTCAATTTGACCTGTTGACTCCATCACTGAGCATAACTCTGTGGTACTAGACATCAACCAAACCTGGTTGACCCTCTAAATGCTGTCAACCGTGTTAAAATTGTCAACTGCTGCATCCACACCCCGTGAACCTTGGATGTTGTGAATGGTATGCCATGCTCGCATGAAGGATTAGTTTCTCGCTTGCACGATAAACCTGTCAACCTCTTCACATGCTTGCATAACCACTTCGTGTTGCATACCTAGCCAGTCACTAGATATCTACCGAAGTTGGTTGACGCCAACCGAACCAAATGGACACCCCGTGGTGTATGTTAGGTCTGCTATAAAGTGCTTAATCTGTTCATCATTTGCATCTACCTTTGTACATAATTAGTGAAGTCTTGAATCGCATTTATCACCGCTGGAAATCTTGAGCTCTCCCGTGCTCTAAGCATTACTGCCGTGCATGATTACTGCCGCACCGCCTTTGCCGGTCTTGGTCATTTTTGTGAGTTGTGCCTCGTGTTGATTTCAATAAGCTATCTTGTCACGTACATAACTCCGTAGTGTGCAGCACAAAGAGCACACACAAGTCATGCGAAAGCATAAACCAACCAAGACATAACCCGTGGCTTTGTCTTTGAAGGCCAACATAGCTGATCTTTGGTCGATTTTGATATTTGTGTCTCTCTCGGGCTCGCTCTTGCCAAAAATTGGGCTGGAAACCCGCCCACCGCTTGCATAGCCACCGCCGTGCGGTTGCACATAAACCGGGTTGTTCATATAGGCAAAAACCCACGTAAACCGGGCTTTGGATTACCATCGGCTGTGCATGTGCATACGAACCGGCCTCGCACAAACCGGCCCACACAATCGCCCTCGCACATAACCCGGGCTACACATTTGGTAAAGAACACCAAGCACTCCTATGTGCTTAAATCTAAAAATTGGGTGCCATTTTCTTGTATCATTTTTTTCTATGTTGATATGATTGGATGTATGTGTTATACATGCTTGATGTGTGCTAGGCTATGGTTGCTTCTTTTTGAGTTCAAATTGAGCTGCTAGATCATGTCAGGATTTTGGTATGCAACTGGGGATGAAAACAAATCCATCAGAGAACTTGCTTACGGGCATGCTTCACAATATGAAACCCCCACAGACCATGATGTCTATGACTTTAGGGAGTACTATGAACCTTCTCAGGGCCCTGACCTTGAAAACACATACCCTAATCATTATGAGCACATGTGTCATCAACCACCATGGGAGGTTGAACAATGTTATCCCCCAATGAACCCTTGCATGCAGTCGATAATGGAGAATATCAAAATCATTGAGCAAAACAATGCCATACTTGAATGGAAAGCACTGCATGATCATCCATATAGCAACATGTCTCGACCCCTTTGCTAGTGAACCTTGTGCACAACCATGTACCCGAATATCCATGTGAAGCATGCATACCCACTAGTGAAGACTCTTCTTCCATTGAACATCTCAACATGATATTAAAATGAACATGATTCAATTACAAAGTGAAGAATGGAAGGGAAGTTCATGATAGGATGTTTGTTATCTCGATAATTTTGAAAATAGTGTTTTTATTCCTACTCATGCAACTAACATTTGAATATGAACCTAATCTAGAGATGAGTACACTCAAAATGCTCAAATTTTGAATAGGAAATGCATTTTTGTTATGATGATGATGATGAATATGATATGTTAGAAGAGCATGTGTATGATGAAAATATGGTGAAACCTTTGGGTTCGAGAGGCGTTAAAGCGTCTCTCATGGAACCTTATGAATGATGTTTCTTCTAATATTCAATCCATACATACATGCGATCTTGAATTGGGGTTTGAACAATTGTTCGTTGAAAATGAGCATGCTACAACTTGTTTGTGACTTAATAAAGGATGAATCTTCTTGCTGACACTAATGTTCTTACGGATCATGATATTATTTTTGTGTCTCGATTCCCCGCCCACGCTCACAATATGTTGCCTCCTACGATTTGCGTATGCATGACACAAAGCTTTTGGATAATGATGATTATGACATGGAGATTGATGAATTGTTCTATGCAAGTGAGCATGATTTACCTTTGTCCTGACTTTAGAAAGTGTGTAATGGTGCAAATGATCTTATACACGAAAACCAATCGAGAGGTTGGCGTCAATCAATCGAAGAAGAACAAACCCGACACCCTTCATGAGCAAAGTGGTTAGAGTCCCAGCCCATCTATCAATCGTTATTTCCAATATAGGTTGGGGTTTGGGAACGACTGGATGAAAAACAACCGGCTTCCCGATGCAATGTTGAGGGCTGCAAATATGTCTTTGACGTTGTGCCTTGATAAATATATAATCTCATAAATGTTTCATCTCGCACGATTTTATGCTTAAGTTTTAAATCATGCATCTCATGACACTAAAAAGGGTCTTTATGAACTCGGGGGATGCTAATTTTCTTTGCTTCGATTTTGGAGAAGTCGTTCCACGATCTTTACGTGCGATGAAATTAGATTCTTGATTCCTTCTCTTGGGTGTTCAAGAGCAACACGAGGATGAAAGATGCAAGTCAGAAGATGCAAATTTTTAGCGATGGAAGGATGCAAGGCTGGCCAGCCAAAGATGCAAGTTGTTAGCGCTGGAAGGATGGAAGTTGTTAAGCGTTGGAAAGGATGCAAGCCGCACACTAGAAAGATGCAAGCCGTTAGCGCCGGATCGTCTTGGAATGGGCGCCGGCTTGGCGTATACGCTGGCTGGCGTGGACGCGGCTTGGCATGTATGCTGTCTTGGATTTGGTATGGCGCGACTTGTTGGGCGGGCATGGCGCGAACTCAGTTGTCTTGACGACGCCGCTCGGGCAGCCTGTGAGCTTGGGCGTGGGCGCCAATTTGTTAATAAGGGCCTGATTTCCTTACATACGTAACTCAAACGAAATCCTTTCTTATTCAAATTCCAAAAAGTGTTATGCTTATGAAAGGGGTTGGCTCCCCTTTTTATCTCGTATCTTTATTATCACGTCCTGGTGTTAGCGGTAGCATGGTAGCAATAAAGTGGGCAAGCATATTCCATCTATGTACTCCAACGTTTGTCTTTCAATTTGTTCTCTTGTTTTCTTGTGTTGGTGCAAACCTTAGCCATACAGTATGCCTTTCATAAATCTGTGTAAAATATGTTTGTTATTTCGTGTAAAACCTAGCCATGGGTATGCCTTTCATAAACTTGTAGAAATACTTCATCATAAACAATTCCTCTTCGAATATAACCAGTAGTAACGCCGGCTACCTCATGAATAGTGGCGCATAATCATCATTATGCAAAGTAGGCACGTCTTAGTAGGTTTTTTTTTTTTTTGGAAAGGCAAACAAAGCGCCTGGTTTATGGTTTGATTTGAATTGATAGATAACTATTATGTATGAGGGGGTTTTGGATTATTATTTTAGAATAATGTTTTTTTGGTTATGACTATAAGTAGCATATGTATCCCAAGAAAGCCATGGAATTGTGAATGTTGTGCGACAATAGAAAGCATGAAATGAAACATGGGAACAATATGGCTATCATTTTTTTATCATCTCTCTGAAGATTTGAAGTAGTAGACCATGTATTTTGTCTAGCAAGACTTACCGGTTTTTCTGATCTCTAACGAAAAATGGATCTTTTTAGTGCAGCAAGTCGAGTTTTGTGGAAGCGCCGTTGTGATCGTGGAAAGTCGCCAGTCATCCCCGAGTCATCCGATAATGGAGTCGTCGATCCACAGGGCGGATCATTTGCTTATCTTAAATCCTAGTCACCCTTGTCGTGTTATGATTTGTAATCGAAGTCGCCAGTAATCGAGTTGTTGATCCTCGGGCGGATCGTTTGCTTCCACCACCTTGATGTCTGGGTTGAAGTATGAGATCGGGAATTAGAAATTGATATTGTAACCGAGAGATCAATCTCCCACTGTGGTCGCCAATTGTTTGAGGGTGAAAACAAGTTTATGGATTTTGGTAATTTCGAATGTGTGGGTGAGAAACGAGTCTAAACCTTAAACAATGTACGCAAGGGAGTACTTTAGATTCGAGAGATCAATTTGTACAAATCCGGCTAAACCAAGAAATGGTTGTTCCAGACTTGCTTCGGTCACAAAGTGAAGGAGAAGGGTTTGTTTTGGGGAGGGAAGCGAAGAGAGTGTTGAGACCAGAATAGTTGATTCTGGAAGAGTAGTTGTTTTACGACTTTTATCGTAAAGTGGGAAGCTAATGGTTGGAAAGATAAAAATGTTTTTTGAGTGTTGTATGCTCCCGACCAGAACTTGTTGTTAGGTGGAAATATGTAATGCCTATTTATACAAGTCGAAATGAAACGTACTGCGGTCTCATTAAAAAATGGAAAACGGGTGAGTAAATTGGAGGAGGTGGTAACCGGTAGAATTCTGAAATTGATGTTCCATAAAAGAAAGTGTTTCACCATTACTCCCTGTATTTACTAACCGCCTCATTCTTATGACACTTTCTTATAACGGGCGTAGTGTACGCCGCATGCTGTAAACTGCCAAACCAATACCCACTGAGAATCCCCAGTTTGTGACATGCGTTGATGTCTCGAGTGTTTTCGTGGAAAACATGTAGCATGTTGCTGCTATTTGGCAAGTTGATCTTGGGAGACTTGCCGGCCCAGTGGTGACCCTCGACGGTCGAGATTTTGCATCTTGATAGGAAGGGTAGCCATTGATCATTGCAACCCTTTGCTTGGTATCCAGATGCATGAAAGCATGGCCGACACGGCTTTAACGTGGTTAGTCGTGGCCAAGCTAGGATTTTGGCGTTGGGACAAAGGTGGCCATGCGTTAGCTGGCGACCTTGGACGGCTGAGATCTGCATCTCAGATGGAAGGGTGGCCGTTGATTGTTGCAACCCTTTGTTTGGCAGCCAAGAAGATGGTTTAGGGCCGGCATATCTTGGCATAGTTTAGGCGTGGCCAAAATTATGGTTTTAGTATGAACCGTGATGTTTGTCCTTGGGCCGTGTTGCCATGCGTTAGGTGGCAAAGTTGAACGGATGAGATCTGCATCTCAGATGGAAGGACAGCCGTTGATTATTGCAACCCTTCGTTTGGTAGCCGCATACAAGCATGGCCGGCATGGCTTTATCGTGGAGTGGAGCCACCGGCGAGTGTGTGGCTTGGAAGGAAGCGCTTGCGCTTTGTCTAAATTAGGGTTTGGAATGTTGAAACCCTAATTGGCGCCCTTTACTAGAATCGATGTAGAATTCTCATACGGCCTCGTATTTTGATGGTCTGCCTCCATTTTGTACATAAAGAGTTTCCTATCTCCTTAGCGGAAATATTTAGGTTTTGAGCTCGTTCGGGAGGTGAAAACGAAGACGAAAGTAAAACTCGGGAAGAATTCTAAGGTTATATCACGCGTTGCTTGGCAACCTTGGACGGCTAGGATTCGTATCTAGGATGGAAGGGTGGCCGTTGATCGTCACACGCCTTCATTTTGGTATCCGCATAGGGAAGGCCGGCATGGTGGGGCGCGGCAAGGTGGTTGGCATGCCATTGACACACGTGGCATGGCATTCCTTGGGGTAGTTTAACGAGGCCAAAACTAGGGGTTTGGGCCAAAGGTTACCATGCGTTGTTTGGCGACCTTGGACGACTAGGATTTGCATCTAGGATGGAAGGGTGGCCGTTGATTATCGCATGCCTTCGTTTTGGTAGCCGCAGAGGGAAGGCTAGGCATGGTGGGGCCAATGCAAATGGCGCAGATGGCTTGGCATAGTGGGGCCAGGGTTTGGGTGCGGATGGCTTGGCATGGTGGGGCCAAGGGTTTGGCATGCCATTGGCTCATGGTGCGGCTAGCATGGTCGGGGCCAAGGCAAGGTGCGGTTGGCTTGGCATGGTGGGGCCAGCATGGTTTGTCATGCCATTGGCACATGGTGCGGTGGCATGGTTTGGCATTTGGCACAATGGTGCTACCGCATGGTTGGCATACCTTGGCGCGGAGATGTGGATGGCATGGTTTGCCATTGGCACGGTGGTCTACTGCATGGTTGGCATGCCTTGGCGCGAGGTGTGGTTGGCACGACATGCCATTGGCACATGTGGTGTGGGAATTAGGGTTTGGCCTATCGAAACCCTAATCAGTATTAAAAAAAGGTACCCTGGTAATTTTCTCGCAGACATATTAAAGGGTTCAATAAATGCGCTTAGTGGAGACATTATTACTCAAGTTATGTGACGTCACTGTCTGACTAGGGTTTTACGATTGTAACCCTAAGCTAAAAACCACCATCAAAAACTACCTAACCACGTGCCCACTTTCAAAGAACCCTCGATATGAATCAAAATTGTTTGCAGTTACAGAGTAACCCCCGATGTCTATTTTAATAGACTACAACATGTTCATAATAAATTGTAAAAATATTTTGTTTGAAACAACTAGATGTAAAAGAAGATTGTGTATAGTAACAGTTATTGTAGGTAACTTTGATAAAATTCTACATCGGTACATGGTTATGTTTTCAACTAATTAATTCTTTTGATTTGGCATGAAATTGAAAAATAGTAATCATGAAATGGAATTATGAGGGATTTCCCCGTACTCGATACACTTCTATCATGTACTGAATACACTTCTATCATGTCTTAACTATCCAGTAAAATAACTAAAAAGATTTATATGATATTAAATACTTCATTTTCACTTATGATTGAGTTTTCTACTAGAGGAACGAGTGAAAGAAGAAGGCAAAAAGAAGTCGAGGGGGAAGAAACATAAAGGAGATATTTATAAATGAGGGTCTCGTTAGAAGTTATTTATTTCGAAGTGAGAAGCAATTTCTTTTTCTTTCATTACGAGTTCCTTGTCGACTTATAAGAAACTTTTATAAATTGATGTATTTTACTATTCGCTCTTACTTTTTAGTTTTTGACTTTCGAAATTCGAAAAGCTTCTTAATTGAGTATCCAAACGCTCTAAGCGAATTCTTTTTGCTTCCGACTTGGATAGACTTCTTATGATATCCAAACAAGCGAGAATTTTTTCGATTTCTAGAACTAAAAAAATCAGAAGTTAGGATGCGAACAAAATTTAAAAATAATTTTTTATAAGTAAAATAGTTAACTTTTTGTGAAGCACTTTCGATTCTGGTTTCTGAACACTTTCTTATATTTTACACATGAAAGGTGTAAGCATATGGTGTAAATACAGTTTGTTTTGCAAATTGTGGAGGGGGTACAATGAATGAAATTGAAAAAGCGGGGGTACAACAACCACACCCAATATTTCGCTTAGAAATCTGTATGGACAAACTCCAATATACTTTCAAGAGAATCAACTAGACTCAATCTTAATAAAGTATATCAAAGAGTTATATCTCTCTTTCTTGATTCAATTCTTTCTCAAGCAAATAGAAATCTGCGAGTCTAATTGAATACAAGAGAAATCACTTGAACGGTACCAAAGACCAATGTTCAAGGATCAATTAATTTAAATTAACAACCAAAGGTCGAATTTCCAATTGATTGATTCAAACGCACAACCTGTGATATTTCAATTATATAAAAAAATATAATGCGGAATAGAAATAACACGTATACACGTAATTTTGTTAACGAGGAAACCGCAAATGCAGAAAAACCCTGACCTAGTCCAGATTGAAAACCACACTGTATTAAGCCGCTACAAACACTAGCCTACTACAAACGAACTTCGGTCTGGACTATAATTGAACCCCAATCAATCTCACACTGATTCAAGGTACAGTTGCGCTGCTTACGTCTCAGATCCCAGCAGGATACTACGCACTTGATTCCCTTAGCTGATCTCACCCACAACTAAGAGTTGCTACGACCCAAAGTCGAAGACTTTAATAAACAAATCATCACACGAGTAAAAGTCTACGAGAATAGATAAACTGCCTCCCACGAAATACCTACAATTTTTGTTCCATCTTTTGATAAATCAAGGCGAACATGAACGAATTGATAACCCGGACTTATATTCCCGAAGAACAGCCTAGTATTATCA
Organism: Papaver armeniacum; assembly: GCA_023531295.1. Lineage (NCBI taxonomy): Eukaryota > Viridiplantae > Streptophyta > Magnoliopsida > Ranunculales > Papaveraceae > Papaver > Papaver armeniacum. The sequence continues at coordinate 1,330,072 of JAJJWW010018709.1, read as the reverse complement.
ATCACCTCACAGTAATCTTAATCGACTCGACGAAAGAATATATTGTGGAATCACAAACGATGAGACGAAGATGTTTGTGACTACTTTTCTATCTTGCCTATCGGAGATATAAATCTCAATCCAATCGTTACGATTGTACTCAAAACGATAGAATCAGCAAGATCAGATCATACGACTACGATAAAGTAGTATCGGTCTGGCTTCACAATCTCAATGAAGTTTTTAAGTCGTTAACCTGGTTTTCAAGAAGAAACCTAAGGTTAAAGGAAAACCGACTCTAGCTAATACAACTAGTATCACACGGAAGGTGTGGGGATTAGGTTTCCCAGTTGCTAGAGTTCTCCTTTATATAGTCTTTCAAATCAGGGTTTACAATCAATGTTAGCTTGGTAACAAAGCATTCAATATTCACCGTTAGATGAAAACCTGATTAGATTCATGTTAATATCTTTCAACCGTTGGATCGAAAACTTAGCTTGTTACACATAAATGAAATGTACTATTTTTGGTTTATGTAACCGTACCCAAACATGAACATTTGTTGGTTCAATAATATTTAACCAAATGGTTAGCCATATGAGCACTTTCATATCAATCATGTTCTTCTTCACCATAACTAGTTCAAATGACTCAAATGAACTAGTTAGAGAGTTTTTCAATTGCAAGGAAATCTTATATAACTACACAAGACACAATTAAAGCAAAAAAAATTTGATTCACTCGAATCGGTTTATGAACTATATAGCCAGGGTTTGCATTTAGCATTCCTTAGTTAATATAAATAAGTTCAGAAACAATCGTCTTTAGATATAACCATCTTAAGTTTGCAGACTTAGTTCGCGGACTTGAGTTCCCGGAAGGAGTTCTCAAACTCCAGCAGATTTTCTCGGGTCGAGAACTTCTGCCAGTTCGCGGACTGAGTTCACGGCTCTTGTTTCGATTCTCTTGATCAACAAAGTTCGCAAACTTCGGTTCAAGGAAAAAGGACTTATAGATATATGTGTTACCACACAATGCTTATATCCATCATTGGTTATTTAATCTAAACTTTCATTTCAATCATTGAAACATTCTTAGAGGACATTTCATCAAAGTAAGCAATTTTCAAAGTGATTGAAACGTGTCATGACTTTCGTCACTAGATAAATATGAACTTGGCCAAAGCAAAAGCTTACCAACACATATTTTGAGAAATAGATAGGCGAGATAAACTCAGCTCAAAATAGCAAATTTGTATAATCAAAGTCTATATAGCAAAACGACTTTTGTCTGAAAATAAGAGATAGAGTATATAGACTTTGAGTGATAGATAAGTTCAAGTATCCACATACCTTTTAGTCGATGAAGATCCACCAGTTCCTTGAGTAGTCCTTCGTCTTGTATGATGATTGCCATGGATTTCTTGAGCTCAACTACACTTTCTATCATAGTCCAAGACTTAACTATAGTAGACTAGAAATCAAGACTTATAGTTTTGATCACTAACATTGACAAACATGCTTGAGATAGCAACGCATGCGAGTTCGACCGAGCAATGCTCTAACAGAAATAACTCTATTTTGAAACCAAAATTACAAATGAACTTCCCACATAAAATCCCTAAAAATTTCTCCTTATATAAGATTTTTCTTTGAAAAATCAAATCATATTTCGTTTAATCCAAAGAGGTGATTACATGATTGTTTACAAGAAAAAGAACATCAAAATACAACAAAATCAAAACCCGAAAAATAAAGATATCGGTTACATGTAAATCACGAATAGAAAGAGCAAAGTACCACAAAGGTACCAAATTTTTGTATGAGAAGTAGAGAGAAAAGATAGCATAAACATGAATCAGTTAAGACTATTTGAATGTTTGTGTTTTTTAATATAACAACTACTTCAAAAAGAATGAAGTGTTTATCCCTTAATTTTATTTATATGAACGAAACACGTCGTCGTTCTCGATTCTAGGATAACAAGACGTGAAACAACCAATAAAGATTGAAAAAATCACCATTAAAGTGAAAAAATAATCAGTCTTTAATCGAAGAAATATATAATCTCCCAAAAAGCGAAGACAAAATCACCAAAATAGTGAAGAAAAATGTCAAAAAAAGTCGGAATGAAAAAACAACATCTTATTCGATTAAAAAATTAAAACAAAAGAAAATAAAAAATCGTTGCTATGTCTGGTCTGTTTGGACCAAAACTGAGCAAGATGACTATGACAAATATTAAGGTTTCAAAGAGAGGTTTTTGGAGAGAGATTATATTAATTGATAACACCTATTAGAGCATGGTTTTTATTTTTTCTAATACCAAAAAGAAAATATATTGAATTGAAAAAATTACACATCATTATCCTTATGGATACATTGTGTTACTAGACTGGAATATTGTTTGTCCATTCTTCAAATTTAAACGCCTAATATACCATGTTTATCCAGCAAGTCGACAACATTATTTGCATCTTGCACATGTGTGCATTTCCTAGTTACAAAGGAATTCAAAATATTACTACAGTAGATAATTAAATTTCTTATTGTCCACTTGATTGCATCTAATCCACCATTTAAAGCAGTAATAATATTTTGATAGTCACCCTCCAAATGCAATGCTTGTACTCCTTCTTCCCCAAAGTACCGCTTCCAATAATAGTTTAGCTTCATCCTGTTCAGATCTATTACTTTGGTCCTATAACATCAAACTACATCTGTATTACTTGCAAAATTTCTAAGAATTAGACCAGCGCCAACATCATTTGTTTCATCTTTATATGCTGCATCAAAAATTTGTTTAATATAAGGATTTTCGGGCCTTTCCCAATTTCTATTATTATGGATTCTAGTTTGAGCACTAGGTATCGAGTTTATGGTATTCAATCTAATCCAATCTAAATAGTCTAACTGTATTTGATGGATACCTTGATTTATGCTAGTAGTAGATTATCAAAAACTTTATGACATCTACATCTTCAGACTTCCACATGACAAACCAAACCAAACCAAACCAAACCACTTAACTGTAGAGATGGGACCTCCCTCCAAATTCTTCTTAATTTGTTCCTTGAATATATCCATTGCATCATAAATAATGCCCATGGTTGGTTTTTCTCCAACATCAGCCATTCTCACGATATTTATTAGTGGTGCCATCACTTGACAAGCAATACACATGACCCCAAAAAGATTGTTTAGCTTATATCCTAGCTAGCATAACGGATCCCTTTAGATTCTTTCGAAAACCTATTTTTAACCCACCACTCCCCAACAAATAAGGTAGACAAATAATACCAATTTTCATGAATACTACGCAATGTATAGAAATTAGTTGCGAACATAGTCTCTGGAACCCTATGCAATTATTTCCCATACAAGCTCCTCTTCATGTTTAGATAAGCCATGGTTATAGATGTAACCAATAAGTACTCTAGCATTGATCAAAACATTATTAATTTTAAGGATTTTCTTTTGGATATCTTCTAGTATCAAATTCACACAATATGCATGCAGCACAAGGAGTCCAAAAGATTATTGGGTGTATGGATTCAAAGGCTTCTCCAGCAGCCTTTATATTTGGGACGTGTGGTTCCGTATAAGATGATAAAAAAGATTGTTGAAACACATTGCATAACCAGACAAACCCAAAGATGTCAAAATCAAAGGAAAATAGATTTTTCTTCATAAAAGCCCATTCAAATCTGTCAAAAGCTTTGGATAAATCTAGCTTCAAACCTAAGAATCCTTCTTTGTCCCTTTTTCCTAGGAGATCATCCTAAATTGGATGAGCTCATCGTAATAATATTGTCAGTAAATTTTGTTTTACCAAATAGGAATGCAGATTGGTTCAGATACATATATTTTTCTACTCCTATTGGCTTATTCTGGTTGGCTTCAGATGGTTATAAGAAGAGAAAAAAAAAAGAATAGCAATGTCAAATTTGTCCACAAAATAAAATTACAATCGGACTCTTGGACTAGGTATCTATTATATATTTTTCCTCTACGTTTAGGCCCAACTTATTCACTCCATTCGCATTCACTCGTCTCTTTTATTTTGATGTACTATGTACTCTTATTTCTTTCTACAACCCTACCTAAATCCCCATTATACTAAAACCCTAATAAATTTATGTTTATCTCTGCAAAAGCTTATCCGATCTCTCATATTTTGAATACAACCAGTCACCAAAATTTCAGAAAACTAGAAGGTTTAATTTGATGTATCCATTTATGTATTAGATTTATTGGTTCTACTAATAGGTTGATCTATCTTGCTCAAGACTCATTTGTTTGTATCTACAATCCCATCACAAGAGAATATGTTGTGCTTCCATAATTCAAGTCAGGGTGTGATATCAACTTTGGTTATGTTTCTTCTACAAATGAGTACAAAGTTGTGGGAATGGAGTGCGATTCCGATGTAAAACTCCACATTTACACTCTAGGCAGTGACAAATGATGGAGAAACCTTGGAGATTTCAAGTCTCATGTCTTATGTCTCTCTTACCGAGCGATCTTTGCCAACGGAACTCTTTATTGGATGGACTTTCGATCACAAATGTTCATCACCTTCGACTTGGCTGAGGAAAAGTATGGTGAGAATATTTCAATACCTCATGTGCACGAGGTTCGTAGAAAAAAGGTATTGGATGGATTTTTGTATGTTCTTTGGTGGCATGGTCATTAATGGAGTCGAATGTTATGATATATGGCTATTAAAACAGAAGAGTGTCAATAATGAGAGCAGTGACGAACAAGGACTTCAGTCATGGAGTAAAGAGTTTAGGGTTGGGGATAAATAATTATTAGCTGTTACCAAGAGTGGTGGTGTAATAACTATATCAACATCTACAACACAAAAACTTCAACCTCGATAAGGCTTGTCCATAGATCTGGTGATTAAATGATAAGGGGAAGATGGGTTTTGTATGTGTGGAGGCGCTAAAGATCTTTTTTTTTTGTATAGTGGAGGCTGATATGCTTTTTTGGTAGTAGAAGAAAGGTTTAGGATTTTGTAGGGAGAATCATATTTTCTCATAGTTTTTTCGTTTACACTCCAGAGACTAGCAAAAGAGTACTTTTCTTAAGAAAGTGTTCTAAGTTTTGGTCGAGGAAGTGTACTTTTCTTAACTATCCTCCAACATATGTTTACAATGATCAATCAAAGTTTTTAAGATATAATTCAGTTAACAAAGTTGAATTTTGTTAACCATTCATTACCATATTTAACTTTTACCATATGAACATGCTTAAAAACCGTGTAAAACTATTCTTATTTATATTTCTTATGTTTTTTTAACATATGGAATACAACTTCGCAAGATAAGATAACAGATTTTTAAACTACATAATCACCAACCTTCAAAGAACCCGATTCTGAGATCAACTTGACGCTATTTTAGTATACTATAACAAATTATCAAATTGGAAAAAAATATTTGAAACTACTAGATGTAAAAGAAGACCATGTAATTATTCTAGGTAACTTAAATAACAATCTACATCAAGACAGATTATGTTGTCAACTAATTCTTTTGACTTGGCATGAGATTGAAAAACATTAATCATGAAAGCAATTCTGAGGGATTTCCCTGGACTCAATACACTTCTATCATGTCTCAACCATCAATGTAGAAAAGTTGATCATTATTATAAAAAAAAACTCCCAATATTAACATAAAAAAGATTAACAACGCAAGATATCTCTTAAAAGAAAAAAAAAATGTCAGAAATTAGTTTGGGTACACATAAGAATATATAACTTCTAGAAGCAAAAAGTAAACTAAAAGAGTGTTTGGGATACCATAAGTCAAGTAATCGTTTTTGCTTTCCGCAAAAGCAGAAGCAAATCTGAGAAGACAAAAGTAAAGAAAAGCTTGTTTGGCAAATCCTTTGCTTATAAGATAAAATTTAATTGTTATATCTTGATGATTTTGATGATCACAAGAGAAATATATAGATGCTTTGGTTCAGAAATCCATACAAAATCATGGATTCATTACCTAACTAAACTTAAGATAACACCATGAGTTATTTCCGATCAAGCTTAAATGCATATTGAACATCCATCATTCACAAACTATTCCTGGACTATTTAAATTAATTGATGAAAACATAACTAATAGATAATAAGCAATGCTTCAAAAAAAAAAAAAAAAAAAAAGATAATAAGTAAACCACCGAACGTAAGGAAAAGTAGGCTTAAATTATTACTTCTAAGATAACAATAATGAGGAAGGATCCTCACACTTTTATTATCACACTGTTTCACACGTTGGGCGTCATTTTCGCGAATAAAAAACAAATCGTTACGGATTTGAAGCTAATATTTTGGGCATATGTTCCTCTTACCAAGTTCTATATGCCTACCATAACCGCATATCGATCCCACAAGTAAGGACTACCAAGTACAACTTGACAAACATCCAATGGAACCACGTCGCATGTAACCTCGTCAATGTATGACTCATCAAAAGCAAACTTGAACGTGCACTATTATGAAACCTGTAGCCCACCTTCCTTTTTAAGCCACCCTAAAGGATAGGGTTTCGGATGTTTGAAAGTCTTCAAACCCAACTTTTGTACCAAAGAATGTGAAAGTAAATTCTTCTGACTTCCCGGATCAATAACAACATCTATTAGTGTTGTCTTAACCTACATCTTAACCGTGAAGAGTCGTTCTCTAGGATCGTCCTCCATAAGTTCTTCTACGCCTCCTGCCATTAGAGAGAGCTTTTGATTAGGTTTTGTTGGTCCTTTGACTTCTTTTGGACCTTGTGCGACTAGTGTTGCCATCATGGCTTCTTTTTTCTGCAACCCTTTTGGTTTTAGATTAGACTACTTCATCCAACACTAGTCAACAACATGCCCCGTTTGTTTGCAATGAGTGCAAACTAAACCTTCTTGGTCATTAGACTTCCTTTTCTCTTTGCTACTTTCATCTCCTTTAGCGACGAAACTTCCAGATTTTACCTTGACGTTTCCCTCAACAGCAGTTTTCTTCAGTCTGCCTTCGATGGCATTAGCTTTTATGCTTTCTTCGGAGATTGTATCCACCGAAAATATCTTCAACTCCTTCCATATATACTCATGGAACCCGGAAATATATTTAACGTAGATAACATAATCTCCCAAGTCTAAGTCCAAAATCATAGCTTGATTCTGAATTTCCGTAGTATAATCCTGCACGGTTTAGTTGTAAGTCTGCTTCAAGTTGTACAACTTGAACCATCTCTCCTCAAGGTAGCCAACCGAATAAAGCTGTTTCCTTACAACTGCCTTGAATCTTTTCCACGACAATACTCCTTTACCTAGGTTTTGTTTTTGATAAGCTTTCCACCAGGTTAGAGCATGCTTTTGTAGCTTCAATGCCACGAAAGCCATCTTTTCCTTTGAACCATATTCAAAGAAAGAGAAATACGTCTCTAGACGTTCAATCCAATCATCTAATTTTTCTACATCGACACTCCCATCGTAAAGTGGAATATCAACACGAAAATCAATTTTAAGATTCTTACCATGAGGTTTAGTTGATGTAGGACTTTTAAGAAACTCTTTCTCCTTTTCTTCATTCTCATCTTCTTCCTTTTCTTCTTCTTCTTCTCAATCGTCTTCTTCAGAATCATCTTTTTCCGAAGCTTCAGGTGAAGGTGTAATCTTTTTCTTTGTCTTCGGCTTAGTTGTATGAGAATGGATACATTCACCCAGTTCCTGAAGGGTAACTTGAATTGACTTCATATCTGTCTGCAGCGTAGCCACCTTTTCTTCCATAGTTTGTGGTTCGCCTTCCTTAGGATCATCATCTGACTTTGTCATCCTTGATCCCCTTGTTTTCATAACGCCTTCCAACTTCTCGAGTACCTCACCAAGCTTTATGTAGAGAGATCTGGTGAAAACCATAAACCACAGGGATTTACCCTAGAAACTAACTTTGATCTGATACCAACTTGATACGTATTGATCTTTATACCTTGGTAACTATTACTATAAAGGTGGAATTCAGAATAATAATAGATGAGAAACTTAGAAAACGGAACACAAGTAGTAATTCGAAGAAAATATCTTCTCTTAGATTATGAACAAGAAAACGATTACAATTCTCTCTTTGTTACGCTCACAATCTTCTCTAAATAGTGGATTAACCTTAAATTGTTTGCTAAGCTTGCACAAGTATTGTCGTAAGCTTTCTCTAGGTTTTCTGTGCCTAGTATCTGTAGATGCGTCAATATCAAGAACACACTAACTAGATGTGTTTAGTTATGAGCTAAACATCCCTATTTATAGGCTTGGTTTGGTTTCCCAAACCTCTTAGGAATCTATTTCCTTTTGTAGGACTAATTCCTTTTCTAGGTATATTACCTAAACTAAGAATACTGCTCAAAACAATACTCCTTCCTAAATTAGGAATTTATCCTACAGAAGGAATCCTTCCTAATGTAGCATTCTATCCTCAATTCGTCTTGAGGATCACTAGTTCCCAGGGAACGGAAGATACACATGTATCACTTAACGCCTTGGTGATAGACATATGCTGCAATTCTCAGGGGTTATAACTTCAATCTCATTGTCCATGTTCTGTCGCTTGTTTATTTTCTTTTGAGGCTTTTCGGGTTTTGGTATTTTACATGTAAAAAATGCAACTGTGAAGTTCCTTAATGCAACTCTACCATAGATGATGCTGACAGCAATGAATTTCAGATGAAGTAATAGCGACCTAATAGTTGCAGCATTGTAGCTTTTAGGTTGTGTCATTTGTTAGTACTATGTGTGTTTGGTGGTTGACACTTTAGTACTAATTTTGGACCCACTCCACAATAACTTTGTTTTTTTTTTATAAAAACCCTGAACTCCACAGACTTCCTTTTTGTAACTCTTTGCTGTGATGAGTAATGGCAGTGGGAGAATCTTATACCAAAGTGCACAAGGACAAAAAGACACAAAATTTTCTTTTAAATGGAAGTTGCGGAAAGACATTTACCATACCAGAATACATCGATACATGGTTATGTTTTCAACTAATTAATTGTTTTGATTTGGCATGAAATTGAAAAATAGTAATCATGAAATGGAATTGTGAGGGATCTCCCCGTACTCGATACACTTCTATCATGTACTGAATACACTTCTATTATGTCTTAACTATCCAGTAAAATAACTAAAAAGATTTATATGAGATTAAATACTTCATTTTCTCTTATGATTGAGTTTTCTACTAGAGGAACGAGTGAAAGAAGGAAGGCAAAAATAAGTCGAGGGGGAAGAAACCGATAAAGGAGATATTTATAAATGAGGGTCCCGTTAGAAGTTATTTATTTCAGAAGTGAGAACCAATTTCTTTTTCTTTCATTACAGAGTTCCTTGTCGACTTATAAGAAACTTTTATAAATTGATGTATTTTACTATTCGCTCTTACTTTTTAGTTTTTGACTTTCAGAATTCAGAAAGCTTCTTCTAATTGAGTATCCAAACTGGTTCTAAGCGAATTCTTTTTGCTTCTGACTTCTGGGATAGACTTCTTATGATATCCAAACAAGCAGTAATTTTTTCGATTTCTAGAACTAAAAAAATCAGAAGTTAGGATGCGAACAAAATTTAAAAATAACTTTTTATAAGTAAAATAGTTAACTTTTTGTGAAGCGAATATTATCTTCTCTTATGAATTCTAGAATTGAGTTCCCTTTCAGAAGAAGTAGAAGCACTTTCGATTCTGGTTTCTGAACACTTTCTTATATTTTACACATGAAAGGTGTAAGCATATGGTGTAAATACAGTTTGTTTTGCAAATTGTGGAGGGGGTACAATGAATGAAATTGAAAAAGCGGGGGTACAACAACCACACCCAATATTTCGCTTAGAAATCTGTATGGACAAACTCCAATATACTTTCAAGAGAATCAGCTAGACTCAATCTTAATAAAGTATATCAAAGAGTTATATCTCTCTTTCTTGATTCAATTCTTTCTCAAGCAAATAGAAATCATCATGTCTAATTGAATACAAGAGAAATCACTTGAACGGTACCAAAGACCAATGTTCAAGGATCAATTAATTTAAATTAACAACCAAAGGTCGAATTTCCAATTGATTGATTCAAACGCACAACCTGTGATATTTCAATTATATAAAAAAATATAATGCGGAATAGAAATAACACAGACACCAGAATTTTGTTAACGAGGAAACCGCAAATGCAGAAAAACCCCGGGACCTAGTCCAGATTGAAAACCACACTGTATTAAGCCGCTACAAACACTAGCCTACTACAAACGAACTTCGGTCTGGACTATAATTGAACCCCAATCAATCTCACACTGATTCAAGGTACAAATTCTTGCGCCGCTTACGTCTCGCGATCCCGAGATACTACGCACTTGATTCCCTTAGCTGATCTCACCCACAACTAAGAGTTGCTACGACCCAAAGTCGAAGACTTTAATAAACAAATCTGTATCACACAGAAAAGTCTACAGAATAGATAAATCTGTCTCCCACAGAAATACCTACAATTTTTGTTCCATCTTTTGATAAATCAAGGCGAACATGAACGAATTGATAACCCGGACTTATATTCCCGAAGAACAGCCTAGTATTATCAACCACCTCACAGTAATCTTAATCGACTCGACGAAATAATATATCGTGGAATCACAAACGATGAGACGAAGATGTTTGTGACTACTTTTCTATCATGCCTATCGGAGATATAAATCTCAATCCAATCGTTACGATTGTACTCAAAACGATAGAATCAGCAAGATCAGATCATACGACTACGATAAAGTAGTATCGGTCTGGCTTCACAATCTCAATGAAGTTTTTAAGTCGTTAACCTGGTTTACAAGAAGAAACCTAAGGTTAAAGGAAAATCGACTCTAGCTAATACAACTAGTATCACACGGAAGGTGTGGGGATTAGTTTTCCCAGTTGGTAGAGTTCTCCTTTATAGTCTTTCAAATCAGGGTTTACAATCAATGTTAGCTTGGTAACAAAGCATTCAATATTCACCGTTAGATGAAAACCTGATTAGATTCAAGTTAATATATTTCAACCGTTGGATCGAAAACTTAGCTTGTTACACATAAATGAAATGTACTATTTTTGGTTTATGTAACCGTACCCAAACATAAACATTTGTTGGTTCAATAATATTTAACCAAATGGTTAGCCATATGAGCACTTTCATATCAATCATGTTTTTCTTCACCATAACTAGTTCAAATGACTCAAATGAACTAGTTAGAGAGTTGTTCAATTGCAAGGAAATCTTATGTAACTACACAAGACACAATTGAAGCAAAAAAAATTTGATTCACTCGAATCGGTTTATGAACTATATAGCCACGGTTTGCATTTAGCATTCCTTAGTTAATATAAATAAGTTCAGAAACAATCGTCTTTAGATATAACCAGCTTAAGTTTGCAGACTTAGTTCGCGGACTTGAGTTCCCGAAAGGAGTTCTCAAACTCCAACAGATTTTCTCGGGTCGAGAACTTTTGCCAGTTCGCGGACTGAGTTCACGGCTCTTGTTTCGGTTCTCTTGATCAACAACGTTCGCAAACTTTGGTTCAAGGAAAAAGGACTTATACATATATGTGTTGCCACACAATGCTTATATCCATCATTGGTTATTTAATTTAAACTTTCATTTCAATCATTGAAACATTCTTAGAGGACATTTCATCAAAGTAAGCAATTTTCAAAGTGATTGAAACGTGTCATGACTTTCGTCACTAGATAAATATGAACTTGGCCAAAGCAAAAGCTTACCAACACATATTTCGAGAAATAGATAGGCGAGATAAACTCAGCTCAAAATAGCAAATTCGTATAATCAAAGTCTATATAGCAAAACGACTTTTGTCTGAAAATAGGAGATAGAGTATATAGACTTTTGAGTGATAGATAAGTTCAAGTCTCCACATACCTTTTAGTCGATGAAGATCCACCAGTTCCTTGAGTAGTCCTTCGTCTTATTTGATGATTGCCATGGAGTTCTTGAGCTCAACTACACTTTCTATCATAGTCCAATACTTAGCTATAGTAGACTAGAAATCAAGACTTATAGTTTTGATCACTAACATTGACAAACATGCTTGAGATAGCAACGCATGCGAGTTCGACCGAGCAATGCTCTAACAGAAATAACTCTATTTTGAAACCAAAATTATAAATGAACTTCCCACATAAAATCCCTAAAAATTGCTCCTCATATAAGATTTTTCTTTGAAAAATCAAATCATATTTCGTTCAATCCAAAGAGGTGATTACATGATTGTTTACAAGAAAAAGAACATCAAAATACAACAAAATCAAAACCCGAAAAATAAAGATATCGGTTACATGTAAATCACGAATAGAAAGAGCAAAGTACCACAAAGGTACCAATTTTTTCTATGAGAAGTAGAGAGAAAAGATAGCATAAATATGAATCAGTTAAGACTATTTGAATGTTTGTGTTTTTTAATATAACAACTACTTCAAAAAGAATGAAGTGTTTATCCCTTAATTTTATTTATATGAACGAAACACGTCGTCGTTCTCGATTCTAGGATAACAAGACGTGAAACAACCAATAAAGATTGAAAAAATCACCATTAAAGTGAAAAAATAATCAGTCTTTCATCGAAGAAATATATAATCTCCCAAAAAGCGAAGACAAAATCACCAAAATAGTGAAGAAAAATGTCAAAAAAAGTCAGAATGAAAAAACAACATCTTATTCGATTAAAAAATTAAAACAAAAGAAAATAAAAAATCGTTGCTCGTATGCCGGGTCCTGTTTGGACCAAAAACTGAGCAAGATGACTATGACAAATATTAAGGTTTCAAAGAGAGGTTTTTGGAGAGGGATTATATTAATTGCTAACACCTATTAGAGCATGGTTTTTATTTTTTCTAATACCAAAAAGAAAATATATTGAATTGAAAAAATTACACATCATTATCCTTATGGATACATTGTGTTACTAGACTGGAATATGGTTTGTCCATTCTTCAGCTGAAACGCCTAATATACCATGTTTATCCAGCAAGTCGACAACATTATTTGCATCTTGCACATGTGTGCATTTCCAAGTTACAAAGGAATTCAAAATAGTACTACAGTAGATAATTAAATTTCTTATTGTCCACTTGATTGCATCTAATCCACCATTTAAAGCAGTAATAATATTTTAATAGTCACCCTCCAAATGCAATGCTTGTACTCCTTCTTTCCCAAAGTACCGCTTCCAATAATACTTTAGCTTCATCCTGTTCAGATCTATTACTTTGGTCCTATAACATCAAACTACATCTGTATTACTTGCAAAATTTCTTAGAATTAGACCAGCGCCAACATCATTTGTTTCATCTTTATATGTTGCATCAAAAATTTGTTTAATATAAGGATTTTCGGGCCTTTCCCAATTTCTATTATTATGGATTCTAGTTTGAGCACTAGGTATCGAGTTTATGGTATTCAATCTAATCCAATCTAAATAGTCTAACTGTATTTGATGGATACCTTGATTTATGCTAGGTAGTAGATTATCAAAAACTTTATGACATCTACATCTTCAGACTTCCACATGACAAACCAAACCAAACCAAACCACTTAACTGTAGAGATGGGACCTCCCTCCAAATTCTTCTTAATTTGTTCCTTGAATATATCCATTGCATCATAAATAATGCCCATGCTTGGTTTTTCTCCAACATCAGCCATTCTCACGATATTTATTAGTGGTGCCATCACTTGACAAGCAATACACATGACCCCAAAAAGATTGTTTAGCTTATATCCTAGATAGCATAACGGATCCCTTTAGATTCTTTCAAAAACCTATTTTTAACCCACCATTCCCCAACAAATAAGGTAGACAAGTAATACCAATTTTCATGAATACTATGCAATGTATAGAAATTAGTTGCGAACTTAGTCTGGAACCCTATGCAATTATTTCCCATACAAGCTCCTCGTCATGTTCAGATAATCCATGGTTATAGATGTAACCAATAAGTACTCTAGCATTGATCAAAACATTATTAATTTTAAGGATTTTCTTTTGGATATCTTCTAGCATCAAATTCACACAATATGCATGCAGCACAAGGAGTCCAAAAGATTATTGGGTGTATGGCTTTTAAGGCTTCTCCAGCAGCCTTTATATTTGGGACGTGTGGTTCCGTATAAGATGATAAAAAAGATTGTTGAAACACATTGCATAACCAGACAAACCCAAAGATGTCAAAATCAAAGGAAAATAGATTTTTCTTCATAAAAGCCCATTCAAATCAATAAAAGCTTTGGATAAATCTAGCTTCAAACCTAAGAATCCTTCTTTGTCCCTTTTTCCCTAGGAGATCATCCTAAATTGGATGAGCTCATCGTAATAATATTGTCAGTAAATTTTGTTTTACCAAATATGAATGCAGATTGGTTCAGATACATATATTTTTCTACTCCTATTGGCTTATTCTGGTTGGCTTCAGATGGTTATAAGAAGAGAAAAAAAAGAATAGCAATGTCAAATTTGTCCACAAAATGAAATTACAATCGGACTCTTGGACCGGGTATCTATTATATATTTTTCCTCTACATTTAGGCCCAACTTATTCACTCCATTCGCATTCACTCGTCTCTTTTATTTTGATGTACTATGTACTCTTATTTATTTCTACAACCCTACCTAAATCCCCATTATACTAAAACCCTAATAAATTTATGTTTATCTCTGCAAAAGCTTATCCGATCTCTCATTATTTTGAATACAACCAGTCACCAAAATTTCAGAAAACTAGAAGGGTTAATTTGATGTATCCATTTATGTATTAGATTTGTTGGTTCTACTAATAGGTTGATCTATCTTGCTCAAGACTCATTTGTTTGTATCTACAATCCCATCACAAGAGAATATGTTGTGCTTCCATAATTCAAGTCAGGGTGTGATATCAACTTTGGTTATGTTTCTTCTACAAATGAGTACAAAGTTGTGGGAATGGAGTGCGATTCCGATGTAAAACTCCACATTTACACTCTAGGCAGTGACAAATGATGGAGAAACCTTGGAGATTTCAAGTCTCATGTCTTATGTCTCTCTTACCGAGCGATCTTTGCCAACGGAACTCTTTATTGGATGGACTTTCGATCACAAATGTTCATCACCTTCGACTTGGCTGAGGAAAAGTATGGTGAGAATATTTCAATACCTCATGTGCACGAGGTTCGTAGAAAAGGGGTATTGGATGGATTTTTGTATGTTGCTGGTGGCATGGCTTTTAATGGAGTCGAATGTTATGATATATGGCTATTAAAACAGAAGAGTGTCAATAATGAGAGCAGTGACGAACAAGGACTTCAGTCATGGAGTAAAGAGTTTAGGGTTGGGGATAAATAATTATTAGCTGTTACCAAGAGTGGTGGTGTAATAACTATATCAACATCTACAACACAAAAACTTCAACCTCGAGAAGGCTTGTCCATAGATCTGGTGATTAAATGATAAGGAGAAGATGGGTTTTGTATGTGTGGAGGCGCTAAAAATCTTTTTTTTT
Organism: Papaver armeniacum; assembly: GCA_023531295.1. NCBI lineage: Eukaryota > Viridiplantae > Streptophyta > Magnoliopsida > Ranunculales > Papaveraceae > Papaver > Papaver armeniacum. The sequence goes on along the minus strand of JAJJWW010018709.1, from coordinate 1,314,550 downwards.
TGTATAGTGGAGGCTGATATGCTTTTTTGGTAGTAGAAGAAAGGTTTAGGATTTTGTAGGGAGAATCATATTTTCTGCGGCAGTTTTCGTTTACACTCCAGAGACTAGCAAAAGAGTACTTTTCTTAAGAAAGTGTTCTAAGTTTTGGTCGAGGAAGTGTACTTTTCTTAACTATCCTCCAACATATGTTTACAATGATCAATCAAAGTTTTTAAGATATAATTCAGTTAACAAAGTTGAATTTTGTTAACCATTCATTACCATATTTAACTTTTACCATATGAACATGCTTAAAAACCGTGTAAAACTATTCTTATTTATATTTCTTATGTTTTTTTAACATATGGAATACAACTTCGCAAGATAAGATAACAGATTTTTAAACTACATAATCACCAACCTTCAAAAAACCCAGTTACAGATCAACTTGACGTCTATTTTAGTATACTATAACAAATTATCAAATTGGAAAAAAAAAATATTTGAAACTACTAGATGTAAAAGAAGACCATGTAATTATTCTAGGTAACTTAAATAACAATCTACATCAAGACAGATTATGTTGTCAACTAATTCTTTTGACTTGGCATGAGATTGAAAAACATTAATCATGAAAGCAATTCTGAGGGATTTCCCTGGACTCAATACACTTCTATCATGTCTCAACCATCAATGTAGAAAAGTTGATCATTATTATAAAAAAAAAAAACTCCCAATATTAACATAAAAAAGATTAACAACGCAAGATATCTCTTAAAAGAAAAAAAAAATGTCAGAAATTAGTTTGGGTACACATAAGAATATATAACTTCTAGAAGCAAAAAAGTAAACTAAAAGAGTGTTTGGGATACCATAAGTCAAGTAAGCGTTTCTGCTTTCCGCAAAAGCAGAAGCAAAACTGAGAAGACAAAAGTAAAGAAAAGCTTGTTTGGCAAATCCTTTGCTTATAAGATAAAATTTAATTGTTATATCTTCAGTAGGATTTTGATGATCATAGGAGAAATATATAGATGCTTTGGTTCAGGAAATCCATACAAAATCATGGATTCATTACCTAACTAAACTTAAGATAACACCATGAGTTATTTCCGATCAAGCTTAAATGCATATTGAACATCCATCAGTCACAAACTATTCCTGGACTATTTAAATTAATTGATGAAAACATAACTAATAGATAATAAGTAATGCTTCAAAAAAAAAAAAAAAAGATAATAAGTAATCCACCGAACGTAAGGAAAAGTAGTCTTAAATTATTACTTCTAAGATAACAATAATGAGGAAGGATCCCCTCACACTTTTATTATCACACTGTTTCACACGTTGGGCGTCATTTTCGCGAATAAAAAACAAATCGTTACGGATTTGAAGCTAATATTTTGGGCATATGTTCCTCTTACCAAGTTCTATATGCCTACCATAACCGCATCTCGATCCCACAAGTAAGGACTACCAAGTACAACTTGACAAACATCCAATGGAACCACGTCGCATGTAACCTCGTCAATGTATGACTCATCAAAAGCAAACTTGAACGTGAACTGTTATGAAACCTGTAGCCCACCTTCCTTTTTAAGAAACCCTAAAGGATAGGGTTTCGGATGTTTGAAAGTCTTCAAACCCAACTTTTGTACCAAAGAATGTGAAAGTAAATTCTTCTGACTTCCCGGGTCAATAACAACATCTATTAGTGTTGTCTTAACCTACATCTTAACCGTGAAGAGTCGTTCTCTAGGATCGTCCTCCATAAGTTCTTCTACGCCTCCTGCCATTAGAGAGCTTTTGATTAGGTTCTGTTGGTCCTTTGACTTCTTTTGGAGCTTGTGCGACTAGTGTTGCCATCATGGCTTCTTTCTTCTGCAACCCTTTTGGTTTTAGATTAGGATACTTCATCAAACACTTGTCAACAACATGCCCCGTTTGTTTGCAATGAGTGCAAACTAAACCTTCTTGGTCATTATACTTTCTTTTCTCTTTGCTCCTTTCATCTCCTTTAGCGACGAAACTTCCAGATTTTACCTTGATGTTTCCCTCAACAGCAGTTTTCTTCAGTCTGCCTTCGATGGCATTAGCTTTTATGCTTTCTTCGGAGATTGTATCCACCGAAAATATCTTCAACTCCTTCCATATATACTCATGGAACCCAGAAATATATTTCACGTAGATAACATAATCTCCCAAGTCTAAGTCCAAAATCATAGCTTGATTCTGAAATTCCGTAGTATAATCCTGCACGGTTTGGTTGTAAGTCTGCTTCAAGTTGTACCACTTGAACCATCTCTCCTCAAGGTAGCCAACCGAATAAAGCTGTTTCCTTACAACTGCCTTGAATCTTTTCCATGACAATACTCCTTTACCTAGGTTTTGTTTTTGATAAGCTTTCCACCAGGTTAGAGCATGCTTTTGTAGCTTCAATGCCGCGAAAGCAATCTTTTCCTTTGAACCATATTCAAAGAAAGAGAAATACGTCTCTAGACGTTCAATACAATCATCTAATTTTTCTACATCGACACTCCCATCGTAAAGTGGAATATCAACACGAAAATCAATTTTCAGATTCTTACCATGAGGTTTAGTTGATGTAGGACTTTTAAGAAACTCTTTCTCCTTTTCTTCATTCTCATCTTCTTCCTTTTCTTCTTCTTCTTCTGAATCGTCTTCTTCAGAATCATCTTTTTCCGAAGCTTCAGGTGAAGGTGTAATCTTTTTCTTCGTCTTCGGCTTGGTTGTTTGAGAATGGATACATTCAACCAGTTCCTGAAGGGTAACTTGAATTGACTTCATATCTGTCTGCAGCGTAACCACCTTTTCTTCCATAGTTTGTGGTTCGCCTTCCTTAGGATCATCATCTGACTTTGTCATCCTTGATCCCCTTGTTTTCTTAACGCCTTCCAACTTCTCGAGTACCTCACCAAGCTTTATGTAGAGAGATCTGGTGAAAACCATAAACCACAGGGATTTACCCTAGAAACTAACTTTGCTCTGATACCAACTTGATACGTATTGATCTCTATACCTTGGTAACTATTACTATAAAGGTGGAATTCAGAATAATAATAGATGAGAAACTTAGAAAACGGAACACAAGTAGTAATTCGAAGAAAATATCTTCTCTTAGATTATGAACAAGAAAACGATTACAATTCTCTCTTTGTTATGCTCACAATCTTCTCTAAATAGTGGATTAACCTTAAACTGTTTGCTAAGCTTGCACAAGTATTGTCGTAAGCTTTCTCTAGGTTTTCTGTGCCTAGTATCTGTAGCTGCGTCAATATCAAGAACACACTAACTAGATGTGTTTAGTTATGAGCTAAACATCCCTATTTATAGGCTTGGTTTGGTTTCCCAAACCTCTTAGGAATCTATTTCCTTTTGTTGGACTAATTCCTTTTCTAGGTATATTACCTAAACTAAGAATACTGCTCAAAACAATACTCCTTCCTAAATTAGGAATTTATCCTAAACAAGGAATCCTTCCTAATGTAGCATTCTATCCTCAATTCGTCTTGAGGATCACTAGTTCCCAGGGAACGGAAGATACACATGTATCACTTAACGCCTTGGTGATAGACATATGCTGCAATTCTCAGGGGTTATAACTTCAATCTCATTGTCCATGTTCTGTCGCTTGTTTATTTTCTTTTGAGGCTTTTCGGGTTTTGGTATTTTACATGTAAAAAATGCAACTGTGAAGTGCCTTAATGCAACTCTACCATAGATGATGCTGACAACAATGAATTTCAGATGAAGTAATGCTGACGGTGGCGTACTGGTTGCATAACAGAGGGGTTTTCAAAGGTATTTCCATGGAGCAATTCATTATCAGCTGGGATGATGTCGTCTTTCAACCTCCATAGGACAGTTCCTGGAGGCTTTTTAGCTGTAGTGCTTAGAAAATATTGGGTTGGTCTTTGTTTGTTCTATGCTCTCCTGGCTTTGGTTCTTGGTTTGTGATTGTTCTAGCTTAGGTGCGTCGTGTTTTGGTTCTTGTGGGTGGCTTTTCTGGCCTCCTTTTTTTTCTTTTGGTCGAGTGAGCTTAAGCTCATACATCATGTACTTTGGCTCTACCTCAATAAAAAATTTAATTTATCGTTCAAAAAAAAAATATATAGCGACCTAATAGTTGCAGCATTGTAGCTTTTAGGTTGTGTCATTTGTTAGTACTATGTGTGTTTGGTGGTTGACACTTTAGTACTAATTTTGGACCCACTCTACAATAACTTCGTTTTTTTTTTTTATAAAAACCCTGAACTCCACAGGACTTCTTTTTTGTAACTCTTTGCTGTGATGAGTGATGGCAGTGGGAGAATCTTATACCAAAGTGCACAAGGACAAAAAGACACACAAAATTTTCTTTTACATGGAAGTTGCGGAAAGACATTTACCGTACCAGAATATTTTGAGCAACTAACTTCAGATTAGCCGCTCAAACTTATACTTCAAAAATCGATGTAGCTATGTTACTCGCTCAAACATATAGTTGGACTAAACTTAAACCAATGACATTATTACTCGCTGAGGATGGCTGGAGTAAATTTAGACCAATGACTCTATTACTCAGTCAAACATAGTTGGAGTATATTTAGACCTATGACTTTATTTGGTCGCTGTATGTAGTCGAAACATATCTTGAGCGATTGCATAGCTGCTCCAAGTCTCTACAAATCCCACTTCTTGCAACAACAGAGCGAGTGCCATTTTAAGTTGGTCAAATCCCTTGAGCGACCAAAAACGGGCTCTTGCCACCAAAATTGACCAGTTTCTATAATGTAGTTTTTCTTGTACTTTAGATGCATATGTTTGTTTTGGTACCGTATATACAACAAGCCTATGAGGATATAGAATTATAAATGGTGACATATTGTGCAATTCTGAGGCTTATAACTTAAATTTCATTGTCCATGTTCTTTGTTCATGCTTGTTTATTTGCTTTGATGGATTGCACTGTGTAACATGTTTAAGAAATGCAAGTGTAGATTGTAAAGTGGTTTTCAAAGCTGCATTATCCACTATCATATTTTGATGGCATGGATACTCAGCTTGATATAGCCATTTTGTATAGCAAAATGCGGCCGTCTATGTGAGATGCTTGGATGTCCAAACGATTGTGACCAATTTCTCTTATCATCAGAACTTGACTCGACTGCCGTTTGATACAGTTCCATGTTATATGCCCAACATTTAATTTTCCTGGTCAATGTGGATTGGTTTTTATATCATTCCAGCTTAGTTATTGATCGATGGTTTCTTTATGCCTAAACTCTTTTTATGTAAAAATTACTTAAATTTTGACTGACCAACATGCCTGGCATCATCTACAGTAAACAATAAATTCATCACGCGGGAGATAAGAATTAACCTAGTATTTAATTTACTTTAATGGCTTGCATAGCATAAATTTGGATCTGGAATACAGTCTTATAAAAGTAGTTGGGATATTAATTTTCATTTTGCCTTTTGTAAACCATGTGCCTTGCAGGAAGCTGCACTGACTATGCTTACACCTCCCCTTGTATTCTTCTGGTAGTGTTTGATATTTGCAAAGACCGAGTCCCGATAAGTTCCAAAACTTACTTAGATTGGCAATGAGCAAGTGGTTTTGCCTAGAGGCTATGCAGGTGTTGGTTTTGCAAATGCAAGTGATAATGGACAAGGTGGCACCAACTGCTACATCTATACTAGACGCTGACAGCAATGAATTTCAGATGAGATTAATAGCGACTTGATGGTTGTAGAAGCTTTGATCATAACTGGTCTAGTTGCTTGCAAGCAGCTTTTAGGTTGTTTCATTTGTTAGTACTATGGTGGTTGAGACTAATTTACTTTTGACTTTAGGTTGCTAGTATTTATATCATTTAATAGGAATTTGGACCCACTCAACAATAACATGGACCCTTTTTCTGTACATATGCTGTCATGTGTGACTATGGAGAATCTTATGTGCCAAAGTGCACAAGGACTAAAAAGAGACAAATTTTCATTTCCATGGAAGTTTCATGGAAGTTGCATGTATGGAAAATGGACCATTGATTGATGCACTCAACTGTGATCAGTTGAAGAAAGTAGTATCAAAGTAAGGTGTTGATGAAGTTTTGGTAGAGAAATCCCTGCTTTGATGTAGATTGCAGTGTGCAACATATGTAAGAAATGGAAGTGTAAGCTGCAAAGTGCCTTAAAAGATGCATTACACATCCAGTATCAGATTTTGACGACATGGATAGTCAGCTGACTCAGCTTGATAGAGCCATTTTGTTGTATATCGAATTGGTGCCATCTATGCGAGTTGCTTGGATGTCCAAACGGCTGAGAATAATTTCCCTCATTGTCAGAACTTGACTAGACTGCCGTTTGATACAGTTCTAGTAGTTCCATCTTCCATGCTACATGTTACATGCATAAACATCCGATATACCTTGTCATTGTTCAGTCGGATGTTGATTTATTCTAGCTTAAAGCATGTTTATTTTTTTGTTGACTCCGCTGTTCGGATATGAGTCATATGACTAGACTGGAGTCGAATTATTTGTTTTTGAGTCAGATTTAACTCGTAATTTGAGTCAGATTTAACTTTTAACTCGAACCCATTTAAGTTAGGTAATAAAATATTCATGACTCATGAGAACAAACCACCGGCTCAAAAAACACATATTCAGTCGTATCCACACGATACGAGTTAGATGACTTCAATCACATTGAGAAGAGTCAGATTCATATGAGTCACGTAAAAAAAAAAAAAACATGTAATTTGGACAGGCCCCAAGACTATGTTTAATATCTTGTGATTTACTTGCAACAATTGTTTTGAATGACCACATGCGGGATCGAACAATAGACGAATAACTTGCGAGACAAGAATTGATCCGTTTTTCATGATTTATTAAGTTGTCGGAAATGTCCGGTTCTCCTATGTGACTCACAGCTGCACTGATTATGCTTACACCTTTCCTTGTATCCTTCTGTTTGATTTTTAGTAAGACCGAATTTAGCCAAATTCCATTTCTTACTTAGATTAGCAACAAAATGTGAATTTCGATTGTAAAAATATAAGGAAAGAGCGATTTTGAAATGGGATTACCCAGCTTGTTAGACTTGCGCAAGCAAAAAAATCTTAACTAGTTTTGTCAAACTTAGTTCAATTGGCTCCGAGATCAAATGCTACATGCCTAACACCCGTTTATTGTTGATTGGTTTCTTAATGTGCGAGGTGGCACCACCGATTGCTACATCCATAGATGCTGATTACCGACAGCAATGAATTCCAGGTGAATCAATAGCGACTTAATTAATAGTTGCTGCAGCTAAGATCATAAGGCCCCTTCCTATGGGTGTGGCAAACATGAAGGTTTTCCATTTAAGCATCCACTATGGAGGTGGCAAACAGGCAAACCGGCCTGGCTAAGTGGTCACTTAGCCAGGCTAGGTTAAGTTTCTACCGAGCGGTCGAGACCGCACGGTCTAGTTTACGCCGTTATGTGTTTACTACACCGCTAGCGGCTTGAATAAGACCGACCGGTCTAGTTTACACCGTTGAATAGAATCTGATCCAACGGTCATAAATCTTCCCCCTATAAATACCACATTCCTCTACCATTTTAACTCACACCTTCTTCCTATTTGCTTAGATTTTCCAATGGCTCAAAACATGTCTATGGCTCAATTCATCGAAGAGCAACATGCGGCCGAAAATCAAAGAGTTGCACTTCGAGCTAGTGTGCAAAATGAAATAAGAAGAGCAAATAGTTGGAGAGTTGCACAACAACGCAATTTTAGCACGTTAGAAGATGAATGCATATGCAGGAATTATGTTTTCTTCACTAATTATCTAATCGTTCATGGAGCATTACGGCTTATTCCGTTTTGGGGACGCGTTTTAATGAAATTTGAAGAAGAAGAAACAACGAACCTCAACAATCGCAATTCAATGGTGTTGATTTCTCGGTTCTCCATGATTTCCAAGAATGTTAACAAGTATATTGGTATGATAAGGGAAGAGGCTCGAAACATGAGAAGTGGTAAAACCCTGCTGGAGATTGCTCAAAGATGTCGTGCAAAGTGGCTCTTTGACAACGGAGAGAAGTTCTGATATGCCAGTTGTTATGAAATCTTAAAAATGTTGCCCCATTTAATATATCTTATCAATTCTAAGTTCTCAATTTTAATTTATGTAGAAAACTTGAAATGAAGATTATTATTTATCAAACAAAAGTGCAATTACATTAACGATTTAAACAAACCACGATTCATATTAACGACTAAACAAAACTCACAAACAACGATTACCACCAAATACATAATCAAAACTCTCAAACTAACGATTACCACCAAATACATAATCCCCTAAGCCTGTTGGATCTTGTGAAAACTCATTATTTGGACTATGAGATGGTGGTTGAGTAGCATCAGGTGAGTCATAACCTTGTGTTGATGGTGGTTTTTAAACAAAGGGGAAAATCGTAAAACCCCAAATAACCTAATGTCACCAGTGACACATTTATTAGAATATTTAATGCATGTAGTCAGTAATTAATAGGGGGTATTTTTTCAAATTAGGGTTGCAACGAACAAAACCCTAATCCCCCTCTGTGCCAATGGCAAATCATGCCATCCACACCGCGCCAACGCATTCCAACCGTGCTAGCCGCACCTCCGTGCTAATGGCAAATCATGCCAGCCACGCCTAGCCCAAGCTAGCCGCACCTCTGTGCCGATGGCAAATCATGCCAGCCACACCAAACCCGCCAAAGTATGCCAACCATGTTAGCCGCACCTCCGTGCCAATGGAAAATCATGCCAGCCACACCTAGCCCAAGCTAGTCGCACCTCTGTGCCGATGGCAAATCATGCCAGCCACACCAAACGCGCCAAAGCATGCCAACCATGTTAGCCGCACCTCCGTGCTAATGGAAAATCATGCCGCCCACACCTAGCCCAAGCTAGTCACACCTCTCACAGCCGATGGCAAATCATGCCAGCCACACCAAACGCGCCAAAGCATGCCAACCATGTTAGCCGCACCTCCGTGCCAATGACAAATCATGCTAGCCACACCTAGCCCAAGCTAGCCGCGCCATGCCAAACGCACCCTGCCTTGGCCCTAGCTACGCTAATCACACCACGCCAAGCCAAACACACTTACCTTGGCCCTAGCTATGCTAGTCACACCAAACGCGCCGAAGCATGCCAACCATGCTAGCCGCACCTCTGTGACAATGGCAAATCATGCCAAGCCACACCTAGCCCAAGATAGCCGCGCCATGCCAAATGCACTCTGCCTTGGCCCTAGCTACGCTAATCACACCACGCCAAGCCAAATATACTTACCTTGGCCCTAGCCGCGCCATGCCAAAGTAGCGCCCGCACCTAGGCTTGCAAACCATGCAACCTAGGCCAAATTGGCCACGCATGCCATTGGCACATGCCAAACATGCTCGCTGGTAGCTTTTCTCACCAGAACGTGGCCCTAATGGCCGAGCATGCCATTGGCACATGCTAAACACGCTCGTTGGTAGCTTTTCTCACCAGAACGTGGCCCTAATGGGTAGCTTTTCTCACCAGAACGTGGCCCTAATGGCCGAGCATGCCATTGGCACATGCCAAACACGCTCGCTGGTAGCTTTTCTCACCAGAACGTGGCCCTAATGGCCGAGCATGCCATTGGCACATGCCAAACACGCTCCTTGGTAGCTTTTTCTCACCCAGAACGTGGCCCTAATGGCCGAGCATGCCATTGACACATGCCAAACACGGTCGCTGGTAGCTTTTCTCACCAGAACGTGGCCCTAATGGCCGAACATGCCATTGGCACATGCCAAACACGCATCACTTGTAGCTTTTCTCACCAGAACGTGGCCCTAATGGCCGAGCATGCCATTGGCACATGCCAAACACGCATCACTGGTAGCTTTCTTACCAAACCGTGGCCCTAATGTCCGAGAATGCCATTGGCACATACCATCACGCATCGCTGGTAGCTTTTCTTACCATGTCGTGATCCAAATTAGCCACGCATGCCATTGGCGCATGCCAAACATGCATCCACGTTGGTAAGCTAACTTGCAAACCGTGCAACCTACCGCCAAGGCATTCCGCACATGCCATTGGCACATACCATCACGCATTGCTGGTAGCTTCTCTTACCAGCCGTGATCCAAATTAGACACACATGCCATTGGCACATGCTTAACATCCATGCTGGTAGCCTAACTTGCAAGTCGTGCAACCTACCGCCAAGGCATTCCGCACATGCCATTGGCACATGCCACACACGCCACTAGCAGCTCTAGCATTGCCGCTCACACTCAACGTACAACCTACCACCAAGGCATTCCACACATGCCACTGGCACATGCCACACACGCCACTAGCAGCTCTGGCATTGTCACTTGCGCCCGAGGTGCAACCCGCAACAAAGGCATTTCGCACATGCCATTGGCACATGCCACACGCGCCCCTAGCAGCGCCACTTGCACTCAAGGTGCAACCAACACTCGAGACATCAACACAAACTGGGGGATGCTTTCCAGGGTATTGGTTTGGCGGTCACAACATGCAGCATACACTACGCTCATATTAAGAAAGCGTGAAAAGGAATAAAGCAGTCAAATAAAAGAGGAAATAATGGTGAAAACGTTTTCACCCATTAACACCATGCGGTTACCACCTCCTCCCATTATTTCAACCTTTACTATCTTCCTTCATGAGGCCAGGGTACGTTTCAATCTCGACTTGTATAAATAGGTCTTACCTATTTCCACCGTTTCAACAAGTCTCGGTCAGGAGAAAAATACAACACTCTCAGAAAAGGCAACTTTGCAAGCTCTCCAAAAAGCTTTCATCTCTTGCAAGCTTCCAAAGCTTTCACTTTCTGATACAAGTCGAGACACTACTCTCCCGACTATTCTCGGTCTCAACATCTTTCTTTGCTTCCTCCCCAAATCAACCCTTCTCCTCCACTTTGTGACCGAAGCAATTCTGGAACGACCATTTCTTGGTTTAGGCCGGACTTGTACAGATTGATCTCTCGAATCTATAAAGTGCTCACGTGCAGCACATTTGTTTAGGGTTTGAATCAGTTTCTCACTCACCTACCGAATTTACCGAAATCGCGAAATGATTTTTACCCATAAACAATTGGCGACCACAATGGGAGGATTGATCTATCGGCTACAATGTCGACTGTCGATCTCGTTCTTCGACCCGATGTTAAGATAATAGGGAAGGCGACTCAATCCGACTCAACTGCCAGACAACCCGGTTACCAGTTGTAAAAACTATACCTGAAAACTGGGGACTCGCCAAGATGCTACCCGCGATTGGGGACTTGCGACTCAATCCGAATCAACTGCCAGACAACCTGTTACCAGTTGTTAAAACTACACCGAAAACCGGGGACTGTTGAAGATGCTACCAGCGATTGGGGAGACGGTGTTTTTCGTAGCAGTCCAAGGGGTTGGTTCACTTTTGGGCATGCCTCATTTTCTTTGCTCTTCTTTTTCGGACACATTTGGCATGGTGCTAGAACTTTGTTCAGAGATGTTTTTGCTGGTATTGACCCAGATTTGGATTCTCAAGTGGAATTTGGAGCATTCCAAAAACTTGGAGATCCAACTACAAAGAGACAGGTAGTCTGAGACAACATTGCTATGGTTTCTTTCGACTCTATTTTCTTTTCTTTTTGTGATTTAACATAACATAAGGTACTGGAGAAATCTTGATTTGAATCACCGTTTTTTCTTTGATTCTTGTCCTTTCTTTATCTTATCTGGGAGCTGATCCCAAATGAACAGGTGTGGAAGCTATAATTGTAAACCACGATCGAATCTATGGAAGCATTGGTTTATACATTCCTCTTAGTCTCGACTCTAGGGATTATTTTTTTCGCTATCTTTTTTTCGAGAACCACCTAAGGTTCCGACTAAGAAATAATTTTTCATTATCTCAATTGAAGTAATGTAATGAGCCTCCCTATACCTATAGGGAGGCTCATTACATTACTTCAACTAGTCCCCGTGTTCCTCGAATGGATCTCTTAGTTGTTGAGAGGGCTGCCCAAAAGCGGTATATAAGGCGTACCCGGTAAAACTTACAAGTGAACCAGATATAAAGATGGCGACTAGGGTTGCTGTTTCCATTATTATATAATTTCAAGACCACAATGGATCTATGATAAGATCGTTTATTTACAACGGAATGGTATACAAAGTCAACAGATCTCAACCAATTCAAGAGTATTTATGGCTACACAAACCGTTGAGGGTAGTTCTAGATCTGGTCCAAGACGAACAAATGTAGGAGCTTTATTGAAACCGTTGAATTCGGAATATGGTAAAGTAGCTCCTGGATGGGGAACTACCCCTTTGATGGGTGTCGCAATGGCTTTATTTGCGGTATTCCTATGTATTATTTTAGAGATTTATAATTCTTCCGTTTTACTGGACGGGATTTCAATGAATTAGGTCCATAAGAACCATGAAGTCCTGGCTTTTCAATAGAAAATGAATTACTTAGGATTTTTTTTATAGGGCATTCTGGTAGTTCGACCGCGGAATTTCTTTGTTTCGGTATTTTCGGAATATGAGTGTGTGACTTGTTATAATTGATCCTATTGATAATACAGAGAATAGGTCTGTCATCTCGACAGAGATGGTTCTACCCCGTCGGATATTTATTCTAATATCTGGAGCACGGAATCCATAGATCAAGAAAAATTTGAACTATGATTCATACCTACTATTTAGACCTCGCGACCGGACTCAAAAAATTTTTTAAGGGGCATAATTATCAACCAAAGGATTTTTTGTCATTACATCTATTCATTGAATAAGTGATGATCCACAGGTTCTTACTCAGAGAACCTTTGGACTTAGCTTGGGAGCTTTATTGAATCATCGTGGTTCTAGTATGAATCTGAGGTTTCAATAAATCCATAGGGTCTCAACAAGATAATTTCTATCAACAAAAAAATTTACATTACACACAGCAAAAAAATAAAGAAAATAGGGAAAGAGAAGATTCAAGAGGCCTACAACGATCAACATAAAGACGAATGAGCCAACTTGATTTTTTGGCATTATCATCACAAAGAAGAGCTAAAGAAGAGCTTCGGGCTTTTTGGTCCTTCGTATCTTCAGAGAGACGATGGAATCCGGGATAAAGAGGAGTTTTACAAATTTCTATTACAATACAATATCCCTTTCCCTTGCAGCTAGTATTTGTGTGTTTGGGCTTGAGCTGTACGAGATGAAATTCTCATATACGGTTCTATGAGGGGGAGTCCCCTTGGTTTACCTATCTCAATAAAGTATATGATTGGTTCGAAGAGCGTCTCGAGATTCAAGCGATTGCAGATGATATAACTAGTAAATATGTTCCTCCTCATGTCAACATATTTTATTGTCTAGGGGGGATTACGCTTACTTGTTTTTTAGTACAAGTAGCGACGGGGTTTGCTATGACTTTTTACTATCGTCCGACCGTTACCGAGGCTTTTGCCTCGGTTCAATACATAATGACTGAAGCTAACTTTGGTTGGTTAATCCGATCAGTTCATCGATGGTCAGCAAGTATGATGGTCTTAATGATGATCATGCATGTATTTCGTGTGTATCTCACCGGTGGATTTAAAAAAACCCGCGAATTGACTTGGGTTACGGGTGTGGTTCTGGGTGTATTGACCGGATCTTTTGGTGTAACTGGTTATTCCTTACCTCGGGACCAAATTGGTTATTGTGCAGTAAAAATCGTGACAGGCGTACCTGATGCTATTCTTGTAATAGGATCACCCTTGGTCGAGTTATTACGAGGAAGTGCTAGTATGGGCCAATCTACTTTAACGTGTTTTTATAGTTTACGCACTTTTGTATTACCTCTGCTTACTGCCGTATTTATGTTAATGCATTTCTCAATGATACTTAAGCAAGGCATTTCTGGTCCTTTATAGAGAAACCAAACATGAATCACATTCTGAATGTTCTGGGTGGTCAACTATAAACCACTGTCGGTTTATATATCGGTAGTAAATGCCAATTTCCACCAACTGTTGTCGATTTTTGATATTAGTGTTACACTTTAAATGCACACGTCTCAAATTAGCTTCTCGCATGTTTCTTTCAAATCCATGATTACTAAAACTTGCCGCTGGTCCAGGGGTGTAGGTGCGGAGTACATAATCAGTTATCGGTTGCGACTTGAATAACTGTATCGCCTCTATAAAAAAATAATTGTGTGAGAAACCAGACCACCGGCCATGCTCTCTCCACTCATTCCCCCAGAAATTAGAGTTGTTCAGATCTCTTGCATTAGTGTAAATGTTGGGCCAATACTTTAGCATGTCCACCCGAAGCTCATCATTGAACTGTTTTTCAAATAAACTAAATAACCAATACTCTGATTTTTCTTTTGAAGCAAAATAATTATTAATGCTTGATAAACCAAAAAAAATAATAATCTAAAAGAAAAATCATGCAAGCATACCTTGCTTAGGTTGAAAGCAGCTTTTGATGCTGGTGGTCCCTGATTATATGATCGCTTCCGCCAAAGACCGTAAACGGTGAATTCTTTTAGTATCGGAGATATACATTTAGGGCTGCCATCAATATTGCATCGCGAGTAACCCCATTGTACTCGGAGCTCAAACTCGGCTTCTCCTCCAACATAATCATCCTGTTTAAAAATAGCAGATAAGATATTTCTGTTTGGGAAAAAAATAATAGTTCAAGGAAACTATCAAACTGTACATATTATAGCTTCTTACAGTATTTATGGCTTCTTCTAATTCGAAGGGGCAATGCGCGTCGTCCACACTTTGTGAAGTGACGAGAACTAATCTAATAAAAATTAGCGTAAACACCAGTATGATCTTCATTGTGTATGTTTTTTGTTTGTTTTTGATACGAGCAAAACTCTCTGTGTATATATATTTTTTTGGAACGGAAGTTAATTTAAGATAGATAAGTTCCAAGGATGCAAAAATAAGATACAAACTCTCTGTATATATATCATATATACACACATGAAAGACATGGCTTACCTAAATGTTAGAACTAGGAAGACATGACTTTAAAAAAAAAGACATGACTTAACAACTAAATACTAGCAGTAACGAAGAGATGACTTACCAACTAGAAGTATAATTTTGTTATTGTGAGAGGGTGGGGACAAATGGAGTCCTTAATTAACTAGAAGTACTGTCTTTTAAGTATAGGACCAGCTAGCTAGAAGTATACTAGAACCGGTATCCAGTACTGCCTCACTGCTCTTTTTATATGAATCTGAAAAGACCTCGGCATTGGTAATTGGGTTGCTGCTGCTGCATATAAATTATAGTACTAGCTAATCGGTGGCACCGATCATTCAGTCTGTAAAGTTAACCGTGTGTGTACAAATCTTAATGAAAGTGTTGGGAGATATATATATTTAAAAACATAGTTTTGTAATATTATATCAAACTTAAAGAAATAGTGTGGTGGTATAATTTTGGGCTCCCACACTATAGACTTGGGTTCAAGTCTCACCCCATGCATTTGAATAGGTATATTTATATATCTATAATACTTATTAAAAATCCGGGAGAGCGGGGCCTTGGGGGTCTTGGGAGGTCTCATTGATCCGAAACTTATTTTTCTTGTTTTTAACTCTTGATTTCCAAAACGGTTTTCAACTTAATATTCCTAATTAATTACATTAATTTTTGGTAAATTTAATGTTGCCGTTTTATGGCTGTTATGGAGTTTTTTCAGTGCGCACTTATTGCGAAATTTATTTTCATTAAAACCGTATTGATGTTTTTTGACTTATATAAGAAAAGTTTCTGGAGAAGATGAAATACAGTCTTTTCATCTATTTCGAGTTCTGAGCAAGTGTTAGATAGAGTATTTGTTGGTTCGATTTCTCATAGTGCAAAGAAATCGAATAAGAGAGTTATCAGCTGTTTTATCCCATAGGTGTTTGACAATTTTTGGACTCGCTAGCACAATCAAGAGGCGAGTCGCGAAATACCTTAAAGATAGCGACCTAGTCCGCGACTTCAAATTGTTTGAGATCCGATTTCATTATTTCTTCATTGTTTCGAATGAAAGTCATCTCTTTTAATCTGGTTGAATGGATGTTAATATTATCACTGTCATCCTAATCAACAAGTCAATCTCATTTTAATTTTCAAGTCTTTGATCCATGAATTAAAACCAGTAGGATTAGTTGGTTGACATGCCATGACATGCCAAGAACAAATAACTGAAATTGTCTTAATTCAAAAGTGGGAATCAGAAGGTCCCAATTTAGGTTATATAGTAATTACGGATGAAGAAACCGACGCAGAGGATACAATTTTCGGTCGAACTCGCAAGCGTTGCTATCTCAAGCTTGTTTGTCAACGTTGTTGATCAAAACTATAAGTCTTGATTTCTAGTCTACTTATATATGTCTCGGACTATGATAGATTGTGTAGTTCAACATTAGACTTCACGGCGTTCATCGTTGAAGACGAAGACCTACTAAGGAGAGCTTGTGGAACTTCATCACCAAAAAGGTATGTGGAGACTGGAACTCATTTATCACTTGGAAAGTCTATTTCTAATCTATTTCCTATATTGAGACATAAGTCGTGTTACGCTATGGTTTTCTATTATACACATTTGAGATTTCGAGCTGAGTTTAACTCGCTTACATATTACTCGGAATAACTAAGAATAAGAATTTTGTAGGAAAAGGTTATGCTACTGATGGAATGTTTAAGCTTAATGTTGATGCTATGAATAAAATTGATTCTTCTGCTTATATGGTTTGCAATTTTAATATTTGGCATGGTAGGCTTTGTCATGTGGGTAAAAAGTTAGTAAATAACATGAGCAAGTTAGGTGTCCTTCCGAATTTTCGAAAATGAATTTGAAAAATGTGAATACTTTGCAGGTCAAGCAAAAATAACTAAGACTTCACATAAATCATTTGTAAGAGAATCCCAACCACTAGACTTAATACATTCCGATTTGTGTGAATATGAAGGTATCCTAACTAGAAATGGGAAGAGATATATTATGACGTTCATTGATGATTGTTCTAATTATACGTATGTTTATTTGCTTGAGCCATAAGAATGAAGCTATTGAAAAGTTTAAAATTTTTATTCTTTGAAATTGAAAATCAATTTGGTAGAAAAATTAAGAGGTTTCGTAGTGATAGAGGCACTTGAATATGATTCTCGCTCATTTTACCGAAATTTATCAAACTAATGGCATAATACATGAAAGAACCTGCTCCATATAATCCTCAAATGAATGGAAAAGTTGAAAGAAAGAATCGTACACCGACCGAACTTACTTGTTGCTTGTTTGCTTAGTTAAGTGCTTGCTTCTCATTGGTGGGGTGAATGTTTGTTGACTGTTTGCCATGTTTTGAATCGCATTCCCAATAATAAAACCATGATATCTCCTTATGAACTTTGGAGAAATAGAAAACCTAATGTATCTTATTTTAGAGTTTGGGGCTGTTTGGCTTTTGTTAGGAAACCCGATCCTAAAAGACATAAGTTAGAAAGTAGAGCTTATGAATGTGTTTTTATTGGTTATGCTCAAAACAAGAAAGCTTATAGGTTCTTTGATATTAATAATAAGGTTATTATTGAATCTGTTGATGTTGACTTCTTTGAAGATAGATTTCCTTTTAAATCTAGAATTAGTGGGGGTAATAGTGGGGTTCAACACCTAGCACTTTACCTAGTGTTGATTCTGAGTCTAGATTAGAAGAACCTAGAAGTGAAGAAACTAGGATCACCGAATTTGAACCTAGATGCGGAAAAGAGCTAGGACTCGAGACAAAAGATAAAAATCCCGATTTTGAATTTTACGCTATAGAAGAAGAACCTTCTAATTTACAAGAGGCGTTTAGTTAACGAGAGTCTAGTTACGCAAGAAGTCAGTAGATAATGAATGGGATTCTCACATGTCTAATGGAACTTGGAGTTATGTAGATTTACCTCCCGGTTGTAAGCCAATAGGTTGTAAATGGGTCTTGAAAAGGAAACTCAAACCCGATGGAACAATAGATAAGCATAAGGCTAGACTGGTTGCCAAAGGTTATAGGCGTGAGAGAACGTAGACTTTTTTGATACTTATTCTCCCGTTACTAGATTAACATCTATACGTGTTTTGATTGTTGTTCTTTGCTACTCATAATCTTGTTATTCATCAAATGGATGTTAAAACTGCTTTTTGAATGGTGAACTAGAAGAGGAAATTTACATGGAACAACCTGAAGGTTTTGTAATTCTGGACAAGAACATAAAGTATGTAAGCTAGAAAAATCTCTTTATGGTTTGAAACAAGCTCCTAAACAATGGCATGAGAAATTTGATAATTTAATGATTTCAAGTAACTTGAAATAAATGAGGGTGACAAATGCATCTACTATAAATCCGAGAATGATGTATGTGTGATTGTTTGCTTGTATGTGGATGATTTGCTAATATTTGGTTCCAGTTTATCTGTTGTCAATGAAACTAAAAGCATGCTTAGTTAGAATTTTGACATGAAAGATTTGGGTGAAGCTAGTGTAATCTTGGGAATCAAAATAACTAGAACTAATAGTGGTATTTGTTTGGATCAATCTCACTACATTGAAAAAATCCTAAAGAAGTATGAATATTTTGATTATAAACCTGTTTGTACTCCTTTTGATCCTACTCATTTGAAATTGTTAAGGAACACCGGAGAAAGTGTTAGACAATCTGAATATGCTAGTATAATAGGCGATCTGCAAGTTATGCGGATGATTGTACTAAACCCGGACATTGCGTATGCGGTGGGAGTTACGTGTGCGGGTTTACCAAGAATCCTAGTTTTAAACACTGGGATGCTGTTGAGAGGGTTATGCGGTATCTCGAAAAGAACCACAAACCTAGGATTACACTATCAAAGGTATCCCGCGGTCCTTGAAGGATTTAGCGATGCTAATTGGAATATTATTTCGAGATGATTCCAAGTCCACCAATGGATATGTTTTTACTATTGCTTTGGGGCGCTGTATCTTGGAGATCAAAGAAACAGACAATTATAGCCCAATCTACGATGGAAGCCTAATTGATAGCGATAGAAGCGGCTAGTGAAGAGGCGGGATGGCCGAAATGTCTGTTGTCGGACATTCCGAGTATGGGAAAAACCAATACCACCACTTTGATCTACTGCGATAGTACCGCGGCTATCGGAGTAGTAGATAATTGTTATAATAACAATAAGAATCGACATATACGTCGAAAGCACGACACGCTTAGAGAATTTCTCATAACTCGGTGTTGTAAGAATAGATCATGTAAGATCCGAAGGAAATATAGCCGACACTTTGACGAAAGGGTTAGCTAGAGAAAAGGTATGGAAATTTTCTAGAAGTATGGGACTTAGGCCTCGTGAGAAGTTGAGTCATTTGTAATGGATACCCAACCTAGATAGGTTCAAAGGGACTAGACGAAGTTACAAATGATATGATAGAGTCATGCACTCCCATAGCATGATATCCCGAAGTGGGAAACAGGTTGAGTATTTAACTCTTAATGATTCTATAGCTCTTAAGTTAGAGTGGGATACACGGGGAGTATTCTTGATAGACTCACCTATACGAATGTGAAGGTATGGCCGCCTTCTATGAGAAATTGGGCATTTCTCTAGATCATTTGTTAAAAAAAGGGATAAGCACATGGCCTTAATGTGCGAACTTAAGACTTTACTCTAGAAATAGTTGTGTGTGTTAAATAATCTAATATTAGTTAGAGTTCAAGACGCAAGTCACTCTAGTAACTTTGGTACTTAGAAAATTTAACACTATGCGAGGTTCAAGTCGAAAGGCACCTTTGCAGATGCACAACTATACAACACTTGTTCAATGTTTTTAAAATATAAGTGGGGGATTGTTGGGAGATATATATATTTAAAAACATAGTTTTGTAATATTATATCAAACTTAAAGAAATAGTGTGGTGGTATAATTTTGGGCTCCCATACTATAGACTTGGGTTCAAGTCTCACCCCATGCATTTGAATAGGTATATTTATATATCTATAATATTTATTAAAAATCCGGAGAGCGGGGCCTTGGGGGTCTTGGGAGGTCTCGATCCGAAACTTATTTTTTGTTTGTTTTTAACTCTTGATTTCCAAAACGGTTTTCAACTTAATATTCCTAATTAATTACATTAATTTTTGGTAAATTTAATGTTGCCGTTTTATGGCTGTTATGGAGGATTTTCAGTGCGCACTTATTGCGAAATTTATTTTCATTAAAACCGTATTGATGTTTTTTGACTTATATAAGAAAAGTTTCTGGAGAAGATGAAATACAGTCTTTTCATCTATTTCGAGTTCTGAGCAAGTGTTAGATAGAGTATTTGTTGGTTCGATTTCTCATAGTGCAGAGAAATCGAATAAGAGAGTTATCAGCTGTTTTATCCCATAGGTGTTCGACAATTTTTTGACTGCTAGCACAATCAAGAGGCAGAGTCGCGAAATACCTTAAAGATAGCGACCTAGTCCGCGACTCAGCTGTTTGAGATCCGATTTCATTATTTCTTCATTGTTTCGAACAGAAAGTCATCTCTTTTAATCTGGTTGAATGGATGTTAATATTATCACTGTCATCCTAATCAACAAGTCAATCTCATTTTAATTTTCAAGTCTTTGATCCATGAATTAAAACCAGTAGGATTAGTTGGTTGACATGCCATGACATGCCAAGAACAAATAACTGAAATTGTCCTAATTCAAAAGTGGGAATCAGAAGGTCCCAATTTAGGTTATATAGTAATTACGGATGAAGAAACCGACGCAGAGGATACAATTTTCGGTCGAACTCGCAAGCGTTGCTATCTCAAGCTTGTTTGTCAACGTTGTTGATCAAAACTATAAGTCTTGATTTCTAGTCTACTTATATATGTCTCGGACTATGATAGATTGTGTAGTTCAACATTAGACTTCACGGCGTTCATCATTGAAGACGAAGACCTACTAAGGAGAGCTTGTGGAACTTCATCACCAAAAAGGTATGTGGAGACTGGAACTCATTTATCACTTGGAAAGTCTATTTCTAATCTATCTCCTATATTGAGACATAAGTCGTGTTACGCTATGGTTTTCTATTATACACATTTGAGATTTCGAGCTGAGTTTAACTCGCTTACATATTACTCGGAATATGTGTTGGCAAGCTTTCGCTTCAGCCAAGTTGATCTTATATTCTTGACGAAAGTCAAAAGATGATCATGTGAAAATTTCCGAGTAACATCTTACATGGTTTGTGTGATACAATCATTTGGTGTAGACTTGGAATGTTTCGTTGTGATTATTTCAATTACTTGAAAATTGCTTTGATGTTAATAGTGTGTGAAAACGGCTATTGTCATCCTATATGAAAGTTTCAATGATTGAAATAAGAGTTTAGAACACTTAACTATTATTGGATTGTGACATGTTGTGTACTCTTGCACATATGTTGTCCATGTCCGGGAACCATAGTATGCGTACACGTATGCGTACATGTTGGTTTGAGAAGTCCGGGAACGTAAGTATGCGCACCTGTATGCGTATTAGCGTAAGGTTCATGTCTGAGATTTTCTGATGGGATTGGTGGTATGCGTACTAAAAAAGCAGGGGTACAACAACCGCACCTAATATTTTGCTTAGCAATCTGTATGGACAAACTCGAATATACTTTCCAGATAATCAACTAGACAGTCAGACTCAATCTAGAGAAAAGTATATCAAAGAGTTTATATCTCAATCTCTCGATTTGATCTTTACTCAAGCAAATAGAAATCTGCGAGTCTTTATCAAAGAGAGATAACTTGGATGGTACCAAAGACCAATATCCAAGTGTCAATCCATTTAAATCAACAACCAAAAGGTCGGATATTCTAATTGATTGAACAACGCACAACCTGTGATATTTCAATTATATAAACAAATATAATGCGGAATAGAAATAACACAGACACCAGAATTTTGTTAACGAGGAAACCGCAAATGCAGAAAAACCCCGGGACCTAGTCCAGATTGAACATAGTGTATTAAGCCGCTACAGACACTAGCCTACTCCAAATTAACTTCGGTATGGACTGTAGTTGAACCCCAATCAATCTCACACTGATCCAAGGTACAGTTATGCTCCTACGCCTCTGATCCCAACAGGATACTACATACTTGATTCCCTTAGATGATCTCACCCACAACTAAGAGTTGCTACGACCCAAAGTCGAAGACTTTAATAAACAAATATGTATCACACAGAAAAGTCTACGATAATAGATAAATTCGTCTCCCACGAATATACCTACGAGTTTTTGTTCCGTCTTTTGACAAATCAAGGTGAATAGGAACCAATTGATATCCCGGACTTATATTCCCGAAGAACAGCTTGGTATTATCAATCACCTCACAATAATCTTAATCGACGCACCGAAAAAAGATATTGCGGAATCACAAACGATGAGACGAATTGTTTGTTATTTCTTTTCTATCTTGCCTATCGGAGATATAAATCTCAAGCCAATTATTCCAATTTTACTCGTACGATAGAAACAACAAGATCAGATCACACAACTACAAGAAAAGTAGTATCGGTCTGGCTTCACAATCCCAATGAAGTCTTTAAGTCGTTAACATGGTTATGAGAAGAAAACCCAAGGTTAAAGGAGAATCGACTCTATCTTATGCAACTAGTATCTCACGTAAGGTGTGGGGATTAGGTTTCCCAATTGCTAGAGTTCTCCCTTATATAATCTTTCAAATCAGGGCTTGCAATCAATGTTAGCTTGGTAACAAAGCATTCAATATTCACCGTTAGATGAAAACCTGATTAGATTCAAGCTAATATTCCCCAACCGTTGGATCGAAACCTTAGCTTCTTACACACAAATAAAATGTTCAATTTTGGGTTTATGTAACCGTTCCCCACTAGTGGAGAATGAGGTTTTAACAACCCACGGAATCGACCCTCGTTGACCGTTTATACACCTTTGACCGAAGAAGACCGTCTGGGAATAAAAAATATACTGAGAAATTCCGGGATGTCTAACACCAGTCGTGAAATAATTACCATTTAGTCCTACATATACTGCCGATCCCGCGACGGATGAAAACTGATTTACCTATGATAGATTTTATTATTGGGCACATAAATATCTCTTTCTCTCTCCCATATCCAATCTCACTTTCTCTTTCTTCTTCTCTCTCGGTCTCCATCTCTAACCTAAGGAACTAGCCCATGGAAACAAAGAAATTAGTAAATCTTAGATGCTATTTCAACGAAACTAATAAACCCTTCTATAGATTATATTCTTCTTCTGAAATCCCTCATCTCACTTTTCGAGTTGTACATCTCAAATCTGGAACAGATTCAACCTGATTATTTCTCCATTCATCCCAAAATTGAAACTACAAATACCGTGTATTAAATTAGGTGTGATATGTGATTCGAATCTAAGGGTTTTCGTGATTAGGAATGAGACATGATTTTAAGCAAAGGTGTTTGTTCCACCGGTCAAGTTTTTCGTGTATTCTTTACTAAAAGGAAATCGATCTCTCAGATCTAAAAATTAGCACCACGAACGCTTCATCTAAATGTTCATGTCTTTCGAATGGTGAGCTCTATTTTACTTTTTATTTTCCCTTCTATTTCAATTTTGGAGTTAGGGTTTTTTCGATTAATTTTATTTTCTGAATCTGAGAGGTAAAAAAGGAAATAGAGAGTCAAATTGGTGACGGATTCTGGTATTATTGTTGATGTTGCTCCTAAGGTTTTGAGGCGCTAATAGGAGCGGTTGGTGGAGTTGACAGTGGTACTGTTATGTGTACTCAATTCTTAGTTTCTCTCGGTATCCCTATCAAGGGTTTCTCTTTGTGCAACCACTAAAATTTCGTCTTTGTGTGTTTGCAGTAACAACAAGAGTATCTCTAGGTGAAATCAGGGTGGAGGTGCGAACTATGAAGGTATAATGATCTTTTCTTGTATGTTGTTAAATTATTAGTGCTTTAAGGTTGCTGTTGATAAAATAGTTAGATCTCAAATGGATATTTTTGTTTGCAAGATTTATAACAAATGGGTATTCTCTCTTGTAGATTTCTAGGTTCTTGAATGAATGATCTGAAATTTTAGTTAGCTAGTGTGTTATGATGTTTGAAGAATGTTTTCGAATGAGTATTTTTCATCTGTATCGCACATGAGTTGTAAGATTAAATTTCAAAGATAATTTACTATTTAGATGCTTTGCAAAGAAGAAAACCATTTCAAATATAACTATATAAGTTACTACTACACATAAATATAACTATATAAGTTACTACTACTAACCATTTCAAATATAACTATATAACTACATAAGTTACTACTACACATGAATATGAGTTTGGAATCAGTTTTTTTACTGCTGTTGTTTGATTATAACTGTGCAGTTTGATGACTTGCGATTTTGGTAATTTTATAGAAATTTTTGAATTGGTACTTTTAGAGGAAAATGTCTCATACTGAAACCCATCAAATGCGCCGATGTTGTGGATATAAAGAGAAAATTGAGAAGATGGGAACTATCTGTTTCTTTCCACTATCAAGTATGTGTGATCTCTTGGTCCTTGCTTATTATGACTTGTAGTGTAGTGTCTGTTTCTGCTGCAAAGGCGTTCATGAGATTGCTTATTTTTCTAAGCAAAACAGGAGACCCCACTCTGCAATGGTCTAAAGGGAGGTGCTTCCCATGGGATTTATCTTGTGTACCCTTTGTTTATCTTGTGCTTCTGATGGGATTTATCTTGGGTTTTGCTTGCTGACAGATCTTGGGTGGTATTCCTGCTCCTTCAAACTTTGGAGGCGATTGGAAAGTCGTACTCAGAGGCGTTCCCTTTGTTTATCTTGTGCTTCCCATGGGATTTATCTTGGGTTTTGCTTGCTGACAGATGTTGGGTGGTATTCCTGCTCCTTCAAACTTTGGAGAAGATTGGAAACGTCATGCTCAGGGGTGTGTTGTACTTTACAGACACCAGTTACATTAGTTACATTCTAACAGTTTAGAAGCGGGAAACAAGGGTATGAAACTCTTTTTTAGTTTCTTTATACTTATGTGTTTTGGGGAGGCTACAAATGTCTGTTTTCTTCCAGAATGCATATGTTATATATTTCACCACTTGAGTATTTCTGTCACTCTATGTAGGCCGATTAGTCACTTAAAACTATTTATCCAGTAACTATGATTGAGACTAGGTCACCTGCATTCAGATTTTCTACAAATATACGTACAGATTGATATATTTCTAGCAACGACCACATTTATGTGCGTTTTCCTTGATAAGTTGTCTAATGCCTATTTAATTTTATCATTCCGCGTTGATGTAAAAAAGAATCAATTTGATTATCTAAGGAAGCATGTATTATAGGGCTTCTGGCATAATATTTAACTATAAGATGGAGTTCCAAGCCTTCTAAAGATGGAGTTCCAAGCCATCTAATCTAGTTTATGACTTAATGTCTTAATGATGTGCTTGAGTTTTGAAAATTCCACGTCTGCCTTCTTAGACTCGAGTTTCTTTTGGTATGCAGATGGCAAAAGAGCTGACTGCGATGTTGGACCATGGCGAGGCGCAGCCAGCTGTTAGCTGTACTGGTGATAATGGTTCGTGTCTTACCTTGAACAACTTATCTCTAACATTTATGAGACAATGGTTAAGGTTAGTGCATTATTTTTCTTATTTTATTTGTAATTGCTAATACACATGGGTTCACCAAATGAATGGCAGATTTAATGGATGATTTTTTATTTTATTCATATGGACCATCTTGATATATCTCGTTAAACAAAAGTACCTTATGGAAAAGCGGTGGAATTCTCAAAATTAAGGATCAAGATATAAAGGAGACATGTGCATGCTTTGTACTGTGTTAGGAATTATCTGTCAGTAGGTGATTATGCTATGCAAGGCTCTCTATAGAATCAGTGGGAAAATACGACAACAACTATGTGATCGGGTTTTATAGACCAAATTTGTTCTTCTCCAACATGTTATATGTGCTAATTAACCTGTTAGGTTTCCTTTATGTTTGTTCTTAGTTGTAACTGTTCATCCATCTCACTGATTATCTGCAGGAAACTTCTATACTCAAAAATAGGAAAACTGTCCACTCAGATTGGAGGAATTAGGACGACTTCAATGAGTATTTCTGGTTTGTCTTTCGTGACTTTGATATGTGATCGAATTCTTACTTGGATACTTGTTCATTATGTTATCATTCTCGGTATATTTGCAGGTCACCTACTTGCTTTGAGCTAAATTGGCCACTGAAGAAGGATTGTTCATTTCTGTCGCACCCTAAAGGGTGGAGAAGGGTAAAAGAAACCCATTTTTATGTAATCTCCTTATCTTGTAATCATTTCTGGGTGATCAGTTTTTTTTATTGAATTCTCGCTAACACTAAAAGTACTTTAGAGCACTGGACATTTCTTCACATTTACCGAAGTTTTCATCGATTACAAGTATGGTTGGTCCTGATGTTTCAGGTTTGTTACATATCAATTGATAGATAGTTGATCGAAAGTTCCATATTTACTATTCAATGGTTTGGTAATAGATGCGTGCTTGTTTCCATATCGGCCATCCGACAATTATATCTTTCAATGACGACATTTCTTTGTCATGTGCTTGATTCTTCTTTATTTTGGCTATTACATAGTTTTGTTTCTGAATGTAACTTGCTTTTCTTGGTATGTCATTGATAATAGGTGGGGATTGAGAAACATAGATAATGGACTAGCATTGCTCTGACTCAGGTAAATCATAAGAACCTATCTGAGCATCATTCCTTGTTATCATTTAGTTGTTATTGGATTCTCTAATTCTCATTGCAAATCGTTTAAAGTTCTAACGTTATAGATCGGCTTTCAGGATTTAAACTCGGGTCAGCGAAAATACATCAGAAGCAGAAGTGAAGAAGTAGGATGCCATAAAGTTAACTTCTAAAGTTCAAGGACTAATTATGCTGAAAACAACCCAGGTAACTGTTCACAATTCTTCTCACATCTTGGTCATTGTAAAGCAATGCATTGGTGAGTCTGCGTTTCTTACTTATCATGCACACATATCCATATGTCACTACATTTTAATTTTTGTAATGGAGTTTTCAGAGAAGTTGTTTTTAACTGTGATTGGGTGCGAATAGCAGACAAACTAAACGGATCATATGTGGACCAAGATACAAAGTTGAGGTTTGTAAACTTCAAAAAGTTTATGAAGAACTCAAGAGAAGTTGACGAGCCAATCATCCATGCTTCTCAAGCTAGACAAGTTTTTTACTGCCGCGATGTGACAAGGCTACATTGGAATTTGGTTTTGGAGTCTCCAATAAGATCAGACCCCAACACGAATGCTTTTGAAGATACATTTGTCTTTACTGGAGCCGCAAGTGAAGCTCCAATTTCTGCAACTGTTAGAGATGATGAGTATTGGAATGGAGATTCTCAATTAAATGATGAGTATATGGATTTTCAGGTAAAAATTGATATTCAGTACTTGTGTAGTTGTTTTTTATTTTTTTCCTTCTTTATATAAATGGATATTTGACCATACATTCAACTCTTATGCCGTCAGGGAGCTACCTGAATGTGGATTGTGGAACATATGCAATCATAATGCCTTAACTATCGAGGTATGTATCTTCACAATTCTCTTTATTGTTTAATCCCATATGCAATCCCTCATCATATCATATCCTGTAATGTTTACGGCTAGTATTTAACAGTTCATATCTTACTTGGAACGTGGCATTGACAGCAATTAGGTGATGTAAGTATGCACATCTGAATCTGAGCCTCCATCATCTAAGACAGAACATAAAACACCTAGTTTGTTAGGAAAACTAGAGGTCAAGTCTATCATTTCCAAGATGTGATTATAATAAGATGTTTGTTGCTTGTCGGTTGACTGTAGGAATTTAGTGTTGTGAATCCTGTTGTTTTAGAACATTATATCATGTTATGCAGTTGTTTCTAGGACGCCTTCCCTTCTCTCGTAGCCTTTTCTCTGCAAATTGAATTATACTGTTTGGTGTACCTTGGATGGACCCTCAACAAACATGAATGTATTCTGGGCTTATATTCAAATGTTGGTTGTGATTATCCCACATATATTTAGATAAGAAATTAAAGAAGATGCCATGATAAAGTTAAAAGCACTCGTCGCTATTATTTGTAAGAACAAAGAAATTGACTCTCTTCAGCTCAAATCAAGAATGACCTTGCAGTACTATAACTTTGTTGTTTGGTGAATTGATATAAATTCAAATGTCTACCATCTTGTGTTGCGTCATATTGTATGTTGTGCTGCCATTAAGGTTTGCTATGATGCATCTTCTATTTGGGTACATTTAGGTTTTATAGTATTTATTTTCTCTAGACATCTTCGGGTTATGTATTTTGTTAGGTTTTGATCTTAACTGCTGGTGCATAATCTAGGTTCTGACATTTGTTTATGAAGTGTAAAATGATTTATTGATTTTTTTGTTTTCATTTGCAGTTACTGGTGACTTTTCCAAGGCTGCAGTGTAAAATTGGGGAACTTATTTTCCTGTGCTGGTAGACCATTATGAATATGGGCTAAGTTCATCATCAACGGAGTTTATCCTTTTGCTATTTAGCCAATCGTTTATTAGTTTATCATTTTGTAATTGAATCTTTGAACTTAATTATTTTTATGGTTGTAAAAACTTAAATTAGTCTGAAGTTAGATTTTATACCTTTTTTCTGTAATTTGAACCGAATGAATGTTGAATTGAAAGACTATTTGTGTGCAATTTGAATTGAATTAAATTTGAATTTGGTTCTCATTTAAGTTTGATTTTGATTCTCATTTGAGTTTATTTTGGTTTTCATTTGAACTCTCATTTGAGTTCAATTTGAGTTCCACTTGATGAGTATTGATTGATCGGCTCGCCGACCAGTTGATCAGGCAATCTGAATCTAATTTTTTTATATTAAAAAAATCTAAATCTATGACAGACTGGGGTCAGTCTTAACGTATTGACCGTTACAATCGGTCGTTGATATGAGTTACACCGCGACCCGCAGAGACACGTCATAGTTGAAAAAGATGCTCAAACAGCGACCCTTTCTTCGACTGACAAAGCAAGTCATAGATACGAGTTAAATGACTTGCTTTTTCGGTCGCGAAACTGCTGATTTCCACTAGTGCCCAAATATTAACTTTTGTTGGTTTAACAATAGTTAACCAAATGGTTAGCCATATAATCACTTTCAAATCAACCATATTCTTCTTCACCATAACTAGTTCAAATGACTCAAATGAACTAGTTAAAGAGTTTTTCAATTGCTTAGATCTTATGTAACTACGCAAGACACAATCGAAGAAAAAATGGTTTGATTCACTCGAATCGGTTCATGAAATTCATAGCCACGGTTTGCAAAAGTATTCGTTAGTTTATATAAACATGAGTTCAAGAACAACCGATTTTATATATAACTGTTTATGGGTAAAAATCGTTTCCGCCGATTTCGGTAAATTCGGTAGGTGAGTGAGAAACTGGTTCAAACCCTAAACAAATGTGTTGCACGTGAGCACTTTATAGATTCGAGAGATCAATCTGTACAAGTCCAGCCTAAACCAAGAAATGGCCGTTCCACACTTGCTTCGGTCACAAAGTGGAGGAGAAGGGTTGATTTGGGGAGGGAAGCAAAGAAAGGTGTTGAGACCAGAATAATTCTGTAAGAGTAGTGTCTCGACTTGTATCAGAAAGTGAAAGATTCGGAAGCTTGCAAGAGATGAAAGCTTTTTGGAGAGCTTGCAAAGTTGTCTTTTCTGAGAGTGTTGTATTTTTCTCCTGTCCGCGACTTGTTGTCTGGTGGAAATAGGTAAGACCTATACAATTCGAGGCTGAAACGTACCCTGGCCTCAAGAAGGAAGAGAGTAAAGGGTGAAATAATGGGAGGAGGTGGTAACCGCAAGGTGTTTATTGGTGAAAACGTTTTCACCATTATTTCCTCATTTATTTGACCGCTTTATTCATATTCACGCTTTCTTAATGTGAGCGTAGTGTACGCTGCATGCTGTGACCGCCAAACCAAAACCCTAGAAAGAATCCCCTAGTTTGTGTTGATGTCTCGAGTGTTGGTTGCACCTTGAGTGCAAGTGGCGCTGCTAGAGGCGCGTGTGGCATGTGCCACTGGCATGAGCGGAATGCCTTTGTTGCGGGTTGCACCTCGGGCGCAAGTGGCAATGCCAGAGCTGCTAGTGGCGTGTGTGGCATGTACCAATGGCATGTGCGGAATGCTTTGGTGGTAAGTTGTACGTTGAGTGTAAGCGGCAATGCCAGAGCTTCTAGTGGCGTGTATGGCAAGTGCCAATGGCGTGTGCGGAATGCCTTGATGGTAGGTTGCACGGTTTGCAAGTTAGGCTACCAGCGTGCGTGTTTGGCATGTGTCAATGGCACGCGTGGCCATTAGGGCTATGTCTTGGTAAGAAAAGCTACCAGCGATGCATGTTGGCATGTGCCAATGGCATGCGTGTCCAACTTGGGTTGCGTCCCGGTAGGAAAAGCTACCAGCGAGCGTGTTGGCATGTGCCAATGGCATGCGTGGCCAATTTGGGTCGCGCCCTGGTAGGAAAAAGCTACCAGCGAGCGTGTTGGCACGTGCCAATGGCATGCGTGGCCAATTTGGGTCGCGCCCTGGTAGGAAAAGCTACCAGCGAGCGTGTTGGCACGTGCCAATGGCATGCGTGGCCAATTTGGGTCGCGCCACAGTTGAAAAAGCTACCGAGGCGTGTTGGCATGTGCCAATGGCATGCGTGGCCAATTTGGGTCGTGCCTTGGTAGAAAAAGCTACCGAGCGGCGTGTTGGCATGTGCCAATGGCATGCGTGGCCAATTTGGGTCGCGCCACAGTAGAAAAAGCTACCGGCGAGCGTGTTGGCATGTGCCAATGGCATGCGTGGCCAATTTGGGTCGTGCCTTGGTCGAAAAAGCTACCGCGAGCGTGTTGGCATGTGCCAATGGCATGCGTGGCCAATATGGGTCGCGCCCGGTAGAAAATGCTACCGGTGGCGTGTTGGCATGTGCCAATGGCATGCGTGGCCAATTTGGGTCGCGCCTTGGTAGAAAAAGCTACCAGCGAGCGTGTTGGCATGTGCCAATGGAATGCATGGCCAATTTGGGTCGCGCCTTGTTAAAAAAAGCTACCAGCGAGCGTGTTGGCATGTGTCAATGGCATACGTGGCCAATTTGGGTCGCGCCCTGGTAGAAAAAGCTACCAACGAGCGTGTTGGCATGTGCCGATGGCATGCGTGGCCAATTTGGGTCGCGCCTTGGTAGAAAAAGCTACCAGCGAACGTGTTGGCATGTGCCAATGGCATGCGTGGCCAATTTGGGTCGCGCCCTTGTTGGCATGTGTCAATGGCATGCGTGGCCAATTTGGGTCGCGCCTTGGTAGAAAAAGCTACCGTGAACGTGTTGGCATGTGCCAATGACATGCGTGGCCAATTTAGGTCGCGCCTGGTAGGAAAAAGCTACCCGGCGAGCGTGTTGGCATGTGCCAATGGCATGCGTGGCCAATTTGGGTCGCGCCCTGGTAGAAAAAGCTACCAGCGAGCGTGTTGGCATGTGCCAATGGCATGCGTGGCCAATTTGGCCTAGGTTGCATGGTTTGCAAGCCTATGTGCGGGCGCTACTTTGGCATGGCATGACTATGGCCAAGGCAAGGGTGTTTGGCTTAGCGTGGCGTGACCGGCGTAGCTAGGGCCAAGGCGAGTGTGTTTGGCATGGCGCGGCTAGCTCGGGCAAGGTGTGGTGGCATGATTTGCCATTGGCACGGAGGTGCGGCTAGCATGGTTGGCATGCTTGGCGCGTTTGGTATGGCTGGCATAATTTTTCATTGGCATAGAGGTGCAGCTAGCTTGGGCTAGGTGTGGCTGGCATGATTTGCCATTGGCACGGAGGTGCGGCTAGCATGGTTGGCATTCTTTGGCGCGTTTGGTGTGATTAGCATAGCTAGGGCCAAGGCAGGGTGTGTTTGGCATGGCGCGGCTAGCTTGGGCTAGGTGTGGCTAGCATGATTTTCCATTGGCACGGAGGTGCGGCTAGCATGGTTGGCATGCTTCGAGCGCGTTTGGTATGGTTTGCATAATTTGCCATTGGCATAGAGGTGCGGCTAGCTTGGGCTAGGTGTGGCTGGCATGATTTGCCATTGGCACGGAGGTGCGGCTGGCATGGTTGGCATGCTTCGGCGCGTTTGGTATGGCTGGCATAATTTGCCATTGGCATAGAGGTGCGGCTAGCTTGGGCTAGGTGTGGCTGGCATGATTTGCCATTGGCACGGAGGGGAATTAGGGGTTTGTTCGTTGTAACCCTAATTTGAAAAAAATACCCCCTATTAATTACTGACTACATGCATTAAATGTTCTAATAAATGTGTCATTGGTGACATTAGGTTATTTGGGGTTTTACGATTTTACCCTTTGTTTAAAATCCACCATCAACATTAAGTCCCATGCTTAGCTCGGTACAGGAGCTTTGTTGCGAGGTAAGCATAAGATGGTGACAGACTATCAACAACAAATCGTAAAGAGAATTGAAGAGGCTTGTCTGACCTTTTTATAAATAGGATTTGGAATCCTTGCCTCAGGCAGTTTTGCACAAATCGGGAGGCTGGCACAATTGGGAAGTCAGCGTCATTGTGAGGTAGGAAGCTGGGCGGCATTGAGAAGTTGACACGAGTTAGGAAAATGAGCGTGCTAGCTGGCGGGACCGGCGCAAAGTGGGAAGTTAATCGTGCTAGGTGGAGGGACAGGCGCAAAGTGGGAAGCTGATCGTGCTAGCTGGCGTGACCTGGGCGGCGTTGGGAAGTTGGGCGCAATTGGTGGGACCGGTGCAACTTGGGCGGCATTGGGAAGTTTGGCGTCCTTGTGAGCCTGCACGATTTTTGGTAAAGGGAAATCCTTCCCTATTTCAGAATCTTCACGCCCATATATATATAAAATCCTTTCTCTCATCTTGCACCTTATTCCTTTCATCCTTTCCTACTAGCGCAGTCACAAAGAAAAACCGCTTCGGGTATGTCTTCCGAGACTTCACTTGTTTCCCTTTTCATGTAGGTGCAAACCACTAAGAGTAGGCGTTTTCTTTATAACCCTTGCAATGATATTGCGCATATAATTTCTTGGCGTGCCTCTTGTAGAAAATATTGTATGTATGCACCCAAGGGAAATACTGCATATATTATTCGAACCCGTAGGAAAGTGCTCCATATATAATTTTGAACCCGAAGAAGGATACTGCGAGGCGCACTTGAGCTTTGTATAAAATCACTGCGTATATAATTTTGAACCACTGAAGAAAATACTGCGTGTGCGGTTTTGAACCCGTAGAGAATACGTATATGAATCCCGAAGAAGAATACGTATATGTGCTTCATATGACTTCGAACCCATAGGAAATATTGCATATATGAATTTCGGTCTGAAAGAAATCTGCCCAGTGCGAGTTTTGAACCCGTAGAAAAATGCTCCATATATAATTTTGAACCCGAAGAAGGATCTTTATGGACGCACTTGAGCCGTATAAAATATTGCGTATATAATTTTGAACCACAAAGAAAATACGTGTGTGCAGTTTTGAACGCGTAGAGAATACAGTATATGAATCCAGAAGAAGAATACGTATATGTGCTTCATATGACTTCGAACCCATAGGAAATATTGCATATATGAATTTCGGTCTGAAAGAAATCTTTACACATGATTTTGAACCCGTAGAAAAATGCTCCATATATAATTTTGAACCCGAAGAAGGATCTGCGAGACGCACTTGAGCCCGTATAAAAATACTGCGTATATAATTTTGAACCCTGAAGAAAATACTGCGTGTGCAGTTTTGAACCCATAGAGAATACACCCTATTTTTTTTGTTTTCCAGGTTTTCATTTTGTTGGGTGCGATTATGTGTCGGGGAGATAATTTCGTCTTTCTCCGTGTGCGAGATATCTCGTTACTAAAGCTGTTATGAAGAAATCCGACAAGATGTTACACAACAAAATTTCGCCTCATCGAAGGATGTTCATAGTTCTAAACCAAACACGGATGATGAATTCTTTGCTAGACCCCTCGCCCACACTTGGAAGAATCACCCAGGTTTCGTGCCAATTTTGTTAACCGGTGGTGAAGATGAAAATAAGACACGTTCGGTTCGCCCAGAGAACACCATACGGTTCTGTCTTCATAAAGGGGTATATTCTTCTTCCAACATTGATTTCAGGATGTGTCAAAGCCCATTGCGTTGTTTTGATAGATGAGTTGAGTTCATGGTGAGTAGGGACCATATAAATACCAACTTGACTCGAGCGCAGATTATTGATGTTGTCGAGCTTGATAAATCTCCAGTTAGGAAGGATATCCGGGCTTGGTTGCTTTCATCTCCGGATGGTGTTCGGACACCCATACGATCATATGTAGATGGGGTGAAATAACTTTCTCCTTGGAGAGTGTGGCTCTCTTCTTGAATCTTCCCAGTGCATCGGGAATCTTAATATACGATTATCGAAAGTGAGGAGAAGATGCGGGAAGACCTTGCCGCTAAGTTGGGGGATTACGCTCGAAAAGGCTCCACTGCGAAGTCGAAGGATTCGTCAGGAAAGAGGATGAAAGGTGCTTTTACGGCTGGTGGATATCTCAATGGTTTTAAGACAGTGGAACCTAAACGGAAAAACGGTGATCTTCATGTTGCGGCATTTTTGGCTCTCTGGTTTGTCTAGAGACATTTTTGATGACGGTTCGGCAAGAAGGAAATAAGACCAAAGTTGCTAGTGATTCTTTGTGAAGTTAGCAAAAGGTGAAGTTCTTCCCATTGGCAAGCTATTCCTTGGTTCCTGTATGTGCATCCTGGATCACCTAGTTGCTAACATGCGAGTTTGAATAGTTTCATGAAAGTGGATTCATATGTGCACGTTGCTTTTCTGCAAGCCTGGCTATGGGAGCACTTTGAGAAATATGCTCCGAAACCGTTGCCTTCGATTCCTGCGAGTTGGGGCGGCTCCCGAATTCTTCGATGGGTGAACAAGTGTCCAAGAGTTGGCATGAGCTTGGTTAGTCTTCTCGATAAGTCGCATGAAATCAGTTTTCGCCCATGGGAGCCGGTCCATAGGTCGGTGACTTAAATTGACACCTTTGCTTCTGCTCCGATCATGTCTTTAGATTACGCGGTAACTTGAGTGTTGGTGAAAACTTGTTTATTCAAGGCTGCGTGTCCGGCTATATGCCGTCTTTCTTCATGGGGTCTTTCCGAATAGTCACACAATATTGACCCATGTTGCTCACCACATGGGTTTCGATCAAGGGGTGCCTCTTGCTTACCAGTGGTGGTTCCTAAGGATTCATTGCATGCGCCCTCAACGCCGGTGCCCTTGAGCGGGTATCCGCCTTCCCTTCTTTCGGACGGGAAGAGTAACTTCACGACTTTTGGCTATAATGAGTTGCAGTACGATGAGTTCACTATGATCCAAGATTTTGTAAATAACGTGGTGGAGAATGTTCGTTGTAAACCTTCCCGAGCGATTTTGAAGAAGTATCCAATGTTGAGAGATCCCAAGCGAAAGTTGCCTAGCAACTCGGAAAGTCCCAGGAAAAGAACGAGAGAACGAAGAATCGTCTTTGGCGGGTTCCGGCGGTTTCAAAAGATCCTTCCGCAACTCTCGTGTCTTTCGGTTCTTCCAATAACCGGTATGTATTGCCTCCTTGTTGGTTTGTCTCAAAACACGTGAATTTCTTTGAAAACATGCGTCTTGTTTCTTCCGGGGCTTTGGTAGTGTTAATGCTTTCGCTGCCCTTGCGTTGCCGGGAGACAAAGATTTCTTCGAAGAATTCGGCGGCAGAGCCTACTCATAGCGGTGATGAGTCGGAGAAAAGAAAGTTTGACAAGTGAGAGTGATTCCTCTGTTGGCGACCTTGGCTCTTTTTCGGGAAGTGGTTCGGTGAGCTTCGCGCTTCTTTTCTTTCTTCTTGCGTTTCTTCTTTTGAAAAATGTCTAACTCAAGTTCGCGGGAGGAATCCGGTTCGGAGGACGATTAAGGGCGGAGCCACCACGAAAACTTGCCTTTGGTGACCACCGCCGATGACTTGGAGATGGGAGTTAGCCAATTCTTTGGGCACGAGATGTGGTTCAAAAAGGTGGATGATTCTCGATGGTTGCTTTCCGTAGACATGGAAGAAGACCCTTTGCGAGCCGTGAGGCCGATTCGGGCGCCATTTTGATCACCCTTACTTGGTTCCTTATCCAGGTCATGTCTTTGGTTGGCGGTTTCGGCGTCTTGGCTAAGTATGAGGCGTTGTACACCGGGATGCGGAAGAAGTACGGACATATGGCCACAACCAAGAAGGTCACTAGTCGATTTGCGGCGATTAAGCGTGTGGAAGAGGCTTTATCTTCCATCGAGGATATGCATGAGGTGACTGGTCACACCGTTTCTGAAGACTTTATTGCCGACTGGAGCACCATCGCGACGTGTGCGTAGAAAAGGAGTTCAACGCTTCGTGGTTTGTCGAAGGCCTTGCTGAGATCCAGAAGTTGAAAGATGCAGCGATCGAAAGCCTTTATGCAGAGGAGATTGCACGACAGGAGGTAGAACTTGAAAAGCTTTCCAAGATGTTAACTATGAGTCGGATTGAGTCGCCTTCCCCTACCATCTTGACATCTGGGTCGAAGAACGAGATCGACAGTCTGACATTGTAGCCGATAGATCAATCCTCCCGCTGTGGTCGCCAATTGTTTATGGTTAAAAATCGTTTCCGCCGATTTCGGTAAATTCGGTAGGTGAGTGAGAAACTGGTTCAAACCCTAAACAAATGTTACGCACGTGAGCACTTTATAGATTCGAGAGATCAATCTGCGTACAAGTCCGGCCTAAACCAAGAAATGGCCGTTCCACACTTGCTTCGGTCACAAAGTGGAGGAGAAGGGTTGATTTGGGGAGGGAACCAAAGAAAGGTGTTGAGACCAGAATAATTCTGTAAGAGTAGTGTCTCGACTTGTATTAAAAAGTGAAAGATTCGGAAGCTTGCAAGAGATGAAAGCTTTTTGGAGAGCTTGCAAAGTTGTCTTTTCTGAGAGTGTTGAATTTTTCTCGTGACCGAGACTTGTTGTCTGGTGGAAATAGGTAAGATCTATTTATACAAGTCGAGGCTGAAACGTACCCTGGCCTCATTATTTCCTCATTTATTTGACCTCTTTATTCCTATTCACGCTTTCTTAATGTGAGCGTAGTGTACGTATCATGCTGTGACCTCCAAACCAAAACCCTAGAAAGCATCCCCCAGTTTGTGTTGATGTCTCGAGTGTTGGTTGCACCTTGAGTGCAAGTGGCGCTGCTAGAGGCGCGTGTGGCATGTGCCAGCGGCATGTGCGGAATGCCTTTTTTGCGGGTTGCACCTTGAGTGCAAGTGGCAATGCCAGAGCTGCTAGTGGCGTGTGTGGCATGTACGGAATGCTTTGGTGGTAAGTTGTACGTTGAGTGTAAGCGGCAATGCCAGAGCTGCTAGTGGCGTGCGTGTTTGGCATGTGTCAATGGCACGCGTGGCCATTAGGGCTATGTCCTGGTAAGAAAAGATACCAGCGATGCATGTTGGCATGTGCCAATGGCATGCGTGGCCAACTTGGGTTGCGTCCTGGTAGGAAAAGCTACCAGCGAGCGTGTTGGCATGTGCCAATGGCATGCGTGGCCAATTTGGGTCGCGCCCTGATTAAAGATTTTTCTTAGTTTTCGTAGTAGTAATTAAGATTCGTTCTCTCAGACTTGCGAAGATTAAATTTAAAGGTTTAAACAAAAGCGAAAATAATAAACAAAAGCGAGAGTCATTGGGTCTAGAATTCCACCGCATTCATATTAATAGGTTCATTTATTATTCTTCAGCAATTATCGCTCAATAAACAAAACAACAAGGACTCTTATTTTTGCCAATGTAGATTCTCCAAACATTAGTTATAAATCGTAAGCATGGGCCATCAAACATCTAAGCAAGCATGACCCATCTAATAAAATGATAACTAATTTTTTTCAAATCATAATTCTATTTTAATTAGTGCAAAAAGTCAAATAAAGAATTAATTAAAATTACCCACGTATGAAATTTGGCTTCCTCCGTCAACCCAATGTAGGGGTTTAGCTACTCATATTGTAGACACTCTCAAAATATTTTTGTATAGCTCAAATGGTGCTTACAATGAAGAAAAGAAGAGAAAATACAATAAACCGGGAATTTGCAACGGTTAATGGCGCTACAAACTACCGTTACGACTTAAGCACATTCTGAACTACTATATTTGGAAACTGCATCGCAAATGAACGGTCGTTAAGATGTGAACTTGCACCGTTGATAAACGACAGACCTCCTTAGTTGTCTATGTTCTTCTTCTTCCTCTTCTCTGACGACAGAGAAGTTGCTCTACGCTTATCTTGTTCTTCTCCCCAGGCTATCTATATCCTTTCCTCTGGACCTCAGAACTTTATTTATACTCAACGGGGCTGAGAGATCACGCGTAATAACTCTGTTTGATCTTCTTTCCTTTCTGCTGCTGCATGGGAATAATTTTCTTTTTATTTGATCTTCACTCGTCTTCTACAGCTCAGCATACTCTAAACAATATTATGCACGTATGTTTAACCAGTATAAGTCGCCTCAACACACAAAATCCTCCAAACATATCTCAACTGACTCATGGAAGACTCGAGATATCCTCGTGTTCTGTTTTTTCTCCCAACCGTGAAAATATTCTTCTTTCCTTGTATCCAACAGACTTACCAATCCTGTTTCATCTTAACAGGATATCCTCAATTAAAATCCTCGAGAAAATCTCCCGGAATCAGCAACAAATCTTCCACAGAAAATCACGGAAATTTAAACTATCATATCTCGTACTCCTACTGTTTGTATTTATCCGAACATCCAGCCAATTTAAACTTATTCCAAAGCCCATACCATCCCCTGTCTTCTTGAATTGAGCCGACCCAACAAAAATTAGTTTTGAATCTCATGAAATCACGTCCAAAACGTGAACCTTAGTCACCAAAGGCTGTGAGATTTCCCTTAAAAGTCTTTTCAATCTGTTTGCTTCAAATCACCATTCTAGACAATTTTGATCCAATCAAGCGATCATACCAGGCCTGTTTAGCCAAAAGGAAGATACCCATTCAATTTCAGCCATTAAGTCTCACTCCAACGCCTCCAAAAGCCAAACCCTAATTCTGCACCTACTTTTCCTGCCAAAAATTGAAATTCAAAAGGTTGAAGATGACTGCCCCTTATCCAATCCGGGAGTGCGAATAGCAATTAGGGTGCCCCTTAGTAATTGGGTGCCCCTTATCCAAAACTGAAAGTCCGAATAACATGTGTCCTTCGGGGTACAAAAACCACTTTTCGAGCAACTTTTTCCATACGAGCTTATTTGGCAAAAACACCTACAAACAAGTTTATTAGTGATAAAATGAGGCCTAGCTAATGTATTTATGGGTGAAAATATGTCGCACTTTCGTGCTTATCAAATTCCCCCACACTTACATTTTGCTAGTCCTCGAGCAAAACAAAGATTGGCCCGCTACAGTTGGTCATATAATAAGAGAGATTTAGACCCTTTCTACACGGTCATGACAAATGCCATATACAAGACCCGAATTTTTTTTTTTTTTTTTTTTTTTTTTTTTTTTTTTTTTTTTTTTGTGTGACCCGCTCCACAGCTGGTCATAAAATGATAAGAGAACAAAGGAAAAGACCCGCTCCACAGCTGGTCATATATATATATATATTTTTTTTAACCCGCTCAACAGCTGGTTCCTGAAAAAAGTAAAGTAAAAAGTTAACCACTCCCCCACACTTAAACATTACATTGTCCTCAATGTAATTGAGTCATCCAACGCAAAACTTAAGATGGGAAATTCAAAATAAAATAAACAAAAGTAAACAAACATAAATAAATAATTATACCTATTGGACTGTACAAAAACGGATCCCCATACACTAATAACCTGAAAACTTGGGGATCGACCCAAAATACAATATTTACAAATGAAAGTTTCACAATTATTTTATGAAAAAATGGGGACACTGAAACCGTCAGAAAACAAAATTTACCCCTAAACCAAGTTTTTACTGCACATGGAAGTGCGTAAAGAACAAAGTATGGGGATTAAGGAAAATTTCAACCGGCTCATGCATGGTATTAGAAATAGGCAAATCCTCTGGGTACTTAGACGCAAAGTAATCCAACAATACTTTAGAAGCACACAATTCTAACCCTAAATTAGGCAACTTTTGGAAGTCTAGTGGTCTAGAAACAACCTCTAAGTCGGGTGAATGATCTTGTGAGGTAGATTCATCTATGGAATTAGGCGAATCATCTACAGGGTCATCTATACGTTACTGTTTGGAGCAGAGAGTCACTATAAGACCGATCATCATCATCATCATCATTAAATAATCTTTGGCATTCTAGGATTCTCAATATTTGTTCCAAACTAGGCGGTGTGTGTTTGTAATACTTCTCATATATAGTTTCATGTGATTCTTCACTTACCTCATGTGGAGCAGAAACTCCATATCATTGCCTACGCATATATTCAGCAAGCGTCATCTCAGATGAGTTTTCATGATAATTTGACTTTCTACGCATATATTCCGCCAGCGTCATAGTAGGTTACGTCTCCTCAGAAGAAGTCATCATCCTCAAAAATTCCCTGAAAAGAAATATAAAAAGAAACGCATAAAAAGGAAAAAGAAAATACTGTACAAAATAAAAAAAAAATAAACCTAAAAAATTAATCTAAAAACAAATCCGCGTCGCAACGGCGCCAAAATGATTTAAGATTTTTTCTAAAGTTTTCGTAGTAGTAATTAAGATTCGTTCTCTCAGACTTGCGAAGATTAAATTTAAAGGTTTAAACAAAAGCGAAAATAATAAACAAAAGCGAGAGTCACTGGGTCTAGAATTCCACCGCATTCATATTAATAGGTTCATTTATTATTCTTCAGCAATTATCGCTCAATAAACAAAACAACAAGGACTCTTATTTTTGCCAATGTAGATTCTCCAAACATTAGTTATAAATCGTAAGCATGGGCCATCAAACATCTAAGCAAGCATGACCCATCTAATAAAATGATAACTAATTTTTTCAAATCATAATTCTATTTTAATTAGTGCAAAAGTCAAATAAAGAATTAATTAAAATTACCCACGTATGAAATTTGGCTTCCTCCGTCAACCCAATGTAGGGGTTTAGCTACTCATATTGTAGACACTCTCAAAATATTTTTTTATAGCTCAAATGGTGCTTACAATGAAGAAAAGAAGAAAAATACAATAAACTAGGAATTTGCAACGGTTAATGGTCGTTACAAACTACTGTTACGGCTTAAGCACATTACGGAACTACTATATTTGGAAAGCGCCATGCAAATGAAATGAACGCTAAGATGTGAACTTGCGGCCGTTGATAAACGACCGACCTCCTTAGTCGTCTGTGTTATTCTTCTTCCTCTTCTCTGCAGCAGCAGAGAAGTTGCTCTGCCGCTCTCTGTTCTTCTCCCCCGACTATCTATATCCTTTCCTCTGGACCTCAGAACTTTATTTATACTCAACAGGGCTGAGAGATCACGCATAATAACTCTGTTTGATCTTCTTTCCTTTCTGTTGCTGCATGGGAATAATTTTCTTTTTATTTGATCTTCACGCGTCTTCTACAGCTCAGCATACTCTAAACAATATTCTGCACGTATGTTTAACCAGTATAAGTCCCCTCAACACACAAAATCCTCCAAACATATCTCAACTGACTCATGGAAGACTCGAGATATCCTCGTGTTCTGTTTTTTCTCCCAACCGTGAAAATATTCTTCTTTCCTTGTATCCAACAGACTTACCAATCCTGTTTCATCTTAACAGGATATCATCAATTAAAATCCTCGAGAAAATCTCACGGAATCAGCAACAAATCTTCCACAGAAAATCACGGAAATTTAAACTATCATATCTCGTACTCCTCTGTTTGTATTTATCCGAACATCCAACCAATTTAAACTTATTCCAAAGCCCATACCATCCCTGTCTTGCTGAATTGAGCCGACCCAACAAAAATTAGCTGTTGAATCTCATGAAATCACGTCCAAAACGTGAACCTTAATTCTGCCAGCAGCCTGTGAGATTTCCCGCCAAAAGTCTTTGCAATCTGTTTGCTTCAAATCACCATTCTAGACAATTTTGATCCAATCAAGCGATCATACCAGGCTTGTTTAGCCAAAAGGAAGATACCCATTCAATTTCAGCCATTAAGTCTCACTCCAACGCCTCCAAAAGCCAAACCCTAATTCTGCACCTACTTTTCCCGCCAAAAATTGAAATTCAAAAGGTTGAAGATGACTGCCCCTTATCCAATCCGGGAGTGCGAATAGCAATTAGGGTGCCCCTTAGTAATTGGGTGCCCCTTATCCAAAACTGAGAGTCCGAATAACATGTGTCCTTCGGGGTACAAAAACCACTTTTCGAGCAACTTTTTCCATACGAGCTTATTTGGCAAAAACACCTACAAACAAGTTTATTAGTGATAAAATGAGGCCTAGCTAATGTATTTATGGGTGAAAATGTGTCGCACTTTCGTGCTTATCACGCCCTGGTAGGAAAAAGCTACCAGCGAGCGTGTTGGCATGTGCCAATGGCATGCGTGGCCAATTTGGGTCGCGCCCAGTAGGAAAAGCTACCAGCGAGCGTGTTGGCATGTGCCAATGGCATGCGTGGCCAATTTGGGTCGCGCCTTGGTAGAAAAATCTACCAAATGAGCGTGTTGGCATGTGCCAATGGCATGCGTGGCCAATTTGGGTCGCGCCCTGGTAGAAAAAGCTACCAGCGAGCGTGTTGGCATGTGCCAATGGCATGAGTGGCCAATTTGGGTCGTGCCTTGGTAGAAAAATCTACCAGCGAGCGTGTTGGCATGTGCCAATGGCATGCGTGGCCAATTTGGGTCGTGCCTTGGTAGAAAAAGCTACCAAATGAGCGTGTTGGCATGTGCCAATGGCATGCGTGGCCAATTTGGGTCGCGCCCTGGTACAAAAAGCTACCAGCGAGCGTGTTGGCATGTGCCATTGGCATGCGTGGCCAATTTGGGTCGCGCCCTGGTAGAAAAAGCTACCAGCGAGCGTGTTGGCATGTTCCAATGGCATGCGTGATGTGATTTTAACAAGTTGTAGTAAAGTGGTAAGAAAGATGTCGTTCCTCTCAGACTTGTGAAGGATTTTTAGATTCAAATAAAACTAGAAAACTCAAAGAAGGTTGTTATCAAGATTTTAAGAAGCACCGAGACTCAGGATTCCACCAAACTCCAATTTTTATGTGATTTAATCTAATCAATATTGGTGCAACTCTTTACGTTTAAAGTGATTCTAATATTTTGCAAAGGTAGATTTTTAGAATAACAATTGTATTTCGAAAGCATAAAATATCAAAAACCTATGTCTAAGCATAGTCTATCAAGAGAAATCACAACTGCTTAGGAAAAATCATTCAATCAATTTTCAATCAAGGCAAATAACCTTAAAAGAGATGGCAAAAATTAATTAAAATAGAAATTACCACACACATCATGGAAAATTGGCTTCCTCCGTTGCCTCAGCTAAGGGGTTT
Organism: Papaver armeniacum; assembly: GCA_023531295.1. NCBI lineage: Eukaryota > Viridiplantae > Streptophyta > Magnoliopsida > Ranunculales > Papaveraceae > Papaver > Papaver armeniacum. The sequence goes on along the minus strand of JAJJWW010018709.1, from coordinate 1,270,874 downwards.
AGCTCCTCATATTAATCACTTGCTCAAAATATCGGTTCATAGCTCAAAAGTTGATTAAAAGGATGAAAAACAATAAAACAGACAGTTTGCAACGCTGTAATGGCGTTACAAAGAAGTTGTTACATGGGACCGTTACATAGACAGACTTATGCACTGTTGAATTGTCGTTGAATCTATGACCCCAGAAAACGACTGTCCTTGAAGGTATTTTGTTCTTCGTGTTCTTCCATGTTGCAGCAGCAGAAGAAATTGTTCAACTCGTGATTCTTGCTTCCTGTTCTCTTCTAAACCTCCCCAAAGTGTTCGTAGCCCTTTTGTGACTCCCAGCAATCCTTTTTATAACCAACAGCAACCCTAAGCCTCGATATAATTCTCTTTTTCTTCGTCAGAAAGTCTCGGACTTTTCTACTTTCCAAACTCCTCTCCACGCGTTTCTGAGCCGTACAAGTCACTCAAATATATCTTATTGATTGATACGAATCTCGGGAAGGATTATCTTGCCTTAAATCTCCCGGAATCGCAAGAATAACTCACACGAGTCCCGTGAAACCTCACCTCCTCTGTTTCGCTCCACACGATCATGCGGCCCAAGTTGATCGATCCAAACTCTTGTACCAAGCCCGTTAGGATCTAACGGTCCGAGTCCACCAAAAATCCGCGATTGAATCTCTCTAAATCCGCTGCAAACTCGATCCACAAATCTGCCAGCGTGAAGAAATATTTCCCGCCAATTCTGAAAATTCAAAATGTAGGAGATGACCTCCCCCTATCCGACAGTGGAGTACCAATAGTAGTTGCCCTGTGAGGTTACCCCTTATCATCTGGGTGCCCCTTATCCATTTGAGGTGTCCAAATAGCACGCGTCCTCCGGGTGCGCAAATTCCACTTTTTGAGCCAATTTCTCCGCACAAGTGTATTTCTCCAAAAACACCTACAATGACACAAAAAGCCATAATAAATACAAAATCGAGCACTAACAAAATATACAATTGAGATTAAATTAGACACAAAAATGTGTCTATCAAATACCCCCAAACTTATTATTTGCTCGTCCTCGAGAAAATCAAATCTAGAAAATAAAATCCTAACTCACTGTCGCAGGCATCGTCGATTGCATTTAGCGTATGCAACAAGCCTTTAAACCCCTAGGTGGCCCTAGTGGCCGAGTTATAGTCTCGGGAGGGTTTACAAGAGGTGTACCCACAAAACCTTTATACTCCGCACCCTAACTATCTACGCGGAACCTTGGAAGGCACTAAAGAATCTCCTTGGTTGGCATACTTATTGACTACAGGAGGAAGTACCCCGATGCGAAATTCGAATTGTTGTACACGAGTTTGCACTCAAGCATACTAAAATTCATATATAAGTCACAGAGATCTACTCAGATAGTCCCACTATGGACATCAATATCCGGAGTCAAAACTAATCACATGGATAGATCAAGAAGATGGATATAAAGAAAAACATAGATGGTTTTGATGTTTACTACGTGATTGGTGTTTCCCATATCTGTCTGAAGGCCTCCGCCAAAATGACCTATCCTAATGGACTGAGATACTGGTCTGGACTAATATCAACACACCGGCATATACAAGGGAACCAATGGTCGATAATCCTAATTCTAGGTCAACACAACTGGGCATATACAAGGGTTCCAATGGTCGACTTTATTGAATTTATTCCTTGGTCGGATGGTCTCTGTCTCACTTTTTCTTTCTTTTCTTTTTTTTTTTTTTTTTTTTTTTTCTTTGTATCTCAATCACTCTAATTCACCCTAGCATCGGTAACAACTTGATTCGTGGGCCCCACCTAATCACTTAGAGAAACATAGTTTAAAAACAAAATAAAAATAAAAACAAGTGAAAAGGACTCAACGAGATATGGTGAAACTATCATGTTATTTCTAACACCCGAACTTTGTGCTTTTATGAATATACTCTTTAGATGTTGCCATCTAATCAGATTGGTTCCTCAACTCCTACAACCAAAATGCTTCCATCCACTTAGATTGGTTAGTGCCATCCTTAATAAACATAAATTTCTAGGCTCTGGAGTTTATTTATTGCAACTAATCAAAAAGTTTCTCTCATACCCCCAAACTTAAATCTAACATTGTCCTCAATGTTCTAAAGATAAAATTAAAAGCATGAACAAGGAGAAACTATTACCATTTGAAGTAAAAGAGTTAAGGAGAGATATTACCGTGTCGCATGAATATTGGGTTACCTCCCAAGAAGTGCTAAGTTTAACGTCTTCAACCAGACATTACGTACCCATAAAATGGCTAATTAACCTTTCAAATCGTATATCAATAGTCGAAACAACTGTGGATCATCAAAACCAAATAATACTGCCACAATTATGAGACAACTGCACAGGATCAGAAAAATGAACAGATGGAGCATATCCTCATCCAAGGTTTCTGCCAAGACAACTGGATTTTTCTGTGGTGCCCACTTGGGCTTCATATGAATGTCTTGATAAACGGATTTACCCAAATAACGAGTCTCAAATAGCTGGATTTCCTCATGAATAGTATCAGGAGGATCGGGTTGTGGAGTCGGAAGAGACTTGGGTAATACCTCAGACACACTGGGCTCGAGTCCCAAGTTAGGGACTTCTAATGGGGATACTTGACGATCAATACCTCCAAACTTAGGGTAATCACTACTCTCCGTAATACCTAGCACTATGGCTTGAATTTCTAGATCCTTAGCGTCTTTAAAATACTCAAGAGCTTCATCTAGTTCTCTACCCCAAACTTAGGGTCATCATAACTCTCGGAAAGACCTAATATTATTGCCTGGAATTTACGGGTCCTGTAGAGTCCTTAAAATGTTCGAGAGATTCTTCTAGGTCCAAAGTCTGGTCATCTATATGACCTAAGAGAATTGTCTCATCAAATTCATCCAATAAAGTGTCGTCCCAATTATCCTGAACTAGATCATGAACTAAAGTGCTAATCATATTCACTTCCTCTAAATCATCAGAAGGTTGTCTAGTAACATTAAAGACATTTAGTTCAGTGGTCATATTACCAAAGGATAAGTTCATAAGTCCTGTCCTACAGTTGATAACAAAGATTAGACGTGGCTAAAAATGGGCGACCTAAAATTACCGGTATTTGATTCTGCGGGTCGGGGACGGGTTGTGTATCTAGGACTACGAAATCCACAGGATAAATAAACTTGTCGACCTCAATAAGAACATCCTCTATCATACCACGAGGAATTTTGACAGACCTATCATCTAACTGCAGTGTTATCTTGGTAGGTTTCAATTCACCAAGTCCTAGCTGTAAGTACACATGATACGGAAGTAAGTTCACACTAGCTCCTAAGTCAAGTAAAGCTTTCTTTACCCTGTGTTTTCCTATCGTGCACGCAATCGTAGGGGCACCTGGGTCTTTATACTTAGGAGTTGTGTTGTTCTGAATGATCGAACTTACATGACTAGCTAAAAAGGCTTTTTTAGGGACACTAAGCTTTCGCTTTCGCGTACACATATCTTTAAGGAATTTGGCATAAGCTGGAAGTTTATCAGTCCCCATAAAATAGGGGCATAAGCTGGAAGTTGCCTAATTGCTTCTAGTAACGGAAGGTTTATGGTAACTTTCTTAAAAACCTTCATTATGTCATTAAAGTTGGATTCACTCTTTGTTGGTACTAATAGCTGTGGAAATGGGGCCCTAGGCATAAAATAGGGCCTCTCAGGAACCGAATTGACATCATCGGAGATTTTATCGGTCCCTCGGCTATGGATGGTCCCGAGGGGTGTACTACGATATGCTCACTATCGGGCATGGTTACCTCGATTGTCTACTACTCTACCACTCCTAAGGGTTATAATTGAATTCAACTCATGAACTCCTCTAGGGTTAGTATTAGTTTGACTAGGGAACCTTCCATTATCTCTTTCACTTAAAGTCTTAGCTATTTGACCTATTTGAAGTTCTAACTTAGCAAGAGTCTGAGCATTAGTTTGAAAATTCTGCTTGGTTTCTGTTCAAAACTAACTTGGCTCTTTATTAACATTTCATGGCTCTGTGCTAACATATCCTGCTCTTTCTTAATATACTAAGAGATTCCTCTAAGCTAGACATTTTATTCTCTCGAAGGGTTAAAACCGAGCTTGACCTGGAGAGTTCTTATTATAACCAAAACCCGGGGAACATTCGAATTACTAAGCCGACCTTGACTCCGACCCTTAGACCACGAAAGGTTCGGATGGTTTTTCCAACCAGGATTATAGGTTTCTCGAATATGGGTCAAATTTCTCGACGGTTGTCGAATCTAGTGTTATTATATAGAGCATTGGCTTGCTCTTCATTATTCTGGCCTTCCCAAAAAGGCTCCACTCTACCACTAGTGTGACCCAATTCTATAGATTCTAACCTTTTAGCTATTGCTGCAATTTTGGCATCTGATTCATAGCCTCCTTCTACCCTATTAACGTTTCCTCTACCTAGAAGAATTGTTTTCCTGGGTACCCTACTATTTTCCCATTGTTCGGTCTTTTCGGCGATTTCATTCAAAAATGTCATCGCCGCATCAACCTGTTTGGTTTTCAAACCCACTGTACACATAGATTCTACCGTGGTCGTAGTGGAATAATCTAAACCCTCATAAAGGATCTGAACTAACCTAACCTTTTCTAAACCATGATGAGGACATTGGGCTAATGGATCATTGAACCTTTCCAAATACCTATACAAAGATTCTCCCTCCTATTGAGAAAACGTGCAGATTTGCGTCCTAATAGACGATGTTTTGTGCCTAGGGAAAAACTTGTTCAAAAAGGCAGATGTAAGTTGTTCATATGTTTCGATTGACCCGGAAGCCAAACTATATAGCCACGATTTGGCTTTATCTTTTAGGGAAAAAGGGAATAACCTAAGTTTCGAGCATCATCATCAAGATCTCTAATTTTTAGGGTACTACAAATTTCTTCAAAATCCCTAAGATGGAAATAGGGGTTTTCATTTTCTTTCCCTAAGAAGATTGGGAGCAGTCAGAAAATCCCGAGTTTAAGTTCATAATTTGCTTCGTTTATTAACTTTGATACACGAGGGACGAGTAGTCCTAGTCGGGTTCAACAAAGCTTTCAAAGTTGCCATTTACGCACTATCGGAATATTCTCCTCGAAAAAGACGGACGTTCAAAATTGGACTCTTCAAAAATCGGACTTTCTAAATTGAGGTAATCGAGACGCTTAGAACCACTAGGTTTCTCTTTAACAAATATACCTAGGGCGTCTCTTTTACGTTCAGGCATGCAAAAGAATAAGGAAGGGGATTCTATGCAATCACAATCAAGGCCGACTCAACCAAAACAAACCTAGAGATTTCTAGCAAACAAAAAGCATGATGGCTCCACTTAGATTATTTCTAGACTAGCTTCTAATCCTTCGAAAAGGAATTCGTTACAATTTAAGCAAACCCCTCGAATCAATCCGAGTCAAAGTAAGTTGAATAGAGGCGAGGAAGCTCGGTGGAGCTTTGATACCCAAGGCCTCACCGGAATTACAATGCGGCGCAGCACGCATTCAACTCACGAAACCTTCATGAACTTCAAGTGTGCTTAAAAGAGTAACCAATATTTTTCGAATGATTTTCCTATTAAGCTCGTTACCCTATCGGTCTTGTTCTAGTCAAAATTTTAAGGCTTAGGTTCGCGTAGGTTACGTGTTCCTAAGGCGGGTAAGAAGAGAACGGTGATGAAATCCGAACCCTTATCTTGTATGGCCAGGCCTTGCCCTTTACTAGAAAATTAAAACAATCGTATTTAAGTCCTCAGCATATATGCAAACGAAGGAGTCCAGTAACTCGGCGACGGAGATTCGCGAGTGTTTAGAGTTTTACCTCCCGTTCCAGACGGGGGATGAATCGGTTGTAGTCGACTCGGGCCACCGACTCTGTGTCGATGTACGAACCCAAGGTGCGAGACAATATCGTAATTGTCCTCCTTCTCTCGCAAAATGTTTATATTTAAGACTACCCTTCCGTAGGGTTTTTAAAAAAATAATGTCCAAAGTCCCAAAAATGTCCAAAAAGTCCAAAAATAAAAAGAAAAATTACAAAAATAATTATAAACCCTAATACGATTTTGAAAAACCCTAAAAAAAAAATAAATTAAAATAAAATTAAAATTCTTTTTCTTTTCCTCGTTTCTTTTCGCTTTGTCTTTGACTCCAAGTCTTTGATTATTCACCAAATCTTTGGCTCGACTTTCTTTTCGATCCGAGATCCAAAACTCCGTAACCACAAGACAAATACCCAAGAAAACGTAAAATAGAACAAAAGAATAAAAAAAAACTAAAAAATAAATCTAAAACCCTAAAACAAGTCCGCGTCGGCGGCGCCAAAAATTGATGTGATTTTAACAAGTTGTAGTAAAGTGGTAAGAAAGATGTCGTTCCTCTCAGACTTGTGAAGGATTTTTAGATTCAAATAAAACTAGAAAACTCAAAGAAGGTTGTTATCAAGATTTTAAGAAGCACCGAGACTCAGGATTCCACCAAACTCCAATTTTTATGTGATTTAATCTAATCAATATTCGTGCAACTCTTTACGTTTAAAGTGATTCTAATATTTTGCAAAGGTAGATTTTTAGAATAACAATTGTATTTCGAAAGCATAGAATATCAAAAACCTAGGTCTAAGCATAGTCTATCAAGAGAAAACACAACTGCTTAGGAAAAATCATTCAATCAATTTTCAATCAAGGCAAATAATCTTAAAAGAGATTGCAAAAATTAATTAAAATAGAAATTACCACACACATCATGGAAAATTGGCTTCCTCAGTCGCCTCGGCTAAGGGGTTTAGCTCCTCATATTAATCACTTGCTCAAAATATCGGTTCATAGCTCAAAAGTTGATTAAAAGGATGAAAAACAATAAAACAGACTTTTTGCAACGCAGAAATGGCGTTACAAAGAAGCTGTTACAAGGGATCGTTACATGAGAGGAGGCTTATGCACCGTTAAATTGTCGTTGAATCTACGACCCCGAAACGATCATCCTTGAAGGTATTTTGTTCTCCGTGTTCTTCCCTCATTTGCGGCAGAAGAAATTGTTCAACTCGTGATTCTTGCTTCATGTTCTCTTCTAAACCTCCCCAAAGTGTTCGTAGCCCTTTTGTGACTCCCAGCAATCCTTTTTATAACCAACAAAACCCTAAACCTCGATATAATTCTCTTTTTCTTCGTCAGAAAGTCTCGGACTTTTCTACTTTCCAAACTCCTCTCCACGCGTTTCTGAGCCGTACAAGTCACTCAAATATCTCTTATTGATTGATACGAATCTCAGGAAGGATTATCTTGCCTTAAATCTCCCGGAACTGCCAAGAATAACTCACACAGAGTCCCGTGAAACCTCACCTCCTCTGTTTCGCTCCACACGATCATGCAGCCCAAGTTGATCGATCCAAACTCTTGTACCAAGCCTGTTAGGCTCTAACAGGTCCAGTCCACCAAAAAGCCGCGATTGAATCTCTCTAAATCCGCTACAAACTCGATCCACAAATCTGCCAGCGTGAAGAAATATTTCCCGCCAATTCTGAAAATTCAAAATGTAGGAGATGACCTCCCCCTATCCGACAGTGGAGTACCAATAGTAGTTGCCCTGTGAGGTTACCCCTTATCATCTGGGTGCCCCTTATCCATTTGAGGTGTCCGAATAGCACGCGTCCTCCGGTGCGCAAATTCCACTTTTTGAGCCAATTTCTCCCCACAAGTGTATTTCTCCAAAAACACCTACAATGACACAAAAAGCCATAATAAATACAAAATCGAGCACTAACAAAATATACGATTGAGATTAAATCAGACACAAAAATGTGTCTATCAATGCGTGGCCAATTTGGGTTGCGCCCTGGTAGAAAAAGCTACCAGCGAGCGTGTTGGCATGTGCCAATGGCATGCGTGGCCAATTTGGGTCGCGCCCTGGTAGAAAAAGCTACCGGCGGCGTGTTGGCATGTGCCAATGGCATGCGTGGCCAATTTGGGTCACGCAACGGTAGGAAAAGCTACCGACAAAGCGTGTTGGCATGTGCCAATGGCATGCGTGGCCAATTTGGGTCGCGCCTTGGTAGAAAAAGCTACCGGCGGCGTGTTGGCATGTGCCAATGGCATGCGTGGCCAATTTGGTCGCGCCACAGTAGGAAAAGCTACCGGCGACGTGTTGGCATGTGCCAATGGCATGCGTGGCCAATTTGGGTCGCGCCCTGGTAGGAAAAAGCTACCAGCGAGCGTGTTGGCATGTGCCAATGGCATGCGTGGCCAATTTGGCCTAGGTTGCATGGTTTGCAAGCCTAGGTGCGGGCGCTACTTTGGCATGGCGCGTCTAGGGCCAAGGCAAGGGTGTTTGGCTTGGCGTGGCGTGACCAGCGTAGCTAGGTCCAAGGCAGAGTGTGTTTGGCATGGCGCGGCTAGCTCGGGCAAGGTGTGGCTGTCATGATTTTCCATTGGCACGGAGGTGCGGCTAGCATGGTTGGCATGCTTCGGCGCGTTTGGTATGGCTGGCATAATTTGCCATTGGCATAGAGGTGCGGCTAGCTTGGGCTAGGTGTGGCGGCTGGCATGATTTGCCATTGGCACGGAGGTGCGGCTAGCATGGTTGGCATGCTTTGGCACGTTTGGTGTGACTAGCATAGCTAGGGCCAAGGCGAGTGCATTTGGCATGGCGCGGCTAGCTTGGGCTAGGTGTTCTTGGCATGATTTGCCATTGGCACGGAGGTGCGGCTAGCATGGTTGGCATGCTTGGCGTTTGGTATAGTGGCATAATTTGCCATTGGCATAGAGGTGCGGCTAGCTTGGGCTAGGTGTGGCTGTCATGATTTGCCATTGGCACGGAGGTGCGGCTAGCATGGTTGGCATGCTTTGGCGCGTTTGGTGTGACTAGCATAGCTAGGGCCGAGGCAGGGTGTGTTTGGCATGGCGCGGCTAGCTTGGGCTAGGTGTGGCTGGCATGATTTGCCATTGGCACGGAGGTGTGGCTAGCATGGTTGGCATGCTTCGGCGCGTTTGGTATGGCTGGCATAATTTTCCATTGGCATAGAGGTGCGGCTAGCTTGGGCTAGGTGTGGCTGACATGATTTGCCATTGGCACGGAGGGGAATTAGGGTTTTGTTTGTTGTAACCCTAATTTGAAAAAATACCCCCTATTAATTACTGACTACATGCATTAAATGTTCTAATAAATGTGTCATTGGTGACATTAGGTTATTTGGGGTTTTACGATTTTACCCTTTGTTTAAAATCCACCATCAACAATAACCTACTCAAGTTCGCAGACTTAAGATCAGGGAAGGAGTTCACAATCTCCAGCAGAAATTTTCGGGTCGAGAACTTCCACCAGTTCGCGAACTTGGCTCACGCCACATTCTGTTTCTCTTGATCAACAAAGTTCGCAAACTTTGGTTCAAGGAATAAGGACTTATACATATATGTGTTTCCAAAACAATGCTTATATCCTAAAAAGGTTATGTAATCTAAACACTCATTTCAATCATTGAAACATTCTCAGAGGACGTTATATAGATGTTATTCACAGACCATTTTTTTTTCAGAGCAATTTTCAAAGTGATTGAAACATAACATGACATTCGTCACTAGGTAAAGATGAATTTGGCTAAAGCGAAAGCTTACCAACACATATTTCGAGAAATAGATAGGCGAGTTAAACTCGGCTCAAAATAGCAAATGTGTATAATGAAATTCTATATATCAAAACGACTTTTGTCTCAAGAATAGGAGATATAGTAAATAAACTTTTGAGTGACAGATAAGTTCAAGTCTCCACATACCTTTTAGTCGATGAAGTTCCACCAGTTCCTTGAGTAGTCCTTCGTCTTGTATGATGATTTCCATGGAGTCTTGAGCTCAACTACACTTTCTATCCTAGTCCGAGACCTTTAGCTATAATAGGCTAGAAATCAAGACTTATAGTTTTGATCACTAACATTGACAAACATGCTTGAGATAGCAACGCATGCGAGTTCGACCTAACAATCTCCCCCTTTGTCAATTTTAGTGACAAAACTATTAATACATATGGAATACAAAAAATAAATAAATTAACTTTTGTACCTCCTATTCCACATGTCTAATCTTCAACATTACTCGAAATCTTCATCACTTCCAAGTACTCCAATGATCCCGAAGGTTGTAAGTTTAGCATCATCGTTGTTGAAAATCCGTAGCTATAACAACTAGAAAACAAGAGTTCTCAATCATTGTTATACAGTGTCATAGTATCATTACACAACGTCAAAGTCCAACTGTATCACAACTTCAACAACAATACTATGGTGATATGTATCACTCCCCTTTGTCAATACCCCATCTCACATGGAAACCACTCCCCTTACATAATGATCCGAAAACCATATGTATTTGTAGTGTGAACTACATATTAATTCTCCCCCTTTTTGTCAATAAAATTGGCAAAGGTACAAGAGCGGGATCCTAATGAAATTTCCGAAAGAGACATTTCATGACCAAAAGAAAGAAACACATATCATCTTATTTAGATGCAATCATAAAGCCGGAGCTAAATGCATTCATCAAGGAGTTTAAAGATACAAGAAAACCCCTATAATATTCCACAGCCGCACTCCCCACAAAGATTTGACAATTAAGCACAAGTTCAAAAAGAACTTTCCCCCATAATATGTCATTCCCAAAAGAACAACAAGAGCGACCTTAATTTCGAAAGAAAAGAAGGATTTCTTTGGACATAACAAATCACATACAAGTATGAATTTGAATCCAAAATACTCGATTAAATTAACCACATAAAGTTCATGATTAATTTAATCGATAATGCTCAACACAAGTGAACTTATGGAGACTCAAAAATACTCAATTAGATTAATTACAAGAGAACCCATAATTAATCTAATCAAAATACACAACCAAACTAATCACAAAAGTAATCAATTTAATTGGTCATACTCGAAATAAGAGAATCTATGGAGCAATGACTAAGTTAATCATGAAAATAATCAACCTAGTCAAAAACGCTCAAACATAAGAAGACTTATGGAGTTATAACTAAATAACCAAAGAAGATGATTAATTTAGTTCAAAAATGCTCGACATAAAGTACCTTACGGAACAACAACAAAGCTAATCATAAAATAATCAACTTGGTTGTGTAGTGCTCAACATAAGACACATTACGGAGCCTCACAGTAATACATAAAATACGGATCAGGGAAGATCAATTACTGCGGAATACACAAGGATTCATTCTATTTTTCATCACCATTTGCACAATGACAAACAATAGACATAACCCTTGAAAACAAAAGATTTTAACCTATCTTGCGTCAATAATTGACAATATAGGTTTAACTTTTGTATTTTTCAAAAGTTCATTCATTCCTTTATCAACATATGAATATCGACTTATGAAAGACATTAATTTTGACAAGATATGGGACAATCATAGTTCACGGACGCAAACACACATATCCCATAACAATTGCAATATATAAAACCATAAACATTAATACTGCAAAAATCATCTTCCAAATAAATATAGAGTTTAAAACAAAATCTAAACACATGAAGATGAAAACGTTGGACATAGCTATGTGTAATCACAATAATGGCTATTCCAAAATCTAGTTATCCTTCTCAAAAACAAGAATAAATTCTCATAAGAAGTTTCCAAGGTATCAAGACAAACTTATAATGCACATATAAGATGATTTGTCCTTAGAGGGTAGAATCAATCTTTTTCGCCCGGATTTATACCAAGAATAGCTCCCAAAGGCGTATAAAAAGATTTTCTTAACAAAGAAGAACATACAAAGTCATTAACGACCATGCACCATAGTTCACAAAGGATGATTATGAACATTTAAGAATCCCATAGCAATGCTTACTACTTCTCCTTCTTGAACTTCCTTCTTTGTGATTCACCAACAACATTCTTGTAAAATCTACAAATTAACTTAGAATAGTAGTACTCCAATAATCCAAGTGCCCAAGTACATGAGAAGTGGAACAAGTGCGACGAAACGGAGCAAAACACTCAAAAACAAGAGACAGGAAAAATACCAATCTTAACTCATCCAAATTCAAGGTTTCTCATCTCCATTTTGAAGATAATTCAAAGAGGAAGAGAATTCAAAAAGAATGAGGTCAATCCGAGTTCGGATGAAGAAGTTACGACCAAAACAAGTTTTCCGAATAGAGCTAAAAGTGCTCCTAAAAAAGCACTAGGGCCGGAGCAAGCTGAGGCGTTAGCAGCTCTAGAGGCAATCAAATGGGCAGGAGCAAAGGGACTTCATAATATTCATCTAGAAGGATATACCCAAAGAGTCATTAACGCCTTAAATGGAAAGGAAGGAGTGGTTCATTGGTTAAATAATAATATTATCAAAGATGGTCATCGTTATTTAAATAAATTTGAACACTAGCTGTCATGTAACTGTGTTCATAGAGATGCAAACAATGTAGCATATTCTATAGCTAAACATGCTTTTTCTCCTTCTAGCACTGAAGAATGGCAAGATATAATGCCTTCTTGGATGGAATCAGCAATAGCTGATGATCTGGTGACCATGTAAGTTTCCGATTCATGAATAAAATCCTCCTTTCATATTTTTTTAAAAAAACAACTCTTATGTATCTTTCACGACCATGGAGTATATTTGGAAGCTAAAAAGCAAGGTCGATCAAATATCTATAAATGTTTGTTTACTTGTGGGGAAACTTATGAATCCTTCAAGACCATGGAACAAGTTGCAAATATAAGTAGCTCCATTTTTTCTCAAAAATTTTCCTAAGTGTACACTCAAAAATGGGAAATGTATTTATGCACACTGAACACAGCTTGTGACCAGATTCCACTTTCCAGCAGTATTTTTTCTTCTTCTTCTTCCAGCAGTACTTAGCTTGTCTTAATAAAATCGGTCGGTAAAACTTGTGATAGCCCCCAACAAGATACTGGGTGCTGACGGGCGAATCAAACTAGACTGGCTGGCCTCTAAGCCTAAAGTGATGTGTTCGCCTTGATGGGTGTCGACACGGCCCATTATCACTCCAAAATTGAGGGTGCCTAAAGATAAGTTGAGGGTGCCTTTAGATTTTTTGAACAAATTTTTTCTGCTGAAAGAACGTCTCCCTCCTCTTTATAAAAGAGGTGTTAATCTGAGACAATGATCTGAGAAATTGAACATCAAAAACCCAACGAATCGAAAAACTGAAACCAACCCATTTCTTAGAATAACCTCAAATACCTAAAGATCCAATCTTTTTACAAAAAACACCAAGATTTTCTCACTCTTGATCGTCTATTAGATACTAAAATGTGGTTTAAGATTTTCTCACTCTTGATCGTCTATTAGGAATTCTCAAATTGGATGTTTACCGAAAAGGTCCCAATAATGAAATCAATCAGCTTAACTTTGTTAGGATTCCATATGATTAAGACACCGCCAGATCTCCCAATGAATCTAGAGCACGCCAATCCATAGGGTTAGAACCCCATAATTGATTATGAATTTCATAATCAATTTACTTCCACAAGTTTGCAGTAGAGATGGAATGTGCTGTATTTTGACAGTAATATGAGAAAAAGGTAAATGTATTATGTATGATATGATCATTTCCTCCTGAAACTAGGGATGGTCATGGGGCGGGTATGAGAATCCCAGTCACTGCCCCGTTCGTAAAAAAAATACCCATACCCGCCCCGTTACCCACATGAATTGGGGCGGGGAGGGTATGGGGAATACCCGTTTGGGGCGGGTTTTCCATGGGTTACCCGTAAAAACGAGTTAATACATAAATTTATTTATAATCAAAACTTAAATATGAATCAAACAAAAATAATAACATACAAATAATGCATTGTAAAATTTTAAATTCCGAAATTCATCTTAAGGTGAACAAAAGAATCTTTAAATGACTTCTTAGTTTTTCTACTTTGTCCTTTCGATACAAGAACGATCAAAGAATGTGTCTGATCACAACAAAGAAACGAAAGGGATGAATATACAAGAACGATCAAGAATAAAATTCGATACAAATTCTTGCATAAAAGTCGAAACCCTTATAATATGGAAGCAACGGGGCGGGTATGGGGCGGGGACCTTGAATCCCATCCCCGCCCCATCCCCGTAGCTTAGGTTTCGGGTATTACCCATACCCGACCCCATCCCCATTTGTACAGGTAAAACCCTACCAAAACGGGGCGGGTACCCACGGGGATGGGTTTGGGTGGGGCAAATGGCCATCCCTACCTGAAACATTTTGAATCCTAAGAATAAACGTAAGTCTTTCAGATGTTGTGATATACAAGTAATAAAGTGATACCATACTTTTCTAAGGTAATGCCATGTAAGTGAATAACATGTGATATGACTATGTGAGACATTAATGATATAACCTATGAATTTCGCAGCGGAGCAATGAAAAAAAAAATAGAAATCAATCTACTCTCTTAAACCCCTTATCACATAACCGTAGTTAGTTAAATTATTTTGTATACCTCAAAACAGGGTGCATGCACGATAGGGTTTCGAGGCCTAAGCAAATTGGCCAGTTTGCCATATAGCTGAGCCGGCTTTGGACGAGACTTGCAAACTGAATCACCGGCCCATCATTTAAAACAAGGAAACTCTATATCCTAGTTAAACAGTGATTAGCCAACAAAAGGAAACAGTCCCTAACATAGAAGTTTATTAATCCAAATCCTACTGCGACTGCATTTTGCATTCGTGATCTACAAGCATTCATCTCCTATTTATTCATTCAATGCAGATATCATCAAAGCATAGTTTTGCAATCTCTTTCTCTGTCTCGTGAAAACTTTTCTTCACCATGTCGCATTTAATCTTGTTATTTGGATGTTCAAAAAAAGAGGAAGATGATCAACACTCAAGATTGTGGATTCGGTGAAGCACAGAAAGTAAAAAGAATCAGAATCAGGTACACACCTTATCCTAATCAACCACCATTGATTGATTTCACTAAGGATTTGAGTAGTTATAATAAGAACGGACAAGAATCAGCAGAGAAACCGGCTACAATGAAAATTAGGATAAAGTATAATCCACTTGCTGCCGTTCCACCATTGATGGTTTGTAATAATACAGAAGAATTCAGTTTCAACCATTGATGGTTTGGAACAAAAGTGCCAAGCCGGATTCATTGACATGTCCTATCCTACGTTCTGCTAGACCATTCTGAGGAGACGTATGCGGACAAGAAAAACGATGGAGAATACCAAAGTCATTGAGGAATGCAGTAAACTTTTTGTATTCACCTGCATTATCAGATTGAAAGACCTGTATTTTGTATGATGTCAAGTTTTCAACCTGCTTTTTGAACTGAATAAAAGTAGGCAAAGCATCTGATTTTTGAACAAGAGGAAACACCCATGTATAATGTGAAAACGCATCCATTAAAAGCATATAATAACGAAACGCAGTTCTAGACATATGTGGAGATACCCGGATGTCTCGAAAACAACTAAACTCAATGGTTTATCAAAAACAAGACTACTAATTGGAAAGGGAAGTTTCTTGCTTTTACTAATGTGGCAAGAATGACAAAAATCAAAAGATTTATTCGTTACTGGAAGTGAAAACTGACTAATAACTCGATGAACAGTACGTATCATGGGATGACCAAGTCGCTGGGTTGAATTTGAGAGACAGCAATACCGACACTATCAAACACATATAACCCATTTTTATTCCGGCCCTGCAGTAGTGTTGTCCCTGTGCTTTTGTCCTTTACAACAAAAACGTTTGTGTGAAATTCAAAGAACACATCATTATCTTTACAGAATTGATGGACAGAAAGCAGATTTCTTTGTATTGCGGGTACATGGTAAATATTGTTTAGCCGAAAAGTTCTAGCATTGTAAGTAAAAGAGGATTTACCGATGTTTGCAATTGTTAGGGCATTACCATTGCCAACCTGGACTTGTTCAGTACCTTCATACTCATGGGGAATGCTGAGATTGTTAGTATCAGCTGTTAGGTGATGTGTTGCTCCCGTATCGCCACCCGGCCTATGGTCACCTCGACCTTGTGGCAGTGCAATATAAACAGCAGCAGGTGCTCGCTGTTGTGGTACAAAGTCCTTATCAAAACGATACCAAAGAACGTGCGGAACATGATTTCTCCTTCCACAGATTTGACATGGTCCCCGTGCTTGTTGATTGTTTGCTCTCCGACGTTGCCGAGGTTGGCCGATTTGGTGGCCGATTTCTGAACCTTCTCTGATCAGGCCTAGGTGAGGAAGAAGAAGTGCCCGAAGTGGCCAGATTGCCAATGGATGTTGCAAGTAATGCTTGTTGTTTGCTTCTAGCCGCATGTCGAAGGTAAGTAGATGTGCTTTGAATGTCTCCATATCCATGTCGCATATGAGTTCCCAAGGCAAAGAACAATTGGGAGATAAGATTGGTTGAGTCCGTTAACAAGAACAGACTTCATATCATCATTAGAGACATTATATCCACATGCTGCAAGACCATCAGACAAAGTTTTAGCTTGATTGAAATATTGATGCATAGTGAGATTACCTTTGGAAAGGTTGTGCAGTTGTCTGCGAAGGTGCATCTGGTGAGCAGATATTTTTGGGGCAAACTCTCTCTCTAGAGTATCCCATACAGCTTTGGAGGTTTCAAGACCTGTAACCTTGCCTATCACAGATTCAGATAGTGACGAAACGAGCCAACCTAGAAGAAGCTGATCTATATCTTCATGTTTTGTATATTCAGGATTAATGGCTTGTGAATTTGGAAGGGTTCGTGGGGGAACTGCAGTTGTCCCATCAACGAATTCAATGAGTTTGTATCCTCTCAGAACGGGTTTAAACAATGTTTTCCAGAGTAGGTAATTTGTTTCAGTAAGTTTAAGAGTGATAAGATGATTGATATGAACATTCTGGAGGGTAGCGATGTCAGCCATTGAAAGAAAAAGGATTTGGGGTTTGCGTGGTTTTTAGGATCGAAGGCTGATACCAACACAAAAGTTTAGTTTTGGTGAATCTTCCACAAATCGTGAGAAGATTAAACTCTTCTATTTATATGAGTTTTACATGTATATAGTCAGAGTACAGATTCTATAAATCAGGATACAGATTCTATATACTAGGGAACTAACAACTTAAGACTAGACTTGGTTTTTCAGTCATCTGAATTAGTCAGTTCCGTAATGGTAGGTCGTCTGGTAAGGTTAGCCTTGACAAGCAAAACAAGAGGTTGATCCAAAATAGCAGAATGTGTGGTAATACTTTCAGAAAAGCTTTTTTCGAAAGGAAGAAACTCTGTCTAGTGTTGGATCTGGATCATACTTTGCTAAATTCTGTTAGGGTTCAAGATGTATCTGTTGAAGACCAAGAATATCTAAATCTAAGAGTTTCATCCATGAAGGATTTGGATGGAAATAGTTTGTACAAGCATATGGGTTGTAGTAGATACACAAAACTCAGGCCACATACCAGGGAATTTCTCAAGAGAGCCGCCAAATATTTTGAACTTTTTATATACACAATGGGCGGCAGAGATTATGCAGCAGAGATGGGGAGATTACTCGATCCTCAGGGGAAGATCTTCAAATCCAGAATCGTTTCAAAAGATGACTCTCCGAAGGATAACAGAAAGAATCTGGATATTTTATCAGGACCCAACGAGCTGAACACAATTATAGTTGATGATACAAAGCGTGTGTGGAAAAAGAATAAAAGGAATTTGATATGGATTGAAAAGTGCAACTACTTCACTGAAGGAGGCCATATTTTGAACAAGGATAATGGTTCTGACGATGAAGATGTAGCCCTAGAATCGATCCACCGAGATTCTTCATGGTGTTCACAACAAGTTTTTTTGAGTTTTATCCGGTCCCATCACACCATGAGCTTAAAGAATATATCAAATCAGATGTAAGACCCGTACTTCGGGGGTTCTTGAATTAAAGAATTTCAGGAAAAAGTGCAGCAAATTGTTAAAAGTATTCTTCATGTACTGAACTTGTCAACTTCCATTAAATTGATTATAATGTATCGTATGCTTGTTGATTTAATTTTGCAGTTTCTTGTTGGTTATTTCCCCTTTTCAATGTTTCGACATTTGGGTGAAAACATAAAATCTCTAAGACGTAGAAGTCAGAACTCGAAGATATAAAAATAAAAGAGAATTATATTATTGAATAGGATGATTTAAATTGAGAACCTCATAGGGTATATATAGCGATACCGTAACTTGGTATGCAAGAATAATGCTTGTAAATCAATTCATACTAAATATATCAAATACTAAATATAACCCTAAATACTAAAACTTTCCATATAATTTATTATTATCAATCCTATACTCTAACACCCTCCCTCAATCTCATGGGGATTGCAAATCACATGAGATTGGCCTTGAAAGTTGTTGATGAAGTGCGGTGCCAATAAACGCTGGAGAAGTATAAGAAGAAGCACATCGCCATTAAAAAGAATACGATTAGGAGAACCGCCAAAGTAGCGAAAATAATGAAACCATTGATGGAGTATATAAGAACCATCGATAAGAGAAAAGAGATAATGCCCCGCATTGCCCGCAAAATTGGGATAGATGACGAAAAGATAGAGAACAAAATTAATTAATCAAAGAATGACCGGAGGTCACGATTTGAATGAAAAGTCGAGAAGAAAATAATTGGTGGGGTAGAAGTGAAGTAGTAAGGGGACGAAGTTGGGTGCGACAATCGGTGGTATTGGTGGAGTAGTAACGGAAAAGGAATCGAGAGAAGGAGAAGGAAACAGATTTATTGACAAGAGAAGTGAAGTCTTGTCCAGTAAACAAAGATGGAAAAGAAAAGATAAAAGAGAAATTGGACAAAACAAGTGTTTTAGGGTTGAGACGTGATAGAAAGAAAAGATTTTAGAGAGCGGTATTGGGACGTGGTCACTTGGAGGAAGAATAAGAAGGAGAGACGGTGGTGGTGAGAAGTAGGGTTTATCAACTTAGTTTGGGAGAAAGAAAAGAAAAGCTAGTTAACGTGAAGGTTTAAACGATGGATGATGGGTTGGTGGGCTTTGCTTATGGTTCAAGAATGAACAAAAAATGGAGAAGTAATATCTTTGGATGGATGGACGGACAACAAGCATGAAAGATGGAAAATAAGAAGAAAAAAAAGATGGAGAAGTTTGTGGATGGAAGGACGTTATGGCATATGAAAAAGGTAGGTCTGATCGGTGGTACCAAAGTTGGAAAGGAAGAAAAGGAACGAAGATCCAAGAACGCAGCGACGTCTTTTTTTTTTTTTTTTTTTTTTTTTTGTAATATAGATGATAAACCTAAAAAATAAAATAAAAACCTAATAAGAAAAACTAATCATATTGCAGCGGAGAAAGATCCAATGGGACGGTAGCATTGGAGACTACCGCCGCCTGGTTAGAAAAGAAAACAAGGTGGGCAACGGGTCCGGATCGAACCCGCCGATACCAAGTCGAACTCGAAGATATAAAAATAAAAGAGAATTATATTATTGAATAGGATGATTTAAATTGAGAACCTCATAGGGTATATATAGCGATACCGTAACTTGGTATGCAAGAATAATGCTTGTAAATCAATTCATACTAAATATATCAAATACTAAATATAACCCTAAATACTAAAACTTTCCATATAATTTATTATTATCAATCCTATACTCTAACAGTAGATGAAAAAGCTACTTAATTGCATTAGCTAGCACTTGAAAAACACAATTGAATGAATGGAATTTTCAACAGATAGAATAGTTCGTCCGCAAAAACACCTTGTGTAGACCCATTACCAAAACAATTTGTAGCATTTCAGGACCGTGTGGAGTGTTTGTGTAAAATCTTATACTGAGGAGGAAGGTGCCAAGCGAAAGAGAATGAAGTTAATTTTCAGTATTTTGTTGCACTAATCCTGCAATTTCCAATTTCTGCAATTTATAAAACTAGTCTTTATGGATTCAGCCAGAGAAGGAATCCACATAATAGGCTACAAGGTCATGAGGTGAAAATGTAAGCAATGGGTGGACTGGCAGTGGTAGTGGAAACTTCCAATATTCTCAGTTACCTTGTTACTAGTTCTATTAGATATTACAATAAGAAATAAGAAGGGGTAGTCTAGCTTTAATTTCAGAAACAAGATTTTACACATCTCAATATCAGTTCCATGAGCTAAACAAGTATAGCTACCATAATATAGCATCACTCGCTGCATTGCAGAGTCAAAATTTGAGGAGGTTAAAAGGAGGTGCAAGTTTGTAATGCCTAGTCAAAGATGGTGAGGGCCACTTACACAGCAATCCATCATTTAGTAGTTTCATAACATTGGCTGGCAGTTGTAGTAGGAAGGAAATAAGGATCTTTTTTGTTTTGGTAAATACTGAATAATTGCTTCGAGTAACTTCTAGCCAGCCTCTTGCAGTCTTCAACCGCTTTAGAATCGAAGGTCTCCAATTCTTTAACAGACTTCTTGAGGTCAACTTCGCAGGCTCCATCCATTAGAAACTTGGCCAAAGTAGTACCCCTGTTAAGAAAATAATTTGATCAAGGCTAGAAGTGTATAAGAACAGAAAACCATTAGAAGATATTATATGTAAACCACCACAATATGGACTTTGCTGATTGGCCTTTCTGTCAAGAAAATCGTTTGCTCCAACCGTTCACATGACAACTACAGGAATGAAATTTGTGAAAGGTAGCAAATCTTTTGTCTGACAACTATAGGAAATTCGACCACTAATTTATTCTTGTGTCAACCAACTTTGTTGACATACAAATATGCAATCAGTACTGAAATTGAGATTTTAATTTGAGGATTGAGGTAGTGTCGATGCCAATTAAAGATATTTGCAGAATCTTCTTCAACTAACTATATCAGGAATCTACAATCACAATTTTACAGTAGAGATAGGACCTGCTACATTTTTGACTGGATATGAGAAAAGGATAAATGTAGAATTTGACAATTACCCCTGACACAGTTTGATTCCTAAGAATAAAGATTAGTTTTCATACACTGTAATATGCAAGTTAATAATGCTTTAAATACTACCAAAATGGGAGGATACTTTCCGAAGTTGAAACCAAATAATATAGTAATTGCATCATGATTCATGTATGGCAAACAACTTATATCAAAAGAGTATGGAATAGATTAAGCAATTTATATGCAAACCAGCACATTGAACAAGCTAATAGATTGTAACTACGATATAGAGGTTTCAACATACCTAAGCGCATCACTATAATGGAACAACCCCTTGGCGTCTTCAGATGTTTGCTGTCGGTGGAGAGCACAAACAGCTTTCAGACATAGCTCAGGATCCTCTTCAAATGAAGAAAGCATATCAGCCTCAAACTTCCATTTTATTTCTCTGCCATCATTACTGTTCCTACATTTCATCGCTATCATGTCCAAAAGGTCAGCAAGAGAATCTTCTGAATCAGAACTATCAGAATCTTCCCCAAAAGATTCACCACTTACATCTGAGACCAAAGTCACAAAAGGCTTCTTACTCATTACCAAATGAGCTTGGGATGGTGTCTCCTCACCCCAGCTCCAATCCTTCCCTTCTTTGACATTTTCAGCCCCACTTGATAATTTCTGACTTCGAGAAGGAAATTCAGACTCCAACTCTTGATGTTTATTGGTACCAATGTCATATACATGAGAATCCTTGTTTCCCTCTCTACTGGTTTCAGCATTAGGTTTGTTCATGTTGTTTATATCCCTTTGTTTCTCACCACTTTGAGTAACATCATTCTGCAAACTTCGCGCTTCAGACTCCATGTCTTCAGAATTACGCAAATCTACACATTTCAATTTTGAGTTACCCTTTCCATTCCTCAGGACGAGGCTCTCCAAATTCGAAAGGCGAGACTCCACACATCTCATTGTTGAATTTTCATTTTCTATCCTCAGAACTCGATTCTCCAAACCGAAAAACATCTTCCTCCAATATTCAGGTGCATCTTCAGGCTCCCATTCAGTCCCATCTTTAGCAGCATCCTTTCTAGTCTTTACGTCCGCTAATTCACCCTGGAGTTTAATGCACTCCGCTTTCTTCTTCTCAAGCTCCACAGACAGTTCATAACACTTGCTCTTATAATTTTCCATACTCTCAAACTCAACCACAGGTTCTAATTCTTCAGACCCTTCCAATCTTTCCACAATTTTCCTCTTCCTCCTGATAGGACCAGCTGCACCCTCTCCATTTCTCTTGTTAAGATTTTTATAATGCTCTGCGTAATACTTGTAATGTTTTGCACAATATTTGGTCTTAGGATCACTAGCATCATTATCAGCAGCACCATGACTCATCCTAAAATTCTTGCATCTCCATCTTGCTCCATTAGATTGACGACAACGCTGTTCATCTGGAGGCAGTTTCATCTTATTCGAAGGGATAAAGAAGCTTCACCATTTCCACTTCTCTTCGTCTTAAGGAACTTCTTACTGTACTTTGCAAAATAGTTATAATGTTTTTCACAATGTTTAGACTTAGGAACACTATTGTCATCAGCAGTACCATGACTCATCCTGAAATTCTTGCACCTCCATCTGCCATTAGCTTTTAGACAACAACGTTGTTCATCTGGTGGCAGCTTCATCTTCTTCTCCATCTCCTTGTCCATCTTATTGGAAGTGATCAAAGAAGGTTTTTCTATTAAAAAATCTGTAAACTCTAGTTTTCCAGACGATTTCTTTCCTTCCAGTGTTTTCCTCTTGGTCCCAACATTGGCAGAACCACCTTCAATATCAGCTGGATATATAGAGAATTCCGAATTAGTTAGGCAATGCAATGATTTCTTACTATCAAAAATCAATGGAACTAAGAATTTCGGAAATCCTAAATTAGCAATACTTTATTCATCAGGGGGACTAAATTCAACAGATGAATCAATGAAATTTGTCAATTATTTTAACAAAGCAAAAAAACAACATGAATTCCAATTTTAGAGAAATGTTACTCACAGGTGGTATCATTAGTAGTAGGAGGTGGTCGAATTCCCTTTCTATGGTACTTTACCTTCTTCCATTCAAAGAAAGTTGAATCCCAAGTTTCTGTACCGCTACTACTAGAATCATCAGCATCTTCACCACTACTTTTCTTCTTCTTCTTCTTCTTCTTCTTCTTCTTGTGCTTCTTCTGCTGCTGCTTCTGAGTGCAATCCTATTTCAGAAGAAGGGATAAGATATAAAACAGTTCCAGGTACTCATTAGTTCTTACCATGAGCAGAAGATAGTTACAGAATCACGAATATATGATAGCCAGTACATAATATCACAACGACAATTTTATTCTTGTCTACCTTAAGTACAATTTTTTATGTCAATACTAGCGTAATCTTTTTTTGATACATAATACTACACTACTGGTTTTATTTTCGAAGGAAGCAGTAATTTTTCTGTCAGAAAATAAAACAAACTGAAAGCTAACCTTTGAGCTAACCCGTGAACTCGCCCCAGAAACCCAACAAAAGATGTTGACTGTGTCAGTTGGTTGTCTTCCAACCATCTAAATCACTGATTTGGTTGCCTCATAGGTGGAAGACACCCTGAAAAATGGCATGATTAGACTCTCCAAGAACCGCAAAATTTAAAGATAAAGATAAAGAATTTCAGAGTGATTAAGAGTAGGACCCAGATAGATTTGAACCATCAACCTCCACAAACCACTAATCGGGTTTGGGTGCTCTGGCCATTTTGAGCTTATAAGTCCATAAGAAAGATATCTATGGCAGACAAAGTGCACATATGAATTGCATCTTTTGAGTTGCCAATGAATGAAAAAAAAAAAAAACATCAGATGATTAACTGTAGGACCATTACCTTGCCACTGTCAATCCCGTCTCTAACTTTCCTATATACAGGTTGAGGTGAAGCAATTCAATGTCAATCCTCTCACGTTCTCACCTCTGTGATAACCATTCCCTTTCACGGTCAAAATCTGCATTTCGATCCGTTATCTCTTTTTCCTTAGGACCTTCCAAGTCTCTATTCCTATCACTCCACCTGCTACCGTATCTTCCTTTAGATCTATCATCTCAATAACTTCCTTTTTCTCTGTCCATATTTTCTTGTGGCCAATACATCTGTCACTGTCTGAACCGCAGTCATCTCATTCTGGGCGACTCCTTCGACCTCTCTCAGGACTCTGTGACCTTTTCTAGATTGACCTCGCATGTCTGTCTTCCTCTGCATTTACGGAGCCTACTCGGCTTTCCAGAGCAACACGGCCACCATAAATGCACAATCAGACTGTTGTTTATTTGTGTCAGATTTTTCCCCATGATGCCTGTTACTGGACCTATTAGCAATAGACTCCACATCCATTCCACCAACCCGCTTGCCTTCTCTTGATACCTCTTAGCATTATTACTAATTCATCGCTCTTCAGGACTTACAGAAACCTCCTAGTTTCTTCTTTTTGAGCCTCAGACAAGCCTCTGCTCTTACTCCTCTTCCCCTCGACCCTTTTCTTTTCGCTGGTGCTAGATTTAGTCCCTTTATCATTGGCTAAATCAACAGCCCTGCTTTTGCTGTCACTATGCTCATTTCTCGCATCAAAAATTCTCTCTCTCAAACTCCCATGCTTGACATCAGGAGTTTAATTTGCCAGTTCTAAGGTTAGTTTTCTCAACCATATTACTTTCATCCTTTGAACGAACAGATTTAGATTCATCCCATCTTCTTCTAGGATTTGTGTAGCACTCTATGAATGCATATTAATTATTCCAATAATGAGATACAAAAGCGCCCAAATTTCATTGATGCAATGAAAGAAAGTCAAAAGTTTGGTGTACAAAATCAAATAACCAAAAATACTGAAATCATACAAAATACAATCATAAGAACATAAACAGTACTAAGTGTAATCACAAATCGAACACCCTAAAATCAAAGTCCAGCATTGTAATAACCCTAACAATAGTAATATCTCATAAACCCCTAAAACTGACATCAATACCAAACTCAATCAAACCCAGAGTAATGGAATTGGAAGAAGAGTGACAGAGTATGAAATGAGACCTGTGTGTTATCAGGTAGGAAACCCAACACAAATTGTTTTTACAGGCAGCATTGGGTGTTTGGTATACATGTTCACCCATAGCAAAACGCTTAGCTGATGATGCGAATCCACAATCCTTGAGCTATTAAGAGTTTGAAATGGAGGTTCTGAATCCGAATTGGGGGTTGGCATAGACAAATCAATCTTTCATTACAAGAACCCAGAATTACAATGGCTTCAGTTTTCTTATTTTCAAAATGGGTAAACCATTGAAACAACTTTCAATTCTGATGAAGATGAAATTGATTTGTAGTAATCTATTGAATGAATGATAGGGTTCAGAAATTAGACTGCACCTAGGGATGGTCATGGGGCGGGTATGGGGTGGGTATGCCAATCCCAGTCACTGCCCCGTTCGTAAAAAAAATACCCATACCCGCCCCGTTGCCCACATGAATTGGGACGGGCGGGTATGGGGAATACCCGTTTGGGGCGGGTTTTCCATAGGTTACCCGTAAAACGGAATTAATACATAAATTTATTTATATTCAAAACTTAAATATGAATCAAACAAAAATAATAACATACGAATAATGCATTCTAAAATTTTAAATTCTGAAATTCATCTTAAGGTGAACAAAAGAATCTTTAAATGACTTCTTAGTTTTTCTACTTTGTCCTTTCGATACAAGAACGATCAAAGAATGTGTCTGATCACAACAAAGAAACGAAAGGGATGAATATACAAGAACGATCAAGAATATAATAAATGTAAGAAAGCTCATTAAGCGGAAGAAGTATAAAATTGATACAAATTCTTGCATAAAAGTCGAAATCCTTATAATATGGAAGCAACGGGGTGGGGACCTTGAATCCCATCCCCGCCCCATCCCCGTAGCTTAGGTTTCGGGTATTACCCATAACCGACCCCATCCCCATTTGTGCGGGTAAAACCCTACCCAAACGCGACGGGTACCCACGGGGATGGGTTTGGGTGGGGCAAATGGCCATCCCTAACTGCACCAACACATCTACCTGATAGGATTGAATTAACCGGTGCTAATCTGAGAAAAATATGTACCTTAATCTCTTCCGGAACACTCCACATTGAAGACATTTCTTCAAATTTCACTTCATCGGGAAAGAGAGAGAGAGGTTGAGAGACTCTTAAAAGGGGTAAAATGAACAACGCATTGGCTTTATAATGCTACGAAATATAAGTCCCACATCGACCAAAACTAAAATTAGATTTGGTATATAGAGAGGATTGTCGGACCCTGTGGCATCGACCCACTCCTACAGGCTCCGTAGTTTGGTGCTCGAAGGGGGTTAGCCGATGCTAGCCTTTCTGCGAACTTTTTTTTTTTTTCCCGTTTTTTGGGCGCCCTTCAAGTCTTTCCCAAATTCTTTGTTTACGACATTCTTTGGTTAGAGGCCGACACTCATACTCTGAGGTCTAAAAGTTTGAATTCCATCCAATGTTCGGAAAGCAATCTAAAAGAACTCCCAGAATCCCAGTCAGAGTAGAATCTAACATTATACTATATAATGATTCGATATTGACTGCGACTGAAATAAAATACCAAAGGTCGCTCTGGATCTAAAATTAGTTCTGGATCTCTCTTTGTAAGTACAAGAAGATAAGTTCTAGCTAGTTAAGTCCTTGTGATGCGTTATTTTGTGACATGTGTGCCTCATGCATACTTTTTTTTTCGTAGGACACGTAGAAGGAAAAATAGATGGCTGGCCGTAAGTTCGTAACACTCTTCCAAATTTTGACGGATAAATTTTTTAAAAATGTTATGGTGTAACCATGAAAGAAAAGACACCAATGACAATTGCACTTAAAAAATATTAGCGTTTTGTCGGCCTCACACTGTTGTTGCAGTCATCTAGTTTACAATCTTTATTCAAACACATGCAGACCTGTAAATATCAATGGACTGGGCATGGGATATTGGTGCAATGTTCAATCAGTGCAATGTTCAATCAATAGTTCATAATGATAGTCTTGTTTCATTTTAAGATGAATGAATTACTTTTCATTTTTTCTAATTGGCTTTTCTAATACTATTATGGGTGTTCCCGATACCTAAATAATTGTTAACTGAAGTATGACAATTATATTAGCGCATCTATGTTTCATTAGGATACGACAGGATTCCAAAAGGGTGGATATATATAGACTGGCAGCACTTTGTCCCGAGGGAGATCCAATGATGGGTAGGATAATGGTTCTTCCAGTTCTTCCAGCAGTGAGATAGTAATGGATATTGGTGGATCCCACCGCATGTCTCAATCGGTTGTTTTTTTTCGGGACACTACAAGAAAATTGGGCATTGACAACGGACATATGACAATGTTTTGCAAAACGTTGTCGAAACATGAGCTTTCTACAACACTTAGTCTATAAAACCGATGTGAAATCCTATGCCCTCCAAACAACATTTATGATCTCAAAATGCTACTTCTTCTACAGATCCTGCGCCCTTCATATTCCTCAAGATTCGCTATCAAAAATAAAATCCTATATCATATTCTTTCTGAATCTCACTTTATCTTTCATCCTCCATCTCTCCGCCTCTTCCTCTCTGTTGCTCTCTCACTATCTCAGTCGATCTCTCTACCCAAACAACAAAGTAAAGAAGAAGCAGAGATCAAAATCAAAGAAATGGGTTCGTTTTTATTTCTATATCCCGTAAAAGAAGAAATCGTCAAAGGTTAAATTTTCTTAATCGTAAAGAAGAAAAAGAAACCCAATTTTTGATTTCATTTCCTTACAATAGACGGTGAAGTAGGAGAAGAAAAAGAAGGGGTTTTGGTGGTGGTAAGCTTATTCCATTGGGAAAAGGGTTTTTCACCATTAAGCTTGATAATGAAGTGGATCGTAGTTATATCAAAAATGGATTGTGGGAAGTTCAAAATCAAGTACTAAGAATCAGGAATTGGGTATCTAATTTTCGTCCAGAGTATGAAAGAACCTCAAAAGCTACAGTTTGGGTTAGATTGCCTGGATTAGGTTTGGAATTCCGGAAAGAAAAGATTCTATTTAAGATCTGTGAAGAAATTGGTACTCAATTAAAATTGATCTTGCTCTTGAACGATGTGAAGTGGGTTATTATGCAAATGTTCTTGTGGAGATCGATTTTGCTTAAGATATTCCTAATAAAATCTGGATTAACACAAAATATGGAGGTTTTTTTCAGAATATATCAATTCCAGATTGTCCAAAGTTTTGTCACTCTTGTCGAATTGTTGGTCATCTTACTACTGAATGTAGAGTGGAAAAAATAAACAACAATCAAATGTTAGTAATTCTCAAAGAAAGACCAGTGCAGGCTCCTGCAAGTAATCATATTCCTTTTGATATATGTGATAGATCAGAAGTTGAAGCTGAAAAAGAAGTTGTAAAAGTTGCTACACCTTGTGCAACACCAACTGAAGTTGATTCAATTATTAGTACTATTAATTCTTCACAACAATTAATCAGTACTCCAGAATCCATTCCTCTGGTAGGTGGAAGATTTAGTGCACTTGAACAACAGGAGGAAGTTATTACTGATGTTGATGAAGAAATTATGGCTGAATTAGCTCCACAGAAATTAATTCAAATAGCTGCAGCTACTGATCTAAAAAACAGTGTAGTTAAATTTGTTGATTATGGCACTGGAAAGGTTACCTCAGAACCTGTTGCCTTTACTTCTTGGTCCTCTATTGCTTCTACTTCTGCAGTTAAAAAGGCTAATGCTCCACCAGATAAGAATGATTCTAAAAATGTGGTAGCTCCTTCTACTAAGCAAGGTAATGGCAATAATTTTAAAGTTCAAAATAAATACAACTTTAGGACAAATGTTGGTAAGGGGGTCCAAAAACCCCAATTCTCCAACATGAAAATCATCTTTTGGAATTTAAGGGGCCTTAGAAGAACTAGGGCTCAGAGAAACTTAGATCTTTAGTCAATCAATTTTCTCCTTCTTTAGTTTGGATTGCGAACCTCATGTTCATTGTACTCCTTCTTTTTGTAACAAATTGAATGTCGCAGGATGCAATCCATGGCAATTCATAATTCTTCTTCTCATCAAAAGGGTAATATTTGGTTATTTTGGAGTAATTCTATTTCGGTTCCTTGATTATATCTATTACAAGTCGGATGATTACAAATGGAAGTAGGTGAAGTTATGGTATCACGGGGTACATGCTAATGTCAATATGGTGCAAAGACGATTTCTTTGGTCCTGAAATGCGGATGATCGGTGAGTTTAAAAGCCTTGGATTGTGTTGGGTGACTTCAATGCGATTCTTTCAATTGAAGAAAAAGTGGGAGGAGGTCTCCTTCAAGAAGGTCAATGTTAGATTTTAGTGAATGTTTGGATCAATGTCAATTAATACAAGCTCCAAAAAACGAGGATTAGATTTTCTTGGTCCAATTGTCAATATGGAGATAAAAGGATTCTATGTCATCTTGATAGAGCTTTCTTCAATCTGGAATGGTTGGATAAATTTCATGATTGGGGATATAAAGTGGGTTTAAGGATTGTTTCGAGATCATTCTCCATTATTTGGTGGATGTGCAAACATACCTAAGCCAAAAATATTCCCTTGAGATTTGGAAGATGTGGCTTGATCATCCAGGATTTCTTCAATTAGTTGGGGAAGTTGGGCATTACCATTATCGTGGATCCGACTTTTGTATTCATGAATAAGCTTAAAAGACTAAAGCAAATTTTAAAGGAATGGGCGAGTGTGTTTGGAAATGTCCAACAAAAAATTAAGGAAGGTGAGGAAAATGTCAAGAACAAGATGCTCATCTCAGATAATGATCCACACAATACAATTGCTTTGAATGATTTGGTGCAAGCACAAAATGAGTATAACTCAAGAGAAGTTCAATATAGTACCATGATGAGGCAAAAATCAAGAATAAAGTGGGTTAAAGAAGGTTACTGGTAATACTCAATTTTTTCATACTAATCTCAAGGTTAGACGCTCTCATAATCTTATTACTGAACTAGAAGATGAAAATGGAAATTTAATCACAGATCAAGAACAGATTGCAAATCTACTTGTCAATTTTTTTGAGCAGAAATTTCAGTATCAAGAAAATAGAGTGGATAATTCTCTTTTTGATGTTATTCCTAAACTTATAACTGAAGATGATCAGCAAATGTTAGATCTTTGTCGATTCTTGAAGAAATTAAACAAGCAATTTTTGACATTGATCTTGAAAGTGCTCCCGGTCCCGATGGCTTCTGGGTATGTTCTACAGAGCATGCTTTGGAGTATTATTCAACATGATTTGGTTAGTGCTGTTCAATTCTGTTGGAAAAGAAAGTTCATTCCTAAGGGTCTAAACTCTAACTTCTTAGTACTTCTACCTAAAGTACAAGGTGCTAAAAAGCCTAGCCAATTCAGACCCATAGGTTTAAGTAATGTAAGCTTTAAAGTTTTTACAAAAATTATTACATCTAGAATGGGACAGGTTAATCACAAAACTAATATCCCCACAACAAGTTGCATATGTCAAAGGAAGGAGTATTCATGAACAGATTCTTATGGCGTAAAACTTGTTAATGAAATGAAATCTAAAAGGAGGGGTGGTAATGTTGGATTAAAATTAGACATTTCTAGGGCATATGATTGATAAATTGGAATTTTTTATTTCAAGTACTTGTGATTTGGTTTCTCATCAGATTGGTGCCAGTGGTTAAAAATATTATTTGCATCGGCAAGATTTTCAGTTATGGTCAATGGTGGTCCCAGAGGTTTCTTCTCTATGGGTAGAGGACTAAAGCAAGGAGATCCATTATCTCCAATCCTGTTTATCATTATGGAAGAGGTTTTAAGCAGGGGAATAACTAATTTGGTTAATTCAGGTAAACTACAACCTATGGTAAACAGAAAAGGAATACACCCTACTCATTTGATGTTTGCTGATGATGTTTTCATCTTCTCAAATGGTTCTAAAAAGAGCCTAAAGAGCTTATTTCAATTACTACAGTAGTATCAAGATTGTTCAGGCCAGATTATAAATAGAAGTAAAAGTAAGTGCTTTGTAGATGGTTGCACACCTCAAAGAAGAATGCAAATTTCTGAATTATTGCATATGGAGCTTACATCTTTTCCAGATAAATACTTAGGCATTATTCTCATGCCTGGCTACATCTATTTTGTGGCCGATAGTTGAAATGATGCAAATGACATTAGCAAGATGGAAAGGGAAATTATTGGCATTTCATGACGGGTTGATTTTAATCAAGTCATTTCTTTCTAGTTATCTGTATATTCAATGGCGGTTTATAAATGGCCAAAGTCAATAATTAAAATATGTGAAAGGATTATGAGAAATTTTACGTAGTCGGGGATTATGAAACTAGAAAATATGACATTTTAGCTTGGAATAAAGTCTGCACTCCTATGAATGAAGGTGGGTTGGGAATTAGAAGACTTGAAGTGGTTAATAAGGCCTTATTAATGAAGATAATGTGGAAAATGCATACCTCTGAGGATGAATGGTCAAGGTTTTTCTTTGTCAAATACGAGACAAGAATGATCAATGGTGCACTAAATGGAAGTATTCTTCGGTATGGTGCTGGATCAAGTGGGCATGGCAACAATTGAAAGATGACATTCGATGGAATATAGGGAATGGGAGAAAATATCTGTATGGTTTGATGTGTGGATTGGAGATCAACCTTTAATTGAAATTATGGGCTATCTGATTATGTCAAGGCTAATTTGAGTATGAAAGTTAAAGATTTATTAATTCGGTATACGGATGATTCCACAAGAAATTCAAGATAATCACACCTTGCTTCCTACAGTGAGTGGTGGATTTGATATCATTGTGTGGAGTGGTGATCTTAAAGGTAAATTTTCAACATCCTCTGTTGTTAACATTATAAGGCATAAAGAACCTCATTTACAATGGCCATCACAACTTTGGAAACCTTTTTTACATCCTACTATTGCAAGTAATGTATGGAAAATTAGACAAGGTGTTTATGTGGATGATATAAAGAAGGCGAATCAAGGTTTTTCCATAGCCTCAAGATGTTGTATATGTAAAGTTCATCAAGATTCCATGGATCATCTTTTGTGGTCTTGCAACTTCAGCACAAAAATCTGGAGATGGCTCTGTAATTCCTTCCAATTTAAATGTCCAACTTCTTTTGATGATATTCTTACAACGGCAAGGCATAAAAGTTCCATAATACAAGAAGTCTGGGCAACTGCTGCTTATGCTACAATTAGGGAACTTTGGTTTCAGAAGAACAAGGTAATGTTTGAAAACTCTCAGCCTAATGATCTTCAGTTCAAATGTAGAATTATAACTCTGGTTTATGAAGGGAGTTATAGAATGAAGGGAACCAGATGGAACCAAAATTATGATTCAGAGGTTTTGAACTTCTTCAACATCAGAAACATTTTCTCTAAATTTACTTCAATTGTGGAATGTCAATGGAATGCTCCTACAGAAGGGTATGTAATGTTTTGTTGTGATGGAGCAGCATTTGGCAATCCAGAGGATGCAGGATTTGGAATCATTGCAAGGAATCACTTTTGTCAGGTGTTGGGGACTATTTCAGGTGATATAGGCATTGCTACCAATTACATTGCAGAGATCATGGTTGTAGTGTGGGCAATTGAATGGGCAGTGAAATTACAACATAATAAAATTATCATCGACTCCGATTCCAAAGCGGTGGAAGATTTCAAGAAAGGAAGTATCCCCTGGTTTATTCAAACTATATGGGAAAAAGCTTGCAGGTCTATAAATGAAATTTCATACATTCATTGCTACAGAGAAATCAATTTCTCTGCAGATGATTTGGCTAAAAGAGGTGCAAGACTTAATCTGGGAGAAGTGGAGATTCATGAAGGAAGGCCATCTTTCTTAATCAAGCTGGAAATGCCAGGAAAAAAGTACTATAGGTTTTGCTAGTTTAACCTTTGGTTTTGATTTTTACTTAATTTTGGTTTTTTTTTTTTTTTTTTTTGCTAAATCACAAATTTTTATTAAAGAGAAAAATTAAAAAGGATTACAAAGATTTAAAAGGAACATAAAAAAAAAAAAAAAAAAAAAAAAAACTGAAATATCCGCAAAACAATCTAGGACAGAAATCCTCGCCATCAAATTCTCTCTGTTTCTCAATGTCTCTGGTTTCTGGACAAAAGCAACTCAGTGTTTTCATGTCCAGATAGAAGACAGAAGTGGTCATCATACTCGAGCTCAAGTTTGCATTCCTAGTTCAAATCTAACTTTAAACATGTAATTCCAACTATGACTCCAATAACCAAACCAAAACAAAAGGTGTGTATGATAAAAAAAAAATAACGATGGTTACAAACTTTGTTCACGTTAAGGTTGAGGTTTTCTTTGTTTGCTTGTTAAGTAAGTCTGCTCCATCTTTTGTAATTCAGAAAATAGGTGTAGTTTTGCGCATAGGCAGATCATATTCAGAAAACAATCACCCACAAAAGAAATGACTGCTCTATCAAGCATTTGACAAACTTGACGACATTTTTCATGCTTGGTTTAAAGCACTTGCGTCGGATAGTCGAGCTTTAAGAGTCAGACCTTAAATCCAACATTCAAGACTCATTCCTAATAAATAGAACGAAAAAGAAAATAAAAGCAAGCTACAAATACAGTGACGCCGCTGCTACATATGTTGCAAGACAAAAGACATTTGATAAGCACAGTCAATCCAAGAAATTATCTTTTTCAATTATCATTCCTCAACTCAAAAGAATCCTGTTTGAACTGTTTCCAGATATATGTTTGCAGAATTAAGATTACTAGAAACATGTGAAGTGAAGTTTGAGGACCTTATCACCCGCCAGAGTTGAGAAATTACATACCTCTCAAAAAGCCCGAGATTAAACATTACTTCGACTAGACTAGAATTCCCGACCAATCGAAACATTCTACTTTTTCGCATGATATAATTATTTATTTTCTTCCTCCCACGATATAATTGTGTAAATGCTGCAATCACTTACTCCATCAACCTAAGACAGAAGCAGATGAGTACGAATGTTTATCCTGATCCAAGGAAAGGAAATATGATTTGCATTCTGAAGGAAATACCTTGCTAACATAGTAATCGAGGGCAATACTTTGACCAAGAACTGAACCAATTAAATGAATGCCATCCATATCCAAATGCTGCAGCATTCAGTACCCTGATCCAACTTGCATCCATGTGTTTCGAGTTCTCTCTGACTTCATATTCTACAGTTGCAGAACAAAAGAACGTCAAGTTCTGATAAATAATTTTGAGAAAAGCAGCAAGAACAGAAATTTGAATTATTTGCATTTGGAATAAAGATACGAAGAAATACATTGTAAAACAGGATACTAGTTAGAACACATAGTACGTCTTTCTAAACAACAAACCTTAGACGCACAGGCTTTGTCAAACTGAGAAAACATAATGATAATCCCATTAGGTTTAGTATCGACTCTGACAAGAATGTGGGCACTGAATCTGCCTATAAACTATGATCCTACTTCTAAGACATGCATCAATCAATAACTCCAAACTGTTAGAACCACACCTTTCATGATGTTTTATGAACTCTTTTCGGTGTATTTGCAAGCATGGGTGTTCATTTTCTTCTAATATCAGCAAGTTAAAATGTGAAATATAAACGTGTCTAATCCATGGCCAGTTTTATAGAGTTCCCGGGTGATGTTTGAGATATTTACTCAGATAACTTCCAATCTAAACTACTAATGGACAACAGTTGATGGTATTCATGTGCCAGAAAATCAAACAGGTAAGGCTTAGAATTTAATCTTATCTTACTGATGTGATAACTCTGGGAAGACACTCCTCCGTTGGTCATTTCTGGTAGCGACCCTGAAGCATGTCTTTCAATAATCTTCAGACAGCCATCAACCTCGTGATCCATACGGGAAAATGACCATGTAAGAGTGACTACTCCCAATTGACTTAGCCTCCGAATCCTGAAACCAAGAACTAAAGGCATTATAACGAAACCGTCATACCTAAACCAAGTGAATCTGTAACCTTTGGTGTTCATTTACATTAATGGAAGGGCCACCTTGCAAAAAGGTTGTGCTTTTGGAATCCTACAATGCAAAACTAAAAGATAAAGTAATAAATCAAACAATGTAGGAGCTCACTCTTCTAGGAGTTTGAGAATTCACATTTCCAAACATGAGAAGAGCATAATTGATCATTCCAGATGTATGTGGGATCAAATTGGCTGATTCACAGCCATTAGTCCTTCCAAATCAATCCTGCAACCACTCAAACAAGTAAAGAAATGAAAATTGGAATTGGGGAAAACCCGAAAAATGCATATTCTTGTGGTAACAAAGCCGCACCTGTTGAACATGAAATAAACCCTAACTGGAATTGATACCCAAAGGTCCTCTCTTTTGATGTTGTATGTGCAACCAGTGACCCCAATTTCCCTGTGTGGCGCAGCAATAGAGAAAAAACATGAGGGTTTGAATTGGAACTATAATTAATAACTCTGGAATGAGAAAACAAGAGACCCTTCTTAGGAGTTAGGGTTTTGCAGAAATTGAGAAGAAAATTAGGTCTTTTTACAGAAGATTTTGTTGTACTGAGTAAGGGTGATGAAGAGGAAGAAGAAAGAAGTGAAACAATGGCGTTCTTCAACTGCTTGTTGATTGAACATGAAATCTCCTTCTTCGACATTGTTAATGGCTTCTACTGTTCGATTCATTCTGATTTTTCCAACTGAAATAGTTCTCTGAATTTTTGTCTAACGGGCTAAAAAGAACTTTTTTGGGTTAATGGATGCCCAAGTTTTACCTAGGCCGAATCCCGGTCAATGAAAACCAAAGCATACATGCAAGAGAGTGTCATTGGGCGGGGATCACTGGTGTTAGGCCTATTCCTATGGGTATGCCAAAAAAAAGCTGTTTGCCAATTTGGCATACCAGGTGGCATGGCAAACCAATTGCGCCACTATGGGAAAACCAATAAGCGACAGAGATTCTAGCGGTCGATATTATGAATAACGTTGGCGATAATATGATTATCATTTGGCGTGATACATTATGTCGGCGATATAAATAGTATCGGCTTGGCGCTATTGATTATATCGACCATTGGATTTTTTTCATGACTATTTCCACCTAATGGTTCCTATATACGCCCTCGTATTTCTCTCAAGGTACTCACACCTACTTCAACCTATATTTTCACCAATTTCTCTATCTCTATTCTCATTTCAAATTTCAATGGCGAGATCCAATGAAGAGAGGAATATTATTATGAATCAGTTTAGATTACAACAAGAAATGCATCGAAGGAGGATGCAACAACTTGATGATGAGGAAGCTAAAGATAATAAACTTGTCGACATTTTGATGCCAGTACATACGGGCCAAATACCGAGAGTTCCAGAGCCACAAGAAGTATTCTCAAAAAGGTATACTTATTGAGGGAGGGAATTTTACCATCAAAAGCTGATGCACGATTATTTTCTTCCCAATTGTGTGTACTCTGATCGAGATTTCCAAGGTCGATTCCGTATGCCTCGGCATCTGGTGATAAAGATTATTGAAGAGCTTTGTCGGGTTGAAACTCAATTTAATTATCAGTTTGATGCACTGAATATTAGAGGTCATAGTCCTGAACAAAAAGTTACTTCGGCTTTAAGGATTCTAGGTTACGGAAGACCAGCGGATGCGAACGATATATGAGTATCTTCGTATGGGTAAAACAACTTCATTCACTTACCTTTCGTTGTTTTGTGAAGTAATTATTAATCATTTTGGTCCAACATATTTACGAAAACCAACCGAGGAAGATGTTAGGCAAATATTGAGGAAGAATGAGGAAAGGGGTTTCTCAGGAATGCTAGGTAGTCTCGATTGTATACATTGGGTATGGCAAGGATGCCCTATTTATTGGGTCGGTAAATATAAAGGTCATTATCCAAAACCAACAGTTATCCTTAAAGTTGCTGCTTCTTATGATTGTTGGACATGTCACGCTTTATTTGGTCTTCTGGGTTCACAAATGATATCAATATTTTGCATAAGTCGCCTCTGTTTGAAGATTTGAAGCATGGAATTTCTCCTCAAGTCTGTTTTATGATAAATGGACACCAGTACACTCATGGCTATTATCTTGCGGATGATATCTACCCAAAATGGTCCACGTTGGTTCAATGCTACCGTCAGCCTCCTGCCGGTGCATTAGGCCGTTCATACCGGCATTTTAACGATGCCCAAATGGGAGCGAGGAAGGATGTGGAACGCGCTTTTGGAATTTTGAAGAGGAAGTTCGCTATCATTTGTGGCCCATATCGTGGGTTGAGTCCTCGTGAAATGCACAAGACTATGCTCACTTGCATAATTCTTCATAACATGGTAATTCGAAACACGTCAATCCAGGGTGGACTAACTATGAAGATGAAGATTTGCGGCCGGAGATTCAACCACAAACAGGAGTCCCTGCAAGTAATTATGCTCAAATGACTAATTACATTCAAAACCGAAATTTGTATGACAGTTTAAGAGATGATCTGAGATTGAATCTTTGGAGCGAGCATGGAAGACAATGAGTTATGTATTTTTATTTAAGTTTTATGTATTTTTATTTAAGTTATGTATTTTAATTTAAGTTTTATGTATTTTTATTTAAGTTATGTATTTTTATTTAAAGTTAATGAGCAAAAACATTTCAACTTAATCAACTTTTCATTTTAACATATCAAATTAAAATGCAACAACAACAGTGCCATCATTTCAACATTTCAACAACAACATATCAAATTAAAATGCAATACTTTAAATTAAAACTTAATTTAATACATCAATCATTTAGAGGAACTACTACATCAAACTCATCGATTGCCATCATCATCATCACCATTGTTGTTAGTAAATCCAGCTTGTTGTTCAATCTATGCTTGAATTCTGTCAAATTCAATTTGCCACACATGTCTTTGCTGGTCGTTCATAATTGAAGTGTTAGCTTGAAGAATGTTATGCTTATCATAGTCAACCCAATATTTTCTTGAGAAAGACGACTATTTTTACTCTCCCTATTTTGAAATTTCCTATCAACTGCTCTTTGCTTCTCGACGGTCTTTTGATGTTCCATAAACTCCGTCATGTTAAATCCACCGGAACTCCCTCCTTCTTGAGCTAATTTTCTAGCTAGTCTTGCATTGTTCCTCCCTGGCAATTTTATCTTACCACCATCCTCATAATTATTAAAAACTAAGTTACCTTTTGGGTTTCTTGCAGTATCTGGTGAAGAATTTGAATTTGGTGTTGAGGGAGAAGAATTATATGGTGACCTGTCAGGTACTTGTTGATTAGTTATTAATAAATCTGGATTATATTTGTTCAACACCTTCAAAATATGATAACAACTTTCGAAAGCGAACTGTTTACCATGTTTTCGCTGCCAATCTAAACGAACCTTTGTTTCAAAATCAACATCGTTCTGACCACTCTCCTTGCCTGCTCTCTTGGCTTGCATTATCAATGAAACATAAGCGGCTACTTCCCTGTTGATTACAATGAAGTGTTCTGCCAATCCTTTTGTATCACGAGAATTGATGTTCATGGTTTGTTCTTCATATTTCAAAAATATATTATCCCACATGGTGTTACCATGTTGTTGTGCACCATCGATACAATCTTGGGTAATATAAACATAATTACGACAAATGCATTCATCCTCTATCAGTGTGTATTTTGCATCACGGACTTTGACTTTTTTAGCTTTGCCTTTCTCTTGACTTTGAGATTGTGAATCCATATTATAAGAAATGAAAAGAATTGTAAAGAAGATGTGATTGTTATAGATTTGAAGAACAAGATTGAGAAATTCTAGATAAGTTTAGAAATTATGGGGTGAGTTGATATGAAAATGAAATTAGGTATTTATAGGGGGGGAAATACTAGCCGTTGGATGAAGATCTTGTAAGAAATGATCAGACCATCGAGCGACAGCTTGACTATGGCTTGACCATCGAGCGATGGATACTCTATCGCTCGCTGGAAACTCTGTTGTGTATGCACATATGTTATTCTTGGCATATTGGTATATGAGTTTGGCACTTTGGCATACCAATAGTGGGTGCATATATGCCAAATATATGAGTTTGGCATATGCATAGGAATAGGCCTTAGGGGGATACTAACTCAGGTAGGACAAAAAAATCCTGGTGGTGGGATCATGGGTACCCCGTAATCTTGGCATCAGCAGAAAAAACAAATTACAAACTTAAATTCGTAATTTATTCTTTTTCAATCTTATAAGCAATTTGTTTTTCTTTGACTCAACGGACTTATTTGGATCTGAATTATCTGGATCTAATTCATTGCATCTGAACCTGGCTTATAACAGGTGACTCAAAAGTAGGGTTATAAAACAAAATTATCTCCGTTAAACATGTTCCCAACGAGTCGGTTACAAAATGATATATGACTCAAATAACTATGAGTCATATGTATCTACTGAGTGAAACCTTGAATCAGAAATTAGAGGAAGAAAACGATTTGACATTTGACTCGGCTCGGATCAGATGCCAAGTTAGATCCAGATCGTGATTCATATCCGAACAAATATGGTGTTAGACTAAGTTTTACTGTGCTTCAAATCAAGCTTTCAACTTGAACAACGTGCCAAAAATTTGAAATTCAACGTCCACTTCAGCGTCGTTAGAGATATAAATTCTCTATTATGGGTTGTGCAATCTAGGAGCCTCTTAAACCTCCTTGTTACATGAGTTTTTATGTAGAAAATATAACTTGAAGAGGGAATGCCTTTAGGCATTTAAACATCATTAAGTTTGCAAGTCACATAAAGTCAGGTTAGAGGTGCAAGTGAAAATCTTATGAGGAAAATATGGTGTCAGAGCATCACTCGGTCAAACTCACAAGTTTTGGTATGTCAAGTTTGCTAACAAATTTGGTGCACAAAATTGTATCTAATCCAACTAGCCTCGTCACCCTCAATGACTTGACGTGACTGAAAAATTGAAGTTCTGTTGAAAAATTGCTCCTGCGCAAAGCTGGGTCGAATGCCCCGTTGACCGGATCGTAGGGGACTCGAGAAGTTTACTGCACACTATTTCGATCATGACTCATTTATTCTTTGTCGGATTGACCTTGTTCTTTTTTATTGGATTTTTCTTTTCACCTTCTATAGGATAAAGATAGAATAACCTTGGTGAATCTCTTACAAGTTCGTGACCAAAGAAAATCGTTGCAAGTCCACGCAAAACACTTTATTTAGCCAAAATATACAAATTTTCATTCTTCATGGAGAAACTAAATCCCTAGATGGTCGCGTCCAGAACGTAACGAGTTATAATTAAGACGACACTAGATCCTAAGGACAAGATCATGGTTAAGTTTGAAACGAGGCTCAATGAAACAACATGAGTATCAAGTAGACCACAATCTCTTCGTATCAACCTACTACAGACACACCTTATATAATCATATAGAGACAATATGTGTCAAAATATTATTTCAACAAGATATAACTTGGTAAATATCTTAAGTCTGTGACTGATCCATCTATGGAATCGTACTAATTTTGATTAATATACACGTGTATTTACGTAAATTATAAAGAAAAAGAAATATAACGCGGAATTGAAGTAAAACACATAACACATAAAAAAAAATTTAACAAGGAAAATTGAACGGCAGAAAAACCCCAAGACCTAGTCCAGTTTTGAATACTCTCAGAATGCCGTTATGCAAATTGATTATTGTAACTTCGTATAGCTGAGACCAAGTAAAATACTCCTAGTTACTCAATTCCATCAGTATCCCTGTGCCTAAAACCAATCTGGAATATGCATGTGAATCCCAAGATATAGTCTATTATCTTAAGTAACTTCACATGTAGTGGAGGCTTCTATTTCTCAACTCTTTCGGATAGTAATCCAAGACACAGTGAAGAACTAACCTTTTTCAGTGAAACACTCATTTATTAATCTCTTAGATCTAAAGGTTTAATTATAGATAAATCAAAGGATTTTCATTATAATTAATATATACTCCTTTGTGGTCAAAAATCAACTAAGACAAAGGTTAACGAAATAACAAATCTTAATTCACAAACTATCAAAAGTGAGACATGAAAACATACTAAACTGATACAACTATTATGTTTTTGCTTTTACAAACTCAAAGTCAAATCATATTCTCTTTACAAATCATTAATTCGATAACGGTAACTTAGCATAAAAAAATCATATTCTCTTTACCTGCAAAACTAACGTTATTACCAAAACTTAGCATAAAAAAATATTTCAAGAACTTACCTTAGGGTATTCTACTCGTGTCATTGTGCGAGAACTTATGTTAAAAATCCAAGAGTCGATGGATATTAAAGACACATTTTTTTAATGAAGATCATTTGTTAATATTAATTATACACAATTATTATGTATATCGAAATAGATTATTGAAATCCAAAAATCAACAAAATAATATAGCTGATACTACCTAATTTTCATAATTAAGTTTATGTAAGTTTTATGACATACTTGATGACTTTGAAGAATATTCAATACCCTTAAATTTCTTCGAACATCCAAGTTTTTCCCATATTTTATCTTTAGAGATAAATACATGTAAGATACATCCTACATGCCATCTCTAAAGCTATGCATACTAGATGGAAAACTAATTTTTTACCCGCGAAACTACATGATATCCCTCATCTTAGGTATTTCAATAGTTTATTATTTCTGAAATTCAAGGACTGCAATACTTTCTAACCATAATATTGTAACCGAATCGCTTTTCTATTTCCCCCCAGATTTGAGTTGGATGATTTCTTCGATGAAGTTGATGGCCCACCAACTATTATTGGAGATGGCGGTGGTAGGGAGCAATTTAACTTGAGTCATGCGATTCCAAGCTCACCGCCCCCTTCTATGTTCTCAAGTCCTCCCCCACCCCCCACCTCACACACCACGTAAACCTAAAGTTAGTTTCACACGTCTTGTAGGGTTCATTATTAGTGGTGTAGCATTGATCATATTTCTTTTATGTGTAGTTTGGGCTTATATCTATTTCACCATTAGAAAGGCCATCTAGTAATAGGTATTCTAAAATGCGCATTAAGTGGGGGTTTGGAATTTACTCAGTTCTGAAGTTATTTTTTTTAGCATTTTAGGTATTGGAAGTGTATTTTACTCAATTATGGAGTTAAAAATTTTGGAAGTTAAGTTCTATGTGTTAGAGCTCTTATAATATACAAGTAGTGAGCACGTGCATTGCATGTCGGCAAACTTATTTTGCACTCGAATTTGCGATTTTCGCGAAACCGATTCCACTGATTCATTTATAACTCACCAAGCTAGGCATACAAATATATAATATGCAAGTGCAAAAAAATCGGCAAGTGTAAAACTTCATAAACATGTTACAACAAACAAACACAAAATTTCCAATCAAAATATCAAAATAAGAACATAAAACAGAGTGGAAAAGGCATAGAAAAATCACATTGGCGAGACACTCCACGGAAGGAACATAATCTTTATTACTTCGAACCCATTTCGTGTAAAGCTCTATAACTTTTAAATTTCGATAACACCCACTTAGAATACTTCTAAAAAATGAGACCGTAATTTCTTGAGCTACTGTTAATTTCTTGAAATAAATCATAAAAATTCAAATTAATTAAAAATAGTTGAAACTGTTAATTTCTGAGCTACTTCACTGATTAAAATTTCAAAATAATCAAAACAATTCCACGATCCCCCTAACAATTCCCATATCATCACGAACCACAAATTTTAAACGTAATAATGAACTTATGAGTGACCTAAAATACAGTTTTTTGATTTCCCCAAACAATAAAACAATTTTTGAAACAATGAAAACTCCATTGTGATTCGTTCACCAACATCAGCAATGCAAGCTAAATTTCGTCGTTACAAATGGGAATCAAAGTATCAATCTCAATGACCTCAAGTTTGTATACATAATTAACAAAATCTCTTGTTTCATTAACAAAAAAAACTGAAGCAATGTAAATTTTCGACAAGGAACACTAACCTGATGATAATGGTGATGAGTTAATGAACTGAAATTGGAACTCGATTTGTGCGGTGATCAAAACTATCAATTGATTTCTTGCTTCCCTAGAAAAATTTTGGGGGTATAAAATGAAATCAATCGAAACTCGATTTGGGGGAGAAGATGAGATTAGCATTCGAGTTGAATTAATCATTCGCTACTTCCAGGAGAAGATCAATGAAAAAAGTAGAAAAAAAGAGGAGATGAGGATGGAAGAGAAATAAACCAAAACAAACAATTGTTCAAGGAGGTGCTTTCTATTTATAATGTAATCGTATCGAACGGCTGTGGTTGGAGATGAAAACAATCCAATGACAAACATAAAACCCTGTTTTCTCAAAGATACGTTTGGTGCACGAAAAGTACGGCGGTACATGAAAAATACGTGCGAGAGGTGAAAAAAGCTTAGTGTTTTGGAGTTTCCTTGTTGGCATTAAAAGGGGGCAGATAAAAAAACACAAAAAACTTTGTCTTTCCATTTTCCCATCTTATCTACCAAACTACCTTACTTAAAAAACTTAGCTGAACAATTTTTTTTTCAAAACCTTACCTTAAGGTATTCATGTATGAACTTATCTGGATCTGTCAGATTGCTTGTTGTGAATTTGTATTCTCGTGTATTTTTTTTATTTCTAGGTACATACAAATGAACCATTTCAGTGGATTGTTTCCTTCGAAACTTCAAGACATACCTCACCTGAGGTATTGCAATTGTTTATTTTTTTTCTTCTGAAATTCATACTTTGCAATACTTTTCAATCATATTCTTGTGACTGATTCTTGTTTTCCCATACCCTCCAGGTTTGAGTCTAATGATTTCTTCGATGAAGCTGACGGCTCACCAATTGTTATTGGAGATGGTGGTGTTGGGGATCCATTCAACTTCAGTCCATCCTTTCAAAGCCCACCTCCCCATCGTACTCCTATGTTGTCAAGCCCTCCTCCTCCTCATGAACATATAATCTAGTTCCATACTTCTTGTAGGGTTCATAGCCGAGGATATTACATTGATTATATGTCTTTTTGGTGCAGTTTGTGCGTACGTCTATTTCACAAAAAAGGAGGGCATCCCTTAATAGAAATAGGTAAAGGTACTGAAAATTTTGCATGGAGTGAGGGTTGGTTTGTCAGAAGAAGGCCATCTAGTAATAGGTATTCTAAAATGTGCATTAAGTGAGGGTTTGGAGTTATAATTTACTCAATTCTGAAGTTAAATTTTTTTTGGCATTTTAGGTATTGGAGGTGTATTTTACTCAGTTTTGAAGTTAAAGAATTTGGTAGTTAGGTTTTATGTATTGGAGATCTTATAATATGTAAAAAAACATAAATAACTTTCTCTTGCCATTTTCCCATCCTATCTACCAAACTAACATTACTTCAAAAACTTAGCTAAACAAAAATATTTCAAAAACTTATACCTTATGGTATTCATGTGAACTTATGTTAAAGACTCGTTATGCAAGAGCCCAATGACACTAAAGACACATCTTTTAAATAAAGAGCTTTGTAACTATGAATTATACACGATTATAATATATATCGAAATAAACTATTCAATTCTCCAAATCAAGAAGAAAAAAAATCAATTTACTAATTTTCATAATTAAGTTTATGTAAGATCTGCATAATAGATGACTCTGAAGAATAATCAATACCCTCAATCAATTTTAATATAGCCATGATTGACAAAAATAAGACATCATCTTAGAGAATAAAATTTTTTATAGTGTTTATGGAGTTTCATAATATTGATTCTAGGAAAAGAATCAAATCCGTGCTTACTTTTACTTTTGGTTCTGGAAATTTTTTAAGAGAATAGTTAGAATTAGTTAAAATTATATTTCAATATGAATTAAAGAAAAAGTTAGATTGGGTTACTTTGATTTGGAG
Organism: Papaver armeniacum; assembly: GCA_023531295.1. Taxonomy (NCBI): domain Eukaryota; kingdom Viridiplantae; phylum Streptophyta; class Magnoliopsida; order Ranunculales; family Papaveraceae; genus Papaver; species Papaver armeniacum. The sequence goes on along the minus strand of JAJJWW010018709.1, from coordinate 1,225,893 downwards.
GAAAAACTAGGAATTGTGGTTTACATCTGGTAAACCTGTGAATAGTGAGAGAAGAATTATATATAGTTTAAGTACAATATTAGTTTTGATTTAACTGAACAAAAGTCGTTTTTTTTTATTTTTGTGGAAAGGATGATGATTTAAATTTGATTGGTAGTAAAAGGGTTAAACATTGTTTTGAACTTAAACTTATTTGGGTTATAGATAATAATGAACAATTAATTGGGGGATACTCTTTTTAATTGGGGGATATTTTCTTGTAGCTCCCAGCATGGTTTTTCAGTGTCGACAATCCATCGACCATGCTGGCATCATCGGAAAAATCATGCCGGCACTTATCCCCAAATTAAAAAAAGTATCCCCCAATTAACCTTTCATAAATGCATGGGAGACACATAAAACTTCAGATTGAAACCTGTAAAGATCTAACTGTGTAGAAACTATCGCAAACCTGCTCATCTTTTTTTATTCTTGAACTCCATCTTCTTGTTCTTCTTTTTCATATCAATTTCTCTCATCATAATTGAACTCATAAAGGTTGATATCGTATTATAATATAATGAATCAGTGGTTTCAAGATCTAAATTCTTTGATTCATCAATCACAACTCGCACTAAGCATTTTCTAGTAGATGCTTTCACGTTTTCTTTTCCTAGTTCTATTATTAGTTAGGAATTCTATTCTTAGTTAACTTCATTATATAGTGTCTAGTCAGTTATCTAATCCTATATATACAGGCTGGGTATATTTTTTGAAATGCACATTACATTGAAGATTAAAATACAAAACCTTATTATTATTTTTTTTTTCTATATCTCTCTGTTCATGTTTCAGTTCTTTTCTTCGCAACTTGTTTCCTTCTCATCTCTACAATTTCAGAATTGCCTTCATATATTTTCAAACTCTTATCAATCTACATTAGTTGGTATTTAGAGACTTTAGCTTAGTTTCTTAACTAAATTTGATCATGTTTAGCTTCCGCAAACTCAAAACCCTAACCTATTTATTCGATAAAAAATAACTAATCAAAAGTACTTCTTTTTTTTCTTTTCTTTTCACTCCTTCAATGGCTGAGAACTTGGGAACGACGGTTCACAAGATATCTACTGATTTCACGGCATGAAAGGTCAGATTAACACCACGCATGGTCAATTTAATACCATGCGGGGAGGGTTAACTCAATTGTCTACAAATTTGAATACAATTTTGGAGTTGTAAAATATCAAAACAGATGAATCAACAGGGAAGACGTTTGAATCAAGCTCTAAACAACATGAAGAATCACATAATAAAAAGCAACAAGGATTTTTTTACGCCGATGATATTCCAGAAAATATATTGGAAACCCTAAGAAAGAAGAAGCATCATGAAGCTTTTCTTAACAATCCAAGAAAGGAAACTTCAGTTTTTCAACTAAAAGTGATAATGATGATGATCTTGAAGACAAACAACATAAGAGATGGATAAAAGATAGACGTTTTAAAAAAGGTCAAACCTCTTATAGTTCTTTACCTGAGTATTAATAAAAGGTTGGTATTCCTACTTTAACATGAGTTTCAGAATTGAAGAATTGATGGGTTGGATCTATGAGGTTAAAGCTTTCTTTCATTTTATGGAAGTACCCGATGAACCTAAGGTAAAATTTGTTTCTTACAAGCTTAAAGGTGGAGCTGCTGCTTGGTGGGAAAATCTATGTAACGATAGAATAAAGTATTCTCGACCTTCAAGTAAGTACTTGGAAATGAATGCGCAAACTTATTAAGGATAAGTTTTTGCCGCAAGACTACAAACCACAACTTTTCATTAACTTACAAAACTGTCAATAAGGAGCTAGGTCTGTAATATGTGTCTGAATTTAATAACTTGGTTGCTCGTAATAAGATACATAAATTTGAATAACAGTTAGTGGCACATTTTATTGAGGTTTTGAATCTTTCAATTTAAAATAGTATGACACAGTATGTGTTTACGATGGTAGAGGCAATTCAGCATGCTATAAAAATTTAACGTCGTCTTATTCAATTTTCTAGGATTCCTCAAACTCGTTATCTAAAAAAATATAGATCATCTCAATCTTCTTCAGGTAACTATCAAGGCAATTCCTCTTATAGTCTTCATCATAGTTATCAAGATGAGAATTTATATCAACCTTCATGTCCACAACAACCACCAATTAATTTTACTTATTCTCACACACCATTACCCACAAATACATCACCTATGCTTCCATCTCCTGTTGAGATACTTCCGTTCACTAGTCACAACCTAAACAAGCAAGTATTTGTTTTGCTGATAAAAATAAGTAATAATTTCCACCTCCTTCTAAGCCCGCAAATATGTATTCTAAATTTAGTGGAGACAAGTGCAATAAGTGTCATGAAACTGGTCATTCTTCGGTTGACTGTAGCAGGTTTAATGGTTTTATTCGAGAAACTGAAGTTCAATATGAATCACAAGATACTGAACTATTGGATGATGAAGAATGTGATGAAGCTGAATATCCTGATTTACATGAAGTTTACGGTGACCATGTTGTTGGTATGATTCGTTCTCTCATGATTACTCAACCTTGTTTTCCTGAAAGGCATAATATTTTTAAAACAAAGTGTTTTATTGGAGGCAAGGCTTGTAACATGATTATTGACAGTGGTAGTGTGGATAATTATATATCATCTATGGTAGTTGAGAAGTTAGGTTTACCAGTTACGGCACATCCTAATAACCTTAATCTGTAGGATGGGTTAATAGTTCTTCTACACAGTTGTTGATGGTGGTTTTTAGCTTAGGGTTAAAATCGCAAAACCTGAGCAGAATTTATGTGACGTCACAGAACTTGAGTAATAATGTCTCCACTAAGCGCATTTATTGAACCCTTTAATATGTCTGCGAGAAAATTACAAGGGTACCTTTTAAATACTAATTAGGGTTTCGATAGGCCAAACCCTAATTCCCACACCACCGTGCCAATGGCAAACCATGCCAGCCACGCCTCTGCGCCAAGGCATGCCAACCATGCCAGCCGCACCACTATGCCAATGGAAAATCATGCCAGCCACATCTCCGCGCCAAGGCATGCCAACCATGCCAGCCACGTCTACCGCGCCAAGGCATGCCCGACCATGCTAGCCACACCATGCGCCAATGGCATGCCAAACCCTTGGCCCCACCATGCCAAGCCAACCGCACCTTGCCTTGGCCCAACCATGCGCCTAGCCAAACCCTTGGCCCCACCATGCCAATCCAACCGCACCTTGCCTTGGCCCCACCATGCCAAGCCGTCCATGCCAAACCCTTGGCCCCACTATGCCAAGCCATCCGCGCCATTTGTATTGGCCCCACCATGCCAACCTTCCCTATGCGGCTACCAAAACGAATCCGTGCGACGATCAACGACCACCCTTCCATCCTAGATGCAAATCCTAGCCGTCCAAGGTCGCCAAACAATGCATGGTGACCTTAGGCCCAAAACCCTAGTTTTGGCCACGCTAAACCGCACCGAGGCATGCCATGCCACAAGTGACAATGGCATGCCAGCTACCTTGCCGCGCCCCACCATGACGGCCTTCCCTATGCGGCTACTAAAACGAAGGCGTGCGACGATCAACGACCACCCTTTCATCCTAGATGCAAATCCTAGTCGTCCAAGGTCTCCAAACAACGCATGGTAACCTTTGGCCCAAACCCTAGTTTTGGCCAGGCATGTCATGCCACATGTACCAATGGCATGCCAACCACCTTCTCGCGCCTCACCAGGCCGGCCTTCCCTATGCGGATACCAAAACGAAGGCGTGCAACGTTCAATGACCACCCTATTATCCTAGATACAAATCCTAGCCGTCCAAGGTCGCCAAACAACGCATGGTAACCTTTGGCACAAAAACCTAGTTTTGGCCACGCCAAACCGCGCCAAGGCATGCCATGCCACATGTACCAATGGCATGCCAACCACCTTGCCGCGCCCCACCATGCCGGCCTTCCCTATGCGGCTACCAAAACGAAGGCGTGCGACGATCAACGGCCACCCTTCCATCCTAGATACGAATCCTAGCCGTCCAAGGTTGCTAAACAACGCATGGTAACCTTTGTTCCAAAACCCTAGTTTTGGCCACGCCAAACCGCGCCAAGGCATGCCACATGTGCCAATGGCATGCCAACCACCTTGTCGCGCCCCACCATGCCGGCCTTTCCTATGCGGCTGCCAAAACGAAGGCGTGCGATGATCAATGACACCCCTTAAATCCTAGATATAAATCCTAGCCGTCCAAGGTTACCAAACAACGCGTGATAACCTTAGAATTCTTCCTGAGTTTTACTTTCGGGCTGTTTTCACCTCCCGAACGAGCTCAAAACCTGAATATTCCCGCGAAGGGAGATATGAAATTTTTTTCCGTACAGAATGGAGGGGCGTACCATCAAAATTCGAGTCTGTATGGGAATTTTAAATCGATTCTAGTATAGGGCGCTAATTAGGGTTTCAACATACCAAAACCTAATTTAGACAAAGCCGCAAGCGCTTCCCATCCAAGCCACACACTACTAGTGGCTCCACTCTACGATAAAGCCATGCCGGCCATGCTTTCATGCCGCTGGCTACCAAACGAAGGGTTGCAATAATCAACGGCTGCCCTTCCATCTGAGATGCAGATCTCAACCGTTCAAGTTTTCCACCTAACGCATGACAACTTCCGTCCCAAAGCCAAATATCACGGTTTATACTAAAACCCTAATTTTGGCCATGCCTAAACTATGCCAAGCCATGCCGGCCCTAAACCATGCCGCTGGCTGCCAAACAAAGGGTTGCAACAATCAACGACCACCCTTCCATCTGTGGTGCAGATCTCAGCCGTCCAAGGTTGCCAGCTAACGCATGGCCACCTTTGGCCCAACGCCAAAATCCTAGCTTGGCCACGCCTAACCATGTTAAAGCTGTGCTGGCCATGCTTTCATGCCGATGGCTACCAAGCAAAGGGTTGCAATGATCAACGACTACCCTTCCTCTCAAGATGCAAAATCTCGACCGTCGAGGGTCACCACCGAGCCGGCAAGTCTCCCAAGATCAACTTGCCAAACAGCAGCAACATGCTACATGTTTTCCACGAAAACACTCGAGACATCAACACATGTCACAAACTGGGGGATGCTCATTGGGTATTGGTTTGGCGGTTTACAACGTGCGTCGTACACTACGCCTGTTATAAGAAAGTTTCATAAGAATGAGGCGGTTAGTAAATACAGGGAGTAATGGTGAAACGCTTTCTTTTATGGAACATCAATTCCGGGCGTTACCGTTACCACCTCCTCCCATTTACTCACCCGTTTTCCATTTCTTAATGAGACCAGTACGTTTCACTTCGACTTGTATAAATAGGCATTACCTATTTCCACCGAACACAGGTTCAGGTCAGGAGCATACAACACTTAGAAAACATTTGCTATCTCTCCATATGTTAGCTTCACACTTTCTGATACAAGTCGTAAAACAACTACTCTTCTAGAATCAACTATTCTTGTCTCAACACTTTCTTCGCTCCCCTCCCCAAAACCAACCCTTCTCCTTCACTTTGTGACCGAAGCAAGTCTGGAACGACCATTTCTTGGTTTAGGCGGAATTTGTACAGATTGATCTCTCGAATGTAATGTACTCCCTTGCAGTACATTGTTTAGGGTTTAAATTCGTTTCTCACCCTCACACCCGAAATTACCAAAATCAGCAGAAACCGTTTTCACCCTCAAACAATTGGCGACCACAGTGGGAGATCAATCTCTTGGTTGCAATATCGATTTCCAAATTGCCGATATCACCTTTCACTTACAACTCCAACATGGTGGAACTCAGATCCGGATCAGCTGCCTAGAACACCAATGCAAAATTTGTCCCTGGTGCTAACGCTACTTCTACCAACATAACTACGCCACCTACTGACCCCAGTAACGCCGAAAGCACTCCTTCAGGTATAACACCGCCGATCACCAGGGCCAGAGCCGCTGCCGCCTCTAATATCCCTATGAAACTTGCTAATCCTGGTAGTACTGAAAGTGCTCCTTCAGGCGCTATGCCACCAGTCACCAGGGCCAAAGCTGATGCTACCACTCCTAACGCTTCGTCAAGCATGGCACCTCCAACCGCCACTAAGACTCCAACTGCCCCACCAACAGGACAGAAACCGGAGGAACCAGAGGAAGCCGACCCCATATCACCATCGCTGATTTGATGGAACAGCAGGAGGTTCTCGCCAGAGCCCAGACGGATATGGTTTCAACACAGAAAGAAGTACTTATCTTTCTCAAAGCCCTGATAGAGCGGCTGCCGCGTGAGTCACGCCCTCCAGAGCCATTTGGAAACGCCTCCAACACCCCCGACGCTAGCACCTCGGCGGAACGCGTCTCCGCGGACGGGAGATTCGTGCAGAACCCAATGGAAAGAAGTCAACCGTCCAATTTTGTTACACTAGGAGGATCCTGAGAAACTTCTCCTAATCGAATCAAGAATGATGAAATAGACATGCATCGAGATCAACCTCCTTACCCATCCGAAATACAAAGAATTCCTCTTCCAAGAGGATACTCCTCTCCTCAATTCACCCTGTACGATGGCACCGGAAATGTACGTGAGCATGTCTCTCGCTTCTTGGAGTCCCTGGTAGGCCTCGAAAGTGTATGTAAATTATGGCCTACGGTGATAACCGCAAGTGCACGGCGTTTATCGGAGACGCGGCAGAGTGCGGGTCGATCCACGAGACAAGGGTGCTTTCAATGATCTAAGGCTTGGCTTTAGACTGAATTCCAAAGTGACAAGGTAACAACAGATTGTAACATAGATATTTTTGTGCCAATACGGCTGATTTTTAGTGAAGTGAACCTAAACTAAGGTAAGCGGTGACAAAAGGGTGCTTCGGGTCTTCATTCCACCACTTGGTTCCTAGTATGTGTTCAACTAGATTGAGTTTTCTTGTTCCTATGGTAGACAAGTGAGGTGTGTCAATTCCATCACCTAGCTAAGGAGTTTCACCTTGTGATCCTTGATATCACTGAAGTTACTAACCTGAAGCCTTTGGTTGTCTAATTAAGCACAACTAATCAAGGGAATTAGCATTAGGGCCTAAGGGTTGAGCTGCAATACAACAACACAGTTGTAGTCTAACTACAATGGATCTATAATTTAAAGTATCCATTGTGAGAGTAAAGTGTTGGGTATTAAGATTGAAGTTATCTTTAAATTTAAGCACTCAAGACAACACAAAGCTCGAGTTGAATTCATACATGGAATTAGGGTTTCATGAAACCTAGCAAACTAAATTAAAACTCGAAAAATAACGAAAATTAAATCTAAATGATCGATTTGGCTAATCCAGGCGTACCTAAAATCATCTTCCACAAACTATTTATACATGCAACCAAAATACCTAACCTAATTCTCAAAATCGAAATTAAAGATAAAATAAATCAAACAACTCGCACCCATACTGAAACGCCTGCTCTCCCTTGTCACTTCGTGCTCGGAACTCTATTGCTTTGATTTTTTCCCAATCGTGATGAAACCCTAGCCCTAATCTTCTCTGTCTCGACCTTAGCTCCTAGGGTAGAAGCTAAGACAGAGCTAGAGATTATTTGGGAGGGGATGGCGAGGCTACTGGGTGGTAGGAGGTAGCTATGGAGGTGACGAGGAGATGGAGGTGGTCGGGAGATGGGTTTTGCGGAAGGAGAAGAGTTTGCGGAGGTGAGAGCGACGGGAGAGGAGGAAAGAGAAGATGGAGGAGTAAATGGGTATGGCTCGATGGGTATAGGGTTAGGTCATTTGTTTATGAAGCATGAGCAATGGGGAGTGATGAGGCGGCCTAGCGAGCGTAGGATGAGAGTAGATGATCTCGAACGGCTGAGATAGAATTGGGACGATTTGGTGTTGCACGGGGAGCGTGAACTCGATGCTCGTGGAGGGCACCGACCGTAGGATGTAGCCGGATGTGATCTCAGCGGCCTGGAGTGGACGGGCTCGGATCGGGTCGTGGGTAGCTCTAGCCCATGTCTTCCCTTGTTGGGTTGCAAAAGTGATTCGCGCGTGGGCTTTGGCTATCGTCTGCTCTATAGATGCTCGACTCCAATTCTTCGCTCTTTTGGCTCTCAATTTCTCCGAGCTTTATTTATTACCTAAAAACACAAAATTAATTAATACAAATATTTATTCTTGAAAAACAAAGAAAACACGATAATCTGGGATAATATCTCGATTTCTAGCGCAAAAGATGAGTAAAATGCCAATAAAAGGTGTATAAATATGCACTATTTGGCACTCATCAAATACCCCCAAACCTGAATTTTACTTGTCCTCAAGTGAAACAGAAAATAAGAAATCCTAACTATACCCCTGTCAGCAGTCTCTCGAATGCATTTAGCGTATGCACTAAGCCTTTAAACCCCTAGGTGTCCCTAGTGGACGAGTTGTAGTCTCGTGAGGGTTTGCAGAGGTGTACCCACAAAACCTTCTCCAACTTCGAGAGTGTAAAGAGTCTCAAGCATCCAAGGATCTATGAGGACATAGAGTTTCGCATGCTAGTAATGAAGTTAGAACTATCGAAGAACGATTCTCATCCTTAAGTCTTTGAGCGAAAGTAACCATACCATATGAAAGAATTGGATTCGATTGTGATCATAAGCCTCGACTTGCCTCACTATTAGGGTTTTATGATAATTGCACTCAAAAAGATCGCTTTTTAGTCTCTCATGTGTGCGGGCGGGAGTAAAGAGAGAAATCCTGCACACGTATTAGGTAAGAAGGATAACCTTAAAATAAAATGTGAGACTCCACGAAATGTGGACAAAAAGAATCTTTTCCCGATGATCTCTAAGAAAGGAAATCAACCATTAGCAAGGGGTGGAGTACTCACTCACTTCTCACCCGATCGGCAATTATTATCACTCTCTCATAGGAACCATAGAAACGTCTTCACTCTTGGTCTTGGTCTTCACTTGTTGATGACGAACTTCTAAACTTCACAAAACTTGACAATTTTTAACTTTTCTACTCACATTCCTTGTTGTTTGGATTTTTCTTTTTAAATTCTTCTTTACCATGGTGGTAGCAAAAATAAACTACAATATTTTTTTTTGATTTTTTTTTTTTTTTTTTTTTTTTTTTTAAAAAAAAGTGAAAATAAAAAAAAAATAATGAAACAACTAACTCCATGGACAAAGGACTTTATCACTCAATTTTTCCAATAACTTGTATTGTCTTGATTTTATAAATTTTATTAATTCTCATCCTATTTTCTTTTCTTTTTCTTTGTTGCACATAAACCTTGGACTATATCAACTTTTCTTTCAATATTCGATTACTCTCCGATTTCTTGTGATGATGTGTTTCTATGGGTCTGAATGATTGAGAGAGAGAATGATGCTAATTACAAATCGGTATTTAGAAGGAGTTTTCATCTTTAGACGTCACCCTCATGATTGACAAAAACTAGCACTCAAGAGATCAAAAGTAGTCTTGAAAATGGTGCGAAGTTGGGTAGCTCACCATTCCTACCCGGAATTTACGTATCGGTGACACACACTCTAACACTTTTTCTAGAAAGTTGCAAAAATTGAAGGTTAGTGCCTCACTTGATGTAAAATGGGTAGTCTCCACTATGGGTGATCACAATTCTACTCACCGAATATCTAACAAAGACCTAATTAGCCCTCCATGGTTAAATCCAACTTTAACGCTCTAATCAACTAAGGAACCCGATTGCGTTCTCCGGTACTTCCAAGTTCTGTTATTTCTATCAGAATCTCTATGTAAACATAGCTAAAAGCATGCTAGTGACTCTAAAATCTCTAAAAGTTGGAGGTTTTTACAAAAAAGAGTTTTTTGATTTTTAATTTTTTGATTTTTTTTTTTTTTTTTTTTTTGAAAATAAAAGGTAAAATAAAAGACTAAAAATTCTATATGCAAAATATGCAAATGCACCCCCAAACCTAAATCAAACATTGTTCTCAATGTGTCGACATATAGAAAAAATTTAAACAGTCGCATACCAAGAGAACTATCTTTGATAAGAGAAAAGGGAAGAGATTACCGGTATGTCGGCGGGAGCAAGGTTGAGCTTCATTAATCAAGGCTAGAATCCAACATTCTCAACGGAGATCATATCGGATTAGCATAATATATGCGCATGAAGACTCAACCGATTCAAGAAAAGAAAATTTAACAAGTCCCTCTTTGGATTATATACAAAAATTTACTAACAATCTAAAGAGGTTAGGTCAACCCAAAAGATAATGTACGAAACATCAACATGAAAATGGGCTTTGGTTTATGTGGGAATTTGGTTTATTGGGATTTGGTTTGTTTGGGATTTGGTTTAAATGGGCATTTTGGTTTTACCTGGGCTCCTTTGGTTTATTGGGATTAGTTGGGTTATGTGTAACTTGATTATGTGAAATTTACCAGGCCAATTTTGCCTGACCCAGAGCTTGTAAGAAGCCCAAGCAGCTCAACTTAAGTTGGGTTCGGATTGGTTTAAGCCCAAAGAAGTGTGGCTTATGTGGGCTTGGGTTTTCTGCTTAGATTGCAAATGCACAGCCCAGTTCATAGTGGGCTGTAGGTTATGATCAGCCCAGATTGTGGGCTTCAGGCAGGTGCAAAAAATAGAGCCCAGATTCTGTGAGTCTGATGTTTGTGCAGGGCCCAGCCTTGGGGTCAATCAACCCGGCTATGATTATGGGCTCGGTTGTGCAGTGTGAGCCCGTTGTATTAGCCTGTGTGGAACTGAGTTTCGATTTGTTGCAACCAGAGTTGGGTTCGATTAGACCAGTTTGAGTTTTTGTGGGCTCGATTGTTTGCACTTGGATGTGTAAAGCCCGGATGATGTTTGGGACAGCCCGACTTGGGTTCGGTGAGCCCAACTTGGTGTGGTCACGTACTGACAATTGATTGTGGGCTCGGTTATGCGAGAATGCAAGCCCAGTTGATGGCCCAAGATGTGGGCTGAGTTTTGGTTCTCTTTTGTGGGCTTTAGGCGTGAGAAAAGCCCAGGTTGGTTTGTGCTCAGTTAGGTTCACGAGAGCGGTTTATCACGAGTTATCATACAGGCACAGGGGAATGAGCAACTACTCAGATGCAAGGATTCACTAGGGTCATTAAGATGAGCAATGTTGGTTGATCATGCAAAGGGGCTGTCACACCTTGGCTCAACAGCTCACACAAGGCTCAATTGACAGCAGGTGAAAGCTCATACAAGATCAAACATGCATAAGAGTTCAGGGTGGCTCAGACAAGGTTTAGCATATGGTTAAGGGTTACACACAAGGATCAACGGATAACACAAAGCACTCCAATATCGTGTTATGGCTCAATCACATCTCAACAGTTTGAGCATTTAACGAGGTTATGCAGTTGGTACATGGCACAGAACACATCGTACAAGGCGGACAAATGGCTAAAAGGGGTTAGTTGACTTCACTTGGGTAGCTCAGCCAACTTGGTCATCCAAATTGGCACTCAAAACTTGCGGCTTAACTATAGCTCAACTCACAGCTTCAGGGGGCTGGAGTTGATGCTTGTTAAGGCAACGAGTTTAATGCACTCACAGTTCACAGATGCAAAATAGCATGCTCATGTTGGCTCAAAGACATAGCTATCGGCTAGCAAATATGTTTAGCATGCATTCATGGATTGTTATCCATACATTCATCAATCACGTAACAGAGTTGGGGATAATACCAACTTGCTTTAGCCACAAAGTGTGGTCGTGCTCAGCTCCTTGTCTTACCCCAGGGTTGGCTCGGCTTTAACTGTGACTTGCTCAAAAGACGGCAAAGAAGGCACAAAGACAAGAAGACAGGTAGGTACCCTCGTAGCTCAACAAAGATTTAGTTCCCGTGAGCTTCAGCTTAAAGCAAAGAGAGTAAACATTGGCATAAGCCCGAGAATTGGACCGTCACAAGGGAATATTTTGGATCACACAAGGGAATATTTTGACCGTCACAAGGGAATAGTAATAGTGAAACTACAAGTGAGAGATTTGGGTACTGGGATCTCAAGTTACAAGTGACACTAATATGCAAGTGGCTATGAATAGTGAAAGCTATAAAATGCAAAGGAAAAGATGGATTAACTAAGCAATAGATTAAACAAACTTCAGGGAATACAAGTGATAGAAAAAATAAGAATGCAGTATGCAATAGAAGATACAAGTGATAAAAAAAAAATACCTCTAAGTTACACTAATACAGGGAATACAAATAACAATAAAAGGCGGGTATATACAGGGAGAAAGGGAAATCAGTTAAGCAAGGCAAATAATCACAGGGCACACACCAAGTCCCCGGAAACGGCGCCAAAAACTTGGTAGGCCTCGAAAGTGTATGTAAATTATGGCCTACGGTGATAACCGCAAGTGCACTGCGTCTATCGGAGACGCTGCAGAGTCTGGTCGATCCACGGAGACAAGGGTGCTTTCAATGATCTAAGGCTTGGCTTTAGACTGAATTCCAAAGTGACAAGGTAACAACAGATTGTAACATAGATATTTTTGTGCCAATACGGCTGATTTTTAGTGAAGTGAACCTAAACTAAGGTAAGCATTGACAAAAGGGTGCTTGGGTCTTCATTCCACCACTTGGTTCCTAGTATGTGTTCAACTAGATTGAGTTTTCTTGTTCCTATGGTAGACAAGTGAGGTGTGTCAATTCCATCACCTAGCTAAGGAGTTTCACCTTGTGATCCTTCAATATCACCAAGTTACTAACCCTGAGTTAATCTTTGGTTGTCTAATTAAGCACAACCAACCAAGGAATTAGATTAGGGCCTAAGGGTTGAGCTGCAATACAACAACACAGTTGTAGTCTAACTACAATGGATCTATAATTTAAAGTATCCATTGTGAGAGTAAAGTGTTGGGTATTAAGATTGAAGTTATCTTTAAATTTAAGCACTCAAGACAACACAAACTGAGTTGAATTCATACATGGAATTAGGGTTTCATGAAACCCTAGCAAACTAAATTAAAACTGAAAAATAACAGAAATTAAATCTAAATGACTGCACTGGCTAATCCAGGCGTACCTAAAATCATCTTCCACAACTTCTATTTATACATGCAACCAAAATACCTAACCCTAATTCTCAAAATCGAAATTAAAGATAAAATAAATCAAACAACTCGCACCCATACTCTGAAACGCTGCTCTCCCTTGTCACTTCGTGCTCAGAACTCTATTGCTTTGATTTTTCCCAACTGTGATGAAACCCTAGCCCTAATCTTCTCTATCTCGACCTTAGCTCCTAGGGTAGAAGCTAAGACGGAAGCTAGAGATTATTTGGGAGGGGATAGCGAGGCTACTGTGGTAGGAGGTAGCTATGGAGGTGACGGGGGAGATGGAGGTGGTCGGGAGATGGGTTTTGCAGAAGGAGAAGAGTTTGCAGAGGTGAGAGCGACGGGAGAGGAGGAAAGAGAAGATGGAGGAGTAAATGGGTATGGCTCGATGGGTATAGGGTTAGGTCATTTCGCTGTGAAGCATGAACAGCGAGGAGTGATGAGACTGGCCTAGCGAGCGTAGGATGTGGAGTAGATGATCTGAACGGCTGAGATAGAATTGGGACGATTTGGTGTTGCACGGGAGCAGCGAACTCTGATGCTCGTGGAGGCAGCGGCAAGTAGGATGTAGCCGAGGTGATCTCAACGGCTCAGGTGGACGGGCTCGGATCCGGGTCGTGTAGCTCTAGCCCATGTCTTCCTTGTTGGGTTGCAACCGATTCGCGCATGGGCTTTGGCTATCTGCTTCATAGATGCTCGACTCAATTCTTCGCTCTTTTGGCTCCTCAATTTCTCCGAGCTTTATTTATTACCTAAAAACACAAAATTAATTAATACAAATATTTATTCTTGAAAACAAAGAAAACACAGAATCTGGGATAATATCTGATTTCTAAGCGCAAAAGATGAGTAAAATGCCAATAAAAAGGTGTATAAATATGCACTATTTGGCACTCATCAGTCCCTAGGCGAAAATGAATACAATCGCGTTCTTCGTCTGAGGGTGTTTTCGAAATCGCTTACCGGAAGAGCGTACACATGGTACAACAGCATCGCGCCAAACAACATCCCCAACTGGGGTGGCATGGTTACCGAATTTTACAAGAAGTACTTTTTTGTGTCTGAACAAGTTACCTTCTCGGACCTAGGAAGGATGTACCAACGGGACAACGAACATCCAAATTATTTTGTTAAGATATTCATGGTTCAAGCACTAGACTATCATGACCCAAACGTGACCGAGCAACAACTAGTGAATTCATGCATCAACGGTATGGCTCCCATTTACCGCGAGAACCTGCGTTTCCAGACATTCTCCGAGCTCCATGAGGCTTCCAGACGATCAGTAATGACAACACCAGCATTATTAGAAAGAGCTAGACCAACCAGAGCCGAAGACAGGCGCGAAACTCGCGGGAATAGACGTCTCATCAACAAGCAGTACAACACTGGTCCCTCCTCTGTGAGCGTAATAAACCATGGAGGAAAAAGGAAGGCCCCAGCTGCAAACCAACAGCCTAAACGCGAAGCACCAGCACGACGATCAACTCTGCCACGGAAGGTCGCCGCTAAAACCCCCACGCGTCATCACGAAGTTGAAGAAAATACCCTGGATTTCCCGTTTCCCATTGAGGAGGTGATTGATCTCTTAGAAGCATGGATTCAAGATGATGTTATCAGAATACCATCTCCCAGACGCCCACCGACTGAGGCCGAGATGGCAAACCCCAAATCTTCACCACTACCACGATTTGTTCACCACCAAACCAAGTGATTACAATGGCCAAGCATATCTTCAAAGTAAAGATAAAAGCGGGAACTTCAACTAGGAAATGAGGAGTACATCGAGACCCACTTCCGGTGAGAAATTGTGGAGTCTCAAAGGACTCGTTCACGAGACCGTGCGATCCATGATGCAGCACGTATGCGAAATTCTCTACCTTTCCAAGGTGCAACGCAAGATATCTTCACAGCTCTCAATCGTGTCGAGTCGGGCAGACGGCTTTTTTCCCTCCACGGAAGCCACGCCAAGAGCCGGCTCTCTCGGCGGCGGAATCGAAAAGGACAACCGGGGACTGCTGACCACGTCCTATTTAAGAGGTATTGAATTCAACAACGCGCTAATCGACACGGCCTCTGACTTCAATATTGTTACTTTCAAGACTCTGAAAACTGTGGGATTTACGAAACAAGAGGCTACTCATTCCCGTCCGTGATTAAGAACCCTGGGAGGGGAATCTTGAACGCAATCTGGCTACATTAGCCTCGAGATCAATATGGGAGACGCTATAACGCATAACAAATTCCACATTGTCAAAGAACTGGGTTACGTCATGATATTGGGGCACTTGTGGATACTCGACAACAAGGCGAAATTGGGAACATCCTCTCTACCGATGTCAACGCCCGAAAGAATCTCCAACAAACCGTCTCACTTGCTACCGCATCGACAAGTTACTGATGGAACCCGAACACCAGGAGATGACCTATTGGCCCTAACTCATGGATTCCAAACGCAAGTAAGTTTGGCCGAACGATCTTCTCTACAACCACCATTTCTTCCCCTATTCTCATGGGGACTCAAAGACGGTCATCAGGACGCCACAAGAGATGTGAATGCGGCAAGGCCATTCAAACGCTTTGCAAAGAATTTGGAAGCTACCATTGAAACTGACGAGACCAAGATTCAAACGGTTACACAACACCCAAACTCGTTTCAAATCGGAGATATGGTGGTCAAAGTGAACTCATTTCAAGTTGGGAAGGTGACGGTAAAGATAGGTTTTGTTGGGCGATTCACCCAAGGAAAAAGAAGGCAGGCCATATCTCGGTGGAAGACGTCCTTTTGGGAGGATATTGCAAGCTCATCAACACAGACAAGCTGGGAGGTGTGGTAGTTCACTCGCGATGGCTCAAGCTTTTCAATCCTTAAAACGATGTACTACCCTCTTCCAGCCACCCTCCCTTTAGTATTTCCTTCAACAATTTCTCATTCCCTCACCAAAATATTTGTATCTCCCCAAGATGAATGCACTGTTTGTATTCTTCTTTAGGGTTTCGTTTTTATTCAAAAGGCATACATTTCTTTCCAAATCTCAAAAAAAAATACACCAAATAAATCCCAAATCATTGAGTAGCCATTTAACCATCCAACCATAACCAAAAACACCAACCCATTCCAAGGGAAGGCTTAGGTCTTTCCAAAAAAAAAAAAAAAAAAAAAAAAAAAAAAAAAGAAACCGCAAGCAGGATGCAAATTGAAGAAACCTTAACTTCGCCGCGAATACAAGGAAGGTAAAGAAAAAATAAGTCTGCAAAACATCAGAACAACTAAGCGACGAATATAAACAATGAAGAAGAAGAAGCTAGTCATAGAAAGCTAATGTGTGAATTTCCAATGCCTCTATTGAGAGCTTTTCAAACACTTTCCACAAAGAATCTTTCTGACTGCAAAGGTTCCATCCGAAGCCACATCGGAATAGCGCCTCGATGTATCCCACCCGAAGTCGTCTCAACAAAGAACATCATCCGTCTTTTTACCGACATCCGCCTCGGCAACCAATCCAACATATGCCACCACGACTTCTCCAATGCCGCCGACAACAGCTTCGCCATCTTCTCCAAAAGTTGTTTCAGTTTCATCAATCGCAACATCATCACCTTCCTCGGAAGTCTTCTTAGCGACCTTTCGAGGAGAATTTCCCGATTCATCAGAATCAAGGGTTATGACACCGTCCTGGACATGGGAGCTCCGTTGATTTTCCCCTAAAAGTTTCACAAGCTCGGCCTTCTTCCGTTTCAACTGAGAAGCCAACTGTCCCTCCCTAACAGTTGGCCGTGAAGAAGTTTTGTTGCAACAAATCCTCCCAACGCACTGGGATGCTTCGCCGCCTTCCCGTTATTCCCACAAAGGTATGTCCCGAATGATTTCGCTAGCTTCACGAAACAGATTCAATTATATTCAACACCTCCCCATGAGAAAAGACTGGTTTTCGTCGATTCCATAGTTCCTCCCCGAAAAATTGGAGACATGTCTGTCATCGGAAGGTCCCATTATGCGCTACAAAACCAGAGAAATGATAGACACGATTTCAGAATGACCTGTGCAAATGAAGGATTCAAGATCATCTCTTACAACCAGCAGAGCGATGAGGTCCCGAAAAGGAAAGTCTCCTACTAGCCGCGGATTGAGGCGTGATATCAGATTCTAATGAAACCGTTTTCTACTATCGAACATAAGGGAATGTCTGGCCACGTGAAGTAAATTAGGGTTTGGTGAGAAAACGTGGAAGTACATGTTTAAGACACTCTTGCCCGCATCGTTACTTCTCTACTGCCAGCACCGAGACTTGGAAAAAACAAAACCGACAAGGTGAAATGAGTAAGGAATAATGCCCCCT
Organism: Papaver armeniacum; assembly: GCA_023531295.1. Taxonomy (NCBI): domain Eukaryota; kingdom Viridiplantae; phylum Streptophyta; class Magnoliopsida; order Ranunculales; family Papaveraceae; genus Papaver; species Papaver armeniacum. The sequence goes on along the minus strand of JAJJWW010018709.1, from coordinate 1,208,474 downwards.
TTCTACGGGCATAACACTTGCGGGGTTTTTGAATAAGGGAAGAACTTCCTATATGAGTCAAGTAAGGAAAGGAGGCAACCGGGACCGCGAAGAAAAACCACCACGCCAAGCCGTCTGTGCATGCTTTGCCTCACCAAACCACGCCTTACCTGGGCCCACCACGCCAAGCCGTCCGCGCACGCTTTGCATTACCAAACCAAACCATTGCCTTGGCCCTACCATGCCAAGCCGTCGGTGCCATGACTTGCCGCGCCAGCACCTACACAAACTCACCAAGCCAGCGTCACGATTTTCCCTAATCCATCCAAGGTGATACATGGCCAGACTAAGCCGACGATTTTCATCTCACTACTCCACGGTCTGCAGAACCATTACAATTCATGCAAGGTCGCCAACACGGGAAGCACAAACTCTCTTTACCTCTCGAAAAAGGTTAAACGGATCTTCCCGACCATCTTGCATGATTTATGTTTCGATTTTGTCCCTGTCTGTCACTATTTTATGCTTACCTCGCAACAATGCCCCTGTTCCGAGATAAGCAGGGGACTTAATGTTAATGGTGGTTTTTAGCTTGGGTTAAAATCGTAAAACCCTATCCAGACACTGACATCACAGAACTTGAGTAATAATGTCTCCACTAAGCGCATTTATTGAACCCTTTAATATGTCTGCGAGAAAATTACCAGGGTACCTTTTAAATACTAATTAGGGTTTCGATAGGCCAAACCCTAATTCCCACACCACTGTGCCAATGGAAAACCATGCCAGCCACGCCTCCGCGCCAACCATGCCAGCCGCACTACTGTTCCAATGGCAAACATGCCAGCCACATCCGTGCCAAGGCATGCCAACCATGCCAGCCGCACTACTGTGCCAATGGCAAACCATGTCAGCCACGTCTACCGCGCCAAGGCATGTCGACCATGCTAGACACACCACGCGCCAATGGCATGCCAAACCCTTGGCCCCACTATGCCAAGCCAATCGCACCTTGACTTGGCCCCAACCATGCTATCTGCACCATGCGCCAATGGCATGCCAAACCCTTGGCCCCACCTACCAAGCCAACCGCTCCTTGCCTTGGCCCCAACCATGCTAGCCGCACCATGCGCCAATGGCATGCCAAACCCTTGGCCCCACCATGCCAAGCCAAACGTACCTTGCCTTGGCCCCACCATGCCAAGTCGTCCGTGCCAAACCCTTGGCCCCACTATGCCAAGCCATCCGCGCCATTTGCATTGGCCCCACCATGCCGGCCTTCCCTATGCGTCTACCAAAACGAAGGCGTGCAACGATCAATGGCCACCCTTCCATCCTAGATGCAAATCCTAGCCGTCCAAGGTAGCCAAACAACGCATGGTTACCTTTGGCCCAAAACCCTAGTTTTGGCCACGCCAACCGCGCTAAGGAATGCCATGCCACATGTACCAATGGCATGCCAACCACCTTGTCGCTCCCTACCATGCCGGCCTTCCCTATGCGGCTACCAAAACGAAGGCGTGCGACGATCAACGGCCACCCTTCCATCCTAAATAGGAATCCTAGCCGTCCAAGGTTGCCAAACAACGCATGGTAACCTTTGGCCCAAAACCCTAGTTTTGGCCATGCCAAACCGCGCCAAGGCATGCCATGCCACATGTACCAATGGCATGCCAACCACCTTGTCGCGCCCTACCATGCCGGCCTTCCCTATGCGGCTACCAAAACGAAGGCGTGCGACGATCAACAGCCACCCTTCCATCCTAGATACGAATCCTAGTCGTCCAAGGTTGCCAAACAATTCATGGTAATCTTTGGCCCAAAATCCTAGTTTTGGCCACGCCAAACCGCGCTAAGGCATGCCAACCACCTTGCCGCGCCCCACCATGCCGGCTTTCCCTATGCGGCTACCAAAATGAAGGTGTGGGACGATCAACAGCCACCCTTCCATCCTAGATACGAATCCTAGCCGTCCAAGGTTTGCCAAACAACGCTTGATAACCTTAGAATTCTTCCTGAGTTTTACTTTCAAACTGTTTTCACCTCCCGAACGAGCTCAAAACCTAAATATTCCCTCGTAAAGAAATAGGAAATTCTTTTCCGTACAGAATAGAGGGGCGGATCATCAAAATCCGAGTACTTATGAGAATTCTACATCGATTCTAGTAAAGGGCGCTAATTAGGGTTTCAACATACCAAACCCTAATTTAGACAAAGCCGCAAGCGCTTCCATTCCAAGCCGCACACTGCCAGTGGCTCCACTCCACGATAAAGCTATGCTGGCCATGCTTTCATGCCGCTGGCTACCAAACGAATGGTTACAATAATCAACGGCTGCCCTTCCATCTGAGATGCAGATCTCAACTGTTCAAGTTTGCCACCTAACGCATGACAACTTCCGTCCCAAGGCCAAATATCACGGTTTATACTAAAACCCTAATTTTGGCCATGCCTAAACTATGCCAAGCCATCCAGGCCCTAAACCATGCCTGGGCTGCCTTAAAAAAGGGGTTGCAACAATCAACTACCACCCTTCCATCTGTAGTGCAGATCTCATCCATCCAAGGTTGCCGCCTAACGCATGGGCCACCTTTGGCCCAACGCCAAAATCTAAAAGCTTGGCCACGCCTAACCATGTTAAAGGTATGTCTGGCCATGCTTTCATCCGTTGGCTACCAAGCAAAGGGTTGCAATGATCAACGACTACCCTTCCTCTCAAGATGCAAAATCTCGACCGTCGAGGTCACCACGAGTAGCCAAGTCTCCAAGATCAACTTGCCAAACAACGGAATATGCTACATGTTTTCCACGAAAACACTCGAGGCATCAACGCATGTCACAAACTGGGGATGCTCATTTGTATTGATTTGGCGGTTTTACTACGTGCGGCGTACACTACACCCGTTATAAGAAAGTGTCATAAGAATGAGGCGGTTAGTAAATACGGGGAGTAATGGTGAAACACTTTCTTTTATGAAACATCAATTCCGGGCGTTACCGGTTACCACCTCCTCCCGTTTACTCACTCGTTTTCCATTTCTTAATGAGACCAGAGTACATTTCTTTTCGACTTGTATAAATAGGCATTACCTATTTCCACCGAATACAGGTTCAGGTCAGGAGCATACAACACTCAGAAAACAATTGCTAGCTCTCCATCTGTTAGCTTCCCAGTTTCTGATACAAGTCGTAAAACAACTACACTTCCAGAATCAATTATTCTGGTCTCAACACTTTCTTCGCTTCCCTCCCCTCCCCAAAACCAACCCTTCTCTTTCACTTTGTGACCGAAGCAAGTCTGGAACGACAATTTCTTGGTTTAAGTCGGATTTGTATAGATTGATCTCTCGAATCTAAAGTACTCCCTTGCAGTATATTGTTTAGGGTTTAAATTCGTTTCTCACCCACACACCCGAAATTACCAAAATCAGCAGAAACCGTTTTCACCCTCAAACAACAGTGTATCACACATCAATGTGTAATGAACTTCTCTTTTGTGGGGTTTTAAGACTCTTTTTTCTGTGATGTGATTGATATTAAAGCTATACATCTTCTTCTGGGAAGACCCGAGCAGTATGGCATGCATGCAGTACACGGTTGTTTTGAGAACACTTATACCTTTTACCAAAACGGTAAGAAGAAAATTTTGCATCCTTCTGTTGATGGTGGTTTTTAAACAAAGGGTAAACTCGTAAAACCCTAAAAATAACCTAATGTCACCAGTGACACATTTATTAGGACATTTAAGGCAGGTAGTCAGTATTTAATAGGGGGTGTTTTTTCAAATTAGGGTTACAACGAACAAAACCTAATTCACCTCCATGCCAAGCCATTTGGAGCTAGATGCGCCATGCCAAACGCTCTGCCTTGGTCCTAGCTACGCTAGTCACGTCACATCAAGCCAAGCACTTTGGCTTGGCCCTAGCCACGCCATGCCAAAATGGCGCCCGCGCCTAGGTTTACAAACCATGCAACCTAGGCCAAGTCGGCCACGCATGCCATTGGCACATGCCAACATGCTCGCTGGTAGATTTTCCTACCAAGGCCACGGCCCTAACGGCCACGCATGCCATTGGCACATTCCAACATGCTCGCCGGTAGCTTTTCCTACCAAGGCCACGGCCCTAACGACCACACGCATGCCATTGGCACATGCCAACATGCTCATTTGGTAGATTTTCCTACCAAGGCCACGGCCCTAACGACCACGCATGCCATTGGCACATGCCAACATGCTCGATGGTAGCTTTTCCTACCAAGGCCACGGCCCTAACGGCCACGCATGCCATTAGCACATGCCAACATGCTCATTTGGTAGCTTTTCCTACCAAGGCCACGGCCCTAACGCAGCGCATGCCAACATGCTCATTTGGTAGCTTTTCCTGCAAGGCCACGGCCCTAACGACCCACGCATGCCATTGGCACATGCCAACATGCTCGCTGGTAGCTTTTCCTACCAAGGCCACAGCCCCTAACGGCCACGCATGCCATTGTCACATGCCAACATGCTCATTGGTTGCTTTTCCTACCAAGGCCACGGCTCTAACGGGGCCACGCATGCCATTGGCACATGCCAACACGCTCATTGGTAGCCTTACATCACCTAGTCGTGGCCCTAATGCAAAACGTTTGGTAGCCTAACTTGCAAGCATTTCGTGCAACCTAGGCCAATTCGGCATTGTCACCATGCGCCATTGGGCACACGCCAAAACACACGCTGGTACCCTAATTTCCAAACCATGCAACCTACCACCAAGGCATTCCGCACATGCCATTGGCACATGCCACACACGCCACTAGCAGCTCTGGCATTTCCACTTACACTCAACGTACAACCTACCACCAAGGCATTCTACACATGCCAATGGCACATGCCACACGCGCCACTAGCGGCGCCACTTGCACTCAAGGTGCAACCAACACTCGAGATATCAACACAAGCGGGGATGCTTTCCGGGGTTTTGGTTTGGAGGTCCTGACTTGCGGCGTACACCACGCTCACATTAAGAAAGCGTGAAAAGGAATAAAGCGGTCAAATAAATGAGGAAATAATGGTGAAAACGTTTTCACCCATAAACACCTTGCGGTTACCACCTCCTCCCATTATTTCACCCTTTACTCTCTTCCTTCATGAGGCCGAGTACGTTTAAATCTCGACTTGTATAAATAGGTCTTACCTATTTCCACCGGACAACAAGTCTCGGTTAGGAGAAAAATACTACACTATCGAAAGGCAACTTTGCAAGCTCTCCAAAAGCTTTCATCTCTTGCAAGCTTACAGAAGCTTCCACTTTACTGATACAAGTCGAGACACTACTCTCCCCGAACTATTCTGGTCTCAACACCTTTCTTTGCTTCCCTCCCCAAATCAACCCTTCTCCTCCACTTTGTGACCAAGCAAGTCTGGAACGGCCATTTCTTGGTTTAGGCCGGACTTGTGCAATTGATCTCTCGAATCTATAAAGTGCTCACGTGCAGCACATTTGTTTAGGGTTTGAACCGAGTTTCTCACTCACCTACCGAATTTACCGAAATCGGACTTGATTTTTACCCATAAACAATTGGCGACCACGATGGGAGGATTGATCTATCGGCTACAATGTCGGAATGTCGATCTCGTTCTTCGACCCAGGATGTCAAGATGGTAGGGGACTTGCCGAAGATGCTACCACTCCGACTCAACTGCTGACTCGACCGGTTACTGGGTTGCAAAACTACACGAGAAACCGGGGACTCGCCAAGATGCTATCAGCGATTGGGGACTTGCTGCCGATGCTACCAGCAAAGCCGCCTTTTACATGGAGAGGGGCGTGTTCAAAAACCTATGAAGTGAGTAAATTTAGACTTTGCAAGATATACGATCTGTTTTAGGCTCTTAGTAAAACCGTCATCTCACTCTTGTGCCTATTGCTACCACACACTTTCATAAAAGCAATATTCCTTTCCCAAAACATAATCGAGTCATATTATCAAAACCATTCATCCCAGAAATAATCCAATATCCTCAAAAGCTACCAAATTCTATCAAAAACTGGTCAAACTTTGAACCCGGACATCCAATATGTCTTTCAAAAAAAAAAAGAGAAAGAACCTAAATGAAAGTTTAACAGAGAAACATTCAAGGAAAATCATCCAACAGAGGTCTGTTTTTCTTGGAGAAAGTCAACTTTGCATCTTCAAGAGCCTCTCTCTTCATAGTCAACATCTTGGAAAGCTTTTGAGTTCTACCTCCCTGTCGTGCAATCTCCTCGAGCGGAAAGGCTTTCGATTGCTGCATCTTTCAACTTTTGGATCTCGGCAAGGCCTTGACAAACCACGAAGTGTTGAACTCCTTTTCTACGCACACGTCGCGATGGTGCTCCCGGTCGGCAATAACGTCTTGAAAGCGGTGTGACCCGGTCACCTCACGCATATCCTCGATGGAAGACAAAGCCTCTTCCACACGCTTAACTCGCGCAAATCGACTAGTGACTTTCTTGGTTGTGGCCATATGTCCATATTTCTCCCAGTTACGGTGTACAACGCCTCATGCTTAGCCTTGGCTGAAGCCGCCAACTAGCACATGACCTGGATAAGGAACCAAGTCCGGGGATCAAAAATGGCGCTGCACCTGCCTCACGACTCGCAGAGGTCTTCTTCCATGTCTACTGGCAGCAACCATCGAGAGAATCATCCACCGTTTGAACCACATCACGTGTGCCGGTTGGCTAACTCCCATCTCAAGTCACCGGCGGTGGCCACAAAAGGCAAGTTTTCGTGTGGCTCTACCCCAGAATCGTCCTCCGAAACGGATTCCTCCTGCGAACTTGAGTCAGACATTTTTCAAAAGAAGAAACTGAAAAAGAAAGAAAAGAAGCGCGGAACTCACCTAACCACTTCCCGAAAAAGAACCAGTCTTTGCCGGAGGAATCACTCTCACTTGTCGAACTTTCTTCTTTCTCGACTCATCACCGCTATGAGAAGGCTCGTCTCTTCTGGAATTCTTTGAAGAAATTGCCGTCTCCACGGCAACGTGCAAGAGCGTGAAAGCATTAACACTACCAAGCCCTGGAGGAAACAAGACACATGTTTTTGTTGAGAATTTCACGTGTTTTGAGACAAACCAATAAAGAAGCGAAACATACCTGGTTATTGGAAGAACTAAAGACACGAGAGGCTGCGGGGAGGATCTTTTGAAACCGTCAGGAACCCGCCAAAGACGATTCTTCGTTCTCATTCCTTGGCACAGGGACTTTCCGGTTCTTTAGGCAACTTTCGCTGAGATCTCTCAACATTGGATACTTCTTCAAAACTGCTGGGGAAGGTTTACAACGAACGTTCTCCACCACGCTATTCATAAAATCTTGGATCATAATAAACTCATCGCACCAGAACTCGTTATAGCCGAAGGTCGTCGAAGTTACTCTTCCCGTTTGAAATAAGGGAAGGCGGATACCAACTCAAGGGCACTTTGGCATTAAGGGCGGCACGCAATGAATCCTTAGGGATCACCTGATGGTAAGCAAGAGGCACCCCTTGATCGAAACCCATGTGACGAGCAAGACGGTCAATATTGTGGCGGCTATACGGAAAGACCCCATGAAGAAAGACGGCATATAACCTGGGACATGCGACTTTGAATAAACAAGTTTTCACCAACGCTCAAATCGCCATCAAAAGACAAAGACATGTTCGGAGCGAAGCAAAGGTGTCAATTTGAGTCACCGACCTATGGACCGGCTCCCATGGGAGAAAAAAATTGATTTCATACGACTTGTCAAGAAGACTAACCAAGCTCATGCCAACCTTTGGACGCATGTTCACCCATCGAAGAATTTGGGAACCCCCCCCAACTCGCGGGAATCGAAGGCATCGGTTTCGGAGCATACTTCTCAAAGTGCTCCCATAGCCAGACTTGCGAGAAAAACAACATGCACATATGAATTCACTTTCATGAAACCATTCGAAACTCGCATGTTCGCAACTAGGTGATCCGGATGCACATACGGGGAACCGAGGAATAGCTTGCCAATGGGAAAAACTTCACCTTTTGCTAACTTCACAGCAATCGCTAGCAACTCTGGTCTTATTTCCTTCTTGCCAGAACCGTCATCAAAAACGTCTCTAGACAACCAGAGAGCCAAAAATGCTGCAACATGAAGATCACTGCTTTTCTGTTTAGGTTCCAGCTCGTCCGGAAACCACTGAGACATCTACCAGCTATAAAAGCACCTTTCATCCTCTTTCCGGACAGAATCCTTCGACTTCGCAGTGGAGTCTTTTCGAGCGTAATCTCCCAACTTAGCGGCAAGGTCATCCCGCATCTTCACCTCACTTTCGAGATAATTGGATTTTAAGGTTCCCGATTCTTAGGAAGATTCAAGAAGAGAGCCACACTCTCCAAGGAGAAAGTTATCTCACCCCATCTACATATGATTGTATGGGTGTCCGAACACCATCTGGAGATGAAAGCAACCAAGCCCGGATATCCTTCCTAATCTGGAGGTTTACTGAAGCTCTGACAGCATCAATAATTTGCGCTCGAGTCAGGTTGGTATTTATGTGCTCCTTACTCACCATGAACTCAACCCATCTATCAAAAGAACGCAATGGGCTTTGACACATCCTGAAATCAATGTTGGAAGAGGAATATACCCCTTTATGAAGACAAAACCGTATGGTGTTCTGCGGGCGAACCGAACGTGTCTTCTTTTCATCTTCACCAGGTTAACAAAATCGGCCACGAAACACAGGTGATTTCTCCGAGCAGAGACAAGTTTTTTTGGCGAAGAATTCATCATCCGTGTTTGGTTTGGAATTATGGACATCCTTCGATGAGGAGAAATTTTGTTCAGGTAACATCTTGTCGGATTTCTTAATAATAACTTAGTAACAAGATATCTGCACACACAAAAAAAAAAAAAAAAAAATTATCTCCCTGACACATAACCGCGCCCACAAAGGAAAACCCGAAATACAAAAAAAAAAAAAAAAAAAAAAAAAAAAGAGGAGGGCGTATTCTCTACGGGTTCAAAACTACACGTGATATTTTCTTTGGGTTCAAGACTATATACGCAATATTTTCTTCGGGTTCAAGACTATATACGCGAGATTTTCTTGAGTTCAAGACTATATACGCGGTATTTTATACGGGTTCAAGTGTGTCTACGATATCCTTCTTCGGGTTCAAAATTATATATGGAGCATTTTTCTACGGGTTCAAACTCAACGTGATATTTCTTTTCAGACCGAAAAATCATATATACAATATTTCCTACGGGTTCGAATAATATATGCAGTATTTCCCTTGGTTGCATACATACAATATTTTCTACAAGAGACACGCCAAGAAATTATATGTGCAATATATAAAGAAAAACGCCTACTCTTAGGGTTTACACCTACATAAAAGGGAAACAAGAGAAGTCTTGGAAGACATACACGGAAGTTTGGTTTTCTTTGTGACTCGCCGCTAGTAGGAAAGGATGAAAAGATGAAAGTGCAAGATGGGAGAAAGGGACTTTATATATATAGGCGTGAAGATTCTGAAATAGGGAAGGATTTCCCTTTACCAAAATCGTGCGTGTAAGAAACGGGCCCACAAGGGCGCCCAACTTCCCAATGTCGCCCAAGCTGCACCGACCCCACTAATTGCACCGACTTCCCAATGACCGCCTAAGTCACGCCTGCAAGCACGCACAGCTTCCACACCTTGCATCGGTCCCACCCGCCCAGCACGCTCGCTTTCCCAACTCACGCCAACTTCCCAACGTCACCCAAGCTGCACCGGCCCCACCAATTGTGCCAGCCTCCCGATTTGTGCAAAATCGGAGGCAAGGATTCCAAATCCTATTTATAAAAGGTCGAGACGAGCCTCCTCAATTCTCTTTACGGTTTCTTGTTGATAGTTTGTCACCATCTTATGCTTACCTCGCAACAAAGCCCTGTTCCGAGCTAGCGGGGGACTTAATGTTGATGGTGGTTTTTAAACAAAGGGTAAACTCGTAAAACCCTAAAAATGACCTAATGTCACCAAAGTGACACATTTATTAGGACATTTAAGGCGGTGTAGTCAGTATTTAATAGGGGGTATTTTTTCAAATTAGGGTTACAACGAACAAAACCCTAATTCACCTCCATGCCAATGGCAAATCATGCCAAGCCACATTTAGCCCGAGCTAGCTGCGCCATGCCAAACGCACTCTGCCTTGGTCCTAGCTACGCTAGTCACGTCACGCCAAAGCCAAGCACTGCGGCTGCCCCCAGCCACGCCATGCCAAAAATGGCGCCCGCGCCTAGGTTTACAAACCATGCAACCTAGGCCAAGTCGGCCACGCATGCCATTGGCACATGCCAACATGCTCGATGGTAGCTTTTCCTACCAAGGCCACGGCCCTAACATGCCATTGACCACGCACGCCATTGGCACATGCCAACATGCTCATTGGTAGCTTTTCCTGCCAAGGCCACATGACCCTAACGGCCACGCATGCCATTGGCACATGCCAACATGCTCGATGGTAGCTTTTCCTACCAAGGCCACGGCCTAATGGCCACGCATGCCATTGGCACATGCCAACATGCTCGTTGGTAGCTTTTCCTACCAAGGCCACGGCCCTAACGACCACGCATGCCATTGGCACATGCCAACATGCTCGTTGGTAGCTTTTCCTACCAAGGCCACGGCCTAACGGCCACACATGCCATTGGCACATGCCAACATGCTCGCTGTTAGCTTTTCCCACCAAGGCCACGGCCCTAACGGCCACGCATGCCAACATGCCAACATGCTCATTTGGTAGCTTTTCCTACCAAGTCCACGGCCCTAACGCCACGCACCACGCATGCCATTGGCACATGCCAACATGCTCGCAAAGGCTTTTCCTACAAGGCCACGGCTCTAACGGCCACGCATGCCATTGGCACATGCCAACACGCTCATTGGTAGCCTTTCCTCACCTAGGCCGTGACCTAATGCGGCTATTGGTAGCCTAACTTGCAAGGCCGTGCAACCTGGCCAATCGGCCGTACGCGCCACCGCACACGCCAAAACACACGGCGGTAGCCTAATTTGCAAACCATGCAACCTACCACCAAGGCATTCCGCACATGCCATTGGCACATACCACACACGCCACTAGCATCTCTGGCATTGCCACTTAAACTCAACGTACAACCTACCACCAAGGCATTCCACACATGCCAATGGCACATGCCACACGCGCCACTAGCAGCGCCACTTGCACTCAGGGTGCAACCAACACTCGAGATATCAACACAAACTGGGGATGCTTTCTAGGGTTTTGGTTTGGCGGTCACAGCTTGCAGCGTACACCACGCTCACATTAAGAAAGCGTGAAAAGGAATAAAGCGGTCAAATAAATGAGGAAATAATGGTGAAAACGTTTTCACCCATAAACACCTGCGGTTACCACCTCCTCCCATTATTTCACCCTTTACTCTCTTCCTTCATGAGGCCAGGGTACGTTTCAATCTCGACTTGTATAAATAGGTCTTACCTATTTCCACCCGGACAACAAGTCTCGGTCGGGAGAAAAATACTACACTCTCGAAAGGCAACTTTGCAAGCTCTCCAAAAAGCTTTCATCTCTTGCAAGCTTACGAAGCTTCCACTTTACGATACAAGTCGAGACACTACTCTCCCGAATGTTCTGGTCTCAACACCTTTCTTTGCTTCCCTCCCAAAATCAACCCTTCTCCTCCACTTTGTGACCGAAGCAAGTCCTGAACGGCCATTTCTTGGTTTAGGACGGACTTGTGCAGTTGATCTCTTGAATCTATAAAGTGCTCACGTGCAGCACATTTGTTTAGGGTTTGAACCAGTTTCTCACTCACCTACCGAATTTACCGAAATCGGCAGAAACGATTTTTACCGATAAACACCTTCCAAATCTTCTTCAGTTATAAAAGAGCATAGTGATGACAAGACTAGTAATTTAGTTGCTACAATATCTTGTTCTTTGAATTAAACTCATACGTTGAGTTCTCATGAAGACAACAAACCAATGATTCATATTCCTAATTAGGTACAACCTTTATTATCTCAATACATTGATTTGTTTCCTGAAGAATTACCTGTGACTTTGCCTCCTTTGAGAGATATTCAGCATTATATTGATCATTATAGGTTAAGTCCTTCAAAACATGAAATTTTACAGGGTTAAGTCAATGATTTATTGGCTAAAGGTTTGATTAGTCCTAACAACAGTCCTTGTGCTTTTTCCTGTATTTTTGGTGCCAAAGAAAGACAATGGTTGGATAATATGTATTGATTGCAGAGTTTTGAATCATATAACTATTCTTTATATATTCATATTCCACGTATTGATGATATGGTTGATTTGCTAGCTGACTCAATTTTTTCACTAAACTCGATTTCGTGGTGGATATCATCAAACAAGAATCAAAGAAGGAGATGAATGGAAAACTGCTTTCAAAAAAAGGGAAGGATTATATGAATGGCTTGTTATGCCATTTGGATTATCTAATTCTTCTAGCACCTTTATGGGACTCATGAATCAGGTATTACAACCCTTTCTTAGTCAGTTTATAATAATATATTTTGATGATATCTTGATCTTTAGTCACAATCCAAAAAAACATTTCATTCATCTTTCTAAGGTGTTCAAGGTGTTACATGATTACAAATTATTTGTGAATTTGAAGAAATGCACTTTTATGTCAAATGAAGTCACTTCCTTAGAATATGTGATATCTTCTAAGGGTATTCATGTGGATCCTTCTAAAGTAAAAGCTATTTTGGATTGGCCAGTTCCAACTTCTATTAAAGAGGTGCGAATGGTATAACATCTCTTTATAGGCACTTTGTCAGAAATTTCAGCACCATTTCTGCACCTCTTACAGATTGTTTAAAGAAAGAAAAGTTTATCAGGACAGAAGAAGCTGATAAGTGTTTTATACTCTTAAGGAGAAGTTATGCTCAGCTCCTATACTTGTTTTTCCCGACTTCTTTAAACCTTTTCAAGTTGAATGTGATGCATATATTATTGGAATTGGAGCAGTGTTATCACCTGAAGGGCATCCAATTACTTATCACAACGAGAAGAATTCTGAATCTGCAACTTGATTTAACTTTGTCAACAATCTAAGGTATAGTTCAAAATACCGGACTTTATACTCCTTTACCAGTTCATGAATCTCATTGAGTTGATATTAGTATGGATTTTATTTTGGATTTACGTCGTACAACTAGAGGGAATGATTCTGTTGTGGTGGTGGTTGATAGATATTCCAAGATGACTCATTTATTCCTGTAAAAAGTCTACATATGCTTGAAATGTTGCATCTTTATTCTTCAAAGAAGTGGTTCGTTTACATGGAGTTCATAAGTCTATTACTTCTGATAAAGATACCAAATTCTTGAGTTATTTATGGAAGACATCGTGGATGCGTTTGGGAACTACTTTACAGTTCACCATTACCTCTCATTCTCAAAAAGATGGACAAATTGAAGTGATCAATCGTTCTCTGAGAAATTTGATTAGAGAAAAATGTGTTGATAACAACAAACAATGGGATACTTTCCTACCTTATATGGAGTTTGCAATTAACATTTCGGTGAAAAAATCTACCGGTAAGACTCCATTTGAAATTTTTTACTCTAAGGTGCATAATCATGTTCTAGACTTGGTAGTACTTCCTAAGTTACATAATTCCACTGTCAAGGATGATAATTTGTTAGGCCAAGCTTCTCATCTTCATCATGAAGCAAAATCAAGACTTGGGGATTCTAATGCCAAGTACAAGGATGCTGCAGATAAGCAAAATAATAAGCACTAAAGACATTTCAGGAAGGAGATCTAGTCATGAATCATCTTCGCAAGGAAAGATTTCCAGTTGGAACTTATAACAAGACTAATATGAAGAAGTACGTCCCTTTTAAAGTTTTAAGGAAGATTAGTGAAATGCTTATGTGATTGATCTACCTAAGGACTGGAATATTTCTAATGTGTTCAATGTCCAAGAGATCTTCATAGTGACAATGAACCCTTGTTTGTTGCGGCTAACTCAGAGACGAGTTATTTTCAAGAAGAGGGGATTGATGCAATACATCCTTCACAGATTGAAGACTTAACTCAGAAGCTATCTTTTCTTCTATTTTATGTTTTCACGTTTTCTTTTCCTAATTTAATTATTAGTTAGGAATTATATCTTAGTTAACTTCTTTATTTAGTGTCTAGTCGGTTATCTAAGCCTATATATACAAGAAGAGTATGTTTTGAGAAACACACATTACTATGAAGATTAAAAGACAAAACCTTATTATTATTATTATTTTTTCCGTATCTCTCTGTTCACGTTTCAGTTCTTTTCTTCGCAACTTGTTTCCTTCTCATCTCTACAATTTCAGAATTGTCTTCATCTCTTTTCAATCTTTTATCAATCTACATTAAAATTACTCGGATGTATATACAAAAGTATATTTACCGTCATAGAAATCGTTCCAAAGTTTGAGCACTTTATTTTGAGAGGTAGAATGAATAATATAATCAAGTATCTGTTGCTACCCTTAAATGAAATTCTCTATAGATGTCTTCGTGAGTCTTCAAAGATATCCTTGATTTTGTATTCTACTACCACAACCTAATCTACTCTGAAAATGACTTTAGCAAACAAAATCAAAATACGTTTTAGTAATCACTTATCAGGAATCGGTGCAAATTCCATGGATTTTTCAGATTACACATAGTTCTATGTAGGAGCCATATCTCTTAGCCTATTTATCCAATTGATGCACATTTTTATTAGATTTTGTAGGAGACATAAACAAACAACTTCCTTTTACACGGTACCTTCCAATTCCTTACCCATTACTGCTAATTTTCGAGTTTGTAGACTTCCTAGTACGGCTGTATATGGCTCGGTTCGATTTTTTTCTCAAATCAGAACCGAAAACATTACCTCGGTTTATAATTTTCCAAACCAGAATTCTGCCATTATCTATCTGTTTCAGTTTTTAAATTTATCATTTCATTTCGATTATGATGAACCGATTATTTTTTCAGTTTCATGCAACTTACAACTAAAAAAGGTACACAAAATAAAAATAGAAAATTAAAGTATAAGCAAAAAATATACATAAAATTACACATAAAAAAAGTAAATATAGACTTTTATAGTTTAAATCTACGGATAAGATTTAACATAGTTGATCTAACGTGGATATAATGGTTGATATTCATTACGTCGAAACTACACTTCAATAAAATCAAAACTAATTGTTTTTATCGTTTTTATCATTGGTATTTGGTTCGGTTTTACATCAAACCAAAACCGAAATCATTACTATCAGTTTTATCGTTTTATACCAAAACCAACTATTAGTAAATGTTTCAGTCGAATTTTCACTCATCTGTTTGGATCAGTTCAGTTACTCGGTTCGGTTTTAGCGGATAACCGTTACCATGTGCACACCCCTCATGTTCATCCGAAAGAACCATTTTTTGGGGACCATGGTTTTTTTGAGGGGACCATGGTCTTATTAGGCCTCCCTATAGTTATAAGGGGTGTCCTAAAGTGTGGAAATGACTAACCTACCCTTAATCTAATTTAATTTAAAACTAACCTAATATATATATATATATATATATATATATATATATATATATAACCACCACCAACCACCACCACCTCTATATATATAACTTAATTTAAATCATTAACATATTTACTCTTTTACCTAATTAAAATTGTAACTAATCTACAACTTCTTCCACTATTCTACAATTTTTCTTCTTCTCTTCTTCATCAATTTATGATCATCTAACCCTGATCATATACAAATCTAATCAAAATCATCAAATTTTTAGCCTGGTCGATTCATTGAATTTCCATCGTCTATTAATCAATCTTTTATAAACAAACCTATCCATAAGTATTTTCCCACAAACCCATTACTTCTAATTTGTTTTTGATTGAAATTTTGAGCAGTAGTCATCAAAATATGGTTTAAATGGAAGTTCTAGTGGCATGTTCGGTTTGGAATAGTTTAAAAAAAACTAGTTTGCTAACCGAACATTCTGAAACCAAGAACACGAAGAACACTTCGGTTATCACGAATTAATTTTTTCCTTAACCGAACTCAGAGTTCGGTTGGTTCGCAAAGAAGGCTAAAACTATTTTCTAACCGAACTTTACCAATATTACAAAAAAAAAAAAAAAAAAAAAAAAAAAATCCAATGTAACCGAACTGTGTTATTTTGCCCACTATATTGAGTTTCAATTTAACCGAACTTGTCCCACTATGTTCGGTTTGTTATAAAAAACCTTGACAAACCGAACTCTTAACTAATTGTGTGTAGTTCGGTTAGATATTGGTTGGTATGAAGTTTTGAAACAACTAGAACTTTGTACACTAATGTGTAATATTATTTTACATAAGTTCGATTAGCTATTGGTTGCAAACTTACCGAACTTATAGACCCTATGTTCGGTTACATTTCTACCAAACCGAGACATAACATCTTGTAATTTTATTTACAAAGTTCGGTAACATGTCCGTTAACCGAACTTCAAAAAACCTCCATTATTGGAGAGTTCGGTAACCTGCGTGTTTAGAAAAAGTAACCGAACTACACTTTCAAATGAGTTCGGTTACATGTTCTTCACCCAAGGTAACCGGACAAACCCAAATCTACTTAACAAATTCACATTTTTTTGAAAATTTGGACCAATTCAACCAACATTATCTAAGTTTAGAGCATACCTGGGGTACCCAAATAGTCTTCCTCCGGTTGTGGTTGATAAAATCCATCGTTTTCATCTCGAGATTGGCTTTTGGGAAGAATACATTCACCATCTAAGAAAAAATTCATCACTTGAATAGTCTAGCTTAGTGAACTCAATTTTTTTTTTCCATGTTTTTCTTCTTCATCTTCTCTAACTTTTCTCTCTCAATAATTCTACTTCTTTTTTAAAAATCTGATCTTTTAATCTCAAATCTTTATTCAAAATCATTTCACTAATCACACTAACTAATATTAACACTAACTAATCATTAACCAAACATAATCAGGAGGGTAATTTTGGTATTAATCTAAATATTTAGATAAGGGGTGACCTAGATTTACTTCTAATGTCTTATCCTAAATGTACATGAAGCATTATCTAACCCAAAAATAATCAGGAGGGTAATTTTGGTATTCTTACGTGCTTACATCCCCATGTATCAGTACCATGCTTCATGTACATTTTTGAGAATGGTAACATCTTCCATCTGGCTAACAAATACTTTGCCAGCTTCTGACAATCTATGAGTAGACATGTAGTTCGCAACGAGATATTTCACTTTCTTTGTCAGTTTTGGTGAAAAATGATCTGGTTGCACTTGCACCCCACATTTACCCCTTTGTGGCAATTGATACCCGTCTGTCTCAGTTAATTCACAATTGTTGTCAGTATTAATCTCAAATTTTTATTCAAAATCATTTCACTAATCACACTAACTAATATTAACACTAACTAATCATTAACCAAAAATAATCAGGAGGGTAATTTTGGTATTAATCTAAATATTTAGATAAGGGGTGACCTAGAATTACTTCTAATGTTTTACCCAAAATAAAACCATGGTCCCAAAAAAACGGTTCATCCGAAACAGGTAGAAATCTTGAACTTGTTTGGGCTTCTAATGAGCCCCCAAGCCTTCAAGCCCTTGTCTTGTATAAATACCCCTTGTTTTCCCATCTCTGATTTTTTTTAACCTAAAACTACTTCTCCGCGTAATCGTATCATACATCACTCCTCAGCTGGGTGTAACTTCGATTTCACCATGGAAGCACAACCCATATCTCAGCGTCGCTTAAAACTATCACATTAGGTAATTTCGTAATCTGGGTTTCGATTGGTTCCTCTTCTTCTCAAAATACTTTCAGCTCATTTCAGTGTATGTTCGAATTTTGAAGTTTTTGTATTGAGACCAAAAATTATCAGTAATTTTATGATTCGGGTATTGCTTAAGTCCCTTTAATGGCCATTTTTTATACGATTGAATCAAGTTTTGCTGCTAAAAATCTAGGGTTGTTTTCGATTTAGAATTTAGTCTAAATCTATGTGTGTAAGGAAATTTTACAATGCTCATACTTTGCTTTCAACTGTTGTTGATTAAATGAGGGTTTGGTGAATGCCCATTTTGAATTTGTAGCCTGGATCTTTAAATTCAAAAATTGTTCAAATTGGGTATCTGGGATTTATACTCCATTCTTTTTTTTTTTTGCATAGTTGGAGCTTAGAACCAGCTTGACTAATGGAGCAAAGAGAAAAGGGCACTGTGACATCTCTTGCATCTTTAGTCTCGGTAGAAGAAGCCCAAAAGGCAGCAAAGAGAGTAGAGGGTTCTATTGCTGAACACCAAGAGGAGTTAGACCATATTCGTAGCTTCATTTCTGACAACAACAATCTAATCCATCTCATTTATAAACTTCCTGATGAACTCCATCATGATATCATGGTTCCATTTGGAAAAGCGGCGTTCTTCCCCGGTCATGTAGTTCACACTAATGAGTTCATTGTGCTGTTAGGAGAAGGGTATTATGTGCAACGAACATCGAAACAAACAGTGGGGGTTTTACAAAGAAGAGGAGAAGTTTTGGATTCCCAAGTTGAGTCTCTTAAGGCAATGATGTTGGACCTTAAAGCTGAAGCTTCTTTTTTTGGTTCTACTGCCGCTGATGCTGCTGAAGGTGTTGTGGAGATCAGGGAAGAATACCTTGAAGAGCATCCTACAGAAAGGATGTCAAATAAGGCAGATTTGGAAAAGCCAGATACATCCAATTCTTTTGAAGGGAAGAATGTGGAAGTTGCTGGTGAAGATGAGGAATATGCTCGTATTGCGTCCAGGTTAAATGAACTTGAGAAAGAAGAACTTGAAGCTGAAGATGAGGATACTGACTTCGGGTGCTCGTTAAATGAGCATTCTTTCGAGCAGCTCAGAATCTCTGAAGGACATCAACATGGGAAGAGTTCTTTGAAGAAAAATAGTAGAAGTTTGAGTCAATTGCAGCAAAATTCTGCTGAGCGGTCAACTGTTCAAAATTTGACTGTGCAGCAACATCCTGAAGATGCTAATTTGCATAGACAAAGTTTACAGCGGAAGGGAACTTCCAACCCAACAAAGCCAGTGCAACCTGAAAAGGAGAAAGCTCAAGTAGTGAATACTTCAAAATCTGCGATATTTGATAATAAAGCCACAAAAGATAATCCTAAAACAGGTTTTGATAGTACCAAGGTGTTTACTGGGTCGGTTGTCGAACATGATCATGGTCATGGAGTCCTTGCTAATGCAGCCAGCAAAACCACTTCCTCTCAGTTGACTGGTTTAAGAACATCAAAGCCAGTTTCCAGATTCAAGATGCAGAAAAGTAGTCGGTGATACTTATAAAGCCCCATGCTCAATAGGAAAAGAAGTGCTAGAGGAAGAAGGTGAGTGAACGGCAACATTGATACCATAATGGTTTTTGAAGTGATTATATAATTTATAAATTGTATGATTTCATCATTTTTTGGGTTTATTTTCTAGATTCAATTCCATTTTGTGTTTATTAGTTTCATTTATTGGTATAAAGCTACTGTGGAATGAATGCATCTGTTGTTCTTTAGGTATACAACAACTTTGTGCTCGGATATTATTTAGGGGATTTGTGTAGAATGGATGGATGAGTTTGAAGCAATGGGTTTAGTTAGTGAAAACAGAAGAAAGCAAAGTCAAAATTGGAGGATCTGACGATGTTTTTGTTGTGGATATCTGGGATGCTGGGAGTATTGCACCTGTGATTGAAGGAGTTGATGCTCTTGTAGTTCTTGCCAGCGTGGTTGGCAAAATAAAACCCGGGTTTGATCCTACTAAAGGTTGAAGACCTGAGTTCTTTTCAGAAAATGGTGCTAATGCTACACAGGTGATTGCTAGTTCTTTTGCTGAATGTGTTTCTTGTTGTATACCTAAAGAACAATAGAGGCAAGTCATTTTATGTTGCTGATTTGTTTTTCCTTGGAGGTTATACTGCAAGTGTCTTTGTAAACGAAACATGAAAGTCTGAAGAGGTTACTAGCTTAGTTTGATGAGATTCGGTGCAATGCAGATTTTGAAGAGAAATGCGTAGCTATACCTGGCCGATGCTGGTTTACTCCACACAATAATCAGGTAGACCTAAGCGCCTTTCTTTCTCTGATTCTATATTTTGAGCCTGTTTACCCTGCTGATATCAGAGGCCCAAAACAATGCTTCTTATTCGGTATTACCATCTACTCAGTTTTGTAACAATGGTCAAACTGCATAACATTATGTGCAACATTCTCTTATTTGTAAATAACTGACAGGAAGGCGAAAATTAGTAACCCCAAATGAAAACTGATTCTCTTAAATGCTAGTTAGAAAAATAATTGCCAGAAGATGGTTGATGATACTTATTTGCATTCATTTTGATATGTATTACCGTGACTAAAACAGAGCTGGAAGCTTACAAGACAAAGATGGGGGTGAGAGGGAGCTTGTTGCTGGCATGGATGATGAGCTTCTCGAGACTGTATAACGACAATTGTTAGGGTCGATGTTGCAGAAGTCTGCGTTCAGGTACATACATGAACTCTCACAAATTGCAGTCATATATATAGCATTGGTAGAGGGACTAGAAGATCAATTATCTGATATGCTTCTTTCATGTTGGTGTTTTTCTAAACAGGCATTGCCTGTGAAGACGCTAAGTTTAAAGCTTTAAATCTCCTCTAAAACCAGAAGGAATGGGTGAATCATCAAAAGAATTCAGGACTCTGTTCTCCCAAATCCCTACCCGATCCCAAGAACTCAGTTCGTGGTTCTGATTTGAATTTTTTGATACCTGGGGATTGTAACTCCACTGGCTATTAGTAAGAGAGAACAGAGGAGTTTGTAGCAAGGGGATTAGTGAGAACAGAAGAAAGCAAAGAGAAAATTGGAGGAGCTGACGATGTTTTTGTTTCCGATAGTAGGGATGCTGAGAGTATTCTACCTGCAATTCAAGGAGCTGGTGCTCTTGTAATTCTTACTAGTGTTGTGCGCAAAATGAAACCCGGTTCCGATCCTACTAAAGGTGGAAGACCTGAGTTCTTTTTCGAAGATGGAGCCAACCCTTAAGGTGATTGCTAGTTGTTTTGCTGAATGTGTTTCTTGCTGTAGATAATGCTGGTTATTAACATAGGCGGTTATAGGTTGATTGGATTGGGCAGAAGAATCAAATAGATGCTAGTAAGACTTGTTATCTTTTAGCTTCTTTCTTTTTGTTTGTCCTCAAGACTTAGTTTTGATCTTTGGGTAATCAATTAATTCCCCTGCACAGCCAAAGCTGCGGGAGTGAATCAGATTCTTTTGGCTGGGTCTATGGGTGGAAAAAACCTCAATCATCCCTTGAACAGCATTGGAAGCTGAAACATATTCGTGTGTGATTCATTTTATGTTGTTGATTTGTTGGTGTTTTTGGGAACGATACAAGAGAGTTTGAAGGGGTTGCCTACTTAATTTGATTAGATTTGCTATGATACAGGTTTGGAGGAGAAATGCGGAGCAATACCTGGCCGACTCCAGTATACTATACACAATTATCAGGTGAACCCTTCTTTGTCCAATTTTATTTGTTGAGACTGTCAAGCAAGGTTCAAAACAATGTTTCTTATCGGTAGTGCCATTCACGTACTTTTGTAGTTATAGTTGAAGTGCATAAAATTATGCAAACATTCTCTTCTTAAGAATGGAGGAGTTGCATGAAAAGGGTAAGAACATAGAGTTATGATGGAAGGAAGCATCACTCGAGCACACCAGTGAAGATGATGCTGAGGAATCGGATAGTGGTGGAAAGAGAAAGAAAATTGGGGTAAGAACATAAAGCAAGAAAATGGCAGGGGATTCAGTAGAGCAGGCAGCGGAGATGAAGATGACTATGATGCAAGAAAAGATGTAAGGTCTAAGCAGACAAAGATGCACCTAGAAGAGGGAGTGACTAGAGATGCAGCAGTGGATTTTGGGACAGAGAATCAGAAAGCAGAAGATAAGGTAGAGAAGGTACAGGGAGTAAAAGGACTTCTGGCAGCTGATGAGAATGAGAGGAATTCATCAAGTAAAACGAGCTCCAGACGAGATTGACTGTTTTTCTGATGAAGCAACTAACACTTTACATTGACTTGGAGTTGGAATCTAAGTGAGAAGAAGACTGAAACTATATCTGGAGGCTAGTAGTTTATAATTTGTGGGTTTAATAAGTGTTCTAACAAATACTAATTGAGCTTATAATTTGAAACACCCAAAATAATAATACAAGAAAATATTAAATAAATAAATAAATTATTCACCTCAAAGGGAAACAAGACTATCTACATGAACTATTGTTTGAAAGTTAGATTCTCCGTTGCTCTCAACACGTCTAAATGTATTCTGAGTACATGTTGTAAATGAATAGCCATTTACCTTTCCTAAGCAATAGCTCACCTTTTTTGTACTGAAATACTTCAATTATAAACTTGTTTGCCCAACGCCCAAAGCTGCCATTTAGAGTAAAAATGTCGAGCATGTAAATATTCACAGTGTGCTTCTTAACCCAAGACTTGGTTCCATGATTCAGTACCGACAACTCAAGTTGGATCCGTTCTGAAAAATCGCATGCGTATAATTCCTCTTCAAGCTTAAATAGATGCACCTTTGATACATGTGGCACTGATATACCAAAAAGTCCATCATCTCCTATTGTCCCAAACTCCTTGGTTTCAATTTGGAATGACACAACAAAATGGGAACGAGAGGGGTAATTACCTGCACCAGTACTTGAAGCCCAAAAAGACCATCGATCAACCATCCAGTAAAGTGTATTGTTTACAATTACAGCAGAATCGTAATATAAAAGCTAGATTTTAACTGCTGCTTTTATTTCCCATAGTCTAAGAGAGAGCTCTCCTCAGACTATGGGAACCCACTCAAGATCTTAATGGCCTTATTCGTTCCACGAGGCAGCTTCTCAATTGGCATTCCGGTTTTAATACGACTTTTCGGATGAGAACAAGATAAACCACCGGTAACACAAAAATTTCACCATCCGAACGAAACACAAAATAAAGATATGATGAACCCTAAATCCGGAAAGGGTTTTACGAATAATTATTTCCAACTCAGTCTTCAACCTGATCCACAGCTAGGGAACTCAGAAAGGGTGGCATTAGACTCTAATTATGCAGTATCTGGAGCACCAACATCGGCAGTGCGGCTCTCTCTTTGTTGAATCCACCTAAGTGCCCAAAACCGCGACGAATTATGGATCTGCTTGCAAATGTGCCTGTATATTTGTGAGTTTCGAAATCATGACAGCGGGATTCATGGAACCCGAAGAGACAGACATGCCATGTAAAAAGGACAGACATGCATGTAGCTGATTTAGGCCTTGGCTTCTCTTGTGAGCTCAAAAAATTCAATTCAGAAAGTGGGAATATCTTGGACATTCCCTTGGGATTTTTTTTTTTTTTTGCTCGGTCTTAGGCTAGGAAATTGAAATCTATTTACAGCAGCAGAAAAGTATAACAAAATGCTCAGTTCGGTTCTCTTATCAGAAAAGAAAGGATCTGTACAATACAGCATTAAATGGAGAAAGAAGAACCCTACAAGGAAGGATGTCCTTGTGCAACGTGATGGCAATGACCAACTTCAGTTCTGGCCCTCTACGATTAGGGAGCTGCATTAAGTTTGCCAAATCAGACTTACCTCAGTAAATGGAGGTAGATAGGCAAAATGGGGCAGAGTAAAATCCAACCCGTCCTGTCGTGGTGAAAGCCTTTCACTGAAAGGCGTCTCGTTAACGATCCCCATAGTGACAACGGGCCGTGCCGACACCCACCAAGGCGAACACATCACTTTGGAGGCGAGCGAGTCTTGTTTGATTAGCCCGTCAATTTTTGGATGCACCTAATGTTTTGTTTGGGGCTATCACCAATCTCTATTTGTTTCAAGTATTTCTAGTTTTACCGACCGATTTTATCAAGACAAGCGAAGCACTGCTAGAAAGTGGGAACTCGGAACTGGTCGCAAGCTGTGTTCAGAGGTTAAATACATTTGCCATGTTTAGAAAAACTTTGAGAAAAATGGATGTTGCTTAAATGTGCAACTTGTTCCATGGGGCTACGGATCCTCTATTCCCAAATTTGTCTGTTCCTCTGTTCCATCCTATCATAGAGCGCCATGTGTTCTTAGCAATTCCTACCGTATCTACCTCCGTTATCTTTATTTACCACTCGAACTACATTTTCTTAGTTCTTTATTTTGTAATTCTTGCTTATTTTTGCAGTTTTTGGGAAATAAAGCTCCATGGCCAAGATACGGAATTCTATCGAAAATTGGGTGAAAATCGAATGTCAACACCTTGCTCTCTCTCGAGACCGTCTCAAGGCACGCATGGGCCTATCACTTGGAATGGGGAAGTCGACTCAAAACCAATCAAGTCGCTAATATCAAATTTAACAAGAATGGTAATATGGGTTCCGGCGAAGAGAACGGCTAAAACGAACCTTATGCACAAAAAATATGAAATTTGGAGCAAATGGGTCAGGCCTAATGAAGTGAATTTGGACATCTGGACTTGATAGAGTCAGTGGCTAGCTAAAGATATTTTAAGACAACCACACACGGATGTGCTATACGTGGCTTCTTATTACGTCAATTTGGTGGCTAAAAATGGAATTAAGTAGGTGGACTTTGGAACAAAATTTACCATGATCGGCTTGGGCGAGTGGCAGCTGGATGTCATACTATAAAGCCAATCATGTGAAATGGTGGGCATCGCTTAATTTAAACATGTGTTGGACATATGAAAGTTGCTGTAGGGCACGTGAATAAGAAAACTTATGCCTTGTTTCCTAACTTATGGGAGCACGAGGTGGCGATTGGTTTAGTTTCCTTTTCATGAGAAGCATTAACTGAATTGGAGGTCACGGAAAAATGTTAAGCCGTGATATTTCAAGTGTGACATGAAAACTCTCCATTGGGTGATTTGTTTAACATTGGATACATGGCATAACTTAATTGGGTTAATGATGTGGCCTGGAGTTTAAGAAAGGAATGTAGAATTCTTACGACCTATATATACGAGGAGATACAGCCGGACGGGGGAAGACCCGACACCGTAGATTTAGACCGTTTCTTTTGTTTTTAATTTTGTAATGGAAAGCTAGTTGTCTCCGCTGGGGCTAAGGAGGAAGCCATTAAATCGTGTAAGAAATTCTAGTACTTTATGAATAAATATTCTTTTGGAGCTTAAATGTTTTAATTAATCTCTCTTCATATTTAGCTTCATAATAATTGTTTTGGATAGTATTCACGGCTATCGATCTTTTATAAGCGAAGGAGGTCATACTGTTTTGGTCCAACATAAAGTTGTAATATTAGTTTTAATTGTTATATATTCCGGGACATGAGATTGGGTTCAATATTGTCTCGAGTTATATCACGAATAT
Source organism: Papaver armeniacum (assembly GCA_023531295.1). Taxonomy (NCBI): domain Eukaryota; kingdom Viridiplantae; phylum Streptophyta; class Magnoliopsida; order Ranunculales; family Papaveraceae; genus Papaver; species Papaver armeniacum. The sequence goes on along the minus strand of JAJJWW010018709.1, from coordinate 1,183,019 downwards.
TGTTTAGAGAGGAATGATTTTTTTTACACAATTGATTTGGTGGAATCCTAAACCCTAGGTTTCTTCTCACATTTGATCATCTTTGCAATTTTTCTATAGTATTTTCTTTATTAATCTTAAACCAAATCTCTAAAAAAGTCCGAGCAACGAATCCCTTTCTTACTTATGCATTTTTGAAGTGGTAAGAAAGGGATTCGTTGCTCGGACTTTTATGAAGATTTGGTTTTGAGATTAATAAAGAAAAGTACTAAAGAAAATTGCTAAGATGATCAGTGAGAGAAAAACCTAGGGCTTCGGATTCCACCAAATCAATAATGTAAAATAATCACTCCTCTCTAAAAAAATACTCGTAACGCTACTCAAGACAGTTTTGAACCCAATCGCATGTCTCGGAAAATATTACAGTTAAAACAAAATAACAATTTATGTTGTAAACCAAAACGGTATAATCTCCTTCGCTTATAAAAGAGCGATAGCTAAACTATCCAAAACAAAACAATTATTATGAAACTAAATAAGAAGAGAGATTAATTAAAACATTCAAGCTCGAAAAGATATTTATTCAAAGAGTACTAAATTTCTTACACGATTTATTGGCTTCCTCCTTAGCCCAATAAAGAGAGCTAGCTTTTCATTACAAAAACGAAACCAATACAATATAAAAACTGTGGTGTCGGCTCTTGGCTGTCCGGAACTCCCCCTCAAACTGATATTCTGATCGTACTTATAGAAGCTCCAAAATGTAACTTTCCTATTTTGAATTTTCCTTCCACGTCACTAACCAATGAATGGGTGACAAGTGTGCACTTCCTTATATCTTATTGGTCCATTCATTCTCTTTAGCTTATTAAGTGGTGGTCATGAGGAACAAAATGTGGAAATTCTAACATGGTGTCGACATAAACATTTCTTTCACGTGCTTGCATGTTTGATAATGGAAGTGGACCTCCAAATCTCCACTTTACTTAATTGTTTAATTCCATGCATGCCTCTTCCAAAGTCCGGTGTATGCTGTAAACTTAAGCTCCCGTGCATCATTGGTATACAACATAAGCACCTGCTCCTTGTTTGTCATCAGTGTATTGAGATATATTGATCCATTCCTCCATTTTACCAGCAAAGTTCGACATTTTGGTCCAAGAGAGCTTTATTTATTTAAACAATGCAAAAATAAACAAAATTATTAAATATGTATATTAATCGAAACTAATAAATATAAATTTGAGTGGTAAATATATAAGAATTATGCACTCATCACACCCCCAAACCTACATTTTGCTAGTCCCGAGAAAAACCAAACTAAAAATAAACCGTGATAAAAATCCTAACTCATTGTCGCAGGCATCACGATTACATTTAGCTTATGCAACAATCCTTTAAACCCCTAGGTGTCCCTAGTGGATGAGTTATAGTCTCGTGAGGGTTTACCAGAGATGTACCCACAAAACCTTTACTCCAGACCCTAGCTATCTACGCTGAACCTTGGAAGGCACTAAAGAATCTCCTTGGTTGGCATACTTATTGACTACAGGAGGAAGTACCCTGATGCGAAATTCCAATTGTTGTACACGAGTTTGCACTCAAGCATACTAAAATTCATATATAAGTGACGAGCTCTACTCAGATAGTCGCACTATGGACATCAATATCTGGAGTCAACAAATCACATGGATAGATTAAGAGATTGATATAAAGAAAAACATAGATGGTTTTGATGTTGACTAGGTGAACGGTGTTTCTCATATCTCGTAGAAGGCCACTACAAAAATGAACCTATCCTAATGGATGAGATACTTGGTCGACTAATATAAGCACAACCGGCATATACAAGGGAACCAAAGTGGTCGATAATCCTAATTCTAGATCAACTCACCGGCATATACAAGGGAACCCAGTTAACATTTTTTTATAACAACATGATCTGATCTTGCGGATCCAAGTGCATGCTTCTTGTCAGCAGATTACATGGTACTTCCCGTGGATCCTGCGTTCCACGCTTGTTTAGGCGACGGAGACAGGGAGAACACACACATATTGTTATCCAAGTGTTAATTTTTATTTATTTTTATTTTTGAGAATTATTCCGTTTGGTCTAATTGGTCTGGTCTGGTCTTTTTTTTTTTTTTTAGTAACTCAATCACTCTATTTCACCCTAGCAGTGGTTACAACTTGAATCGTGAGCCCCACCAAATCACTTAGAAACATATTTTAAAAAGAAAATAAAAAACATAAGGTGAAAAGGACTCAACGAGATATGGTGAAACTACCATGTTATTTCTAACACCTGAGCTCTGTGCTTTTATGAATAGACTCTTTAGATGTTTCCATCTAATCAGATTGGTTCCTCAACTCCTACAACCAAGATGCTTCCATCCACTTAGATTAGTTAGTGCCAACCTTAATAAGCATAAATTTCTAGGCTCTGGAGTTTAATTATTGTGCAACTAAAAGTTTCTCCCATACCCCCAAACTTAAATCTAACATTGTCCTCAATGTTCTAAACATAAAATTAAAAGCATGAACAAGGAGAAATTATTACCATTTGAAGCAAAAGAGTTAAGGAAAGATATTACCGTGTCGCATGAATATTGGGTTACCTCTCAAGAAGTGCTAAGTTTAACGTCTTCAGCTAGACATCAGAAGAATTAGTCACCACGTAAAATCATAAAGTAGTAGCCGGAACAACTGTGGGTCATCTGAATCAAATATTGTTATCACAAATAGAAGAAAACTGCAGCAGACCAAAAAAATGAACCAACCAAATACATCCTTATCAAGTTTTTTATTAAAGACAACTATGTCTAGTTGTGGTTTGAGTTCAGGTTCTATGAAAGGGTCTAGATAAAATATTTTCACGGGCAGGATTTCCTCATAGACAGGATCCGAAGGATCAGGTTGCAGAGCCTGAAAAAACTCAAATAAGAACTTAAAAACACATAATAATAACCTGAATAATTGTGGATCCTCAAAGTCAATCAAAATTGACTTACAAAGTTCACCATAATGAAAGTGGTGGCCATTTTAAAGAAAATGTGTCGGCGATTCTAATTTCCTAAAATAATTAGGTTTAGTTCTAAAAACTATATAATGACACATTTCAAATTGAGATACTCCCACATTTGGTAAATAAAATCTTGGTGGGACAACAAAGTCAATTATGGTATCATAGACCGGATGTACCACATCAACCAGAGGATGGATTTCTATCAACTGAGTTTAATTTTGGACATAACTAGGTTCAGGAAAACGTGCATGAAGATAGTCTCTTAATATGGTAGAGGCACATATGTTAAGTCCCAAGTTAGGGACCTTTGTAAGAGTCGAAGGTAAACCCCGGGGAGAATGATATTCACCCCCAAACCTAAAGTTGTCAATATCCTTGGATAAACTAGTCACAATTTCCTTAATTTCGAAATTATCAGATTCAGGAAAATGGTCTTTTATTTCTTCAAAGTTGAAATTAGGTGGTTCTACATTTCCAAAGAAGAACCAAACATCTATGGCTCCTGACATGAGATTACCGGGTTATTCTTTAACGCTTTTGAATATCATGGTCATGGATGTAATCTTCATCCCCTTAGAGCATCCACAGTCGCAGAGTATAACCAAATTTTTTGGTAAAAAACAGACGCAGTGGAGAAGGACTAAAGACCAAACACCAGACTATAACCAAAACCCGGACCATATTTAGTCTTTAGTCTGGTCTTTAGTCGGGCGTAATTTAAAGTTACGCCTGATGGAGCGGGGTGTTGGGATTGCGCCTGATGATGGGGCGTAACTCAAAGTTACGCCCCATAACAAAAAAAAAAAATGTGGCGTAGTCTGGGATTACGCCTGATAAAGCGGGGTGCGGGGATTGCGCCTGATGATGGGGCGTAACTCAAAGTTACGCCCCATAATAAAAAAAAAAAATGGGGCGTAGTTTGAAACTACGCCTGATGAGTTTTAGTCTGCACCATAGTGTGCAGCAAGGAGTAAACCAAATTAATTTGGTTTTTTTTTAGTCTTTACTCTTTGGTTTTGCTCTCATGACTGCAGTTGCTCTTAATGAATACAATATTATCACAAACCCCAATTTCAGATTTTTCGTTCCTGCATAAAGGTACCAGTAAAATTGTTTCCCTGTCAAGAGTTTATCATAGATTACTAAAAGGGTCGCGTTATACTAATTCTAAACTAGATCGAGTGATTCCAACTTCAGATTTTGGAGGGCATAATAAAAGAAAAATTAAAGATAGAAGAATAAGGCTGGGTTTGGTAATGCTTTAATTTTCTCAAAAGCACTTTCAAAAGCTATTTATGTCAATAATTTTTGAAATTATTATTTGGTAAAAAAAAATCAAAGTGCTTTTATTGAAAGCACTTCACAAATTCTAAATTTTTAAAAGTTGGGGAGGAGGAGCTTTTAAAAGCTACAAAAGCATAAGTTTGTGGCCCCACCTAAATTTAATGATTGATTTATCTTTTTTATCCCTAATTTATTTTATAAATGACAAAAGTTACCCCTTAAATTTATATACAATCAATTTTTTACTATTTCTTATATTGCATTCTTTAATTTTTTTTATTTTTTTGAAATTTTTCAAACTATATTATATACCAATTCATTTAATTTGTTAACAGTAAAAGTAAAAAAAAATATTAAATAACTACTTAATTTTATTTTCATTTTTTGTTTGATATATATATATATATATATAAGTATTTAAGTAAAATAATTTTTTAACAATCATAATAATAGTGGTAATTAGTATGAATATTGATATTATACAGTAAAATAATTAATTATTTTTAAACCCCGTAAAATTGAATAAACCTACCATTAGAGATATGTCTGTTTTTGTCATTTGCTACAATAACTATGGCCGAATCTGAAATTTTACCAAACACATTTTGATTGCTTTTTTAATCAGCTTCAACTTTAATTAATATTTTACCAAACGTCTAACTACTTTTTTCTCACAGCACAGCACAGCAACGCACAGCAGAAAAGTGCTTTTACAAAAGCTGCAGCAATACCAAACTAAGCCTAAGAGATGATGAAGCAATATGGATTTAATGTCTCCCTTGTATTATAGTTTCCCTGTATAATTAAGGTCGCAAGTGTTTAACGGCGTTATGCAATAAAAACAAGAAATAAGTAAAATGAGACAATGGCGCTTTATGGTAGGATGGAACAGAGGAACAAACAAATTTTGGATTAGAGGATCCGGAGCCGTTCCATGGACCTGAAGGATAAGGTTTTGCCAAAAATAAACAAACGTTTCTTAATTAGTTGTGCATCAATTTGATGTATTATGCTTAAAGAAATTATCCACCTCAGGCTCAAAGGGAAACCAGGCTATCAATATGAACTATTGCTTGAAAGTATGATTCCTCGAGTCCCTTGCTCTTAACACGTCTGGATGTATTTGAATTGAGATTGTAAATGAATAGCCTTTTCTCTTGTAAGTACACTTATTTATCTCCATTGCCACGTGTACTAGCATAGCCCACGTGGAGGCCATGTCTCAAAGAAGGATGACACATAGGGGCATCCGTGGCGTTTAGACAACGTGCCATCTGTCAAGACCAACAGTCGAAGATGAAGGAGCATCCAAAATAGATGATCCCACACAATACCACTGAGTTACTCTAACCCATCACGAGGTAAGATGTAATCAACGGTTGGGGATAGTCCAACTGACACAGACGTGACAGGAGAGGACTGACACCGTCTGGCGCGGACTGGATAGCCCCAACCACTCGTATTTAATGCCGCTCAGAGGGCACGTGTCAGACGACCCACGAAGGAAGCAAGGATAGGTCAGCGTAACGAGCGTGGGTATTATAGAAGCCGCGGACCATGCACAAGAGCACAATCTGCTCAGAGGGCACGTGTCAGACGACCCACGGAGGAAGCGAGGATAGATCAGCATGACTAGTGTGGGTAATAAAGAAGCCACGGGACGACAAGGAAGTCCGCGGACCATGCACAGAGCACAAGAAGATAAGGTCCTCACAGTTCCTTGTCAGTGGACCCACTTGATTTAGCTATATATATATGAATACCCCTTCCACAGAAAAGGGGTCGAGGGAGAGAACTAAGAAATAGGAGAGAGAATAGAGAGAAGTAAGTATGTGTTTAGGGAGATCTCTCCCTGAACCATGTAATTCATCATATCCCTTACTTGTGTAATCGTTTACTTTATAGTGGATACCTCCGAATCCGTGGATGTAGGCCTTAGTGCCGAACCACGTAAACCATCGTCTCTTTTACCTTTAGTACTCATATAATTTTATTTATGTATCCATATCTCAGATCTATCACCTTGGGGATGATGACGAGATCATGACAAACTTGCGGGGTTTGGAATCTATGAATCATCAACTACCTAGGCATACTATGTTTTATCCGTACTTTAATGCATGTATCTAAGTCATGCTAAGATTGTTTGTGATCACGCGGATCAACCTCAGATCTTCGTGCTCACAATTTGGCGCTAGAAACAGGGACTTTGTCCCGGTAAAAAGATTTATCTTTCCCTGTGATTTTATAGCCTCTACCTCCAAAGTTTTACTTAGAACATAGACAGATCTCTGTTTAAATTTATTTTTCGCACGTATTTGTGTTCTTTGTGCCGTCTAACAGTAGATCTGGGTCTTTTACGATTTTTAACTAGCAGATCTAGGTCTGGGGGCTATTTTTAGCACATACTTGTGTCTACTGTATTTTCTAACAACGGATCTGGGCATTGAGTGACCCTTAAGCCAACAGATCTGTATTTTAACTGATATTTCAAACACAACTTCCACCAACAGATTTGAACTTTTTGCAAACAATAACCCATGGACCTTATCCCGATTAAATCCGCATCCGTCTATGTTTTTCGTACTATTCGCCAAACTAACAACCCGAGTACACTCATTACCACTGGAAATCGAGCTTATGAAATCAAAGTTGAACTAACAGCCAACCCGTGGACTTTTGGTCTCGGATTACCTCCATGTTCTTTGTGCAGAGTATTGCAATGGAAAGGAACAAAGATGCCGGAAAGACAAAGGTACCTTCAAAAGAGGCACATAGGACTACGCCGGTGGTAACAAGGAGTAAACAAAAGGGCGCGGGACTCGCAGCCGGGGACAAGGCACAGAATGGAGCGGAAAGCACATTCCTTTCAGATGCGGGCATCATCGCAATGGAAGCAAGGAAGGCCGCGGCAGCAAAGGCCGCTACCCCTACCGAAGGAACTTCTCAAATGGTCGCCTCCAAAGTGACAGCCATCACCAGGCCTACGGAACCTCGAGAAACAGTGGCAGAATCAGTAATCCAGAACCCCCCCCTATGGGATGCCACAGACTAACGAACAAAACGAACAACTGCACGCAGGATCCTACGAAATGATAGAGCCAGGTAGACAGATAGCCATGGAAATTAACACCACGGCCCCCGAGGAACAAGCCCAGGTCCAGATAGGAACAAATCGGGCATCAAACCAGATCTGCAGCTTTTGGCGCAATTAGAAGAACTAAAACGAAATCGGCGGACATACGCGGATGCGGTGGCCTTACTAGCCCAAGAGAACCAAAGAATTAAGAGAGAAGATCCTCCAAAGCGCGGAGCTAGAAAATCAGCAGGACGAGGCTAACTCGGTGATGCAAGGAATAAACACCGGAGGATAATCCTCGAGAACACACTGCAATAGTCAACCGAAGAGGTGCGCGAAATAATAGAAGGCCCGACCGGACTATCACCCGGACACATCAGATTACTATGATGAGGAGGAGGCCACGACGTCAAAGTCTACAAGGAAGGCACGCCCTTCCATTCAAGAAGAACACTTGTTTGGCAATGGAGAGTCTCAGCGCGAGAGATGTTAAGCGAGAAATCAATCAAATCAAGACCAGACAGGGAGGTGGAAGACTAGAACAGGTTATGAAGGAAGCCAACACCACCCCACTCGCCCAACAGTTGGCCACCGCTATCATACCCCATAAGTGCCCGGTCCCATCCTTCGAGTGTTATGACGGATCCACCGATCCCGCTGCTCACCTACGATATTACAACAGGGTAATGGCCAGATGGGACCACGACGAAGCTATACTTTGCAGATACTTCCCTTCAAGCCTGAAAGGATCCGCCCTATCTTGGTTTGATAACCTCAAGCCTGGATGTATCAATTCGTATGATCAACTCACGGAAAAATTCTTGGCTACTTATATGTGCAACAAGGTTGTAAACACAGGGATGGACAAGCTCTTCTCACTTGCAATCAAATACAAGGAGTCCATTCGGGAATACACGGATAGGTGGCACAAGATATGACAAGCCATAGGAAATGTGGATCCCGTGGTGAGTATTAATTGTTACAAATGGGGGCTCGACAGGATGAGCCCTTTGTTTGTTGAAATCCACGGTACCTCTCCAACCAGAGAAGGAGATTTGAGGATAATCATCGAAAAACATGCAAGGTTGGAAGAAATTCAAAGAGAGAACCCGAGAGCACAGGCTCAACGACCCCACGGACCAATTCCGCGGAATTAGCGAACAGATCAGCGAACGCCAAAAGGATCGGAAAGATGACCACAAAAGGGGTGGAAGAAAATCTGAGGACCGAGTCTACACAAAGCTCATTACCACCGGCTACTCACGCATTCTAAAGGAGATCAAGGATCGTGAAGACCTAGACCGCCCTGGTCCAAAGGAAAACAACCACCGGCCTCGGCGAGAATCTAAAGAGTCTTGCGATTTCCACTTGCTTCTACGGGCACCCAACCGAGAAGTGCAAAAATCTCAAGATAGCAATACAAAAGCTGATTGATGCGGGGATCTCAAAAGTATATAGAAAAGGCTGGAACTGAGGACAGAACCAAACGCAGCAAACAGGTCCAATTACCCGAGGGTAATCGCACATTGAACACTATATCCTGCTCAGAAAGCAAAGAGCCAACCCTAACGGCACAAATAGGGAAACGACTGAGAAAGCAATTTGAAGATTACTGTGAGCTTTACAGTGTAAATGGAAAGGAAGTGGAAGAGCACGAGGAGTGGATGAACGCACCTCTGACTTTTGAAGCCGAGGATATTGAGGACGACATGGAAGATCACAACGACCCATTGATCCTCACATTGCCAATCGCAGGATGTAACATAAAGAAAATCCTCATCGATGGAGGAAGCTCCGTAAATGTCTTGTTTTACGATACATTCAAACGTATGGAGCTTAACGATGAGCAACTCCTGAGTTCGCACTACACCATCTACGGGTTCAATGGCACGGCTACGAAACCTCTGGGGGATATTATCTTACAGGTGGACGCAGGCCCCATGAAAGTCGACACTCGCTTTAGTGTGGTGAACACGCCTTCGCCCTACAATGCCATTATTGGACGAAGATGGGTCCACAAGCTTAAGGGAGTCGCAGCTTCCTACCATCAATACCTTAGGTTTCCCACTCCCCTAGGAATAATGGAGATAAAGGGTGATCAAGCTTCCGTAAAGGAATGCCATGCGATGCAAATACAACTCAACAACGAAGAAGATGAGAAAAGGAAAACCCGCAAGGCTCGGAGCAAGGCGATATCCAAAGACAAAGCCGTCGACGAATATTTGGAGGAGATCTCGGGGAAAAGCTTGCCTAGAGGGAACTCTGTAGGAAACACGGAGGTCTCAACATCAAAGGCTAACCAGGGCGTCCTCGCAAACAAAGAATCTGAGACTACCAAATAGCAATTAAAGAAAATCCCCCACCTTGGGGAACCAAAGCCCACGTTCACATCCTTGGAGGCAGTAAAGGAAGTTGACATAGGGACGGAGAGCGAGAATCCAAGAAAGATCAAGATAGGAATTCTAATGGACGGAGAACGCGAAGCTTCACTAATAAAACTACTAAAGGAATACGCGGACATCTTCGCATGGAAACTATCCGATATGCCGAATAGACCCAAAGACAAGATAAAGATGAGTCATGCGCATTAAACCCGGCACACCCCCGTACGACAAAAAGATACGAAAGGTGGCCACATAGTATCACAAAGCAAAGAGAAACAAGAGCTACGAAAGTCGTTAGAAGCCTAAGTTTCATAAAAGAAGTCAAATACCCCACTTGGATCTCCAACATGGTAATAGTACCAAAGAAAAATGGAGGGGTCGGAATCGTGATCGACTTCACCAACCCGAACAAAGCATGCCCCAAGGATAGTTATCCATTACCCAAAGATTGACCAAACTAGTCGACGCAAAGTAGAAGGATATGAGGAGTTGTCGTTCATGGACGGATACTCCTGATACAACCAACTATTTTTGGCGAGAAGAAGACCAAGAAAGATATCTTGCATTTTACACACCCCATGGTCTTTATTGTTACGTAAGGATGCCTTTCGGGCTCGAAACGCAGAGCAACGTACCAAAGGATGGTCGATGCTATTTTCAAGCCATGGATCGGCAGGACTTTAGAAGTCTATGTCGACGATATGCTCGTAAAAAGCAGATTAAGGAAGAACCACCACCAGGATCTGAAGGACATCTTCAAAGCTATGAGAAAGCACAACATGAAGGTAAACCCGGAAAAATGCACTTTCGGGGTAACCTCAGGAAAATTCCTTGGGTACCTGGTGACAAAAAGAGGCATTGAAGTAGATCCCGCAAAAATCCGAGCCATAGTAGACATGCCATCTCCGAAGAACCTAAAAGAGGTACAAAAGCTCAATGGATCCCTAGCAGCCCTGGGAAGATTCATCTCAAGATCCTCGGATAGGTGCAAACTCTTCTTCAACACACTAAAAAAGGGGACTAAATTCGAATGGACGACAGAATGTGAAGAAGCTTTTTTGGGCATTAAACAAAGACCTAGCGAAAATCCCCATCCTTCGAAACCGGACCCGAGATGAGGTTTTGGCACTCTACATTGCGGCAACAGACGATGCAAAAGAAGCGCAAAGTGCTTGTCGGGAACCCATACAAAGGAGGAGCAACCGATCTACTATGTCGGCAAGACCATGAATTCCGCAGAACGAAACTACACGAGAATTGAACAACTAATCCTAGCCGTCGTATGGTCTACTTTAAAACTAAGGACGTACTTCTTAACGCATGACATACGTATCCCATGTCGGGCACCCTTAGAGACCATCCTCAAAGGGGCAAGGAAAGGTAGGACGCATAGCAAAATGGAGCACGACCTCGACCAATTCAACATCCACTATGAGCTCCAACACTCCCGAAATCGCAGGTATTAGCGGACTTTCTAGCGGACTCCGCCTTTGGACAACGAAGAAGAAGTGCGCATACAAGGATGGAAGGTCATGGGCGCCCAGAGATAGAAAAACCGTAGCCAAATAATATTCTTGAACCAAGAACCCACGGCAATGGGAGGTCTTTGTTGATGGCTCCAAAAATAGAGAGGGCGCGGGGATAGGCATCGTCATCACTACACCCACGGGGGACGAGAATCGTGCACGCATTCGATTGGAATTCGAAGGCCATACTAATAACATCGTAGAATATGAAGGAGTGATCCATGCTCTCCGCTTGATAATTGAATTAGGGATACAAGAAGTGCGGTTAACAAGCGACTCACAACTAATCATACTACAGAGATAGGCTACGAATACAATGTGTATGACGAAACACCGATGGCATACATGGCTCTAGTGCAAACATTGGCCTCCCAAGTACCAAAAATCAAATTCCGACATCTGCGAAGAAAGGAGCTTAGACACGCAGATGCCCTGGCATATATATCGTCTATGCTTAAAAATGAGGATGTCAAGGCAATCAAGATAACAAGAGTGTACGAACCATCCATCAAGCTCCAAGAAACATGCGCGGCTAACCAACGCAAACCTAAGGAGAAAGATATCTCTGATGATGATGTCGGAGAATACATATTCGACGATTTCCAGAACGATGACATTATACGGCAAGCGGAGGAAGACGACGATTATAGTCAGGAAGCAGATTGGAGAGCAGAAATCCACTCTTTCCTCAAAGAAGGGAAACTCCCCCAGGATACCAAACAGGCTAGGAAAGTACAGTCCAGAGCAGGGATGTACGAGCTAAGAGACCAAACCTTATACAGAAAATCATTCCTCGGACCACTTCGTCGTTGCCTATCCCGATCAGAGGGACATATCATTTTAAAAGATATACACAGAGGAGACACGGGGAATCACAGTGGAATGAGATCCCTAGCAGATAAGGCAAAGACGCAGGGCTACTACTGGCCAACCATGATCCGAGATGCAGCTAGAATGACGCAAAGGTGCGAAGAATGTCAAAGATTCGGCAAGCGAATCCACGCCCCAGCCACAAAACCGAATTACTCGTGGACAGTCCGTGGCCCTTTGGGAAATGGGGGATCGACATAATAGGCCCACTCATATCGGGGACAGGGAAAAGAAGATTCCTAATAGTGGCGACGGATTACTTGACAAGTGGGTAGAAGCAAAAGCACCGGCTAGAATTCGGGATTCGTACGTCTTTACTTTTATTTTTCAAAATATCATCTCGCAGGTTTGGCATCCCCGAGAGATAATTTCCGACAACGATAACAGACTACAAGGAAAGAATATTGACTTGCTGTCGTTTGACACCTTCAAGATTCGAAAAAACAAATCCACCCCCATATACCCACAAAGCAATGGACAAGCAGAAGCCACAAACAAAACTTTGGCACTTATTCTCAAAAAACAAAAACTAGACGAATACAAGGGGCGGTGGTGTGAACAGTTGCATAACGTTCTATGGGCATATAGGACGACTCGAAGATCGGCCATCGGAGAATCCCGTTTCTACTCACCTACGGAGCGTGACGGTAATCCTGCATGAGATTCTACTTCCAACTACAAAAACGAAGCATGGGAAAAGAATCTCACCACGGACATGATGTTAGAAAAGCTCGACGACCTCGAAGAAAGGAGAGAAGCGGACCGCAAAGAATGGAAAACTACCAACGCAGTGGCGGAAAAATATAACAAAAAGTAAAACTTAGGAATTTTGTAGAAGGGCGTATGTGTTGAGGACCATTCCCCAATACCGGCGAGAAAAGAAGTGGGGAAAATTAGCACCAACTTGGGGAGGACCCTACGTAATACACGACATCGCAGAAATGGCTCTTACTATCTGCGCAACCCGAAAGGGGAAATCCTCATGCATCCGTGGAACGCCAAATACCTCAAGCCATACTACCCATGACCAACCACCTGCGTGTGCAAATCAGAAGAAGAAAAGGGACTCACTAGTCCACATGTTTCTATCTCTGACAAAGGAGTAACACACCTTAACTTTTCAATCAATCCAAGCTTTCACTTTCAAGTATAATATCCCATTCATTACCCACGCGCATTTCAATTTATTCAAAACCCACAACCTATACCATATGAAGCGCATATTCACACAATGTATATAAACCATATGAACCACATGTATATACTACTTACACAATGTACATTGAAAACCATGTCACACCTTAATAAAACATCGATACTATTGTTACCCCGTGGATGTAGGCTTTAAGGCCGAACCACGTAAATCATTGTGCAATACCATTATTAAGAACTGACATTTTGGGAGGGATATCCCGCACAAAGCGTGGATCTTACCCACTGCAATATACCGGGCAATATCCCATACAAAGCACACGCATGCAACATATCGGAGCATACACATGCAATCTCGTGAACTCCCCGTAAGCGTCTATAAGTGTACGACCGGGGGCGACTTCCCACGAACGAGTTATCCGAGCAATATTACAAGCCGCGAACTCAATGGAATATATCCTTGAACGTCGACCGGACCCCACTGCTCAGAATCCCCGCCAAGGAATTCGTGGACGGGGTGCAAGGTCACAAGGCAATTCCGGGGATATCAACCTACGGAATGCCGCAAACAATACACTTTCTCAAATTCAAAGATCAACATCCTTGAATAGTAAATACTACGGAAATATTCATTACGGTAACTTATGTGAAAAGACAATAAATGCGAATTCAACAAAATTCAAATTCAGATTTAAACACCAAAGTTTGATCTAATACATGACAGTTGATTACAAGCCTAGCAAAAAGAGTAGCAAAAACGCCAAAAAGGATAAGCAACTGAGATCAATCCCTAGCATACTAGATGTAACCTCATCGGGAAGGAGCGTTATCCGCGGGTTTGTCCTTCAATGAGGAAGGAACACTACCACCGCAGGAGGGCCCAAGAGCCCGAAGGGGAGCGCTGGTACAGGACGCCGAGTGTAACTCTTGTTTAACCCATGGTTTTTCCTGAGATCCAACTCAATCTCACCAAGAGTTCTATTAATCTCCTCCGCCAACTGCTTACGAGCCACGAAGCCTATGGCTACACTCTTCATCTCGGCCTGACTCAGGGACGTGGAAAGAAGGTCCACCTTTTGATTGGCATGCTTCAGCGTTTCTTCCCGAGACGAGGCCTGGCCACGATGGTAATTAACTTGGCCCTCCAGTTGAACTACCTTAGCTTGAGCTTCGGCAAATTTGTCATCCGCAGCTCGAAGCTGTCCCAGGAGCTCTGCAGATAATGGAAAAAGAACAGTTATAACAGATACAGTACAAAGCACACTCGATGACAAAAACATATACCTTCACAATGATCAACCGCGGAATCCTTTGCTTCTGCGGCATAATCATATTCATTTGATAACCTATCATAATCTACCTGCAGAAGATTATGAGCATACCGACTCGCGCTTAGATCATTTCGAAGCATCGAGTCCGAATGACGATATCGATTAACCTCATCATTCTTCGATTCCAATCCCTTGTTAAGGCGATACATAGTCACCTCTAAGTCTTTCTAACGCTCAACCTGACGAGCCACATCAGCTCGTGACGCGGATAAAGCACTACTAAGAGCACTACATTCTGCCCTAGCATCGTCTCTTTCCTTGGCAAGACGCTGCATGTAAGTCCGCACATCCGAGGGATGAGAAGACCGCGCTCGCCGCAGCTCGTCTTCCATAACATTAAGTTTAATTTCTAAAGAGGAAATCTGCCCGCGGGCTTTCTCAAGATTATCCCGCGTCCATAAAAGAGCCCCGTTGAACAAGTGGCGGTCATGGTTATTTTGATTTTGCAGATCTACCAAGCAATGCTTTTTCTTACGCCATTCTTCGGCCATAGCGTTATGAACATCCGCGCGGGCATTCCATTTCGCCGACTCACTCTTAAGTTTTTCAACTAACTCAAAGAATGCGACCTTTTGACGAGCCCTCTCACTCCGAAGCCACAACAATTCGGGGACTCCGCCCACCGAAGACAGACACGGCGGGAGGAGGGAAGAAGGAGAAAACTTCGAGAACAAATAAGGAACAGAAACTACCAAAGAAGAGGAAGCGCAGACACAAATAGACGAGGAGTTCTTCTCAAGAACCGCTAACTTGGCCTTAACCGAGGACAATCGGAGCGCAGCTTTGCCTCCTCCGTGTCCTGCTGCTCCTTACGCTTAAGCAGACCCTTCAGCTCCGCTATTTCCTCATCTTTAGCGGAGACCGAAGCTTCGACGCCCGAAAGCGTTTCTTCACAATGCCGGAGCTTCCCTTCTATCTTGAGAGACTTGGCCTTGAAGAGACGATAAAGATGATGGTTACAATACTCACTCCTCATCATCTATCAATCAAAAAGAATAATTAGTTCACAACTCATTTCAGCAAAATCAGGGGAAGAAAGAGTAGGACAAACCTCCAATAACCGCTGTTGGGGATAATTGTACTGATACCCATCAGCAATGGCCATCATACCATCAACCGTAAGGGGAGGATCCACCACGAGATCAATCCCGCCGGTCACGAGATTCTTGCCCCACCCTCGATCTACCGCTTCCGCAGGGGTTAACTCCATGTGCCTACGAGTAAAAGCATCTGAACTCTTTTCCCCTTCAATCACAGGGGCAGGATGAGGTACAACCAGCAAGTTCTTCTTTCGCAGCCACGCCAAAACAGCATCATCGCCATCCGCGGCTAAGGATCGCGTAAAGTCATCTGAAGAAGAGTCTATGGACGTCCTACCAAGCGAGGCACCAGTTGTACTTAACGTCAAAACCCCACCAGCGGTGGAGGAGGTGCCGACACAAACCTCGGGATGCACCGCCAAAACCCCAAAGATCGATCCACGTGTGGGGTCACCCCCGCAGCTATCCTTAAGGACATTCCAGTCATCACCATCGGGAGGCAGAGTGAAATCCGAGACAAGCCCCATAACTGTGGCCATGTCAAATGATTGCTCCCCGGATAAAACCCTACCAAAGGAAAACTCGCAAGAAGCATCCCCATCTTTGTCACCACTGTCAAGAGCAATTTTCTTACCCTTGTCTCCAACATCCCCAGTACCCTTGTCTCCAACATCCCCATGACCCTCATCCACAACATCCTCATCACCACCATCCCCATCCTTGGTAGCCCCCTCAGCCTGATCATTACCACCACCAAGAGTGGTCGGACCACCATCACCTCCACCAATGCTCCCACCGGCAACAATATCTACTTCTTGAATGGGCGGAGAAGTCTCAATCCGCTCTTCCCCATCGGAAACATCCTCATCACCATCTACGGGACTGTTCACATCCTCGAAGTATGTAGAGCCCTCGGTGGGAGAATTCGATGATCGCTTCGGATTGATCCTCGTGTCTCTACGCCCTACCACACATAATGATAAAAGATCCACCTATCTCCTTTCCTTAGCATAATCAATATTATTCAAGAAAACGAAGGGGCATATATACATAGAAAACAAACAACACACCTTAGCAACATCGTATTCTCGCGAAAGAAGGTTAGCATCGGGAATATCTTCGTCTTCCGCGTCGTCAACATCGCGATTGTAAGCAAAATCCATGCCTACAAAACTCATCTGCCAAGGGCGGAATGGGCATAACGAGCGGGAGAAGCTTCATGATGAGGACCGCCGCAGTAGGTCACCAACCATGGGGTCCAGGGACCCAACCATAGGCCCACGGACCAACGACTTCGAGAACAAAGTGGCGCACCATTCATAGTCATGGTCACGCTTAATCCTCTCATCGCCGGGAATAGGAAGACCTTCGGCACCAGGAACCCTCGCCATCTTGGAGTCACTTACCTCACTCAAAAGTCGAACTTCCCCCTTAGCAGAAGCAATGTTCCGCAGACTCACAGACCACGGTTTACGAGTATTCCTGTTAACATAATCTCTAAATGATTTGTTGAAATTCTCAGGAGTATACCACCCTTTCTCCCTTTCTAATTTAGGGGCATAGCAAGTCATCATCGTTTTCCCCTTACTACGAAGATAGCATTCACGAAGATGGCGAAGATAGTTTCCCACAACCTGTTGCACCCCGCGATTATGACTTTTCTTGGCGATATCGCGGCTAGACAAGACCGGTAGTAGAAATCGTCACCGGCTTTATACAAGGGTAGCATCAAACCACCTCGAAAGCACCCACGGTTGTCAAGAAATGAAAGGCATCATACTTGTAATTGGTAACCATCTCATAAGTTATGTCTTTATCAAATGCATAAAAACGAACTTGGAAGTCTCAAGACCATGCTTCACCTTGAAGGCCTCAAGATTAATGTGTCGGAAGGTAAACTTCTTATTACCCAAAGGTAAAGGACGGAAAGTAACAGCAGAGTCTTCCTCGAAAGCTTCTCCCGTAGTATCTTCCGCGGAACCCGCAGCCTTCCTCTTAGGAGGAACTATGTCTCCCGAAGACTCTATCTCCGCAGCCTTTCTCTTCGAAGACAGGGTCTTAGTCGACTTACTCGAACTAGACACAGGTGGATTAGTCCGCGGGGGAGGCTTGGAGCGGAGAGGCTGCACATTTAAAGGCTCGGTGCGCGGATTCTGTTGCTCAGGAGACTCACCTCTAGGACGATTCACGACATGTTTAGATCCCTGCGGAGGATCACCCCTTTTAAGCGAAGATCTCTGACCAAGGGACGAGGATCTTCGCCCATCCCGAGCATTATCCTGGGTAAGCGAAGGCGAGGCTCTACACTTAGTAGTAGAATCACTCCGAGGAGATCTGTGAGGACTAGACGGAGGAGTTTGGTAGGGGACCCGCGGATGGTCGGACATCTCTGCGGGCACAAACACGAATAAAAATGCAAATCAGAGGCAAGGAAGATCGAAAAGCGAGAAAATCTCAAGAACAACAGCAAACCCTAGAATTCGTCTGCAACTACTTAAACTCTCTGGTTATCATTCCAACTCAAAAGAAGAAAGATAAAATTAAAGCATACGACTCAGTGGCGTCAGCTCTCAAATCCCAGGGTATACTTAAATTTAAACTCATCATCAACGCATCACCAGAAGATCAAGAACTCAACAGGATTATGCATGGTGATTAAACGGAACAAAAGAGCATACCTGAACCACAAAGAGTAAATCAACAGCAGCAACGAAGGTGGCGGCAACAACAGCGACCACGGTACGAAAAAAGAATAACAAATACCACGGTAAGAGGCAACGAGCAGCAACAGTGGTGTCAGAGGAAGTTAAGAAGATGAAGAAGACAAAAGAACAGAGAATAAAACAGAGAATGTGAATTAAATTCACATTCTCTCACTCTTCTCTTGTTTTTATATAAGACCAGGAGAAACCGTCCACTACCCAAAGGGCAGTTATGGCCGGACATGGGAAACGTGCACAATAAATGCAGGCAGCACCTTTTTAGGAGAAGTTATGAGGAGGGAGATAAAAACGTACCACACGTTTCTTCTTCCAACAAAAGCCAAACGCCCAGTCGCAAGAAGAGGGGCAAATTGTAAGTACACTTATTTATCTCCATTGCCACGTGTACTAGCATAGCCCACGTGGAGGCCATGTCTCAAAGAAGGATGACACATAGGGGCATCCGTGGCGTTTAGACAACGTGCCATCTGTCAAGACCAACAGTCGAAGATGAAGGAGCATCCAAAATAGATGATCCCACACAATACCACTGAGTTACTCTACCCCATCACGAGGTAAGATGTAATCAACGGTTGGGGATAGTCCAACCCGACACGTACGTGACAGAGAGGATCGACACCGTCCGGCGCGGATCGGATAGCCCCAACCACTCGTATTTAATGCCGCTCAGAGGGCACGTGTCAGACGACCCACGAAGGAAGCAAGGTTAGGTCAGCGTAACGAGCGTGGGTATTATAGAAGCCGCGGACCATGCACAAGAGCACACCGCTCGAGAGGGCACGTGTCGGACGACCCACGGAGGAAGCGAGGATAGATCAGCATGACTAGTGTGGGTAATAAAGAAGCCACGGACGACAAGGAAGTCCGCGGACCATGCACGAGCACAAGAAGATAAGGTCCTCACAGTTCCTTGTCAGTGGACCCACTTGATTTAGCTATATATATATGAATACCCCTTCCACAGAAAAGGGGTCGAGGGAGAGAACTAAGAAATAGGAGAGAGAATAGAGAGAAGTAAGTATGTGTTTAGGGAGATCTCTCCCTGAACCATGTAATTCATCATCTCCCTTACTTGTGTAATCGTTTACTTTATAGTGGATACCTCCGAATCCGTGGATGTAGGCCTTAGTGCCGAACCACGTAAACCATCGTCTCTTTTACCTTTAGTACTCATATAATTTCATTTATGTATCCATATCTCAGATCTATCACCTTGGGGATGATGACGAGATCATGACAAACTTGCGGGGTTTGGAATCTATGAATCATCAACTACCTAGGCATACTATGTTTTATCCGTACTTTAATGCATGTATCTAAGTCATGCTAAGATTGTTTGTGATCACGCGGATCAACCTCAGATTTTCGTGCTCACATCTCTTTTCTAATCAGTAACTCACCTTTTCTGTACTGAAGTACTTCAATGAAAAACTTGTTTTTCCAACGTCCAAAGCTGCGGAAGGGTCCATCCCAAGAAACGGAACTCGTGGGAAGTTTCACGGTTTGCTTCTTAACCCAACATTTAGTTTCCTGATTTAATACCGATAACTCAAGTTTAATCCATTCTGAAAAATCGCATATGTATAATTCCCCTTCGAGCTTAAATAGATGCACCTTTGATATATGTGGCACTGACGCACCAAAAAGTCCATCGATAAAGTAAAGCTCCATATTTCCATCGGAAACAGATTTTGGAATAGCTTGTAGAATTATCACCGGTTGCTGTAAAGATCGATTAAGCTGCATTCTAGTAAAATAAGAAGTTTCGGTTAAGACTTGTAATGCTTTAGAATCACGTTGGCATCGGAAGATACACTTAGTTGAAAGCCTACTGAGTATGTCTTCGATTATAGAATTCGGAAGATCAGGGAGACTAACAGGTTTATCAGCATCCGCAATAACAAGTAGATCGCCCTCAACTACCTTAGTATTTATAGAAAACAATCCAAGTAGCTCTCTCCAACATAAGGGAACCCACCCTATGCATGGAACAATAAAACTCATCTTATCTGTAAATTAATTAATCATAAGACGAAACAAAATTACTCCCTCCGTCTCTAAGGTAGGTTTTTGTGGAGTACTTAACTAGCATAACATATTCTACAAAAACCTACCTTAGAAATTTAACTCCAGATATATAAGATACAAAAATATCTTCTTCACAATTTTTTGCTGCATGCACATGCATGAACTAGATCCGAACTTTTGTGTACTTACTTGCAAGGAGAGATCGAATCAAGCCTCCACAGAGCTTTGGCCGGGAAACCCAAGTTTAGCTTAGAGAGGAGACCTTTTGTTTATTTACTTTTGCCAGGTAGAGTCCTTGGTTATTTATATGAGTCAAAAGTTAGATTTTAACTGGGAGTCTTAAAACTGCTGCGGCTGGGTTTTGTGAGCACGGCCTTATCCATCCACGTGGTACCTTCTCGATTTTAACCATCGGTATAAAAAACACAACATTCAGACGAGATGAACCCTAATAATCCTCGTTTGTTTGGGGGCCATGAATATTAATCGGGGGCCTTGATATTTTATTTGCACCCCAAATTTTTCAGGGCGTATTAAACCGATTGTGAAAATACAATTTTACCCTTTACTAAAAATAAATCTTAAAAATCTATTAACCCTTAATCCTATGCCACAATTCATTTCTAGTTCTAAACAAAAAGATCACTCCCTCCCTTCTCACCCTATCGACTCTTCTCTTCTCCTCCATTAACGACTCCAAAAAAAGAAAAGAAAAGCATCACTCGAAAATTTTCAGTTACAGTAAAAGGGTCGTCAATTCGACGAGCCTAAACCCTAACAATTTTTCATATGCATGTAGAGACCATAAAAATCGTTAGGGTATATGATGATCAAGATAACGACCATATTTCTGGTTTTCATATTTTTTACCCTAGATTAGAGTCGTTAACATAATATAGAAACCTATGACGATCCTCTATGGACGACCCTTTTTTAAAGGTCAACGACCCCAGGTGAAAAACAAACAGCCTCTCTGTCCCAAAAATTTTCAGAGTCGTCTTGGTATAGACACACAAAATAACGACTCTTTGTGACCCATGCTAAGAGTCGTAAGGGTATATCATATTACCCTGACGATTTTTCATAACCTGGAAAAGTTGCAGGTTTGAGTCGTCAGGGTATATCATATTACCCTGATGATTTTTCATAACCTGAAAAAGTTGTAGGGTTGAGTCGTCATTTTTGGTGTCAATACATTGACGACTTTATAGAGTCGTTGGGGTATACATCCCTCGACATTGACGACTCTTTCTCTGTGTTGTGACATATATCCAATCCATGGGAGAATTTAAGATAATCTTACCATCAACACAATCATCTTTGTTACTTGAACCTTCTCCAACATCATTTCCCCTACTTGAATTACTCATTTCTAAAAACCCCAAGTTATCCTCTAAAACCTCCCGTTCTTCTTCTCAACTAACAAAAAAAAAAAAAAAAATTCTAAAATCTGATTTTTAATCTAACATAATCTAACCACACTAATTAAATTAACTTTATTAAGTTTTAATACTAATCATTTAGGGGGTAGTTTACGTATTTAAAAAAAAAATTTGTTAAGGGTGACCCAAATTAGGTTTGGGTGACCTTTTTGTCCTCTAGTGGGAGGCCCCAATTAATATCTATGGCCCCCAATCAAACGAGGCTAATAATTCATCCAAACCGAGACCAGACTTTTTTTTCTTCTTCTTCAGATTTGCGAGAGAGAGACGCTAGAAATTTCTAGGGTATCAATTACTGAATCCTTAAAATAACACTCACAGCTCCAGGTAGTGTCGATGGAGCTGCGGATCGAGATTTGAGGTATTCTTTGTGCTCAGTCATTTCGCAAACATTTCATCACCAAGTTTTAGGGTTTATCGTTGTGATTCAACTGATCAGTTAATCGTTTGATCCGATTTTAAAATTGATTCCAGATTCGTAATTAGTGAATCTAAATCTACATTACCCATCCGATATTTTTGAAGGGGCTATGAGATTGATTGATCTGATGGAGAAGAGGGTGGTTTTGGCAGAGTCGATGATGCTGGAGGGCTAAGTGTTCAAATTCATCAAGGTATCATATCCGCATCCATCTCAAATCCAATTATTATTCTTCCACTCCTCCGATCATGTTGTTTTCATATCATTCTGTTTAGGTAAATGCTTAGTAAATTTGCTAGGTACGAATTTAAACGTTCTCTCTTAAAATTCGATGGTCCAATTTGGGCTCTATCATTACTCGTTTTGATCTACTCTTATTGTTTTTCCAACATGTTTATACTTGTGTGTTGTCTTTTACATTTGTGTCAAGGAAATATTATCAGCTGAACATTTTAGACTACATGCATTCATTAATGAAACATTGTTTAGGTGGTCGCTCTCCGCTTGGATGGATAATGATGGACCTTGTTTGTTTCTCTGCTGCTTGCAGCTTCCAGATATAACGAGGTCTGCAAGAGCATAAAAGATGCTAATCGCAGCAAAGATTG
This sequence comes from Papaver armeniacum, assembly GCA_023531295.1. Lineage (NCBI taxonomy): Eukaryota > Viridiplantae > Streptophyta > Magnoliopsida > Ranunculales > Papaveraceae > Papaver > Papaver armeniacum. The sequence continues at coordinate 1,160,127 of JAJJWW010018709.1, read as the reverse complement.
TGACTGAGAAGGTATATATTCCTTCCGTTTTATTCTTTGAATTTGAACGTCTAGACATAAGAGATCTTTTGATGCCATAACAGGTCAAGTTGCAGGGTTGGTATTGGGTCCGTAATTTTGCTCTAGTGGGATCTGTACCTTAGCGAACATGGCTTAACTATTTGCTTATACTTGTTGTTTTTTCCATGTCTAAATGGGAGACACAGCTTCTCCTTAGCGAACATGACATATCACTCTCATTTTAATCACTATTCCGATCTGTGAATCCTTGTTTTCTTTTAATGTCATTTGGATTTTGTATGAAAGTGCGAGAAAGATGTTTCTCGAGGCTTACCTATTCCATTCTAGTGGTTACGGTAACTAGATAACTACCATGTTTATAGGGTCTTGTGTCTAATTGAAACAGATGATTTGTTTTTGATGAACCCTCCACATCTTCTGAAACCATTGTCAAGTTTGTTACTTACTTGCATTTTATTTGATTTCCCCGATGTTCTTCCCGCACCCTTAAATTGTTTGCATCTTTTGCAAGTATGTAACATGTCCTGCTATTTGTATTTGCCGCTCAGAAATTTGGGCTGTCCGAGGACCAGGGTCTGTCAATAATCGCTATTAACGACAGACCTGGCCAGTCGAAAAAGGTCATTTCTGGCGTAGTGATATCTCTACTTGTTCTTCTTATTTCTTAGGTTTTGAGAGTGCAATGTTAGGATTTTAGGGATTTATGGATAAGATATGAACTATTGGGGTTTCTATTTGATGGTTCATTGTTAGGGTTATACCACTTTCATTAAGGGTGTTTGATTTGTGATTAAACTTTTTGCTGTTTATGTTCTTATCATTTCAGTATTCTGTATACCAAATTGGGCGCTTCTGTATTTCATTGTTGGAATTAAGATGCAGTATCACACATTCAGTGTTTGATTTCTCACACATTCTGTTTGAAGAAGCTATGTGATGAATTAAAAGTATAGTTAATCACGTATATTTTTGGATTGTTGACTAGCACAGTTATTAAGATCCTAATACTACATTGTTAAACCATACTTCTTCACTTATAACTAATATGACGCTAGGAAATGCATATATTAATTTTAGTATTCAAATATTGCAATAGCCGTTTGCAATTCAAATAGGATACATTCAGTACACAACTAATTTGTGCTTGGATATTAATTAGGGAACTTGAAAAGTGGTAAGGAATTTGTCTGGAGTGGATGGATTCGAAGCATACGGAGTTATCTGAAAAGGGATACAGATGAAAAGGTGATGAAGCTGGAGATGAGAAAGAGTACCAGGGATACAACTTAGAGCAGGAAAAGGTCAGGGGGTAGGGCAGGCGGTGTAGATAAAGTTTATGCAAGAAAAGATGTAAGGTCTAAGCAGCCAAATAAGTACCAAGAAGAGACAAGTTGACAAGAGAATCACTAAGCAGCTCTCAAAGGTTCCCAGAGCAAGACTAGAAGTAAAGTTGAAACTTTTCAAAGCAGTAGAGATGAAGGGTTGAGGGGAAGAGGAGTAAGAGCAGAGGCAGGTATGACTTCTGAGGCTCAACAAGAAGAAACTAAGAGGTTTCTGTAAGTCCTGAAGAGTGTTCAATTATATTGAGAGAAGGCAAGTGGGTTGGCAGAGGATGTGGAGTCTATTGCTAACAGGTCCAGTAACAGGCCTCATGGGGGAAAACCTGATAAACAACAATCTGATTGTGCATATATGGTGGCCGCGTTGCTCTGAAAGCCGAGTAGGATCTGTAAATGCAAAGGAAGACAGACATGCAAGTAGTCCGATAGGGTGTAGAATACATCCTATTTACAATCTATTGTTTATGCTTTCTTTGTTATTTTTCTTGTAAATTATGTATTTTACGCTTGTTTTGAGTTTTGTAGCTACTTTGGAGTCACACGGAGGAAAAGAAGAAGAAATCACCCAATTTGGGCAAAAAGGGCAAAATTGTCATTTCATGGGCGAACACTATCGGGAGCCGAATCAAAGTTAAGGGGCAGCTTTCTTTTTGGAATTTCTAAAAGACAGCCAGCGACATGTTAAGGGGCAACCCATGAAAGATTACTAAATGCACCCGTCCTACGTGTTCAGGGCACCCATCAGCTATACCTAACCCTAAACTCGAGAGGCGTTTCTCTCAATCGTTTTACACATCTGAAATTGAGAGATGAATAAGAGCTGAGATGATGTTCATAGCTCGTAGTGAGGAAGATGGTTTATTGAAGAACACAGAGAAGAAATCGACGATGAGTTCAAGCCAGGGTTCTCTTCAGTGAAGATGATGAATCCAAATCGAACAGAGCTACGTATGTAGTCATGAGACAAAGAAGAAACTAGGGTTCGATTCGAGTCTGTTGAGATAGAACAAGAAATCAGAGATGGCGATACGCTACTGGAGAAGATGGTGGTGCTGTTACTATGAAGTGATAATGGATAAATCAGTGGCTAGATGTAATAGGGATGGAGAAAGGAAAAATGGGTTTTGTTCAATCGAGTTAGTAGAGTCTGTCGTTCTTTGCAATCGAAGCAAGAATTGATGACCGGTGGTGTATTTACATGGGGTTTGAATCGATTAGTGATTTGAATTTGGTGATGGTGATGAATTTGCATTCTTTTAGACCGAGATAATGTTAAAGATGGGGTAGGGATGAGTGCTTCAACGAACAATGATGAAGAAGAGATTCAGATTGAGAATTGGAGATGGATTTGAAATGGTGGTGTTATGAAAAGATGCTGCTGCCGAGAAATGGGTTTGCCAAAGAAACCGAGTTCTCTGTGTTGCCTGGAGATGGCAGTGGTAATGGAGCTGGTGAGTGGTGACAAGGTTACTGATGCTGCTCACAGGTTAATGGTGATGCCAACAAAGAATGGTTTGTGGTATGAGTATGAAGATGATTATGGTACTGTAAAATGAATGAATGTTAGATGTATGCTAGGATTGTTACAGGGGAGTAAAGAATGGCCTGGAGAACGGCCGGAAATGCTATGAAACAGAGGGAACTCTGTCTGAATCTCCCCTATGATGAGTCGACTCAGTGACTCGATAAATCTAACTCAGTGAGTCAGTCGAGTAAGCCAACTCAGCCCTGATTAAGACCAGCTGATTCACTCTCTCTGCCTTGACCGTTGACTGACGGTTTGACTCTTTTGACCGTTAGTCCTAACGGTGGACTGACAGAATATTCCGTCGAATATACCGTGACGGCGAAGAATTCAGGTGACCGGCGGCGACTATTCCGGTCGGATTCCGGCCATAATACCAGTTTTCCGGCGACCAAAATTACAGATTTTTGTGCGGATTCCTCTCATGGGTGTGAAGACTTGGGCTTGGAATTGGATGGAGAATTTGGCTCAAATTTGGAAAGAGAAGATGGAAGAGTTGAGAAAGACTTGAATTTGGAAATTGAATCACTATGGAATGAGGATTCTATTCCTTGGAAGATTTGGAGAATATTGAAGCCTATAAATAGAGAAGTTTTCTACATCTTTTACACACCTCTCTACACACACAACACTTGTGTTTTTGCTTTCAATTCTTCTTCTTAATTATTTGTGTGAACTTGAAAATTCTCCTTTTAATTATTTTGTGTGAATTTCAAAAACATGAGTAGCTAATTTTCTTATTGATTGAGGATGAATTCCTAGTTCTTAACATGTTTTGAGTTTTGTTTCAATTCTATCTTGAGGTTTTTCACATGATTATCGATTGTTTTTACTAATAGGAATGTTTATTCACTCATGATTGATTGATAGATTGTTTGGAGTGCACGCTAAATTGATTTGTTAATTTGATCTAAAGCTAGTGAAAGTTAGGAGATAAGTAACCGTTTCTTGACTATTTACATAAGTAGCAAACACGAGACCTTGCGGAGGGATTCCGTGGAGCAATTGTGTGTGAAAACAACGTTAGCAAGTAAACCTTGATCTAAGAGTTTAACTACTAATATTAACCTAATAAGTTCATAAATCTAAATACGTTTATTTAAATTACATCTTGAGTGATCTACTTCTAGGTGGTTTGGTAAATAGAATCCGGTAGTCGAGAACTTCTGTGTCCGGTGATACAAGGGATTTAGGGGTTTCGCACTGATCTAGCTGCTTTACCTACGATTGGTGATAATTTGTGACTAATAACAAGTAGAAAAGAACATAACTTGATTCATTGTTTTGCAGCGAAGAAGGATTCCTTGATCTTGTCTCTCTTATTGATTTCAACTTTAACTTTTAATTGCTTTGTTTATTTTCTTTTGCCTTACACCCCCCTTTTCGTGACAATTTTTACAACTAGAATCTCTTGCTCCTCGTGGGAACGAACTTGACTACACTATATTACTTGTTAATTAGGTGGAAAAATATTAATTAATTTGTTGTGGTTACGACACGCATCATAGTCCTGAGAGAGGTTGAAGGAGTCTCCAGAATCAGATGACTGTGGGTCAGACAATGACAGAAGTGTTGGCCATTAGATTATGGACACAGAAAAAGTAAGTTATTGAGATGATAGATTTAAAGGAAGAAACAGTGGCAGCTGGAGTGATATGAATAGAGACTTGGAATGTCCCAAGTAAAAAGAGATAACAGACCGAGATGCGGATTTTGACCGTGAATGGGAATGAGTATCACAGAGGCAAGAATGTGAGAGGATTGAGATTGAAGTGCTTTACATCAACCTGTATATAGGGAAGTTAGAGATGGGATTGACAGTGGTATGGTATTACAGTTAATCATCTCTGGTAGGTTAGAATGATGTTTGTTATTATTATTTTTTTTGTTTGTTTTCTGGACTTATAAGCTCAAAATGGCAAGAGCACCCAAACCCGACTAATGGTTTGGGGAGGTTGATGGTTCAAATCCATCTGGGTCCTACTCACTCTGAATTTGTTTGTCTTCATTTTTATATGACATCTTTGCCTTGGTGCTTGGAGAGTTTAGTCATGCAATTTGTTCAGGGTGCCTGCATTAAAATTCACTGCTCTATATGCTTGGAACACACCCAAAAAATGGGCTTCCTTCGAAAATAAAATCACTGTAGTATTGTGTCAAAAAATCATTACAGTAGTATTGACATGAACAATTGTACTGAAGCTAGATAAGAGTAAAAAAGTCATTGTGGTATTATGTTCTGGCTATTGTATTTTCTTGATTCTGTAAGTATCTTTTCCTCATGGTAAGAACTAATGAAGATGGAACTGTTGTATCTTGATCCCTTCCTTGCAGTTAAACTGGAAAGTGCCAGGAATGAAATTGCATTATATGCTGCAGTAGATGAACAGGTACTCTCTATTTCACATGGTAAGAACTAATGCACATGGAATTGTTGTATCTCCAATCTCTTCTTCTGAATTTGATCACAGCTAACTGAAAATACCTAGGACATATTTGTTGGTTTCCACTGCACAACTTCTACTGAAAAGCATAATACTTAGTATCCATAGGAACAGTTGATGGTAGTTGAAGCGCTGAAGGTGAAGGTGCAGGGCTCGAGCCGCTCAACCACTGTGAGTGCAAAATATATGCAAAATAAACCGAGAACCCAATCACAACAATACCCAAAATAACAACCAAAGATCGGCATAGATGCCACTTCCTTCCACATCCTTCGAATTGCTTTTGTTTCCTTTGTTTAAGAGTGATGGTCTCATCTCTTATATTGTTTAATTCAGACCACCAAATGTAGACCAACAAGCCTGTGAATAGACAAATCACCACAACAAGAACCGCTACTACTATAATAAGATTGTGATCATGTGAAGGTTGTTGAAAGCTTCCAAGAAAGGAAATGAAATATATGAAGAAAGTAGCCAAAGTGATGATGATCTCCTTAAGAGAATTCACGAGTCTATTTTCTAGTTTTTTCTCTTCACTTCTAATCTCCGTTTGTCGCTCGGTAATCTCTAACTGCTTCACATCTCTTGCTAATTTTTTGAATGGGTTATGTTCAGAGTCAGAGGTAATAACTTCTGTTACTGATTCCTTAATAGCAGCACGCATGTGAATCCAGTATCATCCAATTTAAAAACAAGTTTGGATATTTATCTGACAATCAATTGCAGTAAACTTTGGCACTACAGGGAAGACCTAAATTCAATTGAACCTTAAACCAATATTGATCAAAAACTACACATGGAAGATGAAATTCATGAACAAAATCAGATGAAGTTAATGAAGGAAGGTAATCATGAAACTACTGCAGTTGAAACATTGATATCTAGACCTAAAATAATCATGAAACTGCTTCAGTTGAAACAGTGATATCTAAACCTAAAAACAAGTTTGTAACTCTATCAAACAATCCAATTGTTAGCATTACAGTAAAATCATAATGCCGTATGAACACAACTCAAAGAGTTCTGAAAGTGCAATTCTCCAATCCAATAGAACCTAAAAAATCGTAAATAAGAAGTACCCAAGAAGTGCAATTCTAATGGTTTTACCTATTCACCACCTACATTTTTCCTACAAAACTAGTCATAAAAACCCAAGGTGACCAAACTTGTGGTACAAAAACCCCACTCAAATGTTGGGATCCATTAAAACTCCACCTTAAACAAAATTGATACAAAAACCCCAAATTTCAAAATTGATTTCATCAAATTTTACGATGAAACCAAAATTTGGTTTCATCAAATTCTTTGGGGTTTCATCAAATTTTATGATGAAACTATCTCCTAAATACAACCCATTGATCATTTTACTTACACCTGATATCTAAAACCACCCAACAACTGGCTTAAATAACTTTAGGTTCCAAAATCGTAATCAGTTCTTCTTCGTCTTCCCCACCCTCCAACCAACACCTCTTTTAGTTCGTCTCCACCAACCCGTCATCATCTCCAATCACCTCATTCTTTTTTATTTTTTTTTCATTTTTTTTTCTGTTTATTGTTCTTGTTCAAAGAGATATAGCACGGTTTCTATTTATAAGATATTGCATGCGTTTATTTATTGATTTTTTTAGTTGATAACTGACAGTTAGAAGTATCATGGGAGACAGATTCGAAAAATAAAAGTTTTTTTTTTTTTTTTTTGGGTTAATTAGTACTGGTTGATGTATGGAATGAGGATTCCAGGGATTGGTGAGAACTAATGAAATACCTTGTGCTGGTGCCAAAAACATCAACATATTCATCATGACATTAATCAGATCATGTAAAAGTTGCGTTGTTGTTGGGGTTAACACTTATCATAGATTCATATACATAGGTCAACAAATGATGTGTGTTTGGTCGGTTATGAAGAATATCAAATCATCTCGAGACGAACGTGTACCAACTCTAAAAACAATGATAGATATGGGAAAGGTATCGTGATGGCTAACCACTTGCAGTAAAATTTCTTGGAAGCCAAAACAAACAAACGCCACGGGTTGGAAATCAAAGACGAGACTAATCTGTGGAACTAAAAGATCACTATCATTCACGAAATTAAGCAATGATAGGCTATCTTCCCCTCCAAAGCAATGTTTCAGTATTTCATAATTAATAGTTTTTCCTAATCAATGGTTTTCTGATAAAAAGAATTGTAACAGTTATAGTCAAATTTAATTTAACTTTTGTAGGTGGTAGATAGGAAAAACTAGAATTCAGAACTAGAGCTTCTTTAGAAATTGTGAGTAGGTGGTAAATAGGAAAAACGTGGGTGGTGAATAGGTGAAACCATTCTAATTTAGTAGAACCCACACAAAGATTGATCAAAAACTACACAGGGAAGATGAAATTCATGAACAAAATCAGATGAAGTTAAATTACTTATCAAATAGATCAGAAAGATACATTGGGAGAAGTAAATCTAATCCATAGTTGATAAACAATAACAGAAAGAGGTTTCAGAACAATCAGCCCCAGAAATTCATAACTCATAACAAGAAAACAGCAATCTTTATGAATCATAACTACTAAATTACTAATTAAGCATTCAAGATTTTACAGCAAACAGGAATCACTAAAAAATTACTGACCTTTCATTGTCGGTAATATCCCACCCTCTTTACTGATAGTAATTACATATTCACCTCCATTAACACCATTAATTCCTTGCCCTCCATCGACAGAAGTCATTTCTTGATTTGTATTTACTCAAAACAACTAATAGTCTTTTCAAGAATGAATTATTTACGTTTTTTGTAACAAAGATTGGATCTTTATATTCTAAATGAACTTGGTTTGACTCGAATTCCCTGATCAACTTGGGTTTTGATCAGGAATTTGTGATATTATGATCAATTGATCATCAAAAACAAAAGTAAATTCTTTTCCAGAATGAGGTGTTTTTAGAGGTTTTTTCAAAAAAGATTGAACTTTCGGGTATATAAGGTTTTGATTGAAATTGGGTTGATCAGTATTTTGTGATCGATTTGATTTTTGATCATCAATTTCTGATTTTTAGGTTTTGTATGAACCAGAACTAGAACAATGTACCAGAAGTAGTACTCTTTTTATAAGAGGCTTACCGGGGAAATTTTATTAAAAATGTTTGGGCACCCCAATATTAGATTTTGGGCACCCTCTCCCTGTTAATAAAGGGCAAATCTCGGTCTAACAGTTTGGGTTCCAAAATTTGAGTCCTGAGTGAGATTTGAGTTATGGGTTTGATATTTGAAGCGGTTATACGATTGGGGTGGTCAGGGTTTTCAAACTGATCACTCAGTACTTGTGATTTGGTATGATTTCGTTTTCTGCATTTCCTTCAATGAAAAATTTGGTATAAAGTTTTTGTTTTTGAAGCCATAAAGTTGTTATGGGTTTGATTGACTTATTGATAATTTTACATGGTTTTTGAAATGTTTGTATGATTGGGGTTTTGATGTACTTATGATTTTGTATGATTTCATTTTTTTGGGTCTTTTATGATTTCAAGTCACAATTTATTTCATTTATTTTTGAACTACTTTTATTAGGGTTGAAGGGTTTTTGAAGTGATTGTGTGATTGGGGTTGTTAGGGTTTTGTACATTGTTGAAGGGTTTTGGAAGCGATTATATGATTGTGGTTGTTAGGGTTTTTAGAGTGTTTGTATGATTTCATTTTTCGTATTCATTTCCTATGATGAAAAAATTGGTTGTTTTTGAAGCTATATATGGAGCAGTGGGTTTACTGAGAATAGAAGAAAGCAAAGTGAAAATTGGATGAGCCGACTTGCGGATATCAGGGATGCTGAGAGTATTGTTGCTGTGGTCAAGGAGGTGATGCACTTGTAATTCTAATGCGCAAAATGAAAGCCGGGTTTGATTTTACTAAAGGTGGAAAAACCTGACTTCTTTTTCGAAGATGGAGCTAATCCTGTACAGGTTATTGCTAGTTACTTTGCTGAATGTTGCAAGTCATTTTATGTTGCTGTTTTGTTTTTCCTTGGAGGTTGCTAGCTTAGTTTGATGAGATTCGGTAAAATGCAGATTTTGAAGAGAAATGCGGAGCTATACCTGCCCAACTCTGGTATACCCTGCACAATAATCAGGTAACATAAGCGCCTTTCTTTGTCTGATTCTATGTTTTGAGCTTAAACAATGCTTCTCATTTGGTAGTACCATTCCCACACTTTTGTGATAATTGTCAAACTGCATAACGTTATGTGCAACATTCTCTTATTTGTAAAGAACTGATTAGTAACCACCAAAGATTCTCTTAAATGATACAGTCATGTTCATGTCCAATTTATTGTCGTATCTGTTGCCAGTTAGAAAAATAATTGCCAGAAGAAGGTTAATGATGCTCACTGTATTCCATTTGATATGTATTACTGTGACTGAAACAGAGCTGGAAGCTTACAAGACAAATATGGGGGGTGTGAGGGAGCTGGTTGTTGGCAAGGATGGCGAGTTTCTCGAGACTGATTTAAGGACAATTTCGAGGGTCGACGTTGCAGTGTGAAACGCTAAGTTCAGATCTCGCTCTTAAGCCAGAAGGAATGGGCGAATCATTAAAAGATTTCAGGACTCTATTTTCCCACATCCTTACCAGATTATAAGAATTCTGTTGTGGTTCTGAGGTGAATTTTTGTTGATTCCTGGCGTTTGTAATTCCAGTGGCTATCAATAAGAGAGAACAGATGAGTTTGTAGCAAGGGGATTAGTGAGTACAGAAGAAAGCAAAGAGAAAATTTGAGGAGCTGACAATGTTTTTGTTTCAGATTGTTATGGGGATCAAAATCTTTGATCCAGAAATATCTATGATACTCGGTTCTTTCATCGGCCTCATATGAAGTACAACTCTGGGATGATTCTTCAATGTCCCCTGCACTATTTTGATGGATGCTAGGCAGGGCAACAACTTGATGACCATGTTTGCTGCCCTATCCAAGAGTCATCGCCGTGTGATGTTCTCTTGTATGATATACAGATCTGCAATTTGCTTACGAAGTTATCCAATGCTGCCAGTTCTTCAGGACCTGGCAGAGGACATTTTCTTCTAGGTGATGAGAGGCTGCTCTGGATTAGGGTGTTGTGGGGGCAAGCGGACTCCCAGTCTTGTTCGCCAATTTGATCAGTTTACAGACTACGGAGGAGGTGGCTTTCATCCTGCTGGCAATGAGGTAACATAACTTCTTACTTATCCTGCAAATATATTTTCTTCAGGATGTGCCCTGCATATACTAGTGAGCATGCTTCTTTTCACAGAATAGTTTAGCTCGCTGATGGCCTTCTCTGTTGACTTCTCACTTTTAGAAGACATTTTGATTCGTGAATTGCGGACATTGTCAACCTACAGAATAGGCATTTTAATTAGTGTATGTAAGTATAATTCTTTAGTCTATTACAGTTTGAATAGTGAACATTATATGACGCCTACTTTGAACTGTGTTGTGCGGTATTCAATTACTCTTAATAACTAAGCTATCACAGTAGCATATAGCATCAGGTTCTTAACACAAGACTTAGTGTTCTTTAAGTAGAGAACTAATTTTTGGGGATATTTTGTAGGGAACTAGAAAAGTGGAAGGACTTTGTTTCGAATGGCTGGATTAGAAAAGATTCATCAGAGTTCAAGAAATGGGATACGGATGATTCACCAGATTGGAAAGGTGACAGGGCAAGACAGGCAAGTGTAGAAAGCACACCAATGAAGAAGATGCTGAAGAATGGGATAGTGGCGAAAGAGAATGAGTGTTGGGGCTTGAACTGAGAGCAGGAAAAGGTCGGGGTAATCGTAGAGCAGGCAGTGGAGATGAAGATTACTAGGATGCAAGAAAAGATTCTGAAGAATGGGATAGTGGTGGAAAGAGGAGTATTTGGGATCGTAACTGAGAGCAGGAAAAGGTCAGGGGGAATAAGTAGAGAAGGCAGTGGAGATGAATATGACTGTGATGCAAGGTCCAAGCAGCCACAGAAGTACCTACAAGAGAGAAGTGACAAGATATGAAGCGGTGGATTCCAGGATAAAGAATCAGAAAGCAGTAGAAAAGGTAGAGATGGTTCAGGGAGTAAAGGGCACTGAATCTGAGAATGAGGAGATAAAACTAGAAGCGTGGAAGAAAGGGTTGAGCCTTGAAGGGTAGAGGAGTAGGAGCAGAAGAAGGTCTGAAGAGCAATCAAGTTGTGATAAGGCTAAGAGATTCTGAGAGAAATCAAATGGATTGGCTATAAAGATGTGGAGTCTATTGCTAATAGGTCTAGTGATAGGCCTCTTGGGGAGAAAGCCTGACAAACATAAACAAGGATCCTGCGAAAGAAATAATATGTAAATTTTGTACAATCTCAGATTCTCAGCCATCATACAGCTATAAGGGAAGAAACATAAAAGAACCCCACTGTCATTGCAAACAATTATTTGCTGCATATGAACTTAAAAATTGGAATTTATTTAGATGAAATGAATGAAACACCACTGAATTGATTGACTGAACCTAGTAAAGATCAGAGTTTCTTGCATTCAAGTAACTCAAAACTGTGGATACCAAAAAAAAAAAAAAAAAAAAAAAGTAATTCAAAACTGTAAAAGGAATTAACATTGAACTGATTTGATATGAGGAGCTAACAATATGATAGTACACTAAAGGTGAAAGGTGAAAAAGACGGATGCTTGCAGAGTTATTGTCATGACATGTTTGATATGAGGAGCAAACAATGAGGCGACGTGGCACAACCTAAATGGTAAAGAGGGGAATGATCAAAGGTCGGGATTTATTGTCCTAGATATGGACCCTAGTTAGCAATTCGGAATTCGGAAAACGTACGGAACGGCAAACGTACGAGTATTATACGGTTTTGTAAAATTCAGATTCGGTCCAAGATTCGGTCAACGGGACGTGATTCGTCAGTAATTCGGAACGGCATACGTACGTGTATAATTCGATTTATAAATGTGAGTTCGATCAAAAATTCGGTATCTATATATACTAAATAATTTATATTTATAAGGTCATGATGACCAATTTTTATGCATATGTGTGAGTTATTTAAAGAAAAAATAAAATTAATATGATATATTAATAATATATACAACATTAGTTATCCAAGAGGACGTGGTATAGTGGTTTACATGCTTGGTCAGTGAGTTGAGATCTCTCTCACCTTCACCTTCAAAAATTTTCGGTCATTTTTATTTCATAAAAATTACAACAACGTCTAATATTGGGTCGTGTATGCCCTGGAGGCGGAAACCCCAAAAAGTGGGCCTTTAAAACGTAAAAGCTAAAGAATTTATGGCGAATTAAGCGGGCGTATCATTCGGGATTCGGGATACGTAAAATTCGTGAACGATTCGTGAATAATCCGGGAATGCCACATAATACGCGACTTGGGTTCGGAGTTGCAAACGTACGCGAATAAAACGGTAAAATTCGTGATACGGAAAAATTCGCGAATGATTCGTGAATCATTCGCGAACTTACTAACTAGGATATGGACTATAATAGTTATCTCGGTTATAGAGTTTTCCGTTCCAGTTTTATCTTCTGTTTTTTTACTGCAACAACAAATGTCAGTGAAGCCTTTCCAGAAGTCCTTACTCCATTTGGTGAAAGACAACCGTTGAATTCAGATATGCACTCAGGAGGATGTTTTTTTTTTTTTGGACTAAATTCTTCTTCTAAAATCTGTAGTTTTATTTTTTATAAAAAATAATAATAAAAAAATGTTGGCGAGATTATTGATATACGGTAGACCCAGAATAATTAGGGTATACCAAACAAGACAAAATACGATTATTAGGAATGCAACCAAAAGGACTAAAGTCCCTTAGCCACATATTTTAGAAAATGACTAATATGCCTCTGTTTAATACAACACTAATCAACCATAGAATTTTTCCGGTACCCACCGCTCCGGGATCCACACAGAGGTGTGTGGGTTTTGGCTCCCACTACATTGTGTGTTGCGTGGGAATTTTGGGGGAAAAAATCCTCGGTATATTAATCATATCCGGACCCAAATGACTTGTGAAAGAGGAGAGATGTGCGGCACTTGGGAGCTTCCAAAAGAAATAATTTTATTTTATTTTGTGGGTTTACTAAATAACCTTAAAACTTTAAGCGACCCAAAATAAGAACGCGTAATTGGGGATATATAAACTAATTTGGGGATATAAGAAAAAAAATAAAAACATGATTTAAATAGTAAAACAAGCTCACCCCTATTCGGGTAATTTATGTAATCTCCTTACTAATCATATTTAGTGGTTAATTATAATTAGTCAAGTTAATAGATTAGTTTGATAATAATTAGTATAAATCACTATCATTGGATGCAATAACATTAAATCAAGATATTTATGATCACGAAGGTTTAGGTGAAGAACCAACCCAGGAAAGTACACAAGTTGAACATCTGCTCCAACAACATTGAATTTGATTATTTTTTCATTGAATTCACCATTGTTACGCATGAAAAACTCAATGCCGGCATGGTAAAAGTATGAACACCATGCCAGCAGGGACCAAATCGGCATGGTATTCATACTTAATTTCACCATGCCGATACACAATATCCCCAAATTTTGAAATCGTAGTCGGAATTTTAAATATAAATAGTGCTCCTTAAGTACATTGCCGACATAGAAAATTCATTCGAGCACGCCGATAGTAGTGTCGGCATGGTACATTGCTTAACTTTCTATGTCGGCACATTATGCAAATTTTCCAGAAATTTGAGTTTTTTTCACTTGTCTATCGACATTGGTAGTTTCTATCGAGCATGCAGGCAATAATTCCGGCATAAAAGGTTAACCACCGAGCATGCTGGGAGTAACCACCAATAATATTTGTACCTTCCCAACTTGTTATGAACTCGTTATGGCGTATGTATGGACAATCTAAACAACTATATGAGCAAGGAAGTGAAGTACTATTGAAGAAGAAGATCCAAAGATAAAATTCAACTCATTCAAATAAAGGAGTTCTTGATACCATATTGAAGAGAACGATAATACGAAGTGAAGGAAAAAAGAATGAGGTCATTCCGAGTTCGGATGAAGAAGTTACGGGCAAAGCAGCCGACGCGAAGAAAAGTGATCTACAACACCAAAATCAGCACAATTGGTACTATGCCGGAAGTTACACTATTTCAGACATATTTTATGTATGTTTTTGTCCTCAAATCAACACGGTTGGGAATCGAGCATGCCGGACAAATAAGTTCGGGGACATACTTTTTGAGCTATTTTGATCCCGACATGGTATTCAAACTAAAAACAATGCCCGCAAAATATATCGGCATGGTATTCACCCTAAATGCAATGCCGACACAAGATATCGACATGGTATTCAAACTAAAAACGATGCCGGCACAAGAAATGGACAGAATATTCAAACTAAAACAATGCCGGCACAAGAAATCGGCATGGTATTCATCATGAACACAATGCCGCGAGTGGATTGAAACTGAAACTGAAAAATTTATAGTTTATGATTCTAACCTAAACGAAGTTTTAAAAAAACAACAACACTTTAAATAAGATTAGGTATCACGTACCTTCTCAATGAAGCCATTTCCTCTTCTTTTTCTTACTCAACAACAATTCAATTTAACCTATCTTTAAGAACTTGTTGGGGTTTGATTTTGAATTCTCTAGACTTAACATGCACAAAAAAGTAGATATAGATATGGATTTTAGGTTTTAGTTTTATGTTTTTTAAAGGGTAGTTTAGTAACATCGCCTAGGAAAAACACCCCTTAGCAGAAAACTAAAGATGGGAATAATAATTCATATCCCACAATTAGTTTTTATATCCCAATTGTGCGTTCCAAAATAATACACGAAAGGATTAAATAAATAAATAAATTATTCTCCTCGAAGTGAAACAACACTATAAATATGAACTACAAAGTTAGATTCGTCGAGTCCCTTGCTCTTAACATATCTGGATGTATTTGAATTGAGATTGTAAATGAATAGCCTTTTATTTTTTCTGAGCAATAACTCACCTTTTTTGTACTGAAGTACTTCAACTATTAATTTGTTTGCCCAGCGCCCGAAACTGTCGTAGTGTTGCTTCCGAGTAAAAATGTCGTTCATGGGAAAATTCACAGTGTGCTGTTTAACCCAACAGTTGGTTGCCTGATTTAGTACCGATAACTGAAGTTTAAACCATTATGAAAAATCACATATGTATAATTCCTCTTCGAGCTCAAATAGATGCATATTTGATATACGTGGCTCTGACATACTAAAAAGTCCATCATCCCATATTGTTGCGAACTTCTTTGTTTCAAATTCGAATGACACAACAAGATGGGAACGAGAGGGGCGTGCACTACTTGAAACCTAAAAAGACCACCGATCAACCATCCAGTAAAGTGTCTTGTTCACGGTTACAACAGGCTTATTACAAGATGGAGGGTATGAGAAATTTCCAACCGTTTCATATGATTCGTTCCCAATGTTAAATGTTTTGAACTCAAATGGTGTACCCTTCCAGGAAACAAAAAGCAATTCCATTATTAAAGAAAAAAAATAAAACCCACACACGTCGAAATGCGAATGTGGAAGACAACAATGAACATTCTCAGATTTGTAATACGATTCTTCACATAGAAAACATGATCTTGCTTAAACTTAGAGGTAGAGAACATGTTGTTCGTAAATAAAAGAAACCCATCATGTGAACCAATAAGAAGAATAGGATTGTCCTTTTGCACGTAGCAAGAGTCGATTTCAACAATTTTTCTTTAAATATTATGAGATTGAGATTCCGTGTCGATAAAGTAAAGCTCCACATCACCATCGGAAAAGAACTTGGGAATATATTGCAAAATTATCATTGGTGGTGGTAAAGATCGATTAAGCTGCAATCGAGTAAAATATCGATTTTCGGTTAGGACTTTGAATGCTTTAGAATCACGCTGGCATTGGAAGATACACTTAGGTGAAACCCCTACTAAGTATGTCTTCAATCATAGAATCTGGAAAATCGGGGAGGTCAATAACATTAATATTGGTTTTATTTTGCGAAAACAATCCGAGTAGCTCTCTCCAACATTCGGGAACCACCCCAGCATGGAACAATAATATTCATCTTATAATCTGTAATTAGTAAAATCATGAAGCAAAATTACTTTCATAAGTTAAAACATAAAAAAATATCTCTTCTTCACAATTTTACTGCATGGACATGAACTAGAACCTAAATTCCGTGTAGAGAGATGGAATCGAACCTCCACATAACTTTGGATACCCAAATTTAGCTTGGAGACGCCTTTTTTATTATATATATATATAATATATCAATAGCATAAAAAAACGTTGACTTTGTCTTATGATAAGCCAAAGGACAGATGAGATTGGGCGATTGCGTCAAAGGACGGACTAGATTGTCCGGTGGCTTATGACAAGCCAAAGGACGACTAAGATTAGTCGGGTACCTTTCGACGGCTTTGATTATGCCTTGGCCCTCAATATCGATGCTAACCGTGTCTCTGCCCGCCATACTGACCATGCGGTGCCATCGACCTTGGTCCCGTCTAATTCAACTCTGTCTCGACTCTTTCCTCGCCAATTATATGCAACGAAAAAACTCACGATAGTACACTATTATGGACGAAATTGATCAGACTTCAGACTTGGCCGCCCAACTAATAACTTTAACCTAAGGCTTAGTCCTATGGGCTAGATATCTAGCTGCTAGATTGGCCATCCACGTCAGCCTGGGCAACCTCCTAACCCCTATGGAATGGCGAATCTAGCAGAGAAAAGCTGATCCGTGCAGCGTCCGACGCCGATCCAAACAAATACTCAATAATTTCCCATCCCATCAATTTTGTATTTGGACATTTATTTGGATATTAAAATGTATTAAATATAGACGGGTCAGTACACCTTCTCTGCTATGGTGATGTTTACATGTACGTACGTGATGTTTACCTGTACCTTTTGGATATTAAAATGTATTTGCTATGAGTACTTCTCTGAATTCTAAAATATGCAGTACGTTTAGCAGTTCCCAACGAATAAGCCATGCAGTAGCTCTCAAATTTCAAAGTGGGGTACGTACTTCTTTGAAATTCATAGCACTCAACGCCGCTTCATTCGGCGTTTGCATCACTTTTTGAGCGCCGCACCATTCAGCGTTTCAATCTCGCCGATAGTGCGACTACGAGCAACTGCTAGGAGAGAGAAGTAGCCAGATTGAGTGTTAACTTTTTTTCCCACACTTTTTTCATGATTTGCAACACTTTTTGGCCAATCTAGCAGTCCAATCTAGCCCATAGGACTTAGCCTAACCACTAAGGCGGTTGGCGGAGTTTAAGTCACGGACCCAACCGTATAGCTAGCCGGCGCAGATTATTCTGCATGAACGACCATATTGAACAACTACTAAGAGTAAAGCTTAGAGTTTCTAAACTGAATCGGATTCCTATTTATCTCGATTTCCTAATTAGAATTCGTAGTTTTACACTATATAGATAAACAGATATAGGTATACGATATACCCAATCAATCTCCATAATATTCTCTCATGTATTCTATACAATTCTCTTTTCTCTGTTTACATCAATTTTTACACCAACTTAGTTTTGAGGTACGATAATAAATTACACATTCTCGTATCAATTCAAATTATGAGGTCACCGTTAAATAGATTTTATAAAGTTAAATTTTCAAATAGGCGCTCTTGAAAGGAAAAAAAATTCACATGGGCTATTTATTTAGGTTGTCGTGAATTATGCCTACGACCCGATGGATTAGGTTAATTCCTATGTCGGTAAGTTAGCTTTAAACAATATCCAGGCGATCGTCGTACTCACGTGAGGTTGGAAAATTCTTATAGGTCCAGGCACCGTCTTCTAAGTGTGTCGAAGAAGCGACCGAACTACGCGTGCTGGCATGGAAATAAAGAGATGCGGAGAAAACGTACTGCTCTAAAGGAGAATTTTAAACATATGGAAAATGTGAAAGAACTTAACTTAAGGTGGCTAAAGAGGTTTGTGAGAGACAAAAAAAACCGAATTGAACAGACTGAGTTAATTGATGCTCTCCTTTTGGTGATAAAAGGTTGCAACTGATTTTTTTCGGAAGCCAATAAGATACAGTATATAGGTAAAGCAATCAAGCTTCAAGATTGTAAGTAACGATTTATGCTAAATCTACCGAGATTCTCGACTGTATTATTTTTACAGTTATTTGGATGAATATTCCTTCGCGCCTTGATATACCGAGTAGTTCTGTTCCTGCCACGCAAGGAAAAGACATAGAGGGTCAAGGATAGATGAAAACGTATCCTTGAACGGTGATCAGCAATAGAAAATGATGTGATTTTAATTTGATTATCGTGCAAAATACTGATAGCTGTAAGTCTTGTGGATGATCGAAGCTAGCTCTTGATGTTAGCTTCCCGCTAATTGCTGCATGCTCTCAATGTAATGTTTCTAAAATCTTTTGTCTAAATTTGAAACGGTTTTAAGATTTTATTTCTTTTTTGCTCGGTAATTTTTTAAGCATGCTTATCAAATACTCCCTCTGTTTTTTGAAAAGAGATACTTTCACTTTTTCATTTTAACCTAAAAATAGGTCAAATTGAAAAAGTGAAAGTATCTCTTTTCCAGAAACGGAGGGAGTAACAATTATCTGTTAGAGGGCTACCCTTAGAATCTTTTGAGAAAAAACAGATTTTCAATGTAGAGTATTGTACACATATTGTAAATCAAATGACATCCGAAAAATTCCCACGTAGATAAACATTAGTACTTTAAGTGCATAACTAACAGTGCCCGTACTCATAATTACATAGCATTCTATTTATTTTTTTACGTTTATTCTTTTGTTTTTGTTTTGTGCTCCTAATTCATCTGAAATAATCGGTGTCACCGGCAAAGTACAAATGCGCTTTGATTAAATAATGATTCACTTATGAGAAGTATCTCTATTCCCCATAGTTTTCTCATATATCATTCTATACATATACCTGTAATTAACTATTAGCTATTAGCATTGGATTATTCTCTAATCAAATTGTTACTTGCATCTGTTCACAATTCTCCTATAATGGAACATATAATTAGCAATAGAGGTTGAGCCCCGGCCGTAGGCCGGGGTGAAACCTAGTATATATATATATATATGTTTTGGTTATGGATTTTTTTTTTTTGTTGGAGTCATACTCATGCTGTGAATATAAAAGTTATATTTTAACTAATATCATATGTATGAATGGTGTATGGAGAGTGTACGAGTGATGTCAAGTTATGAGAATGTACACACGTGAGTGTGGGCTGTGTGTGAGTCGAGAGATGAGACCCGAGAGTTTTATATTGAGAGAGAAAGGGCTGAGTATATAAATTCATGTCATGTGTCTGTATTTTATTATCTTTCTCGTAATCAAATCATTGATTCAAGTCGTCTCCAATACAATGTAGACATTCAATTTATTGAATGTTATCATGGTATCAGAGTTGAAAATCAAAATTCTCAGAGGTATCGATCCATCTTTCACTAATAAACCTTAATATTTTTTTTAATCCTACTTCTTCTGCTACTGTCTTCATCAAAACTCTGTTGTTCTTCATCAAAATCTGCAGTTACAATTCATCTATCGGAAGAATTAAATATCTGATCTAGATTTCTTACCTTAACATCTTCCAATTTCATCTTCCACAAAAGTTTGTCATCATAATTAGGTTGTTTTTTTGCAATCATATTTCTTAATCAAGATTGTTGTTCTTGATTCTTGATGCCGAGAGAGTCTGAGCGTATTCTAGCTCGCTATACACCAAGGTCGAGTTAGGACGAAAACTTAAAGTCGTTCCCCTGATTGGGTTTAACAGAAGATTGATAGGTTGTTGGTCGCAATTCTTATTCAAGGCAGTCATCAACAAGGTGTTGAAGAATCTTGTGTTTCTAATGATGTTTCTGAGTTAAGTTTCGTATCAGAGTTGTGTTGAATCAAAAGGTTTGAGTTCTCTTTATATTCTTCTTGCTTCTTATAGAGTTTTATTTGAAGTTTTCATGGAGCTAGTATGAAGTTGTGATTACTGATGGTTCCTAGTGTGAAGTTGAATTTGATCCTGATGCTGGTATTAAAACGCCGTCAAGAGGATTAAGAATGTATTTTGAATCTAAATTCAGTTTGTAGGGTTTGAGCTCTTGGTTATTTCAATTTCCTGTTTGGTGTTTGGATTGAAATCTCTTGCCTCATCAACTATCATCTGAGTCTGTGCTGGTAATCTCTAACTTTACCTTTATATTACTTTAGTTTTAACCTCATGTGTTCATCTTCTACATCACTAGCTCAACAACAGAAAATTCTTTCTTCAAAAGCTTTTTCATCATAACTAGTTTGTGATAGCTAGTTTTTTAATCAAGTCCTACTTGTGCTGATATATACCTGGAGCTTCTAAATTTGAGCATGCCTATCTCTGCTATACATTTTCTAGATTAGAGAGAAGCATAATGTTGTTCCATTCGAAAGTGAGGAAAATTTTCTCTTAAATCGCAGATGTACATTGGTGAGTGCATGAAGTGAGTGTTTGCTGCACTATATGTGCTGAGTACAATGCGTAGTGAGAAATTCGCAAGTGTTCTCATAAGTGTTTCATGTCCGAGACACCTTGTTCTCATTAGTCTGAGAACCTATCCATGGCATACAAAATGTTATACCTGCACTAGCCTCATTTGTATAACCTATCCTTGACATGTTTGATGTCATCTCGCTTTGGTTCTCTAAACTCATCTAGGCTTCTAAGCTACTATTAAAATTGTTACAGCTCTGCGAAAAAGATTCAACATCTACTGCATTGCCTATCACTGCTGCATCAAAAGTTTCAGGCCTGTCTTCTACTACAGCTGCCGCTACTACGTCATTCTTAAGCGTTGCAACTGCTTCTCTCTGGGTATTATTTTCTTATACTATGCTCTACTTTCTACAACAACCTCATATGTCAGTCTGCTATGATAAATGAAAACACTACTTCTTGTATCAACTGTTGAATCCTATATGTGTGTTCCAGCTATTAGATTTGATTTCTGAAGAACAATGGTTCAGTCATGCGGTACTTTGTATGGAGTGTTTGTGAGTGCAATCTCAAGGTCTCTCTCAAGCCCCATTGAGCTTGAGGGAGGGTAATAGCATATTATGAATGGTGTATGGAGAGTGTGTGAGTGGTGTCAAGTTATGAGAGTGTACACACGTGTGTGTGGGCTTTGTGGGAGTCGAGAGATGAGACCTGAGAGTTTTGTATTGAGAGAGAAAGGGATGAGTATATAACTCATGTCTTGTGTCTGTATTTTATTATCTTTATCCTAATCAAATCATTGATTCAAATCGTTTCCAATATAATGTAGACATTCAATTTATTGAATGTTATCATTCACTGCTGCTGGGATTTCTGAGATAGCTCTCTTGAACGTATGGGAACCCCACGGTCCCCACTCAAGATCTTAAGGGACTTATTCGTTTCACGTGGCACCTTCTCTATTGGCATTCCGATTTTAACACGACTTTTCAAATGAGAACAAGATAATAAATTTCACCATCCGAACGAAACACAATATATAGATATGATGAACCCAAAATCCGGAAAGGGTTTTTACGAATAATTCTTTCGAACTCGGTCTTACTCAGAAAGGGTGCATGGCATCTCTAGTTATGCAGTAACTGGAGGACCAACATCGGCAGTGTCCATGACAACTCACATATGTATATGTGTTAGTTTCGAAATTATGGCAGCGGGATTCATGGAACCCGAAGAGACATAGACGTTATATATATATATATACAAGCCTCTAACCCGATGCATACACACCGGAAGTGTGCAATTCGTTGTGCTTAAGATTGTCATTAACTTAGCCTATTTTATTAATTTGAACTATAGTCTCATATCTTTTGGGTCCGCAACTTTATTTGGTGATCAATCCTGGTGGCACGATTTTATCGTCGTTTGAAGGCGACATTTGTTTATCTTTGTGATGTATAGGAACAAAGAAATTTGCACGTGAGCAAGCCCTCAATCGTTTCTGAAATCCAATGGTGTAAATTTGGATACAATTAGAAATAAGTAAGACATCATCGACGTAGCATTCTGTATTTCAAGTTAGATAATGTAGTTTACACACCTGCCCAAACCTTGCCCAAAGTCCCTTTTTTTTTTTTAATAAAGGGCAAAATTTTTATTAGAGATGATACTTCATCAAAGTGATGAAGCAATCAACACAAAAGAGATAGCTAAGCTATCTTTGAATTACAGGTTGCCAATTACATATAAGGGTACTCAAAGAGTATCCATGAAACAAATTTGAATTTAAAGACCAATTATACAAAGAGCATTTTGAAGATATGATCATCTGATCCATATTTCTCCTCTGATTTCTGTAAACTCGTCCATTGCGCTCATTCCACACTGTCCACCAAATAGAAAATGGCAATAAGCTCCAAATTTGTTTCCTAAAATCTGTTGTCTTATATCTTTTCCATTTCTTTTGACAGTATCTGCGAAAACCCAACTGACCTGAAAACTATCCAAATAGTAGTGCCATAATTTCCTATTTTCCACACAGTGAAGGAATAGATGCTCTTGTATTTCAGGCTCAGCACCACATAGGACACACAAATCAGACTGCACACCACCATGACAAAGAGTCCACACAAGAAATGAGATTTTCGTGAGGTACCTTAGGATTCCAGACTTGTTTATGAGGAAAAACAAGTAAACCATCAACATCTAGTGCTTCATAACAGTTTGCAACAGAGAAATCACATTCAAATCCCCATTTTCTGTTGTCCTCATCATCAATAAGATGTGCAAAATCACCTAGTATCTGTAACATATCAGCAATTTGACATATTTCTTGATCCTTCAGGCTTCTTTTGAAGTTAAAATTCCAGGCTCCATTAGAAGAAATCATATCTTTTACCGTAGCCGATTTTGCTGCTGAGATTTTGTATAGTTCCTCAAACCTATCTTTCAAAACAACCTAACCCACCCATTTGTAACACCAGAAACTAATGTTCGTACCATTCTTGAGAATAAGATTAGTGTTATCCTTTATAAACTGTCTAGATTTTAAAATGCCAGACCAGAGACTCAATCCCCTAGACAATTTAGAAGTATTAGGAAAAAAAGATGAGAAGTTACCACCAAATTTTCCCCGAACTATCTACCTCCAAAGTGCCTCCTTCTCTTCACCATACCTCCATATCCATTTACACTGCAATGCCCTGTTAATCAGCTTAAGTTTGTTTATCCCAATACCTCCTCTAGATTTTGGTACGTTAGCTTTTGACCATGCGACCCAGCTCCTATTTCTATTTGTTGCAGATGAACCCCATAAGAAATCACGCATAATTTTTTCCAGCTCCTTTACAATACTGGCAGGCATCTCAAACATGGACATGTAATAAATTGGCAGACTTGCTATGATACTGTTTATTAAAATTAATCTCTTCCCATTAGACAAATATCTCGTTCTCCAACTACTCAATCTTTGTTGACATCTGTGGATGATAATCTCCCATATTGCTTTATTCTTGAATTTGCTACCTAATGGAATGCCTAAGTAGTTTAATGGAAAACTACCTAACTGACACCCAAAAGAAAATGCACAATCAACTCCATTATGATCATCCCCAACTCCCACCACTACACTTTTTCTGTAGTTGACCTTGAAGCCTGCAAATACTTCGAAAATAAACAAAATATTTTTTAAATTGTTTACTTGCTCCACTGAGTCATCTAAGAAAACCACTAAATCAAGGAAGATTTTATGAGTGTGAACCCATCTGGCCCTAGTGCCTTATTAGAATCAAAATGCCATATTACATTTTTAACTTCATCTTCCGTGAATGGTTTCTCAAGGGAAATACTATTAGAGACAGAAATTGCTGGCAAGTCTAAATCCTCCAAAACAGGTCTTGTCACATGTTCTTCAGAAAAAAGATTTGTATAAAACTTTACAGCTTCCTCAGCAATTTTAGTTTTGTCATAAGAGATATCCTCATTAATATCCAGACAATTTATATTGTTACAAATGAATTTATAAGAAGCTATTTGATGTAAATACCTTGAGTTCTTCTCAGCTTCCTTTGCCCAATTCTCTTTTGCTCTTTGTCCCCACTTCCTTGCTAAATTCAAAGAAATTGAAACATGTTTAGTTCTAGCATCTTCTCTTTCAACTACCTCAGAAGTTGACAAAACAATGGCATCCTCTTCTTGCATATCCCAAGAGTCAATCATCCCCTCAAGTTGTTCTAATTGTGTTTGTAAATCTCCCAATGATTTCTTCCAAGGCTTAATAAGAAATTTCAGACCTTGAAGTTTTTTTGCAAACACAAAGCTTGGCCTACCATAGAAATTTAAGTTCTGCCACCACACTTGTAACTTAGGTAGAAAATCTGGATGTAAAAGAAGATAATTGTCTATCCTGAAAGGAGCTTTGAATTGAAGTCCAGAATTGAAGTGTAACATGATTGGAGTGTGATCCGACACAGGCTCTTACTTGCAATATTGAAGGACGCTTGAATTTCCAATCAGCAGTCACCAAAAACCTATCTAGTCTAACTAGCAATGGAGGAATCTGAGAGTTAGTCCAGGTGAACTTACCTCCAGCCATAGGCAAATCAACTAGCTCATGTAAATTGACAATTTTTTTGAAATATCTTCTATTTCTTATGTTGCCACCAGGTAAATTTCTTTCACTCTGTGAAAGAATTGCATTAAAATCACCTCCCAAAAGCCAAGGGTCTTCAAAAAGAATTCTAATGTCTGACAACTCTTGCCAACATTGTTGGTAGTATCCTGCATCTGAAGCACCATACACAGCTGTGAATAACCAAGAAAAATTATCACCATTGTTTCTGAATTTAATGGACAAAGAGAAAGCACCCATAAGATGATCTTCCATATGCAAGACTCCCTCCTTCCACATAATTATAATCCCACCAGAAGACCCATTGACGGTTGGTAAACATAATTACATCTTCCATTAGTTGATTTTCAGAAGACCCCAAAGTCCTTCATTAGTTGATTTTATTATAATCTTAAAAACTTTCGATATAGTATCATGCCGGTCTTTCGTCTTTCGTCCTCCCATCGAACTCAGAGACGATTTTATTTATCGCCACATCGGGTCACATATGAAATTTAGGGTGGTCCAATAAATTTGCATATTTTAATTTATAATTGTACGTACGTGCATGTCATATAGTGTTGGTCTTGCACTACATATTGCCGAATTTTCTACATAAGTTGAATTTCCTGCATGCTTTCGTATTTTTCTATTGGATAGAAATTGTATCATAGGGATATTAGTCTGAAAATTTTTGCAAAGTCAATTATGGTGAATGAAAAACTAACCTCTCTGTGCTTGATTCGTCGTAGTGACTTTCCTCGCAAGTTTTCACTTCATCTTCTTTAGATTTATCTTTCTTTTGATTGCCTACATCAATTTTCTTGAACTACTGCACGATCTTTTATTTGTATATATATTCAGATAGAAGTCCTGTTTGAACCTTTCAATCAAAAAAAAGTTTTACTACTGGTTTCCACTTGTGTAATATCTCCATACAACACCTTCTTTACAGCAGTCACTATATTGTACGGAATATCTCACATATAAATCATTTTTAAGGATTTTTTTTTTTCCTTTTCCGAAAGGGTATGTAAAAATTTGAAGGAGCTTCTTTTGAAAGGATGTGAAGCTGCATTTTGGTTGTCAATTGGTATTTTAAGATGTTGATGACATGGTAGTGACTTGTCAAAACGTGATTACATATTTACATGGATGATTACACCACAAATCAAAATGTTTATAAAAATGCCATGTGGCGACTTGGGTCTCTTATGTATTGGAAAAGAGGCCTGTGATTCGTCCGATGTGCGGTGGAATAGTGAGGCTCAACGACTTCTGGTGGTACAAGAATAACACACGAGTAGTTCATCATAAGAAAGGTGAGCTGTTAGTGAGACACATTAATAGATTATATTCTTACAATCTTCATTCATGTTCCTGTAGAAATTTTGAGATAGGATTTGCAGATCATACTTTTCAACTTCAAGCAACAATGCATGATTGATAGTCTTGTTTCTTTTGAAGGCATGGATAATACTCCATCCGTCCCACCATTAGATGACCTACTTAAGTTTAAATTTTGTCCCATCATTAGTTGACCTATTTCATTAAGCAAAGGAATCTTCTAAAATTATCCTTTTGAATGATTATCGTAAGTATAAGAAATATGTATAATTTGATATTCATATTTATACTCGTTGCGTAGGTGTTTTAAAATGCTTTTCAATGATACAAAGTTTATGAAAATCCATGACATAGTTTGAGAGATAAATCATTTCTAAATTTTACAAATTATCACCCGTAAGGGTATAATTGTAAAAATACTTAAAAAGTCTCATTTTCATTACTTGCCTTAAGAATTGTGCAAACTTGAACTAGGTCATCTAATAGTGGGACGGAGGGAGTATCATTTTTAATTAATATTTAGTATTTATTTTTTAAGACGGACGAGAAAATGTAGAAGTCAAGAAAAGGCCTTCAAGTCTTGGGTCAGGAGGATTTCCGGTCTTTTTGTTCTTCATAGAGTATGTTTTCAAAGTACACACCTGATCAATTCTCTGATGGTCTTAATATTATTATTTTGATGATTCTGAAGAACAATTGACCAATTTTAAAAGTCTTCTCTCTGGTATGGAGTTTATTATCTCTGTTCTTCCCATTTTTTTTTTATCTCTAGAAGAAAAACATGCAAACTACCATCTCCAAAGTCATGCAAACTAAAGAGAAAAATAATTGTTTTAACCAAACGATCGAACATAACACTTTTCTTGATTAACCAAATCTTTAAATGCTTTTCTTGCTTTCGCTCATAATAGAAATGTGACATGGAAACTTTCAATGAAAACAACTAGCATGCTTTTCTCTTTACAAACTCAAAGCTAGATCATATTTTCTTTACGAAGGCAGTATTGCAATAACAAAAGCTCCAGGATATAAAAAAGCATAAACAAATTTTCCTCGTCATTTCCCCTCTCCACCTGCAAGAAAACCTCCCTTACCAAAAATATCTAAAAATCTTACCCAATTTTTTTTTTTTTACGTAGATACCAACATACTGGTCAAAATAGGTTTTACTGAGACCAATATTTCTTTGTGGCACCAAAGACTTGCCCGATGACATTAAGATGAGGGAGGAAATTGAATTGGTAGTAAATGTTTTACATAGAACTGTCAAATTTGAACAGGTGACTTTAACCCTCCTACATTTATGGAAATTTGCTTGATTGTGTCTTCTTGCGTAGTAAATTTATCCTCCAACCCAATAACTGATCCTTTAATAGAAGCAAGCATCTCAGGTATATCAATCTTGTATTATTAATCATGACATTACTTTCTTTAGTTCAAAAAATGATATCTAACCCAATTTGGAACAACAACCTAAAAACATTACACTAACATTACACTAAAATTAATGGGCAGTTCACGGAAGATAAGCAGTTAATCAAAGCTTCAATTACTGATTACTTCTCGTCTCTTTTTTCAAAAGAAGACCTCGCCTCGTCCTTCTATTGCTAACATGAAGTTCAAACAGTTGACCTCTGCTACAGCTATCGGGCTAGAGGCTACCATTACAGAACAAGAATGTGTAGCGGCTTTAAAGAAGCTAGGACAGGACCGGACTCCTGGCCCGGATGGTTTTCAGGTGATGATCATTTCTAGATGTTGGCACTTCATGGGGAAAGATATCATGAAGGTGGTGAAGGATTTTAATCGTTGGGGAACTCTAAACTGGAGATTGAAAAATATTTTTCTCTCTTTAATTCCAAAACAAAAAGGACTGGAGGAAATCAAAGATTTTAGACCCATCGGTCTTATGAATAGTGTTTATAAGATGATTTCCAAGGTGCTAGCAGAGGGACTTAAAGTGGTGCTTCCCACCTTGATTTCGGATCAGCAGTCGGCGTTTATTAAGGGAAGACAAATTCTAGATTGTGCTTTGGTTGCAAATGAATGTCTTGATTCGAGAATGA
This sequence comes from Papaver armeniacum, assembly GCA_023531295.1. Lineage (NCBI taxonomy): Eukaryota > Viridiplantae > Streptophyta > Magnoliopsida > Ranunculales > Papaveraceae > Papaver > Papaver armeniacum. Next base: position 1,131,726 of record JAJJWW010018709.1, on the reverse strand, counting down.
AAAGTGGTATACCCATAGTCATTTGTAAAATTGATTTTGAAAAGGCATTTGACCACGTCTCATGGGAATTCGTTGATGAAGTTCTGCAGAAGATGGGGTTTGGGGAACTTTGGCGTAAATGGATACATGGTTGTATTAATAACACTCCAGTTTCTGTCTTAATCAATGGGTCGGCTCACACAAAGTTCGTTACTGGAAAAGGGCTAACTCAAGGTGATCCCCTTTCCCCGTTCCTGTTCTTGATAGTTTCGGAAGCTCTGAATTTGATGCTGCAATTGGGTCATGAACAAGGACACATAGGGGTTTTTGCAATGAACCAGAATGGGTTCACAGTGAGTCATCTACAATACGCATACGACACTTTGGTTTTCTTAGATGACTCACCAGACCAGATGAATTACTTGAGATACTATTTGCTCGGTTTCGAAATGGTTTCAGGTCTGAAAATTAATTTTGCAAAATGTGGCCTTTTTGGTGTTGCGGGGGCGAGTAACATAGACTCCATGGCAGCAATGTTGGGATGCAAGACGGAAATTCTCCCCTCCTCTTATTTGGGTCTCTCTCTGGGCGATTCTTCAACATCAATCAAATGGGAAGCCCTCATCGAGAAGTGCAAAAGTAGACTTTGCTCGTGGAAAAAATCGAGTCTCTCCAAAGCGGGTAAATTAACGCTAATTAAAAGTGTCTTATCCAGCATTCCGATATATATGTTATCTTTGTTTATTGCTCCTCCAAAATTTATCAAAGCTCTTGAGAAAGTAATCAGAGATTTTCTATGGGACCCTTAGGAAACGAAAAAAGGTTACCACTTTGTGTCTTGGAAGAAATGTCGCACTCCTCTCAAATCAGGAGGCTTGGGTATCAAATCCTTGAATAATATGAACAAGGCCTTGTGTTCAAAGTGGTGGTGGCGTTTTAATAAAGAGAAGACAGCCTTATGGAGAAAAGCCATGGCCTCCAAATATGATGCAATCCAGTTTGAGAGAGAGACCAAAAAGCCGAAACCCCACAACAAATGCGGAGTTTGGAAAGGTATTTATTCTATGTTAAATTGCTTTAAACTTTGCTCGAAACTGAATGTGGGCGATGGAAATACTATTAGGTTTTGGGAAGATACTTGGGTTGGAAATCAACCCTTCAACCTAAAATATCCTCATATTTATCGGATCACCACTGCTAAGAACTGGACTATTAAGCAATCTGCAGAACCCATAGCTAATGGAGGGGCTTGGAATTTTGGTTTAAGTAGAAGACTCTCCAACACTCAAAATGAAGAAGTCACTGGCCTCATTTCAAGTATCCAGGATATTTGTGTGGGCTCTGAAGAGGACACTTTTTCTTGGTCGATTGATAAAAATGGGATCTTTACGGTAAAGTCTGCGTATTCTTGGCTTGCTAAGGAGCGGGATTTGGAGACGAAAAACCTAAGTATTTGGTCGAGGTCTTGGCCACATAAAGTTGGTTTCTTCTTATGGCAGGTATACCACAAACAAATAGCTACTCAAGATGTGCTTTACAAAAAAGGAAAATTGCTGGTCAATGGTTGCAATTTGTGTCGCAAAGATGGCGAATCGGTTACTCATTTACTATTCCACTGCCTTTTTTCAACAAAAGTATGGCAATACTTTATGTCTTTTGCTAGGATTGATTGGGTAATGCCGAATTGCATTGATATTATAATTAAGGGATGGAGAATCAAAAATTTGTCCCCAATTGGTGAAGTACTTTGGCAAGTTCTACCGGCGGCAATCACTTGGACCATTTGGAACAGCAGAAATGATGTTATCTTCAACTATGCGACAACGAATGAAGACCAAGTGATCCATCAAGTGAAGATTCAAGCTTATAATTGGTGTAGAAATTTAGAACCTCTTAAAGGGATCTCTCTAGAAAATGTTACCGCGAATTGGTCTCAATTCTTTGTAGCTTAATGGGTGGTAAGCTTTTTTGGGTTGTTTTTTCTCTTTTTTGGATGAGTTCGGCTTGAGTTTATCAGTGCCTTCTCTGTGTTTGGGATCTTTGTTCTTCGCTTACTTCCTGTAAGCTTTTTTCAATGAATTATTATCTTTGCCGAGGAAAAAAAAAAAAAAGCTTGGTATTAGAAATTCACAGATTTTAGAAAGCATATCAAGCGAATGCAGCATACAACTCAGATAAAGAGATTTGATAGTGCAAACAAAGAATGGTTGGAATTAACTACATAAGAATACTAAAAGGACTACCACCAAATCCTATCAAAGCGATCAAATTACTAACCTTACATCGTTGCTACTGCTCCCTGTTACAGGATTACCACTATCATTATCAGGCCCGGTCCTGAGATTTTAGTGGCCTAAAGTAATTTTCTTTTTGTGGCCCCTCGATGGGTAAAAGGAAGCTCTAAAAACAATAATCATTGTTAGTTAGAAAAGCATTCCAACAAAATCGCCCAATGGTTGATTGTTTTTGTACAATTTTTATTGCAAACTTATCAATAATGGATGCAAAAGCTAAGTTTTCATACATTTTTTGTTCATAGATAATCATATTAATATATTTGTGACAAAGGGATTATTTTCAATACACATCTATATGCATATGTATTACATCTCTACATATAACTATAACTAGGTGGTTAGTGCTTCGGGGTACATACAAACAACTTATAATATGCATGACACTATCACACTATAATATGTCTAACACCGCTATGTTCGCATATGAGCGGACATGCAATAACTTTTTTAATCGAATTGGAGTAATAAGGAAAAGAACACTTCCACATTTATGGAAACAGTAAATATCTGTGACAAAACCCGTTTTCGACCTTCTCTTCTCTCCGGTTTAAGTAAGTAGCTAAGGTCTATTTTGACATTTTATTGATTTGTGGCCCTCTCTCGTGTGTGGCCTCAAGCAAGGCTGTCCTTGCTTTAAGGGGAGGGCCGGCCCTCATCATTATTGCCTTCGTTATTACTTTATGGATGAAGAACCTCCAAAATTCTCAATCCTGGTGGATTACCACCACCACCATTATCACCTTCTTGAAAAATTTCCTGATGAAACTCAAAATTACTTCCTGTTCTAGTGATACTCCATTCTGGTCCTGGACTACCAGCATGATTTCCATGTCCCCTCTCTTCTTGGCGATTCTTAAACTCCAATATTTTGGAATCATTCTCCCTATTCATCTCTGCCAAAAATCTCAAATATGTGTTTTTATCACTGAATCTTGAAGTAGTTCTCTACTTCATGTTCATGTAGAGAACTACTCCCAATTCCAATTCCAGTAACACTGAATCTTGAATTACTACTACTTGCCTCTTGTTCTACTTTCTCCAATTTACGATCTTCCTCATCTTTTACATCAACTAGGATATCTGTATCTTCTTCTATATCATCAAAATCTCTATCAGTACTAGCTTCTTCTCCTCCTCCTTATCCTTCCATCTTGAACAACACCCTTTCTGTCAAACCAAACAAAATAGATGATCAAGAATGAGAAAAGCTTGATGTATTTTGTAATAAGATTGAAATTTTAGGTATTTGAGGTTATTTTAAGAAATGGGTTGGTTTTTGTTTTCGATTCGTTGGGTTTATGATATTCCATTTCTGAGATCATTGTCTCAGATTAACACCTCTTTTATAAAGAGGAGGCAGTCGTTCTTTCAGCAGAAAAAAATTGTTCAAAAAATCTAAAGACACCCACAACGTATCTTTAGGCACCCTCAATTTTAGAGTGACAACTGGCCGTGCCGATACCCACCGAGGCGAACACATCACTTTGGACTTTGGAGGCGAGCGAGTCCAGTTTGATTCGCCGTCAGCACCCAGTATTTTGTTGGGGGCTATTATTTCTAGTTTTACCGACCGATTTTATGAAGACAAGCCTAAATACTGCTGAAAAGTGGAAACTGGTCGCAAGCTGTGTTAAGTGCATAAATACATTTCCATTTTTGAGCGTACATTTGGAAAAATTTTGAGAAAAAACTGAGCTACTTAGATTTGCAACTTGTTCCACGGTCCTGAAGGATCCATAAGGTTTTGCCACAAATAAACACACGTTTATAGATATTTGACCGGCCTTGCTTTTTAGCTTCCAAATATACTGTATGGTCTGAGGAAGATTCATAAGGGTTATTTACTTGATAAGGGTTAAAAATAACGATGCGAGGAGTCTACATGCGCGAGGGGGCTAAAAGAAATATACTTTCAATGAACACTCAATTTTATTAACCTCAAATGGGATACAATTCTACAGTAAAACCTAAAAACTATATGAATGAATAGTTTTATATGATCCAATGATATTTTGAAATTCTTTAAGGGAAAAATAAAGAGAAGACAAAGAGTATGAGAAACGGCAAGAGGGATTATATAGATAGGCAACAGCCATATTATATAGCAGAGCATGTTTTATATACAACCATGGGAAAACCCTAACTACCTAGTTGGGCCGCACATCTATAGGCCATAGGCCCTACAACACTCCCCCTTGTGCATTCCATTAGAACTTCATACGCAGTGCTTCACATAGATGGCAGGGTAAGTGCTGTAGATGACAAGGTGTCTGATGCAACCCTTCTGAATTGCAAAACCAATGTTGAAGTGACTAAATTGAAGGTGCAATTCAGTGACATAAAGACCATACTAACAAGCCATGTGAAGCAAATGTCTGAGGAAGTGGCAAGCAGTCGCGGGTTAATCAGTAACGGCATGTTTGTGGGGGAAAACGTGCATGGAGAAAGCTCTAATCGAGTCTCCGAGCCAAGAATTTACGCAGGTTCTAGAAATCCTAGAGAAATTGAGAATTTCTTGTATGACGTTGAGGCATACTTTGAGGCGAATGGAACTGGGGAAGGAAAAAAAGTAACTCTCGCTGGCAATTACCTTAGTGGTGATGCAAAGGTTTGGTGGAGAACTGATGCGTGTCGTAAGCACAACAAATTAATTAATATTTTTCCACCTAATTAACAAGTAATATAGTGTAGTCAAGTTCGTTCCCACGAGGAGCAAGAGATTCTAGTTGTAAAATTGTCACGAAAAGGGGGGTGTAAAGCAAAAGAAAGTAAAGAAAGCAATTAAAAGTTAAAGTTGAAATCAATAAGAGAGACAAGATCAAGGAATCCTTCTTCGTTGCAAAACAATGATTAAAGTTATGTTCTTTTCTACTTGTTATTAGTCACAAATTATCACCAACCGTAGGTAAAGCAGCTAGATCAGTGCTAAACCCCTAAATCCCTTGTATCACAGGACACGGAAGTTCTCGACTACCGGATTCTATTTACCAAACCACCTAGAAGTAGATCACTCAAGATGTAATTTAAATAAACGCATTAAGATTTATGAACTTATTAGGTTGATATTAGTAGTTAAACTCTTAGATCAAGGTCTACTTGCTAACGTTGTTTTCACACACAATTGCTCCACGGAATCCCTCCACAAGGTCTCGTGTTTGCTACTTATGTGAAGAGTCAAGAAACGATTACTTATCTCCTAACTTTCACTAACTTTAGATCAAATTAACAAATCAATTTAGCGTGCACTCCAAACAATCTATCAATCAATCAATCATGAATGAATAAACATTCCTATTAGTAAAAACAATCGATAATTATGTGAAAAACCTCAAGATAGAATTGAAACAAAACTCAAATCATATATTAAGAACTAGGAATTCATCCTCAATCAATAAGAAAATTAGCTACTCATGTTTTTGAAATTCACACAAAATAATTAAAAGGAGAATTTTCAAGTTCACACAAATAATTAAGAAGAAGAATTGAAAGCAAAAACACAAGTGTTGTGTGTGTAAAGAGGTGTGTAAAAGATGTAGAAAACTTCTCTATTTATAGGCTTCAATATTCTCCAAATCTTCCAAGGAATAGAATCATTTTCCTTTAGCAATTCAATTTCCAAATCCAAGCCTTTCTCAACTCTTCCATCTTCTCTTTCCAAATTTGAGCCCAATTCTCCATCCAATTCCTAGTCCAAGTCTTCACACCCATGAGAGAAGTCCACAGAAAATTCTGGAATTTTGGTCGCGGAAAACTGGTATTATGGTCGGAATCCGGCCGGAATAGTCGCTGTCGGTCGCCTGAGATTCTTCTCCGTTGACAGAATATTCCGTCAGTCCACCGTTAGGACTAACGGTCAAATGGTCAAACCGTCAGTCAAAGAGTGAAAGGGAGAAAGAGTCAGCTGAGTCAGTTCGTCTAAGTCAGGTCTGACTCGTTTGGATCGTTCATTGGACTCAGAATCGTGTACCGAGTCACCGGGTTGACTCATCGAGGAAAACCCGGACGAGAGTTTCCTCTGTTTTACGGGCATTTCTCGAGGCCAATTTCAGTAGATTTTTAGCTCCATTCCCTGCTAAGAAGACTAACACATACATCTATTGTTTCATCACTCATTCACTCCTTCTCTGCTTCTCCATTCGAACTCTAATTGATCCACCAACACCATCGATCTCTTCTCTGCTTCAAATTGATACAGCCCATTACAAACCCATCTTAACTCTGACATCAAACTTCCCATCTGAATTCATTAGAATCATCTCTCGCCTCTGTCGAACACAACCAAACCTTTATTGTCGATTTCAACAGTACCACCAACCCATGAAACTCACCATGACAGCAGCATATTCAAACCAAAACAATTGCTCGATCTGATTGCAGATTCATCCTCAATTCCTTCTTCCACCCATTATTTCAATTCTTCTATTTCAGTAACATCTGTTCTTGGTTTCGATTTCTTCATTGCTTCTCGATTTCAACCAGCAAACCCATCTTTGTATCTGAGCTTTCTCATCGCCACTGCTAATTTCTAAATCAAGTCGAACCCATCTTCCTAGAGCCTCCTTGGAACAACACCCATCGATCCATCTCAACAGCAGTGGCTTGAATCGATTCACTGCAACATCAAACCCTAATTTTCTCGGTCTGATTTCGATTGCTTTTTTTCTCTCAATTCAACAGCTACACAATCAATTCGAACTCATCTTTGTTCTTAACTTGATTTCGACCCCAAACCATCATCGATCACTCTCTTCTCTCTGTTTCACTCAGCGGCAGTCATGGCTCTTCTCTCTCAATTTCTGGGGAGCGGGATGAATGATAGACATACCTCTCAATTTTAGGGTTAGATTAAATGAGGGTAGGACTTAAAACGCCCAACAGATTAGGACAGCAGCCACCCCACACTGGGTGCCTATAATAGGTGGTCACTTCTGATAAGGGCTAGCCTCAAGTGTCCAGCCCCTTATCCTCAGCTGGTCCGTATTTAGTACTCCTTCAAATTGGGTTGCCCCTTAACCTTAGCTGGGCTCCATATATCAATCGCATGTAAAATGACCTTTTTGCCCTTTTGGCTCAAATTGGGTGATTTCTTCTTCTTTTCCTCCGTGCGACTCCAAAGTAGCTATAAAACTCAAAACAAGCGTAAAATACATAATTTACAAGAAAAATAGCAAAGAAAGCATAAACAATAGATAGTAAATAAGATGTATTCTACACCCTATCAAATTCCCCCACACTTAGACTTTGGTAGTCCTCGAACAAATCAAACTAAAAACTCACAACTCCAAAGCGTTCAAGCGTCCCAAGCATCCAAAGAGCTATGAGGACATAGAGTTTCTGCATTCTAGTAATAAGAAGTTAGAAATACTAAAGAACATATTCTCATTCTTAAATGTTGAGTGAGAAATAACCACACCATAATGAGAGAACACGTGTTTGAGAAACGATCAATAAGCATTTCGCCTCGACTTCTGCCTCACCAAAAAGGATTTTATGATAATTGCACTCAAAAAGACGGCTTTTTATGGTTCTCACATGTGTGCAGGTAGGAATGAAGAGATAATTCCTGCAGCACGTTGAATGGTGGGAAGGACAACTTCCGAAATATTTTTTAAAAACCCACATCTTTTAATATTTTGAAAAACCATTTTTCTGACGATCTCTATGTAAGGAAATCAACCATTATTATCGAGGATGAGATTACTTACTCACCTTCACATCCGATCGCCAATTATGATAACACCACTCTCACGGCATCCAATAGAAACGTCTTCCGCTCCTCGTCTTGATCTTCTTGGTCTTCGTCTTCGGTTTCAACTATTGATGATAAACTCTCGAACTTCTTAATTCCTTGACAATTTGTAACCTTTTTACCTTAAATCCTTGTCGCTTGAAACTTCCTTATAAATTTTCCTTCCCCACGGCTTATAAAAAAAAACAATATTTCTCTTTCTTTTTTTTTTCTTTTTTTTTTTTTTTTTTTTGAAACAAGAGAAATAAAATACAAAAATAAACCATGGCCGTGGGAGAAGTATTTTACCGCTTGATTCTTCACAACTTGTATCGTCTTGAAATCATAAACTTCAAAAATTCTCACCTTTTAATTTTCTTCGCTCTTGTGAATAAGTCTTCATACTTGAATATAAAATTACCTCATTGTATTGTAAGTCCTCAACATATATGTAAAAATCTGCTCTTTGTATGTTGCTTTACTTGAATTTGAAATTTGCTCTTTTTCTCGTTCCGTTGCTTGTAAACCTTGAACTTTTTCCAACTTTCCTTGTAGATTTTGGTGTCGCTCCTTGTTGATGATGATGGTGTTTCTATGGACCCGTTGTTGTCGCGAGAGAGAATGGTGCTAACTGCAAATCGAACTACAAGAAGGAGGCTTTCATCTATAGACGTCACCCTTATGATTGACAAAATTAGCACTCAAGAGATCAAAGAGTAGTGCTTCTATTGGTGGGAGGTTGGGTAGCTCACCATTCTACCCGAATTAACGTACGGTGACACACACTCAAAAGAAGCTCTTTAGTAGATGGAAAATTTCTGGTCGGTGCCTCACATGATATGAATACGGGTAGTCTCCACTAATGATTGATCAGCAACTCTAATAATGCATTTCTCCCTGCACCAAATTCGCATCACCGGCATGATTAAATCCATTATTTAACACTCTAACAAGCAAGAAATCCGAATATAGTTCCCTAACATTTCCAAGTTCAATTATGTCGGTCAAAATCTCTATGTAAACATACCTAGAAGTATGCTAGTGACTCTAAAATCTTTAAAAGTTGGAGGTTTTAAGTAAAACTTTTTTTTTTTTTTTAAAAAAAAACTTTTTTTTTTTAATTTTTTTTTTAAATACATGCTTAACCACTCCCCCACACTTAAACCTTACATTGTCCTCAATGTAATTGAATCGTCCTAGTAAAGTCAAGGTGGGAAATTTTAACATGATAGGGAACAAGAAAAAGAAATAACAAAAAGCAAAAGGATAAAAAAATACAAAACCGATGGGTTGCCTCCCATTAAGCGCTTGTTTTAAAGTCGACGGCCCGACTTAGCTCTTGCTGCACATTACTCCTCCAGAGGGAGTGAATCTTGAAGTCCAATCACGTCCACATGCTCCGTTGGAAAGTTTTCATAATATGGCTTTAACCTATGGTCGTTGACTTTCAAATGTTGTCCTGTTTTGTCACTAACAATTTCAACTGCACCATGATCATAAACATTAGTAACAACAAATGGTCCCACCCAACGGGACTTAAGCTTACCCTAAATAAACGTAAATGAGTATTAAATAAAAGAACTTTTTGCCCCACAACAAAACTTTTCCGCGAAATCATCTTGTCATGAAAAAGCTTAGTCTTTTCCTTGTAAATCCGGGCACTCTCGTAAGCATTATTACGCATCTCCTCTAGCTCATTTAGTTGTAACTTCCTTTGTTTCCCCGCTTCATCATACTCCATGTTGAATTTCTTTATCCCCCAATAAGCCTTATGTTCAAGTTCAACCGGAAGATGACAAGCCTTGCCATAAACCAACCGATATGGAGACATACCAATCGGTGTCTTATACGCCGTTCTATACACCCAAAGTGCATCATTGAGCTTAAAGCTCCAATCTTTCCTTGTGGTATTCACCGTTTTCTCAAGAATGGACTTGATCTCACGATTTGAAATTTCCGCTTGTCCACTAGTTTGTGGATGGTAAGGCGTACCAATTTTGTGTGTTATGTTGTACTTCTTGAGGAGAGCGTGGAAAGCCTTCTTGAAATGTGAGCCTTCATCGCTTATCACCACTCTTGGTGTACCATGCCTAGTGAATATGTTTTCCCTTACAAAATCACAAACAACTTGAGAGTCATTAGTTTTGGTGGCTCTAGCTTCCACCCATTTCGAAACATAATCTACGACAAGAAGTATATAAAAGTTCCCATTCGAATTGACAAAAGGGCCCATAAAATCGATACCCCACACATCAAAAATCTCAACGGCGAGAATTGGTGTGAGTGGCATTTGATTTCGAGCACCTAGATTGCCCGTTCGTTGACATCTATCACACGATTTACAAAAAATATATGAATCTTCAAATAAGGTGGGCCAATAAAATCCACTCTCGAGAACCTTGAGAGCGGTGCGTTTAGAACCGAAGTGGCCACCACAAGCAAAAGTGTGGCAAAAGGAGAGGATGGATTGAAATTCAGAGTTAGGTACGCACCTTCGCATTATTTGATCAACGCCATATTTCCATAAGTATGGTTCATCCCACACATATTGCTTAGCTACCTTCTTAAGTTTCATCTTTTGGAAATTAGACATGTACTAGGTACTTTCCTTGTCACCAAGTAATTCACTATATCCGCATACCAAGGTGTTGATTCTTCCATGAAGAAAAGTTGTTCGTCCGGAAAGCGGTCCTGTAATGGAAGTTCTTCTTGAGACATAACAAGTCTACTAAGATGATCCGCAACGGTATTCTCCACACCCCTCTTATCACGAATTTCTATGTCGAACTCTTGTAACAATAGGATCCACCGGATTAATCTTGGCTTAGCTTATTTCTTCTTTATTAAGTGTCTTAGTGCGGCATGATCGGAATACACAATAACCTTTGTACCCACCAAGTATGATCGAAATTTTTCCAATGCAAAAACTATAGCCAATAACTCCTTTTCCGTGGTAGAATAATTGATTTGTGCATCATTAAGGGTCCTAGATGCATAATATATAACATGGGAAAACTTGTCCACTCTTTGACCCAAAACGGCTCCAACCGCATAATCACTAACATCACACATTAATTCAAATGGAAGATTCCAATCCGGTGATTTGATAATCGGCGCACTTGTCAACATTTCCTTTAATTTGTCAAAAGCATCCTTGCATTCCTTGTTGAAGTCGAAAGGTACCTCCTTTTGTAATAACTTGCACATCGGCATGGAGATTTTGGAGAAATCCTTGATAAACCGCCTATAGAAACCTGCATGACCAAGAAAAGAACGGATCTCCCTCACCGAAGTGGGATATTGTAAGTTTCTTATTAAATCTATCTTTGACTTGTCCACTTCGAGCCCTCGAGAGGACACAATGTGACCAAGTACTATGCCGTGGTTTACCATAAAGTGACATTTCTCCCAATTAAGGACAAGGTTTGTGTCTATGCACCGTTTAAGAACTAGTTCAAGGTTTTTAAACAACTATCAAAAGAATTGCCATAAACACTAAAGTCATCCATAAATACCTCGATGATGCGCTCCACATAATCCGAGAATATACTCACCATGCATCTTTGAAAAGTAGCCAGTGCATTGCAAAGGCCAAACGGCATCCGTCTATATGCAAACGTTCCAAATGGACAAGTGAAAGTGGTCTTCTCTTGGTCCTCCGGTGCAATAACAATTTGGTTGTATCCCGAATAACCATCCAAGAAACAATAATAAGAATGCCCATAACCGCTCCAACATTTGATCAATGAAAGGTAAAGGAAAGTGATCCTTGCGGGTTGCGGAATTAAGCTTTCTATAGTCAATGCACACTCTCCAACCGGTTTGAACTCTTGTAGGAACAAGTTCATCGTCTTGATTTCGAACAACCGTGACTCCGGTTTTCTTTGGTACCACTTGAACCGGACTAACCCACTTGCTATCGGAAATTGGGTAGATTACCCCCACACTTAGCAATTTGAGTATCTCTTTCTTCACAACCTCCATCATGGGAGGATTAAGCCTACGTTGAGCATCACGTACCGGCTTCACGTTCTCTTCCATTAGAATCCGATGCATGCACATGGATGGACTAATGCCCTTGATGTCCGCAATTGTCCACCCAATAGCCGTTTTGTGCTCTCTCAAGACTCTAAGCAAACGGTCTTCTTGTACCGGCGTGAGGTTCTTAGAAATAATCACCGAAAGCTCATCTCCATCTCCCAAGAAAGCATACTTCAAATGGTCCTAAGTGGCTTCAATTCTAGTTTGGGCGCCTTCACAATAGATGGTACAAGTATTTCATCATTCACGGGTAAAGAAATATATGAAACATTACCCTTTTTAGCTTCTTGTAATGTCGCCAAAGCACCACACATCTCCACTAACTCCTTGGAGATTTCAACATCCAAGTTAGACAAGCCGTGGATGTCCAATTCAATGCTCTTTTGCAACACCACATCAAGTTCATCCTCTTGATTCAATTCCACCATTTGTTGCGCTAATGAATCAACCACATCAATGGAGTAAACGGAATGCACATCACTTGGGTAGCGCATGGCTTCAAATATATTAAAATGTATTATCTCCTTGTCGAACTCCATAGTGAGTGTACCCATATCAACATCAATCTTCGTCTTTGCGGTCTTCATGAATGGCCTCCCAAGAAGTAAAGAAGTAGATGCTCGGTTCTCATTGTTGTCCATATCCACCACAAAGAAGTCCACCGGAAAAATAATCTCATTTACTTGCACTAGCACGTCTTCTACAAGTCCCTTTGGATATATGTTCGACTTGTTTGCTAATTGGATAATAACTCTTGTCTCTTTCAAAGGTCCAAGATTCAAGGAGTCATATATATCGGCCGACATCACACTAATGGAAGCACCCAAGTCAAGTAAAGCATGTTCAAACCTTTGCTTACCAATAGTAATTGGCACCGTGAAACCACCGGGATCCGTGCACTTTGTAGGCATCTTCTTCAATAGCATAGCCGATGCACTCTCACCAACTTTAGTAATTTCATTATCAAGCAACCTATCCTTCTTTGTGCATAGTTCCTTCATGAACTTCGCATACCGTGGCATTGTCTTGATGGCCTCGATGAAGGGGATGTTGATTTCGACCTTCTTGAAAATATCCATGAGTGCCTTGTCTTGAGCTTCTTTCTTGGATTTAGCAAAACGACTAGGAAAAGGAGGTGGAGTAGTGAAAGTAGGAACCGGTTCCTTGGATTGGTCGGTTGGTGTTGAGTTCTCCGTTGGTGCGGCCTCCTCCTTGTCTTTGACTACCTCCTCACTAGCTTCTTCATGATGACTTGGACCCTCCACTTGTCTTCCACTTCTTAAAGTAACCGCATTAACATTCTCTCTTGGATTCACAAATGGTTGCGAAGGAAGCGTTGTGGATCCTTGAGATTTCAATAAGTTCACATCGGTCGCCAATTGTCCCATTTGAGTTTGTAAGTCCTTGATTGCCGAATCGGTCTTTTGTTGTTGTTGTTGAACCAAAGTGGTGATACCTTGCATACCTTGCATCAATGCATTGAGCTTGTCATCAATTGAAGAATCTCGTTCCTTGACTTGTTGTGGTTGGAATTGTTGTTGAGGTTGGAAACGTGATTGTTGGAAACCACGTTGTTGTGCATATGGATTAGGAGCCGCCGCTTGCTTGTTTGCATAACTAAAGTTAGGATGATCCTTCCACCCGGGATTATAGGTATTGGAGTATGGATCGTACCTTGGCCTTTGATTTGGAAATAAAGCATTTACTTGTTCGGTCTCACCATCCGGAATAATTACCGCGGCCATCCTTTGAATCATTATCTCCATGTTACTCATTCTTTGATCAAGATGTGATGATGAATCACTAACTTCATGCACTCGCCTAACCATGGGTTCATCTCTTGTGTAGAATTGTTGCGAGTTTGCAGCCATACTTTCAATCAACTCTCTAGCTTGGGTCAAGGTCTTGTTCATTAGTGCACCACCACCCGCGGCGTCAAGAAGAGATCGATCACTTGAATGGAGTGCTTCATAGAAGTATTGGAGTATCATAGCGTCACTGAATTGATGATGTGGACAGCTTGCCACCAATCTCTTGTATCGTTCCCAACATTCATACAATGACTCTCCCACATGTTGTTTCAACCCACAAATCTCCTTGCGAATTTGAGTAGCTTTGGATGCGGGAAAATATCTCTCGAGGAAAAGTTTCTTCATCCCATTCCATGTTGTGATACTTCCGGAAGGCAAATAATATAACCATTCCTTAGCATTTCCCGCCAAAGAAAAACGGGAAAGCTTTCAACATTGCTCCATCCGCATTGGTCTCCGGTGGAAGCATTGCCATAATTATGGTATAGAAGTCCATAAGATGTTTGTTTGGGTCCTCATTCACCATGCCATGGAACTTTGGTAACTCTCTAATCAACCCCGGCTTGATCTCAAAAGTTGAGTTAGTTTGGATACACCATTGTTGTGTGTCAAGCTTGTGAGAAGCTAGGTCCTTGAGTGTACGATCAGCCATTGTTTCTTCCTCTTTGTCCGAATCTGTGAATTCACTTGACGAAGAAGCAGGAAGTGGAGTATTAACCGCTCGAATGAAATCCTTTAGTTGAGTGCCGGATCGAAGACGTATTGGACTCGGTCTGCCCTCTTTAAGCATTCACCAAAGGTATAGCACCTGAATCAAGATTCTTGTAAACTAAGTTAGATACGGTATAGAATCTAACAAAGCAAGAATAAAGCAAAAACAAAAAACAAAAACAACTAAAAATCGCCCGTTGCTCCCCGGCAACGGCGCCAAAATTTGATGCGTGTCGTAACCACAACAAATTAATTAATATTTTTCCACCTAATTAACAAGTAATATAGTGTAGTCAAGTTCGTTCCCACGAGGAGCAAGAGATTCTAGTTGTAAAATTGTCACGAAAAGGGGGGTGTAAAGCAAAAGAAAGTAAAGAAAGCAATTAAAAGTTAAAGTTGACATCAATAAGAGAGACAAGATCAAGGAATCCTTCTTCGTTGCAAAACAATGATTAAAGTTATGTTCTTTTCTACTTGTTATTAGTCACAAATTATCACCAACCGTAGGTAAAGCGGCTAGATCGGTGCTAAACCCCTAAATCCCTTGTATCACCGGACACGGAAGTTCTCGACTACCGGATTCTATTTACCAAACCACATAGAAGTAGATCACTCAAGATGTAATTTAAATAAACGCATTAAGATTTATGAACTTATTAGGTTGATATTAGTTGTTAAACTCTTAGATCAAGGTCTACTTGCTAACGTTGTTTTCACACACAATTGCTCCACGGAATCCCTCCGCAAGGTCTCGTGTTTGCTACTTATGTAAAGAGTCAAGAAACGATTACTTATCTCCTAACTTTCACTAGCTTTAGATCAAATTAACAAATCAATTTAGCGTGCACTCCAAACAATCTATCAATCAATCATGAATGAATAAACATTCCTATTAGTAAAAACAATCGATAATTATGTGAAAAACCTCAAGATAGAATTGAAACAAAACTCAAATCATATATTAAGAACTAGGAATTCATCCTCAATCAATAAGAAAATTAGCTACTCATGTTTTTGAAATTCACACAAAATAATTAAAAGGAGAATTTTCAAGTTCACACAAATAATTAAGAAGAAGAATTGAAAGCAAAAACACAAGTGTTGTGTGTGTAAAGAGGTGTGTAAAAGATGTAGAAAACTTCTCTATTTATATGCTTCAATATTCTCCAAATCATCCAAGGAATAGAATCCTTTTCCTTTAGCAATTCAATTTCCAAATCCAAGCCTTTCTCAACTCTTCCATCTTCTCTTTCCAAATTTGAGCCCAATTCTCCATCCAATTCCTAGTCCAAGTCTTCACACCCATGAGAGAAGTCCACAGAAAATTCTGAAATTTTGGTCGCCGGAAAACTGGTATTATGGCCGGAATCCGGCCGGAATAGTCGCCGTCGGTCGCCTGAGATTCTTCTCCGTTGACAGAATATTCCGTCAGTCCACCGTTAGGACTAACGGTCAAATGGTCAAACCGTCAGTCAAAGAGTCAAAGGGAGAAAGAGTCAGCTGAGTCAGTTCGTCTAAGTCAGGGTCTAACTCGTTTGGATCGTTCATTGGACTCACTGAACTGGTGTACCGAGTCACTGGGTTGACTCATCTGAGGAAAACCCGGACAGAGTTTCCTCACATTTTCGGGCATTTCTCGGGCCAATTTCAGGCGATTTTTAGCTCCATTCCCTGCTAAGAAGCCTAACACATACATCTATTGTTTCATCACTCATTCACTCCTTCTCTCGCTTCTCCATTCGAACTCTAATTGATCCACCAAAGACCATCGATCTCTTCTCGCTTCAAATTGATACAGCCCATTACAAACCCATCTTAACTACGACAAAGAAACTTCCCATCCAATTCATTAGAATCATCTCTCGCCTCTTTCGAACACAACCAAACCTTTATTGTCGATTTCAACGGTACCACCAACCCATGAAACTCACCATGACAAGAAGAGATTCAAACCAAAACAATTGCTCGATCTGATTGCAGATTCATCCTCAATTCCTTCTTCCACCCATTATTTCAATTCTTCTATTTCAGTAACATCTGTTCTTGGTTTCGATTTCTTCATTGCTTCTCGATTTCAACCAGCAAACCCATCTTTGTATCTGAGCTTTCTCATCGCCACTGCTAATTTCTAAATCAAGTCGAACCTATCTTCCTAGAGCCTCCTTGGAACAACACCCATCGATCCATGTCAACAAAGTATGGCTTGAATCGATTCACTGCAACATCAAACCCTAATTTTATCGGTCTGATTTCGATTGCTTTTCTCTCTCAATTCAACAGCTACACAATCAATTCGAACTCATCTCTGTTCTTAACTTGATTTCAGCCCCAAACCATCATCGATCACTCTCTTCTCTCGGTTTCACTCAGCGGCAGTCATGGCTCTTCTCTCTCAATTTCTGGAGAACGGGATGAATGAGAGACATACCTCTCAATTTTAGGGTTAGATTAAATGAGGGTAGGACTTAAAACGCCCAACAGATTAGGACAAGCAGCCACCCCACACTGGGTGCCTATAATAGGTGGTCACTTCTGATAAAGGCTAGCCTCAAGTGTCCAACCCCTTATCCTCAGCTGGTCCGTATTTAGTACTCCTTCAAATTGGGTTGCCCCTTAACCTTGGCTGGGCTCCATATATCAATCGCCTGTAAAATGACCTTTTTGCCCTTTTGGCTCAAATTGGGTGATTTCTTCTTCTTTTCCTCCGTGCGACTCCAAAGTAGCTATAAAACTCAAAACAAGCGTAAAATACATAATTTACAAGAAAAATAGCAAAGAAAGCATAAACAATAGATAGTAAATAAGATGTATTCTACACCCTATCAAGAACTATGCTGCAAGAAGATGAAGCTGCTGGTTATGCCAATCTTATGTCATGGAATGACATGAAAGATGGACTTAGATGTCAGTTCTGGCCAAGCAATGGTGCTTGGTATGCAAGAGAAAGTTTATGTAGGCTAAAAATGACAAGTACACCACGGGCCTATGTTGAAAACTTCTTTGCATTGGTGCAAGAGACATGTGGCATGAGTGAAGAAGATCAGATGTTCTAATTTCTGACTGGCGCAAGTTCGAGTGTGATTGCTGAACTTAAGAAGCGCAAAGTGCAAAGTATCCAGATGGCTGTGTAGACGGTAAGAGAGCTTGTCAATAGCACAACGACTGAAGATGTGCAAAGCTGCGAAGGAAAAACCAAAGAGAAGGAAAGATCTGTTGGTAGTAAGCGCAATCATGAACCTAAGGAAGAGTAATCGCTCCCTTCATCCCGAGAGTTTAGGGGATGTTTTATTTTCAAAGGTTTACACTTCGCTAGAAGCTGTCCACTCAAGGCGCAACTCAATGCATCAGTTGTGGATGATTATGGGAATCATTCTAGCAAGACTCGTGAAGGCCGAAGTGAAGGTTCAAAGAAGAGACCTCGTAGCGAAGTGGTTGCTAACTTCGACAAAAGAAACTAAGCTAAAAACAAGTAAGTGTTGCTGTCTCCATTAACAACACTTTGAATGCCAAAACATGAGTATTTTTGGCCTTGTTTTATGTAGCTTGAGTTGTTAGTTGTTGCAAACTCTGTGTGTAGAGTTTAGTTGTACGTACTTTTATTTGAGTCTTTAAGTTTGTATATACTTTGCTTTGGTGTAAGCAAGTTGCTTTGTTAATGAAGTTTTAGCTTTCCAAAAGTGATCAAGTGGATCAACCATGTAATGATACATGGTATTGTCATGTAAGAGCAGTAATGAATGAAGGTGTTTTCGTTTATAAAGTCTTGCCTCTTTATTTACGATGTAAAGCTAGTTCATGGGGAGATGCTGCAAGTAGCATACTTAGCCTAATGTATGCAATGACAAGACAATTTGAAAGCTAATAAGCAAAGCATAGGACAAGGGTCCTAGTTGATGTAGAAGTGATGTTGCTGTTTGGGAGATTACAAAATGGCACGATGGCAGATAAGCAGCGATAGTGCAAGCAATACAGAAAGTTAGAAATCATTTTATCAACAAGCATGAGTTTGGTAGAACTCATGGCCTTAGAGAAGGACATACATTTTCCAGGCAATTAGCAATGCATTTCAAAGAAGTATTTGGAGACATACTGGCTTTGAAAGCATGGCATATGGACAGCTAAAGGGTTAGCTATGTTATGTCCAAGAGATAGTTAGTCACAGTTTTGTAAATGGGCTGTACGACTCAATAGTTTTGCTTTATGGAAGTTGAGCAAAGAAACTTGTCATGAGTACGAGTATGCAAGATGGCATAAGTATAGAGCTTATACTTGATGGCCACATTCATAGAAATGAGTTCTTGAATGATATTTGCATAATCGAGTTTGGCGAGGCATGAAGTATTAAATGCGGGTAGCTTATGCAAGAGAACCCATATTTACTTTGTGACGTGCCTAATGAGGATCACGGAGAACAACATTTCAAAGGCGGGTTGCCAGCAAAGTTGATTGAAAACGAGGCCAAGTCGTTTATAAATCCTTATCATGTTGAGTATGATAATAAGGCAAATTCGGAAAGCGTAAGACTATGGCAATGATTGTGGTGATCAGTAGAAGAAGAATCATTCAGTGCATACACTTAGGCGTAAATGATTCAAGACGAAATTCAAGCCAAAGGGAATTGGCTAAGAAGAATTTCATATTTGCATTTGGGTATTGATGCATAATTTGAGTAGCAACATAAGCGTAGTGCACAACGCCGAGAAGTGACTCAAAGATATGAGATCAATGGCATAGCAACAAATCTAAGTGATGCGGATGCAATCGGAAGGGACCATTGGCAAGGGTTAGCCAAAAGTAGTTGTCGATTTTTAGAAAAGGTTCTGAAAGCAAGTGAAGCAAAGTTAAGACAAGTATGGTGTTCATACTGGGTCGCGTTCAACGAGGACGTTGAACGGATTATGTGGGGGAGGTCTATTACGATACTGCAAGTGAAGCACAAGGATTGTGCGTCACAGAGTTGCAGGCCAAATCAGTACTCCGCCGTAATGGTGCAATGCGAAGCCATAATAGCGCAACGTAAGCTATAATAGCGCAACACAAGCCATAATATCGGTATGATGTATAGACCGTCAAGCACTAAGATAACGGCACCCTGCAGGGCCAGTGAAGCGAAAGAGTGGCGCTACACTATAAAACACATTGGCTAAGTAGTGAAGCTTATTGGCCGACACAATAAGGCTTCATTGAGGGATTGGCAAGACGTGGCCAAAGTGACAGATGCAACATGCGATGTTGGAATCGATGCATATCCATGGAATTGAGTTGGCCCAAGCTCAAGGAGGATGCAAGAGTGAAGAATAGACCAAGAGTTGGTCTATGGCATATATTCAAGGTTGGCCAAAGCTTGAATAATGCAAACAAGTTGGTAATGCAAGAGTTGCATTGCTGTTGTCAAGCTAATTGGCGAAGTGAAGCATATATGACGCATGAGCAATTAGAGTGAGCCTAAGGAGTTGGCATCGATGTTTGAAGCTTAAGGGATGTTTGTGCATGAGTTTAGAATGATAAGCATGTAGGGCCAAGAGGGATGAACGTTGGCGCAAAACAAAATTCGGTAGGCCACAACAAGTGGTACAATACGGCTCAAATGACGGTTGCAAGTTAGTTACGAGCTTCAAAATCATGCCAATGGTGCGTGATGAAGAGGAGCGGTTATAAATGAGTTTATAAGCGTGGGGGAAGAGTTCTAACTGCTAAAGAACATGTGTTGGATGATTGGCGCGAGTTGGAGAAGAACTGGCCAGTTAGCACAGTTATTGGCGGTTAGCAGAACTGCTTTATGGGACAGATGGCTGTCCCATGCGTGTGTAACGGTTATGCATGGTTTGGCCAAGTAAAGCTGTTGTATAAATAGTCCTAAGGCTGGGAAAATTCGGCAGGCTTGCAAAGAGAGCATATGTGAGAGTGAGGTTTACATATGTGAGTGAATAGGAGAGTTTTTATGAGACTAAGGCTTGGTTCAATGGTAAACAAGTTTGTGTAAGTCCCCAAGTGGGCAAGTTTTGTATTTCTTCCCTTTGATGCGATAAAATGAGTTGATTGTGTCATGTTCTAAGTGTTCTTGGTTGGCTGATTGTTGTTGGTAAAGTATGGCAAAGATTGAATGCATTATGGGGTGTATTTGATGAGTTTTGAGAAAAGAAAGAAGGTTAAAGACTTCCGTTGATAAACCTGAAGAGTTAGCTGTTTGTATTGGTACAAACTTATAAGGCTGAAGTGCAATTGGGTGAAGCTTTATTCACAGAACCATTGTGCTGCCGAGTTACACTTTCGCAAGAAATTTGCAGAGGCATTTGGAGGTGTGACACATGGCATCGTGAGGAATAAAGATTCCCTCCACATATTCCCAAATTGTGAACACGACAAGGGATGGAGACCCAACATATACATGTCACAAACAGATAAAAGATTTTATATTATTTACTAAAAGTATATATGTTAATCGAGATGTGTTCAATTACTTTGCGCAACCCAACGTAGAAAACAAAATCTTCTTCTGTGTTCCACAAATCTTTTTGCAGCGGTAGAGTTAGAGATTCCCATAACTATGATTCGTTGATAACCAAAACAAAAATCTCAGTGGAAAGAGAGTTCGTGCTTATAACGTCTTTAAGGGAAAAATAGAGAGAAGACCAAGAGTATGAGAAACAACAAGAGAGATTATATAGATAGGCAACAACCATATTATATATAGCAGAGCATGTTTTATATACAATCATGGGAAAACCCTAACTACCTAGTTGGACCGCATATCTATGGGCCATAGGCCCTACAACAGAAATAAATATTTTGCTGTAATAATAAGTGAATTAAATAATCTTCCCCCTTAAAGGCGTTGACAAATAAAACTCTCATATTAAACGGTGATGAAACCCTCGCTTCCTATTGGCCTAGAAAGGCCTTTTCTAATGCAGAAACTATGGTGAAAACACTTGGCATAACTCTATTGGTTGTAATAATTAAAATTTGGTTACAATTTTGATACATCAAATACTTAATTGTCCGTTAGTAACGGTGTTGGAAAAAAAGTAGGTAAACAATACTTATATGTTAGAATCTAAACTTGAATTATTTAGTTACAGCGTGTTTACACCAATACTTAATTGTACTTTAGTAAGGGTGGACAAAATTCACGCCCAAAACGTTAAATAAATAAAAGAAAAAAAGAAATTCTTAAAACGTAAAACTCTTAAAAAGGAATTCATGTTAAAAAAGGA
Source organism: Papaver armeniacum (assembly GCA_023531295.1). Lineage (NCBI taxonomy): Eukaryota > Viridiplantae > Streptophyta > Magnoliopsida > Ranunculales > Papaveraceae > Papaver > Papaver armeniacum. The sequence goes on along the minus strand of JAJJWW010018709.1, from coordinate 1,109,942 downwards.
AATCATTGACACGCCCAAAAAGAGGAATAGGTTGAAATATTGGAGTCCGTGCCAAAAAAAGGAATTGGCCTTTCTTTACATATATATATATGTATGCAAGTCGTAACATTCCAGTAATCAAACCGTTTATCTTCACATTTAGTTGATGTACGCTACATGTTTTCTTTCTTTCTTTTTCTTTTTTCCTGTTAGATGGTTTAACGACGATTCACGAACAACAGTGACCAGGAATCCAGGATTCATTAATGCCCATTGTTAATTTTAAGCCGGTTTTTCTTTTTAATGCCTATTGTTTCTTAATGTGCATTAAGTGAGGAGATATGAAAGATCATCTTCTTTTCTCAAACAACAATCGGCATTATGTTTTTGATCAGAAACACTCACCATTATGACTCCTTGAAGAAATCTATCTTACTGATCCTTCCAAACCCCACATCTCAAATAACGATTCCCATCTATGAATAAGTTAGTTTTAACCATCTGTATACCAAATTCAATGATTGCATATTCGAATGAAAACTGCCACAATTAGGTTTTAGATATGCTCCCTACTTATAAGTGTGGCTCTTTAAACTAATGATTCTGGAATATAAAAAACTTCTGTATCGGGGACCTTCATGTGATGCTTTCACTATGCTGAGCCGATGATAATCACTCCCAATGAAAATACCTGAAAACCGTGTCAATCTGTTTGTTTTTTTTTTTGTACTTCGAACCCTAAACCGAAAGGCAAAAGCCATTGGAGGATGATGTATTCATCCAGCGACATTAAATCATCGCCACGGGCCGGGAGAAGCCCGGTGTACACCAAATCAAAAATACATCGCCACGGGGGCGGGGCGAACCCCGCGCATGCAAAGTTAATAAAAAAAAGAAAAATGCCCGTTGCGTAGCACGGGCACAAATCTAGTGTACCTTAAATCAGTTACAGAGATAGAATCATCTTAGTGAACAAAAATTTCGATAGCATAAGTTTTGTAAAGGTACACTGGTTAATTTTTTAGGCAAAAAAGTGGGATTTAAGAACGAAATTGCAACGTCATACTTAAAAACGCAAGATTTTATATGTTCATTCTCACAATAGAGTTGAATTAGTTAATATATCTAAAATTAATCTCATACTCCCTCCGTCACACAATTAGATGACCTACTTGGTCTAAGATCTTGTCCCATCATTAGATGACCTAATTTACTAATCAAGGGGATATCTCTAAAACTACCCTTTTGATTGATTATCGGTATCATAAGAAATATGTATAATTTGATATTCATGTTTATACTCGTTACGTATGTGTTTTAAAATGATTTTCAACGGTACAAAATTTACGAAAATCTATGGTATAGTTTGAGAGATAAATGAATTTTAAATTTTACAAATTATTATCCATAAGGGTATAATTGTAAAAAATACTTAAAAACACTCATTTCATTCATTGCCTTAAGGCCTCTTCCTATGGGTATGCCAAACACTAATATTTGGCATATATGCATCCACTATGGGTATGCCAAACTGCCAAACTCATATGCCCATATGTTTTTCTGGCATATAGGCATACGCGACAAAGTTTCCATCGAGCGATAGAGATTCTATCGCTTTGTTGAGCGATAAAGACTTTATCGCTGGCGATATTCACTTTATCTCCAGCGATATTCACTTTATCTCCGAGTAATTTTTTATATAGTATATAAATTCTCCTTCTCTCCTACTTTTTCATTATTCTAATATATTTTTATATTTAAAGGGTCCCACTAAATATATTATAACACTAAAACTTTTATAAATACCCCACTACACAAACACAAATATATTTTTTATTCATTTGGGTCCCACCCAACACAATTAAATATATGTTTTTAATCAAGTTTGGCATATCTATCATAGTGGGGAAACTCATTTGCCATGCCACATGGCATGCCAAACAACATTTTTTTGCCATACCCATAGGAAGAGGCCTAAGAATTGTGCAAACTTCAACTAGGTCATCTAATAGTGGGACGGAGGGAGTATTATTCTTGAAATGACTATTTCATCTGAGACGACTTCAATAATTATCATAATGAAATAACATCACCTCTTCTTTTTCATTCTTTATTTAATATTGTGGACAACAATCACAATTAACACCACACAATGTATTTTAGTATAACTATAAAGATCCATATTGTGATTGGAGAATTGCGTCAAACGGGATGGAACAATAGTATGCAATCGAAAATGAAACTGATTAATATTTCACATTATATGTCAATATTATCCATTATTTCTAGTTTTCAACTAAATTAATTCATAACAGAAGTGTTCTTCAATTTGAACTTCTCATGATTTTTTCCCCCTAACTAACGAGCTAACTCAAAATCTTACTTGGGCAAAAATAATTATTTTTTTTCACCAACGCATGTACTCCCTCGGTTCTTTTTTAATATGATGGTTTTTTTTTTTGAGAAAATTAAGGAAATTAAGAGAACTAATCATTTCAAGTGGTCTTCATGATACTTGTCAATAAAAGAAGTGAAGTGAAATGGTCCCCATGAAGTAAAGTGAAATGGTCCCCAGGACACTTGTCATCAAAAGAAGTAAAGAGAAAAGTGGTCCCAGAAAATTAAAGTTACATTTGACTCTCCCAATTAGGAAACCATTATTTATATAAACCAGCCTATTATTTAAGAATGGAGGGAGTATTAGTCTAAGACAACCTGGTTCTTATATATTTTTGTCCCCGCTAACTGGATAGTCGTTGTTAGGACTACTTTATATTCCTCGGGAATTGGTTTCTTTCCTGAAAACATCAGTAATGCTATGTTGACACCAGAAAATACCGGAATTGAATCATGTGTGAGAGAGCCCCTAGGACCCACTGGAGCTAGCAGGGGATGGTTCTATGGGACCCACTAAAATTTGTGTCTACCGGTATTCTACACGGGATTTTGTCCCCGGTAGACTAAGCATTATTGTGAAAACATCCTAAATTTATAAAAAAATCTTTATTCTCCCTAAAATTCTCAACTATTTTATCTGAAAATTGTATGCATCCTTGTTGTCAGTTGACTCACTTCCAACTTGTTTATGATTCTTACGTGTGTTGGATGGCGCGCATGTTGAGCACGAAAAACAACTACACCCTCCGTCCCATCTTAGATGAAGGTTCAGGTGTTTTCACACATATTAACAAAAAAAGAAAGAGACTATATATTTTCCAAATCTACGCTCATTAATACTTCCTAAAACCGTATTCCCGGTCACCCGATGGTAATTTCAATAACTTAATTTTTGTAGCTAGGTTCACAAAAACCGTATTCCCGTTAGAGCTCATGAAACTTTTTCTTCTTTTTGGAAAGTTGATTCTAGTGTTTGAAATTTAAAATTCATAAGTCTACCCTTTTAAGAAGTGTCCATGGCATAGTGTTCAAACAAAATTTAGAATAGCTTCTAAAACAAAAGAGCAATTCTGCCCCTACTTAGTAATTCGATAAATCATTCGCAAATTATTTTGCGAATATTTTCGAACTGACAGAATTCAAATGAGTCAGCTGAATTACTTAAACTCCGGCCTTAGTACGTGGATTATATGGGACCCCGACTCCCCAATATATCGCGAATTATTAGCGAATCCGAATAATTCGGGTACATGATTCCGACGGTTGGTTTAAAGATTTAAAAAATTAAGAGAGTTGGGAATCGAACAGGCGACCGAGATGCGCCTTTGTTTTGGATAACATACTAGTGCAATAATAACCGATAATATAATATTCTCGTTAACATAATAAAATTTCATGGTCCCGACTCAGGCCCTTGGTGCTAAAATAACAAATTCGATAAAATCATAAAATAATACATTTCAATTATCGTGAGTTTTCTTTGTGTCGTCTTTAGTATCAACAAGGAAAGTTTCTAGTTCTAAATCCCTCTTGGCAACACTATCTTCACTGCATTACCTATAACAACTTTGATAGATTCTCTTACCTAGGTATCACGCTTTATATTAAGAGAATGAACTTGGTTGGTGAGGTTTCCGAGTATGCCAATTGTAGGATCAGAATATCGCGACATCAATATTTCGAGAGAATAATAAATGACAGTACTGCGAAGGAGTCGCAAGAAAGAAGAATCGATGACGCATCAGATGACGACAGCCAGAACATGAGAAAAGTGTGAAGACTTGGCGAGATTTGGTAGTGTCGCGAAGACAAACATTTATACACTCGCGACACTTCGCAAAGGATTCCCGAAAATAAAGGACAGCTTAGCTGTCATCCATTATATAATACCCTATATAAAGGGTCGAGTAAGTCTGTTGTAGGGAGAGGTCTTTTTGAATTGTTGAGCAAGATATTAGGAGAGAGAAACTTTGGAGCGATTGTAATTTTCTCAACTCTGTTCTAACTTTCTTTGTAAACATTTCAAGAAAATAATCAATAAAATCTATAATAATTCATATTCAAAATGAGTTAATTGAATAGAATCTAGTGAGGGGTGTAGTGTGGGATTTCCTGCAACTACATATGCGCTAGAAACAGGGACTGAGTGAAGATCAACATTGTGATTTGGAAAAATTTGGAGTGCAAAGAGAAGAATTTCATACAATTTTTAGCAAATTATTGAAATTAAGAAATGGATAGAAGAAGAGGAACATCAGAACAACCAACAACCGTAAGAAGAAGCAGGAGATTGGCTAGGGAAAGGAGAAATGAGGTAGGTGAACCCTCAAGAATGAACACAAGAGATGGAGAAGAAGGCCAAATTCAACCACCAATTCAACCAGCTCCAAATAGAATAATAGATTATGATAGGGTGAGTGTGCATACACGGAGATCGGTCCCCTATGGAGGAAAGAGAAGAAGTGCAACAATTGATAAATAATGGACAAGAGGAGAGAAATCGAGAAGAAATGGGAGAAACGATTCGTGGAAATGAAGAAATTGTAGCATTAGAAGCATTGAGACAAACAATACATGAAGAAAGGCGGTTAGAAGCAGAGGAACGCGCAAATTTAACAAGGCAAAACCACAAATTAAGGATGGAAAATAGGAAGCTGCAAAATAGAAGATCGAGAAGTAATAACAGATCAGGATCAAGATCGATTAGAGAGGACGTGAGAAGAACATTACCTGCAGAAAACGTTAACGAAGAAAATTTGGAAAGAGAACTAGGTTTTGGCGAAGGAGGTCGCGAAGAAAGAGAAGTAGTAGGAGATCGTTATATTCCACATCCTCAAAATCTACAGAATGGTCAAAATGATGGAAATCAAGAAAATAGGCAGCGTCAAGGGCAGAATAATCCAGTTAATGAAGAAAATCAGGAAGAAGGAAGAAGAATACTACAGGAGAGAGAAACACGGAGGAAACAAAAGGAAATTGAAGATGACATTGAAAAGCATTATATTGAACAAGCGCGTTTAGCTCGCGAAAGGGAAAGATTGAGAGCGAGAAATGGAAGAACGGGGAATTCGAAGAGGCGATTCGGCGAATAATCATGATAACCGAGAAAGAAGGCGCGAGCAAAATCGCAACAATGGAAATATCAACGAGGAATATGAAAGAATATAGAGAAGAACCGATGAGACAGCCAAGAAGAGAAAATGATAGATATAATGGTGTGAGAATTCGTGAAAGAGATGAGGGAGAAACTTCAGAGAAAGAAGAGAAGAGAACGATGAACCGAGAAAATATGAGTAGACACGAACGGAGAAGGAGAGAGGCAGAATGAAAGAGGCCGATAAATTCAAATTCTGAGGCAAATGAACAAATTCTGAGAGAATTGGCAGAGATGAGAGGAATATTGAATAGCAGAAGAGAAGGAGGGAGAAGACAGTTAGATGAAGCCATCGCAGAGGCTGCGAAAAATCCTTTTACATTAGAAGTGCATCTAGGAGGAATACCCCCAAAGTGCAACTTACCAGCATTAACCATCATTTTTGATGGATCAACTTGTGCAGTACAACACATCAAGGCTTATGTGAGATGTATGCTACAGTGGGAAAACCATGATGCTATACTGTGTAAATACTTTGCGTCAAGTTTAACAGGAGAAGCATTGAAATGGTTTGAGGGTTTACCAAAGAATACAATCACGTCATTCAACCATTTACAAGCTATATTCTTAGGGGCATATATAAGTAACAACTCTTCGCGACCTGGTATTGAAGATGTATTTGGACTAAAACAAAGAGTTGGCGAAAGCTTGAGACATTTGACCGTAAGATGGAAGACAATGTGCAGCGAAATGGCTGGACGGGTGGATGAAAGATACCTCATACTATCATTCATAAATGCTATGTTCGCAACCAACTTATTATATGTTCAAATTTTCAGAGTCAAGAATACAATCACAATGACCGAGTTGAGAGAACTGCAAGAGGAATATATTGCTTTGGAAGAAAGACAAAATGAAGTGGAATCGTACCCGATCGCGAATACAAGTTCAAGTGCTGCGAATGCAAGTTTATTACCCAGACTAATACACACAGTGGCGAGTTCCTCGCAAGGGCAACAAGAAAAAGTGGTAGATGATGGACAACCAAAGTTAGTAGCCATGGGAAGCCGAGATCAGGAAGAATTTGAAAGAGAAAGAAATTACTACAACCGTGGGAGCAATAACAAAATTCAGAGACTTGATCACCCGCAAGAAACCTATGGAAGCCAAAAACAGAATTATCATGGAGGGCAACGACGTCATAGAGTAGTATGGGAAGAAATCTAGATGCCACCACTGAATACTAGTGTGGAGAAGATATGGGAAGCTATACTCTTGATGGAGAATATACCTGCACCATGGAACATGGGGAGTGAACCGCCACCAGGTGATATAAGTCACGAATTCTGCTCTTACCGTCGTTTTCATGGACATCTGACAAATGACTGCAGAAACATCAAAAGAATTATCCTTAGAATGATTGATCAGGGGAAGCTGAATCACTTTCTAAAAAGTGAAGAGAAAGTTCAACATTTTCCACCGCCACCATCAAAGGGAAAAGAAACGTTCGTAATAGAGGTTGGAACAAAAGCTAAAAATTTATTTTGCAACTCCATTGTTCACTCATATCGCACAGTTGAAAATTTTCACGATAACGTACTCAGTAGGGTTTTTGCGAGGGATGTTGATGACAAAGAAATAATGAATATTGCGAGGACATCGCAATTAAAAGAGTGGCAGTTGTAGATTATTTCTTTCTCAGCAGAAGAAATACCCAAAGGTAGAGAAGTACATGATAGCCCATTGGTTGTGAAACTGGAAATTAATCCGAAACCCATTGCTGGCGAAGATGATGAAGCAGAAAATTGTTGGGCAATCAACAAAATATTAATTGATACTGGGAGCTCGGTGAACATCCTATTTTACCATACGTATAAGACCATGGGAGGAAAGGATGAAGAATTGATACCTTCAACATACAAAATATATGGTTTCAATGGCACATCAAATAAGCCTAAAGGAGAGGTTCACATGAGAATACCCTTGCAAGGATTATCAACTGATATTTTGTTCTGTGTGATCGATGTGGAGTCCCCTTATAATGCATTGATCGGAAGGCCATGGTTGCATGAAATCCTAGGTGTAGCGTCAACTTACCATCAGTGTATAAAGTTTCCCCATCCTAGCGGTGTTGGAATTATAAAGGGGGACTGGATGGAAGGACAAAGATGTTACGAGGTTGATGTAGAAAGCTGCGAAGAGAGAACTGCAAAAAAGAAGGGATGGAAAAAGAATATATCAGAGGAACAAAGAAAAGAAAGATTGATGGTAGATAACATAAATATAAGGAGAGAAGATACATTGCGAGGTAACGACATGAAGGCAGTTGAAAGTTATGATGAAAAAGAGCTATTAAGAGATTTAAATGACGCAGAGGCAGAGAGAGACAGGAGTAAAAGGTGTAAGAAGTAAATAGTTGCGAGAAGCAACAAATATTTAGTGACGAAGGCATGTCAAGGATAAAAGGAAGAAATAGTAGTTGAGGAAAAGTTCCGCGAGAACCTCGCGATCAAGAATGTATGAAAATCCGATTGAACAATTGAAATGAGATTATTACAAACAAAGCAAAATAGTGCGATAACATCGCAAACAAAATAACAAAAGATTATCAAAAATGAATAATTGATTGAATTAACAAAAATGAATGAGTGAGTGAATGGGATGAACCTTTATGGCGTACACCCTAGTTCGCGAATGATACTTCGTAAGAGGCAAATGTAAGACCTAAAGCACGTCATAAAAGGGGGTATCTCTTGACATGGCTCAGGGGGGAGGTTACACCGCTCCTGAAGCCTGAGTCATGGAAATTTAGGGCCCATGAAAGCCTATCCGGGAGAGATACCTTGGATTTCCAACTATATATATAAGGTTATACCCTGGTTGGACCTTGAGGTCTCTTCCAAGGAGTCGATGTATGCTCAAGGCGCCGAGGTACACGGTTGAGCCAAGAGTGCCTGGGGCATTTGAAGTGTCTCGGCCATTCTTGGCAAGTCTTGGTATACGCTGCACTCGGCCCGAAGAAAACTCCACTTAGGGTGCAGTCTCGTAACCATAAACCATATAGGTATAAGGGATAATAGACTGCGAAAACAACTGGTTGTTATTAAGACCGGATGGGAGGAGCTAGTCTTGTATGGCCGATGTACGCCTCCTTGAATGGGCAACTAGGGAGAAGATAAGGGCGGCACCCTCCATTAGGGAGCTGATAAGTGTCAAAAGACGCAAATGTCATGAGGCTTTATTTTCGCAGGGAAATTAAGACTTGTCATATTTGTGCAATGATCCTGAAGAGGCAAAAATACTAACATGAAGGTAAGGCGAGATCAATGGGTTTTTACATGAAAATGTGAAGACGTCCTGCGATTTCGTCGCAAAGACGACAATGTCATGAGATTTTATATTCGCAAGAATATTAAAACTTATCATATTATCGCAAATAAAATATCCTGCAGAGGCAAAAATACTTACGAAATGATAAGACAAGGTCAATGGGTCATTGCATGAAAATGTAAAGACGTCCGGCGACTTTATCGCAATGAGGGGTGGCGAAGTAAGACCTTTAATTAGGAAGGCAAAATAAGACCACACAAGAAATGTTAAGGCAAGATCAATAGATTTCTTCATTTATGAAGATGTCCTGCGATCTTGTCGCAATGATAAATTTCAAAAAAAAAAAAAAAATCTCTCATTTGCAAATAAATAACAGAGGCAAGTACGGGAATGCATGTGATGAAATTTTGTTATTTATCTTCATATGATAGATTTATGCATAAAGGAAATGTGAAAATAAAGGATAAATTTACAAAAGTTGAAAACAAAAGTTGAATTCATATTTAGTAATCCAAGAAATTTACATTGAAGGTTTATAGAAATGGAATATTAAAAGGATATATATACAGATATTACAAGAAATAAAAGAAGAAAAGGAAGTTATTTCTTGGAAGATTCTTCTTCTTTATCAGATTCTTCGATTTCATCATTCTTCTCGCCAGATTCTTCTTCTTCACTGGCTTCACTGTCGGAGACATCCGAAAAAAGTGTATCTTCAGGAATATCCTCGCGAAGACAAGGGTATGAACTAAGAGGAATCTTGTGATCATTGCAAACTGTCTCAATAGTTTGATTGCGAAAGAGAACTGCATAATTATTGAAGTTCGCCACTGTAGCTTGCAGTTGTTTCTTCAACTTAGAATATTTGTTGTTGCGAAGAGAAAAGTCTTGTGCGAGTTGTCCTTTTTCAGACTCAAGTTCTTCAATCCTTGTTTGAAGTCTTTTCTCGGATTCTGCAGAACATATGAAAATACATTAACAATTTAATAGCAACGCTACGGAAATAAGAAACAGTAAAGTATAACAAACAACCTTCTCTGTCAGATATCATATCTTTAACCAAGGCAGTATGCTCGGCATGAAGACTAACATCAACACCTAAGTTATTCCTGGCATTATCTAGAACTTTCGCAGCCCAAGCGAATTCATCATCATTATTTATAACAAGAAGCGAACGAACTTGATCTTCTCGCTCAGTAAGTATGGCGTTCTGGCGAAGGGATTCATCTCGTTCAATTTGTACTTCGAGAAGAGATTTTTGAAATTTTGCTAATGCCTGTGCACCTTTATTAACAATGCGGTCTTTGTCATCTATGAGACTACTAATTTTCTTTCTTAAGGTTTTGGTTTTCTTATGGGAATCACGATACATTTGTTTAAATCGGTTGGATAAACCTAAACTTGATCTATGTTCAATCTCTAAAAGGCGATATCTGGTTTGAAGTTCACTTAATGGAAGGGAATCAATTTTGGTCGATTAACTACTTAAGGATTCATTGAGGTGAGAAAGAAGAACGTCATTGTCCATAGGCTCGGGAAATGAATGGAGAAGAATGGCTTCTTCAGAGAGATTATATATGTCTGCGAAAATAATAAATTAGGCAAAGAGAAGCAGATGACAAAATGAAGACGATTTGAAGAATAAAAATTTGTTGTACCATATAGTTGTTGATTGCACTTTGAAGAGTAGATATTTTATTCTTTTGGGAAGTAGACTCAGTTTCCAACTTTTGAATTCTCTCATCCTTCTTGCGAGATGACGCAATTTCAGCTTCTAGTTCTTGGATCTTCTCTTTTAGTTGCAGATTCTTCTTTTCAAGGTTGTTGCGTCTTTTCTCAAGGTCTGAGGCAACAAAAAAAGAAGCTCTCCCAGACTATAAAGGAAAGTAAAGAAATAGTTAAGATAAAACTTAAAATCGAAGTCACAAAGAAATAAAGGAATATGAACATACCAAAGCATTGAGAGCATTTAAGTGGCTAGGAGTCATTGTTCGGGAAACTCCGCGAAAAGATTCATTATTCTCTAACAACGGGGCATCGCAGATTTTAGCGAGAGATTCGCAAGTAGCGGATAAATTATCATCTCCCAATCCTTGCATAGAATCGGAGAAGACACCAGACAATAGCGTCATAGCAGAAGTATCCGAATGATTCCCCTTAGCAGAAGAAGTGCCAACCTCATTTTCATCTTCGCCAGAGCTTTCGCTGGTTTGGGAATTAGAATGGGAAGAAGGGTGGATTTTCCGTTTTTTAGAAGAAGGGGCAGAAGATTTATCCTTGCGAGGAATGATTTTATTTTTGCCCTTACCCTTCGCAACACTTGGAATATCTACTTCTTCAATAACCTTTACAACACGAATGAAGATAAGAAACAGAGGCTAAAATATTGTTAAAAATAGCAAAAGAAAGTGTTTCTTACTTCATCCGTGATCGATCGAAGTATCGCTAGGGTGCTCGTTTTTGGATTTATTTCATAATTCTTCTTCAGTCTGTCAACCTATAAATTTTGCAAGTTCAGTAAAAATAAGAAGAAGAGAATATCGAAAAAGCAAAGCCTGAAAAAATAAATGTACCTCTTTTGCCTTCTCGGGCCATTTAAATTCCCAAGGACGATAGTTTGCTAGATTTGCAGGGAGTGCATGTGAGCCTGCGATATAAGGTCCACTTAGAAAAAGAGGGACAACCCACCACTTTTCATCTTTGGAGTGGCGAGGGGTATTATTTTTACCCGAATGCCAGTCAATGTCCTGCATGAGCAGTTTGTCAGCATCAACGTTATCATTCTTCTTCAGTCGAGCACCCCAGCGAGATTTATCATTTCTCATATTTATAACTGAGTAATTCGCAAAGAAATTGTCCACGGTATACTTCTCAGTAACTATTTGTAAATCTGCAAATTGAGGATCCCTGACATCATCGGGATATAAAGATCCTTTACCAGCGCCACGATTGGCGAATTCAAGCATTAAACGGATGCAGTCGCCACTCAGTTGATAGACGACTCATGAGAATTTCTCATGAGCAAGAATTTCATAGAATAATGGCAACTCGGGATTGTACAGAGGAATGGGGAGTCCTGCGAGGAGTTAACCTAGCGAGACTATGATTTTATGATCATCACATTGATGATCAGAAAACAATTTTGCAGAAAGTATAGATGAAGATCCTTGATCAGGAATGGTTGATAAAGTGAAACCCTTTTCCTGTAATTTCTTTTGAACATCAGTAAAAAGAGGAGTGTATGTACGACCAAGTGAAGCCATTGTTAGAAGTATGGGAATGAATAGAGAATTGAAGATCAAAAGAATGAGAAAAGTGTAGAAGGATTATGGTAGCAGGAGCGCAAATTGCGGAAGGAGAGAGAGAGTTAAAGAAAATTGGCAGAAGGAAAGTAAAAGAGAAGAATAGAGGAATGCGGAAACTATTTATAGAGAGAAAGAATATTCGGGAAAATAAATACATTTAATGAGAGATGGGACGTGAATGGTCAAAAATAAACGGTTGAAAGAGACGTGTCAAAAATAGAATGGAAGAAGAAATATCTGTAATAAATTCCGTGTAAAAGTACAAAATTGAAACAAACAAAGATGAATGATCGCGACATAGAAGATGAACGACTGCGGCATTTCACAATGTTAGTTCTCATGACATTCTCTTCTTCGCAGAGAGGACATGAGAAGAGGCAAGATGTAGGATCAGAATATCGCGACATCAATATTTCGAGAGAATAATAAATGACAGATCTTTATGAAGGAGTCGCAAGAAAGAAGAATCAATGACGCATCGGATGACGACATGCCCGTAACATGAGAAAAGTGTGAAGACTTGGCGAGATTTGGTAGTGTCGCGAAGACAAACATTTATACACTCGCGACACTTCGCAAAGGATTCCCGAAAATAAAGGACAGCTTAGCTGTCATCCATTATATAATACCCTACATAAAGGGTCGAGTAAGTCTGTTGTAGGGATAGGTCTTTTTGAATTGTTGAGCAAGATATTAGGAGAGAGAAACTTTGGAGCGATTGTAATTTTCTCAACTCTGTTCTAACTTTCTTTGTAAACATTTCAAGAAAATAATCAATAAAATCTATAATAATTCATATTCAAAATAAGTTAATTGAATAGAATCTAGTGAGGGGTGTAGTGTGGGATTTCCTGCAACTACACCAATCCATATAGAGAAACTATGCCAAGGTAGTGTAAAAACAATAAAACCCATTGTCCGCCAAACTTCCAAAGTCTTGCTCAAGGGATGCATTAAAATCAATGTGTAAAAGTTGATTAGTATTGTCATCACCTTTTAAACGATAAGTCAAGTGATAAAGGTTTTACTATATGATCTAAAATCTTTCTCATTGACTAAAAATATTGTCAATGACCTAGACCTTTCCAGGTCACTCCATATATGTTAGAGCGCTGCCCGGTCGAACTCGCAAGCGTTGCTATCTCAAGCTTGTTTGTCAAGTTTAGTTGATCTTTAGACTTGATTTCTACTCTACTTATAGCTATGTCTCGGATTAAGATAGAATGTGTAGTTGAGCTTTAAACTTCACTGCGTTCACCAATTAAAGAAGAAGATCTACCGAGGAGCTTGGAGGAACTTCATCAACAAAAGGTAAGTGGAGACTAAAACTTATCTATCACTCAGAAGTCTATTTTATTTTATCTTCTAATGAGACTAAGTCGTATACCTATATATACTTTTACATTATACACATTTGATATTTCGAGCCGAGTTTATCTCGCTTATCTATTGCTCGAAATATGTGTTCGAAGCTTTTTACTTTAGCTATGTTCATCATATTCTTGACGAGTTTAGTTTGAAACAATTTATTTGTTGGAAACTAAATATTAAGTCAAAAGATGATCATGTGGAAATTACCTTGAACATCTTATATGATTTATGTGAGACAGTCATTTGATGTTATCTTGGGAAGTTTCGTATTGATCATTCAATCACTTGAAAATTACTTGAAGCTAATGGTATGTGTGAGATTACCATTTTCGTCTTCTAAGGATGTTTCAATGATTGAAATGAGAGTTTAAAACTATTACCCATGTCTGGATCGATACAACACGGTATGCGTACACAGTATGCAAACTGTATTGTTAATGATTCAGGTCCGGAACTCTTGTTTGTGTACCTAGTATGCGAATGAGTTTACCAGAGTTGGGTCCGAAACAGTTGTTCGCGAACCAGGTTTGCGAACGGCTAGACTAGGCCAAGGTTTGGAGCTGGTGTTTGCATACCCAGTTTGCGAACACATTGGTTAAGTTCTAAAATTGGTTATGTATGATTCTCGTACTCATGAACTAAAACATTTATGATTTAAGGAATGCAAATTAACTTTGAAAACTGTGGATTATTGTTCATGAATTGATTCTTGTATAAGTACTTTGTACGATTACGAATCAATCAGATTTTGTTTCAATTTGTTCATGGATAGTTCTATGAAATAGTGAACAATTGAACAACTCTATTTGACATACAATTAGATTCATTTGATTATCTATCATGATTGATTGATCATCTTATTTGATCAAGTAGTGTTGTGGTTAAGAAAAAATGTTCATATGGCTAACTTCGTTAACTATTATTGAGCCAACTCAATATATACGTTTATGTACGGTTACCCATATCCAAATATAAGTATATTTCATTTGTGTGTAACAATCTAAGACCATCTAACGATGGATATTGATTTCTTAATTTCTAAGCAGATTTAGCTTGAATCTTAAAACAGGATTTCGACTAACGGTGAATATTGAATGCTTTGTTACTAAGCTATCTTAGCATTGATTGTAAGAAATCTTGATTTGGAAGGATATATAAGGGAAAGCTATAGCAACTAGAAAACCGAACCCCAACACTTTCCTGTGTCCTAGTTGCAAACTAGAGTCGATTCTCATTTAACCTAGGTTTTTCCAAAATCATTATTAGGTTAACGACTTAAAGACCTCATTTGGGATTCGTGAAGCCAGATTCAACTATTTTCTCTGTAGTTGCATATTCTGATCTTACTTGTTCTATCGTATTGGGTTTTATCTTCTCTAAGATTTACTCGAGATCAAAGTAATCGAAATCGTTCATCGGTCCTACTCGGTTTGGGAGATTGGAGTGAGGAGTAATAAGTTCGGACTTGGAAATCGCCAAAACTCGGCCTAATACTCAGAATATATTTATTAGAGACTTGTAGATTGATGCTCATGAATCAAGATTTCTACCTAATTAAAATTAAAAATTTAACATTATCATGTGATTAAGTGTGTAATATTGTTATATTGAACCTCTTTATAATGTTTTTAAAAGTTTTTCCATTCAATAACTCCTATTTGAGGGGTTATGAAATTTTTATTTTCTGAATTTGGTACATATCGCCAACTCTATTTGCTGTCGGCAAAATAAATCGCTAAAATAAGAAGTAATTTGGAATCGGAAATCGCCTCGTTCATATAGCGTGTATCGATTACTCGGCGAGTAATCGGCCTCGGAGAGCGATTTTGACTACAATGCTCGAGATTTATCTCCGATGGGTAAGATATAAAAGTAATCACAAAAGTTCTTCATCTCAGACTCTTGTGATTCCGCAATAACTTTTTCTATTAATCAGTTAGGTTATTGTGAGGTGACTGATATTTCTAGGCTGCTCTTCGGGAGTATCAGTCCGGGGTATTAGTTGGTTCCTGTTCACCTTGATTTTTGTATCAAAAGACGGAACAAAAAGAATAAAGGATATACATATCTGTGGGAGACATATTTGTTTATAAGTCTTCGATTTTGGGTCGTAGCAACTCTTAGTTGTGGGTAAGATTAGATAAGGGAATCAAGTGCGCAAAATCCGGCGTGGTCCTAAAGGCATAAGGAGCGTGACTGTACCTTAATCGGTGTGAGACTTGTCCGAAGTTAACTTGTAGTAGGCTAGTGTCTGTAGCGGCTTAATATAGTGTGGTGTTTAAAGCTGGACAAGGTCCCGAGATATTTTTGCATTTGCGGGTTCCTTGTTAACAAAATTTTTTGTGTCTGTGTTATTTCTTTTCTGCATTATATTTGTTCATTTAATCGAAATATCACAGGTTGTGCGTAGTTCAATCATAGTTGATAAATCCGACCTTGTTTGTTGGATATAACTTGATTGACACTTGGGAATTGGTCCTTGGTACCGTCGTAGTTATTTCTCATATCAATTAGGCTCACGGATTTCTATCTGTTCGATTTGCTGATTGTATTGAGAAAGAGAGATAAAACACTTTTATATATTTCTTGATTGAGTCCCACTTTTAAGTTGACACTCTCAGAATTATATCGGAGTTTAGTCCATACAGATTTCCGAATGAATTATTTGGTGTGGTTGTTATACCCCCGCCTTTTCAATATATGCACCTTAACTTTAAATTTCTCTTTGTAAACCGATGTGATATGAGATCTCCAACGTGATCTGAAATCTGATTTTGAACTAAAACAGTGTCCAAAAGCGATAATTTCAAAAATTAAATAGAACCTATTCTTGTTTAATAAGAAAGAATGATGCTTCCACAACCAAGCATCCAAAGAATCTCGTCCCTCGTTATATTACTCCCAGAATGTAATTAAAAAAATGAGATTGAAATGTCAAGTGTGCACAAAATCTCTCTTCTATATATCATTTTCGTTCAGTATATGGGTACTTCATAGATGCAAGTTTGTGCACCAAAACTTAGGGAGGGGTGCGCAATATTCTTCCCATGGTTATTTATATTATATATTCCTTAGATATTAGCTTTGCTTATGATTTTTGATATACGGGGAATCGGAAACAAAACCCTGTTAATTGTTAATGCTACTCTTTTATTTGACACCTCTAATTAACTTCAATTGTATTATGTATATCTATGAACCGAGTCGGATGTCAGATTGTTTTTTCCCCAAATGTTTGATTTCGAGGTTTCCCTTAGTAGATACATTTGAGTCAGAGCTATTTGAGTCGGGCATCATTTTGTACCTGACTCGTTGGGCACATAAATGCGATAACTCTATTATTTTATTATTTTTGAGTCACATGCTATAAGTCAGGTTCAGATTCAATGAAATAGTTCCAGATAATTCAGGTCCAGATGAGTTATTTGAGTCAAAGAAAAACAAATTGGTTGTAGGTTTGAAGAAGGATAAGTTACCAGGGGGTATTTCCCCTAAGAGCATCCACGGCGGGAGACCAAAACTAAAATTTTTGTCCAAAATACAGACGCAGTCGAGCGGAGTAAAGATCAAAAACTAGAGTAAATCCAAAAACCAAACCATATCTGGTCTTTAGTTTGGTTTTAGTCGGGCGTAATTTAAATTTACGACCAGTGTCGGGCGTAGGTATTATTTACGTTTGAGGTGGGACGTAATTTTAAGTTACGCCCGATGATGGGGTACTTTTAAATTACGCCTGATGGTGGGGCGTAATTCAAAGTTACGCCTGAATTATAAAAAAGGAAAAAAAAATGAGGCGCAATTAACAAGTTCGCCTGATTGGGGCGAACTTTAAAGTTGTGCCTGACCAAATTTTAGTCTTGCACCGTAGCGTCGCAGCACGGAGTAAACCAATTTTTTTTAGTTTTTTTTGGTTTTTGCTCTTTGGTTATACTCGCTCCACTGCAGTTGCTCTAACTAACCATGTGGCTCTCTTGTATGTATGGTTGGGTTTTTCTTGACCGGGATTGAGCCTAGGTATACTTGGGTATCCATTAACACAAAATGGTTCTTTTTAGCCCGTTAGACAAAATTTCTTGTTTTGAAAAGGAGAATGTTTCCATTAGAAAAATTATTAAGAAAACTATCTCAGTTCGAAAATCAGAATGAATCAAACAGTAGAAGCCATTAACAATGTCGAAGAAGAAGATTTCATGTTCAATCAACAAGCAGTTGAAGAACGCCATTGTTTCACTTCTTTCTTCTTCTTCATCACCCTTCCTCAGTACAACAAAATCTTCTGTAAAAAGACCTAATTTTCTTCTCAATTCATCCAAAACCCTAGCTCCTAAGCAGGGTCTCTTGTTTTCTCATTCCAGAGTTATTACTTATGGTTTCAATCCAAATCATCATGGTTTTTGCTCTATTTCTGCGCCCCACAGGGAAATTGAGGTCACTGGTAGCACAGACAACATCAAAAGAGAGGACCTTTCGGTATCAATTCCAGTTAGGGCTTATTTCATGTTCAACAGGTGCGGCTTTGTTACCACAAGAATATGCATTTTTCGGGTTTTCCCCAATTCCAATTTTCATTTCTTTACTTGTTTGAGTGGTTGCAGGATTGATTTGGAAGGACTGATGGCTGTGAATCAAACCAATTTGATCCCACATACATCTGGAAGGACCAATTATGCTCTCCTCAAATTCGACAATGTGAATTCTCAAACTCCTGCAAGAGTGAACTCCTGCATTGTTTGATTTTATAATTCTCATCTTTTTGTTTTGTTTTGTAGAATTCCAAAGGCACAACCTTTTTGCTAGATGGCCCTTGTATACATCTTTATTTTGTTTAGGAGAATGATTGTTTCGTTATAATGTGTTTAGTTCTTCGTTTCAGAATTCGGAGGCTAAGTCAACTGGGAGTAGTCACTCTTACATGGTGGTTTTCCCATATGGATCCACTGTAATGTTTAATATGCTTGATCATGAGGTTGATGGCCGTCTGAAGATTATTGGAAGACATGCTTCAGGGTTGCTACCGGAAATGACAAATGAAGGGGTGTCTTCCCAGAGTTATCACATCAGTAAGATACGATTAAATTCTGAGTCTTACCTGTTTGATTTTTTAGATTATGGACATTTTTCATACTTATATTATATGTTGGATGTTTTATTGAAATACGAGGGAAAAAAATGAACACCCATGCTTGCAAATACACCAAAAAGAGTTCATAAAACATAATGAAAGGTGTGATCTCATCCCTAACTGATTGATTGATGCATGTCTTAGAAGTAGGATCTTAGTTTTGTACGCACATCCAGTGCCCAGTAACGATTATCATTGTGTTTCTCATGTTTGGCAAAGCCTGTACGTCTAAGGTTTGTGGTTTAAAAAGGCGTACTATGTGCTCTCAGTAGTAATCCTGTTTTAGAATGTATTTCTTCATATCTTTATTGCAAATTATTCAAATTTCCGTTCTTGCTGCTTTTGTCAACATTATTTATCAGAACTTGACGTTCTTTACACTGCAACTGTAGAATATGAGGTGAGAGAGAACTCGAATATTCCCTCATGGATGCAAGGTGGACCAGGGTACCTCATGTTGCAGCATTTGGATATGGATGGGATTCGTTTAATTGGTTCTGTTCTTGGTCAAAGTATTGCCCTCTATTACTATGTTCGCAAGGTATTCCTTCAGAATGCAAATCATATTTCTTTCCTTGGATCAGGATAAACATTCCTACTGGTCTGCTTCTGTCTTAGGTTGCTGGAGTAATTGCAGCATTTACACAATTATATCGTGGAAGAAAGAAAATAAGTAATTATATCAAGCGAAAAAGTAGAATGTTTCGATTGGTCGGGATAGCGAATTCTAGTCTAGCCGAAGTGATGTTTAATCTCGGGCTTTTTGAGAGGTATGTAATTTCTCAACTCTGGCGGTGATAAGGTCTTCAAACTTCACTCCACATGTTTCTAATAATCTTAATTCTGCAAACATATATCTGGAAACAGTTCAAACAGGATTCTTGTGAGTCGAGGAATGATAATCGAAAAAGATAATTTCTTGGATTGACTCTGCTTACCAAATGTCTTTTGTCCTGCAACATATGTAGCACTGGCGTGACTGTATTTGTAGCTTGTTTTCATTTTGGTTCTATTTATTAGGAATGAGTCTTTAATTGTTGATTAAGGTCTGACTTTATAGCTTGACTATCCGATGGAAGTGCTCAAAACCAAAAAAGAATAATGGCGCCAAGTTTGTCAAATGCTTGATAGAGCATTGTGAAGAATACGGCCTAAAAGCTCTGTATCATTTCTTTTGTGGGTGATTGTTTTCTTTATATCACCATAAATTGTATCTGCCTATGCGCAAAACTACACCCATTTTCTGAATTACACTCAGATAATATAAAACTAGATATTGTATTGTATTACTAGTCGCTGCTCTGTTGTCACTAACATTTTTTTCTTTTTTTTCTTTCCGGGCTTTTCAGATCAGAGATTTCTTCTATGGAAGACCCTAACTACTCCCGGATGTTGGAGTATCTTCATGATCAATTTGAATTGAATCAAAAATTTGTAGGCCTTGATTTTTACTTAACATTGATGGAGGTATGACCCTTTTTTTTGGTGTAGTCTGGCATAAAAAGTTTTTTACAGATACATTTGACACAACACTGCACTCACCCCCTTCATCTGATTGCATTCTTCACAATTCTAAATTTCTTGTTGCTTTTTTTGTCTCTCCTTGGCAGGCATTTATACGATCTGTAGTGGCTGAAACGGAGGAGAAATATACGCTTGCAGTTCGTTGTTTATATGTTTTGGGTATAGCCGTGGTGATCAAGCTTTCCCCTCTTGGTGACTCATTACACAGTTTAATAGAGGCCATTATTATAAAAACAAGATTGTAATTGATTAATGTTTTGCATCTTTCATATGGTGCTATTTAGTCTTAAAAAACTTACACTTGCTGGAAAAAGGTTCAATCCTATTGGTTAACAGTAGAAGTTAAACACTTACCTATTATCCCAAAAAGTTCAGTCTTGTCTTGTGACACTGCTTCAAAACAAAAAAACTTACACTTGCTGGAAAAATGCTAGCAAAGATCCTGACGCTAACATTTTTCCACAGGGAAAAGGTTCAATCCTGTTGGTTAGTCTTAACAGTAGAAGTTATTTACACTTACCTATTGTCCAAAAAAGTTCAGTATTGTTAGCTTTGGAAGGCCATTTGGATGCAACTGCAGCAGCTTGTGACACCAACACCTTGATTGTTTTGGGTCTGACTCGGATGTTAGTTTGTTTCTTCATTTTTCTGATGTCTGACTGACTCGGCTCATACATCTGATTCAGGACTTTTTAATTTAGGTAGTATCATTTTGTACTTGATTTGCTGGGCACATATCTGACTGAATTTAAAAGTCCTTTGTAACTCTACTTATTAAGACATAATGAGTCAGATCTAAATGACTCGTGTCCAAACGAGTCAGGTTGAGTCAGACATAAACAAACTGGAACAGAAGTCTATTTTATGTTCTCTTTAGTTTGTTTGTTCTAACCAGGGTCTCGTAGTTTCAGTGTCGGATCCTAATACCAGCCAATGTCAAAGATTTCCAGCTCGATCAGCAAGCTGAAGAAACGTATACTCTCTTCATCATCATCCAGAAAAACCAGCCCTTTCTTTCTAACTCGAACCCTAACCTCACAGCAGAGTATTTTCTCCAATTTCTCCTCTATTTCTCTTAATAAAATTCATAACGCAAACTTCGATTCAAGTCATGGGGGAGCTCGTAATCTTTCTTCTCTTCGCAAAGAAGTCGAGGTTAAGAAGCATCAGTCTTCACTTTTAGTGGATAATCAAAGCACACACAACCTAAAAAGGAGATCAATCCCAGTTAGGGCTTATTGCTTATCCCCTAGGTCTGTTCTTTTGACCTTTTATGATAATTTTATGTCATTGTTTTCTCCAATTTAATCATCTGTTTACTTTTGGGTTGTGGCAGAATCGATTTAATAGGATTAATGTCTGAAAATCAAGCCAATTTGATCCCACATACACCTGGGATGAGTAATTATTCTGTTCTTAGATTTGCCAATACTAATTCCCTTAACCCTCTACGAGTAAGTTTCGATAATTTGTCATTATAATTGCAAACTATTTGTTCGAATACAAAGTGTAGTATTTTGAAAATTTCACTATGCACGCCATTTTGTTGCACTCAAGTCACCAGCTTTCATACGTTTAGTTGTGAAGGTTTCGTCTTAATGTTTTTAATTCTTCATTTCAGAATTTGGATGCAAAGTTAAGTGGAAGTGGTTACTCTTACGTTGTGGTGTTCCCATATGGATCGGTTGTAATGTTTAATATGCCCGGGCAGGAAGTTGGCAGGTATCTGAAGATTATCAAGAGACATGCTTTAGGATTGCAAAAAACGTGGAAGGATGATGGAGACTCTTTGCAGCATTACATCGGTATTGATATGAGACCATACTTTTTAGTTGCCATGTTTATTTGCTTTTTTTTTTTTTAAAAAAAATTGATTCATCCTAGTTATCTCACATAAGATTGGGTTAGAACCAAGTTTTGAGATTACTAAAACAAAAAAGGGTCCTGGAGATGAAATCGAGTTCAGACCCATAGCACCAAAAAACTGAACGAAACTGTAGCCACTTCATATCCTTTTTCATGATGGCCTCAAATACTTTTATCCTGAGTTTTCCCCGTAGCTAATATTTATATAGCAAAGACCACTTGATTGTGCTTCCAGAATTTTCACCACTTGCTTGTGCAAGGGCATTTGTCCTTCTTTTCTTCGTAGCATTATGTGTCTTATATGTTGGAGATAATCAAATATAGTTTTTTTTTTAATTGCACGTTTGATTGATTGAAATTTGGGCATGTGATGCTGTGAAAGAGATGCCGAGTCTTATTATCAGTGGGTGTCTAGGGGTCGAAATGATTACAAGTCTTAACCATAACATGTGAGTCTAGGATCAACATAATTTCAGAAAATGATATATCACCATCTCGCATGAGGATCCAACGATCCTAACTCCTGTAAAAAGGACGAATTAAGCTAGCAATGAAGACTTTACATTGGTGCTGCACCCAGTCCTCGTGACTTAATCCTGAAACTTTGCACTTATTCTGAATTCTATAAATCCGTAAAGAAATTTGTTGAAAAATTAGTGAAAACTCATATTTCTGTTTGTTGTCTCCTCATGAGCTATGTGTTGTAGCCTCAAATTGATTAGGTGTGTAATGTATAGTTACACCTACTTCCCTTAAATGCGTTATTGGATGAAGCAGTGGTCAGTTGGTTGTTTTGCGTGATACTTAGCTACTACTGGAACCCGGATATAAAACATCACAGTGGCCATGTTGGCCTCGGAATAGTCCTATTAACATTGTAAGGAAGACAAGGTTCTCAACTATTGTATGGCTAATGCCATATGCCACATAGTCGTATAACCTATTAAGAAACCTTGATTTCATTGTGGAGCTGTAGGACATACCTTACCAAAGTAGGAGATGGTTTTTGGAAGAGAATATTACACTCGTCAATTTGATCGACAGTTAGTTTGGTTAAAGGTTACACCCTAACCATCTAAAGTCTATTAATCTGTTATTGCAGATTACGAAGTGAGAGAAAAGCAGGATTTACCCACATGGATGCAAGGTGGGTTGAAGTGTATGCTTCTGCAGCATTTGGACATCAATGGGATTTGTATGATCGGTAGTATTCTCGGTCAAAGTGTTGCTCTTGATTACTACTCTAGCCTGGTATTTATTTCTGCCTGCTAATGTGGTGTGGTGCCTTATTTCTTTTCCTCTGACGAGGTTGAGTGCTCTGATGACTATGTTTCTTCACTCTTTTCAGGTTGATCAATGGGTTAAAGAGTATTCGGGCGTAAATTATGGATTGGAAAAAAGGGGCAGTATAAGCAGCTGGATAAAGCTATTTAAACATTCAAGGAGTAGGGCTCCAGACGCAGATGCTATTAGCCATTATTTTGGGCTATCTGAGAGGTAACTACTTGGTCATTTATATTCGTGAAAGCTTACTTGCATAGCAAGTGTCCGCCCGTTGGATTTTGATACTACTTTGTTCTTTTATTCAGATCTGATATTGCTTGGAAAGGAGATACCAAATATGCACAGATGTTGGACTACCTCCGGGATGAATTTGAATTGTCTCGGAGATATGCTGGTCTTGATCGTAAATTCAAGATGGGGGAGGTAAAGTTATCTTTTTATTTTTACTGTATGCATCATCTCTTACAAGTGCCTCTTTGTTGCTCGTGTGTAGTAGCATACTTGACACTGTGAATAACAACCTTCTCACATACTTGATATGTTGTGTGTCTCTTGCAGAACAATTTCCACTTTGTTGGAATGCAATTGGTTGAACTCTGTACTCATGCGGGACTGTGTGTATACCTAATCTTATTTGTGCTGATTTCTTTTTCACCAATAGGGGGATTACCATTTAGTTCTCTAGAGACTTGTCTTATGTCATTATGATTATAAACATGAGTAATTTCAACACAGCAGCGGTCCCAACTAAGTGTCCTGTACTCAGTAAAGCATAATAGGTGCGCTTCTCTCTTTTGGCTCTCTCTTCTGCCATCTCATTAACTTGTGGCCTTGAAGAATAGTAGATCCCGACACAACCCAAGCCAGTTATGCCAACTAAGATAGCAATCTTGGAATTCTCATGTACATTCATCCTGAATTCATTCTCATGTACAGTAATACTACCTCCGTTTCTGGAAAAAGTGTTACTTTCACTTTTTCGTTTTAGCGTGAGTATAATTCAATTTTTTTTATCTACAGTAATAATATTCCACTTGTTACTTTGATGCACTCCAATTACTTCAGCTACCTAATGAATTAGATTTATTATGTATTTCAAAGAAATTAGAACTGAATTTAAAACCCTAGAGTTGGTATTTACCTGTACTTAGTGTGATTGGTGAAGAAGATGAGATCCGAACTACAGTGTGTTGTACTATTAGATGAATCTCCTCAAGCTTTCAGATCTGCTATGTAGTCGATTTACTCTCTCCAAAATACAAATTCCCCCAAATGAAGAGTGAACAGTGAATACTAATTTTATGGGCTACTTATATTGGGCTTGTACATGAGTGCCGAGAGGTAGTGTCGAGGCCACTTTTGTCCATTTGTCGTGACACTTGCCAAAATAATACTCCGACATCCTCAGTTACGGTAGTAAAATTTTCACTGAATGTGTGGAATTTAGCTAACACGTATTTATAAAAATTTTGATATCTAGGGGCGGTCCTGGTGGTAATTGGTCAAAAGAAAATTAATGAAATTTTTTCTGCGGATGGACAAACATGATTTTCTAAAATCAGAGGAAAGTGAGCGTGAACTCAGGCGAAAAATCGCTTTTAACTCGGTTTAATTGATGGTTCAATTAATCTGAGATTTTAATTGAACAAGTAAGGGATTTTCAATTGGAGACGGGGGAATCATAATGAAGAAGATTTTTAGGGTATAAGAATCAATCCGATAGCATGTGTGTTGATTAGGGGTGTGCAACGGTTGGACGGTTGCGGATTAGGGGTCACCCGCAACCAAACCGTAAAAGTTGCGGTTTTGGAAAATCAAACCGTGTCCGGTCCAATCACCCGCGGTTTTTTCATCCGCGGATCAACGGATGATACGATCCGGTTGCGGATCAACCGCGGATTTACTCATGAAAAAAAAAAAAAAGTAAAAAAAAAAAAAAACTAAGTGAAGAAAGATAGACAAAGAATGCAATGTTAATTCATTGACAACTTGGCATGTTATTCTTAGCTGTTTGGTAATGAAAATTATATGGGTCTTGAAAAGATTTAATTTATGTTTTATGTTCTTATCTCTTAATGTTTGGGCCATGTCATGTGACTAGAATTTTTGTTGGTGCTTTCAGGTATTTACATTGTGCTAACATGCTTTAGAATCATGGTTTATATATAAAACCCAAAATTGTGGCTACACAAGCCCACGGAACTAGATAGGGAAGTTAAGGCCTTTACTACCCTACGGTGCGGTTAAAACCGCGGTTCTACGAATCCAACCGCAACCAAACCGCTAAACCTTGCGGATTTGAAAACTCAACCGTGTCCGGTCCGTAGCCTCTTGCGGATTGGTTTTTACCCGCAATTTTGCGGACGGTTACGGGTGAAAACCGCGGTTCCGGTTTTTTTGCACAACCCTAGTGTTGATCAACATAGAATAGAAGATACTGGAGATGGTTTACGTTGCTTTCAAAGCCCAAATCAGGGTAACTCGAAGCCACGGTTTTGTAGAGAAATTTGCACCAACTCAGATTTAAGTTGGAAAAATGCTTTCAAGAGTGGGGATTTTCAGGAATTAGATTCCAAGTTTGAGGACATTTCAACATCAATGAAATCTGGAATTTGACAGGTAAGATTCATATGCTTGATTTGGGTAGTGATTATTTTCTCTTCAAATTTGAGAGTCCATTTGATTGTAAGTTTGCATTGTTAGGCCTCTTCCTATGCACATGCCAAAAAAATGGTGTTTGGCATGCCAGGTGGCATGCCAAACCATTTGCGCCACTATGGGGAAACCGCTGAGCGATCGACTCCCTAGCGAAGCGATATTGACAATATCGCCGGCGATAAAGTCTTTATCGCCGGCGATATTGTCAATATCGCTCGAAATTCACTATATCATTTGTCGATATAATCAATATCGCCACCGCTCGAGTTTCTGCCGCCTATAAATACCGCAACTATACTCCCACCTCTTCTAAACTCTTCTCAATTCTTCTTCTGAAAACCTTCTGAAAACCACTGATTTTCTTCTCAATTCTTCTTAAGAATTATACGAATGTATTTCCGATCATACGAAAGTATGATTCTGAGAATTGGGAAGCTACACAGATTGAAGATGGTCAACATACTGCTATTGTTCATAAGATTCGGCGGTTGAGTAGAACAAGCCATAACCTTATCTCACGGCCATATGAAGAAGTACACGAGTTCCAAGAAGAACTAGGTCGACAATGGTAGAGTTAAGCCTTAGAAGGATGGTGTTATACGGCCTATTTCGAGAAGGGTGTTTGGTATTATGGTGAAAGACAGCTTCTTCTGTTGCAAGGGAGATCAGTGATAGCTATCAACCCTTATCCCAGTACAGATGTTTCAGCAGACGATTACTTCAAATTGATAAGAGAAGGTCATAGTTGGAAAGAAGCTGATGAATTGATCCGAGAGCCGATGGACAGAAATGAGTACCTATCTTGGTTTAATACTATTTTCAAGCCAAATATTTCCATGCAACCGCAAAGTTTGGGTCGGATGGATTTCCCAGCTTTAGGTAGGTTGCCACTTGACAATGAATTTCTTCCTTCCCAACCTCCACCGAGAGACGGGTGACGTATTTGCATATCCTTCTCAAAGTTCATCGTCAAACATGCCACCATTTTCTTGGGAAGTAAAGACTATATCCAAAAGACATCCGGGAGAGATTGTTACTTATCCAATTGTTTCTAGTGCACCTACTCGGACTTATCCATACCTCGGGGTCAATGCTACGAGTTGGAGTATCGAGACCCGATGTAACAATTATGAGGCTCTTCTTCAGGGATTTCAAAATATGCACTTGGAACAGATGCAAAGTTTGAGGGAAAGCATGATGTATGACATGAGTCCCAGTGTTGGAGCTGGTAGAGGTTTGAGTCCTGGTGTTGGAGTTGGTAGAGGATTGAGTCCCGGTGGAAGTCAGCAAAGTCTTCGAAGTCATCAAAGTCGTGGAAGTCAGCAAAGTCGTGGAAGTCAGCAAAGTGGTGAAAGAAGATTGAGACGTTGTCATATGGAGGAGGATCCAGAAAGTTCAACCCCAAACATGGTGTTAGATACTCAAGAGTACGCGGTAGTGAAGAAAACATTGGCTTGGATACAACTCCTACACGTATGTTTAGTCATTCACAAACCCGACATACTTGACTCGTGGTGGTGTGAACATGGAAGTAGTTAGGAAAACAAATATGTATACTCCAATTGCCTCAACCTCATCAACATTTCAACCATTCCAAAGAACAATATCAACCACACGTATTTCAAGATTTGTATAATGTTCCCATACCCCGTACTCCCATTGCTTATCAAGGTTATGGTGATTCCGATGAGACTCAACCACCAAGTCGGTCTCAAACCGGCACTTAAAATGCAGGCAATTGGATCTTTGGTCCTGGGAGGAAACGGACAAGGAAATGAGTAGTTAAAATGTTTTCTTTTAGTTGAAATGTGAAATGTAATTTTGTTTTTTTAGATTAATGGAAATTATCTTTAAATTAATATTCAGATTAAAACCAGATTTACATTTCATTAAAAATTCACCTTCATAGTAGCGAATTAGACCAATAAAAAAAAGAAAAATTCACCTTAAGATGAATTCACCTTAACTATCATGATCCATGTTATTTCCTCTGTAGTCAAATCCACTTCGGTTATGCACTATGCATGGTGAAATGAATTTGAAGTTGGGTTGGAATTGGTTGAAATCCGGTAGGGGGAAATATTAGCCGTTGGATGAAGATCTGATGAGCGATTATCAAAGTATCGAGCGACAGCTTGACTGTCGCTGTCGATTGAATGACCATCGAACGACAGTGTGACCATCGACGATGAAGACTCTATCGCTCGGAAACTCTGTCGTGTATGCCTATATGCCAGAAATAACATATTGGCATATGAGTTTGGCAGTTTGGCATACCCATAGTGGGTGCATATATGCCAAATACCATGTTTTGGCATGTGCATAGGAAGAGGCCTTAGAGGGCCCGTGGTTTATTGGAGGTCATCATCTCTCTTTGAGGAGATGGACACCAGATTTCAAACCCTATGAAGCTTCAGTAAACACTATAGTGGTGTGGGCTAGTCTCCCTGAACTCCCACTTGAATATTTTGATAAATCAGTGCTTGAAAAAGTAGGAGCAAGAATTGGTAGAGTGATCAAAGTAGATGCAATCACTGAACAAGTGTTGAGAGGAAATGTTCTATAGTTTGTGTGGAGGTATCCACTGATAAACTCTTGGCTCTACTGTTAGAATTGGTCTAGTTAAACAAAAAAAAATTAAATATGAGGGTAATAACATGATATGTTTCCATTTTGATAAAATAATACACTAGATGACCGCTGCCACGGTGGGAAGGCCGACCGAAGAAAAAGGAAACACTCCTGCAATTAGACCGTAAAAGAAAATTTATGGCCAAAGTGAAAATATCATTTTTCTTGAAACGGAGAGTACAACGTTTTATTAGTTGCAAAAGAAAATTAGTTGATGCATAAAACCAAAATATGGTTACATAAAGTATTATGTATCCTTTTGTGGTAGTTTGCACAATGGATCTCCATTTTATTTTCAAAATTGTGCCTAAAATGATAAATATTTTTCCAAATTTTTCGTAAAAACTCTAAATTTAATATTATTGTTTATACTCATTGCGTAGATTTTTTTAAAACCTTTCCAACGAGATAAAATTTGTAAAATTCCAAGGCACGGATTTTTAGATATGTTATATTAAAGTTTGGTTGTCAATTATACCCCTAAAGAAATAGGATACGTAAGTAATTATAATAAAATTTGGCTCTTATATCTAGTTGCCTTCTTTTTTGGTTTATTTACGAAAATGTCTAATATCTTACTGCCCTTCCTCTTTGGTTTATTTACGAAAATGTCTAATACCTTAGTGCCCTTCCTCTTGAGTTTATTTACGCAAATATCTAAATGAAAAAAGAAAATTTTGATTTAGAGGGGCAGTGTCGTCCTTTCATCGTTGAACCAAATCCAATCTTTTGTGTCTAATTGGAAAAAAATGTCACGCTTCACATTGACACAAAGTCACCATATATAAAGTCCTCATTCGCTTTGCTCGGTCGGCCTAATAAAAAAGAGAAGTGTCCACTGATTGTACAAAAGTCGATTCCTTCTACTAATCCTTTTTGCAGGTGAATCCAATACTGGGAATTTGGAGGAAAATTATAATCCATGGATGATTGTGGAAAATAAGAAGAATAAGTCTAAAGGGAACACTGCTAATGGTCAACAATAGTCTCACTCCAACTTGGCCGTCAGTTAGCAAGTCCGGCGTTCGTTACGGCTCTCCCGCTCCAACTTGAGAGGGGTATTAAGTTGTTGTGTTCTAGTCAACTTACACGGTTGTAGTTTTAGTCAGGTTGTTATAAACCTGGTCAATCTTTTTTCCTTTCTTGTAGCTAACTAGGTATAGTCTACCTATTTTTTAGTCTTCCTAGTCTTACGATCTAATCTGTTGTTATCTTTGTAACCAATTGTTGATGGTGGTTTTAAGCTTAAGGTTAAAATCGTAAAACCTTGCATCTGATGTGACGTCACTCTACAAGGAAACAGAGCCACGTGTGCTAACCTCTCCACTGGAATATTTATTGAACCGCTTAATATACTTACATGAAATTTATCCGGACTGGCGAATCCCAGATGTTCTGTAAATTTCGGCGCCTCGTGTATATTCACTTAATATAAGTTCCTCTGAATGCCTTCTATGCTATGTTCTCCGACTGAGCCCTTAATGTTGATATGTCATGACGATTTGTATTCACTCGCAGCAGAGTAGCACGAATCTCCAAGTATCAAGGATTAGGTCTTTGCATAAGGTATTCGAATCTGGAAAGCATGCTGCTCTCTGGCAATGAACTTAAAAGAACTCTGTGTCAACACATCGAACTCAATCAATCGTCCTGACTAACTTACAAAAGTTAGGGTTTCGCGCCTCGCGCAATGTACCAGGCCTTGCTTGTCAAAATTAAGCCTAAGTAATTAATCCGTCATGGATTAACAGGTGCAGAACCTCGCCCAGAATAAGAAAACAGGGAGCCGCAACAGCAAAGAGAGGCGTGGCTATGCCTTAGTCCAGCTAGCGCCATTGGCCACGCCCTGATCCTATTTCTCTCGACCAATCAGGTCGCTTTAAACTTGACACACACACATAAGTTGTGGCTGGGCCCATGCTTGCCGGCCCCACTTCTAATCGAGCAATCAAAACGCATCAAAGCCGCCACACTCTCACCAGAAGTGTGGTCGCGCCTTGTGTTTGGCCGGCCCCCTTTTGTGGCCAATCAAGTTGCTCTAAACTTGCCACCATACGTTAAAGGCCAAACACACCTTGCCGCAGCCTTAAAAGAGGTCGCCATACTAAGTTGGCTTCCCAAAACGCGCCAACATGCCACACGTGCATGCCGCACGCGCATGCCAAACGCGTCACTGCCAATTAAAGATAGCCATGATCGACGACTACCTTTCCTCCTGAGATGCAATCTCAGCCATCCAAGTTCGCCACCAAACTAACATGGCTTGTGGCAACTTTTGAGCGACCATGCCACAGCTACTAGCACGTCGCTATGCCGCGGCTACTGGCACGCCACCATGCCAAAACTACTAGCACGTCGCTATGCCACGGCTACTGGCATGCCACCGTACCACAACTACTAGCATGCCACCATGCCACAGCTACTAGCACGTCGCTATGCCACGTCTACTGGCACACCACCATGCCACAACTACTAGCACGTCGCTATGCCGCGGCTACTGGCATGCCGCCGTACCACAGCTACTAGCACGTCGCTATGCCACGGCTACTGGCATGCCACCATGCCATAGCTACTAGCACGTCACCATGCCACAACTACTAGCACGTCGCTATGCCATGGCTACTGGCATGCCACCATGCCACAGCTACTAGCACGTCGCTATGCCACGGCTACTGGCATGCCACCATGCCACAGCTACTAGCACGTCGTTATGCGATGGACACTGGCATGCCACCATGCCACGCATAGCAATCTGCTACACGTTTTCCACGAAAAACACTCGAGACATCAAAACATGTCACAAACTAGGGGACACTCATCAGGGTATTGGTATGGCGGTTTACAGCGTGCGGCGTGCAATGCGCCCTTTACAAGAATGTATCATGAAGTAGGGCAATTAGTGGTTGTAAAAGTAACGTTGTAACCAATTCATTTCCTTCATCATGGAAGCATAATGACTGACGGTTACACGAATTCACTTCCCTCATCATGGAAGTATAACGCCTCACGGTTACACGTTACTCTTTTCTTCCACCACTCAAACGTTTCCACTTACTACGAGACTAGGGTACGTTTTGTTACGACTTGTATAAATAGGTCTCACCTATTTCCACTAAACAACAGGTTTTTGGTCAGAAAAATAATACCACATCCAGAAATCACCTGATAGCTTTCCATTCAGCTCACCAGTTCAATTTTCTGATACAAGTCACAAAAACGTCCACACTTCCAAAATCAACTATTCTGGTCTCAACACTTTCTTCGCTTCCCTCCCTAAGACCAACCCTTCTCCTTCACTTTGTGACCGATGCAAGCCTGGAACGGACATTTCTAGGTTTAGGCCAGGATTGTACAGATTGATCTCTCGAATCAAATGTACTCTCGTGCAGTACATTGTTTTGGGTTTAGATTTGTTTCTCACCCACACACCCGAAATTACTGAAATCAGCAGAGACGGTTTTCACCCACAAACACCAATGTAATCTGTATGATATAAATATCAATGAAAGAAACCAATCTCAACACAGTTGTGTGAAATCAAAACCCATATTTCTTTAGAGATGGTGATGATTGCATGAACGATTGTAACATTTTTTTTTTAAATGAGGTCTTCAAGGTTTTAATTATGGGTTTTAACAGGGTCTCCATTAATGTAGGTAGTGGACGACTATATTGTAGAAGAAGCATTAAGTGGTGTTTTTTTTTTTTTTTTTTTAGGTATTTGAAGAATTTTTTATTTTACATGGAAACATCAATGTAATCAAGAGTTAACATGATCCAATCTCTTATGATCTTGAGTCGGTGAAAGATCTTGAGTCAGTGAAAATGATTCAATCTCTTAGGATAAAGATAAAGGATTTATTTGATAAGTATGGAGGACCCGTTGATCGGCTTCAATATCAACCAAGAGGAAGACTCTGGTTAGAAAAGAAATGGTTCCAAATCCAAATTGGACATCTCTAAATACGGACTGGAAAATATTTATAGATGCATCTTATAAGAAAGAAGATCTATCAATGAGTTTTGCTTTTATCTTATACTCGGTGGATCAAGAGGAATTCATGCATATCGAAGCAGGTTCAGATAAAGCAATGTCGACGATTCATGCAGAAGCAAAGGCGATGCTTTAAGCTACATCTTGGTTAAAAAATAATATTCTTTCCAGTGTTTCTTTCGTCACGGACTGCAAAAGTATTGCTGATTTCATTAACAAGCAATGTAAAGATATCTCCTGGGAAGCTGAACACAACAAAAAAGGTTGCAGCGACTTTGGATACTCTTCCACAAGCCAAGGTGAGATATATCAACAGAAAATACAATTCAACGGCGGATAACTTAGCTAAGGAAGCTAGAATCAAGAGTCTCCAATATTTATCTTTACACATTTGAGAAAAAAAATAGTAAATCAAGTATCTTATTAAGTTCTTTTGGAAAAAATGATGTTGTAAACCTTTTGTACTATATTACTTGATTATAACATTCAGTACAAAAAAAAAAAAAAAAAAAAAAAAAAAAAAACCGCTGATAATTAATTTTACCACCACATCTATCTTTGCCATAAAGATACGAATTTTGATAATCTGACGGTAAAAAGTTTGCTAGCTTATGACTATGCCCTGCACTGTCGTGCGGGTAGCATTAGCCTAAAAAATGACTATCATGAGCGAGTTGATAATGGACAGTTAAGAGAATACAAAATGAAACGGAAACCGAAGCTAGCATTTTCAAAAAGAAAATTAATAGTTTTAATGAAAAATATTTATGATAGAAAGTATGCACTGACAAAGAAAAGATGGAAGATAGGGAGTGCATGGAGCATGATGGGTATAGTAGAGAAACTAAATTTAAATTTGCAACAATAGCTTAGTTCTTCTGAAAAGAAAGATGCACCATGAAATTTGAAAATAAGACTTGATCCAGAAATCCTTATCAACAAGACAAGTTTTTTCTTACTTAATACTGCTACTAGCAACAAAATTTCTAGTAGTACTGTCAGATACTCACCTATAGTGGTGGTAATAAAATCTAGGAACCCCCTAGTAGTAATCATAATAGTGGACATTTTATAAATATCCCCCTTTTCATGGATTTCACAAATATCCTTATCCACAATAATTATACCCCTCATCTTTTAAAATGTTATCCATTTAATTTTGAATCATATAAATATCCTTTCAATATTAATAAAAATTTAGATGAAAGTCATTTCATTTCTTATCTCACATCTTTGGAGGTGGTTATGGTGGTGATGTTTGGCGATGAAGGTGGTGGTGCCACCGGATTTGGGATCAACTTTTGTTGTTGATACCCAGTTTTGTGTCAACTTGGGTTGTTGACACGTAATCTTGACCTAACTAATTTTAGAGTTTTCAATTTTTGTAAAAACTTGGGCTGTTGACACCAGATATGATATCAACTTCGGTTGTTGACACCAAAATTGGGTGTCAACTTTGGTTGTTGATACAAAAAAATGGATCAATTTCGGTTGTTGATACAAAAATCTAGACCTAACTTATTTCTAAATTTTCAATTTTTTTTATCAACTTGGCGGCAACGATGGTGGATTTGGAGGAGATGGTGGTCGCGATTGCGGTGGCGGTGGTGACGATGAGTTGTGGTGGAGTTGTGATGGTGGAATGTTGGTGATGGTTGTGGAGTGGTGGTGGTGGTGGTGGTTTTGGAGTGGGGGTGGTGGTGACTTGCCGTCGGTGGAGTTGGAGGCGGTGGTGGAGTGATTGAGAAAGAAAATTATTGCTTTTTGAAAAACAAAAAAAAATTATGTATAATAAATTACTAAAATAGTTTATTTTTAAGAGGATAAGCTTTATATATAAAAGGAGGGGTATATTTATAATGTGATAGGGTTGTTTTTGAAGGGTTCCAAAACTAAGGGTATTTAAGCTAAATGTGATGCTTCTTTCCTCAAGCGTACTAATCTCGGTGGAGTTGGACTATGAGCAAGACATTTTGCATATGTCATCAAGGAAGCAGTAGATATTGAACATGCAGAGTGCCTAGCAGCCGAAGAAGAGAGTAAAATGGGCAATAACGCACAAGGGTCTAAATGATCACCCATAGGAATTGTATTTTGATTACTATTATTAATTAACATCATTGTTCCTGAGTGCAAATGCAAAGTAGTTAGTTGGTGTCGTTGGTGGTGTTGTACTTGTGCGCCCCCCATAGAAGTTGTTGTTAATGGACTTGATTCTTGCCAATATTTACAATATAATAAACATTTGGTTCTCGACGGTCAAATGTCATCCCAATTATGTAAAAATACTACTCCCTCCGTCCTAAATTAAGAGTCCGTTTTGACTAAGTCAAGATATTAAAGAAATCCTATAAATTGTCATGACTAGCCCTTGACTAGCCTATTTAATGTTATATTATTACCAAAACTAAGTTATTAGTGTTAAAATAAGTAGAAGTTTATTAGGAATTTTATAACTATTCATGAATATTTTTATCTAAAAAAAGGAATGACAATTAATACAAATATATTGAGTAAGTTTTTTCCATAAATATGGTGATATTATTTAAGATTTGGATATTAAAATGATTTTGTGATTATAAAAATAAAGGGTATATTTGATAGTTTAAGGGAAAAGTATGTCTATAAACAGAGCGGACAGATAAAAATGGACATACCAAAGTAGAAATTAGGACAGATAAAAACGGACAGAGGGAGTATTAGAGACAAGACAGACTAATTTAATGTGACAAATAAAACAATTACATCCCGAGAGAATTCACCTTCGCTTGAGGCTTTCCGGTTCCAATAAAGCTTGTATCTTCTCAGTTCACCATGGTGGTAATAAACCGCAATGAAAGGAAGTTTATAAACTTAAGAAATATGAATTGAATCATCATAAATTAGGAAACCCATATGGTTATTATTCTCATACAACACAACGTGAATATGCGATCAACGAGTTTAAAGAACATTGAGCTTGTAACTCAGTTTCCTCCTCTATCTCAATGTTTTATCTTTTCTTGAAGTAAAGAAACATTTAGACAAACACTTTGCGGTGCATTGTAAATTTGATACCAACGAAACTAATTTATATAGAAAAAGCATGCACAACTGTTACTTTTCTTTACCGATCAAATAAAAATTGTTACTTCTTTTCCCCCCTTAAAAATGTGATCACTAAATATTGAGATCAAACATTAATCATGTGAACAACACCGATAACATGTTGGTCACGAGACTATTATCTCACAAAATCTATTTCCTTGAATACCAAGCATGTATTTCTCTTCACCTATATGTATACTCGTAGGCTAGAGCCATACTTGTAATGAGCTTAGTTACATTCATATTTGTTACACCAAGTGCGTATTTCTCTTTCCTGTACATACTTTGTAGGAGCAGAATCTCGCAACAGTTATGTCTCAGCGAAGTTTTAAATAAAAGGTGTTTACGAAGGCCATCGCAGAGTGTTAGAGATGTGACGTAGCGAATGACGTCAGCCTAATCATGAGGAAAGTGTGAAGATTTTGCGAGATTGAAGTTAACTTGCGAAGAAAACCCTTATAAGCTTGCGAGAATGACGCAGACCAGATCCGAAAATAAAGGTTGGCTTAACTGTCATCCATTATGTAATATCCTATATAAAGGACCAAGCAGACTAGAAAAGGAGAGAGATCTTTTTGAGAAAGGTTGGAGAGAACAAATAGGAGAGAGAAAGACTAGAGCTATTGTGATTTCTTTGTACTCTTATTATTCTTGTAAAATTCTTGAGAGAAATAAATAAAATTTTGATAATTGATCGTGAAATTGGATTGGATTATTGTGAAATCTTATAGGGGTGTGGTTGTAGGAAATCCTGCAACTACATATTGGCGCTAGAAACAGGGACCACCAATTTGAAGATTATCTGAAAACAAGATTGAATGAGGATATTATGATTTGACAAAATTTGAAGCAGTTGGTGAAGAATTTGTGTGTTGTATAACCGGTTATTGAAATCAAAAGAGATGATGAAGCAAGTTAATAAACCGATTATGGAAAAGATAATTAAAGTCGAAGAAGGCGGTAGGAAAATTGGAATGTAGCTTAATAATGAAGACAATGATTAATGGGGAAGGTAAGGGAATTGGAATAGAGGCAAGTATTAAAATTTGTGAAGAATTTGTGAAATTTGTAAGAGATCATTAAAATTGAAAACATGGTAAGGAGAAGCACAAGAATTGCAGGAAGGAGGAGAAAGGAAATGGGAGAATCTTCTAGGATGTGATTTGTGAAATTTTAATAAAAAATAGGAGAATCTTCTAGGAAATGGATCTAAATTCCATCTCTTATATTTTATATTTTATATTGTAAAGATTCGTTGAGAAGATGGCTTTTTCCTTTAGATTGGAGTTCGCATCTACTAACAATGAAACGGAGTATGAAGCAGTGGTGCATGCTTTAAGACTCGCTATAGAAATGAAATTAGAAAACACAAGAGTCACTAGCGATTCGTAGCTAGTTATTCGTCAAATAAAAGGAGAATACACTACAAATGAACCCTCATTGAAGAAATACAAAAGTCTTGTTGAGGAATTGTCAGCGAAAATCCCAAAAATAAAGTGGAGGCATATATCAAGGAAGGATAATAGACTAGTAGATGCCTTTTCTTTTATCCCAAGCATGATGGTAGATACGACTGCGAGATTCATAAAGATACAGACGCTTCTTTCGATATCAATCAACAAAGAAGAGGAGGAAGAAGCAGATGTGATGATAATAAAAGGTGTGGAAGATGAAGAGGCGAATAAGGTCGCAGATTGGAAAATTAAACTTCATGCATACCTGGAGAGAGGAGAAGTACCAAGGAATAGATTGGAGTCACATAAGTTAAAGAGTCGTGCGACGAATTACGAACTCAGAGATGGGGTATTGTATCGAAGATCATTTAACGGACCATCGCTTAGATGCTTGACACGAAAATAAGGAGAGGAAATATTGAAAGCGTTACATTATGGGGATGCTGGTAACCATAGTGGAGGAAGATCATTGGCATACAAAGCGAAAACACAAGGATATTATTGGTCGTACATGCATGAAGATGCGAAAGAAGTATCAAAACGTTGTGAAGAGTGCCAGCGGCACGGTAAGAGAATACATGCACCAGGAGCACCTTTATCATCTTCAAAAAGTGTGTGGCCCTTTGGAAAGTGGGGTTTAGACATTGTGGGACCATTTTTACCAGGATCCGGGCAAAGAAGATATTTGATTGTCGCAACAGATTACTTCACAAAGTGGGCAGAAGTAAAGGCAGTGCAGCATATCCGCGATAAAGACGTTTCACTTTCATATTCGAAAATATTATTTGTAGATTTGGAATTCCTGCACAGTTGGTGTCTGATAATGGATAACAATTCGAAGGGCAGAATATAGAAATGTTTCTTAATGCATTTAAGATAAAGTGTGGGAAATCCACACCTTTATATCCACAAAGTAATGGACAAGCAGAGGCAACAAATAAGACAATTACAGATATGTTGAAGAAGAAGTTGGAGGGGCATAATAAAGCATGGTGTGAACAATTTCCTGATGCAGTCTGGGCTTATAATACAACTAGGTGAGAAGCTACAGGAATGTCACCTTTCTGTTTAACATATGGAGTTGAAGCAGTACTACCAACTGAAGTCATTATTCCCACTACAAAGAGAGAAGCATGGGAGAAAAATCTAAGTGCGGATATGATTTTATCAAAGCTTGATGAATTAGAAGAAAAGAGGGAGAAGGCTCTACAACATATGGAGAACTATCAGCGAAGATTAGCTCGAAAATATAATAAGCGAGTTAAGATAAGAGAGTTTCAGCCGTGTGATTTGGTGCTGCGAGAAATACCATTGTATTAGAGAGGAAATGATGGAAAATTAGAAAAGAAATGGGACAGACCTTACATCATTAAAGAAATAATTGGAACAAAGGCATATAAATTGATGGATCCTGAGGGAAAAGACACCGGTCATAAGCTTGATAGGCCATGGAATAGATTGTATCTAAAGAAGTATTATCCCTAACAGATTTAGCAAAAGTCACTAGGGAGCAGAAAAATAGAAGAAGATACTTACAATTGCGAAGTTATGATTGCAAAGTTATATTTGTGAAAAATGCGACAATTTCGCAGAAATTATTTCTATCGAAACAGAATGCAAATATGCGATTATTTCGCATAAAATGTATCAGACTCAACAAATGGAAGATATGCGATAATTTCGCAGAATTAATGATTTTTATAAAAGAAAATAAAAGAAAATACAAGAATGAATAAAAAAGACAGAGGCACCCAACTTTGGCGTACACCCTAGTTCGCGAATAAAATTTCGCAAGAGGTAAAAGTAAGACCTAAAGTGCGTCATTAAAGGAGAGGACCTATTACATGGATCAAGGAAAGGTTACACCGCCCCGAAACCTGGGTCATGGAGACTGGGTGTTAATAACACCCATCCAGGAGAGGCGCCTTGGATTTTCAACTTAAGCTTATGACTTAGGTTGGACGACTAAGGTGAGAAGGTCTCTCTTAAGGAGTGCAGAACTCGATCAAGGCGCCGAGGTACACGGTTGAGCCAAGAGTGTCTGGGGCATCTGGAGCGTACCTGGCCATTCTTGGCAAGTCTTGGCTATGATGCACTCGGCCCGAAGAAAACCCCACTTAGGGTGCGGTCTTGTAACCATGAGACATATCGGCGAAGGGATAAGAGGCCGCGAAAACAACTGGTTGTTGTTAAGACCGGATGGGAGGAGCCAACCTTGTATGGTAGAGGTACGCCTCCTTGAAGGGGCAACCATGGGGATGATAAGGGTGACACCCTCCATTAGGGATCTCATAAGTGTCAAATACGCAAATGTCATGAGGCTTTTTACCCACGGGAGTATTAAGGCTTGTCATATTTGTGCAATGATCCTGCAGAGGCAATAATACTAGAGAAAGATAAGACGAGATCAATGGTTTAGTGCACGAAAGTGTAAAGACGTCCTGCGATTTCGTCGCAAGACGACAATGTCATGGGCCTTTATTTCGCAAGAATATTTAGGCCTGTCGTATTGTCGCATGAAAAATATCCTGCTGAGGCAATAATACAAGAAAGTGATAAGACAAGATCAATGGGTCATTACATGAAAAGGTAAAGACGTCCTGCGATTTTGTCGCAAATACAAAGAGTGGCAAAATAAGACCTTTACTTAGGAATGCAAAATAAGACCACATAAGAGAATAATACTGAATGGAATTTTGGAAAATTCCAAGATATATCTGATAGTGAATTTTGCAGAAAAATACGAACACGACTGCGAAATTGTCGCACATGAAGTAAAACTGAACTTATACAAACTAACTATTTAAGTATTGTGCAGGAGACAAACTCAGTTTTCGCAAGAAAGATAATGAGAGGCAAGTATGGGAATTAGTAAAGAAGATGCATTATCTATGTCGCAAATAAGGAGGTATTAAAAAGATAAAAGAATTTCAAGACTCGTGAAAATACATCGTTTGTAAGAGTAGTAAAGCGAAAATAAAACAACGTAAGGAGGTAAAAGCTAAGTAACTAGAGGAATTTCAGATTTCCACATTTGATTCGCCAAGAGGGGTTGATGGATGGTTTTCCAAAATCTTCTCGTCTTCGCAAGATTTCTCGCTTCCGCAAGTTTTCTCTTTCTCTTGGTCCATCCCAGCTTCTTCTCCATCCTGGTTATCGCCAGCATTAACTTCTTTAAGGGGCTCATATTCTTCATCATTCTCAAGAGCAGCTTCATCATCACTTTCAAGTCAAAATCAACATCGGGTTCGCGAGGAATTTCATCAGCATCTATGTCAAGAGGCATAACTTTTGTAGGAGGAAGTGCTTTATCTATTAAGATGTTATTTACAAGAACTTTAGCTTTGAGATGGACTTGGCGAAGAAGTGCTTTCTGGTGATTCCTATTTTCGATATCTTTGAAATGTTTAAGGTAGTCAAATCTTCTTTCCGCACGATCGCGAGAATGAGCAAGAGTAGTAGCAAGCATCGCATTCTCCTTGAGAATCTTGGCCAATTTCGATTCCAAAGAAGAGATAGAAGATGAAGACTTCTCTCAGACTCTGCGAACAGTAAAAACACAAAAGATTATTGTAGCGAAATTCACGTAAGAAGAATATTGCGAAAATAATTAAGCATGAAAAGGTGGATGAGGCAGTCAGATTCTTATGACTACCTTCCTTCTGCGAAATAAGATATTGAGCTAAAGCCAAACTATTATTCTCCAAGTGATTCATTGCATCATCAAACTTATCCCCGATTAAACCTTTCAAGCGAGATCGAAAATTCTTCTCATTAGAGATAAGTAAAGCATTTTCCTTCGCTAAGGAAGCATAGGAGTCTTTTAATTGAGTATGCTGCTCTTTAAGTTGGTTTTCCTTTATGCTCAAAGTTATTCTACCTTGGATGAGTTTATTCTTCTCAGCAATAGACGATTCGGTTACTTCCTTAAGTTCACTCCTTAACGAGCGAAGAGATCGCTCTTGTTCATCACATATTTTTTGACGTACATTAAGTTGTTGCGAAGATATCGCTACTTTGTTTAGGAGGATTCGTTTCTCTTGACACAGGGTTCCATTTTCATCTGACAGAGTTTCAATCTTCAAGTTATCTTTAGTTAAGGAATAAGAGAGTTGGGATAGCTTTCTATTTAATACTTCTTGTTCTTGAACTAGTTGGGCATTCTCGTTAGAAAGGTTGTTAATTTGATCAACAAAATACGAGTAAAGATTGTATAATTGGCTATATTGGTTCAACAAAGCCTCTTTGTCAGCACGAGCTTCTTCAGCGGCATATTGAAAGTCGTATCTATCCATTATTCGTTTCTGAATTAAAACTTAACGTGCGAACAAGAAAAGTGAATAAAAAAGAGGTAAAATTAACAAAGAATATAAGCTATAAGTTAAAACAAGAAGATCATACCTTCCAGTTTATCATTTTTTCTGCGAAGATTCTCATAATCCAACGAAACGTTCTCAAGCTTCTGATTTTTGAGGCGAAGATCATCACATTCCAAAGTCATAGCCTGGAGATTCTCCTTCAAAGATTCAATTTATTTCTCTAAAGATGCTTGCGAAGATGCTTTTTCAGAACTAAAATATTTACCCAGAGTTTCGCAGACATTAAGCTTGAGAGGATCAACAGAAGATCTTCGAGCATCATCAAGAACATCAGACAAAACCTTAAAGGCGATGTCCACTCCTTCCAAAAACTCCTTCTTAACAGGAAGGATTTCAGATGAAGAAGTAGTGATGATTGAAGTTGTGGTAAGTGAATCATCTTTCACAGTGGATATATTCTTTTCAATAGGTGAGGTTGGGGTTTCATTCGCAGAAGGGTTAGCTGAAGGGATGGCATCTGTAGTGATGTTTTCATGGGAAGGAGCAGTAAGTAATAAAGACTGAAGGGATGGCATATGTAGTGAAGTTGTAAGAGAAGATGCTAGAGGTTTGAAATTAGGAAATGAAACGGAAGAAGTAACAGTCTTTATTTTGCGAGGTTTCTTGTTGGATTTATTAACATTTTCATCATCCTGCGAATATCAACTCAGATAAGAAACAGAGGCAACAATATTGTTATTAAAGAAGAGATGTTTCTTATTACCTTGATATTCGCAGGCTTTCTTTTACCTAGAACAACTTTGTGTTGCGAGCTTTTGGAAACCTTAGGGTTTGGGATT
The DNA here is from genome assembly GCA_023531295.1 of Papaver armeniacum. NCBI lineage: Eukaryota > Viridiplantae > Streptophyta > Magnoliopsida > Ranunculales > Papaveraceae > Papaver > Papaver armeniacum. The sequence goes on along the minus strand of JAJJWW010018709.1, from coordinate 1,067,688 downwards.
GTGAATTTGGTGGAAGAGATGCTTTTGCTGAAACAGAATCAGTATGGGAATTAGACAAAATAATAAAGTTAGTTAGGGAAATCATCAAAATAAGATCAGTTCCAGCAAAATCAAAGAAGAAAAAGCAAAACTAACCTTGGTGACTCCATGAAAGCAGTAGCAGGTAGATAAACTGGTGAGCAACAAAGATGAAGAAAATTGCAGAAGATGAAGATTCACAGAGAGTTTGAAGATGAGGAAGACAAAGTAAAAGAAGAATATTATATTTCCACTAGTCTTCTCCTTAAATAGACAAAAAAGGGTGACCGGTTGAAATTGAATATGTCGGTAAACAAGGGGGACAATAAACACGTGTAGACAGTTACACCTAATTCATGGGAGGTTGTAGAAGGACATGGAAAGATAAATAGGTGCGGCATTTTGAGGTATATAGGTTCTCATATCATTCTCTTCTTCGCAGAGAAGACATGAGAAGAGGCAAGATGTAGGAGCAGAATCTCGCAACAGTTATGTCTCAGCGAAGTTTTAAATAAAAGGTGTTTACGAAGGCCATCGCAGAGTGTTAGAGAAGTGATGTAGCGAATGACGTCATCCTAATCATGAGGAAAGTGTGAAGATTTTGCGAGATTGAAGTTAACTTGCGAAGAAAACCTTTATAAGCTTGCGAGAATGACGCAGACCAGATCCGAAAATAAAGGTTGGCTTAGCTGTCATCCATTATGTAATATCCTATATAAAGGACCAAGCAGACTAGAAAAGGAGAGATCTTTAGAGAAGGTTGGAGAGAACAAATAGGAGAGAGAAAGACTAGAGATATTGTGATTTCTTTGTACTCTTATTATTCTTGTAAGATTCTGAGAGAAATAAATAAAATTTTGATAATTGATCGTGAAATTGGATTGGATTATTGTGAAATCTTGTAGGGGTGTGGTTGTAGGAAATCCTGCAACTACATACTTGTAATAATATAGCGTACGCAATATTTATAAATATCATTGTTGTTTAATGTGTTAAGAGCAATGAGTAATCGTCGTCTCTAAGAAGTTTAGGCATTTTCCCGAAAATATTGGATTGTGTTTTCTTAAAAAAAAAAACGGAAAATGGGTCATTTGTCCAAATATTTTTAAAAAATGGTTCAAATGGACGAGTAAAAATTAGTATGGGTGAAATGGACACTAAAAAAATAGCAAGGATGAAACTGGATTCATCTTGACTTAAATTTAAAAAATAGTAAGGATGAAACTGGATGCATCCGGATGTAAATTAAAAATAAGAAAAAGTATTTGAAAATGGGTAGGATGAAATTGTTTACATCCTGGCTATTTTTACAATTTTGTCCATTTAAACTGTCCTTTTCACCCAAAAATTATTGATTTTGGTCTTTTTAACCAATTTTGTGAAAAAAAAGGGATATACTACCTCTTTTTTTTTTTTTTTTTTTTTTTTTTTTTTCGAAAAAAAGAGGCTAGCCTCAAATGATATATTGATAAACCCGATGAAGGAAACCGGAAACCTTACACAGATTTTTCAAGATCATAAAAATATCATACAAGTTGTAGTAGCTCCACCAATTCTTGCCTATCAAATCTATCCCTTCATAACTAAAAACAGTTTCAAAAGACCTTCTCTCTCGCAAAGGAGAGGTCCAAACATAAAGGGACAAACGGATTTTGAAAACAAAACCCGCATATATCAAAGCACAAGGCGATGACTGGATAGAATCCAACCCAATGTTCATCAGAACATGTAGTTGACATGAACTGGAGTTTTTTAAATTTAGATTACCTAACGTAATCAAGGTAGCAATGACCCAACTAACAGTAACAGTAGCCAAATAGTATCCTAAGTGTCTCAAGTAGCAATAGTATCCTAAGTGTCTCAAGTAACGGTGGTAATCTGAATCGGTCTTTAAGTGTCTGAAGTGGGATATACTACCTCCGTTTCTAGAAAAGTGTTACTTTCACTTTTTTAATTTGGCCTATTTCTAGGCTAAAATGAAAAAAATGAAAATACCTCTTTTTTAAAAACGAAAGGAGTATTTTTTATTTTTTTTAGAAGCACGCAAATTATTTGGGACTGCTTTGGTTATTCATTCGAATTATCTGATTCATTCCCAGAGAATCGAATAAAAGGCGTCCTAGTGGGAATCTAATTTACTTCAGAGAGCCCCCTTGTTTATGTTGTGTCTCCATGTGTGTGATGTGATTTCTTATGAAAGATGAAGAGTGATGCTTACTCTCAAATTTTATGGGGAAAGACAGGGAATAGAGAAAAGATTATTATGTGTGTCATCTTGACATCTTGTGTTGAAGGCTTTAAATTCAAGGTGTATTTAACCCTTTCAAGCATTCTATGATTGAAGTAGAAAGTGAAAAATAATTGTTTTTTACGACTAGTCGTTGCTCATATCTAAGGATGAGGTTATGCAAGACCAAGCAGTTTATGTTCGAAGTGCAATTGACAAATTTAAACACTCTTTTTTAGAACGCGCAATTGGGGGATATCAAAACTAATTGGGGGATATGAATTACTTCCCCCAACCAAAGGTGTCTGCTAAGGGGTGTTTTTTGGGGGCGAAAATACTAAAACACCCTTATATTAATTAAAAAACATTATGAAAAGACTTTTATACCCTTTCAACTAAAACATAAAATCAAAAACCAAATCAAATATCCCCATTTTGAGTTCCTGGCATTCTCAGTTAGGTTTCTTTTTTTTTTCCTTCATCTTCTTCATCGTTCACACCATCGTTCTTCATCGACGATTAATCGTTAAATCAAAAATTTCTTCGTCGATTAACCTACCCGAATCAAAACCATGCCTCCACGGAAGAAAACAACTTCCCAATCGATCCCAAGTCACTCGAATCCAAGTCAATCGAACCCAAGAACGATTGTTCAATAGAAATTGAAAAAAAGACTTGGTTTGATTGCTCAAGAGGAAGAAGACAAAGAAGCAGAGTTATCGGACGATGAACTATTAGCAACAAAGATGGCTTCTGTGAGAAGGTTAGTCATTTTGAACTATTTAATTAGTGTTTCACTTGATTTGTAGCTATGGGTTTAGGTCAAAATCGCGAAACCCTAACTGCAAATTTTGAGGTTCTGTAATTCCGGCATTCAATTTAGTATGAATACCGCACCGGTATTGAAACCGGCATGCGATCTAGGATGAATACCACGCCGTAAATTGATACCGGCACTCAATCTAGGTTGAAGACCACGCCGGTACACATAAAACAATTGGATTTAAGTAGTTCTACCGGCGTAAACTGTATTTTAGAATGAATGCCGAAACTCTAATTTTAGTATCCAGGAACTTTAGTATTGGTTCCGGCATCTTCGACATTTTATTTTTCATGCCGGTACTTTAATCCGGCATTGAATGTTGTTATACAGATATGCTTAGTCGTGTTAAGTTTCCGGAATTTCCCGAGGTTGTACTGGCATCCTCTACTTTTATTTATGTAAGCCGGTCTTGTATTCCTAGCATGGATGTCCATTATACTTAAAAGCCGGTAGTGGTGTTTACTTATCCAGAAACATTCATATACTATACCGGCATCTTCGATATTTATTTTTGTATGCAAGACACGTTAACCCGGCATACAAGATTATTATACTTGTATGGTCTGCTCTTTGTTATTGTATGCCGGTATTAGAAGTGAAAGTTAGTGCTTCTTTTGAATTAGATCTAAAGCAAAGGAAGCCAAAGCAAAGGAAGCCAAAGTAAAGGAGGCTAACAAAGGAAAAGCTAAAGCTGTTGCGCCTAGGAAAAAAAGGAAGGATGGTCTTGATACTCCTCAGTCTCTGCCTCCTCGAGGGAATAACAAAAAGAGTTTGGGTTTTGAGATAAGAGGGGATATTTGGAATAGTGGTCGTGATCGTAGTATTCTTGCAATCCGTGAACCTACTGCAGCTGTTGAGGTGGAAGATGAGCAAGATGAGCAAGATGAAGAGGAAAGTGAGAAGGAAGACAATGAGATTGATCAAACTCAATTAGCAAACCAAAGCCAAGGATTAGTTGAAGAAGGTGGTCCAAGTCAACAACTCACACAAGCCAAGGCGAAAGGCAAAGGCAAAGTAAAAGTAAAAGTTAAAGGTTCGCACCTTCCTCATGTTGATGACATGATACCCGACCTCGAACGTGGTAAAATTGGGGCGCAACTTCTTTTGATGATCGGGTTCTATTAGGCTACAAGCACTCATGGGCCCATACTATATATCAGACCTATGTAAGAATTTCTATCTCGTGCATATGTACTGTACTTATGCAAAATCTCTTAAGATCTCTTAATCGTATTATCTCTTAATTGTAGGATCATAAGAAGGTTTGTGTGTGTTTGCCAAACCAAGCCCTACTGATTGGGATTTGTCTCTAGAGCATGATGATGTCCAAACAATAGTAAAGGAATCGTCTATATCCTTTGGTTGAAAATTATGTGAAGCCGGATATTTTCACGATCGATTGCTTCAATCGAAAGGTATCATGGTGAAACGGATACCATGCACTTACCGTTTGGAGAGATGACCTTGATCCCAAATGATGCTCGGAACATTCTAGGCTTGGATATTACCGCAAATCAATTGCGTAACGAGGTGACATTGAGCTAGAATGGACGAAGTTGCACGAGCTTACTCACAAGTTGTTTGGTTGGGACTACAAAGAGTCCGTGGAAAGCTTCTATGTATCTAAGGTTAGTAGGACAAAGACATTCAAACCGACCCTCGCTAAGAAGAAGTTTGAAAACACAAAAAAAGAAGTGTGCGGGATGGATGGGACCCCGCCTGATTCGTTATACGCCGCTGCGTGACTGTTATACATCTTGGGCACTCGGGTATTCCCCGACACTAGTATCAACAGGGGTTAGTGCAAACTTCCTTCGATTTTGGATCCATTGGACGAGGTCTTTACCTATTCATGGGGCACCGTGGCAATGGCACATTTGATGGCGGAGATGAGAAGGGCCTCTAAGGCTGTTTACAAACCAATTCGTTGGGAATTTCACTCTACTCCGGTACTTATGTTTTTAAACTTATGTTCTTATTTATATTGTTCACGTGTATCCTTATTATGTACTTAGAAACAAAATTTACTGACTTTTATATGTATCATTTCAAATTTGTATAGGTGTGGGCTTATGAACATTTCCCAACATTGTTCAAGGACCACCCCTTCTTGAAGTTTAATCCCGCTATTAACCCCCAGGAGCCTAGAGCAAAGAAATACGAGTTCAACGCCCATCCGAAGCCTGGTAACAATGGTCGACTGATAGAAATGAGATTGGCACTTGACGCGATGACTACCAAGGATGTTGTGTTCGACCGCTACAAGGAGGCTAGAGATAACCGTCAATACACTTGGTTTTATAACGTTGCATTATACCAAGGTCCTTTGTTCCACCCAAAGGGATACGTTATGGCTGATCCGCGACGTGTGATGCGGCAAATTGGATACAAGCAATTACCTATTTTCATGACAGCCTCCACTGAAAGGTACCTTCTTGATTATTCTCGTTGCATGTCAAGTTCCACAAGGTTGAGGGTAGAGTATGATCCAACTCCCGAAGCAACACACTGGAGGGATAGGGAACCACGTCGTTTGGTAGATATTACTAATTGGGAGGTTGCGACCAACGGTGATGAAGCTAACCCATCCTACATTCTTGATTATTTGGAATGGTCACATCCACTTGTTGTGCGTCCTGAAGATGTCCAAGTTCCACCCCCCGAAAAACCCTCCCATTCCAACTCCTATAGCGGCACCACCTACGACGAGCCAACTTAATAAGACCGTTGGATTGCTGGTAGTAAATTGCTTTCTCGTTTAATGTACACATAATTTTTAGTATATATATACTAATTATGTGTTGTATGTATGAAACTAGCGGCGTCGGCTTGGAAAGTTGAAGAAGATGTTGGGTTGCAAGTACTCGGGAGGAGAGGTGCTATCCCTTGAAGAGATGAAGGAAGTTGTGGAAAAGCTTGATAAAATTGAAGAAACCGACATTAGTGCAAGAGATTTGTTCGGGAAACGAGGAAAAAGTGGCCCAAAAGAAGCAAAGGACCGAGTGATTAGCTCTTGATTGTGTTTCTTTCATTAGGATGGTGGTTGTTATGTCTTGATCAATTTCTAACTTGTTCTCGTTTGAAATTCATGGTTTACTCTTTATTAGTTTGGTATGCTTTTGGTATATGATTCGGGGGTTATGAACATTTAAGCACGATCTTGTTTGTTTTTGTTAGCTTGAACATGTTTAAATTTAAATTTGTAGTGAATTGTTATATTTGCAAGTTATATTACGAGACTTGTCAGCATGAAAAAGGTTACTAGGATGCCAGTACAAGTTCCGGCATGAAATATTATGTCAATTCTATGTCGGTCACAAAAATTATTCTACAAAACCGTACCGGTATTTCCATACTAAAAGTTCCATGTTCCTGTATAGATGTAGGTAGGTACCGGCATGAAAGTATTATCTAAATTCATGCCGGTTACAAATTCCTATGGATGCGCTATCTACCTTTATGCCGTAACAATATTTTTTAATAAATTCATTATGGTTACAAACCGACTCTAATCTTGATTGATTATATGCCGGAACTACTGCTGATGATAGTTCTTCACGAACGCTCTCTTAATTCATTCCTAAGTAATCTATTACATTGGATTAGAAAATTAAATGAAAACGTACTAAACGACATGAAATTGATCAAATTTGGTTATAAAGGATCTCATAATCTATTTCCATTCCTTTTCAACAATTGTGGAGCCTTTGAATCTTTCGCGTATATCTTCGAAGACATCGTCAGGAATTTCGGTGTCGAGGAAAATCTTAATTGGTTCATCTTCTCTTTCAACATATTCCTTTCCCTTCATATAACACCCATCACACCCATCGATAGGCTTGCATTGGCCCTTGTGGTTTTCTCTTGACTTTGCAAGTTCAACAGCTTTGTCAAACCATTGAAATTCATCGCACTTTGGGTAATTCAACCACCTTAGAAACATTCTTCCATTTTCAGCATAATCAGTTTTTGCAATCCAAAACCGGCGTGTCCCATCACATCTTCTACACTTTGAATAAATAAAAGGACAATCCATGGCTAGATGAGACGGTGACTTGCAAATTTGACACGCCAAATGATGATTCTGTAAGAGAAGAATATATTAGTTATGCGTCATAGTAGTGAATATTTTAAGTGTCCATATATTGTTAGAAATGTTGAATCTACTTACTTTGCAAATAGAGGTTGATGATGAATCTCCCATTGCTTGTGAAGCGTGCTTGATTGATCTATTTTTTGAGGCTTACTTTGTTGAGAGAATGATTTTCGTTATTTGGTGGTTGCTTTGTTTAGAATTTTGCAAAGGATTTGGAGGTATTATATAGAAATGAAGCACCAACTGTCATATTTTTCAAAAAACTAGCCGTTTTTTTTTTTTGAAATTAACAACTACCGGCATAATCGCAATTATACACCTAAAGACGGTATTGTGTGCCGGCGTTAAACCATGTTGTTATACCATGCCGGTAGTAATTACATATTTGGCATAATCTTTGAGAAGAAATTTACTATTACCGGCGTCGTATGTCACATTAACTTCAATGCCGGTAGTTTTGGTGATTTCAAAAATACTAGCAGTTGAGTTTTTTCTCTATATAAAGACAGCCAATACTTGGACCCAACAACCCAAAACTCGTGTGTTTTTATATATATCCTTGAGACTCTTAGCTTAGGCAAACCCTTTAACCCTATAAAAATCATCTATAAATAGCTTAGTATAGTACTAATCCCACATACAACAAATGGCATCGTTTGACTCCGAGGAAGATTTAGCAATCACCCAAGCATGGTACGCCGAAACTCGTCCTTCAACTATAGATAACAGCACGCGGGATTCCATGTGGTTGAAGATTTTTAGCAAGTTTATTCACGATTACGGTAACCGAAGGAAGAAGCGCTCAACAAATCGAAAGCAATGACACGACATCATCCTAAATGTTGTGGTTGAGTATCTAAAAATGAAACACCGGATCGAGCACGCTAGCCACAATAGATTGTCCCTCAACAACTTGTAAGTATCTTTATGAATAATTCGACACAATCTACTCTTTTTCAATTTTTATGTAACAAACAAAGTTTGTGTGTTGTTTTTGTAGCATGAAGCCGTGAAAACGCGTTACTTACAAGAAAAGGGAGACGCATTCATGTTTGAAGCCAACGTGAACCATATTGTAACCAAAGTCACTGAATACCACCAGCTGGGTGAATCGGTAACGGATTCTTCTTAAGAAGATTGATAGTTTAGTGGTATTTGCTTAGGTTTTTCTGGTATTTGGATAGATTTTTAGTGTGTTTGGTTTGGTATTTCGTAGTGTTTTGTGGGTACATCTCTATGTAAACCCTTATGAGACTATAACTCGTCCGCTTGGGTCACCAAGTGGTTTGAAGGCTTGATGCACGTTCTAAGTGCATTCGTGCTTCCTGCGACAAGGATTACATTTGAAATAAATTATAGTTCCGTCTTATTTTATTTTGTTAGCATAATACAATACAATCAGAATCCCGGCATAGATATTGTATATATCTATCCGGGACCAATGTTACAATCTTTGTCTACAATAATTAAGTTCCGTCGTTGGATAGAAAAAATTTAGTGTGCCGGCTTGTACTCCCGGCATGGTCGTACTTCCAACAATTAATGCCGGAAAATAACTTTCTTTGCCAAATGGATAATTTTTTTACCATACACCAGTAAAGAGCTGTGCCGGCGTGGGATCTAAGTTACTTACAATGCCGAGATACTTAAAAAAAGATCCGTTATGTACTCATCTATTTAAAGGAATGGATACACCCATTGCAGTTGATACCTAAACGAAAACAAAGTTAGCTCAAAGACATCTCTCTGATGGATTATCAATCATCAACTACCAAGTTCATCAATTCACTCGAAAAATAAAAACGTACGAGGAACATATTGTGCAATGCGATAGGAAATCAATCATCAACCACCACCAACTCAGTTGACCAAATACTAGAAAAAGTAAGAAGGACGGAAGAAACAACCAAGTCAATTGCCGCAATGGAAGAAGAGATAATTAAGAGGAAAAGAGAAGAAAAAGAGGAAGCAAAGATTGAACATTATCGTCGAAAACTAGGTAAGATTGAAGTGGTGGTTGAGGAAGAGGTTGAACGTCAAAAACAAGCTAAGATAGAAGCGGATGTTGAGGAAGAAACCCAGTGGATTAAAAACTACTACATAGTATCGGATTTGCCGGAAGATCACCGCCCTAGGATCTTTTTTGGGGGCTAGTTAGGACTAGTTCTTCAATGAATAACTTGTTGGTGTAAGAAACATGAATAGAATACATTGATCTTGTTATACGCAATCGAACAACCGCACTCATCAAATTATGTCGCAAATACAACGAGTTTCTTGCAAGATGTAGAGGAAACAAATATGAAGCTCAGGAAGAATATTTCAAGTTGTTCAAAGAGCCTTTTAGGCATTTTGAAGCTGCTTTTTTTCTTGAATCTCGTCCCGAGAACTGATGTTAGTTGAAATTGGCTTGAGATGTTTCATTTTATGTGTTCCGGCGTTAAATTTAGCACGTATGTGGTGCCGGAATTCTAATTCCTTATTCTTCCCCATTGTAACTGTCACACCAATTATCCCACCCTTGTAACCGCCACCAACTTCCTCATTCAATTCATTTGGTTCTTTATTTGATGGTTACAAAATCCATTACTACATAAAATGGAAACGGTTCCATCTCTTTATTTTTTTGTTTTCACTTAGCATTTAACAAAGAAATTGTAGAACCCCTCAACTCCACCTGGTTTTATATATCTTAGTTTTGTAGACCAAAATTTCCCATAACTGATTAAAAAATTATAATCAAAAGCGAACATTCGAATGTCAAATTCGGTGTGCTAATCTTTCTAGAATTTTTCTAGCAAAAAAAAAAATCTTTCTGGAAGTTTCCTGGAAAACTCTCTTAAAGTTAGATCGTTTTTACAAAATTTTGTAAAATTGAGATCTTTTAATGCAATTTAATTTCCTCGTTGATCTCAGTGTCTTGGTTTTTAGTTTTTCTAAGTCCAAATAGTTAGCCAAAGGTTGAAGATTATGTGAATGTTTTTCTCCTGAGAACATAATATAAAACTATACATTCTAGCAAAGTTGGCCCAGATTAGAAGATTAATTTATATAGAAAAAAAAAATGAAATACTGCTTACCTTTCTTTTAAATGCAATTCACTTAACATGGATGTGAATCAAAATAAAATGCATAACTGATGCTTCAATGTGGAATTCGAAATAAGTGTGAGTCTGGAAGAAAGCTTGGATATGAGTTCATTCTCTCGCAAGTTTATTTTATTGGTGCCCCTTAAATTTCATTTGGTTAATTTGTTATCCCTTTTATTCTTTATATGTTTTTTTTTCAAGAAAACGACTGACCTTGGATTACAACAGTCTAATTATTCCGCAAATGAGTTTTACATGTCAAAAATAATCAACATACTTGGACTTGGACGAGACTCGTTTTGAGTCACCGGAATCAGCTCGTGTTCGGCCCTCACCTCTGATTTTAATCAACAACCTAAACACCCAATCACATCTCTCACACCACGTCGAGAGTTGCAAAAACCTCCCCTCCCATTGGACGGTGAACAAAACCCTCGCTCCTGATTGGCCGAAATCAAAGTTTGCCCCCTTATATTTCGTGGCCGTCAATTTTTAATAGAATATGAAATCTGGACCCTCGTATTAGCGTCAAAATCTACAAATATCTTTTGTGAGGGCCCGAACGATTTTTTTTTTTTTGGGAAAAAAAACGAGAATTTCCATGTAAAAGGAAAATCAACATATATTTACGAGATTTACATGCCAAAGCAAAAAATCTTAGAAGATCTTTAGGGTAATTCTTTTTAGGAAAAATCCAAGAATTTCCATAACAGAAGAAAAATCATAAGTTTTTATGGAACTATTTTAGCGGTAATTAATGGAGTAATCTATGATCGGGCAAACAAGTTCTATCATATTGGCAGTTATCCAATATAAAACCCTCGCTCCTGATTGGCCGAAATCAAAGTTAGCCCCCTTATATTTCGTGGCCGTCAATTTTTAATAGAATATGAAATATGGACCTTCGGATTAGCGGCAAAATCTACAAATATCTTTTGTGAGGGCCCGAACGATTTTTTTTTTTTGGGAAAAAAAACGAGAATTTCCATGTAAAAGGAAAACAACATATATTTACGAGATTTACATGCCAAAGCAAAAAATCTTAGAAGATCTTTAGGGTAATTCTTTTTAGGAAAAATCCAAGAATTTCCATAACAGAAGAAAAATCATAAGTTTTTATGGAACTATTTTATCGGTAATTAATGGAGTAATCTATGATCGGGCAAACAAGTTCTATCATTGGCAGTTATCAATATAAACGAGAAAAAGGAAGTTTCGTGGAGTTTAGGTTAGAGAAATATATATATATATATATATAAAAGCTATGCAAAGGAAGTTTTGTGGAGTTCTTCGGATTAGCCGCAAAATCTACAAATATCTATTGGGAAAGTCGGGACGATTTTTTTTTTTTTTGGGAAAAAAACCGAGAATTTCCATATAAAAAAGAAATAAACATAAATAAGTTTTTACGACATAAGCAATTAATGGAAAAGAAATCTTAGAATTCAATGTAAAAGTCGAAACAATTCTCTTTTTAGAGTTATTGAAGTAAGTTTTAAAAGATACCATTTTATTATGCTTCCCATTCCCGTTAAATCTTATTTGAGTATTGAGTTTCCGGGTTTAAGTATCGATGATTTCCTTCTAACCCTAATATTTTCTTTCTCTCTTCTTCTCTTTCTTCTTGAGTACTTCTTATTTTTTTTTTAAGAATTGATGATTATGATTTCCGTTTTAAGATCTTATGCCAAATTTTCTATGATGGAATTATATATTTACGAGTTTTAATTTATTGTGTGTTTGTTTGCAGCTTGATTACGATGGTTGTCCTCTGAGATGGGAAAAACTCTAATCTTGGTTCAAACTAATAGATGCAAACACCTTCCTCATCTGTTTCGATTTTAGGATTGTCATCTTTCCAATGGTAGATTTTTTTTAATTCTTTTTGTGTTTTACTTTTTTGTGTTTACTTGCAGCTTGCAGATTCCTTACTTTTTGTGTGAGTTGAGTAGTTTCAATCTTCAATTGATTTCTTGATTTCAAGGAAGTTCTTGCCTTTTCTATGATTGATTGTTGATGATAAAGCTTCGTTTTCTTTTTTTCTTTTTTCTTTCCTTTTTGTACTATAGTTCACTGCGTTTTGAGAATTTCGGACACCGGGTGGAATGTACTATGAATTTCATATAAAAGTGATATTTTATTTTACCTTTGCTATTTTGCTATTTATTTTACCTTTGTTAATTTTCATATTATGTGCCGTAATCAACTAATCATATTCTTTTTTTTTTCATGTTTCTTATGAGTATCTAACTTTGCCGATTCTTTTGATTTGAATGTTTCTATTTCTCATGGATTACCTTGATTTTAATCAGGGACTTTCATTAGTTGCTTCCCACTGTTTGTATAAATAGAGCGCAAGTAAAGTCACAGGTAAACTCATCATCTCCTATCCATGTTTGTTTCAAGTTTTCTTATTTGTTTTCTCTTGAGTTTTCCTAATTCATTTTTGCTCTCTCTCAATGGAATCTAGAAATAACTCAATTCTCGAACTATGTTGTCACCCAAGCGTTGCCTATTTCTCTTCAGGGGAATTACAAAAGGTGGTTTTGGACTAATCTACTAAAAGGTGGTTTTCTACTGAATTACAAATTGTATGAATTGATCAATGCCTCTACTGTTACATCTATGCTTATTGTTTTAAACCAAAATTGGTCAAGTCCAAGACGTGCCTATCTATGTTTGGTTAGTGGGTTGGTAATCGATTAGTACAAATCATACATTACAGTGTGGTTTTGGTTAATTACAGTTCATGTTTTTTATGTTTCAAACAGTTGAAGGCTGAAATTCAAACATAATCTACGTTTAAGTGGGTTGGACAATGAGATATTTTCAGTAATGCAATATCATTGAAGAAAGAAAACAAGGAGAACCAAGAGATGCAGAACCAGTTAGTGAGGTAAATGAGATTTTTCAATGATCTTGCTGTGATGGTGCATGAGCAAGGAGCTGTAATAGGTAACTCACCTCCCTCCATAGAGATCAGAAGAGCTAAATGAATGACTGCTAATACTGTCAACAAGCTATTTTCTTTGTTTCTTAACTAATATTATGTTTGAACTATTCTCAGACTTGGTTTATAATTTACTTAAACTATTCTCAGACTTGGTTTTGTATTTTGTAGTTGTGTTTATAGGTTGGAAGTTAACAAAGCAAAGTAAACCAGGTTAAACTACAAAGTCATGTCGTGGATTTTGTATTATTTTATTTTTTTTAGTGTTAATGTGGTTCAAAAGAAACGGGGTTACTGTACTTTTTGGGTTTCTTTAATAATGAAACTTTTAACAACATTATTTTGGAGTCATTGGAGCTAATCTGCTCCTCTTCGTCATGGGATCCAAGATTCTTTCCCTTCTGAATACTCCATCCAGTTAAGCCTCATTCATTCAAAAAGGAAAAAGTCATTCATAATGTAACATTTTATGTCATTGTATCTTTCAGGTGCCAGAGAAGATTTGAACTACATTAGTTAGATGGAGAAATTGGGTACATGGTGAATGGTGCGGTGCCTCCAAAAAACAGTTAATTAGCTTCTGTATTAGCTTTTGTTTCTCAAATGTACATCTAACATTGTTTCCTTGACACCCCTATAGATGACAGAAAGGTTGTTTTTTCTTGAATAGTCTAATCTTTTCGGTTCTTTATTATCAACCTTCTCCATTTTTAGTTAAGCATTTTCATATTAGCTTTTAAATTGTGGACCAAGTAGTAGAAGTATTCAAACTAGCAGAAGTAGACATCTGATGACAAGGGAAAAGCAATTTAGGAGGTCAGCATTTTCAGATAGCTAATTACATGCTTCAAATTTAAATGGTTTTGTAAATTGTGACAATTGTTGTTTTTTTAGAGAGCCTTGCGTGGCTGTCCTTGATCTTTCTTTCATGGATCCTATTGTTCCCCTTTGTTATTATTCTCTAAATGGGTGTTGTTTAATTTTGATTTTGGTCTTTTGCGATTAATAACTAGGTGTTCATCAAGAAAGAATGGTACTTGAAGATATGTACTTTCATCAACTGATTCTGTTCTATCTACTCCTGCTCTTAGACCCAAGTCTAAGAAACCTCCAAACTATGATGATTGTGCTACTATAATTCCTTTCTCCAATTTGGATTTTGTTTGTTTCATTTTATTTTGATGTACTAACGTTGATGGTTATTCTGTCTTATATGTTAAACAACTTACATGTGAGGAGTTGGCATACATCTTTTTTTCATAACCGTAGCAACCTATATTTGAAGGCGGCGGAATTGGAAATTACAAGGTACATGTATTACTTCTTCTGGGATCTACATATTTTGCATTCTGTGACATGTGACATAAATCTCATTATTTCACAACTTATGCTTTTTCATTCCTGGTCGTGTGTAATTGCTTCACTTGCAGAAAATGTCACCAGCTTGGATGTAATGTAATACCACCAACGTCAATTTCAAATTATCTAATTTGCATCCTTATTAAAGGTTTTTATAGAGATAGTTTTAAATGGTGTGTGTCCATTTTTCAACTTAATAGAGTTTGGTAAAACTATGTGGGAATCGTGTGCATATGAAGCCATGCAGGTAATTAGTTATGGGTACAGATTTAGCACATGCCAATTTGTGAGGAAATGTAACATTATTATCTTCATCATCGTTGCTATAATCATTATCATCTAGCAAGGAACACGAAAATTAGCTTGCAACACTGGCTTGCATCTTCAAGAAGGACATTAGCTTCTCCACTTTTGCTTACGCATGGTGCGGATGGTTAGAAAGGCACGATATTTCAATCACCATGTTATTACAGTTTTTTATTATGGATACATCATGCCAGTGGGATGAAAGTAGTTACGGGCTTTATTTGGGAAGGGTAATGACGTAATGCTTATGGACTATACCTAAATCTGTTATTTCCTGCCGGCTACCTTAAAGTCTATAGTCAGGTACCCGTCATGCATACTGATGAATTTGCTAGAGGTTTTGGTTGTTTTCTCACCAATCTTAGTCCCAGAGCTCAAAAGATGACAAAATCTTGATGACCACCCTCTCACCATGCTCTCAAATTAAGGTATGGAAGTTGTGCGTCAGCATACGTTTATAACTATACGAGCTAATGGTAATGTTGGTATTAGTTGTGCAGGTCATGGCAACATGGCGTTGAACTATATTTCTCTGGAGCGAGTCCATCATCCTTAATTACAGCCATTGTAATTTGCAATCATGGACGTATAAATTTTATAGAGGTCCTTCTTGAGCCGGCTTTGTTCTAATTTGAAAGCAATAGTTCATTTTTTTCTTCGCCTGATAAGTAATAATTAGGTGACTTGAAACTTGAGTCAAGTGCTTGATTACAAAGCCAACTAAAAGGAAATTCATACGCCTGCCTGAAGAATTTTTAAATGTCTCAATAATAATTATGTTTTTACTTATTTACACGGTATAGTAAGGAATCATAATTTCATTGTAGTATTTCATCTGTACATGCATGTTTTAACTCATTTTAGGTCAAGTAATTGGGCTTCACTTTAAGGACCTATGGACGTGTCACAACAAATGGATGTGTCTAACGTTGGGAAAATATCTTTTGATAAAATGTTATCTTGGCTACAAGGCCCCTTCCATGGAGTTTAATTGACTTTTAGTAGTTCTACCCTCTTCTTTGTCAAAGGGGAAGGTGTCTCATGGTATTGTTACAAGGTTAGTTTTCTGTGGATATCCCTATGCTTTTAGTTTTCTGTTTGATATCCCTTTATCCTTATAAATTAGGAAAACTAGCCCACAAGTTCGTTATATTAAATCTCCCCCTCTTATATTACTTAGGAAATGGAATTTGCAATCTTAAATCAAATGGCAGAGCATATGGTTCTCGACCATGTAGTTGTGGGTTCGACTCCCACAGATGGCTGGTCGGTTGTCAATCCGTCAAATATAATTTCACTTTCTCAATCAACTAGATATAAATATAGTAAGCGATAAGAAAGAGTTCATATCCACAGAGAGGCTTTCGTTGTTATGAAATTTCAGTTTCTAAAGTAACCCAAGGTATGTTTGTTGTATTTAAGCAAATAAAAGTAATTAAAAGCAAAGTAAGTAATTGGAATTATCAATAAGGAGAGAATATTGGTCACGGGATAGTATCATTCACAAACATGTATTTTCATCAATGATTAGAATTGGTATTTAATCTCGTATTTATTAAAATAAACAATAGATGAGAATCCACCAAGCCCATAAGAAGGAGAAACCCGTGTAGAAAATACGCCCCAAAAGTGGTCGCCGGAAATCTGGTATTGTGGCCGGAAAACATCCCAGGTGACCGGCAAAGTCCGCCCGGTCACCATAGGTCAGCCGGGTCGGATCGGTCGGGTCAACGGCCCGAGTCAACTCGGGTCAAAGTCGGTCAAACCGGGTCAGGCCAAGCCGGGGTGTGAGTCGAGTCGACTCGGATATGATGGTGTCTAATCGGGCCGACTTTACTGACCACGATTCTGCACAGCTGAAAGTTGAGTCAAATAAGTCAGATGTTGCATAGGCACGACTTTCTTCGCCGCACAATCCTTGTCTTTGCAACAATGCACCTGACCATGATGGCCTGCACTCATTACCACTTGCTTCTCACCATTTCATGCTCGACTTTCACAAATGAAAGTACTATACTACAGGACCCCGAGCCATCTCTTCTCGATAACCATTTATTGTACCACCACCGCAAGTGCGAATAGTTCCAATTCCAGTCCTTAGTACCTGAGTTCATCCACCAACAATTTCAACACCACAACAACACCATCAGGTCATCACAGCAGCATAGCTCTCATCTGTTCCCTGAACTGCAATCTTAGTCATTGCAGCACCCACCATAACCATCTTAAAGCCCGCACATCCACCAGAATCCAACACCACTACTACCATGTCACCCTCAGTCGAGCCCCTAGCCATCTCTCGGGCCACTGCCATTCCATTCTCTTGTTGCCTCAAACACTCCATTAGCAAGAGACCAATTGAATTACCAGCACCATCTCACATCTATAATCAAGACCATCTGCATCTTATACTCTTTCTTCTTGTCTCAGTCAACCACTAACAACTTCTCTGCTTGTGCAAACACCACAGAACTGCATCTTTAGCGACTGTAACCTCCGAATCGAACCCATCTCAAATTACCTGAGCTTTTCTCCATCACACATACAAACTGGACTGCAGGTTCAACAACCACTGGCAATACCACCATGAGCATTTGTAACTCGAGTTACCCATCAATGCTAGCCATCGCTCCGCTCAATGCAGCTCCACCAGATCCATTAGCTCACAACCCGTTTGCTCACTCAACTCCAGTTTCAAGTCTAAGCACCATCTGGCTCAGGTTCTGTTGTGTACATCCTCTTGCCTACATTCTCATAGCAATTCCTCAAAGTAACAGTGCAATGTAGCTCCATCTTAGCCACCATTCTCAACTCGAAAACCAACTCATACCACCAGGTTCTTTCATGTCTCGAACTCCTGCAAATCTCCGTTGTTCATCTTCATCTCGTTGGAAGCATCTCAGCTCCACTGCAACCTCAGGTGTCACATTGATTTCCGACAGCAAATCAAGTTTGGAACTCAACCAAAATTCCTTGCAATTGAACTCCTCACTGTACCCTTTAAACAACCAACAAATTCCATCAAAGCAACATCATATTTCAGCTGCAATTGAGCTCAAATCTTGACCCATTCTCCTCCAATCTCTGTCATCACCAACCCATGAGACATTTCAACATCCCCACCTGAACAGCACCATCGACACCAGAACCATGTCTCACAGCAATAACAGCTCCACAATCTCTCGAACCCAGAAGTCATCTTCACCAGAAAACCCTAACTCAAGCAGCTTCAATCGATCTCACATTCTCAACAGCTACCATACACAGTCAAGCTCGAAACCCCTCCATTTCATCACCCTGAGTTCAATCTAAACAACAATCGCGACTCAAACTCCTTTCAATCGCTGCTCCATCTCACTCGACAATCAGCAAAACCACAAATCATCAACACTTGCATCTGATTTCTCAAATCGACAACGCCACCAACAACAACTCTCAATCGACTCAAACCCATCTCTATTTTACTCAAGAACATCAATTTCTTCTCTCGGACAAGAAAATTCAATAGCAGCTGTGCTGCTTTTCTTCCCAATTTCAGATGTGTAAATGATTGAGAGGAACGCCTCTCGAGTTTAGGGTTAGGTGTAGCTGATGGGTGCCCTGAACGTGTAAGACGGATGCATTTAGTAATCTTCCATGGGTTGCCCCTTAACCTCATTGGCCTGTCTTTAGTGCTCCTCCAAGAGTTACCCCTTAACCTGGACTGGGCTCCAGATAGTGCTCGCCCCTGAAATGACAATTTTGCCCTTTTTGCTCAATTTGGATCATTTATTCTTCTTTTCCTCCGTGCGACTCCAGAGTACCTAATAACTCAAAAACACGCATAAGATACATAATTCACACGAAAAATAGCAAAGAAAGCATAAACTCTAGATAGTAAATACGGTGTTTAACAACACATATCAGATTCCCCCATACTTAGACTTTGCTAGTCCTCGAGCAAATCAGACAAAACAATAAAATTCAACAACTCCGTGTCGTCGAGGCTACGGTCACTTTTAGCATAAATAACAAGCCTTTAAACCCCTAGGTGTCCCTAGTGGACGAGTTATAGTCTCGTGAGGGTTTACTAGAGATTTACCCACAAAACCTGTTTTTCCAACTTCTCTTAGTTCTCCGTAATGATAGTATCCAACGCTAAGAAGACATAGAGATTCTGCACACTAGTCATAAGAAGTTAGACACATAAATGAACATAATCTCATTCTTAAAAGTTGAGAGAGAGATAACCATCCCTTCTCGACTAAAATTCGGGTTCGGAGTGATCAAAAGTCTCGACTCGCCTCACAAGAAAGGGTTTTATGATTTTGCTCTCAATAATAAACACTCTTTATGGGTCACACATGTGTCCAGGTTGGAATGAAGAGAGAATCTGCGACACGTTGAATGGTAGGAAGGCAAAACCCTCCGAAATATTTTGAAAACCCACATCTTTTATATATTTTTGAAAACCCATTTTTCGACGATCTCTTCGAAAAGGAAATCAACCATTTAACGAAGGTGGGAATATGCTTACTTACCTCGTTATCCGTTCGGCGTGCAGCTAGCACCACTCTCACAGCATCCATAGAAACGTCTTCGGTCTTCTATCGGTGTCTTCATCTTCGTCTTCGGTCTTCAACTCTTGAACTTCGTAGAATCTTGACAATATGATTCTTTCCTCAAATTATTTGTCGCTTGAAACTTCATTATAGATATTCCTTCTTTCCACAGGCTTTATTGAAAGAATACAAAACTAAAAACAAACTATACAAACCCAAATTTTTTTTTCTCTCTCTCTCTTTTTTTTTTTCTTTGAAAATAAGAAATAAAAACAAATACAAAATAAAAATAAAACAAAATAATAAAAACTACTCCCTCTGTCCATTTTTATCTGTCCTAATTTCTACTTTGGTCTGTCCATTTTTATCTGTCCGCTCTGTTTATAGACATACTTTTCCCTTAAACTATCAAATATACCCTTTCTTTTTTATAATTATAAAATCATTTTTAATATAAACTTAATTCAAAATCATAAATATCATCACCATATATAAGGAAAAAATCCATTCAATATTTTTTTATATTAATTGTCATTCCTTTTTTAAATAAAAACATTTATGGGTACAAAATTCCTAATACTTCTATTATTCTTACACGGCAAAGAATCAAAAAAAATTTATGACAAAATCTCAAATTCATGGTAGAGTATATCTAAAGAGGAAATAATCTATAATTTCAATTTTTTTCCCTCTCAAATAAAAATTCCAAAGGCTCCAAAGTTTTAGTGCGGGAAACCAAAATCAAATGGAGGAAATAAAAAATTCTTAAATTTTGGAGTATAAGTTTGCTTTTATTTCTTTACAATATTTTCTAAAACAATAATACTATCCAAATTAGAATTTTTAACACTAATAATTTTAATTTTGGTAATAACGTAATATTAAATAGGCTAGTCAAGGGATAGTCATGACATTTTATAGGATTTCCTTAATATCTTGACAAAGTCAAAGCGGACTCTTAAAAGTGGACGGAGGGAGTATTAACAAACCTAAACATTTTCTCTTGTCTCTTTTTTTTTTCTTTTTATTTATTTTCATTTTTTTTTTTTTTTTTTTTGAGACAAGAGAAAGTAAAATACAAATAAAAAAAATAAAAATGTAAGTAAAATGCCATGGTGTAAGTACTTTCCCGCTTGAATCTTCACAACTTATATGTCTTGATATCATAGACTTCTCAAATTCTCATCCTTTATAAAATTTTGCTCCCTGTTTTGTTGCTTTACTCAAATCTGAAATCTGCCCATTTCTATATTGTTGCTTGTAAACCTCGAACATGTTCAACTTTCCTTCGAATTTGTGATGCTCCTCTTGTTGATGATGATGGTGTTTCTATGGACCTGTTGGTGTAGAGAGAGATAAGGTGGATGGTGCTAACTTCGAACAATATCACAAGTGGTATGTAAGTTAGCAATTCGATGTCACCAACATGGTTGATAAAAATAGCACTCAAGAGATCAAAATAGTGCTTCTATGGTGGGAAATTGGACAGCTCACCATTTTGTCCGGAATTTACGTACGGTGACACACCCTCTAAAAGCACAAATTTAGACAGGTACAAAGAATTGAAGGTTGGTGCCTCACATTATGTAACATGGGTAGTCTCCACTATAGGGGATCACTGTTCTAATACCGAATTCAGCCTGCACCTTATTTGCCATTTGGCATGGTTAAATCCAACTTTAACTCTCATACAATTAAGAAACCCGATCATGTTCTCTCGTCATCTCTAAGTTCAGTCACTAGTGTGAGATTCTCGATGTAATCTTAGCGACATGTATACTATGTGACTCTAAATAACTACAAGTTGGAGTTTTCTTATTCACTAGTTCACAAAAAAGTTGAAAAAATGCAAAAATTTACAACATAAACCGCTCCCCACACTTAAACTTTACATTGTCCTCAATGTAAATTGAATCGTCAAAGTAAGTCAAGGTGGGAAATCCTAACAAGAAATCAGCAAAAACAAAGTAAAAACAAAACAAGAAAAACTAAAAACAAGAAAAGAAATAAATACAAGACAAGAAATACTCATCCTTTGGGTTGCCTCCCAATTAGCGCTTGGTTTAAAGTCGTCGGCCCGACTATCTCCTTGCTTTCTATGACTCCTACAGGGAGCACATCCACAAAGTTAACTCCTTCCACCACTTCGGAAGTGAAGTTCTCATAATATGGTTTCAACCGGTGCCCATTAACTTTAAGTTCTTTCCCTGTAGCTATGCTACGAATTTCCACTGCACCATGAGAAAACACATTAGTAACAATAAAAGGTCCGATCCATCGTGACCTTAATTTACCCGGAAATAATTGCAAGCGAGAATTAAACAAAAGCACTTTCTGCCCAATGCAAAATTGTTTCCTAGAAATCATGTTATCATGGAATGCTTTCGTCTTTTCTTTGTAAATCCGTGAACTTTCAAATGCATCATTGCGAAGCTCCTCTAGCTCTTGAAGTTGTAACTTCCTTTGCTTTCCACCCCATCCATCTCCATGTTGCATTGCTTAATAGCCCAAAACGCCTTATGCTCAATTTCCACGGGTAAGTGACAAGGTTTACCATACACAAGCCTAAAAGGAGACATCCCAATAGGTGTTTTATATGCGGTTCTATACGCCCACAAAGCATCATTAAGTCGCATGCTCCAATCCTTCCTTGTTGGGTTCACCGTCTTTTCTAGAATTGATTTCACCTCACGATTAGACACCTCGGCTTGTCCATTGGTTTGGGGATGATAAGGTGTTGCAATCTTGTGCGACACATTGTACTTCGTCAACAAGCTTTGTAAAATCCTGTTTTTGAAGTGAGAACCCCATCGCTAATTATGGCTCTTGGAATTCCAAACCTTGCAAAAATATTAGCTTGCACAAAATCAAAACCACTTTAGAATCATTAGTAGGGGTGGCTTTAGCTTCCACCCATTTCGAGACATAATCAACCGCAAGTAAGATATAAAAATTCCCATGGGAGTTGACAAAAGGCCCCATAAAATCAATACCCCATACATCAAAAACTTCAATAAATTGAATATAAGTTTGTGGCATTTGATTTCGGGCACCTAGATTGCCGGTTCTTTGGCACCTATCACAAGTTGTACAAAATATGTGTGCATCCTTAAACAAAGTTGGCCAATAAAAACCACTTTCAAGTACCTTGTGCGCGGTTCTCTTACTCCCAAAATGTCCTCCGCAAGCATAAGAGTGACAAAAAGACAAGATAGAGTTAAATTCGGATTCGGGCACGCACCTTCGTATTACTTGGTCACTACCATGTTTCCATAAGTACGGATCATCCCATATGTATTGGTTCCCTAACCTCTTAAGTTTGTCCCTCTCAAAGACGAGACAAGTTCTTTGGGATTTGTTTAGAAACTAAGTAATTGACAATATCGGCATACCATGGTTCTCCAAAGGCAATTGAGAAAAGTTGCTCGTCCGGAAACTTTCACGCAACGGGATAGTCTCCTTGTCCACAGCAAGTCGGCTCAAATGATCCGCAACGGTGTTCTCAATTCCTTTCTTGTCTTTGATTTCAATATCAAACTCTTGCAAGAGTAATATCCATCGTATGAGCCTCGGTTTCGCCTCTTTCTTTGTAAGCAAGTATCTAAGTGCTGCATGATCAGAAAAGACAACAACTTTTGTACTAATTAGATAAGAGCGAAACTTTTCTAAAGCAAAAACAATGGCTAATAACTCCTTTTCAGTGGTTGTGTAGTTTTGTTGGGCCTCATTTAACGTTCTAGAAGCATAATAGATAGCATGAGGAAGCTTCCCCACACATTGCCCAAGCACCGCACCAACCGCATAATCACTAGCATCACACATGAGTTCAAACGGCTTACTCCAATCCGGTGGTTTAATGATAGGGGCTGAAATCAAAAGTTATTTCAAACGATTGAATGCCGCCATACATTTCTCATCAAAGTTAAAAACCACATCCTTTTGCAATAAGTTACAAAGTGGTGATGCTATCTTGGAAAAATCCTTGATAAACCTACGATAAAAACCTGCATGACCAAGAAAAGAACGTATCTCCCTCACCGTAGTGGGAGGGGTTAGAGCACGAATAAGGTCTATATTAGATTTATCAACTTCCAAGCCTCTAGAATATATTATATGGCCTAAAACTATGCCATGAGTTACCATGAAATGGCACTTCTCCCAATTTAGCACAAGATTTGTTTCAACACATCGTTCAAGGATTAGAGACAAATTGTTCAAGCAAAGGTCAAAAGAATCACCAAAGACACTAAAGTCATCCATGAACACTTCGATTATGTTTTCAACATATTCCGAAAAGATACTTACCATACACCTTTGAAAGGTAGCCGGAGCATTGCATAAGCCAAAAGGCATCCTTCTATAAGCAAAAGTACCGAAAGGACAAGTGAAAGTGGTTTTCTCTTGGTCCTCCTAGCGCTATCACAATCTGATTATAACCCTGAATAGCCATCAAGAAAGCAATAGTAAAAGTGTCCACTAAACGTTCAAGCATTTGATCAATAAAAGGTAAAGGAAAGTGATCTTTTCTAGTGGTGGCATTCAATTTTCTATAATCAATACAAACCCTCCAACCGGTTTGCACACGAGTTGGGACAAGTTCATTCTTATCATTCTCCACCACCGTCACACCCGATTTCTTTGGTACTACTTGTACGGCTTACCCACTTGCTATCGGATATGGGGTAGATAACACCCACTTCCAAAAGCTTGAGTATCTCCTTTTTCACAGCTTCCATCATGGGAGGATTCAAACGACATTGCGCGTCCCTTTTAGGCTTTGCATCATCCTCCAAACGAATTTTGTGCATACAAACGGCAGGGCTAATACCCTTGATATCGGCAATTGTCCATCCTATGGCCGTCTTGTACTTCCTTAGCACCCTTAGAAGTTTTTGCTCCTGTAAATCACTAAGCTTGTTAGAAACAATCACCGGTAACTCTTCATTGTCACCCAAGTACAAGTACTTAAGGTGGTCGGGAAGAGGTTTCAATTCTAAAACCGGAGATTTAATAATTGAAGGTACAAGCTTTTCATCACTGCATGTGGTAAAGAAATAAAAGAGATATTATGAGTTTTTGGGCATTCTTGTAGTGAATTAAGATCACCAAGAGCTTCCTTGACTTCATTACCACACTCTACACCATCATCCATGGATGTAGTTAACACGGTTTCCAAAGCATCATCACCGTTTAATTCAAATATTTGTTGTGCCAATGTATCCATCACATCAATGGAGAAACAAGAGTGGACATCGCTAGGATATCTCATCGTCTCGAAAATGTTGAAACGTATTATTTCTCCATCAAACTCCATAGTTAGCGTTCCCTTATCCACATCAATTATGGTTTTCGCCGTTTTCATGAAGGGGCGCCCAAGAAGCAATGGAAGAGACGAGTCCGGTGAACCTTCATCCATCTCTAACACACAAAAGTCCGCTGGAAATACAAGTTGATTAACCTGCACAAGAACATCCTCAACAATACCCATTGGGTAGACATTAGAGCGATCGGCTAATTGCAATACAATTTCAGCCTTTTTAAGAGGACTAAGATCAAGTGAATTATACATTGACG
The DNA here is from genome assembly GCA_023531295.1 of Papaver armeniacum. Lineage (NCBI taxonomy): Eukaryota > Viridiplantae > Streptophyta > Magnoliopsida > Ranunculales > Papaveraceae > Papaver > Papaver armeniacum. The sequence continues at coordinate 1,042,705 of JAJJWW010018709.1, read as the reverse complement.
CAGGCATAACATTAACTAAGCACCTAAGTCCAACATAGCTTTGTTAAAAGTTGTGTTACCAATTGTGACGGGAATGTCAAAACTACCCGGATCCTTGCACTTAAGTGGGAGTTTGTGTTGTAAGATTGCCGAGGCATTCTCCCCCACACTAAGCACTTCATTACCTTTGAGCCTTTGTTTGTTGGTACACAAGTCCTTTAACACCTTTGCATACTTTGGAACTTGCTTGATAGCATCAATGAGTGGTATGTTCACATGGATCTTTTTAAGAACGTCTAAAATCTCCTTTTCTAGTTCCGCCTTCTTAGAACTTGCAAATCTGCGAGGAAAAGGTAGAGGAGGAACATAAGTAGAAATCGGAGTTTTAGAGTTAGAAATAGGTACCTCAGAAGTTTGGGGAGAATCCTCGACTTTCTCCTCCAAAACAGGTTCCTTTGGTGTCTCCACCTTGCCCGAATCAGCAACTTCGGGTTGCACAAGTTGTGTACCGCTTCTCAACGTAATAGCATTGACACCCTCTTTTGGGTTAATAGGTTGAGAAGGGAGTTTCCCACTATTTTGCGCCTTCAATTGGTTCAACTCAATAGCCATGGAGCCCATTTGTGTTTGCAACTCCTTAATAGCACTCTTTGTTTCTTGTTGACTTTCTTTGAACATGGTGGAAATACCTTGCATCATTGTTTGAAGCTTTGAATCAATATCAGCACCTTGAGTTTGCATTGATTGTTGTGCTTGCGGTTGCTGAAATTGTTGTTGTTGCGGTTGAAATCCACTCGGACGGTTGAAAGTAGGTTGTTGAACGGCACCTTGCTTGTTGGCATAGCTAAAATTGGGGTGATCTCTCCATCCCGGATTGTAAGTGTTGGAGTAGGGATCATACCGTCTTGGTTGATTTGGAAAGATCGCATTAGCTTGCTCGTCTTCATAAGATTGAGGAGAAGTTGGTATAACCGCGGATGCAACTTGTTGCAACATTGCTTTCATGTTACCCATTTGTTGACGAAGTTCCTCCACCTCGCTCACTTCACTCACCCTTCTTAGAATCACATCCGAACCACGACTTAAGAATTGTTGTGAGTTCGCTGCCATGTTTTCAATCAACTCTCTAGCTTATGCCACCGTCTTGTTCACTAGTGCACCACCACCCGCGGCGTCAAGAAGATTCCTATCACTTGATTGGAGTCCTTCATAGAAGTATTGGATAATCATCGCGTCACTGAATTGGTGGTGAGGACAGCTTCCAACCAATCTCTTGTATCGTTCCCAACATTCATATAAGGATTCTCCCACGTTTTGCTTCATCCCACAAATCTCCTTGCGAATTTGAGTAGCCTTGGATGCAGGAAAATATCTCTCCAAAAAGAGTTTCTTCAGCCCATTCCATGTTGTGACACTTCCGGGAGGTAAATATTATAACCAATCCTTAGCACTATCCATCAAAGAGAAACGGAAAACTTTCAACATTGCACCATCCGCCTCTACATCCGCTGGAAGCATAGCCATGATAGTGGTGTGGAAGTCCATAAGATGTTTGTTTGGGTCTTCATTCACCATGCCATGGAATTTTGGTAGTTCTCTAAGCAACCCCGGCTTAATCTCAAAAGTAGAGTCCGTTTGAATACAACCCCGTTGTGTGTCAAGCTTATGAGACGCCAAGTCCTTGAGTGTACGATTTGCATCACCCATTGCTACTTCAACTTGTGGTACGTCTACGATTGGAACCTCTTTCTCTCCTTCTAAGTGTAACTCTTCGTCCACTTCTAACTCGTGCTCGTCCGTTGCGCCTTAACTTGGTTGGAGTATTGTGCCTCTTCGAGTAGCTATCCCGCACCTTGGATAATTCCAATCTTTAGTAGCCGAGGATTGATACACAAAAGAATTCTAGCAACCAAGTAAGAACCAAGACGACAAACAAAAAGCAAAGATAAAAGCAGAAATTGTAAAAAGAAACTAAAAACTCAATAACAAGCCGTGTGCCTCCCAACAACGGCGCCAAAATTTGGTCGGTTGTCAATCCGTCAAATATAATTTCACTTTCTCAATCAACTAGATATAAATATAGTAAGCGATAAGAAAGAGTTCGTATCCACAGAGAGGCTTTCGTTGTTATAAAATTTCAGTTTCTAAAGTAACCCAAGGTATGTCTGTTGTATTTAAGCAAATAAAAGTAATTAAAAGTAAAGTAAGTAATTGGAATTATCAATAAGGAGAGAATATTGGTCACGGGATAGTATCATTCACAAACATGTATTTTCATCAATGATTAGAATTGGTATTTAATCTCGTATTTATTAAAATAAACAATAGATGAGAATCCACCAAGCCCATAAGAAGGAGAAACCCGTGTAGAAAATACGCCCCAAAAGTGGTCGCCGGAAATCTGGTATTGTGGCCGGAATACATCCCAGGTGACCGGCAAAGTCCGCCCGGTCACCGGTCAACGGGTCGGATCGGTCGGGTCAACGCTGAGTCAACTCGGGTCAAGTCGGTCAAACCGGGTCAGACCGAGCCAGGGTGTGAGTCAGAGTCGACTCAGATATGATGGTGTCTAACTGGGCTGACTTTACCAACCACGGTTCACGCACAGTGAGTTGGGTCAAAGTCGTATGTTGCATAGGCCGACTTTGCTTCTTTGCACAATCCTTGTCTTTGCAACAATGCACCCACCATGATGGCTGCACTCATTACCACTTGCTTCTCACCATTTCTGCTTTCGACTTTCCACAGCTGAGTACTATACTACACAGACCCAGGCCATCTCTTCCCAGTAACCATTTATTGTACCACCACTGCAAGTGCAGTTCCAATTCCAGTCCTTAGTACCTGAGTTCATCCACCAGCAATTTCAACACCACAGCAACACCATCAGGTCATTACAGCAGCATAGCTCTCATCTGTTCCCTGAACTGCAATATTAGTCATTGCAGCACCCACCATAACCATCTTAAAGCCTGCACATCCACCAGAATCCAACACCACTACTACCATGTCACCCTCAGTCGAGCCCCTAGCCATCTCTCAGGCCACCTGCCATTCCATTCTCTGTTGCCTCAAACACTCCATCAGCAGCACCAATTGAAGTACCAGCACCATCTCACATCTATAATCAAGACCATCTGCATCTTATACTCTTTCTTCTTGTCTCAGTCAACCACTAACAACTTCTCTGCTTGTGCAAACACCACTAGAACTGCATCTTTAGCAGCCTGTAACCTCTGAATCGAACCCATCTCAAATTACCTGAGCTTTTCTCCATCACACATACAGCTGGACTGCAGTTCAACAACCACTGGCAATACCACCATGAGCATTTGTAACTCAGTTACCCATCAATGCTAGCCACTGCTCCAGCTCAATTGCAGCTCCACCAGATCCATTAGCTCACAACCCGTTTGCTCACTCAACTCCAGCTTCAAGTCTAAGCACCATCTGCTCGGGTTCCATTTGTGTACGACCTCTTGCCTACATTCTCATAGCAATTCCTCAAAGTAACGATTAAATGTAGCTCCATCTTAGCCACCATTCTCAACTCGAAAACCAACTCATACCACCAGGTTCTTTCATGTCTCAGGCCTGCAAATCTCCGTTGTTCATCTTCATCTCGTTGGAAGCATCTCAGCTCCACTGCAACCTCAGGTGTCACATTGATTTCCGACAGCAAATCAAGTTTGGAACTCAACCAAAATTCCTTGCAATTGAACTCCTCACTGTACCCTTTAAACAACCAACAAATTCCATCAAAGCAACATCATATTTCAGCCGCAATTGAGCTCAAATCTTGACCCATTCTCCTCCAATCTCTGTCATCACCAACCCATGAGCCATTTCAACATCCCCACCCAACAGCACCATCGACACCGAACCATGTCTCACGGCAATAACACTCCACTAATCTCTCGAACCCAGAAGTCATCTTCACCAGAAAACCCTAACTCAAGCAGCTTCAATCGATCTCACATTCTCAACAGCTACCATACACAGTCAAGCTCGAAACCCCTCCATTTCATCACCCTGAGTTCAATCTAAACAACAATCGCGACTCAAACTCCTTTCAATCGCTGCTCCATCTCACTCGACAATCAGCAAAACCACAAATCATCAATACTTGCATCTGATTTCTCAAATCGACAACGCCACCAACAACAACTCTCAATCGACTCAAACCCATCTCTATTTTACTCAAGAACATCAATTTATTCTCTCGGACAAGAAAATTCAATAGCAGCTGTGCTGCTTTTCTTCCCAATTTCAGATATGTAAATGATTGAGAGGAACGCCTCTCGAGTTTAGGGTTAGGTGTAGCTGATGGGTGCCCTGAACGTGTAAGACGGATGCATTTAGTAATCTTCCATGGGTTGCCCCTTAACCTCATTGGCCTGTCTTTAGTGCTCCTCCAAGAGTTACCCCTTAACCTGGACTGGGCTCCAGATAGTGCTCGCCCCTGAAATGACAATTTTGCCCTTTTTGCTCAATTTGGATCATTTATTCTTCTTTTCCTCCGTGCGACTCCAGAGTACCTAATAACTCAAAAACACGCATAAGATACATAATTCACACGAAAAATAGCAAAGAAAGCATAAACTCTAGATAGTAAATACGGTGTTTAACAACACATATCAATGGCACAATTAATTAATGCTTCCAATTTCAATTCAATATTAGATCACAATATGCAGCATGACATAGGCATACTTTGAAAAAACGTGTAGCAAAGATTGAACCGATAACTCTTTTACGCTTTGCTTAGCAGCTTAGGTACATATAGGTCGATATATAACACCACTTATTCAGTTACATTATTGTCATATAGTCACATAGGTAAAATAAGTGGGTTAACTTAGCAATTCTAGCCCTTTGAAGCATATGGTATTTTTTGCCACTGTCCTCGACAATATTCAAGGCGCGATTCCCCTCCCTAGATATCCAGTATAAGTAAGAAAGAAAGCAATCCTGACTCTTGATGTTATTGAGTGAATTTTTTGACCTCGCTTTAATTGTGCATTTGCAGAGGCCGCATTGTCAATTGACTAAGGAATAAATGCCATGGTTAAGATGGGCAAGCTAAATAATCACCTACTATGGAGACGTTTCTCAATTTTGAATGTTGATGCTATTAACTTTTTAAATAACTTTCTTTAGTGTTCTATGTTGACGTATCACTAATGACATCACTCAGTTCCTTTCGGTTTTTCCTTGCAGGTGTATCACTTTGCTCCATTGGTGTTTCAATTCTTTCAAAAAAGTATCTACAAAAGAGACGCATTGAACGTCACTTTCCATTGGTCAGTGAAAATTCTTTGGGTACTAAATTTCATGGTTTCTGTGGCTTCTCAGTTTCTGTATTAGGTTTATTTCCAATGGTTAGCGAGTTGTGATCACAGAGCCAAGGATCTAGAAAAGTGCTGGTGGTTATGCTTAAGTCACTGAAAGAGTTGCAAGCATTTTGCGATGATTATCAGTATGCAAATATGTGGTGGGAATTTGGTGATGCGTCATTAATTGTTCGGTTAAAAGGGTAACCGTGTTTATACTGTGATTTTACTCACCAAAGATCTATGTTAGTTACTGATGTGATTGTCCACTCACATTGAACAACAACAAGATATTATTACTCATCCGTCCTTATCAACTATTGATAAGTTTCTACTACAACCAAGAAAATTGTGAATAAAAGCGTGAAACCTAGGAATTAGTTAGAGAAATTTTAGGAGCATCAACCAAATATTGTTTTTTTTTACTACTCTTTGCACGCATATACGCACTGTCATGGTTATCTCTGCACTTGGAAGCAAAAAATAAAAAATCCGACATTGGTTCCAAAATTGGTGAACCAACTTCAATTTCTTAGCTTTCCACAATCAAGCCTTCATCGTCTATTTCAATGATAGAGTACATAACACTATGTATTATTACTTGGAAGTTTATTGCTAATATTTTGATATGTTCATTGTTGTGCGTGTATCACTAGACTCCAACTAAATAAAATTTCCATAAGGAAAAATTATTCATTAACGGAGTTTTATTAATGTAATTACCGATGAAGCTTACGGATGGATGATTTTTTTGATCATAAGAAGATATAAGATTTATTAAAAGAGGAAACAATGTACAACAACTCTACCAGGGGTAAAGAAAACAAAGAAGAAGAAAAACTAAAAGTTACAGGAAGATTAAATTCCAATTGTTTAGCACTGTATCCGTGAAATTCAGATGTGCTCGATGACCTGCGGCAGCTGCCCAGGTTAAGACAGAAGTCCTAGCTTCGATTATAAGATCATCATCGGTCCTGTAGAGGTGATGGTTTTCAAATCTTCTACAATTTCGTTCCTTCCAGATGGTGTTAACAATTGTCGCAGGTAGCAAAATCCTTAAATCCAGATGTAATTACCAGAAGAAGATAAGTTAATATCATGCCAAATCTCTGTCAAAGATCTTAAGGAACTAGGAATTGCTTACGGATGGATTATAATCTTCAATGGCCATATTGTTCGTTTTAAAAGTAGACTTTTCTTGAAAGTTTGAGAGGCAGCCATATTCAATGGCCAGTGTCTTCCGGTTATCTGCACAACCAAGACTCACAAAAGGATTACATGTTAATGATCTTGCAAGACGTCCCAAATTACATGCTAATGAGCTTGCAAGACGGCCCAAATTTGTTCATAAGGAGAGAGGGAGAAAATAATCTGAAACAGTGCAATGAGCATTGGTGCTTTGTTCGATGGGCAGGAAGACAGGGTGCAACTAACGGAATTTCAGGACCTTTGACGATGGGGTTAAATTTTTGGGGTCTTTGAAGGTTGAGGAATTTCAGGACCTTTGCGCCCTACGGTTCAAATACGTCCACTAATATTCTCTGAATTTTGATCACAGCAGAAGTTATCATGCCTAAGAGTATTTGAGGAATCCCGTGGTGGTCACTATTGGAACTGCTGGTAAGGCTAATGAACTGATAACACAGAATGTCACGATGATGAAAGAATCAGAGAAATTTCCGAAGTTACAGAAATTGCTCAATATGAGCTAGGTGAGAAGACGACTATTGTATTTACCAATACAAGGAAATCAGCCGATTCTGTTTCCAAGAATTTGGATTACAATGGTTATCGTGTGACAGTTCTTCATGGAGATCTATCACAGGAATGCAACATACGAGAGGTTTGATCCAAATGCACAGATTACTTAATAGATGGTTCAATTGACTAAAACCTCTACATATTTGGGAACGTGAACTTGATAGATTCTCACATAGTTTTGTACCTCATTTGGCTCTAAAAGTGATAATGACGGGTTTTTGTTTCTCCTTTTTAACCCTATTTACAAAGTCATCACTTTTTCCTACTGTTTATGGGTGAAAATCGTTTCGGCCGATTTCGGTAAATTCGGTAGGTGAGTGAGAAACTGGTTTAAACCCTAAACAAATGTGCTGCACGTGAGCACTTTATAGATTCGAGAGATCAATCTGTACAAGTCCTGCCTAAACCAAGAAATGGCCGTTCCCGGGACTTGCTTCGGTCACAAAGTGGAGGAGAAGGGTTGATTTGGGGAGGGAAGCAAAGAAAGGTGTTGAGGCCAGAATAGTGCAGGAGAGTAGTGTCTCGAATTGTATCGAAAGTGAAAGCTTAGGAAGCTTGCAAGAGATGAAAGCTTTTGGATAGCTTGCAAAGTTGCCTTTTACGAGAGTGTTGTATTTTCTCTCGACCAAGACTTGTTGTCTGGTGGAAATAGGTAAGACCTATTTATACAAGTCGAGATTGAAACGTACCACTGGCCTCATGAAGGAAGAGAGTAAAGGGTGAAATAATGGGAGGAGGTGGTAACCGCATGGTGTTAATGGGTGAAAACGTTTTCACCATTATTTCCTCTTTTATTTGACCGCTTTATTCCTATTCACGCTTTCTTAATGTGAGCGTAGTGTACGCTGCATGCTGTGACTGCCAAACCAAGACCCTGGAAAGCATCCCCCAGTTTGTGTTGATGTCTTGAGTGTTGGTTGCATCTTGAGTGCAAGTGGTGCTGCTAGGGGCGCATGTGGCATGTGCGGAATGCCTTTGTTGCGAGTTGCACCTCGAGCGCAAGTGGCAATGCCAGAGCTGCTAGTGGCGTGTATGGCATGTGCCAATGGCATGTGTGGAATGCCTTGGTGGTAGGTTGTGCGTTGAGTGTAAGTGGCTACCAGCGTGTATTAAGGCCACAGTTAGGTAATGGAAGCTACCAGCGAGCGTGTTGGTATGTGCCAATGGCATGCGTGGCCAATAGGGTCTCGGCCTGGTAAGAAAAGCTACCAGTGACGCATGTTGGCATGTGCCAATGGCATGCTTGGCCATTAGGGCCACGTCATGGTGAGAAAAGCTACCAGCGAGCGTGTTGGTATGTGCCAATGGCATGCGTGGCCAATAGGGTCACGGCCTGGTAAGAAAAGCTACCAGTGACGCATGTTGGCATGTGCCAATGGCATGCTTGGCCATTAGGGCCACGTCATGGTGAGAAAAGCTACCAGCGAGCATGTTGGCATGTGCCAATGGCATGCGTGGCCAATTTGGGTCGCGCCTTGGTAGGAAAAGCTACCAGCGAGCGTGTTGGCATGTTCCAATGGCATGCGTGGCCAATTTGGGTCGCGCCTTGGTAGGAAAAGCTACCAGTGACGCATGTTGGCATGTGCCGACAGCATGCTTGGCCATTAGGACCACGCCCTGGTGAGAAAAGCTACCAGCAAGCATGTTGGCATGTGCCAATGGCATGCTCGGCCATTAGGGCCACGGTTTGGTAAGAAAGGCTACCAGTGACGCATGTTGGCATGTGCCAATGGCATGCTTGGCCATTAGGGCCGCGCCTTGGTAGAAAAGGCTACCAGCGAGCGTGTTAGCATGTGCCAATGGCGTGGCCAATTTGGGTCGCGCCTTGGTAGAAAAAGCTACCAGCGAGCATGTTGGCATGTGCCAATGGCATGCGTGGCCAATTTGGGTCGCGCCTTGGTAGAAAAAGCTACCGGGTGTTGGCATGTGCCAATGGCATGCGTGGCCAATTTGGGTCGCGCTTTGGTAGGAAAAGCTACCAGCGAGCATGTTGGCATGTGCCAATGGCATGCGTGGCCAATTTGGGTCGCGCCTTGGTAGGAAAATCTACCAGCGAGCGTGTTGGCATGTGCCAATGTCATGCGTGGCCAATTTGGCCTAGGTTGCATGGTTTGCAAGCCTAGGTGCGGGCGCTACTTTGGCATGGCGCGGCTAGGGCCAAGGTAAGGGTGTTTGGCTTGGCGTGGCGTGACTAGGGCCAATGTAAGGGTGTTTGGCTTGGCGTGGCGTGACCAGTGTAGCTAGGGCCAAGGCAGAGTGTGTTTGGCATGGCGCGGTTAGCTCGGGTTAAGTGTGGGCGGCATGATTTACCATTGGCACGGAGGTGCTGCTAGCATGGTTGGCATGCTTCGGCGTGTTTGGTATGGCTGGCATGATTTTCCATCGGCATAGAGATGCGGCTAGATTGGGCTGGGTGTGGCTGGCATGATTTTCCATTGGCACGGAGGTGCGGCTAGCATGGTTGGCATGCTTTGGCGCGTTGGTATGGCTGGCATGATTTGCCATTGGCATAGAGATGCGGCTAGCTTGGGCTAGGTGTGGCTGGCATGATTTGCCATTGGCATGGAGGCGGCTAGCATGGTTGGCATGCTTTGGCGCGTTTGGTATGGCTGGCATGATTTGCCATTGGCATAGAGATGCGGCTAGCTTGGGCTAGGTGTGGCTGGCATGATTTTCCATTAGCACGGAGGTGCGGCTAGCATGGTTGGCATGCTTTGGCGCGTTTGGTATGGCTGACATGATTTGCCATTGGCACGGAGGTGAATTAGGGTTTCGTTCGTTGTAACCCTAATTTGAAAAAATACCCCCTATTAATTACTGACTACATGCATTAAATATTCTAATAAATGTGTCACTGGTGACATTAGGTTATTTGGGGTTTTACGTTTTTACCCTTTGTCTAAAACCACCATCAACATTAAGTCCCAACTTGGCTCGAGGCAGGGCTTTGTTGCGGGGGTAAGCATAAGATGGTGACAAACTATCAAAGACAAACTTGTAAAAGAGAATTGAGGAGGCTCGTCGACCTTTTTATAAATAGGATTTGGAATCCTTGCCTCTGGCAGTTTTGCGCAAATCGGGAGGCTGGCACAATTTGGAAGTTAGCATCGTGAGAGACAGGAAGCTGGGCGGCGTTGAGAAGTTGACGCGAGTTAGGAAACTGAGCGTTCTAGCTGGTGGGACCGGTGCAAGGTAGGGAAGCTGTGCGTGCTTGCTGGCAGGACTTGGGCGGTCATTGGGAAGTTGGCGTGAGTTGGGAAACTGAGCGTGCCAGCTGGTGGGACCGGCGCAACTTGGGCGACATTGGGAAGTTGGGCGTCCTTGTGAGCCCGCACGATTTTTGGTAAAGGGAAATCCTTCCCTATTTCAGAATCTTCACGCCCATATATATAAAACCCCTTCCTCTCATCTTGCACCTTATTCCTTTCATCCTTTCCTACTAGCGGCGAGTTACAAAGAAAAAACCGGTTTCCGGGTATGTCTTCCAAGACTTCCCTTGTTTTCCTTTTCATGTAGGTGCAAACCCTAAGAGTAGGCGTTTTTTATAATCTTTGCAATGATATCGCGCATATAATTTCTTGGCGTGACTCTTGTAGAAAATATTGTATGTATGCACCCAAGGGAAATCACGCATATATTATTCGAACCCGTAGGAAAGTGCTCCATATATAATTTGGAACCCGAAGAAGGATATTGCGGACGCACTTGAGCTGTATAAGATCTTACCGTATAATTTTGAACCATGAAGAAAATCTTTGCGTGTGCGATTTCGAACCGTAGAGAATCTTTGTATATGAATCCCGAAGAAGAATATTGTATATGTGCTTCATACGACTTCGAACCCGTAGAAAATATTGCATATATGAATTTCGGTCCTGAAAGAAATACTGCGCGTGCAGTTTTGAACCCGTAGAAAATGCTCCATATATAATTTTGAACCCGAAGAATGATATTGCGTGTGCAGTTTCGAACCCGTAGAGAATACTGTATATGAATCCCGAAGAAGAATACTGTATATGTGCTTCATATGAACCCGTAGGAAATATTGCATATATGAATTTCGGTCCTGAAAGAAATACGCGCGTGCGATTTTGAACCCGTGAAAATGCTCCATATATAATTTTGAACCCGAAGAATGATACTGCAGACGCACTTGAGCCCGTATAAAATCTGCGTATATAATTTTGAACCACAAGAAGAAAATCTGCGTGTGTATTTTTGAACCCGTGAGAATGCTCCATATATAATATTGAACCCGAAGAATGATATCTGCGGAGACGCACTTGAGCCGTATAAAATACTTGCGTATATAATTTTGAACCACAGAAGAAAATCTTGCGTGTGCGGTTTTGAGCTTGATAAAGAATACGCCCTTTCTCTTTCTTTTTTTTTTTTTTTTTTTTTTTTTTTTTTTTTTTTTTTTTTTTGTATTTCGGGTTTTCCTTTGTTGGGCGCGGTTATGTGTCAGGGAAATAATTTTGTCTTTACTGCGTGTGCGGATATCTTGTTACTAAGTTGTTATGAAGAAATCCGGCAAGATGTTACACGAACGCAATTTCGCCTCATCGAAGGATGTCCATAGTTCCAAACCGAACACGGATGATGAATTCTTCGCCAAAAACTTGCCTCTGCTCGGAAAAATCACCCGAGTTTCGTGCCAATTTTGTTAACCGTGGTGAAGATGAAAAGCAGACATGTTCAGTTCGCCAGAGAACACCATACGGTTCTGTCTTCATAAAGCGGTATATTTCTCTTCCAACATTGATTTCAGGATGTGTCAAAGCCCATTGCGTTCTTTTGATAGATGGGTTGAGTTCATGGTGAGTAAGGAGCATATAAATACCAACTTGACTCGAGCGCAGATTATTGATCTTTGTCGAGCTTGATAAATCTCCAGTTAGGAAGGATATCCCGGGCTTGGTTGCTTTCATCTCCAGATGGTGTTCGAGACACCCATACGATCATATGTAGATGGGGTGAGATAACTTTCTCCTTGGAGAGTGTGGCTCTCTTGCTTTGAATCTTACGGTAAATAGGAATCTTAACATCCAATTATCTGAAAGCGAGGGGAAGATGCGAGATGACCTTGCCGCTAAGTTGGAAGATTTCGCTCGGAAAGACTCCACTGCGAAGTCGAAGGATTAAATCCAGGAAAGAGGATGAAAGGTGCCTTTACGGTGGTGGATATCTCAATGGTTCCCGGACGAGCTGGAACCTAAACGAAGAAGTGCGATGATCTTCACGCTGCAGCATTTTTGGCTCTCTGGTTGTCTAGAGACATTTTTGACGACGGTTCTAGTAAGAAGGAGATAATACCAGAGTTGCTAGTGATTGCTGTGAAGTTGGCAAAAGGTGAAGTTCTTCCCATTGGTAAGCTATTCCTCGGTTCCCTATATGTGCATCTGGATCACCTAGTTGCGAACATGCGAGTTTCGAATGGTTTCATGAAAGTGGATTCATATGTGCACGTTGCTTTTCTGCAAGTCTGGCTATGGGAGCACTTTGAGAAGTATGCTCCAAAACCGATGCCTTCGATTCCCGCGAGTTGGGGCGGCTCTCGAATTCTTCGATGGGTGAACAGGCGTCTAAGAGTTGGCGTGAGCTTGGTTAGTCTCCCGATAAGTCGTATGAAATCAGTTTTCGCCCATGGGAGCCGGTCCATAGGTCGGTGACTCAAATTGACACCTTTGCTTCTGCTCCGATCATGTCTTTATCTTCTGATGGCGATTTGAGAGTTGGTGAAAACTTGTTCATTCAAAGCTGCATGTCGGTTATATGCGCGTCTTTCTTCATGGGGTCTTTCCGGATAGCTGCTTACAATATTGACCGTGCGGCTCGTCATATGGGTTTCGATCAAGGGTGCCTCTTGCTTACCCGGTAGGTGATTCCTAAGGATCCATTGCGTGCCGCCCTCAATGCCAGTGCCCTCGAGCCGGGTATCCGCCTTCCCTTCTTTCAAATGGGAAGAGTATCTTCGACGACCTTTGGCTATAATGAGTTCTGGTGCGATGAGTTTATTATGATCCAAGATTTTGTAATCAGTGTGGTGGAGAATGTTCGTTGTAAAACTTCCCCAGCAATTTTGAAGAAGTACCCATTGTTGAGAGATCTCAAGCGAAAGTTGCCTAGCAACTCGGAAAGTCCCCAGGCCAAGGAACGAAGAATCGTCTTTGGTGGGTTCCGGGAGGTTTCAAAAGATCCTCCCGCAACTCTCGTGTCTTTCAGTTCTTCCAATAATCAGGTATGTGTCGCCTCCTTGTCGGTTTGTCTCAAAACACGTAAATTTCTGCTGAAAACATGTGTCTTGTTTCTTCCAGGGCTTCGGTAGTGTTAATGCTTTGGCTGCCCTTGCACGTTGCCAGGAGACGGCAATTTCTTCGAAGAATTCCGGCGGCACTGAGCCTACTCATAGGTTGTGATGAGTCGAGAGAAAGAAGAAAGTTCGACAAGTGAGAGTGATTCCTCTGCAGCGACTTGGTTCTTTTTCGGAAGTGGTTCGGTGAGTTTCGCGCTTCTTTTCTTTCTTCTCCCGTTTCTTCTTTTGAAAAATGTCTAACTCAAGTTCGCGGGAGGAATCCGGTTCGGAGGACGATTCAGGGTGGAGCCACACGAAAACTTGCCTTTGGTGACCACCATGAGATGACTTGGAGATGGGAGTTAGCCAATTGCCTGGCACAGATATGGTTCAAACGGTGGATGATTCTCTGATGGTTGCTGCCGTAGACATGGAAGAAGACCCTTTGCAAGTCGTGAGGCCACTTGCAGGCGCCATTTTTGATCCTCCGTACTTGGTTCCTTATCCAGGTCATGTCTTGGTTGGCGGCTTCGTGTGCGGCTAAGTATGAGGCGTTGTACACCGAATGCGGGAGAAATGGAGACATATGGCCATAACCAAGAAGGTCACTAGTCGATTTGCACTGTTAAGCGTGTGGAAGAGGCTTTATCTTCCATCGAGTATATGCGTGAGGTGACTGGTCACACCGTTTACAAGACGTTATTGCCGGCCCGGGAGCACCATCGCGACGTGTGCGTAGAAAAGGAGTTCAACACTTGGTTTGTCGAAGGCCTTGCCGAGATCCAAAAGTTGAAAGATGCAAAGAATCGAAAACCTCTCCGCGAGGAGATTGCACGACAGGAGGTAGAACTCGAAAAGCTTTCTAAGATGTTAACTATGAAGAGAGTGGCTCTTGAAGACGCAAAGTTGACTTTCTCCAAGAAAGGCAGACCTACATTGGATGATTTTCCTTGAATGTTTCTCTGTTAAACTTTCATTTAGGTTTTTTTTTTTTTTTTTGAAAGACATACTGGATGTCTGGTTCAAAGTTCGACCGGTTTTGATAGACTGGTGGCTTTTGAGGGTATTGGATTATTTCTGGGATGAATGGTTTTTGATAATATGACTCTGTTTATGTTTTGGGAAAGGAATATTGCTTTTATGAAAGTGTGTGCTAGCAATAGGCACAATACTCAGTAGTATAATGGTTTTACTATGAACCTAAAAACAGATCGTATATCTTGCGTAGTCTGAATTTACTCACTTCAGGTTTTTGCGAACATGCCCCTCTCCATGTAAAAAGGCGGTTTCTTTGGTAGCATCGCCAACAAGTCCCCAATCGGCTGGTAGCATCTTGAGCGAGTCCCGGTTTTACGGTGTAGTTTTAATAATCGTGGCAAGTTATCGAGCGATTGATTCGGATTGAGTCGCAAGTCCCCAATCGTTGGTAGCATCCTTGGCGAGTCTCCGTTTTCAGTGTAGTTTTTACAACCGTAGTAACAGGGTCGTCTGCGATTGAGTCGGATTAGTCGCCTTCCCTACCATCTTGACATCTGGGTCGAATAACGAGATCGAAAGTCGACATTGTGGCCGATAGATCAATCCTCCCCATTGTGGTCGCCAATTGTTTATGGGTGAAAATCGTTTACTGCCGATTTCGGTAAATTCGGTAGGTGAGTGAGAAACCGGTTTAAACCTAAAAAATGTGTCTTTGCACGTGAGCACTTTATAGATTCAAGAGATCAATGCTGTACAAGTCCGGCCTAAACCAAGAAATGGCCGTTCCGGACTTGTTTCGGTCACAAAGTGGAGGAGAAGGGTTGATTTGGGGAGGAAGCAAAGAAAGGTGTTGAGGCGAGAATAATGCAGGAGAGTAGTGTCTCGAATTGTATCGAGAAAGTGAAAGCTTAGGAAGCTTGCAAGAGATGAAAGCTTTTTGGATAGCTTGCAAAGTTGCCTTTTACGAGAGTGTTGTATTTTTCTCTCTGGCCAGACTTGTTGTCTGGTGGAAATAGGTAAGACCTATTTATACAAGTCGAGATTGAAACGTACCACGGCCTCATGAAGGAAGAGAGTAAAGGGTGAAATAATGGGAGGAGGTGGTAACCGCATGGTGTTAATGGGTGAAAACGTTTTCACCATTATTTCCTCTTTTATTTGACCGCTTTATTCCTATTCACGCTTTCTTAATGTGAGTGTAGTGTACGCTGCATCTTTGTGACCGCCAAACCAAGACCACTGGAAAGCATCCCCGGTTTGTGTTGATGTCTCGAGTGTTGGTTGCATCTTGAGTGCAAGTGGTGCTGCTAGGGGCGCATGTGGCATGTGCGGAATGCCTTTGTTGCGAGTTGCACCTCGAGCGCAAGTGGCAATGCTAGAGCTGCTAGTGGCGTGTGTGGCATGTGCCAATGGCATGTGTGGAATGCCTTGGTGGTAGGTTGTGCGTTTAGTGTAAGTGGCTACCAGCGTGTATTAGGGCCACGGCTAGGTAATGGAAGCTACCAACGAGCGTGTTGGCATGTGCCAATGACATGCGTGGCCAATAGGGTCTCGGCCTGGTAAGAAAAGCTACCAGTGACGCATGTTGGCATGTGCCAATGGCATGCTTGGCCATTAGGGCCTTGCCACACACGCCACTACCGTTACATTGTGTTCATGGTGCATGAGAAATTTCTGGGGAGGTCTAAAATGTAAATATATGTATGGTATTTATTGTACCAAATTTCAAATCAAGTTCACATTGTACAAGAGTCTATGTTGGGTCTGTACAATTTTCTTAGTGTATCAGAAACTTTGAAAACCCAATTAGTTTTGAGACATTTTATTCCATCAAAGTTCTGGGTTTTTTGTGAATTTTTTCAAACTAATGAGAATGTGGAGATGTTGTATGATATTGAACACTTAAATGTGACTATACGACTAACAAAGTAAGGACAAAGTGACTTTTTTCTCAGAGAAAATCATCATCTGAGAAAGAGCAAAAGCGCATTGTACATAAAAAGAAAGGGAAAAATTATTTCTAGCCCAATTTAGCTTTTTTGTTTATTATAAACCCACCAATAAAATTATATATATATATAAGGAGCCCATAATTATTAATCATAGGAGTTAGATTACATTAATAACCTTTCATATTTTAAATTTGAAAAACGTGAACTTTGTTTTAGAAAAATCATTTACATAATAATGTGATAAGCAATTTTAATCCCTAAAAGTCTCCACTTATTTTTCGTTCTTTTCTCTAACTCCCCAAAAACGTTTTTTTGTTGACCTATTTTTCCTCCCCTCTTTATACTCAACGACTTTTTCTTTACATTAGCTTCCTAAAGTAACTCACCTTTTTTTTTTTACCAATTTTCTAGCAAATCTGGGAAAATTCAATTATCGCAACACATGGAAGATTTTAATTTGCACTATTTTGTGAAGGCAATTATGACAACTCATGGAAAATTTTATTCACTATTTCGTGATAATCATAATTATTCACTCAAAATTATCACTGGCTTGGAAAATCAAAGTTATCACTATTTTTGAGTTAAAAGATAGAGTGTAACTTTACAAAAATCAAAATTATCACTGGCTTGGAAAATCAAAATTCACTTTTTGTTCATATTTCTATTAAAAAATCAAAATTATTTCAAATGTGAAAATCACAATTAACCAGTTGAGAAGTTTCAATTATCACAATTCAGTCTTTCCCAAAACCCAAGTAAAAGTGAACTATTTGGAGAATCCAATTTTTCACTCAAAACTAAAGTGAATTTTAATTTTTTTACTAGGAACATGAATATAATGTGAAACTCGCAATTATCACAATTCATACTTTTCCCAAGACAACTAAAATTTAACCAGATGGAGGACCCTTTTCATTCAAAAGTAAAGTGAGATTTCTTTCTTTCTTTTTAACCAGGATTTCAACTAGGAATATGAACATTAAAATTACAATTATCATCAGTTGTGATAATTTTGGCTATCATAATTCAGTGATAATCATATCTATCACCAGTTGTCAATTCAGTGATAATTGAAACAATCAGCGGTTACCACCACCTGTTTACAACCATCCAAAAAGCATGGGATCAGGTCATGTTACCATTATCATCGTAGAAAAAAGTAACTAAAATTTACAGGATTGAGAGTTAAGAATTATGCCCAACAGGAAGCGCAAACCGATATGCAATGGTGTGAAAAGCGGAAAATACATGCTAGCGTGATCATTTGTGGTGTAATACTCCTCCATAAGAGATTCCCATGACAGAGGAAATCACTTTTCAATTCCCAATTTCCAATAATGTTCATTCTTGTAGATTAGTCAGTAAATTAATCACCTTGGGATATCCACGGACTGCAATGACATATGGCCGGGGCTTGCTTTTCTTCTTCGATTCTACACAATCAACAACTGGTTCTTTCTTATGACAAATAATTAGTAATAAAAAATCCACTGAGGAAAGAGAATATATGTACTTTGGTATGTTATTTTCTTCATCATCACCGTACTTCTTTTTATTTTGTTGTTAGGTTGATCCGTAAAAAATCATGTTGAATTATAGTCCCTAGATTTTTGGATCTTCATTTTTTTTACCAAAGCTAAATAGAAGAGAATTCCCGAACAGTGGGTGAAAATAATGGTAGAGAATCAACCGACCGGATAATGGAAAATATTAATTTTGTTAGAAAATAAGTTATTAATAATAATGATTAAAGGTTAATATTGTCCTTTTGAAAGTGTGAATATATAAATGAATCGAGATCTTATTATTTTTAACCGTAGATCTTGGATTTTGGGCTATAGATATATACCATCTTAATGACGGGTTTCTGAAAGAGAGAGGAAGCAAACTTGGGTTCCTCAGAAAATTCCACTATAAAGAAAGTCCAAAAATTGTATGGTAATAAAAGAAGCTTCATCAGCAAGTGAGATTTGACTACCGATCATCGGGTGAGATTTAACTCACATAAGCTGAAGCGGTGAAGTGAGGAAACTCAGCTAAGACAGACTCAAAGTTAATTAACTTTAAGCTGCATCGGGGGTCAAGGCGATAACATCATGGGGTGAGATTACATATTCCCTTTATGTAATTTTAACCTAAACACTTTCAATGTCAATTTCCAATATTTAGTAATATTGTGCCTAGATCGGATATGTGGATGTTGTAATTTTTAAGAGATTATGCACTTCATAATTTTCGTACTTTCCGTGTGAACGAAAGCATTGCATTGATAAGTTAGTTAGCCAAAGACATTTGAATTTTTTTTTCAATTTTGCTACGGGTCGAGTAGGGTTTTAGCTAATAATTTTGGTGGACGTTTGTATTGGGGATTCGTATTCCCGTTTGGTTTGGGCATTTGTAACATGTGAGTATAATAATTTTGGATAATAACTTAACCTTGGTTCTT
Source organism: Papaver armeniacum (assembly GCA_023531295.1). Classification (NCBI taxonomy): domain Eukaryota; kingdom Viridiplantae; phylum Streptophyta; class Magnoliopsida; order Ranunculales; family Papaveraceae; genus Papaver; species Papaver armeniacum. The sequence continues at coordinate 1,023,958 of JAJJWW010018709.1, read as the reverse complement.
CCTATTGACCGATCAGGTAAGTGATCCTATATATGTTATTATAATTAGGCTTCAGTTTGGCCAATTTTGTAAAGCCGATAACGGAAGATTTATCTACTCATCTCTTCCATTTTGTGAGTAAAGCAGTATGTTCATTAATGTTTTTTTTTCTTCATTAAACACGGAAATTGACACCGTTCTTATTTAATCTCCTTGGTTAGGGTTTGTTTTGATTCATGGGGTAGTCTTTATCCAATTGGGACGTGGTTTCCTCGATCATACGAAGGAATCCAATTTGTGAAAAGGTTTTTGCTTTAGCATATCAAATAAAAAAACTCCCTCCATGGAATGCTTGCAGTACTTTCCAATTTGGAGAGTCAGTTAATAACTTATAAGAACCGCCTTCTCCTTAGTATTGTCAACATCAGACCTAAACATCCGCCTCTGCCTACTAGACAGATTTACTTTAAGCGAATAAACCATTTATTTCTTCTAGCGTTGATTTATCCAATTTTTCACATCAGAAATCCGGATGAAAACTCTCCTCAATTCAAAGCAATTCTAAGACTACAACTATTTCAAAACAGTTAAAAAGTCCCTTAAAACACAAATCGAAGATCTAAACGTGAATATTAAAGGAGAAATTTAACGAGAGGAATGATTAACCATGTTATACAGTGCAAAAGGGTTCAAACCAGGTCCAAGAGCACGAAAATTTTGAGAAATTGAGATTGAAGATAAACCAATTTCAAAAAAAAGGTTTGATAAGATATGCAAAAACATGACAAATCATATACTACTTTAAAGACTATATATAAATCATATACTACTTCTACTTTCTGACGCAACTTCGCTCACGGGTCTTTCAAACTAAGCTAAAGTTGATATGGAGGACAAGTTTTCTCTCTTTTTTTTTTTTTTAATAAATTGGACAAGTGTTCTCATTGACCATCAAAAAATTTGGTTAATGTATACATCACACTTTCATTCCTTTTTTGGTTAACGTATACATCACACTTTCATTCCACTCTGTAGGAACAGGCGGTACCACGTGGGATAAATATGGGACCTTAAGTATGTTTTAAGTGAACCCTAAATCTGTAACATAATAATATCAATTTCCGTCTCTCATCTATAGATAACATAATGATCAACCAGTTGAGATCCATTTTCGAAATACTAAAGGAGTATGTGCTTTCATTCCACACTATTGGAACATGCGGTACCATAATTATGGGATCTAAAGTATGTTTTAAGTGAACCCTAAATCTGTAACGAGTGCTGGAAATTATTACTCCCTTCGTTCTTAAATAATAGGTTGGTTTCATGTGTAATTTGTACATGAAACCAGCCTATTATTTAAGAACGGAGGGAGTAGTATTTTGGAATTATTAGTATTTTGGAATGAACCAATCACAAAAAAAAAGTGTGGTCTAATATTAAAATTTAGTAAAGAAGAAGATTTTTTTTTTGATCGGTTAGTAAAGAAGAAGTTTTAATGAATTAGAGAACAAGAAAACATAAGAATATGTAAAATAATGGCCGGTCCTTTCCAATAATGCAACGTAATATGCATATCAGTTGGACCACCAGGTTTATCAAACAAAGCTGAAGATTCAGTATATTTTAAGAAGCTTGCAACAACATGCCAAAGTTAACACTTCACAAATTTTATTTTTGGCTATTTCTATTAACCAAATGCACGTTCGATTTATAGATGTTCCAATGAATTTGGGCCACGGGTGCGGGGCGAAGCCCCGCCACATCAATCGGAAATTCCTACCAGTCCCGGTGCGTAGCACGGGTTACATACTAGTATTTTTAATTTATCTGTAGTTAGGTTTTTTAGTTAAGTACACAAAAATTATACTTCAGTTGGAACTTATGAAGCCCTTCCTTCTTTTCGAAAAGTTGACTTACTAGTGCTTCAAATTTAAATTGGATACACACTTTTAAAATGACTTATAGAAGGAAAAAAGTTCACTTTTGGTGAAACAAAATTAATATTTTTACTCTTGACTTCTGTTTCTGGTATCCAAACATGCTATTAAGTCTTATGAACTTAGAAACCTCTGTAACTTTTTTTTATCTTTTTACAGTATTTCTTTCTAATACAAACCCAATTTTAAAAAAAAAACATTTGAATCACTCGATAATATTCATGATTTCATTCCCATATAGACGGGCCACGGATGGAACAAGAGGCGTCCTAGCGGGAATCTAGTTTACTTCAGACTATCCTCCCTGTTGATGTTGTGTCACTATGTGTGTGTTGTGATTGCCCATGGAAGATGAAGTACGATGCTTACTCTCAACTTTTATGTGGAAAGACAGGGAATAGATATAAGATTATATACGTCATCATGAGTTGAATGCTTTAAATTCAAGGTGTAATGAACTCATATGATTCCAAGCGTTCCATGAGTAAAGTTCAAAGCGGAAAATAAATGTTTTTACGACTAATTGATGCTTGTATCCAAGGACGTGCGTTATGCAAGACAAAGGAGTTTATGTTTGAAGTGTAATTAACAAAAAGTTAAACAATCTTTCTTTATATATAAAATTAATTTAAGGTGAGCGTTCGACTCAAATTCGGATATGATAACCTTTCTGAAATTTTCTAGAAAAATTCTCTTGAAATATAAATATTTTCTGTTAAATCACTTTTACATAATTTTGTAGAATTAAGATATTTTAAACCAATTTAATTTCCTCCTTTATCTCAGTGTTTGGTTTAAAACTTTGTTTTTTCCTGAAATAGAGAACATAAATTACTTCACCATGCATTCTAAACTTGACATGAACTAGAAGTTTAATTCATAGAGAAAAGACATGAAATACTGCTTACCTTTTTCTTTTATTGTGATTCATTTAACATGGATGAAATAAAGTAAAATGTACTGGTGCTTCGATGAAAGCTCGGATATGAATCTGTTCTCTAACAAGTTTATTTTGTTGGTGTCCCTTAAATTTCATTTGGTCATTTGTTATCCCTTTTATTCTCCATGTTCCTTTTTCAAGGAAATGACCGACATTTGATTACACCAGTCTAATTACTCTGCACGAGTTTTGCGAGTCAAAATAATCAAGATGCTTGGACTTGGGCGGGACTCATTCTAAGTCACCCGAATCAACTCGTATTCGACCCTCACCTTTGATTTCGACAATTTAATATATGTTGCTAGGTTCTTTAGCTAGGTATACAAAAACTATACTAAAATTGGAGCTTATGAAGCCTTTCCCTTTTCTTTGAAATGTCGACTCACTAGTGTTTAAAATTTTAAAGTTCTCTTCTTATCACTCCATCCAAGTTCCAAAGATAACACATAAAAATGTGAATTGGAGCTATTTCGTGCGATGTGGGACTCTTTCAAACATGGACCTACATGGTCCTGACTACCCTCCAAAACCGGCTTGCAAGGTAGAGTAGCCTAAGGTTTATAAGCTTCATGAAGGATCTGGGCGATGTAGGACTCTTTTTAATATGGCACATCAGGGACCATACCCCTTGAAAGGCCAACCACAAGGACAACCAGTTCATGTACGCCTCGCTGCTGAGCGGCCGACCTTGAGCACTATTAACCAAATTAAAAACCCAATGCATTTTCCATTTGCCAAAACTCTCTCACCGACTCTCACTGTCATTTCCCTGTCCTTCTACTAAGATGAGAATCGTTGAAAGGAGGCTCTGATTCCCCAATTCAGTAATTTGATTGGAAATTTGTTATAACGATTCATCACTTCGGAAACAAAATCACTATCCAGAGTAAACCCTAACTTTGTAAGAGAAATTAGAAGCTGAAACAGAAGAAGAAGAAGAATGTCGAGCCTTCAAGAAGATCTCTACCTAGACATACTTTTAAGGTTACCAGCGGAATCACTAATTGCATGTAAGTGCATTTGCAGGAATTGGTATGCCTTAATTTTTACTTCTGAATTTGTTAAATTGCACCTTCATGTTACTGCCCAGAAAAACAACCCCATTCTCTTGCTTCAGTAAGGCATGAGTCTTAACTATGTAAATTACTCCATAGGTTATGATTCATTAGTGCCTTAGATTGATGAAATGATTTACCAATTCAATCATTTAGATTATTATGTTCGATTGTTGGGTACATGTAACGGTCTCGTTTATCTTCGGTTGTCTGAGTATGATGGTAGTAGCCTTGGTATGGATTTTCTTTATCTTTGGAACCTAGTTACAAGAGAGTATAAATAAATACCCAGGTTACCAATTGAAGTTAAAAGGAGCATGGTTTCCCTACATACTTTATGATACGATCACAAGAATGACGACTACAAGTTTGCAATAGGTGTAAAACTTGGTGGAAGCATTGTTAGTACTCTAGTCCAAGTATATACGTTATCATCGAATTCTTGGAAAACCGAGCAAACCATTTGTGAGGAAACACCTGGGGTGCTGTTTAATGGAGACCTTCATTGGATAGTGATGCAACATATGACAAAAATACTAACTTGTTAGGAATTGGATTGACCATGGATAACATTACAGGTTCCTTCATTGGGTGCAAGCTCAATGCAAGGTCGGTGAGGAATACGGAGAAAGCTGAAAGTCTGGCATTATTGGATGCAGCGACATGAGAAAAAGCTAAATGACTTTAGAAAGTGTGCTTTATCAGTGATGCTAATTCAGTTATTGATGCTTTTAATTCCAACATTAATTAACTATTTTAGTACAATAAATTAGTCTTAGATAACTGTAAAACAATTATTTCTTGTTTTCAATTTGTTAAGTTTGAATTTCTAAAAAGAAATAATATTATTCTAGATGATCAAGCAACTAAGTTTAGTAGGAGGACCAAATCCTTAGGAGAATGGATGGGAAATGTCCCTGATTTTCTCAACTCTGCTATGTAATTCTCTTAATTTATTTCAATAATATTTATTTTTCCTAGCAAATTTTTTTTTTAACTCAAATGCTTCCAAGCATTCCATGAGTGAAGTTGAAAGTGGAAAATAACTAATTTTACGACTAGTCGATGCTCATATCCAAGGATGAGGTTATGAAAGACATAGGAGATTATGTTTGAAGTGCAATTGACAAAAAAGTTAAGCAATCTTTCTTATATATTTTAGTTTTCTAGACCAAAAATTTCCATAAACTGATAAAAGAAATTAATTTAAAGCGAGCATTCGTCTCAAACTCGGGGATGATAACTGATAGACGTATTTATGTGTCTATTTTGATCTCGATTTTCTATATTGTTAGAACCCATTTTTGTATTTATTTTGGCATTTTATGTTTTTGTAGGTGTTTTTGGAGAAATAAGATTTTGTGGCGAAATTGGCTCGAGAAGTGGTTTTTGCGCTTTTGGGAGAAAACTACTAAAGGGATCCCTATTTTGGATAAGGGACACCTCAATGGATAAGGGGAAACCCCAGGATAACTGTTATTCGCACCCCTAGTACGAATAAGGGGCACTCATCTTCTCAAATTCAAATTCCAAAAATTGGCGGGAAAATATTTGCAGCGAGAACATAGTTTAGGGTTCGAAATTTGGAAGGTGTTTAATGAGATTCAATCGCCAGAATTGTTTGGTATGAACTTGCATTGAGTAAACATGACTAGTATAGGCCTCTACTTCGACTACAACTGGCTAGATATCAATTGGAAGCAAAACAGGGGTTAGAGATATATTCGAACTTTGTGGATGGATTTTGGGTCGATATTATCGTGGATTCGGTCTTGTATATGGATTACTATGGGCTTGTTAGGATCGTACATGAATGGTGCACGTTTCGTTTCGCATGAAAAGGAAAGATATCACATAAACGCGGAGTTGAAGCTAAACAAGGTATGACAGTTATCTCGGGATAGTTTGGAAGCTCAATATGGAAGTTACATGGGGTCTAAGGGGGGATATTCTCCTAACATACAATTTTACCGAGTCGAGGAAAGGATGGAGTAATTCAGCCGCGTACAGAGAAGATTGAGGAGGAATTATCGTGACTTGGGAGAGAAGAATTCGAGAGATATTAAGGGAATATACGTACCATGTTATGTATATAAGGGGTGGTTCTAGTCCCTGAGAGGGGTTGTCGAGACTTTGGGGTAGTTACAGAGAAGTTGAAGAGTTGCAGAGACGATTTCGATCATCAGCAAAAAGAGAAACACGAGCATAAGGAAGGAGTCAAGAACATAATACTGCGAGAGATCGATCGCAGATACGAGAGGACGATCGTTAATCATGGCCTTTACTTTCAAATTCAAACCTTCTGTAACAATTTTTCCAACAATTAATCGAATTCGCAACAGTTCTGTTAGGGTTCCTCTGTAACAATGGGCTTTGTAACAATTATATTTGTTACAAACTCGTTGCTTTGTACCTTTTTTCCCTTTTAATCAACTTTGAGCTATGAACCAATATTTTGAGCAAGTGATTAATATGATGAGCTAAACCCCTTTGCTGAGGCGACGGAGGAAGCTATTTTTCCAACAAATATGTGGTAATATCTATTTAATTAATTTCTGCAATTCTTTTTATGATTATTTGCATTGAATCGAAATTGAAATAATGATTTTTGCTAACTCGTTGTGTTTTCACTTGATGGAGCATGCTTAGCTTAGGGCTCTTGATGTTCCATGCTTGAGATTAACAACTATTATTTTGAAAATCTACTATTGGCAATTTTTAAGAATCAATTGAATGTATGAATTGCATGATAATTATTAATATTGAATCACATAAAAGTTGGAAAATAGTGGAAACCTGAGTCTCGGTGCTTTTTATAATCTTGATAACAACATCGTCTTGAGTTTTCTATTTTGAAATATAATTCTAAATTAAAATCAAATCTCTACAAGTCTGAGTGAACGACATCTTTCTTACCACTTTACAAACAACTTCAAAATCACATCAATAACCTCTCTACAATTTTCCAGGAAAATTCTCTTGAAACATATAGTTTTTCTGTTTAACCGCTTTTACAAAATTTCAAAGAATTGAGATATTTTTAACCAATTCAATTTCCCCCTTCATCTCAGTGTTTGGTTTAAAACTTTCTTTTCCCCTAAAACAGAGAACATAAAAATACTTCACCATGCATTCTAAAGTTGACACGAACTAGAAGTTTAATTTATAGATAAAAGACATGAAATATTGTTTACCTTTTTTTTTCTTTTTAATGTGATTCATTTAACATGGACGTGAAATAAAGTAAAATGTATTTCTAGTGTTTGAAAATTTGAAAATTCCCCTCTTATCCTTCCATCCAATTTCCAAAGATGAGACGCATAAAAATTTGAATTGGAAATTTGGAATAAAAAACAATTTTGGACGATATGAAACTCTTTCCAACATGGACCTGATTACCCAAAAACCAACTTGCAAGAATAGGGTTGCCTAAGACTTATAAGCTGCACGGAGGATGTGGACGATGTGGGACTCTTTCTAACATGGCACACTAGGTAACCCTTGCAAGGCCAACCACAAGGCCGACTTTACCGTGTCCTTGTAGTGGGACCAAAATAGTGTAGCGAAATCAAAAGGAGTTAAAGCACCAATGCGTTTTCCATTTGCCCTTCGAAACAAAAGCCTCTCACTGTCTTTTTTTTCTTTGTTCTTCTGCAACGATGAGGAAATGAGGCCCTAATTTCCCCAAATCAGTAATTTAATTGGGAATTTGCAATAACGATTCCTCACTTCGTATTTAGTCTCTCAATTCTCCAGTTTTGGGAATGAAATTCATTATCCAGAAGGAGAACATAAACCCTAACTTTGTAAGAAATTAGAAACTGAATTTGAATTTGAAGAGGAATAATGTCAAGCCTTCCAGAAGATCTCTACCTAGACATACTTTCAAGGCTACCAGCGGAATCATTACTTGCGTGTAAGTGCGTTTGCAGGAATTGGTATGCCCTAATTTCTACCTCTGAATTTGTTAGATCGCACATTCATCTTACTGCCCGGAAAAACAACCCTATTCTCTTGCTTAAAGAAGGCATGACTATCAAATCTGTAAATTACTCTATAGGTTATAATTCATCAGATCCTGAGATTGAAGAAATGAATTACCCATTCAAATCTTTACATTATTATGTTCATTCATTGTTGGGTACATGTAACGGTCTCGTTTGCATCCGTTTGTCCGAGTATGATGGTGATAGAGATTTTTTCTGTCTTTGGAACCCAGCTACTAGAGAGTATAAAGAAATGCCCAAGTTGCCAATTGAATTTAAAAGTGGTTGTCATGTTTGCTTACATGCTCTAGGCTATGATCACAAGAACGATGATTACAAGTTTGCAATAGGTTTGGCGCCTCATGGAAGCAGGTGTCTGGTCCTAATCTATACGTTATCATCAAATTCCTGGAAAACTGAGAAGACCATACCTTATTTGTTTACTTTAATGCAAACAGCTGGGGTGCATGTTAAAGGAGACATTCATTGGTTAGCGGTAGTTCCATCAAGATTTGTCTTACTCTCTTTGGATATCAGCGACGAGAGTTTTAACGAAATGCAACTACCAGATGGACTTAAGGAGAAGAATAAGGATCTGCGTATGGTTCTGGGAGTGTTGGAAGGGTGCCTCTGCACACTTGTCAGCTCATATGTTAATGAAGTTAAGATTGGTTGTGAAGTATGGAAGATGCTGGATTATGGAGTTCGAGAATCTTGGACTAAGCTTTATGTCATTGCCCATGAGAGTATTATCAGCGCCAATCATTATTTTAGGCTCGTGTGGTCTTCTAAGAATGGAGATATTCTACTCTTGAGCAGCGACAGTCTAGTTGTGTATGACCCAAAACATGAAAGTGCTAGAGAACTAAATATCAATGATATTCCATTCTTGAACGCCGAGAATTATTTTAAAAGCATAGTTTCTTTGAGCTCAGGTACTTATGTGGAGCCAGAGACTGACTGAAGAATCAATAGAAACCTGAAGAAGAAGAAGAAGCTTTAGAACAAAAACAGGTGAATCTGCTATTTTTTTCCTGTTATTGATATACATTATATCCATGCAGTACTTTTAGTGTATCGTTAAAAGTGAATTAAAGTTTGAGTTTATATAATTATGATGCTGTATATTGGTTCCCATATTCTAAATCTTAAGAACTCAATGTATACCACGTTATCGGAATGATTTTTTTTGTATCCAATCTAGAGCAACATATCTTTTTTTAATAGCTAAAACTATTTTGCAATTCATGTTGCAGTCTTTTGAAGTGTAAAGACTTCTAAATCAAGTTCATAGATGCAATATTGTTTTCTTCACGTCCCCTGTCATTAATATTATCCTGTATTAGTTTCACCAAGCTGGAATTAGAATTCACAATTTTATCAGATACATCTGATTTCTTCCCTTTGTAACCTTTGTAACCTTTGTTACTTTGAATGTTTATGGTCAGTAGGCTCTGCAATTAGAAAGGCATCTCAATTTCATTATCTTTCATCTTCTTCTCTGTTTATTTCGTTTTCGAATTAGTGACCTTCTCATGACATATCTATTAGTGAATTGGGCCTTCAAATGAGCTAATTAAGGTATGAAAATAAACAGTTCTGGGGTGGAATATTTTGTACTAAGCAGTACAATCTATGTAAAATCTCCGGATTAGGACAAGATTTAGTTATTGTTTAGATAGAAAGTTTGTTGTGTGCCTGGACTCTCGATACCTGTAATGCAGCTTAGTTCTTGAAGGTGTTAAATATCTCTTTAACAAATGTTGCTTAAATAGCTTTGGTCATGAAGGAACAGTTTGGAATTTGATCTTCTTTTTTTTTTTAACATTAAATTAGATTTGTATCAACTGCTATTATTACTCTCATTATTTTATCATCCCTGTTTCTGAAAGTTGATGTACTAGAAGTGATTCTTGAAGTTTTTCTGTTCTGAGCTTGTTTTACTGAGGTCTTGTAGGATATTGATTGACATTTATTGGCTTTGGTGACTTGTTACAGAAGCAAATGTGAATATTATGACTATTGATGACTTATAGAAGAGCCTAATCATAGGAGAAAAATCATTCTAGCATTAATTGGCCGACCCAAAGGGAGGCCTTCTATGTGATGAGAAATCTGCATTCTGTCAGTCACAAACTTTGTGCAGGAAAATTAAAATTGATTTTTTTTATATAAGAATTTCATGAAATTGAGATACAATCTGAGATAATTAAACAAATTGCTCAAAAATTTCAATCAAACACAGTTAGAGAAACAAATTTCAGTTTAAACTTCTTTGAAATTTCCATAACATCAATCGAATTACGTCAATTGCTTCTGCAATTTCATTCAAATAGAAAAAAAAAAAATGAATCTTAAATTCTTATCAGATCGTCGGCCTCCCCACCGCACGCGGTCATCTAGTGGGTAGGATTGGAGAACTGCAGGCAGGTCGTGAAGTCCATTGATTTCTAGTTTATACAGTTCTTTTACCTGGAAAGAGATACGACCTGTTTTCCTTGATGGATATTTAGAGAAGTTATGAAGTATGGGAGATGCTGGATTATGGAGCTCGATGCTTGTTTAGTCTACCAAGAATGGAGATATTCTACACTTGGGCTGCGATAGGCTGGATTTGTATGCCCATGACATGGAAGTGCTAGAGACCTAATTCTTGAATGCCGAGAATTATTTTAAAAGCATTGTTTCTCTGATCTCTGGTACTTATGTAGGGGCAGAAGATGTCTGAAATCAATAGAAACCTGAAGAAGAAGCTTTAGAAGAAATACAGGTGAATCTGTTATTTTGTTATTGTTATTCTCAAAATCTACGTGCTCTTGTTCGTTTATGCACAAATATTTCGCATTGTAATGATGGTACTGTCGGGATGTAGGTTTTTTGGTTCAGTTTATCTTAATGATGGTATTTTGGTTGGTCAGAAGTTTTTTAGTTTGATTCTCTCGAACTACTCCATATTACACCATATTAAATTGAAATTACTCCCATTTTAAAAATAAAAGTTTCACACAGAATATTTATTCAAATTTTCATATAGGAGTACGAGTTGCAGATAAAGGTGAAACTGAAGATCCATCCCAGAGTGGAACTTCATATGACCCAGAAGAAAGAACCGAGTATCACCAGATAGAGCTGATTGGGTGAATGATAAACCCATACTACTTTCCACAATATTCCCACTTTCTGAATCAAAAATTTTGAGCTCACCAAAATGGTTCCAGTAGCAATCCAAGAGGACTCGCCAACAAAAGCTATACGTCAGAAGAGCAAAGTCATCCCTGCAAGAGCGCCAAGGCCAAAATCTGCTATAAATAAACCGTCTGTCGCTTCAAGTTCCATGAATCCCATCGTAATGATTTCTAAACTCATGCATAAACTGGCGAGTTTTCACATTTGCAAGCAGCTCCATACTTCGTCGGTGTTCTGGGGCACATGTGTGGATGTAACAAAGAGAGAGGTGGTAAACTGGTTATAGGAGCTAGGCACTGCCGATGTTAGTGTTTCAGATACTGCAGAACTAGAGAGTCTAACGTCACCTTTTCCGAGTTCCCTGGCTGTGGATCAGGTTGAAGACCGAGTTGGAAACACTTACAAGGTGTCTATATTGATCTCTCTGGCTTGAGCTTGGTGTGACCAGAAACCCAATATCAGCAGCCAAATTATTTTTACGGGCAGCATTGGGGGTATGGCACAGAAGATCACAACCCATATTTTCCCATAGCAAGACACTTAGCTGATGAAGCGGATCCACAATCCATGAACTCTGCCAGCTTGCATTTCATTGGCAGGATTATTAAACATCTTAAAACTTGATGTTCTACATTTGAATTGGGCTTGGGCACAGATTCTGTAGGGTGATTTGTGGTGCTACTGATGGAATTGGGCCTTTTAATGCATAGAATTTCTGACTGAAATCTATGATTACTTTACAACAGAGCTTTCTTCTTTGTGGAAGACAAAACTTAACCAGATATAGATGGTACTTCAAATAGTATAGTGGGCCTCTGATAAATTTTAAAGAAACCTATGTAAAGGCTAACATAATTGAAACTCAGGGGCCTCATGAAGGGGAGGGTCAACTGAGTCTCCATTGAAAGAGAAGCAGTTGCTGTGTTCAAGCCAGATGCCTGGAGATGCTCATGTATAATCAGTAACAGCTCCCTGGAAATTGGTATTTAAAAAAATAAAAAGGTGGGTATTGCAAAACTGAGAACAATACCCTAGAATGGTAATTAATAGGAGCTGCAGCAGCTATTATTGCTGCTCTCTCTATGCGCCTCAAAGTTGGGGGAGCAGCATCAGTTGCCGCTAAAGTTTCTGACCGTCCCGATTCTGCTACGATGTACAAGATACATATCCATTAAGGCATACTGAAGCTCCGATGAAAAAGAGATGTGTACTACCAGAAGTAATACGCAAAGCCCGTAAATAGTTAGCAGGTGAGCATGTAACACCTTAAGTTCCTGATAAGTAAATGTTATGGAATGTGAGTACATCTAATGTTCCAACTTCTAAAATGTACCATTGGGTGGTCTTTTAGTTGCAAAGGCTCCTAAAAACTAAAACATAAACTTTGGTCCATGCAAACATTATAATATGCTTAACACACTGGACTGACATCAGCCGCTATACCTTATTTGGACAATCGCGGCCCTGCTAAAGACCCACAGCATCACCAACCCACAGGATGATGAAGGAGGTGTATCTACAATTGCCTGAAAAGAAGGCGAACAAGCTTAGAAAATAATTATCCAGTGTGTAACCCAAAGAATGTTAAGAATTCCTATATCATGGTGCAGTAGAAAAGTAGAGGAAAGAGCACTACCTCAATCTTAAGGTTTAAAATTTCTTCAAATGTTCAGTAGGCCATATGGTCAGGAACACCAGGGGCTCGATGAGGTGAAGCCGCATTCACCACGATGGTGCATTAGGAAAGTGGAGAGAAAGGCACTATTCCTATCACTTCAGATGCTTCGGTCATTGTCTGACCAATACTTCTGTCCATATTCTTGTGGCCAATACTTCTGTCATTGTCTTACCCAGAGTCATCTGATTCTGGGTGATGCCTCCAACCTCTATTAGGATTCTGTGAGACATTCTAGACTGTCTCACTTCCCTCCCAACTCTTGAGCTTGAGCTTGCATTGCATGTCCGTTTCCCTCTGCATTCAAAGATCTTTCTCATCTTTCCAGAGCAGCATGGCCAGTGCCACCATATGCAGCATCAGATTGTTGTTTATGTTTGTCAGTTTCTTCTCAACACTTATTAGCAATAGACTCCATATCCTCTTCCAACCCAATTTACTTCTCTCGGAACATCTTAACTTTATCACTGCCTGATTGCTCTTCACGACTCACCGAAACCCTCCTAATTTCTTCTTATACAGCCTCAGACCTGCCTCTGCCTCTGCTCCTACTCCTCTTCTCCTCGACCCTTTTCTCTTCCCCGTTGCTGGTTTTATTTCCTTTGTCACTAGCTGATTCCACAGCCTTGTCTTTGCTGTCACTATGCTCATTTCTCGCATCAACAGTTCTCTCTCCCAAACTCCGGTGGCCGTGGTTCACATCACGAGTTTTGCCACTCCTAAGGTCAGTTTTTTCAACAATATTGCTTTCCTCTTTTGATGTAATAGAGTCAGATTCATCCCAGCTTTTCTCTCTTGCTCACGATCCATGAACTTTATCTCTACCACTTTCTTTCTTCAAAATACCTAGAATCTTCATTAGGATTCTTATCAATCTCTCCGTCAAGAGAAGTTTCAACTTGACTTCTACTCTTGCTCTGAGAGGTTTTTGAGCTCGTTTTACTAGGTAAATTCTCTCATTCTCATCAGCTGCCACAAGCCCTTTTAGTCCTGAAATCCACTGCTTGATTTCTAGTCACCCCTCTCTCCTATGTACTTCTTTGGCTGCTTAGACCTTACATCCCTTCATCTCCACTACCTGCTCTACAAGATACTTCCAAACTTTTTCCTGCTCTCAGTTATTTCCCCAGTACTCATTCTGAAGCATCTTCTTCACTGGTATGTTTCCCAGACTTGCTCAACCAATGTTTCCTTTTATCACTACTCTCCCAATCCTCCTCATCTCCAGCCATATCACCTTTCCTATCTGGTGAATCATCCATATCCCTTTTCACGAAACTCTGTATGATTTCCAATCCATCCATTCTACACGAATACCTTCCACTTTCCGAATTTTCTAAATAAAATCCAAAACACAAATTAGTTATATACCTAAAGTACAGAAAGCTTGTGGTGTTGTGCATATTAGTGATAGGTAAGATTGTGCATTCCCAAAAGAACAAAGATCAATAATCCAATAGTAAATGCATTCTACAATAGCTTTATATAGCTTCAGAAACAATCAGGCATTATATCAAGTTTACAAATTTTTCATCTACAAATGAAAGATAGATTGAATCATACAGATCATAAGTACATCAACAGTAATGAGCAATCACTAGAAAATTCTAATCGAAGTTGAATAATCAAATCTGAAACCCCAATAAAAACAAACCCATAGAGCTCAAGACCCAATCGGACCCAGAATAAGAAAGTAGGGAGAGATTCAGACCTGTGTGTTACCTTTGGGGATTCAAATCGATTGTAAATAATGGTCTCAGTTTGAATCAATTTCTTGAAATCCCAACTCAAATTTTTGTATCATGGTTTAGGGTTTTTCTTTACGTTGCGTTTCGGATGGTGAAATTTTGAGTGCCTACGGTATTCAGCTAGAGGCCGAATAGAAAAGGAAAAAGGCAGTGTGGAAAGTAACTTTTTGTGTAGCTTTTGAGATACTTCTACAGAAAGTACTAAAACTTAACAAAAAGTCTAAACGAAGTTCGGTTTGAAAAACGGGTCACGACTCAGGTCACGGACACTAGGTGGGATCGTTATAATGCGTTTTCTCAGGTGTGAGCACGTTTTAGGCCAAAAACGCGTTATATAGTCAAAAAACGCGTTTTTTGGACGTTTTTTGAAAATAACGGGCATTATAACGGTTACATAGGAAATAAAAAAAATTATTGATCTGAATTTCCTATGTAACGGTTATAACGTGCGTGAAAACGTTTTAACGAGTCTAAAAAACGTTGTTACAAGGTATTTTAATTTTTTAATACTCCCCACGTCCCTAGATAGATGACCTATTAATTTTTAAATTCTTAAAGAACCTTTTTGGACGAAAAATAAGAATATTCATGCCGGAGAGGGTACATCGCACGGTCCCCAGGCCTCTGCAGAAATACCTAGGTCTACTATGCAGCCATCACAACCACCTAGGATGTCTGTGGATATGGGAGGACAATATAACCCTTCTAGGGATTCTCAACCTTCGATGGCAAAATTTGGCAAAAGCAAAACATGCTCGGAAAAAGTCGATTCTTCGTTGGACGTTTTTCTATGCCAATGATGATATTTCCTTCAATGTGGCTAACTCATCTCGAGCACCACGAGGCATTCGATGCGATTGCAAATTTCGGCCAATCCTATAGAGTTCCATCGACTTATAAGTTGTCGAATCCCATATTAACTTCCAAAAACAAAGGATTGAAAAAGATGTGGTGTCTGCTCAACGACATTCTGGAGAGAATATGGTTGTACACTCATGTCGGATGGTTGGAAAAGCAAAAAATCACCGTACGATTGTAAACTTTCTAGTTTACGGTGGTAGTGGAATTACATTTTTGAAAAGTGTCGACATAGAACATAATCGGTTGACAACAGAGTATTTAATTACTTTGTTCAAGCCCGTTATAGATGATGTCGGTCCAAGAAATATTGTTCAATTAGTAACTGATCAAGGATCCCAATTCAAATCTGCATGTAACTAAGAATAACTTCATTTTATTTTATATATATATATATATATATTGGGAATATATTAATCATTAACTTCTTTCTATTTTTGTTTGAATAGGTAAGAGATTAGCATCAGAATATGACACATTTTTCTGGGTTCCTTGTGCTGCTCACGTATTGGACTTGATGTTGGAAGATATGGAAAAATTCCCCTTTGTTAAAGATGTGATCGGAGAAGCAAGACAAAATAGCAAATTTATTTACAATCATGGTTGGGTTCTTGCTAGATTTCGACAATATTCTGCAGGACGCAATCTATTGCGCCCTAGCTTAACAAGGTTTTCAACGAATTTTATTGCAATCAAAAGCATCATTGATCAACGTAATGCTATCGAGTGCCTCTTTCTGGACAAGGAATTTCTAAAATCGGATGAGGCAAGAACTAAACAAGCTAGACAAATGAAGAATATTATTTCAAATGAGATGCTCTGGACGACGTGTCAAAATGCATGCATAATGGTTGGTCCTTTATTGAAAATGATTCGTTTCTTGGACTCAGACAAACCCACCATGAACTATTTGTTCCATGCACTTGCTACATGTGTGGAAACTATACAAATGGGTTTGAGATCAAATCGAAATGCTTCTATCGTGGGTGTAATAAAGAAACGATGGAAAAGTCAGTTGAGTTCTCCTCTTCATGCTGCATCGTATTTTCTCAATCCTTATTACATCTTTAACCCAGCAACTAATCTGATCAATAATGATATTTCTGAGCCGCAAATTTGTCTTACTGAAGTTATATCAAAAATGGTTAGTGGCACGCAAGAACAAGCACAATGCATGCTAGAGGTACAAAATTACTAATATTATCTCTAAATGTGTATAATTAAGTAATTTGAATTTCTAGTAACAATTGTACTTTTCTTTGTAGGCAGGAAGAATGCGAATTATGCAAGGTCAATTTGGATCACCATCAGCACGTATTGCAGCTCAACATGGTGATCCGGTAAGTTGGTGGTTATCTTATGGTGCTGAGTATCCATCCCTCCAAAAGATTGCAGTAAAGATATTAATTCAAACAAATACATCGTCTGGATCAGAGAGGAATTTGAGTGTGTTTGAAAGAATCCACACCAAACTACGCAATAATTTACTTTCATCGAGATTAAATGATCTGGTGTATGTCCAGTACAATTTGAAGTTGGAGCAACAAAGAATTAAAGGTAAAGCAAGGAGACATAACATTGATGTTCACGACGTTCATAGTCTACCGAGGGATGACAATATGCTTGACTGGATAGCGGGGGAAGATGAAACACCGGTTTTACCTCAAGAAGAACAGTGGTTAAATACGCTGGCAGAGGAGGCCGTTAATAATCCATTGCATGTCCCTCTACCATACAACTGGCATGATCCGAAAGTTCAAATCTCATACGAAAGGTTACCGATGAGTGACTTTGTTTATGACTTTGGTAATCTTTCATTTTGGGACAATACACAATGTTATGAGAATGTGAATCCAACATATGATTCTCGTTATACTTCCGATCGCTCTGACCATGGTGTTCAACATATGAACGAAGGATATAATTCTAATATTGATAATAATAATGAAGTAGGTAACAATAATGATGATACTGGAAGAGGTTATGATAACGATAATGATGGTTATTATGATGATGATACTTATGCAAACGAATATAGCCAGTACCCCGACAACGATGACTATGATGTGGAAAGGAACCGTCGAGAAAATAAAGAATACTTGAAAAAAGGTAGTGGTCGTAGTTGGTTCGCGTAGCTTTTTAAATGGTGAATACTAGTCTAACAATCCTATGTTTTTTAAATTTGTAGTTTTAATCCCGTAATTAGTTTCCTTATATCATTTAAAAATATTAATTCGAAGTTTTCAGCTTTCAATCCAGAAAAAAAAAATCAAAAGAAATGGTAAGAAAGTTATTTACACGGTTATAACGTGCGTGATAATGGGAAAACAGTTCTAAAAAACGCACGTTAAAATGTTCTTTAGAAGAAAAAAACATTCAAACTAATTTTAGAAAAGCGGTTACAACGTGTATGAAAAAATCGAAAACGGCACTATAAAAAATGCCGTTTTTTCCTATTTATCGGCCTAATAAAGGCACGGGGTTCGGGGACCCTCACGGCCACGGTATATGGGTGTGACCGTTTTAACGGTCATTTTTTTGGTAAAAACGGACGTTTTTAAAACCTTGAAACGAACCGAGGTGGAAAACAACCAAAAAAACCGATAGACACAAATTACGTGGGCCCCTGCTAACATCAGGAAGGGCGGGACTCAGTGGGGGCCGCAAAAACTGGAAAACTGTGAGAGGCGGTTGTTTTTTTCTCGGTCCATTTAGAATTGCTAAAAACTTAAACATTACTAAAAAGAGTACCATTTTGACTAGGGGTGTACCCAAATACAGATAGGACAAGATATCCATTACTTTTGGGTTGGCACACCGCACACACCCAACCAATGTGGTACCCCCATTAGCAGCCTTGCAAAACTTATCGTTACAAATACACTCACAAGTTGCATTTCAACTTCTGGAACCTGGCTTGATTTGGGTATACCCAGATTAATTGGGATATACTCATTTTGTTCCCATCCAAAGTAGTGTGCTAAGGGGTGTCTAAAAGGTGTTAAAAGACCAAATTTCCCATACTAACAAACCATGTCGACTAAAACATATTCAAAAAAAAATTCAAAATATTTCTTCAAAACTCTAACCATACATGATGAGATCAAAAAAAAAAAAAAAAAAAAAACGAAGAATCAAAACGAACCAAAAGTCGGCAGGGTTTTTTTGTCGACCTTGCCGACCAAAATATAGTCGGCAGGGTATAAGGTTGAATAACATGCCGACTTTTCATCTCTGAATTTAGAAATTACAGGGTCGGCAAGATATCCATCTTTATACCTTGCCGACTAAAATATAGTCGGCAGGGTATTTTTTACCGACCTTGCCGGCCAAATGTTGTCGGCACGTTCTTCATCCGCAGACCTTGCCGGTCAGATATAGTTGGCATGTTCTTCATCCATAGACAATGCCGGCTGTAGTTGGTCGGGATCTTATTAAAACGTCTACCATGCCGGCAGAACATAGCCGACACCTTATTCAAACGTCGACCTTGCCGACCTTTCACATTTTCAAAACAATTTTTTTTTGATCCAAATCAAACTCATAAGACGGGTTAAAGACACTGAATTCATAATTTCAAAATTTAAATCTAAACTCAATTAATTAAGCTAATCAGATTTTTTAGTGTTAATTAAACAAGGGCATATTATCCATTTAGAAAATACAAGGTTAAGGGGTGGCTTGGTTTTACTTCAAAATGACCCGATTTTGTCTTATTGGGTATACCCCAATTAGTTTGGGTATACCCCAATCAAGCTAGGTTCTGGAAGTCAAAATGGTATAAATCAGTTTGACAATAATTTTTCAGAACGACTTCTAGAAGCAGAAGTTTTAGTATCCAAACACGCTAATATTTGTAGTGATGTTCAGTGACCCTTACATTTTGACCACAAATTCTCCTTTGAAGTAAGCTTGTGACTCAAATAACAAAATATCTAAATATTTGAGAAATTCTCAAATCTTAACAAGAAGATGAACAAAAGGTGGATAGGATTAGTCATATAATATGGTATGTGTATGTCATTGGTTTTCAGCATTGTCTCACGGATATTTTACTTTTCGACTTCTAGAAGTCAAACGTAAAATTAGATTGTAATAAATAACAAAAATATTAACTACAAAAGCTACTTATAATAAAAAGGGACTTCTGAGACAATATATATTTTTGGATTCTTCCTTCTCAAGGAAGCAGCTTCTTATCTCGATTTTTAGTGTAAAATTCTTTGATTTCTTCTCTCATTTATTTTTTCCTTTTCCTATCTTATAAAAATATATCCCACACATATTTCATGAAGTTCCTCTGTAAAACCATGGCCATACCAATGGTGTATAGGAACTCGATGAATTAATCAAGTTTGTAAGTAAATGAGTGTACACCCATCTTTTCATGTTTTTTTTTTTAAATTTTTTCTATTAGCTTTCAGTATTTACAAGGATTAAATGCACATAATAACTTCTAACCTAGATCATATATACACTATTCGAATTAGTTAAGATTCTATACTAAAATAAACATAACACTAATACGAGTTAAATTTCTAGTCCCTTAATGATTCTGTTATTGAATTCAGTTTAACCGATGTGTTTTTGTTATTTTAATGCTCTTCCACCAATACTTGTTACTCTGCTCTCCTTCTGCTCTTGTAACTATGGTTGGGGACTTATTCCTTTGCTACTCAAGACTAGATTTTCTAAGTGACTTATATTATCATCTTGATTACCTCTTGATTCACCTCTATCTCCTCAAAAACCTAAAGTAAAGCTAAAACCATCCATAACTCAACCATATACTTAATCACTCCTATTATTTGTGTCATTCTGCTGAAAGATATAGGTTTCCCGATAATAAATACCCATCCCAATGGTAATAATCTTGTAGATCAAGCCATTCTTCATGACAAAGTTATAAAATCTCCCCCACAATACTTTCTGCTCTGCTTCCTCGTGTTGTTTACGGTACATAACAAATTCATTCCACTCGGCACGGTCAAAACCCATTTGGACCAAACCGGACATCACCGTACTTGTTCATCTCATCTTGCTCGACAATATTGAGCTCTGTTAACTTCCGGTAAACTAACCTTTCCCTATGCAACTCCTCAACGGAAAGAAGCATCTCCCGTCTCTTTGCAGCAATTTTGAGTTCATGAATACGCTTCAATCCGACATTCTTTTCTTCTTCTTTTTTTCCTTGCATACTCTTCAGCTTGCTTAGAAACCTTCTCAGCCTCTACTGCGGCACAACGACGCACTTCTGCCTCCCTTTCTTGCAAGACAAAAGCCTCGACTTTCTATCCAATCTCCGATTTTGGCAACAGGGGGATGAATTTGGAACTGAAACTCCTTCCATAGGCTAACATATTCACACTTCTGGAAAGAAGATACAATTGGTATGAACCCTAAATCCTATCCATATGAAAGTACTTATAACATATGTAAGTTACATCAATTCCCCTATACTCGGGAACATGGGAATTGATGTAAGTTTTGTTAGCTGAAAATCTGTGTCATCAAGGAGAAGAAGTTGCTGATCATCTTTCTGTGCAATGTAGATATTCTCATGCAATATGAATGTATTTTTTAAGAACTTTCAAAATGGATTGGGTGATGCCATCTACTCTTTTTGGACTTTTTGAAGTTTGATCTCAATGTAGATTGTGAAGAAATGCAGGGATGTTTGGGAGAAAATTTATTATGCTATTACTTGGCATATATGGAATGAAAGGAATGGTAGATCTCATGGTGCAAGACACAAGACAGTGGATGAATTGGTGTTGTTGATCAAAAAAACAATGGTTCTTTGGTTACATGAGAAAGATACTTTTCATAATGTTCATGTAAACTCAATTCATTTTAACTGGGAGACTTTTCTTCACTATTAATAAGGTGTTGAACCATTCCCTAGGTTGTACATATATTCTCTTTTTTAATATAATCTTCTTGTTACAAAAAAAAAAAAAAAAAAAAAAAAAAAAAACATATGAAAGTTATAGCTGTCATCAAAGCACCTGGGGAAGAGATTAATATTTGAGATTGGTTCTTTTACTATAATTAGAAGAAAAAAATTTATATGTGCTTAACTTTCGTAGGGAATTGCATATAACTAATACCCCAAATACAAGCAATGGGAGACTATGAACTTTTATGTATAGCATATGACTGCAATCAAAGCAAGAAAAACTTTTATATTTTAGTTTTTACGTATTACTTTTCATGCACAAAACAAAAATAACATATTAGCTTTTTATCTAAGTATTGCACCAAAATGATCAATTAAAAATGTTAGCTTAAACATATTTTTATATAATATGTTTCTTATACTTTACATCCACTTTTAACTTTGTATCATATTATTTATTTATTCTTTCTTAAAATTGATACCAATTATAAGATGAGGTAAGATCCACGCATATTTGTATTCACGCACTATTTTTTACTGATCCAATCAGTCCACTTATTGTGGTAATGATCGTTCATTTTAGACTGAATTGATAAGAGCAAATCCTTAATATTTTATAAGACTCATTTGATCTTGGACTGCAATTCACATTCAAAATTTTCCACCAAATCATAAAACAAAAATACAGCTTTGCAGGATAAACCCATCCAGAAATAATTAATACAAATACAAGAGAAGAAGACACCCGTCTTCTGGTATTCCTCATTTTTCTTTGTGATTGTGAGCAACGAATTGGTCAGAGAGAAAGATGTGGGGAAGGGTAAATCTTAGTATCACTTAGTAGATTTCTAGGTTTTAGGTGAAATTTATTTTTCGACGATTCTGAAAAAAGAAAACTGGATATTTCCTTTCAATTTTTGTTAATCAATGGTTATCTGTGTAGAATGGCTCACTCAAGTATCTTATAAGTTTCATGACTTATCAGCTCATTCTTTCTGATTCTTCAAGTTCATGGAGATATTTCTACAGATGTGGCAGTGCTTAATGATATGTTCACGTCTGTATACCAACCAAATATGCTGGTTGGATGAAATCTTATGAAACCTTGTGAGGAGTTATGGGAAGTAATCTCATGTGCTGGAAGTTCTATGTGTTAGAGCATAGCTCGGTTGAACCCACCAAGCGTTGGTATGTCAATTTTGGTTTTAGTGAACCAAACCTCATTTAAAGAGTCACTTGATTATATACTAGAGTCAACTTCGCATAGATTAGCTTGAAAGTATTAGGATATGATACATTACGAGTATTGCGAAGACTTGAAGAAGTGAAGAAGTAAGGAGCTATAACGACAACATCATCCTTCTACTTGAGGTTAGTGATATTTGCCTTGAACTGTTTCATTCCCTAATGTATCTTTCAAGTCGTGCATATTGAAAACATAACTGCGAAGCATGAATGATTACACTTTAGTTATACGTAGTATTAAGGAATACAATACGAAGTATAACGCTTATCTTTTGAACTTCGTATATAAGACATCGGCATAATCGTTTGAATGCTATTGTGATTATGTATGGGTATGAGATGAAGATTTCATCCTAGGAAACAATGTTTTACATTAGTTTAAATGAAGTAAATTCATGAACTTGTTTCGTGAATCGAAAGGGAAACAGCTAGGCTTATTGGTATTGTGATTCGTTGCATATCTTTTGAACTACCAATATGTGTGATTATTATAACCGCTCATGACTTTTTTATGTTCTTGGTAAAACTATTCACAAGGCCTGACTTTTTTATTGGTATGACTTTTATTAGTGAAACCGATCTTAAGTAATCACCTGAGATGATATGATCGATTTAGTGTTGTTGGTATGACCAACTCTAGGCAAAGGGGAACCGATCCTATGAAGAGGTGCAACCAATCACAAAAGGGGAATCGATCCTTGTAAGAGGTGCAACACGTTTTTAGTAGATGGGGGAACCGATCCTATATATGGACATGTGCAACAAGTTTTAAGTGAAAGGGGAATCGATGCTATGGACTTGTGCAGCAAATACAAGTAGTTACCATAAGTATGTGGGGAACCGATCCTAGTACCTAGTCAACCGAATTTGTGGAAATCTAGTGTGACTATGCACAATACTCACATGGAGGTAGAACCGAAACTTGTTTTGGTAGAACCGTGAAACCCATGATTTGTGATTGAGTGTTCTTAATCACTCACATAGTTCTTGAAAGTCAGATAAACCAATTATAAACTCGTTTGGAAGTGTTACAAATCGGTTTCAAGATTATAAGTATGAAAGAGGACGTACAAAGTAAAGATGTCGACATACTTTGAACATGCGCAGTAACGTTTATCTTTTATTGTTCAAAGATATTCCTTAAAAGTTAAAGGAAAATCCCGGATCAAAAAATAAGTTGAGAATCTTTTAATTAAGGTTTTTTAATTTTATTTTTGAAAAATAAAAATTGGTAATGTACATTTACTAATTGGAGATTTTCGATCAATGTTTGGACAAAGCATTTCCAGGAATTATGGAAACCGAATCTGGAATATATTGCATATCTTGAGAATATGTTCGGTTTTGGAAATTCCTTGGTGTCCAAACTTCCTTGGTCTATAAATATCAAAGTTTGCATTTCTAGCAAACTAATCCTCACCGCCACCAAAACTACCTAGTTGTGTTGTTACTGGTGGAGCCGCCTATTCGGAGAGGAAAGTAACCTAATTAGGCAAAATCTCTTACGACCGCTCGGTTTAAAGACTTCTTTGGGATTGAGAAGCTCTATTAGTACCGTTGGTGAGAAACTAGATAATTGCAGTTTATTATTAGTTTTCGATTGATTTGATTGACTAACGGTTGTTGAACTTTGATTGCACCTAGTTTGTTTATGCTTGAGAATCTTCTCCTCTGATATAAGATTCACTCAAACGAGATCGAAGTTTCGACGTGGATCTTTAGACTGTTTGTAGATCAAAAGACGTCTTTTGATAATCCATTGTTAACAGACTCCGCTCTGTGCGTAATTGATCACAAGAAATTCAAGTTGATTGTGTGCAGGTGTTTACTAAAGATCTAAGAAGATTTGAAGACAAAGAAGACTTTGAAGATTTCTGATTTGGGTTCATAATCTTTGGTGTGCACAATACTTGTTTCGGTTAAAGAGGATCCAACTATAATCAGTTTATCCTTGTGGTAGATTGGATTGATTAGTTGAGTAGATCGACATCAATATGTTTCTTTGTGATTCAAATTATTGATTGCAAAATCTAGATGATTACTTCGGTAATTGTTAGTAGATAGATCTAAGGATCTGACAAAGGAGTTTATTGAGATAAACGGAAGAGCCTTTTGTCGAACTCACATCACTTGGTTGAAAAGAGTTAATACCAAACATATTTGTTGTTCCTTTACTGTTTGGAATACGAACCAAAGGAATTGTTCCAAGTACGTGACTTATTACAAGTTGGAGGCATGGGAATACATACGGAACTAGGTAAACTATAGGTTTAGTTGCTTGGTCTCAACTATACGAAGTTGGTTTGATTTTGTATAGCGTCTTAATCATGAGAGTATTCAATTCCGGACAAGATCCCGGGGTTTTTCTGCATTTGCGGTTTCCTCGTTAACAAAATCTTGTTGTGTCTTTTACTTTTCTATTTCCGCAATTATAATTGTTTTTATTATAATTGGAAGTAAAATACACAAACGTTAATTCCTATTTACTTGATAGTAATCCTATTGTGTTTGTTTAAGTCTGAACCTCTTATCAAGTAAACATACTTCGTTGTTGTATTATTTCGATCTCGTATCCATAGACAATCACACGAAGTGTGAACCGATTAGTTGTATTGTCTCGACTCAGTCCATAGACAATCACTTTCAGAGAAAGGACTTATAGGTGGAAAAGTTTTAGATTGAGGTATATTTGGGTACCCTTGTCTTTTCAGTTGGTATCAGAGTACGCAAACACGAAAAGATCTAACAATCTGTGTTTGGTGCGATCCAACCTATATGAAATTGAATCCATGTCTGATTCCGTTAACGTAGAGCAAGAAGATGATATACTTCTTAAAGGATGTTTGTTTTCAAAACCTGATGAACAAATCTGCACTGTTAGTTTACTAGGGGAACACAACTCAGGAAATATTAACCATGATGAGTTAATAAGAAAACAAATTGTTTTAACAAACAAGTTAGATTCGAATGACAGTGATGAGATTAAATTTTTCATAAAGCTTGCTGAAAAATATAATCTAAAGGATAATATATATTATCCATCTGCCGAAAAGATCGTCAGAAAATCTTTGATTCATGAAGATACTGAATCTAAAGGACTTGATTTTGTTCAAGCCAGAAGTGATATGTTAGTTAAAACAAGGATATGTGATTCTAATCTCCAGAATCTCTTAACTAAGATACAACATCGTGATTCTAATAGTCTAACCACTTACAAGAATCAAAATAGATGTGTTTTAAGGGGTAATCCTTTGACTAGTATCCGGTAAATATCATCTGACAATGATTATCTCTTAAATAGAGAATAAGATCAACTCATGTATACAAAAACAAATGATTTCAAATCATGCTGCTTTGTTGTTGGTCAACTATCTGAAATAGAATCAAGGAAACAATCTCATCAAATGATGTTGTCATATTCCAAGGAATTCCTGGGTCGATATCAGAGTTCTGGTTATTTCACAACTCAAAAAACTTCAAGTCATGCTTATGATTTTGTTCATCAAACTGATCATTTTGTTAAATCAGATCACTCCAGCTGTGACACAGTGAAAGAAGTTTATTCTTGGAAGAATCCCAAAAGGAAAGATATACAAAAATATCATGATGGATCATGTTCCATAAATTCTGAGCTATCATGATGTGCTCAATTCAAATAAAAGGGAAGTTCTTAAAAGGAGCACGAGAAAATGAAGAAAGTATAACATTATACTCATGAATATCTAAAGTGTTTTTCTATACTTGGAATATCTTTTCTATTTTTAGAGAAATACTTTCGATCTTTGGAAAGTCCATGAGAAAAGTTTGGAAAAAATATTTCAGAACTTCTAGGTCATACTGGTTCGGAAAAACTCTTATGATGTTTCTGAAAGTGTATATTTTCACAAATAAAATACCATGATTAGGTATTTCAATCTTGGAAACCAAGTTTGAATTATTATATAAATCATCTATAGGACCGGTCCTTGTATGTTCTGTCTACGGTCAAAGATGGGTGAAAATACTATTGACATTGAATCTCAACTTCGAAAACTTGAAAACTTTCCAGTTGAGTTCAAATGTTACTTCTCTAACGAAAATAAAAAGAATCATATTTGTTTTGAGCTTATGCTTATGTTAATGGAAGATTTTGAAGTCGCTCGTGATCTTTTGGAAACTGCAGTTGTGAATGAAAAACTGCTCGAGTCAAACCTCTTGAAGTCGATTGTGGAATTGAATCTTCTGAAACAAAGACTTAGTCATCTGAAAGAGAAGAGAAGACTCAAGAATCAAAATACCGAGGAATCTTCGGTAAATAATGGGAGCTATTCTAGAGATTAAGTTATATGTTGTAGTACTTAATCCAGGAAAATAGACATCAATTTTTGATTTCTTTCAATGATTGTATTAGGTCTATTATGAATAAAACTATCTTATTATGAATAAAATTATTTGAGTCATAATTTTTATTGTGATAGTTTATGATTACATAGCTTGTGCTTGAATGCTTTATTTTATTGCTATTTACGTGTATGAGATGTTTGATTTCGGTTTTCTAACCTTGGTATTCGATCTCATATGTTGTGAACCCTTATGGTTTGGGTGACTTTTTGGTTTAGCAGGATTAAGTTCTAGCCCATGTTGGTAGGCTTTATCAAAGGATCATGAGGGGTTCTGATTGAAACAATATGTGAAAAAGTCACAATATGTTGAATCGTTTGGTTTAGCATAAAAGCATATGTGTTTCGTGGTTTTCAACTTTTTCTTGCAATAGTTAAAAACAGTTTTCAACCTTTCTCTGGTAAAGGTTGGTTGTTGTTATTCTTTTTTTTTTTTTTTTTTGCATAAGGATGACAACATAATGATATTTCGATATCAATTCTCCCTGGAAGAAGATGCAAACATATTGGAGAAGAGGATGCGAAATTTGAGGTAACGACTTTGTTAGTTAATCGTTTTCCTATTTAAGAAAAGCCTGATTTTATTGCGTATATTTATTGCTTTTGCTTAACAAAATTTCGGTACAATTGATGTTTTATTCCATTATTTGTGTATG
The DNA here is from genome assembly GCA_023531295.1 of Papaver armeniacum. Lineage (NCBI taxonomy): Eukaryota > Viridiplantae > Streptophyta > Magnoliopsida > Ranunculales > Papaveraceae > Papaver > Papaver armeniacum. The sequence continues at coordinate 996,412 of JAJJWW010018709.1, read as the reverse complement.
GATGTGTGTGTGATTCAATTATTTCCGGTTAAGAAAAACTATTGTTATCTTGCTTTACTGTTTGGTATTTGTATGGGCTTACAAAATTTTGGTGCAATTGCGGTGCTTTAATGTCTATGTTGTTTCAATTGCTTCCGGTTGAGGTGAATAATTATGCAAGTTAATTTATTTGGTTTGTATAAATTGTTTATGGCTTAACGATAGAAAAGTTTTACGGGATGAATTGTTTAGTCCAATTCAATTCTGGATAAGAGAAACTAAGTTAATTCTGATCTTAGTTAGACTTATCAAAGTGGAGGTTTCGGTTATTCAAGTCTAATTGAATGCCTTAACAAGGAATGCTATTTAACTAACCTAGTACTTGTCTTGTTTAAAAGTTAAAGGTCTAAGTTATATGGATAATTAGAACCTGATGAGAAAACTAAAGTTATCTTTATTTTGGTCTTATCGAACAAGCGATTGTATTTGTACAATCGGTTTAGCAAAGGAACTAAGGTGCTTAGTCGATTTTTGGTTTGCTAAACTATTATGGAAAATTGCTTTGGGCAATTGTTTCCTTGGTAACATATCAAAACAAAATTACTTTGTAGTTTCAGTTTTGATATTGGTTATCAAAAATGGTGTGTGGAACCCTCGTGCTTAACTCTTATAGGTTTGCAAGTATATTTTGAGATTTGTAAGATCCTTTCGGTTTGTCCTTAATTTGCTCGTACCTTTGTCATTTTGTGACAAAAAGGGGGAGAAATATATGGAGTAAACAAGTGACATTGGTATTGATTTATATTGATTGGTATCACTAAGGGAAAGGACATTGGTGCTTAAACGTTTATCTAACGAAAGAGTAAAGCATAAACTAAGGGGGAGCAGCATATCATATGATACTTGTAGTTATATGGACTACAAAGGAATAACAAAGACGTGCAGATTGATAAAATCTACTTATCTTACCTTTAGGGGGAGTATTAGCGTTGTTATTATAATGTCAACAACGACATTTATGGATTGAATGTATACATGTTACTGTGCTATTGAATTTTGGAATCAAGCGTATGTGTAATGAATTCTTGTAATTTGTTTATCCATATGATGTAAGAGTTTTGTCAGTAAAATTGACAAAGGGGAGATTGTTAGAGCATAGCTCGGTTGAACCCACCAAGCGCTGGTATGTCATGAAGTTTGGTTGTCATATTTAGTGAACCAAAACTCATTTAAAGAGTCGCTTGATTATATACTAGAGTCAACTTCGTATAGGTTAGCTTGAAAGTATTAGGATATGAGACATTACGAGTATTGCGAAGACTTGAAGAAGTAAGGAGCTACAACGACAACATCATCCTTCCACTTGAGGTTAGTGATATTTGACTTGAACAGTTTCATTCCCTAACATATCTTTCAAGTTGTGCATATTGAAAACATAACTGCGAAGCATGAATGATTACACTCTAGTTAGACGTAGTATTAAGGAATACAATACGAAGTATAACGCTTATCTTTTGAACTTCGTATTTAATACATCGACATAATCGTTTGAATGCTATTGTGATTATGTATGGGTATGAGGTGAAGATTTCATCATATGAAACAATATTTTACATTAGTTTAAAGGAAGTAAATTCATGAACTTGTTTCGTGAATCGAAAGGGAAATCGCTAGGCTTATTGTTATTGTGAATTATTGCATATCTTTTGAACTACCAATATGTGTGATTATTATAACCGCTCATGACTTGTTTATGTTCTTGGTAAAACTATTCACAAGGCCTGACTTTTGTATTGGTATGACTTTTATTAGTCAAACCGATCTTAAGTAATCACCTAAGATGGTATGATCGATTTAGTGTTATTGGTATGACCAACTCTAGGAAAGGGGAACCGATCCTATGAAGAGGTGCAACCGATCACAAAAGGGGAATCGATCCTTGTAAAAGGTGCAACACGTTTTTAGTAGATGGGGGAACGAATCCTATGAACATGTGTAACAAGTTTTTAGTGAAAGGGGAACCGATCCTATGGACATGTGAAGCAAATACAAGTAGTTACCATAAGTATGTGGGAACTGATCCTAGTACCTAGTCAACCGAATTTGTGGAAAGCTAGTGTGACTATGCACAATACTCATATGGAGGTAGAATCGAAAATTATTTTGGTAGAACTGTGAAACCCATGATTTGTGATTGAGTGTTCTTAATCAATCACATAGTTTTTGAAAGTCAGATGAACCAATTCTAAACTCGTTTGTGTTAGAGAATTGCTCGGTCGAACTCGCATGCATTGCTATCTCAAGCATATTTTCAATGTTAGTGATCAAAACTATAAGTCTTGATTTCTAGTCTACTATAGCTAAGTCTCGGACTAGGATAGAAAGTGTAGTTGAGCTCAAGAACTCCATGGCAATCATCATACAAGACAAAGGACTACTCAAGGACTGGTGGATCTTCATCGACTAAAAGGTATATGGAGACTTGAACTTATCTATCACTCAAAAGTATATCTACTTTATCTCCTATTTTGAGACAAAAGTCGTTTTGTTATATAGACTTTGATTATACAAATTTGCTATTTCGAGCCGAGTTTAACTCGCCTATCTATTTCTCGAAATATGTGTTGGTAAGCTTTTTCTTTGGACATGTTCATCTTTACCTAGTGATGAAAGTCATGACACGTTTCAATCACTTTGAAAATTGCATACTTTGACGAAATGTCCTCTAAGAATGTTTCAATGATTGAAATGAGAGTTTAGATCATATAACTGATGTAGTTTTGAAGTGGTAAGAAAAGATTCTGTAGTTGCAGGATTTCCCACACTACACCCCTTACTAGATTAAGCACAATTAAACCATTAAAAGATAACTACCTTTGAATTTGATTATTGATTTCTTTAAAGTGTTTACAAAGAAAATGAAACAATTTCAAGAGTTACAATCACTCTAAAGTTTCTCTCTCCCTGACCACTTGCCTATCACTCCAAAAAGAACCCCCCACTACAGATCTATTCATCCCTTTATATAGGGTTATGTACAATGGATGACAGCTAAGTTATCCTTTATTTTCGGGAATGACTCGCGAAGTGGCGCAAGTATATAAGTGTTCACCTTCGCGACACTTCTTTGCCTTCGTAAGATCTTCTCATGTTCTGGCTGTCGTTGTCATTTATTTACTTCCCTGCGACTCCTTCGCGACGCTGTTATTTACTAATCTTGCGAAGTATTGAGGTTGCGATATTCTGATCCTATATCTTGCCTCTTTTTCCTTGAATATTGCTTGAAGAGCGAATTTAAGGAAAAAATTTTTGCTGTGATGATCTTTGATGTGTGTTGATGAAGGAACGAGCGAAAGAATACTGGACTTGAAAAGTATGTACTTGCCTCTATTCTTTTGCGAAGTTCCACAACTCTGAGAAGATCCCTCTTCTGAAATATGCAAGGTATGGAATATTCATGAAGTAACATAAGAAGTTTTATTATCATTCCATGTTCTTCGCGAGAGAGAATATTATGAAAATCAATGCTTTTTGAATTGTCGCAATCACTTATTTTCCATGAAAATGTTCTTCAATTTGATTCCTTGAATCTAGGAATGACCGCTTACACGTGTCTAAAGTTACTATTTTTACCGGCATATTTAATGTTATCCGGTCACTCTTTCCTCTTCTATTTAAAGGAGAATCTCTCCTAAAATCTATTTCATCTTCCTTATCGACTTCATCATCCTCACTGTTTGCAATTATTTTCTACTGTTCATCTTCATCAGCTTCTCACTATTGTCTTTTCTCACTCATTTTTCCATGGCATCCCGTGGTTTGTTTGTTTTACTGAATTTGATTATATTATTCTTAATTGATCTTTCTTGTTGTGATTATTTCACCCTGTTGCTGCTTTCCCTCTGATGTTTCCTTCACCATTTTTGTCTCAGTAAAAACAAATTCAGTAATAAGTTTATTGTGAAGAACCCTAATTTTTCTGCAGGATCGCAACCAAAACCCACTTCGCAACCAAAATTGCTTGCTTCTAAAAGACAGCCTGCGAGTAGCAAGGTATTTAAGAGATATTTACTCTTCTAATAATAATATTGTCGTTTATGTTTCTTATGTAACTTATTATCTGCAGGATGATAAAGATGGTGATAGATCTCCCAAAAGGTCTCGCCCTTCTAAAATTGTTGCATCTGTTTGCTACACCTCTTTGTTGTTGCATCCGCGCTGCCCTCTTTGTTCCCTTCTTAGGATTCAATCTTTCTACTTCCCCTTCAATACTTTTACAGGGTAATTCTTCTTCTCTTGCGAACACTTCGCAAGATAAACCTATTCCTCCTTCTCCTGCGATATCCTCGCAGGATAAATCCATCCCTGAATTTTCTGTTGATAAAATTCTGCGAAACGAACCTCTCTCCAATCTGACTCTCAAAACTTTTATCTCGCCTCACCTATTGATCAGATTCCTTCAACTAGCGATCTTTTAACCAAGGATGATTCAACTTTTCCTTCTTCTTCCGCTATTTCTTCTTCCTCAGAATCTATCTCTCTTACCAAAGAAAATTTGGAAGGGATGGATATAGCTTTCAAAATTTTATCAGATACCATAAATGATGTTAAGAAAACTTCCACCGATCCCACTAGATCCATTGTTTATGAATCTTTGGGTAGATATTTTGGTTCTGATATAACATCACGAGTAAGCTTGGAGCAAGAAGTTTAGACTTTGAAGAATAGTCTTCATAATACTTCACTTGATCGTGACAATCTTCTATAGAAAAATGAAGAACTAAAAGGTATCATTTTCTTCCCCCCCCCCCTTTTTTTTTTTTTTTTTTTTTTAAAGACTTTGTTCGCCTCTCAAGCTTTGCACCGAAACATAAAATGGAGATATATCAATTGGAATCTATTGTCGAAGAAATTCAAACGGAAAGAGACGCCTGGATGGAGCAATATAGTCGTTTGGATAATCTCCACACATTTTCCATGGATCAAATAAATAATCTTTCCCATGAAAACGCCTGCTTAGTTCAAAATCAAGAATTATTGAGTAATGAATTGTCGCGTCTGTCATATTCTTTGACTAAATCTAATATGGAGTTGGAAACCTTATCAGATGAAAATGGAACTTTATCTCAAGAGAAGCGATCTTTATTGGATAAGGTGGCCATATCCTCGCAACAACTTGATACTTGTAAAAGAGCACTGGATGAACAAGAACAATCTATCCACATATTGAAAAGTAAACTTGAAGATGTCACTATTGAAAGAGATAAACTTATTCAGAGTAGAATAAATCTAAGTGTGAAGACAAATTAACTCAAGGATGATTATGCCAAATTAAAAGAATCTCATTCCTCCCTTGCGAAGCAAAATAAGTTATTAATTTCTAATGAAAAAAGCTTGCGTTCCCGACTAAAAGGTCTTGTAGGTGATGGTTTTGATATTGCCATGGAAAATTTGGAGAATAATTGCTTGGCCCTGTCCCAACATCTTATCTCGCAAAAGGAAGGTAGTCATAAGATTTGACTGCCTCATCCACTACTTCTCTTTTCCAATTGTATATTACTTTTCATATTATAACTATGTTGTTTTTCCTTATTTTCGCAGAATCTGAGAAAAAACTTCATTCTTCTCTTTCTGCTTTGGAAGCCGCTAATGCTAAAATTCGCAAGGAAAATACAACTCTGGCTGCTACCCTCGCCCAATCTCGCGACCGTGCCAGAAGGAGGTTTAATTACATTGTCCATCTCAAAAATATCCAGAGCAGGAATCAACAAAAGGCACTTTTTCGCCAATTTCATCCCAAAGCAGAAGTTTTTGTGAATGATATCTTACTTTCTAAATCTCTTGACCCTGTCTCCGTTGAACCTTTGGAAGTTGAAGATGATGAAGTACCTAATCCTCCTGATAGTGATTATGATTATGAAAGTTATGAAGACCTCGCCAATAATGAAGTCATGAATAAGGAACCAAGTGAAAAAATCTCTGATGAAGTCCCTTCCACTGGCGAAGGCGAAGCTGATAAAAATGTCGAAGAATCTTTACCATCTCCTACAGCTGAAAATGTTGATGTAGAGAATTAAACTTCTTTGTAATTTTTACCGAAACTTTTTCTTTGATTGGAAAAGACTAATTCCTCTGCTGAGTGAATCCTTTAGTTGCACTTAATCTCAGAATTATGAGAACTTATTTCGCCACTTTGTCAAGTAACTCCTTTATTATGTCCTTTGTTGTATTTTGTCGTCTTATCCTCGAGATTATATTTTACCATTGCGACAAGATCGCAGGATATCTTCATAAACGAAGGAATCTATTGATCTTGCCTTAACATTATTTGTGTGGTCTGATTTTGCCTTCCTAAGTAAAGGTCTTATTTTGCCACCCCTCGTTGCGACAAGATCGCAGGACGTCTTTACACTTTCATGTAATGACCCATTAATCTTGCCTTATCATTTCTTAAGTATTTTTGCCTCTGCAGGATATTGTATTTGCAACAATATGACAGGCTTAAGTGATCTTGCGACCGTAAACTCCCATGACATTGTTGTCTTTGCGACGAAATCGCAGGACGTTTTTACACTTTCATGTAAAAACCCATTGATCTTGTCTTATCCTCGCGTTAGTATTATTGCCTCTGCAGGATTATTGCACAAATATGACAAGCCTAAATTTTCTTTCAAAAATAAAGCCTCATGACATTTGCGTCTTTTGACACTTATCAGCTCCCTAATGGAGGGTGCCGCCCTTATCTTCTCCCTGGTTGCCCCTTCAAGGAGGCGAACATCGGCCATACAAGACTAGCTCCTCCCATCCTGTCTTAACAACAACCGAGTTGTTTTCGCACCTCTTATCCCTTATACCTATAGGGTTTATGGTTACAAGGTTGCACCTAAGTGTAGTTTTCTTGGTAGAGTGCGATATGCCAAGACTTGCCAAGAATGGCCGAGACACTTCAAATGTCCCGAGCACCCTTGGCTCAACAGTGTACCTCGGCGCCTTGATCATACACTCCTTGGAAGAGACCCTCGGTCTCCCCACCAGGAGTATAACCTTATATATATAGTTGGGAATCCAAGTTACCTCTTCCGGATAGGCTTTCATGGGCCCCAAATCTCCATGACTCAGGTTCCAGGAGCGGTGTAACCTTTTCCCTGAGCCATGTTAAGAGATACCCCCTTATATGACGCACTTTAGGTCTTACATTTGCCTCTTACGAAATATCATTCGCGAACTAGGGTGTACGCCATAAAGGTTCGTCCCATTCACTCACTCATTTATTTTTGTTAAATCATTCAACCATTCATTTTTGGTTATCTTTTGATATTTTGCTTGCGAGATGCTCGCATAATCTCATGCATTTTATTGAATTTCATAATCATTCGGTCGCAAGACATTTCTTCTTAATGCATTTCGCTTCACCCATCTTTTATGGGTAGTATTTCTTGAGATATAACCTATTCCATGGTCTGTTCAGTTTTTGACCTACATCTTTTCCTTCAGGATCCATTAATCTATATGCCCCTGTACCTACTATTTCTTTGATAATATATGGTCCATCCCATTTTCTCGCCAGCTTACCACCATTTTCTCGCTGATACATTGGTGTTTCTCGCAAGACCAAATCGCCTGGTTGAAATTCACGTATCTTGACACGTTTATTATATTCTCTGGCCAACCTTCGCTGATAATTCTCCATGTGTTGTAATGCTCTTTCTCTTTTTTCTTCTAATTCGTCTAACTTGATTAAAATGTTTCCAGCACTAAGATTCTTCTCCCAAACCTCTTTCTTTGTTGTTGGGATCATAACCTCTGTTGGAAGTACAACTTCAACTCCATATGTTAAACAAAAAGGAGACATTCCAGTAGCTTCTCTTCTGGTTGTATTATAAGCCCATACTGCATTATGCACTTGTTCGCACCATCCTCTATTATGTCCTTCTAACTTCTTCTTCAATATGTCTGCTATTGTTTTGTTTGTAGCTTCTGCTTGACCATTAGCCTGTGGGTACAAAGGGGTTGATTTTCCACATTTTATCTGAAATGCGTTAAGCAACAATTCTATATTCTGCCCTTCAAACTGCTTCCCATTGTCAGATACCAATTGTGCGGGAATCCCAAATCTGCATATAATATTTTCAAATATGAAAGTAAAGACATCTTTATCGCGAATATGTTGTACCGCTTTCACCTCAGCCCATTTTGTAAAATAATCAGTTGCGACAATCAAATATCTTCTCTGTCCCGTTCCTGGTAAGAAAGGCCCCACAATGTCTAATCCCCATTTTCCAAAAGGCCACACACTCGTTGAAGAATTTAATGGTGCTCCCGGTGCGTGTATCTTCTTTCCATGTCTTTGTCAATCTCCGCAACGCCTTGATATCATTTTTGCATCTTCATGCATATATGGCCAATAATATCCTTGCATTTTTGCCTTATACGCTAAAGATCTTCCGCCGCTATGATTTCCAGCATCTCCACTATGCAACATCTTCAATATATTTTCTCCCTCTTTTCTTGTTAAACATCTAAGTGAGGGTCCATTGAAAGATCGCCAATAAAGCAAACCATCTCTTAATTCATAATTTGTGGCACGGCTTTTTAATTTGTGTGCCTCCAATCTATTTTTTGGTATTTCCTCTTTCATCAAGTACGCATGAAGTTCTGCTCTCCAATCTTCTTCACGGCATTGTGTTCCATCTTCTATCATCATTATATCTGTTTCTTGCTCTTCTTCTTTATTAATTGATGGGGCTAGAAGTGTTTGTATTTTAATATTTCTCGCAACCGGATCTGTCATCATACTTGATATGAAGGCATAGGCATCTGCGAGTCTGTTATTTCTCCTTGATATGCGTCTCCATTTTATTCTCGGTATCCGTACTGACAACTCTTCAACAAGCTTCTTGTATCTTTGCAAAGATAATTCATTTGTAGCATATGCCTCTGTTATTTGGCGAATAGCCAATTGTGAATCACTAGTAATCCTCACATTTTCCAATTTCATCTCTATTGCGAACCGCAAAGCATGTATTATAGCTTCATATTCTGTTTCATTATTAGTTGACTCAAATTCCAATCTGAAGGAAAAAGCTATTTTGTTACCTTCTGGCGAGATCATAACAATTCCAATTCCATTACCTTCTCCATTTGACGACCCATCCACTAATATTTCCCATCTGTTTGGCTCTGTTAATAGGTCTTTTGGATCTTCGTGCTCTTCTTCTACATCCATCATTTCTTCCACTGCTTTATCTTCTTCTAAAGGAAATTCTGCTAAAAAGTCTGCGACAACTTGTGATTTTGTAGAAGATAATATTTCAAATTTGAGCTTGCAATTGCTTATCTGAGCATTCCATCTCTCTACTCTTCCCGACCTCTTAGAATTTTTCATTACTGATTCGATTGGTACTTTTGTCACTACCTTAACAGTATGTGCTTGAAAATATATGCGAAGCTTAAATGTTGCGTATACCAATGCTAAGATTAGCTTTTCAATCTTTGAATAATTCTTTTCTGCGTCATTAAAGGTTTTACTGATATAATAAATTGGTTTTTCTATCCCAACGTCTACTCGCAATAGTACCGCGCTTAATGCATGCGAAGTGGTCGCAAGATATATTAACAATTCTTCTCCTGACTCTGCTTTTTGCATGATGGATATATCCATTAGATGTTCTCTTATTCCTTGTAAAGCCTTTTCACATTCATCTGTCCACCTAAACTTTGATCCTTTCTTAAGAATATTGAAGAAGTGTTTACATTTGTCAGACGATCGCGAGATGAATCTTCCTAAAGAAGCTAATAACCCATTTAATTTTTGAACGTCCTTTACTGTCGCCGGTGTTGGCATATCGCGAATTGCTTTTACTTTCTCTGGATCGACCTGTATTCCTTCTTTTGATACAATGTAGCCTAAAAATTTTCCTGATGCGACTCCAAAGGTGCATTTTTCTGGATTTACTTTGATGTTAAAACTTCTCATTTGATCAAAAATTTATTTCAAATCTCTTACATGAGTTTCTGCCTTCTCACTTTTTATTAACATATCATCTACATACACTTCTAGTGTCTTGTGTATCCATCTCGCGAACACACTTTCTACCATTCTTTGATACGTTGCTCCTGCATTTCGCAAACCAAATGGCATCTTTGTGTAGCAATATAATCCTCTTGGAGCGAAGAAAGCAGTATGTTCCTGATCTTCTTCAGCGAGAGGTATTTGATTGTAACCTTTATATCCATCAAGAGATGATATCCTTTCATTTCCTGCCGCTGATTCAACCAATTGCGGAATATCTGGTAATGGAAAACTATCCTTTGGACAAGCTTTGTTTAAATCAGTAAAATCAATACAGATTCTTATCCCTTTGTTTTTCTTTGGGACTATAACCATATTAGCTATCCATTCAGGATATTTTGCAGGTCTTATGAACCCTGCATCCAACATCTTCTGCAATTCTTCTTCTATTTGAGAATGATAATCTGTTGCGATTTTTCTAATCCTTTGTTTGAAAGGCCGTACATTCTTATCAATTTCTAATTTATGACATGCTACTGATGGATCTATTCCAAGAATTTCATCCATATCCCATGCAAAAATATCTTTGTATTCTCGCAACAGATCAATAGTTTGTTTCTCCTCCTCCGCGTCCATCTTAGTCCCGATTTTTAACATTTTGGGCTCTTCTTTTGTCCCAATATTTACTTCTTTTGTTGGCTCGACTGCGACATAGCTGGCCTTTGGTTCTCCCATTGGAGTTGGTCCTTTCCTCTCTTTCATAGGCTTATTCGCTTCTTCCGAGATTTCACTAAGTATTCCTTTTCCTTCTTTTGCTTTTATCGTGTAAGTTCTAAATTCTCTCTCCTTTTTTGCGATCTCTTCTCCGTGTCACTTGTTCCTCGCAATGTTTTATTTCGATTTGATAACATAACCTTGCTTTGTCGGTATTTCCTCTGATCTCGCCAATTCCACTTGGCATGGGAAATTTCACACACTGATGTAATGTTGATGCTACCGCTTTGATTGCATGTATCCATGGTCTTCCCAATAACATATTATACGGCGATTCCATATTCACCACACATAATGTTACTGATGTCTCAATTTCCCATAATAGAATTCGTGCCTTTATTTCTCCCATTGGTTCTGTTTTAGATTTACCAAAACCATGGATGTGGTATATTGATGGAGTCATTTCTTCATCTTTGTAACCCATTTCTTTGTAGGCGTGATAAAACATGATGTCTACTGAGCTTCCAGTATCGACCAAAGTTCTATTTATCGTCCATTCTTTTTCATTTTCCCTTGATTCCCCTTTCTCCTTCCGTGCTGTTATAGTAATCACCAAAGGTAATGTATGATGTAAATTTTCTTTTGATATTTCGGCTGCAGTGAAGGTGATCTCTTGTTTTTCCCAATCTTTCAAGGGCGAATCCTCTTTTTCTGTTACAATCTTTTTTCCTTCATAATCTCGTTTATGTATTCTTCCTGTAATACTCTTATGGAATTTTTCAATCATTGTTTTTGTGATCAAGTTACATCCCATTTTTCTCCTTCAATCTTCTTCACAGTCCCTGTTTCTAGCGCATATGTAGTTGCAGGATTTCCCACACTACACCCCTTACTAGATTAAGCACAATTAAACCATTAAAAGATAACTACCTTTGAATTTGATTATTGATTTCTTTAAAGTGTTTACAAAGAAAATGAAAACAGAGCTCAAGAAGTTACAATCACTCTAAAGTTTCTCTCTCCTAACGACTTGCCTATCACTCCAAAAAGAACCCCCCCACTACAGATCTATTCATCCCTTTATATAGGGTTATGTACAATGGATGACAGCTAAGTTATCCTTTATTTTCGGGAATGACTCGCGAAGTGTCGCAAGTATATAAGTGTTCACCTTCGCGACACTTCTTTGCCTTCGTAAGATCTTCTCATGTTCTGGCTGTCGTTGTCATTTATTTACTTCCCTGCGACTCCTTCGTGACGCTGTTATTTACAAATCTTGCGAAGTATTGAGGTTGCGATATTCTGATCCTACAGATTCGTTGCTCGGACTTTTATGAAGATTTGATTTTAGATTAATAAAGAAAAATAATACGACAAACTATTAAAATTCGATTTTTGTTACCAAGGAGAGATGAATCTAGGGCTTTGGATTTCACTACTTCTAATGATGGTAAACTCAATAATTAAAACTTTGGCATAATACTCCCGACTTAACTCAAAACAATTTTCGAACTCAATCTCATGCTTTGGAAAATATAACGTTACAAGCTCTTTTTTTTATGACTTTAGTCAATATTCTAATGCCTAATCCTCCTTCGCTTATAAAAGAACGGTAGAAACTACCCAAACAATTGTTACGAAGCATGTAAAGAAGAGAGAATTTTTTAGACAATTTAAAACACAATATTGGAGTAAATATGCCAAAGAAATTTAAATACTAAATATTACCCATCAAAAATAGTTTCCTCCAAAACCCTAGGAAATAGATTTAGCTACTCATGGAGCAAAAATTGAAGAAAAATTCATTAATCATTGTATTGATAAAAATATAAATAAGCTTACAATGATTTTCAGTAATATGCGACCGTCACTGAGGGTCCTTTATTTTTAGACTGCTTGAAGAACGATATAGCGTTAGCTGTGTCGTTGTTCTTAAGACCGATTTCTGCGACTGCTCCTGGTGGTCCAAAGTTCTTGGTGTTCTTGAGTTGCAGCAGCAGGTGAAATTTTCTTCTTTTTTGATTTTCTCGACTCCTAGCTCTTTATTTCTCCTCCAAAGTATCCGTATGACCCCAAAACTCCTTGAATCCCCTTATATACACGACAGGATTATTGTAACTCCACGAAATCTCCCTTTTTTTTCATGCCACTCCACGGGATTTCTTCTCTCTTTTATCTTTCTTACGCATCTGTGGGTTGTCATAATCCCTTAATGATGGAAACTAATCGAATCCCAGTGTATACATTCCCTGTTTTTGCACGTATCTCCCAAATATACCACCCAGAAAAACCCGAGACTTCTTGTTTTAGATAACTACCGGAAATAAGAGATTCGATTCCTTTTGTTAGTAGCAAAACACGTCATTCTCCCTGCCTTGTCGCAACAGACTCACCACAGTCCCTTGCCGTGAAGAACTCCACTCAAAACTTGGCTTAAATCTTTCCCAGGAAGCCCGAGAAAAGTGTCCTCCCCTGTTTGAGCCAAACTCGATCACACAGCCCAATTTAATCGCTCCAAATGCCCATACTAAGCCTGTTTATCCCTAACAGGCCTAAATTAACCGAAATCCGTGATTGAGTCTCCTTAGATCACGTTAAAAATTGAATCCAAACTCTTCCAGGAGACTGTAAAGTTTTCCCGCCAAATTCTATTTTTTGAAATGTAGAAGATGAAGTGCCCCGATCCAAAACATGGGCGCCTTTATCAGCTGGGGTGTCTGGGGTGACCTTATCCAAAATGAGGGTGCCTTTATCACTTTTCTTCGGGGGTCCAAATAACACTTTTTGAGGTGCTTTTAGTAGTTTCTCGAGCAGCCATCTCTTACCTCTCATATTCACTTCTTTTCTTCAATTTCATCACTAAGGTTGCCATACTTTTCAGACAAAACTTTCATCACTAAAGCCGACATGACTTTCAGAGAAGAAGAAATAAAAGCAAATAATGAGAGATAATTCGCCTCCATTAGTAGTTGCACATGAAATGACACTTTAGCACTTTTAAAAAGACGTTTCCCTCTTCTTTTTCTCCAAAGTACCTAAAACTCAAAATCAAACAAAAGATACATAATTTACAAGAAAACATAACAAAGAAAGCATAAACAATAGATAAATATCAAGGTGTTTTAGACACCTATCAAATTCCCCCACACTTAGACTTTGCTAGTCCTCGAGCAAATCAAACTAAAATAATTTTTAATACATACAACTCCATCTCGTCGAGGATACGGTCACACTTAGCACGTATAACAAGCCTTTAAACCCCTAGGTGGCCCTAGTGGCCGAGTTATAGTCTCGGGAGGGTTTACCAGAGGTGTACCCACAAAACCTTTACTCCAAACCTTAGCTATTTACGAAGAACCTTGGAAGGCACTAAAGAATCTCCTTGGTTGGCATACTTATTGACTACAGGAGGAAGTACCCTGATGCGAAATTCCAATTGCTGTATACGAGTTTGCACTCAAGCATACTAAAATTCATATATAAGTGACAGAGCTCTACTCAGATAGTTACACTATGGACATCATAACCGGAGTCAAAAAATCACATGGATAGATTAAGAGATGGATATGGAAAAGCGTAGATGGTTTTGATGCCGACTAGGTGAACGGTGTTGCTCATATCTGTCCTCAAGGCCTTTTGCCAAATGAACCTATGAATCCTAGTGGATTGAGATACTGGTCTGGACTAATATCAACACAGCTTGGCATATACAAGGGAACCAGCGGTCGATAATCCTAATTCTAGATCAACTCGTCTGGCATATACAAGGGAACCATCGGTCGATTTATTCACTTAACTTTTTTTTTTATTTTAACAACATGATTAGATCTTGTGGATCCAAGCGCATGCTTCTTGTCAGCAGATTACATGGTAATTCCCGTGGATCCTGCGTTCCACGCTTGTTTAGGCGACGGAGACAGGGAGAACACACACATATTGCTATCCAAGTGTTAATTATTCCATTTGGTCTGATTGGTATGGTCTATTTTTTTCTTTTTCTTTTTCTTAGTAACTCAATCACTCTATTTCACCCTACCAGTGGTAACAACTTGAATCGTGAGCCCCTCCTATTCACTTAGAGAAACATAGTTTGAAAACAAAACAAAATAAAAACAGAAGTGAAAAGGACTCAACGAGATATGGTGAAACTACCATGTTATTTCTAACAACTGAGCTCTGTGCTTTTATGAATAGACTCTTTAGATGTTTCCATCTAATCAGATTGGTTCCTCAACTCCTACAACCAAAATGCTTCCATCCACTTAGATTGGTTAGTGCCATCCTTAATAAGCATAAATTTCTAGGCTCTGGAGTTTATTTATTCATATATTATTATTTTTTTATATATTTTTATTATTAAAAACTAACTAAAAGTTTTTCCCTCACCCCCACACTTAAACCTAACATTGTCCTCAATGTTTCAAAATAAAGTGCATTACCAAAAATAAAAGTAACAAGAGGAATAAAGAGGTAAGCCAGAAAGATAGTACCTGGATGAAGCGTAGCAATCCTTCCATGGGAGCAAGAAAGAAATAAAAACAAAAACAAAACTAATGTACAACAACGGGGGTCCTCCGAGAGGGACCTTAACATCACCATGTATGGGTTGCCTCCCAAAAAGCGCAAAGTTTAGTGTCTTCAGCCAGACGTTGTGACCCGTTCAGATTAATCCTGGTAGACAGGATCTCTCAGCTCCGATTCTTCTATTGCATGACTGGGTAACTCCAAGAATGGTTTCAACCGTTGACCGTTATCCTTGAAAGTTTCTCCGTTCTTCGGATTTTCAACTTCAACTGCACCATGAGGAAAAACAATTTTGACAAAATATGGTCCCGTCCACCGAGACCTCAATTTACCAGGGAAAAGATGTAGACGAGAATTGTAAAGGAGAACTTTCTGACCTGGTTCAAATGTCTTTCGAATAATTGATTTATCATGAAATATTTTGTTTTCTCCTTGTAAATTTTCGCACTCTGGTAAGAATCATTACGAATTTCTTCTAACTCATTGAGTTGCGATCTCACGGTTATCACCAAAGCGGTTGGTAGGTCAAAGTTTAGCCATTTAATGGCCCAATAAGCTCGGTGTTCTAATTCTACAGGCAAATGGCGGGCTTTACCGAAGACAAGTCTATACGGAGACATCCCAAGTGGAGTCTTAAAAGCGGTTCGGTAAGCCCACAAAGCTTATACTAAGCGCAAAGACCAATCTTTTCGGGTAGGGTTTACGGTCTTTTCTAAAATCTGTTTGATTTGCCTATTAGACACTTCAACTTGGCCACAAGTTTGTGGGTGGTAAGGTGTAGAAACCTTATGGGTAATGGAGTATTTCTTCATGAGCGCCTCGAAAGACCGGTTGCAAAAATGTGAACCTTCATCACTAATGATTGCTCTAGGCATACCAAATCGAGAGAAAATATTGTCTCTAACAAACTTAATCACAACGTGGCGATCATTTGTCTTGGTAGCGATTGCTTCAACCCACTTAGACACATAGTCAACAGCTAATAAGATGTAATAGTTGCCATAAGAATTGACAAAAGGACCCATAAAATCTATACCCCACACATCAAATATTTCTATTATTAGTATAGGACTAAGTGGCATCATATTACGTCGGGTCATCTTTCCTAACTTTTGACATCTATCACAACTTTGACAAAACAGGTGGGAGTCCTTAAACAGAGTTGGCCAATAAAGACCGTATTGCAAAACCTTCGCAGCTGTTTTCTTAGAACTAAAGTGACCCCCACAAGCTCCAGAATGACAAAAAGTCAAGACACTTGAGATTTCGTTGTCAGGAATACAACGACGGATGATTTGATCAGGGCAATATTTGAATAAGTACGGATCATCCCAGAAAAAGTATTTTACCTCAGACACAAGAATTTAGCTCTATCCTGTTTAGACCAATGGTTAGGCATTTGACCAGTTACCAAATAATTGACAATGTCTGCAAACCAGGGTAACAAAGAGATGGAAAATAATTGTTCATCAGGGAACGTGTCAAGGATCTGTTTCTCATCATCTCTAGTCTCATCAAGGATACGGGATAAATGGTCAGCTACTACATTTTTGGACCCTTTCTTATCACGAATATCTAGAGTAAATTCTTGGAACAATAATACCCATCTAATCAGCCGAGGTTTGGAGTCCTTCTTGGAAAGGAGATATTTGAGTGCTGCATGATCAGAATACACTATGACCTTAGACCCTAGGAGATATGATCTAAATTTCTCCAAAGCAAAAACGATGGCCAACATTTCTTTCTCAGTGGTTGTGTAGTTCAACTAGGCATCGTTTAGGGTCCTACTAGCATAATAAATCACACTAGGTGCTTTATCACGTCGTTGGCCAAGGACAGCACCAACCGCATAATCGGACGCATCACACATAAGTTCAAATGGGAGGTCCCAATTGGGTGGTTGGATGATAGGGGCAGAAGTCAACAATGATTTTAGCTTCTCAAAAGCCGCAACGCAGGCTTCATCAAATACAAAGGCAATATCTTTAGCAAGTAGGTTCGACAGAGGTAAGGCAATCTTGCTAAAGTCTTTGATGAAACGACGATAAAATCCAATATGGCCAAGGAAAGATCTAACATCGGTTACATTCTTAGGTGGTCTTAATTTCGAAATTAGTTCAACTTTGCCTTTATCAACTTCTATTCCCTTAGAGGACACCACATGTCCTAACACTATTCCAGATTTAACCATAAAATGACACTTTTCCCAATTAAGGACTAAGTTCTTTTCTTTACAACGCTCTAGAACTAGTGTAAGGTGGTGCAAGCATTCATCGAATGAGGATCCAAAAACCGAAAAATCATCCATAAAGACCTCGAGAAATCGCTCAACCATGTCCGAAAAGATACTTAGCATGCAACGTTGGAATGTTGCGGGTGCATTACACAACCCAAAAGGCATACGCTGTAAGCAAAAGTACCAAATGGACATGTGAAGGTTGTTTTCTCCTGGTCCTTGGTCTTATAGGGATTTGGTTATAACCAGAGTATCCATCTAGGAAACCATAATGGCTGTGGCCAGCTAATCTTTCTAACATCAGTCGATGAATGGTAGAGGAAAGTGGTCTTTCTAGTTCTTTGAGTTCAGCTTACGGTAGTCTATACAAACTCTCCACCCGGTAGTAACACGGGTAGGGATCAGTTCATTATTCTCATTCGCAACTACAGTAATCCCAGACTTCTTTGGGACAACCTGGACAGGACTGACCCATTTACTATCAGATATGGGGTATATGATACCCGCATCTAATAACTTAAGCACCTCTGTGCGGAAAACTTCCTTCATATTAGGATTCAAACGTCTCTGCATTTCTCTTGAGGTTTTGGCACCTTCTTCTAGGTAGATGTGGTGCATACAATCAGCAGGACTAATTCCTTTCAAATCTGCTATAGTCCACCCTATCGTAGTATTGTGCTTACGGAGAACACTAACTAGTCTACTTCCGATCGGCTCTAAGTCAGAAGCAATTATGGCAGGAAGAGTATTCTCATTACCAAAAAAAAAACATATTTCAGTGTATCTGGTAGCGGCTTTAATTCAAGGGTGGGTGGTTTAACTGATGATGGGAGGGGTTTATCTATTTTTGGCGGAAGAGGTTCTGGTTTACGCTGCCATTTTCCATAATCCATTACTAGCGCAGAATCTAACAACGCATTAACTTCTTCAAAATGACTATCCTCATCATAGTAGGCTCCAAAATGGGCCAAGCACGCCTCTAAAGGATCACTATGTTGTATGTATATAACAATTAATCACACAGAGATGATAAGTTTTGGTGTTAACACCTCCTAAATCTGAGATTCAGGCCAAATCGCTTTAAAAGACACGACCACAAATTCTATTTCATTAATAATGTTATATCTGAGAAGATAAGCTTCTCTTACAACTTATACCCAATGATAATTCCCTAATGATCACCCAGTGGGTGTAAGACACGTGTTCGAGAATTAATGGACAGAAGGGGAAAATACTTAGGCACCCAGTTGACTCGATCAGGGCAGCCTACAGGGGTGCTCAACATGAAAAAGGGATAACAAGAAGGGCTGCTAAACTGTAGTATGCAACATTGCCTCCTCCTGAAGAATGTCCTTGTCCTCAAGGGCAAATCGTGGATAATGAGCACGGATGTTCGAGACGGCTTCCCAAGTAGCCTCCTCAGCTGAGGAGTGTGTCCATTGGATCAAAACCTGTCGCACCTGTTGTTGCCCAATAAGTGTAGTGCGTGACTGTAACACCTTTTCAGGTACCATGATGATAGCTCCAGCATGATCCACAATAGGTAAGACAGGTGAAGGAGTGTGCTTGATGCCGATATGCTTCTTTAATTGTGATACATGGAATACAGGATGGATGCGTGAACTAGAGGGCAACTCTAATTTGTAAGCCACAGTACCCACCTTTTGCAGCACCTTAAAGGGTCCATAGAACTTAGCAGAAAGTTTAAAGTTCTTCCTTAGGGAAACAGAGGCCTGTCTGTAGGGTTGAAGCCGCAAATAAACCAAATCCCCCACTTGAAAAGATCTGTCCACCCTTGAAGCATCAGCATATAACTTCATACGTTCTTGAGCCTTGTGTAGTGACTCCTTTAGCAGATCCAGCATGACTGCCCTGTCTTTCAGATAAGTTTCCACTGCAACTACAGATGTGGTAACAGTAATAGGAAAAGCCATGTGTGGAGGGATATACCCATATAATGCTTGAAATGGGGACATTTTCAAACCTCTGTGGAAGCTAGTATTATACCACCACTCAGCCAGGGATAGCCATTGACTCCAACTGCTTGGTTTGTGTCCACAGATGCATCTTAAGTAATTCTCTAAACATGCATTAACTCTTTCAGTCTGTCCATCTGTCTGAGGATGATATGCAGTGCTCAAGTTTAAGCTAGTCCCCAGAGCTGTGAATAAGGCCTGCCAGAATTGACTTGTGAAGACTTTGTCTCTGTCAGACACTATAGATGAAGGCAATCCATGTAGCTTGAACACATTAGTGAGGAAGGCTTGAGACACAGAAGCAGCAGTATAAGGATGTTGCAGAGCCATGAAGTGAGCATACTTGGTTAACCTGTCAACTACTACCATAATAACAGTCTTCCGGTTGCTGACAGGTAAGCCATCAATGAAATCCATAGTGATGTGCTGCCAAGCGTGCTCGGGAATTGGTAATGGTTGCAGCAACCCAGCGGCATTGGTGTGATCACTCTTGTTCCTTTGGCACGTTTCACAATGGGACACAAAGAGTAATATATCTTTGAGCATGCCTTGCCAGTAAAAATGGGACTTTGCTCTGACATATGTGGCCTGCATACCAGAATGACCACCAATGGCAGAGGCATGTAGTGAGTGTATAATATTGTCTCTGATATTGCCGCCAGAGCCAATGTAGATTCTGGATTTGTATCGCAGAATGCCTTCCTTGTAGGTGAAATTTGCTACACTATTAGCATTGATGAGTAGCTGAGAGATAAGCTGCTCTGCCTTGTGGTCTTGTGCATAACTGAGAGTGACATCCTGTATCCAAGATGGAGTAGAGAGGGATAATGAATTACAAGAAGCATTAGGTCTTCTAGAAAGTGCATCAAAGAACGACATTCTCTCAACCCTTTTTATACCGAATTTCATAGTCAAAATCCAAATAACTTGATAAGCCATCTTTGTTGGAGAGCAGATATTCTTAAAGGAAGAACTCAATACTTTGATGGTCAGTTTTATGATAAATTTGGCACCTTGTAAATAATGTCTCCATCTTTGAACAAAGAAGGACAATAGCTAGAAATTCCTTCTCATAAGTAGATAGTGCTCTTGCTCTTGGACCTAATGGCTTCTTTGAAAGTAAGCAATTGGTTTCCTTCTTGAGTCAATACATCACCAACACATAAGTCACTAGCATCACTTTCCACCACAAATTGCTTAGTAAAGTCGGGGAGAGCGAGCAGAGTGTTGCTCATTGCCGACCTGAGCTTTTCAAATGCCATAGTTCTTTGCACGATTCCAAATAAATGAATTCTTCCTAAGTAAGTCAGAGAGAGGCTTGCTAATAGCACCATATCCTTGCACAAATTTCCTGTAGTATCCAGTTAGGCCAAGAAAGCCTCTCAGCTCTTTTATGTTTTTGAGAAGTGGCCAAGTCTGCATGCAAGAAATCTTTGTAGGATCAGCACACACTCCAGCAGGTGTAATGATGTGTCCCAAATACTCCAAGGAAGATTGGCCAAAACTGCATTTAGACAGCTTGGAAAACAGCTGGTGTTGTCTCAGTAAGGAAAAAACAATTCTGAGATGCTCTAAGTGCTCAGTCATACTGGAACTGTAAATGATGATGTCATCAAAGAATACCAAGACAAATTTCCTCAAAAATGGTTGAAAGATGTCATTCATTAAGGCTTGAAATGTGGCTGAAGCATTGGTGAGGCCAAATGGCATGACCTTGAACTCATAATGGCCCTGATGAGTCCTAAATGCGGTTTGAAAATGTCCGAATCACTTACTCGAATTTGGTGATAGCCAGCTCTAAGATCAATTTTGGATAACACCTGAAATCCTTGAAGTTCATCCAACAGCTCATCAACAATAGGAATAGGAAATTTATCCTTAATGGTAATACTATTAAGTTTCCTATAATCCACACAGAATCTCCATGAATTATCCTTTTTCCTGACCAATAGTATGGGAGATGCAAATGGGCTGTGACTTGGTTGAATGATCCCAGAGTGCAGCATTTCTTGAATCAACTGTTCAACTACCCCTTTCTGCACATATGGGCATTTGTATGCTCTTTGATTGACAGGATTGGAGTTGGCTTGTAATGGAATTTTGTGATCCAAACTCCTTTGTGGTGGAAGTGAAGTGGGTTCTTGGAAAATATCATTGAATTCGTGTAATAAGGGTTGTAAAACATCAGGAGTTGGTGGAGGTGGTGATGGTGCAGAAATGGAAAATAATTGGGCCGCCAAACCATGAGAGTGTTTGTAAAAGTACTTTTTGATGGCTGTACTACTCATCATTAAGAATGAGTGTTTTGGGATAGTGCCTTTCAAAGTAATATGTTGGTTATTGTAACGAAAGGAAATAGTGAGTTTTGCAAAGTTGAAGACAACATCACCTAATTTCTGAAGCCAGTCTGCGCCAAGTACTATATCACATCCCCCAATGGGAGTATTCGCAAGTCTTCCCTAAATGTGTGTCCCTGCATACTCCACTGTAGTTGTGGACAAATACCTGAACTGACTGTTCGTGCTCCATTAGCAACAGTAACCATCATTGGTGGAGTTGGTGCAATTGAACAATCAAGTGAAGAAGCTAAAGCACTGTCTATGAAGCTGGTTGTGCTGCCCGTGTCAACCAGAATAGATACTGTTTTCTTGTTAAGGAGGCCAAGAATCCTGATAGTATCTCCAGTGGCATGGCCTGTGAGAGCATGGAGAGAAACTTCAACATCAGAGTGTACTGGGGACTCATGTGCTTCCTCAAAGATTTCTTCCTCCTCTTCAGCAGCCTGTGATTCAGTGGTGTCCATATGGACCATGTAAAGTTTTTGCTTCCCTTTACAAAAGTGACCAGGTCGATAGACAACATCACAATTGTAGCATAATCCTTGTGCTCTTCTTTTATCCATCTCCTCCTTTGTGAGTCTCTTAATAACTGGTGTTGGAGGATTAGGCTTTATAGTGGGAGTGAAAAAAGTCTTTGGAGTGCTATTAGCTGATTTAGGTGAGCTAAGAATTGATTTAGGAGACACGGGTGTAGGAAGGTATTGTCTATGATTGTTATACGATGAGTTGAAAGTTTTGTTAAATGGTTTAGTACCTGAGTGTGTGTAGAGAAGTTTTTGCTCTTGTAGTCGTGCCAATGAAAAAGCATCAGCTAAGGTTTGTGGATGAAACATAGACACAGACCTACCAATATCTTCCTTTAAACCACTAAGAAAACTCATGAAAAAATAAGATTCGCTCAGTGAAGGATTCATACGAGACATTAGAGCTTTGAGTGACTCAAATTCCTCATAATAATCATCCACAGAAGAACTTTGGACCAATTTGTTGAAGCTGCCCACAAAATTTTCCTCAACAGGATTTTCAAATCGAGCACATAAATGGTGAGATAGATCAGCCCAATGTCTGAATACGGTTAATTTGAAAATTCAAGAACCATTTTTCGGCCTTACCCTCGAGATAAATAGCGGCGATGATGTCAACCTTCCTGTGCTCTTCAATGTCATTGAGTTGAAAGTATCGTTCACTCTTTTGGATCCAGCCTCTGGGGTTATCTCCGTTGAAACGCGGGAAATCCAACTTTGGCAGACGATGATGGTGATTTATAAAGTGAGACTGAGGTTGATGGAATATGTGAGTAGTATCACCACCATCTTCATGAGCTCCCCCCCCATCCTCAGAACGATTTGGATGTATTGGTCTACTGAACAACTGAATGAGACTGCGGTTGTTATCCTGTAAGGCATATTTGAAGCTTGCTTTCACTGTGTCGATTTGACTAGTAAGATTTGAAGAGAGGGTTTGGAAATCCGATCGAAGTTGATTGATAGCAGCGGCGTTCGCAGCAGCTTTGTTTGTAACCTCTTTGAGAGTCATTGCAGATCAGAAAAAAATTTGGTGGATGGATAGAACGGCTCTGATGCCAATTGTTGTATGTATACAACAATTAATCACACAGAGATGATAAGTTTTGGTGTTAACACCTCCTAAATCTGAGATTCAGGCCAAATCTGGCTTTAAGAAGCACAGCCACAAATTCTATTTCATTAATAATGTTATATCTGAGAAGATAAGCTTCTCTTACAACTTATACCCAATGATAATTCCCTAATGATCACCCAGTGGGTGTAAGACACGTGTTCGAGAATTAATGGACAGAAGGGAAAATACTTAGGCACCCAATTGACTCGATCAGGGCAGCCTACAGGGGTGCTCAACATGAAAAAGGGATAACAAGAAGGGCTGCTAAACTGTAGTATGCAACACACTAACACTATTTGTGGTAAAAGTATTCTCGACTAGAGAGTCAATCATGCATATAGACTCATAGTGTTCAGGATCCGGTGGGGCATGTAACGCCTTGAAAACGTTCACAGAGATTTTCTGATTCCCAAAGGAAAATTCTACTAGGCAAGTTTGACAATGTATGACTGCATTTGCAGTGGCTAGAAACGGACGACCTAGGATGATTGGGATATTGATATCTTGGCTAGAGACAGGTTGGGTGTCCAAAATTACAAAGTCAACTGGATAGATAAAGTTTTCTACCTGAACCAAAACGTCCTCAATAATTCCAGAGGGATTTTGGTGACCTATCGGCTAAGCGTAGTGTTATCTAGTTGGTTTCATCTCCACCTAGCCCAACTTGTTCATATCACAGGAGAACGGTAAAAGATTCACACTAGCCCCAAGATCTAATAGAGCATTGTTTATCGTTTGGGTACCTATGACACATGTGATGATGGGACAACCTGGGATCTTTAAATTTGATTTGGGTACTTTTGTGAGATTATGGAACTAACTTGTTGGGTTAAGAATGCCTTTTCCGGACACTCGCATCTCTCTTGACGGTGCACATTTCTTTTAGGAACTTGGCCATAGCCAGGTACATGTTTTATTGCATCTAATAAGGTAGGTTGACCTTAACTTGCTTAAAGATGTCTAGGATTTCGACATACGTACTAGGCTTTTTCTTAGCGAGTCTTTGAGGAAATGGTGCGGGAGGTACGCACACCTGTCTCGGGATATCTTCCTCACTTGGAATCTTAGCACACTCGGGCCCATTAGGGTCTTTGGACGAGATTTGGTCAACTTGAGGTCTCTTGGTGGACTACTATCCTTAGGTGATTCTACAAGTTTTCTAGAGTTTTACCACTCCTAAGGGTGATAAGCGCTTTGACATGTTCATTGTGTTTTAGAACCACCCACCCATTAACCTGGTTCAATCCTTTCGGATTTGGAGTTGTTTGGATAGGAAATTTCCCATTCTCCCTATCATTTAACCGGTTCGAAAGCTGACTTATTTGAGTCTCTAGGTTGGCAATAACCCGGTCACTGCTTTGTTGATTACGCTGACTCGTAAGGACAAAGTCGTCAAGCTTTTGACTTAAATGGTTGATATTTTGAGTAGTATCTGTAGGATCGTAATATCGCAACAAACAAGGTTCGCGGGATTAATAAACGACAGCATCGCGAAGGAGTCGCAGGAGCTAAAATAAACAACGCAATGAATAACGACAGACAAAACATAAAGAAGACATGAGACCTGGCGAGGGTTAAGAAGTGTCGCGAGAGGCTGATGTTTGTGCATCTGCGACACTTCGCGAGACATTCCCAGAAAATAAAGGGTAGCTTAGTTTGTCATCCACTATGTATTACCCTATATAAAGGGCTAAATGGATCATTAAAGAGAGAGATCTCTTTGGAGTTGTTGGGCAAGTCATTAGGAGAGAAAAGTTTAAGAGGGTATTAATTTCTAAGTGTAATTCTATTTCCTTGTGTAAACAGTTCATGGATTCAATCAATAAATATTCTTGATCTTACATCTTTCAATGGGTTAATTAAGTAAAATCGAGTAAGGGGTGTAGTGTGGGAAATCCCGCTCTACTACATATCGCTAGAAACAGAGGACCGAGCGAGAGATTGATGTAGAAATTGGAAAGAATTTGGATTAACAGAGAAAAGATTTGGAAAAGATACTCAAGAATTCATTGAAAAAGAAAGATGGCTAGAAGAAGAAATGTACAAGAGCAACCAACGATTGTAAGAAGAAGTGGGAGACTTGCTGGAGAAAGGAGGAATGAAACAGGAGAATCGTCAAGGATGAATATGAGAGATGATGGAGAAGATCAAAACCAGCCACCGATCTCCCCAGTAACAAACGCGGCTGTGGATTATGATAGAGTAAGTGTACATACTTGGAGGTCCGATTCTGAAGACGAGAGGGAAGAGGAGCAGCAGCTGGAGAACAATGGACAAGGAGGAGGCGAGCAAGGGATGAATGGAGAAATGAATCCCGGAAACGAAGAAATGGCAGCGTTAGAAAGATTGAGACAAACAATACACGAAGAGAGACGACTAGAGCGGAGGAGCGAGCAAACTTGACAAGACAAAATCATGAATTGAGGATGGAAAATATGAGATTGCAAAGTAGGAGATCTAGAAGTAGCGTGAGATCAAGTTCAAGATCGAATAGAGAAGAAAGAAGGAGAGTTTTGCCAACAGAAAGTACAGGAAGAAACACAAGATCCGAGTACGAGCATGGCGAGAGAAGGGGAAATAGAAGATCGTTATATTCTCAGCCCAAAAATCTTCAAAATGAGCGGAATAGGGAAAATCAAGGAAACATGCAACTCAAGAACCGAATGACCCAGTGCTTTGAAGGGAGAATAATCTTGCGGAGAGAAGAATTGAGAAGAAACCGAGATCGAGGATGACATTGAGAGACACTACATTGAACAAAGCGCGGCTAGCTCGCGAGAAAAGGGTAAGAGCGAAATGGAAAACCAAGAGATGGAAGAGGCAATCGGCGAATAACCATGACAACAGCGAAAGAAGAAGGGAACAAAATCGTACCAATAGAAATATTAATGAAGAGTATGAGAGGGTGCGAGATGAGAGGCGAGAGACAATGCAAGAAGAGAACAACCGATATAATGGTGTGCGAATTGACGAAAGAAACGAAGAAGAGCGTCGCGAGGAAAGAAGAGGAGAAAATAACGAGCGGGAAGGTCAAAATAGGCACGAAAAAGAAGGAGAGAAGCGAGTTAAAAAAATAAGTGAGAATCAAACTACGAGGCAAATGAACAAATCTTAAGAGAAGCTCAATTTGAAATGAGAGGATTCTTGAATAGTAGAAGGGAAGGAGGAAGGAGACAGGTTAGATGAAGCCATCGCAGAGGCCGCGAAGAATCCCTTCACGCTAGAAATGCAGATGGGAGGAATACCTCCTAAGTGCAATCTACTGCGTTAACCAACATCTTTGATGGAACAACACATGTATTGGTACAACATATCAAGGCTTATATGAGATGTATGTTACGGTGGGAGAACCATGATGCTATACTATGCAAATATTTCGCGTCAAGTCTAATAGGAGAAGCACTAAAATGGTTCGAAGGTCTGCCAAGAAACACAATCACATCATTTAACCATTTACAAGCCACATTCCCAGGAGCATACATAAGTAACAGCTCTTGTGACCCGGTATTGAAGATGTATTCGGGTTGAAACAAAGGGTTGGCGAGAGCTTAAGGCAATTGACAATAAGATGGAGAACCATGTGTAGCGAAATGGCGGGGACGGGTTGAGAAAGATATCTCATCCTCTCATTTGTAAATGCTCTCTTTAAGACTAACTTGTTGTACATTCAAATTTTAGAATCAAAAATACAATCACGATGGCGAAACTACGAGAGTTACGGGAAGAATATATTGCCTTAGAAGAAAGACGAATGAAATGAATTCTTATCCAATCGCGAACACAAGCTCGAATGCTGCGAACGCAAGTTTGTTGCCTCAATTCATCAATACGATGGCGAGTACTTGCAAGGACAAGAAGTAAGGAAAGGCGTGAGGGACAGCGAAAGATGGTAGCCATGGGGAGCCACGATCAAGAGGAATTTGAACGAGAAAGGAACTATTACAACCGTAATGGCAATAATAAGATTCAGAGGCTAGATCATGTGCAAGAAACATACGGTGGACGAAGGCAAAACAACCGTGGAGGGCAGAGAAGTCGCAGAATAGTATGGGAAGAGATTAAGATGCCTCCACGGAATGCTAGTGTGGAAAAGATCCGGGAAGCTATACTTGTGATGGAAAATGTACCGGCACCTTGGAACGTGGGAATGGAACCACCGCTGGGCGATAGAAGTCATGAATTTTGTTCTTACCATCGCTTCCATGGGCATCAAACAAACGATTGTAGAAACATAAAGAGAATTATTCTCGGGATGATTGATCGGGGAAGCTAAATCACTTTCTAAAGGGAGAAAAACAGGCCGGACAATACCACCACCACCGAGAGATGCACGAGACAGTGTCGGCGAAAGGAAAGGAAACATTTGTTATAGAAGTTGGAACAAAAGCTAAAAATTTGAATTGCAACTCTATCATCCACTCTATCGCACAATCGAAGATTTTCATGACAGCGTGCTCAGTAGAGTCTTTTGCGAGAGATGCTAATGATAAAGAAATAATGAGCACAGCGAGAACAGCCTGATTAGAAAAGTGGCAGTCAAGACCATTTCTTTCTCTGCAGATGAAGTGCCAAAAGGAAGAGAAACACATGATAGCCCATTGGTTGTGAAACTAGAGATTAACCCAAACCAGGTTGATGGAGAAGATGATGAGGCGAGGAAGCTTGCTGCCGGGCGATCAACAGAATCTTAATCGACAATGGAAGTTCGGTGAATATTCTCTTCTACCATACTTACAAGACGATGGGAGGAAAAGATGAGGATTTGATCCCTCGACATACAAGATATACGGCTTTAATGGCACTGCAAACAAACCAAAGGGAGAAGTTCACATGAGAATACCTCTACAAGGATTATCAAGCGATATTTTATTCTCAGAAGTTGACGTGGAATCTCCATATAATGCGCTGATTGGGAGGCCATGGCTTCATGAAATCTTGGGAGTTGCATCAACATATCATCAATGTATAAAATTTCCACATCCAAATGGCATTGGTATTATACGGGGAGATTGGAAGGAGTCGAACAATGTCATGAGGTCGATGTAGAAAGCTGCGAAGAAAGAAATACCAAAAGAAAAGGTTGGAAGCAACATGTGAGAGATGAGCAGAGAAAAGAAAAATTGATGGTGGATGCTATAGAAGTAAGGACTGAACATATCTCGCGAGGAGAATGCCTAGAGACTGTGGATACCGTCGAAATCGGTTAGGATCTCTCAAATATCCGAAATGGGAATCACGTGGAAATATTATTAATAAGGGAAATTATTATTATTATCGGAAGCCGCCACCCAACTTAGGGAGTTGGGACCCAAAATAAGACTTGGTCCAAAAACAGAGAAAAGTCCGGGAATCAAGATACGAGCTAGGAAGGTGTGAGGCACCTAGCCCGTCCAATCCGAAAATTGGCCTCTACTTTATAATTGGGATTTTAGGGTTCTAATATGCTTTAACAAATAATGAAATAAATATATAAAATTATAAAAGCTAATTAAATTATTAATCTAATAAACAGTGCACCAAATCCAGAATATGGTTACTGTGCACAAGCCAAAGATGTGGACCAAACCAAATGCTATTCGTATGCAGTACCTTGTCCTCTATTGAATAACGAGTACACAACCTGACACGTGATCGTATTCTCATAAAACATGAACAAGATTGTTGTATCCAACTTTAGAATGAGTCACAGAACATAAGAAAATCATTAGTTCGAAAGAAAGTTGTAAATAATGATAGAGAATGAATCGACAAACAAACTTTCTTAATGATTATCACTATCGGCACACTGGTACCAATACTTTGAAATTAATAGCACTAACCTGTTTTCGCCAGCAGGGGATCGTGATGTTACTTAGATTAATTGAGAAAGATCAACAATGTTGCCGTGTATCGTATCCGAGCACCAAATAATTATCGACTTTTCCTCTATAATTTTCCTCCTAGATTTCTGCCAAAAATTTCCCTCCACCGTTTTTCTACTAAATTTTCTATCCAAATTGCCTCCCAATTTTTCTCCTAGGTTTCTATCGAATTTTTCCTCCCTAATTTTGTTTCCTCCGAAAAATTCTTCTAAAGCTTTTCTACTAGATTTTCCCCAAAATTTTTCCTCCTAGGTTTTCTCCCCCTTTCTCGAGAATTAGCTAGCTATTTATAGTTTTTCCCATTAACTATGACCCTTAGATTAAATGATTTAGATCGGACCGCTCACATTAAAAACCTAGATATCATTTCCCATTTTAAAAATATTATTTCTCATATTTTAAATATTAACCAATATTATTACCAATAATTCAATATTTTCCAATTAATCCTAGGAGTTTTGTTAAATGGAAAGACTTGGGAACAAAGCTAGAAGGGATGTCGACATTTTGTACTCATTTTATAGTCGGGTGGACAGTCTAATTTTGGTATAGGAAACGAATGGGACTTTGGGCACTAATGGGTATACTGTTTGGGTGGACTTAGTGGATACATAAGTGTGGCTAGTGCTATTTTTGATCGGTGGGCACTGGGCACCTATGCCAAAGTTGACATATTTAGTAAGGATGGAAACTAAACTCCATATGCCTAAGTGCGTCATTAGGCTAGCATAGACGGGCTGATTTGATAGTGGACTCCGGCTCACCAAATGTAATTATTTAGGACCACTTCGGATACGATACTGCGGC
Source organism: Papaver armeniacum (assembly GCA_023531295.1). NCBI lineage: Eukaryota > Viridiplantae > Streptophyta > Magnoliopsida > Ranunculales > Papaveraceae > Papaver > Papaver armeniacum. Next base: position 966,323 of record JAJJWW010018709.1, on the reverse strand, counting down.
AACATTTGCTATTTATGTGCAAAATTGGGGTGTCTACAGTTGCCCCTCTTTGGCAGAGGTTTGCGTGCAACTGAATGCCAAAGACATACACCCCAATTTTGCACGAGTTCAAACACTTTGTTGGATTCCTCACTTATAAATTATCCAGAATGACACTAAAAAGTTCATCCGGATTATTTCTAAGTATTTTAATTTTGCACTAGTACATATCCTCATGATAGAGATCATGACGAGGCGGTACTTGTGCTATACCAACTATTACGAAAACAAGTTGCGGTTTATTACATTAATTCTTCTAACCACATGCTACGTCATCTCATCGATTGCATCGTCTGAGTAGCGGCTCTTCAATCTTCTGACTTTGCTCAAATATTTTCATCATCTCTTGTCCTTTCTACGATCCGTATGGAGCATTAGATAAATAATTTGCTCCGAGCATTCTTGATTGCCACAATCCTTATGAAGAAAGTACACCTTCACTTTCATTTCCTCTTTGAGCTTTGCGTCCAAAATCTGGGGAAACCCTGTAATTGATGACCTTGCAAAAGAGCTATTAGTAGCACATGTTCCTAATACTATATTTTATTTATTTTTCATTTTTTCATTTTTTTGATTTTTTTTTTTAAATTATTATATATATTTTTTTATTCAGAAACAAATTCTAGAAAATAATTTTCAAAAACAAAATACTCAATATATACAAAGGTTTAGGAATCCTGACCGCCACGTGTCTCGATAGATGCCACCAAAATATTACCGTCCACACCAAATTTTCAAATCATCAATTATCCTGTATCTCCCTATTATTAACTTCATCATTTGGCTTCAAATTGTAAAAACGATTCACGATCTTGCTGCTTTCCGGAGATGACGTTCGATGCTTCAAATCTTCAACTTTCTCCACGCGACTCTTCTTTTCCTCCATCTCTTTTAAGTGCTACTCAATTTTCCCAAGTGGCTGTTTAATAACCATTTTTTTTCTCTTTTTTTTTTCATTCTCTTTTTTTTTTTTTTTTTTTTTTTAATTTTTTCATTTTTTTTTTTCATTTTTCATTTTTTTTTTTTCATTTTTTTTCATTTTTTTTTTTTTTTTAACCTACCCGTTTGGACGTCCGTTGCTCATAAAACTTTAGGAGATGACTTACAGGACTAATGATGACTTACAAATGGACTGACATATCTCTCTCTAAGACTAAAAGACTTTCAACACAATAAAGAGTAATACTCTAATGACACGGGCCGAGTATGATGATGGCGGTGCCCACAAAACAATTCTTGATTTTTTTTTTTTTTTTTTTTTTTTTCTGATGGACTGACTGAAGGGGGCCAAACATGGTGATGACTCTGCCCCTAGACTATGACACTATGAGAGAGATATTGGAATTCTAAAAAAATTCTCCTTAAGTTTTATGAGCGTTCGCCGCCCTTAGATAGATTTGTGCACTTACCTAGATATGGTATTTCTTGGGTCGAGTAACACTTACTGGGCCTGGATCATGTTGGATGCCCCGATCAAATGGTTGAAAAATTCTTCTATTTTGTATGATTCTTGGATCTTCTCGAAATTCTGCTTGCTTCATCTTCTTGAACTTTATCTCTGAAAAATCATTCATTACCTTCTGATTAACTGCACTCTTAAACCTTATACTCGGAAAATCATTCATTGTCTTGATGAGTTGCTTTCTTGAACCTCATCTTTGGGAAAATCAATTATTGCCATGTGATTAATTGCTTTGTTGAACTTTTTCTTTGGGAACATCATTTGTTGTCTTCTGATTAATATCTTTCTTGAACTTTGTGCTTGGAAAATTATTCATTACCTTCTGGTTAATTGTTTCCTTGAACCATATGCTCCGATTATTATTCATTGTCTTCTCGAATCTTATGCTGTGAAAATCATTCACTTCCTTCTTTATGCTGGGAATATCATTCTTTTCCTTCTGATTAGTTGCACCATCATTTTTCAAAAATAACACGTCCTTGTAAGAAACCATTTTCTTAGGTAGAGGATTTGTCGTCTTGCCTTTATTCGGTGGAAAAATCTCATCTTCATGTGTTTTGAATCTCTTTTCCTTCTTATCATTGGTCTTCAACAACCATTGCGGTCTTAATCATAGCGGTTTCTCTTCAATTAAATTCACTACTTCTCGCCATACGTATTGGCACATTCTTGCCTTTGTATCCACATTTTGGTCACATTCATCTTCTTTCTACGAGGTGCCCTTAAACATTGATTTTCCTTGTTTTGATTGACAAAATTTACTTTTTAGCCTCTGTTCGAGTTTTCTTTTTGGTGGTTCCACAGTCCCCACGGCTTGTCGGTGTTCCCAAACACTTTATTTATACCAAGTATGTTGTTTTCCAACCTTGCAAAACAAAATCTTTTTGGTTTTTAGTTTATTAAATTTTTTGGATTTTTTTGAAATATTTTGAAAATTGGAAATAAAAGAAGACTTATTTACAAATTCGGGTGATGTACCCTTAACTTAGTCGATTGACTCAACATAATGAGTTAGAGACTTACCTGACTCCGCCTCTATTGTTCTTACCACTTTTTGTTCATCCTCTTGTCTTACAGACTTCCATCTGAATGATGGTTGTGTGGGAGGCATAATTACGTCTTTATTCCGGAGATGAGGTGGCTTGTAAATGGTTCTGTTTCTTGCTACATTTTGAACCTCATCACCATCCTCAGTTTTAAACGGATTCCACCTTGTAGATGAAGATTGCTTTGTTGCATGTACTGGATCAGCAGGCAAGATATCTGAGAGGTAAACTGGACTCGGCCGAGGTTGGACGGGATAAGACAAGATCTCTGAAATATGCACAGGCCTAACAGGTGAGGTCTGCTCTAGTAGAAGGTCAGAGATATGCACAGGCTCTGCTGGAAATCGGTTGGAATTTGGCACGTTCCTCGGTTGCTCGACTCCATAATAATCTATCATTAATTCAGACAAAATAACAGGACGATTAGTTGTTGAATTAAATGAGTTCTGATTTATACCGATTAAGTGAAGAGTTCCTGCTGATGTGGGCGGGCGATTCATTGCGTTTCTTTCTTGTAGATTGAGTCGGCTAAATTGGTAACTGGCACAGTATTCACTTGATTTTCATCTGTAAATGTGGCCCTTCCGCAATTATTCCCATTAAAGCCCTCTGGGTCGGTCAACCCGGTCATTCCGCTTTTGTGTCCAATGCATTTTCAATCTGTGAGCCCGCCTTCCATAAAGAGTGTAATGTTGGATGGTAGGATGATATCAGCCGGTTCCAATATTCATGGTTCAAACAATTCATTATAATATCTACCATCTCTTCTTCAGACAATTTCTCATCGAGATCTAATGCCTTGGTCCTCCAACGTGGAAAGAATTTTGTAAATGCCTCATTGACTTCTTGTTTGACCGCCTCTAAGTGTTTCCTGGTAAACTGAATTTCAGGGACCAACATAAACCGTCTCACAAACATATCGACCATATCCCGCCAATTCAAAACAAGATTTGGGTCTATCTTCATCAACCACTTCAAGGCCGTTCCAGTCAAACTCCTTTGGAACAATTGGACTAACAACCCATCATTAATACCCAGTGGCTTCAAGTACCCAACATACATTCGAATATGGGTTTTTGGGCACCCAGTTCCATCATATCTATCCATATCCGGAAATTTGAATCCAGGAGGTAAACGAATATCGGGATAAGGATATAGACCATGTATATCAATTGTATCCTCACCCATTTTCTGCAAGGTCCTTTCGATATTTTTGAGCCTCTGGGCTAATTGTCTTTCTTGTGTTGTGGTCTCATTCTTTTTAACCTCTTCATTATGATTATTTTTTTCATTTCCCAATCCAGCCCCGACATGTTTTCCTGTGGACTCAGCAAGAGTCAACTTCTTGATCTCGGCCTCCATCGAGTCTTCATATTCTGAGAACTTGGTATCCAACATCTGTTGGAATTGTTCGCGCAACCAAGACAATGCCCCAGTATCGATATTCATTTCAGATTCTTTGCTCGTGTTCCCTGTTTTCAAGGAAACAAAAGAATATATGGTAACACAATGGTGCTTATGTCTCGGATTTTGTGCAACAATGAATGCAATTTACAATGCACGTGCATGCAGGTTTCACTAAATCTTAGGTAGGCTTGGGCTACCTTAGCAAAATATACCTCAGACGTAGTTAGACTAGTCTTCTTAGGTACTGGGCTAAGACTTGTGGTGGTTCAGCTGGTAACTCCCATAAGGCCCAAGGCACGGGTTCAGCTTACTAGCCACTGGTTTTCCTAAGAATCGGACGTCGACGATGCAAAATGTAATGCAAAAGTGCAAATGGGTGCGTGCACGTGTGTGTGTGCAAATACCCAGAAGCAGTGTAAAATTAAAACCCTAAAATCCCAATTACGTTTCAAGTTAGATTCCAATCCCAGTGAAGTCGCCCTTTGTGGATACCGTCGAAATCGGTTAGGATCTCTCAAATATCCGAAATGGGAATCACGTGGAAATATTATTAATAAGGGAAATTATTATTATTATCGAAGCCGCCACCCAACTTAGGGAGTTGGGACCCAAAATAGCACTGGTCCAAAAACAGAGAAAGAGTCCGGGAATCAAGATACGAGCTAGGAAGGTGTGAGGCACCTAGCCCGTCCAATCCGAAAATTGGCCTCTACTTTATAATTGGGATTTTAGGGTTCTAATATGCTTTAACAAATAATGAAATAAATATATAAAATTATAAAAGCTAATTAAATTATTAATCTAATAAACAGTGCACCAAATCCAGAATATGGTTACTGTGCACAAGCCAAAGATGTGGACCAAACCAAATGCTATTCGTATGCAGTACCTTGTCCTCTATTGAATAACGAGTACACAACCTGACACGTGATCGTATTCTCATAAAACATGAACAAGATTGTTGTATCCAACTTTAGAATGAGTCACAGAACATAAGAAAATCATTAGTTCGAAAGAAAGTTGTAAATAATGATAGAGAATGAATCGACAAACAAACTTTCTTAATGATTATCACTATCGGCACACTGGTACCAATACTTTGAAATTAATAGCACTAACCTGTTTTCGCCAGCAGGGGATCGTGATGTTACTTAGATTAATTGAGAAAGATCAACAATGTTGCCGTGTATCGTATCCGAGCACCAAATAATTATCGACTTTTCCTCTATAATTTTCCTCCTAGATTTCTGCCAAAAATTTCCCTCCACCGTTTTTCTACTAAATTTTCTATCCAAATTGCCTCCCAATTTTTCTCCTAGGTTTCTATCGAATTTTTTCCTCCCTAATTTTGTTTCCTCCTAAAAATTCTTCTAAAGCTTTTCTACTAGATTTTCCCCAAAATTTTTCCTCCTGGAATCCTCCCCCTCAAGAATTAGCTAGCTATTTATAGTTTTTCCCATTAACTATGACCCTTAGATTAAATGATTTAGATCGGACCGCTCACATTAAAAACCTAGATATCATTTCCCATTTTAAAAATATTATTTCTCATATTTTAAATATTAACCAATATTATTACCAATAATTCAATATTTTCCAATTAATCTTAGGAGTTTTGTTAAATGGAAAGACTTGGGAACAAAGCTAGAAGGGATGTCGACATTTTGTACTCATTTTATAGTCGGGTGGACAGTCTAATTTTGGTATAGGAAACGAATGGGACTTTGGGCACTAATGGGTATACTGTTTGGGTGGACTTAGTGGATACATAAGTGTGGCTAGTGCTATTTTTGATCGGTGGGCACTGGGCACCTATGCCAAAGTTGACATATTTAGTAAGGATGGAAACTAAACTCCATATGCCTAAGTGCGTCATTAGGCTAGCATAGACGGGCTGATTTGATAGTGGACTCCGGCTCACCAAATGTAATTATTTAGGACCACTTCGGATACGATACTGCGGCAACATTTGCTATTTATGTGCAAAATTGGGGTGTCTACAGAGACAGGCGAATATCAGGATGATAACGAAGCAAAGGGTATGAAGAGCAAAAGGCATAAGAAGTGAATAATCAATAGAAAGATCAGCAATTGAAGTAATGATGTGAGAATCTACGAGTCAAGAATATATGAGAATTGACTAAATGAAAGTACAACAAATGAAAGGGAATTTTGCGAATATCTAGCAAACAAATATCAAAAATAATGAAACATGAATGATTGAATGATTTAACAAATATGAATGAGTAAAAGAATGGGACGAACCTTTATGGCGTACACCTAGTTCGCGAATAACATTTCGTAAGAGACAAATGTAAGACCTAAAGTGCGTCATATAAGGGGTATCTCTCAACATGGCTCAGGGGGAAGGTTACACCGCTCCTGAAGCTTGAGTCATGAAAATTTGGGGCCCATGAAAGCCTATCCGGGAGAGATACCTTGGATTCCCAACTATATAAGGTTATACCCTGGTTGGGCGACCGAGGGTCTCTTCCAAGGAGTCAGTGTATGCTCAAGGCGCCGAGGTACACGGTTGAGCCAGAGTGCCCGGATGGATGAACCTACCCTGGCCATTCTTGGCAAGTCTTGGCATATGTTGCACTCGCCCGAAGAAACTCCACTTAGGGTGCAGTCTCGTAACCATAAACCATATAGGTATAAGGGATAAGAGGCTGCGAAAACAACTGGTTGTTGTTAAGACCGGATGGGAGGAGCTAGTCTTGTATGGCCGATGTTTCGCCTCCTTGAAGGGGCAACCGGGAGATGATAAGGCGACGCTCTCCAATAGGGGAGTGTCAAAACAGACGCAAATGTCATAAGGCTATGTTTTCGCAAGAGAATTTAGGCTCGTCATATTTGTGCAATGATCCTGCAGAGGAATACTAACGCGAGGGTAAGGTGAGATCAATGGGTCTTTACACTAAAGTGTACGGACGTCCTGCGATTTCGTCGCATTACGGCAATGTCATGGGGCTATGTGTTCGCAAGGATATATAGGCCTGTCATATTGTCGCAACTAAAACATCCTGCAGAGGCAAAAATACTTGGAAAATGATAAGGCAAGATCAATGGGTCTTTACATGCAAGTGTAAAGACGTCCTGCGATTTTGTCGCAATAAAAGGTGGCAGGGGAAGACCTCTAATTAGGGAGGTCTAACTCGGAAGACCACACAAAATGATAAGGCGAGGTCAATGGGCCCTTGCTTGAAAAATGTAAGGGCGGCTTGCGACCTTGTCGCAATGAGAATAGATAACATACATTTATGAAGATAAGGCAAGGCAAGTAGAATTCTTGATTTATGAAGATACCTGCGACCTCGTCGCAACAATACATTTCAATAACAATAAAATTATTATTCAACCACATACATGATGACAATTAAAATCTTCCATCTGAAGATAAATAACGAGAGGCAAGTATGGGAATGGAAAAGATGGAATATTGTTATTCATCTTCTGATGCAAGAGTTATACATCAATAAGGTTAGCCAATTATATTACAAGGAAGAACTACCAAAAAAGGGGGTGAAGACTGAATTCAGGGGGGAAAAATCCAAGAAGTACACTATAATAAAGATACGAGAAATATACTGAGATATTACAGGCGTGAAAGAAACAAAAAGAGTTATCCCTTTGGTGATTCTTCTCCTTCATTTGATTCTTCGTTCTATTATTTTCATCGCCTTAATTTTCCCCTTCGCTAGCCTCACTATCGTAAAACATCTCGAGACAGGCAGATTCTCGGGAACCTTTTCGAGGAGCCGGGATATGAATGAAGAGGGATTTTGTGGTCTTTACAAACATACTCCATGGCTCCATTACGAAAACGAAGCTCGCATCATTACTAAAATTACATGCATCGTTTCAAATTGTTTCTTCAACTTGGAATACTTGTTATTACGAAGGGAGAGACTCTTGGCGAGCTGTTGTTTTTCGATTTGAGTTCTTCAATTCTCATTGGAAAATTCTGGCGAGTTGTTCTTTCTCTCGATTCAAGCTCTCTAATTCTAACACGAAGCCTCTTCTCGGATTCTGCAAATAAGTAACAACAAGTTAATAATTTACAAGCAATACTACGAAGTAAGAAGCAAAGAAGGTATAATAAGTAACCTTCTCTATCGTATATCATATCTTTAATCAAGGAAGTATGCTCGGCGTGAAGACTAACATCAACACCTAGGTTATTCCTGGCATTATCTAAAACTTTCGCAGCCCAGGCGAATTCATCAGAACTATTAATAACAAGAAGAGAGCGAACTTGCTCTTCTCGCTGCTTAAGCATGGTATTCTGATGAAGGAGATCATCTCGTTCGACTTGCACACCGAGAAGAGATTTGTGGAATTCTGCTAACGCCTGTGCACCTCTCTTAGTAATGCGATCGTTCTCATCTATGAGATCACTAATTTTCTTCCTTAAAATCTTGATTTTCTTCTCGGAATCAAGGTACATTCGTTTAAAGCGATTGGTTAAATTCAAACTAGATCTGTGTTCGATCTCTAAGAGATGATATTTGGATTGAAGATCCTTTAATGAAAGGAGGTTAGTTTTATTTGAGGAACTACTTAGAGATTGATTAAGGTGAGCGAGAAGAAGGTCATTATCCATAGGTTCGGGAAATGTATGGAGAAGAATAGCCTCATCGGAGAGATTATATACATCTGCGAAGGTAATAAGTTAGGTAGCAATATGCGACCGATAAGATAGAAATAATAAAAGAAGGAAAAATCTTATACCATAAAGTTCTTTGATTAGCGTTAAGAGTGGACACCCTATCCCTTTGAGAATCAAGTTCGGTATTTAACTTTTGAATTCTCTCATCTTTATCGCGAGATGACGCGACTTGATCTCTAATTCTCGAATCTTCTTGCTCAATTGCGAATTCTTCTTCTCAAGATTGTTGCGTCTTCTCTCGAGATCTGAGGCAACTACAAAGGAAGTTCTTCCAACCTATAAAAGAAGATAGAAAAATCATTAATATACATATATTTAAAAATTTAAAAAGGGAAATGTGACTGCATACGTACCAAAGATCCAAGTGCATTCAACAAGTCAGGAGACACGACTCTAGAAGCTCCATTGAAAGAATCATTGCCTTCTAGTAAAGCAAAGATTACACACATTTGCGAGAGTCCCACAAAGGGAAGCCAGGGGAGCATCTCCCATTCCTTGGAAAGAGTCTGAGAAGATGCTAGATAACCGATCCATAGGAGAACCGGCCAATGGAATCTCTTTAGCGAGAGAAAAATTCGAATCATGGTCATCTTCATCAGAAGATTCAGAGCTTGAGTTAGGGCGAGAAGAAGATTGAATCTTTCGCTTCTTAGTTAATGGAGCAGAAGATTTATTCTTGCGAACAGCGGTTTTGCCCTTTACTTTTGATCTTCGCGGCTCTGACTTCTTCAACCCCAACCTTCGCATACGGTTAAAGATAAGAAACAGAGGCAACAATATTGTTTCAAATAACAAAGGAAATGTCTCTTACTTCATCCGTAAGCGATCGAAGTATTGTCAGGGTACTCTCCAGCGGATTATCCTTGTATTTTCTTCTCAATTTGGTGATCTGAAAAACTTCACAAACTCAGCAAATATAAAAAGAAAATTACGAAAGCAAGATTTGAAGTAGAAAACATACCTCTTTATCCTTATCAGGCCATTTGAATTCCCAAGGATGATATCCTGCGAGGTTCGCAGGAAGAACGTGCGAGCCCGCGATATAAGGGCCATTTAAAATCAAGGGTACAACCCACCACTTCTCATCTTTGGAGTGGCGAGGAGTAGTATTATTGCCCGAATGCCAGTCAATATCTTGCATGAGCAATTTATCCTCAGGGACGTTATCCTTCTTCTTCAGGCGAATGCCCCAGCGAGATTTCGCATTCCGCATCTTTATCACTGAATAATTTTCAAAAAAGTTCTCTACAGTGTACTTCTCAGCAGCTATTTCCAAGTCTGCGAAATCGGGGTGTCTAACAGTACTAGGGTATAAAGATCCTTTGCCAGCACCACGATTCGCGAACTCAAGCATTAGGCGAATGCAATCGCCACTCAATTGATAAACAGCCCGAGAAAACTTTTCATGGGCCAAGATTTCATAAAATAAAGGCATCTCAGGATCGTACAAGGGAATGGGAAGTCCCCGAGAAGCGACCTAAGCGAGACTATAATCTTTTGATCATCACATTGATGATCGGAAAATAACTTTGCGAAAAGAGTAGATGAAGGTTCTTGATCGGGAATGGTTGATAGAGTGAAACCCTTCTCGAGCAACCACATGAACTTCATCAAAAGAAGCTTTGTATGCACGACTAATGGAAGCCATTATCGGTATGGGAATGGATGGGAGGTTAAAGGTTAGGATCGGGCGCTAGGAAGAACGAAGAAAAGATTTGCGATAGCGGGAGCGCAAATTGCGGAAGGAGAGAATCAAAGAAAAGTTGCGAGAGAGAAACTAAAGGATGAAAAGGAGGGAAAAGAGAACTATATATAGGGAAAAGGATCCTCGAGAAAACGAGGTCATTTAATGCGAGAAGAGACATGAACGGTCAAGAATAAACGGTTGAAAGAGAGCGTGTCAAGAAAAGACATTAATAATCAAAATCCGTGTAAAAGTACGAAAACTGAAAAAGATAAAGATAAGCAGTCGCGGCAAATCAAAAGGATCACTCTCATGATACTCTTCCCTTCGCGAGGAGACGATACTAAATATACATCTCAAAGAAGCTTGAACTTCGCCAAAGAATAGAGGCAAGTACGTACTTTTCAAGAAAAGTATTCTTTTGCTCGTTCCTCCATCAACAAAAGTCAAAGATCGCTACCACAATAGATTTTCCTTAAAGATCGCTTGTCAAGCCATATTCAAGGAAAAAGAGGCAAGATGTAGGATCGTAATATCGCAACAAACAAGGTTCGCGGGATTAATAAGCGGCAAAACATCGCGAAGGATTCGCGAGAGCTAAAATAAACAACGCAATGAATAACGACAGACAAAACATAAAGAAGACATGAGACCTGGCGAGGGTTAAGAAGTGTCGCGAGAGGCTGATGTTTGTGCATCTGCGACACTTCGCGAGACATTCCCGAAAATAAAGGGTAGCTTAGCTGTCATCCACTATGTATTACCCTATATAAAGGGCTAAATGGATCTGTTAAAGAGAGATCTCTTTGGAGTTGTTGGGCAAGTCATTAGGAGAGAGAAAGTTTAAGAGGGTATTAATTTCTAAGTGTAATTCTATTTCCTTGTGTAAACAGTTCATGGATTCAATCAATAAATATTCTTGATCTTACATCTTTCAATGGGTTAATTAAGTAAAATCGAGTAAGGGGTGTAGTGTGGGAAATCCCGCTACTACAGTATCAGCATGGTTTATCACACTACGATCAATAAAGAGCTTCAGACTTTCCTCTAGAGATGACACCTTTTTATCAACTGGGTTCGGTTCTTGAGCTTGGTTTCTAGAAAAACCTGGTGGTGGGTTGCTAGATGGGCTTCCTTGATGGTTACCTTTAGACCACGAAAAATTAGGGTTATGTCTCCAACCAGGGTTATAGGTATTAGAATATGGGTCAAACTTGGGTCGACCCTCATATTTAGAGTTCATACCACCGTGTAGGACACTAACATGGTCTCGGGTAGTTTCAGTTGGGTAAAACAAGGGACAGTTGGGTCCTATATGACTTTGATCACCAGAAATGGTACATGGGTATGTTCTAGGCTCACTATTACAGCTCATAGTCTGGTTTGACCCGTGGTTCATCTCTAAGGCCTCTAAACGCCTAAGGATATCTGACCCATTAGCGACTCTATTGACCCTATGGATAGGATTCCTAGTTATTTCGGGCTCCCTCATTGAAGCCCATTGACGAGTCTTTTCAGCAAACTCGACCAACTCGTCAAAACATTCATCTGGGTCTTGATGAGTAAATTCTCCACCACTCATTGTTTCTACCTGCATTCGGGTTTCACTATCAAGGCCCTCATATAATATTTGGGCCATGTGGGCTTTATCAAAGCCGTGATGTGAGCATTGGTAAAACAATTCATTAAACCTTTCTACATAATTGTGTAGGTGTTCACCTAATTTACTGCTTAAAGGTTTGGATAGGCTGTCGAACAGTGGCGAGTCTTATGGTGTGGGTATAATTTCTTAATGAAAACCTCTACAAGTCCATCCCAGGTAGTGATTGTTGGAAGGAATGATATGATACCACTCACCGGCTCTCTCTTCTAGGGAAAAGGGAAACAAACGCAACCTAACATCGTCTTTGGTGACATTCGGATAGCTCATGGTGTCACAAATCATCTCAAAGTCACGGATATGGGTATATGGGTTTTCATTCTCGATTCCCCTAAACTTACGCAGCATGCCAAATGTCCCAGGTTTAATATCAAACTTAACGGTAGTTGCCGGTAAAACAATCCCTGGTTCACGTATCACTCTAGATGGGTTCAAATGGTCCCTAAGAGTTTTGGTTGGCGGGACTTCACCCCCATCATTTTCATCAGCCATCTTGGCAAAATCGAAGTATCACCTATATCTGTATAGCGGGTTGGTGTCAAATTAAAAAGATCGTTCTCCTCAAGTCTATCTCCTATCCGTTTCCAACGTCGCATACACAAGCAAGAGTACTAGTGAAGCAAGAAAATCGTGCACATGCAAATGCAAGGTTTACTAAATTAGGTAAGCTTGGGCTACCTCAGTAAAATATACCCTAAGGTACAAGGCTAAGGCTTGTGGAATTTCGGCTGGTAACTCCCAAATGGCCCAAGGCACGGGTTCAGCGTACTTTTCCACAGGTTTCCTAAATTCGGTAATCTGACGATGCAATTGGTGTGCGCAACATGTAACTTTTTTTTTTAAAATTTTTTTTTTAATAATAAAAAAAAGAAACAAATATACACAATAAGGAAATAAAACCTAAAAAAAAAAATTATGGGTTTTGTTACTTACCTTTTTTTGGTAGGCAATTCCACAATAAATATAGAATATTACCTGCACAATAAAAACAAGAAAAATACCCAAGTAAAATCAAAGAAATTAAACAAAAACTGAATTAAAAAAATAATAAAAAGAAAAAAATAATAAATAAAAATCTAAAACCTAACCTAAAGGCAAGTCCGCGTCGGCGGCGCCAAAAACTGATGTAGTTTTGAAGTGGTAAGAAAAGATTCGTTGCTCGGACTTTTATGAAGATTTGATTTTAGATTAATAAAGAAAAATAATACGACAAACTATTAAAATTCGATTTTTGTTACCAAGGAGAGATGAATCTAGGGCTTTAGATTTCACTACTTCTAATGATGGTAAACTCAATAATTAAAACTTTGGCATAATACTCCGACTTAACTCAAAACAATTTTCGAACTCAATCTCATGCTTTGGAAAATATAACGTTACAAGCTCTTTTTTTTACGACTTTAGTCAATATTCTAAGGCCTAATCCTCCTTCGCTTATAAAAGAACGATAGAAACTACCCAAAACAATTGTTACGAAGCATGTAAAGAAGAGAGAATTTTTTAGACAATTTAAAACACAATATTGGAGTAAATATGCCAAAGAAGTTTAAATACTAAATATTACCCATCAAAAATAGTTTCCTCCAAAACCCTAGAAAATAGATTTAGCTACTCATGGAGCAAAAATTGAAGAAAATTTCATTAATCATTGTATTGATAAAAATATAAATAAGCTTACAATGATTTTGATAATATCGACCAAATCACTGAGGGTCCTTTCTTTTTAGACTGCTTGAAGAACGATATAGCGTTAGCTATGTGTTGTTCTTAAGACCGATTCTGTGGCTGCTCTTGGTGGTCCAAAGTTCTTGGTGTTCTTGAGTTGCGGCGGCGGTGAAATTTTCTTCTTTTACGATTTTCTCGACTCCTAGCTCTCTATTTCTCCTCCAAAGTATCTGTATGACCCCAAAACTCCTTGAATCCCCTTATATACACGACAGGATTATTGTAACTCCACGAAATCTCCCTTTTCTTTCATGCCACTCCACGGGATTTCTTCCCTTTTTTATCTTTCTTACGCGTCTGTGGGTTGTCATAATCCCTTAATGATGGAAACTAATCGAATCCCAGTGTATACATTCCCTGTTTTTGCACGTATCTCCCAAATATACCACCCAGAAAAACCCGAGACTTCTGTTTTAGATAACTACTAGGAAATAAGAGATTTGATTCCTTTTGTTAGTAGCAAAACACGTCATTCTCCTGCCATGTCGCAACAGACTCACCACAGTCCCTTCCCGTGAAGAACTCCACTCAAAACTTGGCTTAAATCTTTCCCGGAAGCCCGAGAAAAGTGTCCTCCTGTTTGATCCAAACTCGATCCACCACCAATTTAATCGCTCCAAATGCCCATACTAAGCTGTTTATCCCTAACAGAGGCCTAAATTAACTTAGAAATCCGTGATTGAGTCTCCTTAGATCACGTTAAAATTGAATCAAACTCTTCCGGAGACTGTAAAGTTTTCCTTAAAATTCTATTTTTTGAAATGTAGAAGATGAAGTGCCCCGATCCAAAACATGGGCGCCTTTATCAGCTGGGGTATCTGGGGTACCCTTATCCAAAATGAGGGTGCAAATAACACTTTTTGAGGTGCTTTTAGTAGTTTCTCGAGCAGCCATCTCTTACCTCTCATACTCACTTCTTTTCTTCAATTTCATCACTAAGGTTGCCATGCTTTTCAGACAAAACTTTCATCACTAAAGCCGACATGCCTTTCAGAGAAGAAGAAATAAAAGCAAATAATGAGAGATAATTCGCCTCCATTAGTAGTTGCACATGAAATTACACTTTAGCCCTTTTAAGCGACGTTTCCTCTTCTTTTGCTCCAAAGTACCTAAAACTCAAAATCAAACAAAAGATACATAATTTACAAGAAAACATAACAAAGAAAGCATAAACAATAGATAAATATCAAGGTGTTTTAGACACCTATCAATAACCAATGATGAATATAAGCATTATGTGGCAACACATACATGTATAAGTACTTTTTCCTTGAACCGAAGTTTGCGAACTTTATTGATCAAGAGAACCGGAACAAGAGCCGTGAACTTAGTCCACGAACTGGTGGAAGTTCTCGACCCAAGAAAATCTGCTGGAGTTTGAGAACTCCTTCCGAGAACTTAAATCCGCAAACTAAGTCTGTGAACTTAAGTTGGTTATATCTAAAGACGATTGTTTGTGAACTTATTTATATTAACTAAGGAATGCAAAATCCAAACCGTGGCTATATAGTTCATGAACTGATTCGAGTGAATCAAATCGTTTTTGCTTCGATTGTGTCTTGTGTAGTTACATAGGATTTCCTTGTAATTGAACAACTCTCTAACTAGTTCATTTGAGTCATTTGAACTAGTTATGGTGAAGAAGAACATGGTTGATATGAAAGTGCTCATAGAGCTAACCATTTGGTTAACTCCGATAGGCAAGATAGAAAAGTAGTCACAAACATCTTCGTCTCATCGTTTGTGATTCCACAACATCTTCTTTTGCCGCGTCGATTAAGTTTATTGTGAGGTGATTGATAATACTAGGCTGTTCTTCGGGAATATAAGTCTGGGTTATCAATTGGTTCCTGTTCACCTTGATTTATCAAAGTACGGAACAAAACTTGTAGGTATTTCAGCGGGAGACAGATTTATCTATTTTGTAGACTTTTTTGTGTGATACAGATTTGTTTATTAAAGTCTTCGACTTTGGGTCATAGCAACTCTTAGTTGTGGGTGAGATCATATAAGGGAATCAAGTATGTAGTATCCTGCTGGGATCAGAGACGTAAGGATCGTAATTGTACCTTGAATCAGTGTGAGATTGATTGGGGTTCAACTCAGTCCAGGACGAAGTTAGTTTGTAGTAGGCTAGTGTCTGTAGCGGCTTAATACGATGTGGTGTTCAATCTGGACTAGGTCCCGGGTTTTTCTGCATTTGCGGTTTCCTCGTTAACAAAATTCTGGTGTCTGTGTTATTTCTATTCTGCATTATATTTTGTTATATAATTGAAATATCACAGGTTGTGTGTTTGAATCAATCAATTGGAAATCCGACCTTTGGTTGTTGATTGAAATTGATTGATCCTTGAACATTGGTCTTTGGTACCGTTCAAGTGATTTCTCTTGTATTCAATTAGACTCGCAGATTTCTATTTGCTTGAGAAAAAATTGAATCAAAACTCTTTGATATACTTTATTAAGATTGAGTCTAGTTGATTCTCTTGAAAGTATATTGGAGTTTGTCCATACAGATTGCTAAGCGAAATATTGGTTGTGGTTGTTGTACCCCCGCTTTTTCAGTTTGGAAGTGTGGCAAATCGGTTTCAAGATTGTAAGTATGAAAGAGAACTTACAAAGTAAAGATTTCGACATACTTTGAACATGTGCAGTAACGTTTATCTTTTATTGTTCAAAGATATTCCTTAATAGCTAAAGGAAAATCCCGGATCGAAAAATAAGTTGAGAATCTTTTAATTAAGGTTGTTTAATTTTATTTTTGGAAAATGAAAATTGGTAATGTGCATTTACTAATTGGAGATTTTCTAAGAGATTTTCGGTCAATGTTTGGACAAAGCATTTCCAGGAATTATGGAAACATAATCTGGAATATATTGCATAACTTGAGAATATTTTCGGTTTTGGAAAGTCCTTGGTGTCCAAACTTCCTTGGTCTATAAATATAAAAGTTTGCATTTCTAGCAAACAAATCCTCAGAGCCAGCAAAACTACCTAGTTGTGTTTTTACTGGTGCAGCCGCCTATTCGGAGAGGAAAGTAACCTAATTAGGCGAAATCTCTTACGACCGCTCGGTTTAATGACTTCTTTGGGATTGAGAAACTAGATAATAGCGGTTTATTATTAGTTTTCGATTGATTTGATTGACTAACGGTTGTTGAACTTTGATTGCACCTAGTTTTTTTATGCTTGAGAATCTTCTCTTCTGATATAAAATTCACTCAAACTAGATCTAAGTTTCGACGGGGATCTTTAGACTGTTTGTAGATCTAAAGACATCTTGTGATAATCCATTGTTAACAGACTCCGTTCTGTGCGCGATTGATCACAAGAGATTCAAGTTGATTATGTGCAGGTGTTTATTGAAGATCTAAGAAAATTTGATGACAAATAAGACTTTGAAGATTTCTGATTTGGGTTCATAATCTTTGGTGTGCACAATACTTGTTTCGGTTAAAGATGATCCAACTATAATCAGTTTATCCTTGTGGTAGATTGGATTGATTAGTTGAGTAGATCGGCATCAATACGTTTCTTTGTGATTCAAAGTATTGATTGAAAAATCTGAGACGATTACTTGGTAATTGTTAGTAGATAGATCTAAGGACACGACAAAGGAGTTTATTGAGATAAACGGAAGAGCCTTTTATCGAACTCACATCACTGGTTGAAAAGAGTTTATACCAAACAGATTTGTTGTTCCTTTACTGTTTGGAATACGAACCAAAGGAATTTTTCCAAGTACATAACTTATTACAAGTTGGAGGCGTGGGAATACAGACGGAACTAGGTGGACTGTAGGTTTTTTTGCTTGGTCTCAACTATACGAAGTTGGTTTGATTTTGTATAGCGGCTTAATCCTGAGAGTATTCAATTCTGAACAAGGTCCTGGGGTTTTTCTGCATTTGCGGTTTCCTCGTTAACAAAATCTTGTTGTGTCTTTTACTTTTCTATTTCCGCAATTATAATTTTTTTATTATAATTAAAAGTAAAATACACAAACGTTAATTCCTATTTACTTGATAGTAATCCTATTGTGTTTGGTTAAGTCCGAACCTCTTATCAAGTAAACATACTTCGTTGTTGTATTGTCTCGATCTCATATCCATAGACGATCACACGAAGTGTGAACCGATTAGTTGTATTGTCTCGACTTAGTCCATAGACAATCACTTTCGGATAAAGGACTTATAGGTGGAAAAGTTTTAGATTGAGGTATATTTGGGTACCTCGTCTTTTCACTATGTCTTCAATCCGACTGAATGGCCTACAACTCAATGGAAGCATCCGCGCCAATCCCGGAGAACTCTTTGTGCTTACACATCTAAACTTCAGCCAACTAAATTATTATATACAATTAATTTATATAACCAAAAATAGTTGAATAACTATTAATTCCCTAAACCAATCAATTTTTATTTCTTAATTACCTAATTTACATAGTTAAATTTATGTAAAATATGTAACACAAATTTTTTGAAGAATATTAATACCCTTAAGCAATTCTAATCCTGATTGAGAAAAAAGAACATGCCTTGTCTGTTAACACACCAATTTCAAAATAATTTATATATCTCGTAGAAAGACGAACTCAAAAAGGAGCGATAGAATAGTGATCTAAAGTTATTTGAAGTCCGTCATTGTTTATCTATTTCTCTCGATTGAGATGGTTTATTAACAAGAAGCTTCCTAGGAGATCCATGATCTTCAAGGTGACCTGAAGTACAATAATTTTATACAAAAGTTGTTCATCGATGAATGTGTAGTGTACTTATATTTTGTTATCAAATTTTAATACAAATTCATAGCCGTTAAATTGGGTGGCTGGGTGGGTGAGGGGTGGGGATGGAAGCGGTAAAACAACCATAGAAAATTCATAAGTTCAACTTGATTCCATAAAGAAGATTGACCATGCTAAATTCAGGTAAATGCATTTTTTGGTATAAACAAGCAATTTTATAAGCAATAATGCACAAGGAACGTTAAGTAATTTATACGTGAAAACCTGCTATTACTCGCATAAGGAATATGTAAGTCTTGAAATGCAATTTTCTTTTGGTAATCCATTCATAATACCCATATTTTACATTTGCCTATTTTTTTTTATCAATGGTTTGTCTTCGTCTATGATAAGTTCCTTTAATGCATACATACGAAATCAGTTTTACTTCGGAGATCCTTGTCCTTATTTATGATGTTTCATTATGTGCATGTTGTGATTTCCCTTTGAAGATGAAGAGTGATGCTTGCTCTCAAATTTTATATGGGAAGACAGGGAATAAGAAAATGATTATGTGCGCCATCGAGAGTTGAATGCTCTAAGCTCAAGGTGTGTACAACCGTCTTCTTGTGAAGTTAGAATAGGAAGATAATTACTTTTACGACATTTTGTTGCTCTGCTCATATGGTAGGATGAGATTATGCGAGACAAAGGAGCTTATGTTTTTCTTAGTGCAATTGAAAAACAATTATACAATATTTATTATATGTTTCAGTTTGTTGATCAAAACTTTCCATAAACTAATCAAAAAATAATAATCTATCTAGCGAGAATCTTAAATTCACGCTTGCAAACCTTTTTTAGATTTTCCAGAAGAATTTCTTAAAATGATACAATTTTGCTGTTAAATCTTTTCCACATGATTTCACATAATTAAGATGTTTCACCAATTCAATTTCCCCCTTCATCTCAATATTGTAGAATTTATGTTTTCCTCAAAATACGAGGACATGATAAACAAACACTTCACAATGCACTCTAAATTTGACACAAACTAGGAGATTAATTTAAAGAGAAAAGACATGAAATACTGCTTATCTTTTCTTTTAATATGATTCACTTAATATGGATGCAAAATAAAATAAAACGTACAATTGGTGTTCCAATGTGGAATGCGAAAAAAGTGTGACTATGGAAGGAAGCTTGGATATGAGTCCATATTCTCACATGTTATTTTTGTTGGGGTGCACTTTTGTTGGTGCCCCTTAAATTCATTTGGTTCAGTTCTTATCCTTTCCATTTTTTTATGTTTTCTTTTTAAGAAAAAGGTTGAACTTTGAGTTTCAATTTCGCCATATATTTTCTACCAAACGTGAATATGTTCGACAACTTTGTGAAACACAAAATTGGTTAAAAAGGCCAAAATCAATAATTTCTGGGTGAAAAAGACATTTAGATTTTGATACTGTTTCTAGTTCGTCGCTTCACCACCTTCACCATCTTCTCTGCCGCTCAATCCTAACCTAAAATCAGATCGCTCCACCACCACCTCTGCAACTACGACCACCTTCTCCGCCGCTAATGGATTCAGGATTTAATCGAACTATCATTAACAGATGACACCTTCTTCTTCTTCTAAAAACTGAATTTGAAATCGGATTCAAATAGATCGAGATCTGATTTTAGGTTGTAATTATAGATCGAGATTTGGTTTAGGTTACGATTTATGGTGGTGGTGTAGCAACAACGGGGATGATGTATGTTTCTTTCGGTACTGGTGGTATTGTGAGTGATTGTGACGTAGATTAGAATAGTTTAGAACTAAGAAATTGATGATGTAGACGAAGGTGGTTTTGGCTGGAATGATAAAATTGGTGTTGGATTTTGGTTCTGGTTATTTTGGTGGTGGTGGTGGTGTTGGTGGTGCTGGATATGTGTGATTTGTTGGTGGTTATGTAGGTTGAAGCAGGCAATGATATTGGATCAACTATGGTTGTTGATCCATATATTTTGGATCAACTCCTGTTGTTGACCCAATTTTTTATTGGATCAACTATGGTGGTTTTGGTTGGAATGATGAAATTGGTGTTGGATTTTGGTTGTGGTTATTTTGGTAGTGGTGGTGGTGCTGGAGATGTGTGATTTGTTGGTGGCAGTGTTGGTATGAGTAGTTGTTACAGAGATTGAATCATGTTGTTGAATGAAATATGGTGGTTATCTAGGTTGAAGAAGGCAGTGATATTGGATCAACTATGGTTGTTGATCCATATATTTTGGATCAACTATGGTTGTTGATCCATATATTTTGGATCAACTCCTGTTGTTGACCCAATTTTTTATTGGATCAACTATGGTGGTTTTGGTTGGAATGATGAAATTGGTGTTGGATTTTGGTTGTGGTTGTTTTGGTGGTGGTGGTGGTGCTGGAGATGTGTGATTTGTTGGTGGCGGTAATGGTGGAGAGGTACGAATGAGAAATTAGTCATGGAAATAGTAGTATAATGGTGGTTCTGGTTGTTGTAGTTGTCGAGATTGGTTTTGAAGCTGGTCTTGGAGCTGTTGGTGTTTATGAAGCTATAGGTAATGATCAATTTGTTGTTGTTTATATGTTTTTATGGGATCAATTGTTGTTGTTGATCCATTTAGTAGGATAAACTCCTGTTGTTGACCCAATTTTTTTATTGGATCAACTATGGTTGTTGATCCATCTATATGGGATCAACTACTGTTGTTGATCCTTTGAACTCCTATTGTTGACGATATTTCATCGGATAAGTATATTATGCTTGTAGTTTAAATCATGCTTTGTAGTTTAAATCATGTAAATTTCTTCCAATGTTGAACTTGTGGTGCAATGGTAGCATGACTGACTCCATGTCAGATGATGCGTGTTCGACTCACGCCAAGTTCACTCCATTTTACATGGATCAACTTTCATTGTTGATCCAATTTTACATGGATCAACTTCCATTGTTGATCCACTAAAATTGGATCAACCTACTATTTTTCTTGGATCAATTATCGTTGTTGATCCCCTAAACTAGATAAACTTCTACTTTTGGTTCTATTTTTATTTGGATCAACTATTGTTGTTGATACAAAAATATTTGAACCAGTGGTGGCGGCGGTGACGGTGGTGGCGAAAACATACTAGTGGTAGTGGAGGACTGGTGGCGGTGTAATGGTGGTGGTGAAGGAGTGGTGGTGGAATATTAGTGGTGGTGGCAGTTGGTAGGTGGTGGTTGTTGAACGGTGGTGGTGGAATGGTAGTTGAATGTTGGTGGTGGTGGTGGTGATGCTAGTGGTGGTGGTGAAGTGGTAGTGGAAGAAATTTGTTATATTTTGAAATGAAGAAAAAATATTATATGAGTGAGGGTATTAAGGTAATCTAATATTAAATGGATAAGGTTATTAAAAAAGGAGGGACATATTTATTGTTACATAAGGATATATTTATTGGGTGTCAAAAGTAGGGACATATAAATAATGTACCCTATAAAAAGGTCCAGTGTAACTGCTTTTGTTACAAGGAACAATGCGAGATCTTTGGAAGGGTGTATAAGTAATAAGTTCTTTATGGAAAACAGTCCTCTTATATTGCATAAACTATGGCCTTGGTTCATGGTACCCAGTGTGCAATCGACAAGCAGCTTTCCAAAAGTGTAATCGAAGGTCATGCTCAATCTGCAGTGACTGTTAAATCGAAAGCCTGGATAACAAGTTTTATATATAAAAAATCACCTTGGAAATGGGATTTTATAAGAACCTTGATTTTGGGCATACTGAAATCTTTCTAGGCATACCGAATAAAGACAAAGAAAGGTTGTGAAATAACAAAATCAGATATCCCCTTAACCCAAAATTTTTTTAATGGCAAATCTACCCTTTACGTATTAGTGTTAGTAATCGGGATTAGTGATTAAATATTTTGTTTAGTGATTAAGATAATTTTCAGAATTATAAAGGTTGTTTAGATGAAAAAATTTGGGGGGAAAAAATCAAAGTTTTGGTTAAGAAGGAGAGAAAGAGAAGGAGAAAGTGAGAAAATTTTAATTCTTGATTCAATGGAGGATGAGGAGGGTCATAATTCATATAAAAAACCTAGGAAAATACATATCAACTACAACAATGATTCCCAAATGGCTGATTTCTTAGATTATGAGAATGATTTTACCCAAACTCAAACTCAAGCTCAAACTTAAACACAAACTCAATATGATGATTTTTATGAGCCAAATCCAGATGATGAGTACATATATGAGGAACCCAATGCTTCTAATACACGTGTACACTTCTATCTTATGCTCAATCTCACTTTTATAGCTCGAAATTATCAAAAGTTTGGATTTTCGCTTTATGGTTCGGAGAACCAGGTTGAGGTTCGGCTCACATCTATGAGCCGAATCAACCAAATGATGAACGATTCGGCTCACTGAATCTATTTACAGCATGCGCCGAACCTTTAATTTTCAATTCCAACCCTTTTGCTAGACACTAGTTCGTCTTATATGAAAGTTTCATAGTAAGCCGAACAACATCCTGAATAGCCCGGAATAAAGACGAACCTGACAAGATTTATGGTTCGGCTTATGTGTGACAACATTAATCATAAGCCGAACCATACACTGATGACCCAAAAAATATACATTGATGACCCAAAAAAATTTCAAGTTTGATCGTGGAGAATTACCTGAAGCATAGTGAAATTTCCTCCAATGTTTGTGCTTGTCAACCTAGAGGCGGCCGCAAGTTGGTCCAACAGGTAAGCCCAGGCCGTTCCCCAAGCACACTTGTTAACGGTTTCAATATTCTTTACCAATTGGAGATAATTAGCATTTACCTTGTTTCCGGTAAGGTCAGGAAAGATATCTCTGCCAAGAGTATAAAGCAAGTATGCGGTTCCGGTTTGCTTCACTTTTATCTCGTCCATTACCAACACCCCCTGCTTTACTTTCTCCTTTGTGCACTCAAATTCCTTTTTCAAGTTAGTTAGCTTGATCTTCTTATTCTTCTTATTCCTTCCACCAGGTATGCAAACGGAATCGACATCTCTAACGGATCGACAAAACTCCAACTCAGTTTTGAATGAACTCCAACCAAGAGTTTCCTCGAACAACTTGTACAGCTCATCCCAACTCATGTCATAATAATCAGCATCCACGCTTCTACCCCTTGCTTTAAGACCTGTAATCTTACTCACTTCATCAGGAGAGATTGTCATCTCTCCAAAAGGTAATTGAAATGTGTAAGTCTCTGGACAAAATCTCTCGGCAAAACAGGAGGCTGTCACACTATCATATTCTTGATGTCCATAATGAATAGTAGGCCATAAAGCAGAGGATTGTACATAAGCAACCACCTCATCAACGTCTTCAAAAAGTTTCCATTCCGCTGACCTCTGGTGTCTCAATACTCGGACTGCACGGTTGTGATCAGGAGTCTCATAAATCTTTTTTTCCCAAGATTCGGCGTAACCAATCAACACATTTCCTCCATCTTCCGGAAGACCATGTGGCTCACCATCTGATCTAGGTGAAATTACATCATCTTCAGCAGGAATGTGAAAACATGTAGCCCGTTGTTCTGCAACTTTGTTCTCTGACTCTGGTTGTGCAACCTTCTTACCTTTCTCGGGTTTTCTTTGGGGTTGTGTTTCTTGAATATCATCAACTTCTTCATCATCATAAATTCCTTCTTCTTGTCTTCCAACTCTTCCTTGTTCATCTACTTCTTCTATGTCAGTTCCTCTACGGTTCGCTCCCAATTTTTTCTTACCTCCTCCTCGAGGATCGGGAGTTTTAGAAGTAGAAAGTGTTACCTCCATCTTCTTCTTCATTTTAGCTGCATTGTTCCTGACATAAGCATAAAATTTATAATCCTAATACTTGAAACAACAAAGGAATACAAACTATATGAAATATGTATTTAATTATCATTTACAAAGAGTAGTTCGGCTTATATGCACAAAATACTTCCAAGCCGAACATATATATTCGGCACAAAACAACTATTATCGAATAAGCCGAATCCATATTTACGAATTAAAACAACTATTCGTCGCATAATGATTTCATAAAATGATCCGAACCTCTACACTTGCAAAAATAATGAATTCTAACAACACATATTCGGATCAAAACAAATAGTATCGAATAAGCCTAATCTATACTTAGGAATTGTAATATATGTTCGACGCATAAGAATATCATAGGATACGCCGAGCCTATACACTTGAACAATATATGAAATTCTACAAATACATGTTCGGCTCAAATCTAATTGTATCGAATAAGCCGATCCTCAATACAAGGCTTCTATTTAACAAAGTTCGGCTCAAATCTCATCTAAACTAATCTGAACTGTTCATATGCATTTTCAGAGTTCAGTTTCAAGAACAGTTCGGCGCAAATCTGGGAATACTTTTAAGCCGAACCCTACCCTGTAACCGCCGCAAAACACTAATTTTTGACTATTAAACCTATTATACCAATCGAAAACATCAAATACGAGATGGGTTTGTAGAAACCTTTCTTATTCTCATTTCAGGTGTTGGTTCTTCACTTTGTTCTTCCGGTTCGATTTGTGGTTGGATTTCACTTTGTTCTACATCTTCATCTTCAATAGGTTCTTCAGTTGGTGCTTCAATTGATCTATTAGAACGCAGCGTTCTGATTTTACGACGACCCATTATATAGTAGAGTTTAATCGACGATCAATTTTTCATGAATCGACGATTATCGGTTTCACGGCGATGCGATGCGATATGAAGTGAGGTTTCATGAATAGACTAGAAGAAGACTAGAAAACTGATTTAGTGTTGTTTGTTTTAGATTTTTGTATTAGGGTTAGGGATATATTAGTAATTTAGAAGATTTAAGGGAATATAGGACTATTGCTTATAAGGTCACCCAAGTTAGGACTATTGCTTTGTATGCCTAGAATAATTTTAGTATGCCCAAAATCAGGGTTCTTTTATAAGTACTCAATTTTCCTTATGTCTCGCCAATAATTACTTGAGTACTTCTACATGAACCTCCTTAAAAAAACAAGGCTTTGCCCCTCTCACATGAAGGCGGACCCATGTCCCTCGTAGTTAGCAAGGAGGTCTCTTTTTGGGCCCCTTCATGTTAAGTTATGTGAGAGAGGTGTTTTTTACCTTGTTTTTGGGCGGTATGTTAGAAATTTCTGTAATCTATCTTATAAAAACAAATGGTTTTTGGCCCTAATCCAATGGACGTGAATAAGATTTTTCGTCCCATTAACAGCTGTCATTGGTTTAAAAACAGGAAAGTGCAAAAGATAAATCGTGGCTTAAAATGCACCCCTATTTTAAGCTCTCATCTGACGTCTGGGAATGTCTCACGTACACAGACTGTTTCACTTTTAATGCGTCTAACTAATCCTGAAAACAAAACGTACAAAACAGGAGAACTAAGTCCCATCCGTTTCAAATTCTAGAAATTAAGAATGCAATCGAATGAAATCTTTTTTAAACCTCATTAATTCACCCACTTACGTTTCTCTCATTAGCTCGAAAACTTATAAATTCACACGCATATATAAATTTGTCCAACAGATCGAAGAAGAACAAATATTATTCATTTGAGGTATTTCAAATTAGGATTTTTATTTCGGAAAATGGGTCATTTGTCCAGATATTTTTAAAACGTGGTTCAAATGGACGAGTAAAAATTAGTATGGGTGAAATGGACACTAAAAAAATAGCAAGGATAAAACTGGATTCATCCTGGCTTAAACTTAAAAAATAGTAAGGATGAAATTGGATGCATCGTGATGTAAATTAAAAATAAGAAAAAGTATTTGAAAATGGGCAGGATAAAACTGTTTACATCTTGTCTTTTTTTTACATTTTTGTTCATTTAAACAGTATCAAAATCTAAATGTCCTTTTCACCCAGGAATTGTTGATTTTGGTCTTTTTAACCAATTTTGTGTTTTTATTTCTCTTTCTTAATGTTGTTTTTTTTTCCTCTATCAAATGGTAAACCATAGATTTCTGTTTCACAATTTCTTTTAGTAGCTATTGATTCACTAATGGCGTAACTACAACACCCATCCCCTGTAATCATTCTAGATTTCATTCTTTATTATGTACTTTTCAAGAAGTTTCTCTGATTGGTATTTTGATTGCAGTTTTTTGTTGGTGCACGACATATAAAATCTAAAAGCAACATCCATCCCAGGTAAACTTCAATTAAATTCTACTTGATTTGGATTTGTGATGTTTTAGGTTAGGAATTGAATTGTTTTCTGTTGGAACTCTTATGATCAATTGTGATTTGTTACTAGCTCATAAGATGTAATATAGATTTATGCTATTGTTCTTAATGTAATGATGACCACTTGTTGTACTGATTTGCACAAACATGTGGAGGTTATATGCTTTAATTACCAGCAATTAATGCATAACTCTAGAAAATATAGTAATGTGCATTTACTAATTGGAGATTTTCTATTGAGAGATTTCAAAAATATTGGACAAGCATTTATTGGAATTAGGAAAATTTTAATTTGGCATTCATTGCATATCTTGAGAATATTTTCGGTTTTGGAAATTCCTTGGTGTCCAAACATCCTTGGTCTATAAATACATAAGTTTTCATTTCTAGCAAACTATCCTAATAGCTAGGAAAACTTCATTTCTTATCGGAGAGGAAAGTATCCTAATTAGCTTGAAATCTCTTACGACCGCTCGTTTAAGGACTTCTGTGGGATCAAGAAGTTCTATGAGTACCGTTGGTGGGAAACTAGATAATTGCAATATTCTTAGTTTTCAATTTGATTTGATTGACTAACGGTTGTTGAAACTTTGATTGCACCAAGTTTGTTTATGAGATTCACTCAAACTAGATCAATGTATTGAATGGATCTTTAGAACTGTTGTTAGATCTAAAAAAATCTTGTGATAATCCATTGTTAACAGACTCCGTTCTCTGCGTGATTGATCATAAGAAATTCAAGTGGTGTTGTGTAGGTTTTGAAGATAAAAGAAGATTTGAAGATGAAGAAGATTTCTTATTAGTTTTCATATCATGTGGATTTAGTGCACAAACCTTGATTGGATGGGATCCAACTAGAATCGATTTATCTTTGATAGATATGATTGATCAGTGGCGTGAGATCGGCATTCTCTATATTTGTCTGATAATCCATTGTTAACAGACTTCGTTTTCTGCGTGATTGATCACAAGAGATTCAAGCGGTGTTGTGTAGGTTTTGAAGATAAAAGAAGATTTGAAGACGAATAAGATTTCTTATTAGTTTTCGTATCTTGTGGATTTAGTGCACAAACCTTGATCGGATGGGATCCAACTAGAATCGATTTATCTTTGATAGATTTGATTGATTAGTTGCGTGAGATCGAATTCTTTATATTTCTCTTTGAGATCTATATTGATTGAGTGCGAATCTATACTTGATTATTTCGGTAGTTAAAGTTAGATTGATCTAAACAGACAAAGGAATTTATTAGGTTAAACGGAAGAGCCTTGTCAACGAATCATCTATATATTTAGCAAGATTGATTAGAGTGGTTACCAAACAAATTCTTCCTTTGTTGTTTGGAATACGATCCAAAGGACTTGCTATTCACGTGCGTGACTCTAGAAGTCGAAGGCGTGGGGATACTGAGTGAACTAAGTAGCTAGGGTAGTCTTCTTGGTCTCAACTATACGAAGTTGGTATTATATTTTGTATAGCTGTATTAATTCTGAGATTATTCAAACTGGACTAGGTCCCGGGGTTTTTCTGCATTTGCGGTTTCCTCTTTAACAAAATCTTGTGTTGTGTTATTTACTTTACTTTGCATTATAGTTTTTTATATTATAATAAAGTAAATATACTTGTGCGCTAATCCTAATCACTTGATATTGATCCTACAGTAAATGGGTTTCAGACCGTAACTATTATCAAGTGAATATTAAGTTGTCATATTGTCTCGACTTTATCCATAGACGATCCTAATTGATATCGAACTTTTAGGTTGATAAATAAAACATTGTGGTGTATTTGGGTACCCTCGTATTTTCACACTTTCTATATTGTTGATTTAAAATTGAAGAGATTGTTGAAGAATCGGTTCATCATTGATGAGTGTAACTAACTAAAAGTACATCAAATTTTTTGGATGATTTACTGAATATGATATACATGTATAGATTACTGAATATATTGGTGATATATTTCGTTCATCTTGAACTTCTGTTACGTGCATATTTCATTTATTTTCCACATCTGCATAAACTTTATCATGCTCCTTCTACTTGATTTACTTGCTGCAAACTATTTATGATTCTCGCTCACAGGTTACTCTTTTTTGACATGAGTTATACGTTCAGACTCAACCACCTTATCGTATTTGTCTTATGTCCACATACTTTTTGCAAAAAGGACAGATAGAAAATATTAGATCGCAATAACAGTTACGAGTATTTTGAATTACGACTCAAATTAACTTTATGATAACGCGGATATTTGTGTCGATTCCTGGATCTCATAAGAAAAATCTGGGTTGGATATCTTTGTGTTATAGTGACAACTTCTGAATCACATCTTTATCGTCACGGTGTAAATCCTCGGTTAATTGTAAGGCAAATTTCGATTTACATGTCGAATTGTTGTGGCTCAGTAAATCTGTAAATGCTATCACAGTGGTAAAAATTGGTCGCAATGTACCATAAGAAATATTTGTGTCATGGATTAGTTGCATACAAATTTTGGGGAAGTAAAGATGGTTTATGGGTTATAACTTAGTTCATTCAATTAGACTGTCTTATGAAGCCTCAAGCTTTGCCTTTTTAGTCTGTCCACATCCTGAAAGGTGTCTTGCTCTAATGGTTATGAAGGTTTCATCCAAGTAAAAAAAATAGTTTGGTATTTCAATGTGAAACTATTTAGGGCAATGAATTTTAGAAATTCGATCTTCTCTGGCGGGCCGACTATTCAAAAAATCAATGCATATAATGTTAGTTGTTTTCCTTTTAGATTTTCATGTCTCACACTTATGTTATTGGTTAATCAAGCAAGATAAGCATGTAATAATTTATTTAATCAATCAAGAAAAATACTTCATGGTTGTTTGGCATAAACACATTCATTTTTCTGCTAATTAGCATAGCTTTGGGGATGGTAGTTTACATTCCTATAGATATAATATCGAAGTTAATGAGATGATAGAGGAAATTGATAATTTCTGTTATTTCCAATGATATTGGAAAGAAACAAAAGATTATCCCATAATGTTTTTCTCAGAGAAAAGATTTAAATTCTAGTGGTTTTCACTTCTTCTATATAACAAATTTGGAAAGGAATTACACCTTCAATATAACAAGATTCTGTTTGACATGAATTTCTTATGTGTTCAATTTTTCGTTTTCCTTTTTTCTCGATAACTAAAAGAATTTTCTACATAGGTCTCTTTTGTTCTCGAATTGCAAAAGAATTTTTTTTTTCTCTGTAATATTTGATTGGTTTTTTTTTTTTTTTTTTTTTTTTTTGGTAAATCTAGTCTTTTTTCAAATGAAATTATTGAGCATCTTGTTTTACTATATCAAGCGGGTAAAAATATGAGGGATGGTGAAACCATGATGGACCTTGAACAAAGGTGTCGTGCGGAATATCGTCGCATCAACATAAAAGACTTCCAATTTGGAAGTTTTTTTGATTTAAAAGGGCTGCCCAAATATAATTCAATATTTATGTTTTAGTTTCTTAATTGTCAACTTAAGTCTAAGTATTAAGTTTTAATATTCGTCTTATTTTATTAGTTGAAATGAAAATGTAATGTAACTCTAATTAAAATTTAAGACTCAATTAAGAATTAAATATAAGCTTAACTTTCAAAAATACGAGTCAGATTTTCAAATTCATTAAACTTCGGATTAATCATTAATAATCATTTTTACAAGATATAAAATCAGACAATAATAATTTAAAATATAGACATTAAAAATAAAAAGTTGTGACAATGTTCTTCATCTTATTTATCTTCTTCATTTCACAACACTTCCAATCAATGCGCTCATGAACGGAGTTTCCTTTGTTTATCTTCTTCTTGTCTTCAAATTTGTTTTGACTTGATTTTCCTTGTCTTGAACTCTTCTTTGCCTTTTCTTAGTTGCACGTTTGACATGGTAAATATCCAAAATTTGAAGACTTCTTTGCTTTTTACCTATTTCTTTATAACTACCACTTATCTTCTTAACGACACCTTCAAGCACTACCCCAGAGAAATCAAGTTACGTCGCCGAATCAAGTTGGGTTTGAAATGTTGTCATTTGGGAAATTTTGAAGAAAAAAAAATGATTGAGAAATAGAGAATTTTGTATGTAAATTTTTACTTTTAAAATTACCTATTTATAGGTGACCAAGAACTAGCCGTTGGTCGCTAGAAATCAGTATGTATTGTATTTATCAGTATAGAATTTGGTGCTGGCGAGTTTCGAACTCAGGTCACTAGTATCATCACCCAGTGACTTTACCACTATACTACAGTGATACCGGAAAAAATAATATGGAAATCTATCGCTTAGTGGCTTTTCCATAACGACGCAACTCATTTGCCATGCCATCTGGTATGTCAAACAGAATAGGCCTTAGAGCCTTGCCCAACTTTGGACAATTCCAAACCCTATTCCCAATCAAGGTCAAGGATACACATTAGCTCGCTGGTTCCCCACCCAGTCTTGGGCGATAGTAGTAACCAAATGCATCTATCAAAACAAAAACCTCTCTCTCACTCTCACCGACTCTCTCTGTTCCTACAAGGATGAAATTTGCAGGAAGGAGACCCTAATTCATCACTTTAGTTTCTCAAATTCGTTACTTCTTATCTAGTCTCTCAATCAATTCTCCAGCTTCGGGAATGGAATCATTATCCAGAAGGCAAACTTAAACCCTAATTTTGTAGAAGTTGAATGGGAAGAAGAAGAATGTCAAGCCTTCTAGATGATCTCTACCCAGACATACTTGTAAGGGTACCAGCGGAATACTTACTTGCGTGTAAGTGCGTTTGCAAGAATTGGTATGCCCTAATTTCTACTTCTTCATTTTGAGTATGGGAATGAAGAAGAGATTGAAGATCAAAAGAAGTAGAAAGAACAAGATTTACAGCAGCAGAAGCGGAAGTTACGGAGAAACGTTGAAGAAAAGTTGCAGAGAAAATAAGAAGGAAAGTAAAAAAGAAGAAGAGAAGAATGAGAAAAATATATATAGAGAGAAGAATAGTCGAAAAGGTAAACACATTTAATGCGAAGAGTAGACATGAACGGTTAAGAAATAGCGGTTGAAAAAGACGTGTCAAGAAATGGATGAAGAAGAGATACGTGTAATAAATTCTGCGTAAAAGTACAGAATCATGTCAATACAGGAGAATATGGAAAAATGAACAGTTGCGGCATTTTGAAAGTACTAGTTCTCATGACATTCTCTCCTTCACAGAGAAGACATGAGAAGAGGCAAGATGTAGGATCAGAATATCGCAACATCTATACCTTTGCGAAATCGTTAAAAAGCACACTGCGAAGATATCGCAGATTAGTAATAAAAATGACGCAACGGATGACGACAACCTGAACACGAGAAAGATGTGAAGACCTAGAGAGATTTAGAAGCGTCGCGAGATTTAACATTTGTATACTTGCGAGAATGTCGCAAGCCAGATCCGAAAATAAATGACAGCTTAGCTGTCATCCACTATGTAATGTCCTATATAAAAGCCGAGTAGGCCTAAGAAAGGGAGAGATCTTTTGGAGAGTGGAAAGAAAGTTTTGAGGAGAGAGAAAATCTAAGATAGCGGTTACATTTTTTATTTCATTTCCTTATTGTAAAATCGTTAATTCAATTAATAAAAAGTGTGATTATTGATCTTAAGATGTGTTGATTATTATGAGTTCTTGTGAGGGGTGTGTTGAGGCAAATCCTGTAATCACAGTAGGTTAGTCATTTCCACACCTTAGGACACCCCTTATAAGTATAGGGTTGACATTCCTATCACAAAGTAGTCCCCCACCATTTTTGAGTAGTCCCCAAAATATGGTTCCCAAATGCATCTATCAATTTTCCCTTCAAAACAAAAACCTCTCTCTCACTCTCACAGATTCTCCATGTTCCTCTACAAGGATGAAAATCTGATTTGCAGGAAGGAGACCCTAATTCATCACTTTGTATTTAGTCTCTCAAATTCATCACTTCTTATTTAGTCTCTCAATCAATTCTCCAGCTTCGGGAATGGGGCAAACTTAAACCCTAATTTTGTAGAAGCTGAATCGGAAGAAGAAGAATGTCAAGCCTTCCCGGATGATCTCTACCCGGACATACTTGTAAGGGTACCAGCCAGGGACGGAGCTAGTAACGATCTAGTGGGGACAGCAGTCCCCCTAGATTCTGTGATATTAGCTATATATGTTCAGTAATTTGGTAATTTTAGGACATTCGGGGATAAATTTAGTGGAACTTTATGAATTTGTTGAATACTAGCTATATCAAGAAAGAAAAAACGGAAAGTTGCTGCTTTCCATGATTAAATAGCATATTGTTAGCAAATTCAAGAGTCAGATACCTAATATGAAAATAGTTAACTAATTCAAAATGATTGGATAACTTTGAAACAGTTAATTAAACTCTTCGATAGTATGTGTTATACGCGAATTCATATATTAAGTTATTAACACAATTTAACCAGCATTTCATTGTGATATCAACCCAAAATACAGTTAAG
This sequence comes from Papaver armeniacum, assembly GCA_023531295.1. Lineage (NCBI taxonomy): Eukaryota > Viridiplantae > Streptophyta > Magnoliopsida > Ranunculales > Papaveraceae > Papaver > Papaver armeniacum. The sequence goes on along the minus strand of JAJJWW010018709.1, from coordinate 933,172 downwards.
GAAAGGTGAAAATTTTTCGCGGCCTTCGGCCGCCTACCTAGTTTTAGTTCATGACTATCAATATATTTTTTGTCCCCCCTAAACAAAACTTCTAACTCCGTCCCTGGTACCAGCGGAATCATTACTTGCATGTAAGTGCGTTTGCAAGAATTGGTATGCCCTAATTTCTACTTCTGAATTTGTTAATTTGCACCTTCATCTTACCGCCCGAAAAGCAACCCTATTCTCATGCTTGAAGGTTCAGCCAATGGTATCCGAGTGTAAACTATTCCTTGGATTATGATTCATCGGTGTGTGAAATTGAAGAAATGTGTTACCCATTCAACCATTTATATTATCATTGTGTTCAATTGTTGAGTTCATGTAATGGTATTGTGTGTATACGCTTGTCTGAGTTTGATGGGGATGGGGATTTTCTTTGTCTTTGGAACCCCACTCACAAGAGAGTTTAAAAAAATACCTGAATCACCAAATGAACGTAAGGTTTTCCGCGTACATGCTTTAGGCTATGATCACAAAAAAGATGATTACAAGTTTGCATTAGGTGTAGAACTTGTTGGTGGAATCATGCATAGTACTATAGTCCAAGTCTATATACATTATCATCAAATTCTTGGAAAACCGAGCATACCTTGCCTTATTGGTTTTGTGAGGAAACACCTATGGTCTTTTTTAGGAAACCTTCATTGGTTAGTGATGGGTCAATCCAACTTTGTCTTACTCTCTCTGGATATCAGCGATGAGAGTTTTAACGAAATTCAACTACCAGATGGACTTAAGGAGAAGAATGATGATCCGTCTATGGTTCTGGGAGTGTTGGATGGGTGCCTTTGCGCTTGTCAGCTCATATGTTATGGATGTCAAGAAAAATTATCAAGTATGGGAGATGCTGGAATATGGAGTTCGAGAATCTTGGACTAAGCGTTATGTCATTTCCCATGAGAGCATTTTCAGAGGCAATCATTATTTTAGGCTCGTGTGGTCTTCTAAGAATGGGGATATTCTACTCTTGAGTCAGGAGAGTCTAATTTTGTATGATCGAAAACATGGAAGTGCTAGAGCACTAAAACTCAATGCTAGATTCTTGGGACGCCAACAATTATTTTGAAAGCTTAGTTTCTCCGAGCTCGGTACTTATGTGGGGACATAATGACGATCAACGAGAATCTTGAAGAAGAAGAAGAAGAAGAAGAAGAAGATGCTTTAGAAGAAAAACAGGTGAGTTTTTGTTATTCGCAAAATCGATGTGCTCTTTTTCGTGAATCTTTACAATTGTAATGATGGTACTGCTGGGATGTAGAATTTTTAGTTTACTTTCGGAAGCTTTTTAGTTTGATTCTCTATAACTACTTTTTTTTTTTGGGTAAGAACTACTTTGTTCTTCTGACTTGTGAGCATTACCTGTGCCTTCAAAATATCAAGCTTCTAATGAAGACTAGTCTGAATCTGAGACGGATTACCAGTCAGGAAATGGTAATCTTACCTGTTGGAATTTTTGAATAGAAATATGAATAGGTGTGTCAACTCACTTGAGTCTTTTCAACATTAGTGTCTTATCCCAAGGGATGTGACTCTCCATTAAGGGTTGTGACTCTTCATGAAAGGACTTCTCCAAGAGTCACCTCTAGCCTATATAAACCCCACTTATTCTCCATTGCAAGAATGTTTTTTTTAGAGTCATAAAACTAGTACTAGAAATTTAAGAGTTTGCATGTGTCTTCAAGAGTTAAAGAAGAGTTTGTGCTACATCCATTCGCGTTGCTGTTGGGTGTTATCAAGTCTTTGCGAAAACATCGAGGTATTGTTGAATGTTGGAGACATATGCCGCTAAATCATGTGACATTATATACGGGGCATCAAATGTCTTAAGCAAAGAGATTACTCGCCTCAATACACCCAAGTAAGTTTGTTTAAGTTTTGTGATTGATCATCTTTTTCTATCCTTCTTTTCTTGTTTTGTTGTTGGTATTACGAAACATAATACATAGATGAAAACCGTGTTACAAAGAGATGTAACGGATCGGTGGATAATACACGAGTTGTATTATTGGAGAATCGGTAACGAAGGTATTTATCCAACATTACCATTCTGAAAGCAGTTGTGATGATGAAAATCATTTCAAGATCTACACTAATTTGATAACACACATCTTACTTCCTCAGAATATTACTAAACACATCTTACTTCCTCAGAATATTACTAAACACATCTTCCTTCCTCAGAATATTACTAAACACATCTTACTTCCTCAGAATATTACTAAACACATCTTACTTCCTCAGAATATTACTAAACACATCTTACTTCCTCAGAATATTACTAAACACATCTTTTCTTTTTTTTTCCTCCGCTAAAATTACAGCGCACTTGAGTTCTTCAGTAGGAGCAAGAAAAAAAAATCTATAAAAAAAAAAAAGGAACCATATTACACCATCTTAAATTGAAATTACTCCCATTTTTAAAAATCAAAATTACATACAGAAGTACGGGTTGTTGAACCGTGCTGCCTTGCATAAGAATGATGGGACATATGACCCAGAAGAAAGAACCAACTGAGTATCACCAGATAGAGCTGATTGGACGAGTGTTAATGGTGAATGATAACTACTTTCCACTGAATCAAAAAATTTGAGCTCACCAGAATGGAGTCACCAACGAAAGCTATACATGTCAGAAGAGCAAAGTCATCCCTGCAAGAGCGCCAAGGCCAAAATCTGCTATAAATAAACTGTCTGCCTCTTCAAGTTCCATGAATCTGCTATAAATAAACTGTCTGCCTCTTCAAGTAATGATTTATAAACTCACGCGTAAACCGGCGGGTTTTCACATTTGCAAACAGCTCTGTACTTTGTCGCGGTTCTGGCACATATGTGGATGCAACAAAGAGAGAGGTGGTAAACTGGTTATAGGAGCTGGCACTGCCGATGTTGGTGCTTCAGATACTGCGGAACTAGAGAGTCATCTGACATGGAGGAGTATTAAGATGATGAGTATCATCATTATTATCCGCCAAAAATACCACTTGAAGTTTTACCATATTGATCTCTCTGGCTCGAGCTCGGTGTGACCAAAAACCCAATATCAGCAGGCAAATTATTTTTACGGGCAGCATCGGGGGTTTGGCAAACAGAAGATCAGAACCCCATAGCAAGACATTTAGCTGATGAAGCGAATCGACAGTCCATGAACTCTGCCGGCTTGTGTTTCATTGGCAGGACTGTTAAAGTCTTAACTTGATGTTCTACATCTGAATTGGGGTTGGGCATAGACGCTGTAGGTGATTGTGGTGCTGCTGATGGAATTGGGCTGTAATGCATTGCACACTTGATTGCTCTGATGGATTTCTTGACTGACATCTATGATTACGTTACAACAGAGCTTTCTTCTTTGTAGAAGACAAAACTGAACCAGATACAGATGGTACTTCAAAGCGTATAGTGGGCTCTGATATTTGAAAGAAACCCATGTGAAGGCCAATGTATTGCATCTTTGGGGCCTCATGCAAGGAAGTTTGATGAAGCGGAGGGTCAACTGAGTCTCCGTTAAAAGAGAAGCAGCTGCTGTGTTCAAGCCAGATGCCTGGAGATGCTCACGTATAATCAATAACAGCTCCCTGAAAATTGGTATCATTTAAAATAAGAAGGTGGATACTGATAAGCAACAGTAAAAAAGAGAACAGGAAATACCTGGAATGGTAATTAATAGGAGCTGCAGCAGCTATTGCTTCTATCTCGGTGCGCCTCAAAGTTGGGGGAGCAGTATCAGTTGCTGCTAATGTATCCGACCGTCCTGAATCTGTTACAGCGTACAAGATACATATCCATTAAGAACATGGTATTCTAAGGCATACAGAAGCTCCAATGAAAAAGAGATGCGTACTACCAGAAGTACTGCACAAAGCCAGTAAATTAGCAGGTGAGCATGTAACACCTCAAGCTAAGAGAGACCTGAATTTCCAAGAAAACATGTACAATTCCCGAATCCTGATAAGTAAATGCTATGGATAGTGAGTACATCTAATATTCCAACTTCTAAAATGTACCATTTGGTGGTCATTTAGTTGCAAAGGCTCCTAAAAATTAAAACATAAACTTTGGTCCATGCAAACATGTTATAACAAGGTTCTTTTATATGCTTAACGCACTGCAATGATATCAGCCGCTATACCTTTTTTTGGACAATCGCCACCCTGCTCAAGACCCACAGCATCACCAACCCTCAGGATGATGAAGGAGGTGTATTTGGTCCCCACCCAAAATATATCCTCACACCTTCAGAAACCCCACTACAAGGAAAAGCGATATAGCTGTAACAATGGATAGAAAAGATTGAGGACCAACACATTGATCGGGGAATAAAGAAAAACTAAATTGCGTCGTGCAGGGCTACTTAGGTTTAACATTTAATAAAAAGAGCTAAAGAGCAGACCCTAGTTCGCAGTAAACAACTGTAAGTAAAATATCATGGGAATCACACACATACGATATTCCAACTTCTATAATGTACGAAGATTACTGTTATAGGGAAAGCCGACTTTCGAGATAATCTCTCTCCTCACCCACTCTAGTATCCCCCTCCCTCCAACCTCCACAAACTTTTCAAGCCTCTCCCTGAGCTCAGATTTGGTCCATCCCCGACCAAATCCGAGCTCCAATCTCGTTTGTTTGTTTAGTGTTGTTTTTAATTTCTGTTTTGGGGGTTTTCCAGGGTTTTTTTCTCAGATTTTCGGGCTTTCAGCTCTAGATCTAGGCTGAGAAATTGGGTTTTCTATTCGACCTCTCTTTCCATCCTTTTTCAGCCTTGTCTGTGATTCGTCTCTGACTTATATTTGATAGGGTTTTTGGCCGAGGTGGTGGTGATGCAGCTTGATCTCCTCATCTTCGATCTATCCCTGGCCTTGTATGATGTTCTTTGGGTTTTCTGTTTATTACAGGGAAGAGTTCATCAGGAGGCAGTGTTTCCTAATGTGAGATGGGTTGCTGCTTTTGTTGGATTCTCTTGCTAATCCATCTATTATTCTCCTTTTTTCCGATCAACATCAAATCAAAATCACTTTTCTCATCAATTCAAGGTACCTGTTTATTATGATGGAGAAGTTGCGACGGATTTTGTGATGATTGTCTGGTTGTGGAAGATGGTGAGCTTTGGTGCAAGGATTCCGGCGACTTTGGCGGCAGAAAAGTGAGGAGAGTTAGGCTGAGTTTGGTGATGCTTTTATTTTTCGAAAAGTACTTACAAAAATATATATAGTAATTATTTTTCATATTAACATTTGGTAGAATATTTTCAAAGTGTTTTTAACCAAAAGCACTTCCAAAATACCTCAATTTTTAAAAGCTGGGGGAGAGGAGCTTATAAAAGCTCTAAAAGCATAAGCTTTGGTCCCACCTTATTTTAATACATGATTTTTCTTTTATATCCCTATGATAGTATATAAATGATCAAAATTGCCCTTAAATATTTGATAATTTCTTATTCTCCATAATATTCTTTAAAGGTTGTTATTTTAAACTATGTCACATTCTTCAATGATTATTATTTTCACTTTCAAATTTTTGTTATATACCATTTTAATTAAAAAATAAAATAAATAAGAACCAATATAATTGGGCCGACCGAGCGAAGGAGGACCTTTATATGGCCACTTTTTTGTAAATATAAGTGATCAATTACCACAAAAAGATTGAGAATGGTCCATGCTGAAAAACCAAAAATATCCCTCTCTTTTAGTCCAATTACTATAACTCCTTATACATCCTATTTTTTTAGGGGTATAATTGGAAAACAAACTTTAATATAACATATCTAAAAATCCGTGCCTTGGAATTTTACGAATTTTATCTTGTTGGAAAGCTAATAAAAAAATCTATCCAACGAGCACAAACAACAATATCAAATTTAGATTTTTTACGAAAAATTCGGAGATATTTATCATTTTAGGCACAATTTTAAAAAATTGAATGTATATTCATTATGCAAACCACCACAAAAGATACATAATACTTTATGTAGTAAAATTTTGGTTTATGCATCAACTAATTTTCCGTTTCAACTAATAAAACGATGTACTCCCTCCGTTTCAAGAAAAATGATACTTTAATTTTAGGCACAATTCTCGAAAATTGAATGCATAGCCATTATGCAAAACCACCACAAAGGATGCATAACACATCATGCAACCATATTTTGGTTTATGGATCGACTAATTTTTCGTTTACGTAAAAAGTGATACTTTCACAACCCGTTTAGGAAAAGTGAAACTTTCGCTACGTTTTGGGAAAAGTGATACTTTAAAAGTTTCGGAAAAGTGATACTTTCATCCGGAAAAGTGAAACTTTTTTGGCGGCAGTATCACTTTTTCCAAACGGAGCGAAAGTATCACTTTTTCGAAACGAGGCAAAAAAGTATCACTTTTTGAAAGCAAGGTGAAAGTAATCGTGACGAACTCCATGTTCGATTCTTTTACAGATTGGCCCTCCCACCGTGACAACGGTCGTACTAGTTATAAAATAAAAAATAGTATAATTTTAGTATAATTATTTTTTATCCCTAGTTATATCAATAATAAAAAATAGTTACTCCAAATATATATAAACATCTAATATATTTAAATCCCATGAAATAGAATAAATCTATATTAAAAGATTATGTCTATTTTTGTCATTTGTTACAACTACAATAAGTGAACCTATATTTTACCAAACACAATTTGATCATTTTTTTAATCAGCTTTAACTTTTAGTATCTAGTTTACCAAACACCTAATCTGCTTTTTTTACAGCCTAAAGACAAGACACCACACCCGCAAGATACAGTGACGCTTTTACAAAAGCCGCAGCATTACCAAACTAAGCCTTAGGGTTTGGTTAATTGTGAAGGTTTCTATTTAGGCTCTTTTCGGGCTAGGGTATCTATTAGGGGTGAGCATGGGCCGGTGTGGACCGATTTTCGCCTCATCCGCATCCAATCCATTGCACTACGGATTTTAAATTTGGCACCCGCACTCAATCCATATTCAACGGATTTGCATCCAATGGATGCACGGATGGACGGATTGGATGCGGATAATCCAATGGATTTGTTTTAGTTAAAATTTATAGTAAAGAAAATAAGCTGACACAAAGGACTCCTTATAAAACCTACATATCATATATATGTATACAAATATAAATATGCCATGTACAACACCCAAAAAAACATCTTAAAAATTCCTAAATGATCCATAATATTTTCTAGAACTATATAAATGCCCTTAATTTAACGGATATGGATGTCCAACGGATTTTCAAGGTTGCATCCGGGCCCGATCCGTTGTCCGTTGGATTTTTAAAATTCCATCCGCATCCAACCCATTAACGAACGGTCCGGGCATCCATCCGCAAATGAACGGTTGGTCCCGGTTAAATCCACGGATTACGGGCCAAATGCTCACCCCTAGTATCTATATAGGCTCTTTTCGGTCTAGGGTTTCTTCAGTGTTTTTGGGCTTGTAACCCTTAATAGTGGGATTTGGGATTTCCTTTATACGTGGGCTCTCATCTGTTTGTGAGTTGCATTTCTAAGGGGTTTGTACATTGTACTTACTAATCTATCAATAAAAATTTATTTACCGAGCAAAAAAAAAAAAAGAACTTCTATAATGTACCATTCATTGGTCTTTTAGTTGCAAGGGCTCCTCAAAACAAAACAAAAACTTTGGTCCATGCAAATATGTTATAACATGGTTACTTCATATAGATTTCGTTGATTAGACCACGTTGACGGCCCTGCTCAAGACCCACACCAGCACCAACCCACAGGAAGATGAAGGAAGGTGTATCGCCAATTGCCTGAAAAGAATGGGAGCAAGCTTAGGGTATAAGTTTCAAAGTGTAAGATGAAAATATTGAGAATTCCAATATCACAGTGCACTAGGGAAGTGGAACAAAGAGAACTACCTTAATCTTAAGCTTTAAAACTTCTTCAAAGTAATCCATATGGTTGGCAACACCAAGGGCTCGATGAACATATTCTTCTAATGGAGGGTCTACAAGAATGACATCAAACTTGGTACCGAAAACTCTAGAGAGAGCACAAACTCGTGCAAATCACACTTATGAAGATAAAATGGGAGGTGATGCCGCTTCCGCCACAATCTTGTCTTCTTTTTTTTAATATGCTCTCAGAGCTTCAGATAGTCCTCCACATCATTAATTAGCTCCAGCTCCCTTGTGAATTTGTTTGGCCTCTTGACAGGGATGATCATATGATGTTGATTTGTTGAGATGGTCAAATTTTTCACCGTTGTGGAGATTTTTTCACCAGTAGGTTGGATTGTTAAGTCTGAGTTGGTGACGTTCAATTTTGGTTTGCTCTCTTCTGGTGGAGGTTCTACGGAACAATTTGGGTGAACTACATTTCGGTTTGATTCCTATTGAGGAGATGTAGGCAACCAGTGATGGTGCAATCGATGTTCAGAAAATGGAGGGATAACAAGTTGATCGTCTCATGCATGAATGCATGATCCGAGGTGGAGAATTGTAAGGAAACATGAGTTTCCTAGTTTAGGTCAAAGAAGACGGCTAAATTCTAAGAGGTTCCGGAAAGGCTCCGTTTGGGAAACGTAGCTGGTTTAGGACAACTTCCATATATAAGATTTGTTTCCTAATTGACCATGGTTTCCTTGGGAACCAAGTTTGTGACTCCTATATAAGGAGGTCTAGGATAAGTCTTTTAGTCATGGAATCCTCAATGTAAATCTTGTAAGGAAACGTGAGTTTCCTCAATTGAGGATTCGATGGATTGATTTATTCAATCAGTTGTGTAATTTTCAGTGGTGATTCTATAATGAATAAAGGGGCCGCAGCCATTTGGTGGATGTAGACAATATTACACACATTGTGTATATTGTTGAACCACGTTAAATTCGTGAGTACTTTACTTTTGTTGCTTTGTTTATATCTTGCATCTATGTGGTTCTCTTTCTCTTCTTCTTATCCTAGATCATAGTAAGGTTCATGGAGCAATCCGAGAGATCAAGTGTTTCTTGTTAGATAATATGTTTTCGCAAGATTAGCACGTAGATGGCTCTGAACCCCAACATCAAGGTCTACCCCACGCCCAATTTTCTTATCATGGCAGGGAACAATTTGATTGCTTACAACGTGAATCAAGGAAACATGGATAAATGCTATGATCAATCACAAGTTGTGCAGCAGCGTCGGCAACTTTACCATCGTTGTCCAATAACTTTATCATCCCCGTCCAAAAGAGAAGACATCGGTAACAGCATCATCAGGACATAAGATTGCAGGCATCTGGATTAAAATTCAGAAGGGGTTTTAACTGATGGAGAAAAAAAAACTAAAAAAGTTATGTTGAAGAAAATAAGGAGGGTTTTGAAATCTGGTGAAGTTAGATTTTGGCGGGGCTTTAGTGAAGTTAGATTTTGTGTGGTTGATGAGATGAATCTGGAGTCTATTCCAAAAACCCTAGCAACGCAGTTTAGAAAATACGGGATACAAAATGATATACATTGGTGGTTTATCAGGGGTATGCGAAATTAACGTTTTTCAGCTCGAAGGTTAGGTGATAAAGGGGTATCATTAGTAATTTTTAGGGGTATATAAAGGAGCACCTAAAAATAATCGCGTGGTTCTGGTTTTCAGGCTTTCCTTCCCCTAACTTTACTGGGCCCAGCAATTTGATACGATAAATTTCCTTTTTCAAGAAAAAAAAACATGAGACAATTATTACGAGTATTTATTTTTAGATCAGGAGATACGAAACCTGGCATTTTTAGGGGCGACCCCAAAAGAATTTGGGGCGACACTAAAAGACAAAAAAAGGTCACCCAAACGTAAATCTAAGCTACCCTTATTTTCGATTTTTCGAAATGGCCAATATGCCCTTATATAATCGGGAGTCTACACCATAATCGGTAGGTTAAAGGTGAATCGGTAGGTTAAATTGAAACTATACCTACCGATTATTGTGTAGATACTTCGGCTAATAATCCCTTTTATAATCGGTAGCTTATCCAACTTGTAAGACTACCGATTATAAGGAGCCCCATATTCAACCCTGGCCAAAATTCCATAGGTTTTGAGGGGTGCAGAGCCAACCATAACCACTTGGCGTGAGCTGTGGATGTAGCCATAATTGGAAGCCTAATAGGTTACAAACCCTACGATTACAAGTTGCCCCAAAATGAGTTTTTTCTAAAATCCTTCACGTAATGAATTTTGAAATCTACCATAATCGGTAGGGTATATAATTATATAACCCACCGATTATAACGAGCCCCATATCCAACCTTTGCCATATTTCATAGGTTTTGAGTGTACACGGCCAGCCATAACCACTTGGTTCGTGTTTTGGATGCAGCGTTAATCGGGAGTTAAATATATTACCAAACCATCCGATTATGGGTTGCCCCAAAATGAGTTTTTTCTAAAATCCTTCATGTGATGAATTTTGAAATATACCATAATCGGTAGCGTAAAAACTTAAAAACCTAACGATTATAAGGAGCCCCGGATCGAACCCTTGCCTAATTCCATAGGTTTTGAGTGCACAGAGTCAAGCATAACCATGTGGTTCGTGATTTGGATGTAGCCATAATCGGAAGGATAATAGGTTCCACAAACTACCGATTATAAGTTGCCCCAAAATGAGTTTTTTCAAAAATCATTTTTTTTTTAAATTTTGAAAGTTACCATAATCGGTAGATATACTAACTTACATACCTACCGATTATTGGTTTCCCAAGATATCACCTACGTCAAATTAGCCGTTGCAGTTTAAACCAAATTTAAGAAATAGCCGTTGTAGTTTTTGGGAAAAAGAAAAAGACTCGTTGGACCCTAAACCTATATAAAGAAACTCATATCTATCAACCCAATTGCACCAAACTCTTTCCTCTCTTGAGTTCTAATTTTGAAAACCAAAAACATGGATATTGCTTTTGCCTAAGAAGAAGATTGTGCTATTTATAGGCGTGGGTTGTGATAATCTGCTCATGATCGTGTTCACAAGCTCCACAAACGGGAATCCGAAGAGCAGTTATGGAACCGTATTCTAATGGTATTTGAGGCGTTAGATGGTAATCGAATTCGAAGATCGTCCAATGACATTAAGATGAGAAAGGATGCGGTCGACAAGGAGATTGACAAATTTGAAGATGAAGAACGATTTGTTAGGGACGCTTTTTCTTGATGGACGTATGAAAAATGAGTAAGTATCTTTATAACTCCGACTCACATTAACATAAGTTAGTACTAACTTGTTACTCATTCGTAAATTCAGAGAAATCTTGCTGATCATCGGTATATGGACCTCTATGGGAAACGATTTGAACATGAAGGATGTTACAAGATCAAGAGGGACAATTTCTGTGGTGTTTGGACGTTATGATCTTTTTTAATACTTTTATGGTCAATTAGGAGCATGGATTTAGGTGCTTTTGACGAAATTGTAAGGTTAAGGTCGTTTGAACTTTATGTAATGGATGTAATCGGAGGATTATTAATACAACAACTTTCCGATTATAAATAAACAGAAGCTTATTTTGTTAAACAAACTACCGATTAACACATTCGGTTATATTATGTGTCAACTTTCGTTCCGATTATGGTGTTATTTGGTTCCAGGAAACATAAGTTCTTTCACAGAGAATAATCGGAAACTAACAAAAACTAAACCAACCGATTTATATTATTCGGACGTCAAGGTGAAAATTTACCTTTAGATTAAGGTGTTGTTTGGTTACAGAAACCATAGTTGTTTTTTGGTAGAATAATCGGACATTAACAAAACCACAAACCACCGATTAAAAATATTCGGAAGTCAAGGTGCTCAATTACTTTCCGATTATGGTGTTGTTTGGTTACAGAGAACAAAGTTTTTTTACATATAATATTCGGAAGGAACATTACAAATAAACCTACCGATTATTATTATTCGGAAGTGAAGGTGCACATTTCCCTTCCGATTGTGGTGTTGTTTGGATACAGAAGACAAGTTTTCTTTACACATGATAATCGGAAAGCAAAGTATATTAGCAATCCTCCGATTCTGACCAAATATTTTGCAAAATCCCCAGAATCGGTAGGTTAATAACGTATAACCCTACCGATTTTGACTAAAAAATGCAACATCCCTAGAATCGGTAGGTTAATATATAAACTTATCTTCCGATTGTGTTCCAAAATTCAACACTTTCATGTCTCTTCATGTGATTCGCTTGCGAGTCATCGTTAAATGCATAAACATAGCAACATAACCATTCATAATCCATAAACATAACGTAACAACTTATATTCCGACACAAACTTTGAAAACGACATAATCCGACATAATCCCACATAAACAAAGTTATCCATAAAGTTAACGAAAAACATCGAGAGTTTACAACATCGAAAGTTTACTTGTTCCTTTTTGCTTGGATTTTGCGACCTTTACCACCTCTACGACTTGGACCAACATCAACATTGGTTTCATCAACTTGAGTGCTCGATGGCCTTGAGTTCTTTTGTTCACCTTGGTTGTAGGTTTCTTTTGCAATTTTTCCCCTAACTGAGATGCATACTCCTCATTGTCAACGTTATCAATCAACTCTTGGTGCTTTTTTATCTTCTCAATTGAAAAAGGCTCTCCGGACTTTATACAATCAGTGCACCATTTCGACAAACGCTTGAACCTGCTCATTTGTTTTAAAACATAGCATACCATCAAACGGTTATTACTCTATTTTGACCCATAATATTAAAGTAAATTAATAAAACAATACGTACCAATCTATCAAAACCCGCAGGTTTTTCTTTAAGGATACTCTTGTACGAATCGGGCTTTGCTTTAAGATCACGGATTACACGAAGATGAGAAACATTCCGGTACCAATCCATATAGTTGGGAGCATTTTCAAAACCTTGGTTGGCTGACCTTCCTTGGTTGATCAAGTAATGCGCCCTTCTATCCCAATGGAATTTACAGGATGGTGAACCCTTGTGAACCACCGTGATAGAATCTTTATCAGACTTGCAGTGCTCCAGCTCCAAAGAAAAATTGTCATGGATTTGGTCCTTTGGTATACCTTGTACAAAACCATGTTGTCGCATCACCCTTGAGGCATTGTACATCACATATCCTGTGGGGTGCCACAACGGTCCAAAATAAAGTGCCAAATCGGACCGACCCGCGATATTTCCAGCAGCTCGGTCTTCCTTGTATGGATCAAAGCATACGTCTTGGGCATTAAGTGAGTCCAAAATCTCCCTCAAACGAATCAGCTGCTGCTCCTTCGTCCTAGAATGGTTGTCATTGAAGACGTACTTTGTTCCTCTAGGGTCACCTTTCTCCCACGCCGGTTTTTCAATGGCCACTCCCAAGATAGGGAAGTGGTCGTAGATCCATGTCTATATTGTCATTTTTGTAAGTATTAGGAAATTCATTCTTCAACGGTTTCATATATAAAAAATAACCAAGTATGTAGAGTTAATAAACAATACCTCTAGTAGACTCACGTTCCCGGCCACTTGGCTAATTCCAAGCCTCGACGCCTTTCTCAACTCTTCCATCAACCACGCATGGCATGCCGTGCCCCAAGAGTACTCATGCACTTTATCGAGAGGATCCAGAAGTTGTAAAAGGTTGGCGTCGACCCGATTGCCACTGGTATTGGGGAAAATGACACATCCCAATACACATAGGAGATATGCGGTGGCCGCGTGGTTGACTTGCTCGTCCGTTAAAGTTCCTTTCTCTTGTTTTTCCTTGGTGCCCTTGAACATATCCATCAGAGTACCCATGTTGAACTGTCTAGTTCTATACTTCATGCATCTTTTGAACTCAATTGTTGATGTTTCTTCATCCCAACCCAAACACTTCTTAGTCAAATCATAAAGTTTCTTCCATTCCAACTGCTTAGTGAACTCCGCCCTAACACCCTTGCCATGGACGGGGAGTCTAAGAATCTGCACAACATCATCTGGGGTAATCGTCATCTCCCCAAACGGCATATGGAAGGTGTCGGTCTCATGATAAAGTCTCTCCACAAAGGCCGATATAGCCACACGGTCATGTTCCAACATTGAGTTCTCCGTAGCATCAGCCAACCCAGAATTTGCAATAATGGTCTTGAACCTTTCACATTCATCCTTCAAAGGCCAATCCAACATTTTTGTTGGTGCGGCGGTCGGTTTGAGTATACGAACCGCATCGGAATGATACTATTAAACACATGACAAGTTACCAAAAAAAATTAAAATAGCCTAAAAATATAACACTTAAAACTATTACGAAGAATGAGATAATAGGTAAATAAAATGGAAACGATTATTACCTCGGTTTCATATATTTCTTTGGCCAAGGAGTCTTTGTATCCAAATAACAATTTTCCTCCATCCTCCGGCAGCCCAAGGATTACACCTTATGGAATATCCTGCACCTTCGATCTTTGTGGGACAAGGTGTTTCGCTTTCTTTCGAGGAGGATTTTTCTTTTCAGCTTCTCCTTCTTCTTGCGCACGACTACCTTGTCCTACTTCTGATACTCTATCTTCGGGTGTTTCTAGTTGAATTTCTGGTTATGATTGTGGAGCACTTTGTTGAACACCTTCTTGAACTGGTTGTGATTGAGAGGCACTTGGTTGAACACCTTCTTGAACTGGTTGTGATTGAGAGGCACTTGGTTGAACACCTTCTTGAACCGGTTCTGATTGAGGGGCAATTGGTTGAACACCTTCTTGACTTGCTTGTTGAGTTACATCTTGAGCACTTGAAGCGGCTTTAGCAGTCCTAGCTCTCCTTGCACTAGCCGTCAGGTTCTGACGCCTTTCCTTCCTTGCACTAGCTGAGACAATTGCATCTTCAATTTTCTTACCTCGCCTATCCCTAAACAACAAAAGAAAGTACAACAGGTTAGTAAACTATATAATCGGAAGTTAATGTAAAACCAAAGTTCCCAAATATACATATTCGGTTGGTTGATTTAACTAATTGCCTCCGATTACGCTCAATCGTAAATATCAGTTCATCTAAAGCTACCGAATACGTATAATCGGAAACAAAAGCAATTTTTTGGTGTTCGAATATGTTTATCTAAACACAATAATCGGAAGCTAAATGTCAACATAACCCTCCGAATACCAATAATCGAAAGGCATAAAAAAGTCCACCTTCCGAATGCATCACAATCGGAAGCCTCACAAAACTAATTTCTACCGAATATGCGTCACTTTGTGTCCAGAAACTACTCAAGTGATTCAGCCTAAACAATCGAAAAGAAATTACAAAATATATCACCCGATTATTGCGTCTCTAATACTTGTTCTTCCCTAGTATATTCGGAAGGCAAAATCACAATTAGCTTCCGATTATGATCGATTTAGGCCTCAGTAATTAAAAACGTTATATAATCGGTAGAAACCTAAATTTTACCACCCGAATATGACAAATTTTCTCGTGAAATGAAGAGTTCGACCACAATCGGAAGTTTAAAACAATACCTAACCTACCGAATACGGGTAATAACCGAAAACCTAAAAAAAAAAAACATGGATTCGTCCAATTGAAGCAATATAAACCAAATTAATGGTAGAATCTTACCTAATCGGCGCCATTTGAAGTTGCACGAGAGTTTGGCCATCGATGTCGCCTACATCGGGGACTTCATCTTCTTCGTGTTCTTCGGGTTCGTGAGTTAAAACCTCTTTATTACGGGCATGCAATCCAATATTCGGATCCTCACCGCGCACTACGTTTTTGGTTCGATCTTTCTTACATTCCTTTTCTTTCATATTTATAGAGAATAATCGACGATGATTCGATTCGACGATGAATGATGTATAGCGAGGAGAGGGGGAGAGTTTTCCTCTGCAATCGGAAGGAAAGAGGAGAAGAGGAGTTGAAGTTGAAGTTGAAGTTGAAAAGAAAATGAAATGAATCGACTTTGGTTTTATCTGTCAAACGGTTATTAATCGGAAGGTAATTCCAATGTCTAAGCTACCGATTGTTGAGTAGCCCAAAATCGGTAGAAATGGTTACTTATAACCTACCGATTATTGGAAGCCCCAAATTGAGCATTGGCCAAATTCCCTAGGTTTTGAGGGGTGCAGAGCCGACCATAACCATGTGGTTCGTGACTTGGATTTAGCCATAATCGGAAGCCAAATAGGTTGCCCAACCTCCCGATTATAAGTTGCCCCAAAATGAGTTTTTTCGAAAATCCTTCATTGCAGGGAAATTTGAAATCTACCATAATCGGTAGGAATTGTTACTTTTACCATCCGATTATGGGAAGCTTTAAATCGGTAGCTTAGACATTTTTTTATTCGTCCGGTTATATAGGAGCCCCAAATTTCACCATTGTAAAATTCAAAAGATTTCTTATTTCTATACTTTAACAATCGGTAGTCTAGGGAGGTTATTTTTCCTACCGATTATTATAGAAGCAAGATATGCGTTTGGCACAAAATCGATATTGATCGGTAGTATAATATAGTTACTAATCTTCCGATTGCTGTATAATAATCGGGCACTAAATACCTTCCGATTGTGTAAGGGCATTAACGTATTCTACGCGTTTTTGGACATCCCTTAACGGTGTATATGGGTTGGGAATAAAAAAGTCGTCCCTAATTCTTTTGGGGTCGCCCCTAAAAGTGCCAGGATACGAAAAGCCATGTTTTTTTTTCTTGAGAAAGAGGATGTTTTTATTAAACCGGAACTTCTCTTGGGTACCGAGTCCTCATTGAGTCATTCATCACAATTACATTAAGGAATTCAGGGTGTGTGTGTTCCCATATATGAGTTGAAGTGTTATTGCCGATTCCATTCCCGTGCAGTTGTTTTTTGCGCAAAGTCTGCCAGTCCATCCGCCGCTTGGTTGGCTTCCCTGTATGCGTGTGTTATCACATATGCCTGTAAATATCTGAGATGGTGTCGAATTTCTTGTAGCATATTTTGAATGATCCATGGTGCCTCGGTGTGTTCCTTTGAGACTAGAGTTAACAGAGCAGTTGAGTCCGTTACGAAGTGGATGTTGTTCCATTTTTTGGTAGCTGCCATCCTCACTGCTAGTAGTAGAGCCCATGTCTCCGCCACGATAGCCGTTGTTTTTCCAATAGGTGCTTCCATTGCCATAATCACTGAACCGTGTTCGTCTCTGCATATCCAACCCGCACCAGCCACCTCCGGTGCCCCTTGATTATCCAGCTTGCTTGCTCCATTTGTGCTGATTTTTAGCCATTGGTGTTGTGGAGCATTCCATTTTATCCAAATTGTTGTCGAAGTCTTCCTTTGTTGTTGTTCTGTTGTATTCTATGTGCATATATTATGTTGGATTGTCCATTGGTATTCTTGGCTCAGGAGTAAGGCTATATGGAAGGTTTGAGTCGGTGTTTGTATAATTTTATTGTAGACATTAGCATTTCTCGCCAGCCAAATATTCCGTATAATTTTATTGTAGACCTTAGCATTTCTCGCCAGCCAAATATTCCACATCGTATAACAGGCGACTGTGACCTTAAATGGTAATCACTTTAAAAAGGTGAGATGCATCATAGATAGATATGTTAAAAGTTTACCATTTATAAAACAGTTAGGAATATTTATAAAAACAGGAAAATTTATAAAAACCAAAAAATTTCTAATTCTAGGAGAATTCTATTTTTCCGCCTATATATTGGGGACGGAGGGAGTATTTATTATACAAAAGTTTTCGGCCGCCCGAATTTTTTAGATCTTATTTCTATATCTTTGTATAGTTTTCAAATCAGATAATGAAATTATAAACCGATACATCGGAACATTTACACATCAAACTCTCGTCGTTCATTGCAAGAAGAAAAAAAATAAGTATGGGCTAAATAGATTATGAGATATGGGCTAATTTTTAGTTCACCCATGGGCCAAGTTTTAATATTTGGAAACAACATAGCCTAATTAGATCAGATTGTGGTGGAGTATGGGTAAATTCCATCTTCGATTCTAATTTTTAAGCACTATCCGGAACAGAAGATGACAGAAAAGTTCAAAGGAAGAAAAACACAGCATAATAATGAAAATCGAAAAAAAGTCATGTGAATATGTCATACTAATGGGCTAATTGGAATTTTTGCCCTGGGCTAATCTATAATTTCTTGACAATTAGGCTACACTAAATATACTTTTCCAAATTTTGAGGCATGTAGCCTACACCCCCACCTCCGTCCAGGGAAGAAAATAAAAAGTCCAGTGCATAAGCTACCAGTTCTGAATAGCGTTTGTCCTCTCAGAGAGGCCCAGCGACGGAGACGCAAGATGTTCGCCTCGTTTCCTAAAACATCCTTCAATTTTTCACATTGAATCCTTTCCATTAAGTTGTTCCATTCGTCTGAAGAACAAGGTAATTGCAGGGAGAACATTAGTAAAATGCCAAACTTTAGCCAGTAGTTAAGATAAGTCAACTGTCAACTCTTTCATTTGTTCTGATGATATATCAAACCTGGGAAGATTGTTTCTAAATAATACAACATGGATACACCATCTTCGTTTTTCATCTCAATACCTTCCCTACAGTATACCGTTTCCTCGTTGTAGTAAGGAGTTAGGACACTGCCAAACATTCAGTTAGCAAGGAACTAGCTAGAGTGATAACTAACTAAAGTGGAGATCCAAGGAACATTAGAAAGTAGACATATATAGTATAAATTTCTATCTGCAGCAATTAAATATACAACTGCACTTGATATAACCCTTTTCTAAAACATAAAATTGGATTTGCTATACCATATCTTCCTGTGTAGATTGGATGGTAACTTCAGCAAAATGACTGAATTTAGATTTGTCCAAATAGAAATATCTATCATACCTAAATGAGAGCATTTCACGAACATGAGGTGCACGTGGCATCTCCATAAACAAAGAGGAGTTCGTAAAGAACGCAATTATTCAACGTGCTTCAAGGTTAATTCGAATGTCTGCTTCAGATTCTTTTACTGTCAAAAGAAATTCAAGACACTTGATCTGGAAAGAGGTGATCGGAACTGTGTAAGGTATCACTACAACACTGATAGTATAGTACAAAAGAGAGTGAGATAGATAGGAAGTACCTGGTCTAGCCGTTGATCAGAAGCAAACTTAGTAGCAGCTTCTATATCAGTAGCAAAGAAAGGCTGATTTCTGTAATTTGGAACAAATACAGCCAATTCGCTGTAGAAATAATCCAGAGAAACCAACCGATGTTAGCTTGGTGAAACATACGGAGTACTATTCTTTAAAAATTTGACCAACTCAAGGAAAGAAACAAAATTCACATACTTCACAAATAACTATCCTGAATATGTCCTTGAGTATTCGCGAGACATCTGTCTTTGAGTAATCAGACTCTTTCTGAAGAAATACAACTCCATACTGGTAAAAAAAAAAGAAGCACAGGGAAAGCACACACTCCAGAAACCAGCTTGAGATGTGCCCTTGCTGTTTATCCCGCCACGACGACCAGCACTCAGTTGCTAGACTACCAATAAACCACTGGCGGTTTATCCATTTCAACCATTCCTGCCAATCCTCGACTATCTTGGTCAATTCAAACCCAAGAGGGTTAAAAAGAAACGAGCCAAATACCCAACATATGACCAGGAACCAGATTGACAACGTGAAAAGTAAGTAACTATTGGGAGAACCATATGTCCCGTAGACGGCCAATAGCAGAATCAATTCCAAAGCTTTCTGAGAATTTTTCGTGTCGAACCATGAAACCTCTCGTCCTATAGCCCTGTATTTCGCACCACCGTGAAGAATCGTGCGTCCAAAGTAGTGGGCCTTTGTTCCAAGGGAAAATGTGAAGAAAAAAAACAGGACCTAGAAGAAGCTGCATTATGATGAGTTGAGCTAATGCCTTTCTGAAGCCTCTCTCTAAACCAATCTCCATAAACATTGGCAATACAGTAAGGAATCTCTTCTGAATCAAGGCTTCAGATGTGATTGCATCCTGCACAGACGAATTCCGACTCGATCGTGCATAATTTTGTATTGATGTCTCCAATCCACTCAGTGACAAGTAAAGCTTCCACTACGGGAAAATTAGTAATCTACAACTGTAGATTGACAACTCGTAAATTAAAAGTTGTAAAATGTAGTATGTTTTACAACTTTTTCCAACAAAAGCGTTGTCAAAGTAAAATATGTCCAACTCTTAGGACCAACGAGTTCCTAAGAGTAGTGACGAGAATCGAACCACAACTTGTTGTGCGAAAAGGGTTGTAGAGAGAAGTGACCACCTTTAGAATTTACAACTCACATCCTAAAGGTAGTGAATGATTTTAAAACAACACTAATAAGAGTCGTTGAAGATAAGAAAAAAAAAAATTGAAAAATGTTCTTGTAGAGAATCGAACCCAAGCTTACTAGGTGTTAGTACAAGACGTCAACCATCCTGCTAGGATTCACAATCTTGGTAGATTTGTGCTTTTCTTTTAATCAACATTCACAACCTTTACAAGAGTTGTAAATGATAAATTGACTTTGAAAAAAAAATGAGGCTAAGGTGAATCGAACTGAACCTCCTCTGTCTAAGACTTGGATTTCAACCACCCTTCCACATTTACATGCATGTCTCGCTTATATTTTACATTTACTTTTATAAAAGAGTGATAAGTAAAAAACATGTTAAGTAAAAGAAATAAATGGACGGTTATGATGTAAATGGATGGTTATGATGGGAGATGGAAAAGATAAGAAGAAAAAGGATAAATAGACCTTCTACAACCCCTTTAAGAGTTGTCGTAAAGGTATAAACACTTCGCTAAATTTTTCTCACTTCGAAAAAATTCCCACTACGCTAAATTTTATTCACTTACAAAAAAACTTCTCACTACGATAAATTTTTCTCATACGCTAAATTTTCTTTTCATCGCTATTGACAACCTTTATAAGAGTTGTCGTTGAGGTATAAACACTTATGCTAAATTTTTCTCACTCGCTAAATTTTATTCACTTTTGCTAAGAATATTCCCATGGAATCTTACCCGTAAATGAGTGGATTCATCGTCTTTCCAAACTTTCGGACTTATAGTAGTCCGCTAATGGCCAAGTTTTGATCCCCGGTGCAAGTTTCTTTGCTGAAGTTGGACTTAATTTGTATGTGTTTAAGGTTTATGAGAATATTCCCATGAAATCTTACCCGTAAATGGTTGGATTCATCGTCTTTGCAAACTTTTAGACTTTATAGTAGTCCGCTCATGGCCACGTTTCGATCCCGGGAGCGTTTCTTTCTCAAAGTTGACGAATTTGTGTGTGTTTAAGGTTTCTGAGAATATTCCATGGAATCTTACCCGTAAATGGTTGGATTTATCGTCTTTGCGAACTTTCAGACTTATATTAGTCCGCTCATGGCGGTTTGATCTCGGTTTCTTTCTCAAGTTGATGAATTCGTGTGTGTTGAAGGTTTCGAGAATATTCCCATGGAATCTTACCCGTAAATGGTTGTATTCATCGTTCTTACGAACTCTCGGACTTATACTAGTCCGTTCTGGCCGGGTTTCAATCTCGGGCCGAGTTTGCATACAATATGCTAGAATAGGGTTTGCTTAATGTTTGGGAATATTACAAAAGAATATTACTTGTAAATGGATGGATTCATCGTTCTTACGAAATTTCCGACTTATAGTAGTCCACTTTGGGCGGGTTTCGATCTCGGGCCGGGGTTTGCATACAATATGCCGAATAGGGTTGGTTTAATGTTTTGTGGAATATTCCAAAGGAATCTTACCGGTAAATGGATGGATTCTTCGTTCTTATGAAATTTCGGACTTAGAGTAGTCCAATCACGGCCAAGTTTCGATCTCGGAGCCAGGGTATGCGTACATTATGCCAGAATATGGTTTGTTTAAGGTTTCGGGGAATATTCCAAAGGAATCTTACCTGTAAATGGATGTATTCATCGTTCTTACCAAGTTTCTGACTTAGAGTAGTCCAAGGTTTCGATCTCGGAGCCAAGGTATGCGTACATTATGCCAGAATATGGTTTGTTAAAGGTTTCAGGGAATATTCCAAAGTATGCGTACATTATGCCAGAATATGGTTTGTTTAAGGTTTCGGGGAATATTTCGAAGGAATCTTACCTGTAAATGGATGTATTCATCGTTCTTACGAAGTTTCTGACTTAGAGTAGTCCAATCACGGCAAGGTTTCGATCTCGGAGCCAAGGTATGCGTACATTATGCTAGAATATGGTTTGTTTAAGGTTTTGGGGAATATTCCGAAGGAATCTTACGTGTAAATGGATGTATTCATCGTTCTTACCAAGTTTCCGAATTATAATAGTCCACTTCCGACCAGGTTTCGATCTCGGAGCGAAGGTACACATACAATATGCCAGAATAGGATTTGTTTAAGGTTTCAGGGAATATTCCGAAGGAATCTTACGTGTAAATGGATGTATTCATCGTTCTTACCAAGTTTCTGACTTAGAGTAGTCCAATCATGGCCAGGTTTCGATCTCGGAGCCAGGATATGCGTACAATATGCTAGAATATGGTTTGTTTAAGGTTTCAGGGAATATTTCGAAGGAATCTTACCTGTAAATGGATGTATTCATCGTTCTAACGAAGTTTCTGACTTAGAGTAGTCCAATCACGGCCAGGTTTCGATCTCGGAGCCAGGATATGCGTACATTATGACAGAATATGGTTTGTTTAAGGTTTCAGGGAATATTTCGAAGGAATCTTACCTGTAAATGGATGAATTCATCGTTCTTATGAAGTTTCGGACTTAGAGTAGTCCAATCAAGGCCTGGTTTCGATCTCGGAGCCAGGATATGCATAAATATGCCGAATATGGTTTGTTTAAGGTTTCGGGAATATTTCGAAGGAATCTTACCTATAAATGGATGTATTCATCGTTCTTACGAAGTTTCTGACTTAGAGTAGTCCAATCACGGCCAGGTTTCGATCTCGGAGCCAGGATATGCGTATAATATGCCAGAATATGGTTTGTTTAAGGTTTCAGGGAATATTCCGAAGGAATCTTACCTGTAAATGGATGGATTCATCGTTCTTACCAAGTTTCCGACTTATAGTAGTCCACTTCTGACCAGGTTTCGATCTCGGAGCGAAGGTACACATACAATATGCCAGAATAGGGTTTGTTTAAGGTTTCAGGGAATATTCCGAATGAATCTTACGTGTAAATGGATGTATTCATCGTTCTTACCAAGTTTCTGACTTAGAGTAGTCCAATCACGGCCAGGTTTCGATCTCGGAGCCAGGATATGCGTACAATATGCCGAATATGGTTTGTTTAAGGTTTCGGGGAATATTTGAAGGAATCTTACCTGTAAATGGATGAATTCATCGTTCTTATGAAGTTTCGGACTTAGAGTAGTCCAATCACGGCCAGGTTTCGATCTCGGATCCAGGATATGCGTATAATATGCCAGAATATGGTTTGTTTAAGGTTTCAGGGAATATTCCGAAGGAATCTTACTTGTAAATGGATGGATTCATCGTTCTTACCAAGTTTCCGACTTATAGTAGTCCACTCCCGACCAGGTTTCGATCTCGGAGCCAAGGTACGCATACAATATACCGAATAGGGTTTGTTTAAGGTTTGGGAATATTTCAAGGAATCTCACATGTAAATGGATGTATTCATCGTTCTTACGAAGTTTCGACTTAGAGTAGTCCAATCACGGACATGTTTCGATCTCGGAGCCGGGGTTTGCATACAATATGCCGTTATACCATATTTAAAGTTCGAATCGATACCGAGCTTCATATTTATCGATTTCAATGATGTATCCTTCTAAGTTTGAAGTCGAAACCCTCCCCGAAGCTTCTTGGTTCACAATTTGTATGTCATCATACCACATTTGAAGTTCGAATCAACACCGAGCTTCATATTTATCGATTTCAATGATGTATCCTTCTATGTTTGAAGTCAGAACCCTCCCGAAGCTTCTTGGTTCATAATTTCTATGTCGTTATACCACATTTGAAGTTCGAATCAACACTGAGCTTCATATTTATCGATTTCGATGATGTATCATGCTAAGTTTGAAGTCTGAACCCTCCCGAAGCTTCTTGGCTCATAGTTTGTATGTTGTTATACCACATTTGAAGTTCAAATCAACACTGAGCTTCATATTTATCGATTTTGATGATGTATCCAGCTAAGTTTGAACTCAGAACCATCCTGAATTTTTTGGTCCATCTCTAGTAATCTTATAACCTGAGTTTTACAAGTGTGAACTAAAGATACTTCATGACCTATGCGACTAGTCGAAATTCAAACCCGAAGCACAAAGAGAAAACACAAAAACACAAAGAGAAAGCACAAAGAAACACACCAATTATCGAATTCATTTTTCATTTTCCCGATTCATTCTTATACATTTTTGGATTTTTTTATATAAGAATGTCGATAACTATGCCCTAAATTTATTAATATTTTTTTGGGATTTTTTTTCATGTCGAAGATTGATAATTAAACCGAAAACATGAGTTCGTATTAACACAAAGAGAATGCACAAAGAAAACACACTTTCCTTGATCCGTATGACACTCTTAACTTAAATCTATACCATTCATAATGTTTGCAATCCGTATGACCTCCTTATCTACGGTTCAAATCATAATATTTACCTTATCTATATTATAGGAGAGAGAAAACCACCACTCATTCTCCTCGTTTCACTCTCTTCTCGCTTTTCGCTCTCTTTTCTTGCACTCTGCAGTTCGTGAAACCTTAACCCAAGTTTCTTTAGCTTCCATTGATTCAAATCTTCATCACAGAACTCAATTCTTCCATCTCTATATTTCAGTAACACCCATCTCTAATCTTCCCCGAAGACTCTCAATTTCATCTTCTACATATTCACTGAACAATTCCACGAAACCCTAGTTTAATGATTTCCCAAATCCCTGAATATCTTTTCGATTTCATACTGAATCCTCACAAACCCTATCTTTAGTTCAAGTAGAAACCCTTAATTTCATCGCTGATTTCTCTGTTTTAATTCATCTTGAACTCATCCCCAAAACCCTAACTTCTTTCATCTGGATTTACCTTTTCTTATTGTTACGAATCAAATTGCATACTCATATTAACACAACCTCTAACAGACACTACTAGATCATTCCCTACCTCTCTCGATCTAAAAATATCTCTATTTCATATTCGACAATGTTTGTCTTTTGCTCTTTTGATCGAGAAAAGAGGGAAGAATTGATGCTTCAAGAAATTTTTGGTTGCTATGATGGATCTATGAAGTGGGTTTTCCTTGAATTTTTGTTTGAACCGAGAAAATAGAAGAAGCAGTTCTCATTGATGTTGTAGAAGATGAATCTGTAATGGAATTGGGAAATTGATGTTTGTGAGATTTCAAGAAACAAGGGTTTGAAACTTGAGATGAAGTGAAGATTTAAGGGTTTGATTGTGTTCTTTGTGAAGCTTTGAACAAGAAGGGACTTGTGTTACGAGATGTTTCTCATGGTGGTGATTGTATCTTTGGATGAACGTTATGACCGTAAACAATCGGGAGGATAGATCGAAGCACATCTTTCACAAGAAGGTAATAACCTACAGTTCTCGTCTCACTTTCACCAGTTGAAGTTATTTTACATAAATGGGAACAATGAATGATCTTGTAAATTTGAAGCTGAACCATTTTTCCATCTTTATGTTTCGTTAGGGTTTTCATTGAATTTGTGTTTGAACCGAGAAAGAATCGGATCTCGTTGATGCTGTACAAGATGAATCTGTAATGGAATTAGGAATTGATGTCTGTAAGATTTCAAGAAATCAAAGAAGAAATGTGAGTTTGCTGTTGATTTGAGAAACACCATTTTCCCTTATAAGAAATCTCAGCTCTGTAATTCGCTTGCTCAGATGATGTCAACACTAACGTTGATAAAGCAGGAAGGTCTGAAACTCCTTCGAATCATTTCAATCTCTTTTTAGGGTTTTTTAGATTGATTTTCAGTTGTTATGTGTTTTTCTTATTAAATTTGATTTAAGATATGTGATTTGGCTCTTATTTGGAGCTTGAGATGGTGATTGAGTTGTCATTAAAATGGAACTGTATGAATGAATGGATTGCAGTGGAGATGCAGAGATTGAGTTGAAATGCTACCTTTAATTTATGTGTATGTGTGTGATGCAGAACTTGGATTTTCACCAGTACCGCCAATCCTGCACTTTTTCAGGTGAAATTACTGCTCAGAATCTTCATTTCTTGATTTTATTAAGTTAATTGTAATTGGGTCTTGTTAAATCGGTTCAAGAGCTCATTAATTTGAAATGGTCAATAATATGGAATAGATTGATTAAGTTTGCTGGCTAACTGAAGTTTACTGTTGATTTTCAGTATCAGTCAAGAAATGGAAGCGGAAACATACAGAGATTGAGGGTATGGTGGAGCACCAAAAGGTTCCCAGCTTAGAGAGATTGAACACGAATGTGATATAGTTGTTGCGACTCCTGGACGTCTGAATGATCTTGACTCCTGGAGATGAGAAAATCAGCCTCCGTCAGGTTTCCTACCTTGTGTTTGATGAGCCAGACAGGATGTTGGACATGGGTTTTGAGCTACGATTCGGGAAAATTGTTAATGAGATACCTCCCGCCGCCGGATGCTTTGATGTACACTGAAACTTGGCCCAAGGAAGTGGTTAAAATTGTTCTTGATTTGCTAGTTAAGCCTGTTCGAGGTTAACATTGAGAATATTGACGAGCTTCTTTGTAAACAAGTCCATTACTCGGGTGAGAACTAAGTATTCTGTCACTTGAAAAGTGGTTCTTGAGCGGGGTTTGATTTATGTTGTGTCTTATCTAAACTTGATGGGGTGTGTTTATGAATAAAGGTTTTAATTCTTATGATATATATGTATGTTGGTATGTCTTACAGCAGCATGTTGAAATGGTGCAGGCAATGGAAAAACAGAGGCGTCTCGAATAGATATTGCGATCTCAAGAACCAGCGTCTAAAATTATAATCTTCTAAAATTACAAGCTAAAAGGATTGTGAAATTCATCGCAGGCGTTGGAGCTACAATAAATCGTGATTTTTGAAATAGGAGATCTTTTGAAGGTAATGTGAGCTTACTCATACATGCCATCAACCGAGTTGCTTGGATCTGACATACAACTTTTACTTTCTCAGACTTCTTGCGTCAGGCCTATACTCACCTGCAATTCATTTTTGCTTTGCGTAGGTCATATTTGTTCCTGCTTATAATGTCGGTGTTGCCGAAATGCTCATTCACGCCCTTTGAACTATCGCATCATATCGTATTGTGGAGAGTGTTGCGAACACCAAGTTTTTGGCATATCAATCTCTTCTTTGTTCTTAATGTAAGTCATGCATAAAGCTATAGTAATTTTACTTTGCACTATTTAGCTCGGTTGGTGGCATGTTACGTTAGTTAGTATTGGAAAGATCAGAACCTATGAATGGTTGGATTTATATGTGATTTTATTGGTTGATTCATGGATGAATGTGGGTGATGGGTTTAAATGGGGGTGGGGTATGTTTATTGGGGTTTAGGTTAAAGCACAATGACGCACACTTTGACATAATGGTTCAAGCTTTTGAGAATACGAGGCCTAGTAAGTGTACCTAGACTTCTTGTGGCCTAGGGTGTAATATGTAGTTATGTCGGTTAAGTGCAGGAGATAAATTATAGTGTTATACCATTTTCTTATTACTGAGCCAGCTTTGCAACATGTGCCTGTTTTAGAGTCATTATGTATTATGTAACTCTTTACTATCCAAATTTGGTTGTTATCTTGGTATACTCAATTAAGTTTTCACTTGTGTTTTACAGATATTTACCATTGGATCTGAAGCTTGCAGTCACAAATGGTCATTTCAGCATTGATGAATTAAGTTATGAATTGTACAATGAATTGATGAATTAAGTTATGCATTGTACAATGAATATTGATTTTTAAATAAATGGTCATTTGGATTTATGAATGCAGGTTTCGTTTCATTAGGTTTCAGCTCTAATTTTTTTTTTCAAAATAATTTTATGTACAACTCGTAACAAATGTTGTAGTTACACATTCATCTACTAAAAACAGAAGTTGTTACATCAAATATTACAACCTTTAAGGATGTTGTGTTAGAGATTATGACTACACTAAACAAAGGTTGTGAAAAATGTGTATTTTTCATGTCTTTTGACGACTTACAACTCAAACAAAAGTTATCAAAGAAATGACATACAACTATAAGCATAGTTGTCAAATAATTCACATACAACTCTAACCATAGTTGTAAACTAATTTTCTACGATCCCAACAAGTGTAGTGTAGGAGTTATTTTCACAACTAAAGTAAGAGTTGTGTTAGGCATAAAAAAGAAATTTCGAAAGACATTGACAACTGAGCCAAACGTGGTAGAAAATGGAACGACAACCGTGTTTACAACTATTATTGAAGAGTTGCAAAGAATTGAGGACCTTCTACAACCCCCCCTTGTGCAACCTATAGATAAACGTCGTCGTATATTATACGACAACTGTTTTCCGGGGTAGTTAATCACTATTTTTCCCGTAGTGTTCCCATACAAGAACACATATATTGTTGCAATAATCATCTGCACAACAAACGAAGCCCAGGTATATAACGATTAAGTATAAAATTTACCACCATATAAACATACTTGTATAAGAGATAGGAGGAATCTGCAAGTAAAGAGAATGGTCTTTTTATTTTTGATCTATTCTTATGTGGAAGATGAAAACGGCCATATGAAAAAGCACCACTAATTTAAGTTCTTAAAGCTAGGACTCACTGGGGAAATAAAATACGAAGACAAGTGTCAGGCAAAAGAAGAAGATCAAGTAAACATATGAAGCTGAAGAAAAAGGATATTTCCGACTCACCTGAATCAAGTATCGATCCTTCTTTCCGCCAACCAGAATTCTTGATATTTCAAGGCCTCTCCTGAAGGCTTGGTTAATTCGTAGACGCGTCTGGAATACCGACACATGGGGGAACCATGCCAAAATAGCTACAGGAGCTAATATGAGAAGTCCATAATATAGTCGTACTTCCTAGCTAAGGATCGTAATACTCCGGAGTCCAACAACCTCCATTGCTGGTCGGAAAACTTGGGATATCTGAGGATTCCAAATTACGCAGAAAAGGAATTAGGAACATAACAAGTAGAATATGTAAGTTGGCAAAGCGGAGCCCGTGCTGTAGGCAAGAAAGCAGTGAAGCCGGCAAAGGCGTCCCCAATTGTGAGATTCAAGAACAACGCGACTGTTACTACAAATACAATGCACAGCAACAACTTTAGTATCCTGAACAGCAGCTGAAAATCTGAGCCAAACAATCGATCTGATTTGCGAAGTCCAAGAAAATAGAAAAGTGAATACACAATAAGCACCCACGGAAGAAATTGAATACGATTAGCAAGAACATTTTGATAATAAATCTATAAGACTTAAAGATTTAACCTTCAAGAGGTTTATCACAACGACAACAACCAGCCAAGAGAAGCCGTATAACTGAAAAAGAAATTTAAACAGGTTCAGAAGAGATACCCACAAGCAAGTTTTTCTTTTCATTGGAGGCGTGCAACTGATTTAGTAAGAACATTATTATAAGACTTCAGTCAGAAAAGATACTCACGCTCAAGTTTTTCTCTCCACTGAAGATGTGTTAATGATATACAACTCCATACTGTTAAAACAAAAAGCCCAGGGAAACCACACACTTCAGAAACCAGCTTGAGATGTGCCCTTGCTCTACATCCCACCACGACGACCAGCACTCAGTTGCTAGACTACCACTAAACCATTGGTGGTTTATCCATTTCAACCATTCCTGGCAATCCTCGACTATCTTGGTCCATTCAAACCCAAGAGGGTTGAAAAGAATCGTGCGTCCAAAGTAGTGGGCCTTTACTCCAAGGGAAAATGTGAAAAAAAGAAGATGACCCACTGGGGAAATAAAATACGAAGACAAGACAAGTGTTAGGCAAAAGAAGATGATCAAGTAAACATATGAAGCTGAAGAAGAAGGATATTTCAGACTCACCTGAATCAAGTATCCTTCTTTCCGCCAACCAGAATTCTTGATATTTCAAGGCCTCTGCTGAAGGCTTGGTTAAACCATTGACGCGTCTGGAATACCGACACACAGGGGAACCATGCCAGAATAGCTACAGGAGCTAATATGAGAAGTCCCATAATATAGCCGTACTTCCTAGTAATACTCCAGAGTCCAAGAACCTCCATTGCTGGTCGGAAAACTTGGGCTATCAGAGGATTCCAAATTACGCAGAAAAGGAATTAGGAACATAACAAGTAGAATATGTAAGTTGGCAAAGCGGAGAACGCAAACTATATTTTTATTAGAGGGCCTCTTTACCTGCATTAGGGCCCATCCTGTAGGCAGGAAAGCAATGAAGCCGGCAAAGGCGTCCCCTATTGTGAGATTCAGGAACATCGAGAGTAACGCGAGTGTTACTACAAATACAATGCACAGCAACAACTTTAGTATCCTGAACAGCAGCTGAAAATCTGAGCAAAACAATCTCTTCCCAACAGATTCGATCTGATTTGCTAAGTCCAAGAAAATAGAAAAGTGAATACACAATAAGCACCCATGGAAGAATTGAATACGATTAGCAAGAACATTTTGATAACAAGTCTATAAGACTTAAAGATTTAACCTTCAAGAGGTTCATCACAACGACAACAACCAGCCAAGAGAAACCGTATACCTGAAAAAGAAATTTAAACAGGGCGATTATCAAGTCAGAAGAGTTACTCACATGCAAGTTTTTCTTTTCATTGGAGGCGTGCAACAGATTTAGTAAGAACATTATTATAAGACTTAAGATTCAGTCAAAAAAAATACTCATGCTCAAGTATTTATCTCCACTGAAGATGTGTAAATGATATACAACTCCATACTGGTAAAAAAAGAAGCCCAGGGAAAGCACACACTCCAGAAACCAGCTTGAGATGTGTCCTTGCTCTTCATCCCACCACCACGACCAGCACTCAGTTGCTAGACTACCACTAAACCACCGGCGGTTTATCCATTTCAACCATTCCTGCCAATCCACGACTATCTTGGTCCATTCAAACCCAAGAGGGTTGAAAAGAAACGGGCCAAATAACCAACATATGACCAGGAACCAGATTGACAACGTGATAAATAAGTAACTATTGGGAGAACCATATGTCCCATAGACGGCCATTAGCAGAATCAATTCCAAAGCTTTCACGAAATGACTCCTCGAGTACATTCTATAATTCTCTGAGAATTTTTCATGCCGAACCATTAAACCCCTCCCAGTAGCCCTATATTTCGCACCACCGTGAAGAATCGTGCGTCCAAAGTAGTGGGCCTTTGTTCAAAGGGAAAATGTAAAAAAAAAAAAAAAATCAATTCCAAAGCTTTCACGAAATGACTCCTCGAGTACATTCTATAATTCTCTGAGAATTTTTCATGCCGAACCATTAAACCCCTCCCAGTAGCCCTGTATTTCGCACCACCGTGAAGAATCGTGCGTCCAAAGTAGTGGGCCTTTGTTCAAAGGGAAAATGTAAAAAAAAAAAAAAAAGGACCCAGAAGAAGCTGCATTATGATGAGTTGAGCTAATGCCTTTCTGAAGCCTCTCTCTAGACCGATCTCCATAAACATTGGCAATACCGTAAGAGATCCCATCTGAATCAAGGCTTCATATGCAATTGTATCCTGTAAAGACGAATTCTGACTCGATCGTGTATAATTTAGTATTGATGTGTCCAATCCACTCAGTGACAAGTAAAGCTTCCCATACAAGAACACATATATTGTTGCAACGATCATCTGCACAACAAACGAAGCCCAGGTATATAAAAAGATTAAGTATAAGATTTACCACCATATAAACATACTTGCATATAAGAGACAGGAGGAATCTGCAACTAAAGAGAGTGGTCTTTTATTTATGATCTATTCTTCTGTGGAAGATGAAAACGGCCATATGAAAAAGCACCACTAATTTAAGTTCTTAAAGCTAAGAGATTACACACATAGAAGAAAATTATTACAGTCAGATCTGGTTAGTTGCAACTTAATCATTATGCTCCTATATTTTACACTACGATGTAACAGTAAAAATTCAAGCCGAGTAGAGAATATGTTATGAACTCATTTTACATTCATGACAAAAAAACTTAAGTTTAGGAATTTTTAGAATTTCATATCATAGTTGGTGATGCTTTGACAGAATAAAAGAACTCTGGGTTTAAGAAATGGAATTCATTTGTTTACTCCAGAAAATTATAGTGGAAAACTCTCAGGTCTATCTGACTAATTTCAATTAAAAGGTGAAGTTTCTATAAAGAAGCATAAAAACACAGCGAATCGAATTGGAGTTCTTGCTAAATTGCCTTGCAACACTCCTACGTTGCGTGCCTATATAATTTCCTTATGCTCAAGGAAACAGAAAGATGCAGGTGTACAGACTAACTTGGTCATTTATCGATTCCATAATTAGTTTTATCTCTAGAATACTACTAAATTGTGTTATTTGTAATCAGGTTGAGAATATTTTACCATTGAGCTGAAGTGAAACCCAACTGTTGTGTAGTAACAGGACATCATACGGAATAGGTCAAATCTGCGCCCCAACCGATAGATATCCCTGCTAAGAATCTGTTCACCATTTCCGCATGCAACTTTCGCTTCGACGAGTGAAATTTGATTAAACCCAACATCTCGTCCTTTTCCAACCTGAATGTACTCATGGTGGGTAACATTTCCACGTCTTAAAGTTGAGTTGTATCCTGATAAGGAAGATAGCAGAGTTAAAATCAAGTACAGGCACCTTAGAAAAAATAGTTCGAGTGTATTTGGAACAGAAGAAGTATTTCAGAGAGGCCTTGCTGATGAAAAGGACAGACATGTATTACCTGCAAAGATGTCTTCACTCAAATTTATACCCCGGGAAGCCTTGCTGATGCCCCCTCGAGTTATATGAAAAATTTTATCAAAAACGTCGGGATGCCCATAATGCAACCTAACCCTGTCATATCACAGAATAAGAATCTTCAAAACTGGGAACACAATGAAAGAAGAGAAAAAGATCTACAAAATGTCCTAACAAAGCAGTAGATGAATATTACTCATCACACCAATCAGCTAGTCACACCAAAAAAAAAAAAAAAATCCTTTACAGATTGAGCATGGCCAAGGGAACAAACTCTAAAAAGAATAACCGAGCAAAATACTAGTCCCAAAAGAGATTACTATAATATTGCGTGTATGTGTTTTTGTCAGAACATAGAAAAGGTCATCAGCACAGAAATTTATGTGCTTTAATTTTTCAGCATTTATTTGTATTTCTAGATCGCCGTTGTTTCATGCTACAGGGATAACTATGCTATAAAGTCTACACTACCAAGCTCAATTGTGGATGTACACACAAGTATTAGTAATTTGTGCAATACCTACTGCAGAACCTGCTTTTATGTCGACAGGACAAAGGTTCGAATGACCACACATGGGATATTACACTAAAATAAGAAGTAAAATTATGATGAAGGCTAAATCCAAGCATGCATATATTTGGCACAATGAGAGATGTGCAGTGCATCACTCAGGTTGATGGCAATCAAACCAATGAAGAAGAATGGAACGCACACAATAAAGTGCATCATAAGAAAGAGTCAAATGAAACTTACTTTAACGGTCTTGCAAGAACTCTTTGACCAATAGTGACGAAACTAGTTTCTTGGTTAGACATAAACCATGCCAATGACGAAATACTGCATCCATGTCAAAAAAGAAACAAAAAACAATTATAAATTACTCAAATCTAAGTACACAAGCAACTTCAAGGCTAATTATTAGAAATAATCAACTCAAGCAACCTGCCAGTGAAGATGTGCTCACGAACTCCTAGAATTGTAGGCGGACGGACTCCATGGTCCTCATCAAATCCGCATTTTCAAAGCCTCCTCCAAGAACAGCAGAGACAAGCAGGGCTCTTGGACCTGCTGGACTGGCTACAAAGTATCTTTGGATTCCAGGTAAAGCACGAATGTGATCAATCCTTTATTTGGCATGGAATTTAACCTTTAATTTGTGTTTTCAGATTGACAGTGTGAAAAACCAAAGGGAGCATCTGATTTTGCTCCTCACCAATGTTCATGCAAGGCTAAATCCGAAGCCTACGCCCTTCAAAAAGGTACTATGTTGTTCAATTTCAACTGACACCAGTTGCTCTATGAACATCTCATCCTGCATGCTTTTCCATGTGCAGCTGGATGGACGAGCTTTGGATGAATTAATGGAAAGGCTTTTTAGTAACTATAAATCGTGGTGGCATAATCTAATGTAAGTTTTTGTAATTGTAAATTATGAAAACCAAACTTCTTCCAGATGGATTATGACATCAGTTCTTACAGACTTGATGGAGATGAGCGAAGGATGCAGAAGGAAAAACTGCTTTATGTGGGTCTATATTTTCTAATATGGGGAGAAGCAGCCAATGTACGGTTCATGCCAGAATGTATCGCCTACGTCTTCCACAAGGTGAGTTCCTACGTGGTTCGCTTTCTTGTATCAGTTTATTATGTTCGCATACTGATTTCGATAATTCATATGCATCTCCAGATGGCGTTTACACTTCACCGCCAATTCATTCGGTCGTACCCATCCGAAGACAGTGTCCATCCAGAGGGTTTCCTGAGAACCACCATAACGCCATTATATCTTGCAATTACGAAAGAATCTGAAAGGAGTGAAGACGGGAAAGCCTCTCTCTCTTCTTGGTCAAACTATGACGATATAAATGAGTATTTCTGCTCACCAGGTTGCTTCTCTCTACGCTGGCCCTTGCCTAGCAGTGAGGTTCATCTCTTCAAATCCATGCACAGAGAAGCTGAAAGCAGAGGGACGTCTTCATTAATTTTGAATATATTCAGAAGTTTTGACCGTGTATGGTCCATTTATATGCTGGCACTTCAGGTATTTTGGTAGTCTTAACCTAACTTGTTTTTCGTTCATGTAAAGTTTCAGATTCTTAAATATCTGTCTTCTAATTTTCTCTTGCAGGCAATGGTTACTGTTGCATGGCGTGGAAATACAGAGTCAGATACCTTGTATTTTCAAGTATATTCATCACACAAGCTCTTCTGAGCTTCCTGCAAAGTAAGAATAAGTGTAGCAAGTATGATAACAAATATGTCGTTGCTTTTCCTATGATATTCATGTTCTAACTTTAGATCCTTTATACAATTTTGTCATTGGCAGGTATTTTGGATTTGTCTTTCAACTTCCCGCCTTACCAGAGGATGGACTTCATGTTATCATGTTTAAGAAGATGGATTTGTATTTAAGAAGATACCTAAAAATAGTTGTGAATGTCTGCTGGCTAATTGTGCTTCCCCTTTCGTATTCCCATGTTATCATGTTTCCTCGTAAATGTATGGCATGGTGTCCACCTCTAAGAAGCATACCAGCTTTATATATGACGGCAGAATATACTTGCTGCTGCGTTGTTTATTTTTCCAATGCTCCAGAGGTATATTGAGAATTCAGACCGGCTGATCATGGGGTTTCTTTTGTGGTTGTCACAGGTATGCCAGTTTTTTTTTTTTTTTTTTTTTTTGACTTTATCCTCTATTCACTTTGAATTAGTTCATCTCATAGTTCTACTGAAGGGAAATGCTAGATACCACGCTATTCTTGATCGCTGCTTGCTCGCATTCTTATGTGTCAAGTGTGAATAGGAATATCTGTCACACAAGTCAGCTGTGGGGCCAGAGAGAGAAAACTTTCACTTATACTTTATTTTTAATGTTCTTTCTCTCTATCTATGAATTCTCCCTCTCTCTATGAAGAACAGATTATCACTGCAGAAAAAAATCATCAAAATTATCAAATTTTTTTTTTACCTTTTCCCAAAATCCCTAAATTGGATCGATATTAAAAGACTGATTCGAAATTGGAAGACCTTACAATGACTGGAAATCAAAACTCATCAAAATCAAAAATAAACCAGTTACAACAGATGCA
Source organism: Papaver armeniacum (assembly GCA_023531295.1). Taxonomy (NCBI): domain Eukaryota; kingdom Viridiplantae; phylum Streptophyta; class Magnoliopsida; order Ranunculales; family Papaveraceae; genus Papaver; species Papaver armeniacum. Next base: position 897,178 of record JAJJWW010018709.1, on the reverse strand, counting down.
GAACAGAGTTTACAATCATCCCTTGAATCTTATATAAATCAAACAGCCACAATCAAATCAAATCTGTACCTATCAATTTTCTAAACATTCCCAAATTCTTCTACATCAAAAAAGTAAAACAAATGACTAAATATCCAGAATTCCTCAATTTGAATCCTGCCTCACTGTGATGCCCTAAAAAATTGTCGAAGAAACTACGAGATCTGGAATCGGAATCCGTTACTGTGACTGTTGTCGCTAATCAACCACCATATCGACTTAGAAATCTGTTCTCTAGTTATATTTGATTTCTTTTGTTATTTGCTAGAATATAAATTGGCAATTCCTACCCGTAAGTATGAAAGTAACAACTGTAATTGGGTATCTAAATGAGCTTCTCAATTACAGATTCGAGTTTTTATCACCGTCTTCAGTCTTGACGATGAAAAATAAAGAACAATCAGGCATAGATTTAACTTTTTTTTTTAGATTTTCTGAACTTTGCGAATTATAAATCTTGGTGTTGTTATGGATTTTAATGAAAGATAAATCATCAGAACTCAGAGGGAAAGAAAGATTGCGCAGAATGATCAAGAGATGATTTTTATTTACTTCTCTATCCCTACACTGGTTACGTGTGATAACAAGACTCCACCTCAACTTCCCACGTCAACGTGCCACATTGGAATGCGAGTAATTAGCGTGGAATAAGCGTGGTGTCTATCACGGTCCTCTACTGAATGAGTTACGGGAAGGCTTGTATATCTCTAGTAGATAACTGACTTGGTTTAGCTGGTACCCTGAGGTATCCATTCTGTGTCACTATTGGTATTAGTACTTTTTGGAACGTATTGTAACTTGCCATAATGGACTGAAATGTAGAAGTTTAGAAAATAGAACTCGTGAATGTGCTGAAATCATAGCTGAGGTATATGTGACTTACGTCAAGAATCTTGGCATCTCATTTACTTAGTCTTGAGTTACAATCCTGATTGGGCAGGTAATCTCATAGAGTTTAAAAGCAAACTATATCTTTTTGGTCTAACGCAAAATTTGGTATTGCGCTAATATATTGTCCGTTCTGTTACTCTATTTTTTCTGTTTTCATTGCCGTTGTTTGATTGGGTTTCTTGCAAGTCCGCCAAATGAATAATTTCCAGTGAAATACTTCTGTACAACAGAACAATAATTTGTTAAAATTTAAGGGAATGTTAGAAGGTACTAGCCTACTAGGTTAATTTACCAGATCCAATATCTAAACATTAAATAAGTAAGTTGCAATAAGTCAGTACAAGCATACTACATTATCGTTTGGTCTCGTGAAAAATGATTTCTTGTGGAAATCTTTAAACTTCTGTTTGCTACAGTTTTGAAATATTAGGCTTTGACAACAGTTGGTACTGTTCGTTTTGTTCTGTTTTGATACAATAGATATCATTGTTGATGATTTCATTCTCTGAATTGCAGCCAAGGTGGTATGACGCAGAAGGTGTATTACTCAGTCCTAGTCAAAGCTGTTGATAATCGTGACCAGGTGGTTTTCCTTGAGTGTCATATCATCTTACACTAGTTTGGGAGATTGAACAAAAAAAACATATCTATCCATGATGCATCTCACCTTTTTAAAGTGATTACCATTTAACTTTTACAACGAGTCAAGTTCGAATACCTAGTCAGCAAAAGTGAACTCCACCTTAGGGTCTCCAGCCAGTGATGAAGAGGTCGTTTTAAAGGATAGAATTGATTGGTTTGGCTTTTTGTTTATGATCAGTCTTGCCCCAATTTTGATGCTGAAGCCCCAATTTTGATGCTGAAGGTTCAAGGGTTTCTTTTGTTTTGGAATTTTTTGATATTTAGGGTTGTGTTAAATATTTTCTTAATTTGTTTTGTCATTATTTAGTTTGTGCATAACATTTTGGTAGAGATGACATTACAGAACCTTTTCGTATCTCCTGATCTAAAAATAAATACTCGTAATGCTCTTGTAATTGTCTCATGTTTTTTTTTTTCTTGAAAAAGTAAATTTATCGTATCAAATTGCCGGGCCCAGTAAAGTTAGGGGAAGGAAAGCCTGAAAACCAGAACCATGTGATTATTTTTACGCGAGGAGAAGCCTTACAAACAATCGATATAAACCAGGTAAGGCCTCTTTCGAACAACTTACTGTAATTGTTGTTTGATGGGTTTTCTATGGCTAAGTAGATCTCTATTATAGGATAATTGTTCCAATGAAGAAGGCCATGCCAATCCATCTATACCGCAGAGAGCATCCTTGTATGCTCTAACCTGGAAAAAGGATATCCATAACAATTTTAACTGAAAAAGTCAATAAGAATCTGCAAAAGAGTTGTCGCCAACTAGATGTGAAGTTAGTATTGAAGCTAAGCTAGTCTGGAGAAAGGTTGTGCACCCTACTCTAGCTGCTCGGTATCGGAAGATTATGGTAGAAAGATTTCTGCGCAACTCAGGATAATCTTGCTACCACATTTTTGATTCTATCAGTGAATAGATGCCATCTCTTCCAAATACATTATTATGACAATTTCACCAGTAAATCTTGATATGGCAAAAAAACAACAAAAGGAGAGGGGACTTACCTCCTCACAAAGTGGTGCATCTTTATCACCCAATGGTAGAATGTTGTACACTGGAGCTGATGATGATGAGGCTAGTTGTTGAATTGGTGGAGCTGATGATAATGAGGCTAATTGTTGAACTGGTGGAGCTGATGATGACGAGGAGGCTTCCTGACAATATCGCCCTGTTACTGGTGTCATCTTTGTTCCTGAGGACATTCAAACGGATAACGTTCAATCTCAAGTGCTTTACCTTTTAGAGAAAACAAGGACAGGGAATTCTAACACATCTCACAACTTAAACACTTAGAGCTTCACATACACATCCATAAATTCCCATATGATGGTAAGTAAACAGGCATTAACAAATATGCCTCTCTCTTCCAAAATCAAAAATCATCACACCAACATCCAGAGCAAAATACCATTAAAAAAAAAAAACCTAAAATCCCAGTTACTACTTCCCATCTGATCCTTTCAGTCATTGACTAATCAAACAAAATAACAACAGAAACCATTAATGTCCATCATATAAATGTTCAAAATCTAATGAAAATACAGGTAACAAGTCCTCCCGTCCCATATTAGGTCGCTATAACTAATCAAACACTCACATCAGATCCATGAAATAAAATCATAAAATGAAGTTGCGAAACTGTACATGAATATATACAAGTATTTACTGAAATTATGAATTGCATAGAATCGGAAATTAGGGTTTTCTAGAGACATACCATTATTACCATCACGCAGTCTGCTGTTCTGTGCCATTGTTAGGGTTCTAGACCTTTTAACACTGGAGAAAGCTTAAACACAAGGAAAAGAACCGGATAAACCCTTTGAGTTGGGGGTTAGCCACCAGCTTTGAGAAGAAAACTAAATAAACTTAACTTTGTTATATTGATTGATAAAAACGTAATGAGTTTTGGCCAGGCTATTTATAGCTTCAAAGCCTTGGTAAACAAGCAAGTCTATTTAAAGAATCCTACTCAAACTAGGAAACTAAGCTAGCTTTAATTAAGAGAACTAAAACAAACTAAATAAGGAAATACGTATAATGTGGTGTTGGTGTCACAACATTCCACCCTGCTTGAAAAATTGCTTGTCCTCAAGCCTGAAATTCCAGAAATACTTCACGACACAATGAATGCGGCACATCTTATACTCTCCGTATAATGCTCTTAAGCCACTGGTACTGCTTACCACGATCAAACACAAATCTCGTAACCTTGGAGATACTAACACGAAGTGGGTAAAAAGAAATGCTGTGGAAATCATCATGAGATATGTATTTAAACTTACCGTGGTCAAACTCAAAACTTGCATACTTGTTGGTGGTATAGATGTCAACTACCTTAGTTGTGACTACTAAACTTCTGACTTCATAGTACAAACATGGAGTCTCAGTCCCAACTTTTGTTTTGTTGCCCATCAGAAACCCATTTGCAACTCCATAAGCTTGATTGTCAAATAATCGGAGTACATAAGCATCGTCACAAAAATCACCAACCAGGTCTATAGTACCCACATTTCTGTTTAGAAATAGTATCCACCAAACTAGTCTTCGAATTTCGACATAACATCTAACACCAATAGTGTTATCCAGTATTCTACCCAAAAATGTAGCAACAACAGGCGCAAAGAATGTCACACTAATAAAGCCAAGAAACCATCTACCTTCTGTAAACTTCTTTTGAATCTCAATAAGAACACTACGAATACCAGTAGTCGTTGGCATTATCCGTTTTTCTAAAGGGTCCCCGACTGCGACTAGCTGGAATGCTCCAACTAATTGATATATATTCTCATAAATAAACAGCCTACGAGATGTAATGCAAAGATTGGCCAAAATGTACCAACAACAACAAACAAAACAAAACGGACAGCAAGAGAGACGTCTACATCATCCATTACAATGATGACATTGTTGCCACTTAATTCCGGCAAGCATTCACCAAACCGCTGATTAACCGTCTGTTTAACCATTAGTCGCAGTTTACTTCTAGTGAATGAAACCAAAGGAGCATTGCGTTTATCTCTTGATATGGCTTCATCAATCACAAAAATTTCTTCAAGTTCAAGCTGTTGACCATCATTTCTATGTAACAGCTGAGATGTCCGTATAAGATCAACCGCAAAAGCACAAGACTTACCACAGGATTCAAAATGGGAAGTATTAATTGCTTCTTCGCTATTAGCATCATCGAGCACAATAAATGGAGATTTCTCTCCAGATTCAAAAGTAAGTTTCTTAAAATTCCGTTTTGCAATCGGAGATTTCAAATGCTGCCTTTCAAAAGAATCATAACGTTTGCTCTTCGCCGCTGCTCTGTCATATATATGCAAGCTAACTATGTTCGAACCAAAATTTGGTATAACCTTGATTTCAGCACTAAAACAACTATTAATCACAGTGTCTTTCAGTGAACGAATGAATGAACCATCTTTACTTGTTGAACTAATTACTCGAAATGTAGTAGCAGCACAAATTAATCCATGTTTTTCAACATAAAGGATTACATTCTCGTGGCAGCTAAAAAACGAACCCCATGAATTAAACTGAAAATGAGGATATACGGAAGAAAAAATGACATTTAACCAATCACCATTGATCCAAAAAATTTCGGTACTTACTATTGTTGTATAACCAAAAGACCAATGATCCTTTCCAAAACCATTTATGAAGTTCTCATGAGGTAGGAAAGTAGTATCTGTCCTGTGGAAAATTGATAGACTATCAATACACCTGTAGTATTGGACAATATGTTCAAAAAGTGTTATACTTGCATACCAAAACCTTTGTTTTGAAAGAAGAAGACTCTCTGTTCTTAGTAGAAACCAAAATGTTGGTAACTTAATAATAAGTTCCGCTCCTATCTCAGTTTGTGTAGTTGTCGTCGAGATTACCTCCTACGAACACACTTCTTTGACCAACACGGTGATCCTTGAGACATCCTTCTTGAGAACAAAGACTTGACAATAATTCTCCCCTTGTATCTCTTACAACATCCCTTCTTCTCAGTGAGAAAAACTCGTTGTGATTCGACTTTGCAATATCTGTAGGAATGCTATTATCAATGGGTTTGTCATGGTAACACTTAACAAGTTCAGGAAAATACTTGGGATCATCAGTCCACCATGCAAGGGTAGTATTAAAGAATGTTGAGAAGTATACCGATCCATGCCATACTCGAGCAAAGAAGGATTCACCGTCATTTTTGACGAAAACGTCATTCGACATTCCACATCGTAATACACCGTACCATTTATTAACACCAACTTGAAGGTCAGTGATATTACTGTACTTCATGCCATGTGAACGAAATTTTCCGAGCAAAAACAGCTGATTTACACAACAGAAATTTATGAAATCAAGAGTAAAATCTCTCTTGGCATACATTCGAACATCATCCTTTCTGATGACATCAAGATGATATTTTATATTACTGAAATAATCCTTAGTTGCTACAATCACTTGCACTTTCTTATAACTCCAACTGTAGTTTATAACCGAAAAATTCTTAGGTTCAAAAGCATGCAATACTTCACATACTTTATTACACTTAACAGCAGAAACCAAAGTGCAAAATCCGGCGACAAACAACTCGAAATCATTGTAGTTAGCGGATACCTTGGAACATCCTTTAGCGAAAAACAAATACGAGCGAGAAATATGCATTTGAACCCTCTACAATCTTGTTGCTTTCATAGCGTCCAGTAATGAAAATGGTTTGGTAAAACTGACTCCAAACTCTTTTCACATCAGCCCGAAAGTATAAACAACCAAAATAGACACATTCAGTACCATCAAGAAATTGAAATACAATGTTATGTATTTTTCGTTGAACATCATAAGGTGATTGCTTGACAATAGCATTAAAATCATTGGGAGAACTAGTTGGAGAAAACAAACGTCTATTTCCTATATCATCAATCGCTGGCATCAGGCATATATCTTTCCACCCAATACCCTTAGGTGTAGACCATTGTAGAAACATGTCTTCACTGTAAAACTTATCATTCGAATACATGAAGCTTTTCAAATCCATCGATAGATTGTCAGCTAAAGCTTGTCTGCCGAAGTAGTTCACCAAAGAAATATATGTCGGAGATAGTTGTTCACACAGATGGACAGACATATCAGACGACACACAATAATTACCAGATGATGATTCAACAAATTTAGTCTTCTTAGGATTTATATTAGAGACATGACATAAGTGGCCCGCCATTTGAAACCAGATAAAATTTGAAACCAGAGTCTAGAAGGCAGGAAAGGATTACTGTTTCAATTAGAACTGTTACGTAGACATGACATAAGTGGCCCGCCATTTTATCTCACTCTCAAGATTACTAGAGTAAAATCCAGATGCTTCTCACCACCTTTGACAAAGTCAAAGATAAGCATGAACATCATACTCGTCCATTTCATGTCTTCTAGACATGCATGATATGAGGCTATAAATAGCCGATTTTGTAATCATTTTATGTGAGATACTTTGTAACTGAAGATGAGTTAATAATAATACTCTCCACCCTACTTTCTTATTTGACTACTTCATTTGTGTATGTTTATACGAGTCCTAGTTTAGTTTAGTTAACTTGAAGTAGTCTGATAGAAACTTTACAACACGTTATCAGTACGAATTGCTCTACTGCGATCGATATGGGCTGACGATATGGAAAAGGATAATTCTCTTCAACCCCTTTGCATATTTAATTTAACTGTTGTTAAGTAGTTATATACATGCAATTCTTATTATGTCTAACTCATTTTCTGTTTTAATAAGGACTTGTTAAAGAGAAAGTTAGACATCTTACCGTGTTTTGTATGTGCTATTTGGAGCACAGGCGAACATACGGTATATGAAGAGATATCCAAAATAGGTACGTATTAGCAACGACTCATATTTGTGATGTTATTCAGTTTCCGAATTTAGCCAAAACCGGTGACCTCTTGATCTGCAGTCAAATGCTCTACCACTGAGCTATGGACCCTTGTTTCATTTCATTTGTCAGTGCACCAAAATATCAAGGTTATCACAAAGAACGGATTGGTCAAAAAATCCTCTCTCTTCTCCGATTTTCCTGGAGAATCCAAAAATGGCGATCTCTTCTGACGAACTCAGCCTTCTACTCGCTTTGATCCTGGTGATCAAATCATTGTAGAAGTGTGCTATTCTGAACTTCTCCGCCGTCCAAGGACGGATCTTTGATCCTTCCCCTTGGGGCCGGGATTTATTGGATGGTAAAGTTCTTTTTAGCCATTTTTGTTTTTAGTTTCTCTGTTTTTATTTCAATACATGTCTTCTTCAACGACGATTCTTCTTAAATCTAAATCTTTCGATCTCTCTTGGGTGCATAAAGGTAAAGATAGAGTACTCAAGGTTTTAGAGAGATTCAAAGGAGTTAGTAATTTGATTTTGGTTCCTGAGAATGTTTGTCTCTTGGATTCATGAGATAACTTTGGAAGCGATTAATTGTCTATCTATCCAAACCAAGCAAATGGACTAGAAGATTCGATCAAGTTGTATTTTTAATTGAGATGCATTCGAACTTTTTTGGGTCTTTCCTGAAGGTATCAAGATTTGATCAGGATAAGGATGCTCGTCAAAGATTCATATGTATCCCTTCGGGGTTTGAAGGTGCTACTTGGAAAACGTTTTGGAATTCAGTGTTAACTTCTGCAGTTCAAAAGAAAGCGTTCATCTTGGGGGCTAATGAGTTTCCTCTTCTGAAGGATAATTTGCATCAATGGCAGATGAAATCAATAGGAGAATTTGGAATTGCGGTAAAGGTTTTAAATTTTCATTCTGGATGGAATAAAATCTCTGTAGGTTTGATGAAGACTTTCAACTGGTCTGGTAAATTGAACCTCCGAGCTATTAATGGCAAGTTAGCATTTTTTGACGCAAGGTCGAGAGATTTGTTCAATTATTTTAAAGAAGAAAAGCTTTACTCTATAGGTAAAGCCAAAGTTTCTTTAAGTCAGTGGTCTACTGATGATGCACTAATCTCCAAAGCTAAAAGCCAAGATACAAATCACTGGTTGGGGATTCGTGGTTTACCATTACATCTGTGGAATCCTGTTTCTTTCCATTCAATTGTTTCCTCATGGGGTACATTAATTGATATTCATGCTACTACTCTAAACCTGGACAAACTATTGCTGCAAAATAAAAGTCTCGACTAAGCTCTGTAAAATCCCTATGGCCGTGAACTTTCAAGGTCATTGGTTGAGCATTGAGTGGATGCAAGAAAGTTTGGATGAAAATCAGAAATTTCATCATGATCACCATAGGATCAAATCAGTAGTGGTGAATGTGGATAAAAATCAGCACGAATCTTCAGCTCAGTCAAGATCTAATTCCCATGATTCTAGTTCGACAAATTCAGCTACGTCTTCTAAGGCAAGATTATCGCCTGAAAACAAGTCTGTTTCAAATTCATATTCTTCTTCCACTACAAATTCGGCGGTAAAGAAGTTAAATTTGGTTTGGAGAAAAGTAGCAGACAAACAGATAAGGGGTAACCTGCCCACATCCAACATTTCAATTGCAGAACCAGATGGTGATATATGTATTCCGTGGGTAACGGTTCGAAAGAAAAAATCGGGTTCAAGTTCGGGTCGTGATATGGGCCAGATGGGGGGAGCGTTACCTATGGGTTTCGGCTCTACCATTTTGATGGGAACTCCTGCCCATGACCCGAACCGCTTTAGTGTATTGAATCAAGATATGGGCCAGATGGGGGGGATGTCTTCTAATGATGAATTCGGTCCTACCATTTTGATGGGAACTCCTGTCCATGATCCAGTACAACTAAGTCCGATTCGTATTTTGCCTAATACATGCAATGTACCTCCAAAGTCGATGTCACTAATTAATAGCCTTACATCTACTCAAGATGGATGCTCTAATACTCCGTTGGATAATCATTCACTTTTGATAAGTTCGAAGTTGAATGCTAATCCAAATCTATGTTCTTCAAGCTCTTTTCACTCTATTTCGGAGAACTCACAGGTTGATGCTAGAGACTTGAATAACAAAATCAATGCTCAACTAAGTTTCAATAAAAAATTAGGTATCTCGACTGATCATCCAAACATGAGATTAATATGTCAAGAACTCATTATCAGAGACTCAAGGCCAGTAACGGATATGGAAATTCCTATGATAGAAGATGTGGATGGGTTGGGTGATTTTGATCCAGATGAAGATAATGATAATAGTCTTGTACATAATGATGAGGAACAGATTGAAGCGGTACATTGTTCTTCTGATATTGAGAATTTGGAATTGGATTCGGTGTTTAATCCAATTAATTCTAGGGCTTCTACAGATTTTAATGGATCATAAGATTATGAGCTGGAATATAAGGGGTCTAGGTCATGATTCTAAACTAATTGCAATCCGCAATGCTATTTTGAAGAATAATCCAACTATTTGTACTATTCAGGAGTCCAAGACTGAGAAGGTTGATGATAGTCTCATTCGTTCTCTTTGGGGGAGTAATAGCTGTAATTACATTTACTTATCTTCAGAAGGTTCTTCAGGAGGGATAATCGTCATGTGGAAGGAAGGCATTGTTCTTATGGAAGATCAATTGTTAGGTGCTTTTTCAGTTTCTATCAAATTTAGAAATGCAGCTGACAACTTTGTTTGGTTGTTTACTTCAGTTTATGGTGCTTCAGATTCGAGATATTACAATCAATTCTGGCAAGAATTAAGAGATATTCGAATTCTTTTTGATGATCCTTGGCTAATTGGAGGAGATTTTAATGCCATTTTATCTGCAGAAGAGAGAAACATTCCTGGTGGTGCTATGAGGAATAGGAGATCTTTTAGAGCCTTTGTTAACAGATTCTCTCTAATAGATTTACCAATGGCAGGTGGAAGATTTACCTGGACAAATTCTCAACAACAACCTTTGCTTATCAGGTTAGATAGATTTCTCTTATCCCCTGATTTCAATGAGCATTGCCCTGCTCCAGTTCAGTTGAGACTTAGAAGACCAGTCTCAGATCATACACCAATTTTATTGTGTTGCAACTCAGGTGATAAGTTTAAATCTCCTTTTAGGTTGGATAACTACATATTATCTCACCCCAATTTCTTAACAATCTGAAAATTTGGTGGGATTCTTTATTTTTCACTGGCAAACCTAGTTTTATCTTTGCTAAGAAACTCCAGGCATTAAAACCTCTCATTAAAAGTTGGCAGAAAAATACTTTTGGTAATCTGCATTCTCAGCTTGATAATTTAGAGTCTACTATTGATGTTCTGGATTCTCTAGAAGAGGTACTGGGTCTTTCCGATGAAGAGATAGTGGAGAGGGAGCAAGCCAAACAACAACATTCTTCAATTGCAATGAATATAGCAAGAAAAGCTAATCAGAGAGCAAAGGAGAAATGGGCTAAAGAAGGTGAAATGAATTCGGCATACTTACATCATCTGGCTAATTTCAAATATAAATGCAATAGTATTTCTTGCCTTTCAATAGATGGTGCTCTCACTTATGATAAGAAGCACATTGCTACTGAAGCAAAAAAAATTTACTCCTCCTTATTTGTTGAAAATCATAAAGTGAGACCAGGGTTTGATCAACTTATAATGCCTACACTCTCAACGGGAGATAGTATAAATTTGGAGAATCCTTTTACTGAAGAAGAAGTGCATTCTGTGATTCTTCATTTTGGAGTTAATAAAAGTCCATGGCCAGATGGTTTTACCATGGAATTTTATAAAGTTGCTTGGAGTGTGATAAAACAAGATCTCATGTTGGTAGTGAAAGAATTTGAAGATACTTGTATGTTGGATTGGAGAATTAGTTGCACCAATTTGACTCTAATTCCCAAATGCAATGGAGCCGTGTCTTTGCATAACTTTAGGCCCATTAGTTTAATTGGGAGTGTTTATAAAGTTATATCTAAATTGCTTGCTGAGAGAATGAAACTAGTGCTTCCTTCTATAATTTCAGACTTTCAAGGAGCTTTCATCCATGGGAGACAGATACAGGATAACATTCTAATTGCTTCTGAACTTATTGATTCTAAACTACGTCAACATGATACGGGTTTAATTTGCAAAGTAGATTTTGAGAAGGCTTTTGACAATGTTAACTGGAATTGTGTGGATATCACTCTGGCAAGATTTGGTTTTGGGGTTAAATGGAGATCATGGATCAAATGGTGCATATCTACACCAAGATTTGCAGTTCTATTAAAAGGGGAAGCTACTGAAATGTTTAAGAGTCAAAAAGGAATAAGACAAGGTGATCCAATATCACCTTTCTTATTTATCTTAGTAGCTGAGGTGCTTTCTTTATTGCTCAAAAAAGCTGCAGATGAGGGTCTTATATCTGGTTTTTCTGTCTCCCAACAAGGTACCATGATAACTCATCTTCAATTCGCTGATGACTTGGTTGTTTTTCTTAAAGACGATGATTCACAAATTCAACATTTGAGAAACATTCTTCTGGCTTTTGAGGTTATTTCTGGTCTAAAAGTGAATTATAGAAAAAGTACTGTGGTGGGTTTAGGTCAGTTCCATAATGCAGAAGTTTGTGCTGACATTTTTGGATGTTCTGTATCTCAACTTCCAATGAAATACTTAGGTATTCCTCTTGGCAGTAAGTTCAAAAACAGGATTATTTGGAATGATATCATCCATAGACTGCAGCAAAAACTTTCAAATTGGAAAAGAAGATATTTATCAAAGGGTCAAAGGCTAATTTTGATTCAGAGTGTGCTCTCTAGCTTACCTATTTACTACCTCACAATGTTTCAAATGCCAGTGTTGGTTTCTAAAGAAATTGAGAAAATTATGAGAAATTTTCTTTGGGGATCAACTAATTCTACTAAAAAGAGGAGCTGGGTGTCTTGGTCAAGAACTAATCTGCCAAAAAGTAGAGGTGGTATTGGTATTAAGAAGCTGCAGTTGATGAACAAGGCTTTGCACTCTAAATGGATCTGGAGATATGGCTCGGAGAAGTTTGCTTTGTGGAGAAGAATTATAAATCAAAAGTTTGGAGGTGCAGTAGAGGCTTTTTTTCCTTCTCTCACAAGGAATTCAATTTGTCATAGTGTTTGGACTGGTATTTTGAAAGCTAGAGAGTTTGTAAAAGAGGGAACAATTTTGAATATTGTTTCGGGTGTGTGCTTGCATTTCTGGGATGATGTGTGGATTGGGGAATTTCCATTGAAACAACTATTTCCTTCTCTCTTTCAGATTGCAAGACAAAAACACGCTATGGTAAGTGATTTGATCTCAGATGAAGGTGCCTGGATTCTAAACTTTTCTAGAACTTTAAATGAACAGGAGGTATTGGAGGTGGCAATCTTATTGCAGAATATTGGTGATCCTTCTAGGCTTGTGAATGAAGATTCAAGACAGTGGCGCTATGGAGAGGATTTTTCAGTGGCTAATGCTTATGCTGCTCTTGAAACTGGTGGTTTGTTAACTTTCCCTGATAATCAGCTGTGGAACTCAAATGTGCCGTTAAAGGTATCTTTTCTTGTCTGGACTTTGTGCTTTAATGGTGCGCCAACTTTTGATTACTTATACAATGCTGGATTAGTGCAAGATCCCACCTGTATATTCTGTGAAACCTGTCTGGAAACAAATGAGCATTTGTTCTTACACTGTAAGTTTGTCTTCGATATATGGGCTTATTTTTTTAAAAGTTTCAACATCAGCTGGGTTTTAGCTAGAAATGTGAAGACAAACATTTGGGAATGGGGTGATCGGTGCAGGCATAGATCTAGAAACAGAAAAAAGAAAATCTGGAGTATCTTGCCATTTGCTATTTGGTGGTGTGTCTGGAATGAACGAAATGCGAGAGTTCATACTAATGTGAAGAAAGATTTGGAGCAGATGATTAAGGAGATTAAGTGTTTGATGTTTAATTCGGGTTTGAAGTCGCAAATTTTTTCAGGCTTTCAGTTATCCACTTTGCTTTGTAATTGGAATGCAGTGATGCATTGACACTCTTTGTATCTTTTTGTTCATCTTGTGTCACTTATTTGGTGACATAACGATTTTTATCCAAATTTGCCCTTTAGTCAAAAAAAATTTAGCCAAATATTTGAGTTTTGTAGCGTGTTGTTATTTTCTTTAGCCAACCAATGGAAGGTTTTTCCGTGTCCTTTTGGATAGACTAGAAAGTAAAAATTTCCTTTGTTGGTACACCAATGGTTTTTGTGGTGTTAACGGTTTTAATATCGGCAGAGCGAGGGATTATTGCATTATGAGGGATTGCAAAGTTTCATTATTCCTTTGCTATAGTAATCTCCAAAATTCAAAGTCGTTCCATCTAAGACTGGAATGCGATGAAAATGGACACTGGGTTAATGTGGTTAGCCAGTCTCTATCAACGGTCCTTGAAATGGCCTGCAATTGATATCGAGACAATTTTCTTTTAAGATAAACAATGTGTTCATATTTCATCTTTGATAAATTAAAATTTCGTTGACCCTAGTTGACGAATTTGGAGATATGCCGGTTTCATATAAGAACTGTATATATTACATTTGGAATGTTTTCCTCCTTGTTTCACCATTGATTTTTGTGGTAAATAGTTCGGCTTAATTTATGGAGAAGATATATGCACTGTGTAAAATGTTGCGGCGAGCAATAAGGAAAGTTGCGTATTTTGTGCCCTTATGTGTCCCGCCAGCTTTACGGCATGCATTATATGCGCCAATTATATGCATTGACGAGCTTTAAAGAGCTAGTGCTTAATTTTCACTTTGTATATGTTGTGTCAACAACAACTGAGTGTTGCAAATGTTAACTGCGCCTTGTAGATATACAAGTGCTTAATTTGCACTTTGTATATGTTGTGTCAACAACAACGAATGTTGCAAATGTTAACTGCGCCTCGTAGATATACAAACGTCGAGCGATAATGAGTATTGCATTTTTGTAAATGACATTTAGGGTTAATATCATGTCTTCTCGTCACTTTGAGAAATTACCTATAATCATGAATTTGGTGAATTAAATTTGGCAAGCATCCTATGCAAATAGGTCTAGCTTTGGCAAAGAAGGAAAATACAATTGTGGTAGGCATATTTGAATATGGGAACCACAATAGTTATCAGGTTTGAGAATTTGGTAAACCCCGTACCACCAGAAGTGGAGAAATACGGTACAGTAGCATAATGAATGGTTTGATAAGCCATTCTCGAGCCTAGTAAAGCTCTGCTATCGTTGTGACAGACACGTTTCGTGCATTTGAAATATTGTTCATTATTGTTGATCTCTATCGGTCGTCTTGGCAGGACTGGTACTGATATTGAGATAATGTCTATGGTTACAAAATTCGTTTACAGTTTACTGTTAATTTTACATGATGATAAGCACGTATGTGCTACATTTTATACCCATATTTATATTAGCTAGGACTCGATATGTTGGCTAATAACACTATTTTAGTGCTTTTATAGAAAGTACAAGCAATTACGTCCACTATTATCAAAAATGGCTAAAGTGGAAGACAAATGGCGGTTGCGACCACAATTTCCAGTGCTGCAGTTCATGGCACCAAGATGAAGTGGGATATGGCACCACCTACTCCTTCAGATTTCCTTGTGGAACTATTAAGGCATCGAAGGCATAGTCGATCTTTATCAAAATGAAAAGAACTTTCAGTTCTTAGGCAAGCAGCTGGTGTTCAAGCAGGCGATGTTGTTATGAGAATTAAAAGGGATCCGAGCATCATTTCTCTGCAGCATTCACATCTTCTTCGGTGGCGATATCGAGACTCAACACATATGATGTGAGAATCAATTTGATGGGGTTTGTTTGTGGAGGTACAAAACTAAAGACATCTGTGAATGGAGTTTGGTTTGTTTGCAAGCTGGTATTGATGGAGGTGATGAGAGGAGATGTGGCTGGAGTTCCGAGCTGCTTGGGAAGTAATTCAGTGACGACTAGATGCCTGCGAAGTGGAGATGCATGTGTTAGCTGAAATCATTCCTTTTCGTGTTGTGTTATTTTGCTGAGATGAAGAGGAAGGTGCTGATTCGATGGGGTGATTAGCTGAGCTTGTGCAACCAGGCACGGCAAGAGGTGGTTGAAGTTGCGTTGTTGCCTGGATGGAGAACGAATTGACAACAAACAAATACTTGAGACGCTGGTGATTGGTGGATGGTTAAGCAGCAACTTAACTGGTGACGATTTGAGGTCGAGGAATGGTTAAGGCAATGGAGCGACTGCAATGGGATACATCGATGGAAGATGGCTGAAGTTAGTTGCAACTGCTGTGTTGTGGCTGAAATATAAATGAACCAAGTTTGGGTTTTGATAGGTATTCAAATGGAGTGACGTATTGTTCATATGAGAAGAGTAGTTGGCTGGACTTCCATCGAAAGATGCAGATGGTGAAGAACATAGATGGGATTCGTGGAGCTCTCAACAACAACAGCTACAAACACCAGTATATCGCAGGGTTTGCTGGATTGAATGAGATGGCATCGATTGGTAGAGAGGGAGATAACAAAGTGCTGGATGTATCCATGAGATCGATGGGTTCAAGAAGTTGGTGCTATATATGCTCGAGTTTAAGGAGTCTGGGAAGCAGCTGAAACTTAGCCGACGGAGAATCGTGTTGGGCGGTGGTGCTTGCTGGTGTTGTGCTTTACCTGTAAGTCAAAAATCGTCCGAGAATGGAACTGGTGATGGAGTGACCTTGGCAGTTCAGAGAACGGAAAACGAAGAGCTGGTGGTGCTGCCTTGGTCTTGGCTGTAAACTGAAATTCAGGGAGATTAAGATGGAGTTGTTGTCACCACTAATCACATGTTGGATATGCACTGGATTCAGGCAAGGAGTCAGTGAGAGCTCCATTAGCTGGCTGGGGCTATGATCAGTTTTGTTGGATAATGAAGGAGAGGAGGAAGGTGCTTTTTGGAATTAAGTTCGGATGGCAATTAGAAGCCGGGTAGAAAGTGGTCATTGCTGGAGCTAATGGACCCGAATGGACTGGGCCTTGACAGATGTTGCTAGGGCTTAGTCGAACTCTTGGCAGCAGATATATTACGAACAGAAACAGAGAAAATGGAGACCGGGGGAGGCCGACGACGAAGAGCTGCGGCTACAGAGCCAAAGAGGAGAAGAAAAGTGTTGCGGCAAAGATCAGAGCATAAGAAAGAGGAGAAGAGAACGATTCATTCGGTTTAATCTCTCTATCTTGACTTATTCATTTTAATGGGTTTTAAGAAACCCATATTTATGTATTGTTAGACTTTTCGTAACTAGGGTTCATGGATAAAGCTACTTCAAGCATAGACTATTATGAAATAATTTAGATTAATTTGGTATTAGGCTATTTTGAATAGAATTGTCGAAATCCAATGTTTATGATTTATTGATTTTATAAATAATATTTGTTATTGTTCCACCGGCTTTGTACGAAGTAAAAGCCTAAATGCATAAATGTATTTCGTGTTCCAATTTTATTTGTTATAGTATTTGATAATCCATGCTTAGGTTAAATCATTTGATGGGTTATGCTTAGACGATTTAAAGAGTGATTGTGAACCGATAATTATTTTATTTCAATAATCTTCTTGTCATTATAATTTGATAGTCCATGCTTAGGAAACTCGATGGGTTATACTTAGGAGATGCGAGTTTATTATCGAAAGTTATTTTAATAATAGGTGTTGCAATTGAACAAAGAAATAAACTCATATTTGGAATTCGAATTCTTTTCGGTACTCAATTAGAAATAGTAGTGGAATCCCTTGACCACAGTTCTTGACGCTCTCTCTTATCGTATCCATTTTAATTTAGTTTAATTTTATTATTACATTTTATATTCTTAAAATCCATAAAAAATATTTCGTTTAATCGATTAGAATGCGATTATTAGTATTTCCACCGCTCCTTGTGGGAACAACCCGTACTTGCCTCTGTCTACTAGTTAGACACCGTGCGATTGCGGTTTATTATATAGGCATCTCCGGAGCCTATCAATTTTTGGCGCCGCTGCGACGCGGACTTGTCTTTAGGCTAGAGTTTTTAGATTTTGTTTTAGGTTTTTATTTATTTGTTTTTCTTTACGTTTTTGGGTTTTTGTCTTTTCCTTTCAGATTTTGGGATTTGGAGTGAAAGAAAAATTTGCCAAAGCTTTTGGTGGATACTTAAAGATTTGGAGTTAAAGACAAAGCGAAAGGAGCGAAAGAAGAAGATTTTTTTTTTTTATATTTTATAAAAAGAGAGAAAAAAAAAAGAGAGGCATTTTTATTATTTATTTTTTTTAGATATTTTAATTTTTTTTTTTAGACTTTCCTTTCCTTTTCTTTTATTTTTTGGACTTGGACATTTGGACATTCGGACATTCCTTATTTTTATTTTTTTTAAACCCTACGGAAGGGTAGTATTAAATATCAAACTGTTTGCAGAGAAGGACGGTGATTACGATATCACCTCGGCCCCTCGGGTTCGTACATGACATAGGAGTCGTGGCCCGAGTCGACTACAACGGTTCATCCCTGTCCGGTACGGAGGTAAGTTTGTTGAAACACTCGCGAATCCCACCAAATGATTCATGTCTTCCTTCGTGTGAATATATGTTGAGGACTTGAAAACGGCTGTTTTTAATTTCCTAGTAAAGGGCAAGGACTGGCCATACAAGATAAGAGTTCGGATTTCATCACCGTTCTCTTCTTGCCCGCCTTAGGAAAACGAAACCAAACACGAACCTAAGCCTAAAATTTTGACTAGAACGAGACCAATAGGGTAACGAGCTTAATAGGAAAGTCGCTCGAAAAATATTGGTTACTCTTTTAGCATACTTCGAAGTTCATGATGGTTTCTGTGAAGTTGAATGCGTGACTGCGCCGCCTTGCAATAGCGGTGAGGCCTTAGGTATCAAAGCTCCACTGAGCTTCCCTCGCCTTGATTCAACTTACTTTAACTCAGATTGATCCATAGGGGTTTGCTCAAATTGTAACGAATTCCCTTTCGAAGGATTAGAAGCTGGTCTATAAAACAATCTAAGTGGAGCCATCATGCTTTTTGTTTGCTAGATATCATTAGGTTTGCTATGGTGGAGTCATCCTTATTTGTGTTTGCATAGAACTTCCCTTCCTTTTAGGATTTTTCTTTTTCTTTTTCTTTTTGTTTTTCTAGTGTATGCCCGAGGTCATTAGAGAACGGGCTTGGAAAAGAAACACTCTAGGTCGTTTGATTAGTGACAAACCTAGTAGTTCTTCTTGTGGAGCGGGGAACTCGAAGACTCTTCTTTTGAGAGCCCTAGTTTTTGAAAACTTCAGTTTTGAGAATCATGTCTATTTGTGAGGAAAGTACCCTAGTACTTCAAATTGTGCAACGATGGCTACTTTGAAAGATTACATGTTCCCAACTAGGACCAACCGAGCTTCGTGTATTAAATTGCCAGCCAATACGGCTAATTTCGAGATAAAACCTAGTCTTCTTCGGATGATCCCTATATTCTTAGGAAAAGATGATGAGAACCCTTATTTTCATATTAGGGACTTTGAGGAAATTTATGGGACCGCTTAGAATAAAGACCTTACGATGAAGTCTTGAAACTTAAGATGTTTCCCTTTTCCTTGAGAGATAAAGCCAAGACTCAGGCTGAACAACCTACCATCTGGATCCATTGAAACATGGCAGGAAATGATCTGCAGCTTTCTATATGAAATTCTACCTTAAGCATAAAACTGCAGCTGTTAGGCATAAAATTAGTGCTAGTGTGCAACAAGAGGGAGAGTCTCTTTATAGGTTTTTAGAGAGATTAAATGATCTCCTATCCCAGTGTCCTCACCATGGATTTGATAAGATGAAACTTGTGGAGATTATTTATAATGGTTTAGACTATTCGACTAAATCCATGGTCGAGTCTATGTGTGCCTGAATTCACAAATAAAAGCTGCTGATGATGCTTATACCTTCTTAGGAACTATCGCGAAAAATCCCAACAGGTGGGAGCCTTGTGTTGAACCCCTAAAAGACTCTTGGTTAATAGAAGTAGCACCAATGTGGTAGATACAAGCTTCGATCGGATGTTAAGTTTGCTCGCTTTGTCTAGAAGGTTAGAAGCTTTGGAAATGGGTCAATCTAAAAAATAGGTCCCTTGACGAACCTAATAGAGCCTCTCAAGTCTCTAGTTGTGGAATAGAGCCCGATAACTCATTTTGGGAAGGTCATGTTAGTGAAGAACAAGCCCATGTTTGTCTATAACAACGCTAGGTTTGAGAACCGTCAAAAGTTTGACCCATACTCGAGACCTACAACCCTGGTTGGGGAAACCATCCTAATTTTTCTTGGTCTAAGGGCCAGAATCAAGGACAGTCTAGTAATTCTCAGCCTCCCCTGGTTTTGGTTATACTCGGAACCCTTCGAGTCAAACCCGTTTGAGAACACTTCCGAAAAAGATCTCTACCTTAGAAGAAGCTCTTACTATGTTAGTAAAGAACCATGATATGTTATCAGCCAACCACCTTAGCTTTCAACAAGAAACCAGGCAGAACCATAAGGATAATTCCCAGACTCTTGCTAAATTAGAACTTCAAGTCGGCCAAATAGCTAAGTATTTAAGTGAGAGAGAAGAAGGTAAGTTTCCTAGTCAATCTCAACCCAATCCTAGGGGGTCCATTAAATATCTGTAGTTGGTGAGGAATCATCAAACCATGTGAACTCGATAAAAACCCTTAGGAGCGGTAAAACGGTAGACAATAAGGTAGCCATGCCTAGTGGACATACTTTAGTTCCACCTTCTACGTCCCAAGAGGAACTTGTAGGCGAGGAAACTGAAACAATCCCCAAGGAGTCCCAAGAAATTCCTGTTAGGACTACCTTTGTGCCTAGAGCCCCATATCCGCAGTTGTTATCCCCAACAAAGAAGGAGTCGACATTCAATGAGATAATGGAAACATTTAAACAAGTGAACATCAATATTCCGTTATTAGAAGCAATTAGGCGGATGCCCGCTTATGCCAAGTTCCTTAAAGATCTTTGTACACGAAAGCGTAAGCTTAATGTCCAAAAGAAAGCCTTTTTAGCTGGTCAAGTAAGTTCCATTCTTCTGAACCAAACACCTCCTAAGTATAAGGACCCTGGATGCCCCACCATATCTTGTGCGATTGGCAATCACATGGTCGATAAAGCTTTACTTGACTTAGGAGCTAGTGTTAACTTACTCACGTATCATGTATACACCAGCTGGGTCTTGGTAAGTTGAAATCGACCAAATGACACTTCATTAGGCGATAGGTCTGTCAAAGTTCCTCGTGGTGTCATAGAGGATGTTCGATTGAGGTTGATAAGTTTATTTATCCAGTGGATTTCGTTGTTCTAGACACCTAACTTGTTCAGGACCCAAGTGCTCAAATCCCGGTGATTCTAGGTCGCCCATTTTTAGCCACAGCTAACGATGTCATCAACTGTAGGACTGGGCTTATGAACATATCCTTTGGTAATATGACCACTGAACTAAATGTCTTTAATGTTACTAGACAACCTTCTGAGATAGATGATTTAGAAGTGGTGAACATGATTAGCACTCTAGTTCCCATCCTTTAGCTTTTGCACTATGTTTGATAATCCATTATTTGATGAACCTTTTAGTGCCTCGGAGGAGGTAACCATGACGAACACCTTAGTTGATGAGCCTATATTAGAGATTTTCTTTGATAATCCCTTATATGATGATGTTGTTCGTTTAGATGACCAGTCTCCCAAAGAAGCTAGTTATTGTGCTGACTTTATGGACCCTAAAATCCATCCCATAGATTTTGGTCCATCTGAGGATATTGTTCACCCTAAGTTTGGGGGTAATGATGACTCTAGTGATCGTCTTGTATCCCTAATTGAAGTCCCTAACTTGGGACTCGAGCTTTGTGCGTCTGAGATATTACTCGAGTCTATTCAGACTCAGCAACCCGATCCTCCTGATACTGTCCAGGAGGTAACCCAGGTATTAGAGACCCGTCTTTCGGATGAATCTATTTATCAAGATACACATATGAAGCTCAATTATGCTACCCAGATGAACCTAGTTGTCTTGACAGAAACCTTAGACGAGGATGTGCTCCTTCTATTCATTTTTCTGAACCAGTGCAGTTGTCTGATATTGGTGTTAGCCCTATTTGGTCTTATGGACCCACAACTATTTCGGCTATTGGTGTATGACTTTGGAAGGTGAAAATCCTTTTTGAGGTATTTGATGTCTGGCTGAAGACTTTAAACTTAGCACTCCTTGGGAGGTATCCCTTGCTCATGCAACACGGTAATATTTTTCCTCATTTCCCTTTGGTGGTAACGGTTTCTCCTTGTTCATGTTTTTAATTTCATCTTTAGAACATTGAGGACAATGTTAGATTTAAGTTTGGGGGAGAAAACTTTTTAGTTGCAATAAACTCTAGAGCCTAGAAATTTATGCTTATTAAGGATGGCACTAACCAATCTAAGTGGATGGAAGCATTTTGGTTGTAGGAGTTGAGGAACCAATCTGATTAGATGGAAACATATAAAGAGTTTATTCATAAAAGCACAGAGCTCAGGTGTTAGAAATAACATGATAGTTTCACCATATCTCGTCGAGTCCTTTTCACTTCTGTTTTTATTTTGTTTTTAAACTATGTTTCTATAAGTGATTAGGTGGGGCCCACGAATCAAGTTGTTACCAATGCTAGAGTGAAATAGAGTGATTGAGATACCAAAAAAAAAAAAAAAAAAAAAAAAAAAAAAAAAAAAATGAGACCGGACCACTAGACCATCGGGGCCAATAAATTCAATAAAGTCGACCATTGGAACCCTTGTATATGCCAGTTGTGTTGACCTAGAGTTAGGATTATCGACCACTGGTTCCCTTGTATATGCCAGTGTGTTGATATTAGTCAGACTAGTATCTCATTCCATTAGGATAGGTTCATTTTGGCAGAGGCCTTCGAGATGGATATGGGAAACACCATTCACTTAGTAAACATCGAAACCATCTATGTTTTTCTCTATATCCATCTTCTTGATCTATCCATGTGATTAGTTTTGACTCCGGGTATAGATGTCCATAGTGCGACTATCTGAGTAGAGCTCTGTGACTTATATATGAATTTTAGTATGCTTGAGTGCAAACTCGTGTACAACAATTGGAATTTCGCATCGGGTACTTCCTCCCGTACTCAATAAGTATGCCAACCAAGGAGATTCTTTAGTGCCTTCCAAGGTTTTGCGTAGATAGCTAGGGTCCAGGTAAAGGTTTAGTGGGTACACCTCTGGTAAACCCTCCGGAGACAACACTCCGCCACTAGGGCCACCTAGGGGTTCAAATGATTTTTATTTTCTTAAATAAATTTGCTCGAGGACTAGCAAATAATAAGTTTGGCGGTATTTGATAGACGCATTTATGTGTCTAATTTGTCCTCAATGTTTCGTATTGTTAGTACTCGTTTTTGTCCTTATTATAGTGTTTTGTGTGTTTGTAGGTATTTTTGAGAAATAAACATTTTTGGAAAAATCTGCTCGAAAAATTATGCGGAGCACCCCGGGGGACATGTGCTATGCGGACTCTCATTTCGGTTAAGGGGCACCTCAGTCAAGGCATCCTCTATTCACACCCCCATATCTGTTAGGGGGAGGTCATCTTCTTCTTTTCAAAACTAAAAAAATGGAGGGAAATTGTGGCAGTCACCTGGGAGATTTTTGGGACGAGAATTGGTGATGATTTAGCGTGACTAAATAGCTGAAATTGCATGGGATAACGTGATTTATCATAACAGGGGTATTATGGTTGCTCTCTTCAATCGAAATTGATTGTAATCTCGTGTGGAAGAAAAACGAGAGGAGTAAATGGAAAACTCGGGTTTCTTTGTGGATGAAACGTGGAAACTTAATCCCTGCACGAGTATACATCATTCAAACCTTTTCTGGAGCGTGTAGGAGTGTGTTTGAAGCTAATCAAAGCTCGGAGGGGATTAAAAAAAGGATAAGAAAATATCCCCGGGATATTTTCCTTAATGCCGAATAATGGAAAAATATTTGAAGTTATGGCGGAGATTTATGGAGCATGAGAGGCTTTATAAGGTGTTGAGGAGTATTAGAGCGGGGGAGAGAGAGTTAGAGAGAGTTAGAGAGAGTTAGAGAGAGTTTGGAGCAACCACGAGCGAAAAATCGAGTTACACAATTTCTCTGTACCTTTGCCATTGAAGAACACGAAGAACATCAACGCACAGGGAACCGTCGTTGTTCTACAGTGACAACGACACTTCGGCGTGGGTCGCAATACGGAGCGGACTTAAAAGCGTAATTGTTTTAACCTTCTTTGTAATAAAAGATTTGCAACACTTATAATCGTTGCAAACACCCGATTTTATCATTTTATCCATTTCATCATTTGTACACCTCCTTTGAGCAATAAAAATGGATTTTGAGCGTGTTTCCAACATGATGAGCTAAACCTAATCTCCGGGGCGAGGGAGGAAGCCATTCTTCCAAAAGTTATGTGGTAAAATTTATTTATGCAATTCTTTTATGATTATTTGCACCGAATGAAAATTGAGTAAATGATTTTTATTAATTAGTTGTGTTTTCTCTTGATGAAGTATGCTTAGTTTAGGACTTTTGATACTTCATGCTTGCGATTAACAATTAATGTTTTGAAAATCTAATTTAGGCAATGATTAGAATCACAGTTCCTTTTGATTGGACTTATATTGTCTAGAATTGCATGATAAACTTTAACATTAAATCACATGAATTTTGGTAAATGGTGAAATCCTAAACCCCGGTCTCTCCATAATTTTCACAAAACTTTATATTGAGTTTGTTATATTTTTGCTTTAAATATTAAGTCTAAAAATCTGCTTTCACAAGTCTCAACGAACCTATTACTACAACATCATTGAAAATAACCATCACATGACAATGTAAATTATCAAAATTATTCCAGCTGGAGAGTAAACGAGAGAGAAAACCTGATCAGTTATCTCTCCTGGGTTGTGTGTTATTGTTGATTTCTGCACCCAGTTGCTCCCTTGATAGGTCGAGCCATGCAGAACTAGATGTTCTGTTGATGAGACATCCCGCCTGAGGATTAGGGGAGAATCGTCGACGACATTAGTTAATTCCAATATTGTCTCATCTAAATTCTCACACCGAGAAATGCCTGAGGTGTTGGAGATTACTCTGTTGCTAGATTTAGAAATAGTATGCTTGCTTGATTCGGCGTAAATTAAAGCCCTTGCAAGGCATGCCATAGAATCGCAACGATTGTTTCGTCTGAAAATGTGCTTAGAAGAATAGACGAAAAACCTCAAATTCGAGGTATGCCAATCTAATCAGATAACGTCCATAGTCTCTTTGAGTGAATAGTTGATATATCTCCTGACGAGGAGCACATCCATAAAAGTTGCGTTGATATCCCATGGTGAAGAATATCCGCATACTGAAATCTGGTACAAATGGATTAAAATATCCTCACGCTCTTGAGAATGATGTAAGATCGTTAACAATCTAATTATGAACTGGTTGTCGATAATATTCAGAGTAGCTACTGAAATTGTTGTGGATAGATATCCCCCTTTGCAAAGGAATTATCGACAAGGTTATGATTGGCAGATATGGACATCAATTCATATTGTGGTGTTTTTCTCCCTTGTGTATGCTTTAGGGACCTTAGTCTAAGCATCATTTACAAATTTGATGCTTGTATGCGAGTGTAGTGAGAGAACTAATTAAGGTCGCTTGTTATGCAGCGCCACTCCTTGACATTGAGTTTCCACAGACACTAACCAGGTTCCTGAAGTATGGTCTGGCAGTTCACCTAGGTGGTAATTGTGTATCTATACTCGTATAGATTTCAAAAGAAACTCTTGTTTGTGTCGTTAATGTTGTATCATCATAGTGATGTTTTGGGCATTGATGGTGAGTATTCTATTGTTCTTGTGCATTCGCTGAATGATTTTATTTATTCATTCATAGGCATTTTGGACTTATTACTCACGAAACCATTGTCATGTTTTATGTTTGAGATGTGTTATATTCCACTGTTGTTACTAGTCTACTATAAGATTTGCAAATTTGATGAGAAAGTCTTCCCACCATTTGGGGGGGGGAAAGGCTATCGCCTGAAAAACGACGTAAAGTATCCTGGTTTGTACAAAGAAGAACCAGGATGTATCTCATTTGGATGTTTTCAGCAATGAAAGACATATAAAAGATTTGATATCTTCAGAAATTGCAAATCAAGTTTCTCCATGAGAAGTTGTGTATGTAGTAGCAAGTGTGTCATTTAAAACACACCACAATGTGGATGACTAGTTGATTTAAAATATTATGCACCTCTTGAAAGGAAGAGCCAGTCACAATCATTGAAAGATAGTGCTCTCAAAGAGACTATTAGTGGAAGATCTAATTTCTCTAAGTATAGTTCTCTTAATAAGAGAATGTCTCTGCAAAGGCTGTGAAACCTCAAAATGAGAGGATTTCCTTAAGGCATGCATAAAATAATGAAATTTGTGATCGCAATCCAATGATTGTTGATGATATAGTCAAAGTATCCTCTGATACTGCCGTAGGTGTTATTTGTTTTAAACCAATCTCCATGGGAATGTCATCAAAGGTATGGTTAAACCAGGAGAGATCGAAGCAGGATAACAACTTTCTTGCAAAATGCATAACATTGGTACTTCATACCTAACACTCCATAATGTGAGACATTCTTAGTCGCATGTGGGTGTTTGCAGTTTTGACATCCGATAATGTAACCCCAAGTGGCTACAGGTGGGTGTATGTGCATAGTGAGAAAAGTAAGCCAACTAATGGCATAGGGTCCTTTACAGGAACCTGTGATGGATTTCTCGGTAACATATTCCCTATTATGGATGCAGCTACCTTTACGGTATTTTACTGGCAGTCTTTAAGGACTCGATGTGCATCTAGTTGATGTGGTTATTGCGGATCTGTGTGAAAGACTAGATACAGAAAACTTCCTGTAAATTCCTGAAGTTTTTCAGTAGAATTACCATGCCATATGCATTTACTCAATAAGGACGAAAGTGGTCAATCGTCTAAGTAAATACTTATATTATCCAGGGATATGTGAACCATCTTATATGCTTATAAAATTTGAATTACTAGTATTGATTTATGCAACATCTACTTGATTGGAACTCCTGAAGAATTCTCCAAAGCACAAAAATACTTAAAGAAGGAGTTCGAGATAAATTCTCGGTAAAATGTGGCCTCAACTGTTGGTTGAGCGTTGTAGATGGAAGTCTATTAATTTCGTCAACCTTAACGTTCTAGACATGTTTAAATGGACGAGCTGACATGGTTTCGGTCATCCGATCTCTTACTTATAAGATTGATCGATTTACACCTCAACAAAGGTAGTGTATCACTCTATGGTTTGTACACAAAGATGCGTAAATGGTACATTAGCTGAGATACGTTATAGTTACTTGATATTGGGTTTGTAAGCCTGGTTCAACCTAATACCAATATCGAGACATAGGTCTGAAGAATCCTCCATCTTCGTGGTACCATTAAGCCTGATCTTTTGCATGAAAGATCGCTGAATATATCTCCCACAAAGAAAAGCTAATCAGACTGTTTAAGCTTTGATTTTTGGCAGGTTTGTGAAAGCAGCTAAACTTTTTCCTAGCTAATAGTCTAGTAGTAGAGGATACTTGTTCATCCTCCGATCAATTATGATTGTTTAGACAAAGCTAGTGGAGAATAAAAGGCTGGCACGACAAGAGGATCATTAAGAAATTGCACAAAGATAGTGATAGACACATTTTTGTGTCTAAGTTGTCCTCAATTTTCTATTTTGTTAGTCTCGATTTTTGTACTAATTTTGGTGTTTTTATGTGTGTGTAGGTGTTTTTGGAGAAATACACTTGTGTGGAAAAAGTTGCTCAAAAAGTGTTATTTGGACCCTCTGAGAAAAGTGATAAAGGCACCCTCATTTTGGATAAGGGCACCCCAGGCACCCCAGATGGTAAAGGCGCCCATGTTTTGGATCGGGGCACTTCATCCTCTCCATTTCAAATTTTGGTTTCGGCGGGAAAATATTCACATCGCCTGGCAGATTCTGGGTCGGATTTTTGGACGTGTTTAGAAGGAGATTCAATGGCTGATATTCATTGGGACGACTTGATTAGGCCTAACAGGCTTGGTATGGGTCGATTCGTCATCTAAATTTGGCTAGATAACTCGCCAGGAGAAGACAGAGAGCTGTGCACGAGAAGAGTCTTTCACGGGATTACAGCGTGATTTGACGTGTGCTGCTCGTGTTTGAAAGACTTGTGGAGCGTGATTGAGTTACACAGGGATAGTTTGGAGTGAATTAGATTGCAACAGACGCATGCTGCTATAAAAAATAGAAAGAATATATCCCGAGTATAATATCATTGCTGCCGAGTGATGGGAAGATTCCGTGGATTAATGAGGAGTTATTCTTGCTCCAAAGGTGTTTAAATAGGTTTCTGGGGTCGATGAGAGTGATTATAGAGAGTTTGGGAGAGTTTGGAGCAACCACAGAGCAATAAAAATCGAGTTGGAGAATTCTGCTGCTGCTGCTACCATTGAAGAACACGAAGAACATTCAACGCACACGGAACCGTCGTTTTCGCTACAGTGACAACGACTCACAACCGTGGGTCGTAATACGGAAGGCAGACTTAAAAGCAACAGTAGCAATTCTTTGTAACAGTGTTTGCAACACTTATAATCGTTGCAAACGCCCGATTTTATTAATTTCTCCATTTCATCATTTGTACACCTCCTTTGAGCAATAAAAATGATTTTTGAGCGTGTTTCCAACATGATGAGCTAGACCCCATCACTGGGACGACAAAGGAAGACGAATTTCATACATGGGTAATTTTAATTAATTCTTTTTATGACTTTTGCACTAATTAAAAATTGAATTATGATTTGATTAAATTAGTTATTATTTTATTAGATGGGTCATGCTTGCTTAAATGTTTGATGTCCCATGCTTACGATTTATAACTAATGTTTTGAGAATCAACCTTGGCAAAAATAAGAGTCCATGTTTTTATTTGTTGAGCTATAATTGTTAAAAGAATTAATATTTGAACCTTTTGTTATGAGTTTGGCGGAATCCTGAATCCCAGCTCCTCTTCATCTTGTGACATAAATTGTATATATTCTCTATTTTTATTATTTTTCTTTATTAAATCTTAAAATCAATTTCATCAAGTCCGAGCGAACGACAACCCTTTTACTACAACAACATCATTGAAAATAACCATCAGATAGATCAGACCAAGTTTTTCAACTAAAGGAAGCTGAAACTGCTGAAGCCATTAGAAGATGGCTCGTGATCTCTATGCAATATTGTCAAACAAAATGAAAAACTAAGATGCCTACTCATCAGGGGGAGTAAAGCCACATAATACTATGGATATTGGGGATGTTGGACATTACGTCGTGTACTCTTTTTCCTTAGTCAAGGTTTTATCCCATTGGGTTTTCCTTGTCAAGGTTTTAATGAGGCATGCGAGTCCACCGCTATCCGCGGTTTCAAATGTTGTACTCTTTTTCCTTCGTCTGGTTTTTGTCCCTTTAGGTTTTCCCAGGCAAGGTTTTAACGAGGCAGCATCTGCGGATTTATCATTGTTCTGGGTACTCATGTTTTCCTACGTACAGGTTTTATCGCTCTGGGTTTTTCCTGGCGAGGTATTTAATGAGATATCAACTTAAAACGATGATAATCATCTAAAAAGATGTATATCCATAGAGTTTCTCGAGATGCGGTTATGGGATAGTCGTTTGCATTATTTTGGATCAGGTTTTTACTGCGCACCAGTTTTTCCTGACAAGGCAGATAAGCAGTGTCGTCAATATCCTTGTAAGTTTCCAAGCATTCGGGTTTTCTCCAATAAGTTTTCATGACACAAATTTAACAAGGGAAGACAATTCGTGACGACCATCATCGATTTGAAGATTTTACCGGGAAAATTTTAATGAGGAAACACTCTTAAAATGGTGGTCCAAGGGGAGTGTTACGTAGACATGACATAAGTGGCCCACCATTTTATCTCACTCTCAAGATTACTTGAGTAAAATCGAGATGCTTCTCACCTCCTTTGACAAAGTCAAAGATAAGCATGAACATCATACTCCTGGCAACAATGACACGAGTACTAAACGTGTCCATTTAATGTCTTATAGACATGCATGATATGAGGCTATAAATAGCCGATTTTGTAATCATTTTATGTGAGAAACTTTGTAACTGAAGATGAGTTAATAATAATACTCTCCACCCCACTTTCTTATTTGACTACTTCATTTGTGTATGTTTATACGAGTCCTAGTTTAAGGCCATAACTTGGGTTTGTCATTCTATATTAGAAGTTTAGTTAACTAAGGTAGAAGTTTAGTTAACTTGAAGTAGTTTGATAGAAACATTTACAAAAAGAACAACTGTATGATTTATGATTCTGGGAGAATTTTCGTGAATAACAACTGTATGATTTATGATTCTGGGAGAATTTTCGTGAATCCGTACGAACTGTCCGAACTATAAGAAAAAAATAAGAATCGTAGGAGGCAGGGTTCGAAACCCATGACACCTAGGATGTTGAGAGAAGAGTCTCAACCACTGAGCCATGCCCTTGTCGTTGATTATATACTTTTTTTATATATCAGTTTACGGTCCGCGAGTTATAACCCCAAAGGTGTCACTATCCATCCACAAAAAACTCGTCAAAACAAAAAACCCCAAAAAAAACAAAAGTAACACAAAAACCCAAAAGATTTTGACGAAACCAAAATTTGGTTTCATCATAAAATTTGATGAAACCTCATAGAATTTGATGAAACCAATTTTAAAATTTGGGGTTTTTGTATCAATTTTTTAAAATTTGGGGTTTTCGTATCAATTTAGTTTAAGACGGAGTTTTAATGAATCCCAACATTTGAGTAGGGTTTTTGTACCACAAGTTTGGTCACCTTGGGTTTTTATGACTAGTTTTGATCAGTTTATACGAAAATATAGTTTGACCTAGGCCGAAATTTCAGTCTCTCTCCCTGCTTACTTTTTGGGCTTTTTGATAAACTACCCCTATCTTTCACTTTACACTAAAAAACTCTGTTTTTTACAAATTTGTTAAAGTACCCTTACCTTGACCGTTTTATCCAAAAAACGGTAAACAGCAGTTAACAGTCGTTATTGCTTAGGTGGCAGTGTAAAAAAGTCTAAAAAGCCCTTCGAACTAAATAGAGTTGAATATACTTGAATCGCCGAGTTGAAACGCTGATTCAACTCGAGTCAATATGTAGGATCAGAATATCGCAATCTCAATACATCGCGAGATTAATAAACAACAGCGTCGCGAATGAGTCGCAAGGAAGTAAATAGATGACGTAATGGATGACGACAGTCAGAACACGAGGAAGGTGTGAAGATCTTGCGAAGGCTAAGGAGTGTCGCGAGGATGAATACTTATATACTTGCGACACTTCGCGAGTCATTCCCGAAAATAAAGGATAGCTTAGCTGTCATCCATTGTATATGACCCTATATAAAGGGGGTGAATAGGTCTGTTGTAGAGGAGAGTTCTTTTTGAATTGGGAAGCAAGTCATTAGGAGAGAGAAACTTTGAGTGATTGTAATTTCTGAGTTTTGTTCTATCTCCTTTTGTAAACATATCTTAAGAATAATCAATAAAGATCCATTGCCATTAATCTTTCAAATGAGTTAGTTGTATGAATTCCAGTGAGGGTGTAGTGTGGGATTTCCTGCAACTACATATGCACTAGAAACAGGGAGAATTTGGAGTAGTAGAAAAGAAATTTGATATAATTTTTAACAGTTTACCAAAAGAAAGAAATGGCTAGAAGGAGAAATGTACCAGAACAACCAACAATCGTGAGAAGAAGTGGGAGACTTGCCGGTGAAAGGAGAAATGAAATGGGAGAATCATCAAGGATGAACATGAGAAATGATGAAGAAAATCAAATTCAATCGCCAATTCAACCGGTTGCAAACACAACTGCGGATTATGATAGAGTAAGTGTACACACTTGGAGATCAGATTCTGCGAATGAAAGGGGAGAAGAGCAACAATTGATAGACAATGAACAAAGAGAGAGAGGTCGAGGAGTAAATGGAGAAACAATCCAGGGAAATGAAGAGATCGCAGCACTAGAGACGTTGAGACAAACGATACATGAAGAAAGACGATTAAAAGCAGAAGAACGAGCAAATTTAACAAGGCAAAATCACGAGTTGAGGATGGAAAACATCAGGTTGCAAAATATTAGATCAAGTAGCACAACGAGATCCAGCTTAAGGTCAGTTAGAGAGGAAAGAAGGAGAGTTTTACCTACAGGAAATATTGAGGAAGAAAATCAAGAAGAAATACAAAATCCAAACATGGAACGTGGCGAGAGAAGAGAAGAAATGGAAGATCGTTATATTATACATCCCGAGGGTTTTCAAAATGAGCAGAATGGGGAAAATCAAGGAGATAGGCGACTTCAGGAGCAGGATAATCCAATTGATGAAGGGAGAAGAATATTGTATGGGAGAGAAGCTTTGAGAAGGCAAAAAGAGATTGAAGATGACATTGAGAGGCATTATGTTAAACAAGCACGTTTAGCTCGCGAGAGGGAAAGAGTAAGAGCAGAAATAGAAAATCAAGAATTGGAAGAAGCAATCCGGCAGAATAATCATGATAATCGCGAAAAAAGGCGCAAACAAAATTGGAACAATGGGAATATTAATGAAGAATATGAAAGAATACAGAAGAGAACTGATAGACAACCAAGAAGAGAAAATGAAAGATATAATGGTATACAAATTCGCGAGGGAGACGAAGGAGAATCTCGCAGAGGAAGAAGTGGAGAGGAGGATGAACAAGAAAATCAAAGCAGACAGGAACGCAGAAAGAGAGAGAGAGAATTGAAAAGACCAATAAATTCGAACTCTGATGTAAATGAGCAAATCCTGAGAGAATTGGCAGAGATGAGAGAAATGATGAATAGTAGTAGAAGGGGAGGAGGACGAAGACAATTGGATGAGGCCATCGAAGAGGCTGAGAAAACTCCCTTTACATTAGAAGTGCAGTTAGGAGGAATACCACAAAAGTGCAATTTACCTTCATTAACTAGCATTTTTGATGGGACAACTTGCGCAGTACAACACATCAAAGCTTACGTACGATGTATGTTACAATGGGAGAATCATGATGCCATATTGTGCAAGTACTTTACGTCGAGTTTAACAGGAGAAGCACTGAAATGGTTTGAGGGTTTACCAAGAAACACAATCGCGTCATTCAACCACTTACAAGCTATATTCTTAGGGGCATATATAAGTAACAACTCCTCGCGACCAGGAATCGAAGATGTATTTGGGCTGAAACAAAGAGTTGGAGAAAGTCTAAAGCATTTAACTGTGAGGTGGAAGTCAATGTGTAGCAAAATGGCTGGAAGAGTAGATGAAAGATATCTCATTCTATCATTTATTAATGCTATGTTCGCAACCAATTTATTATATATTCAGATTTTTAGGGTCAAGAATACAATCACCATGGCTAAGTTGCGAGAACTTCAAGAGGAATATATTGCTTTGGAGGAGAAACAAAATGAGATGGAGGCATACCCAGTTGCAAATTCAAATTCAAGTGCTGCGAATGCAAACTTATTACCCAAATTAATACATACAGTGGCGAGCACCTCGCAAGGACAGCAAGAAAGGACAATAGATGACGGACAGCCAAAGATAGTAGCGATGGGGAGCCGAGATCGGGAAGAATTTGAAAGAGAAAGAAACTACTACAACCGTGGTGGCAATAACAAAATTCAAAGACTTGATAATTCGCAAGAAACTTATGGAGGTCGAAGGCAGAATTACCAGGGAAAGCAGCGAGGTCACAGAGTAGTGTGGGAAGAAATCAAAATGCCACCATTAAATGCTAGTGTGGAGAAAATTTGGGAAGCTATGCTCTTAACGGAGGACATCCCACCACCATGGAATTTAGGACATGAACCACCACCTGGTGATAGAAGTCACGAATTCTGTTCTTACCACCGATTTCATGGACACCTAACAAATGACTGCAGAAATCTGAAAAGAATTCTCCTCTACAACCGCCTCACTGGAATCTGAAAAGAATTTCGTAGAATCATCCTCAGAATGATTGACCAAGGGAAATTGAATCATTTTCTAAAAAGTGAAGAGAAAGTTCAACCGTTACGACCACCACCAGGAATGCATAGGACAAATTCAAGCAAAGGGAAAGAAACATTTGTAATAGAAGTTGGAGCGAAAGCCAAAAATTTGTTTTGCAACTCCATAGTACATTCATTTCGAACAATTGAAGATTTTCATGACAATGTTCTCAGTAGGGTCTTTGCGAGGGATATTGATAATAGAGAAGTAATGAACATTGCGAAGGTGTCGCAGTTACAAGAATGGCAAATGCAGATCATCTCCTTTTCTGTAGAAGATATACCTGAAGGAAGAGAGATGCATGATAGCCCATTGGTCGTAAAGTTGGAAATCAATCAAAAAATGTTGATGGCGAAGATGATGAAGCAGAAAATTCTTGGGCGATCAATAGAATTTTGATCGACACAGGGAGTTCGGTAAATATCCTTTTCTACCATACTTATAGAACCATGGGAGGAAAGGATGAAGAGTTGATACCCTCGACGTACAAGATATATGGTTTCAATGGAACCGCGAACAAGTCAAAAGGAGAAGTACATATGAGAATACCCTTGCAAGGATTATCAACTGAAATTTTGTTCTGTGTAGTGGATGTAGAATCTCCTTATAATGCACTGATAGGGCATCCATGGTTGCACGAAATCTTGGGTGTAGCATCAACATATCACCAATGTATAAAATTTCCCCATCCTAGTGGTGTTGGAATCATAAAAGGAGATTGGGTGGAAGGACAAAAATGTTATGAGGTTGATGTGGAAAGTTGCGAGGAGAGAGCTGCGAAAAGGAAAGGTTGGAAGCAAAATGTAAGAGATGAACAAAGAAGAGAAAGGTTAATGGTGGACGTAATAAATACAAGAACAGAAGATACATTGCAAAGTGAGTATATGAAACCAGATGGAAGTTATGCTGAAAAGGGATCATCAAGAGGTTTGAATAGTGAAGAGAGTAGCATGAGCAAAAGAAGTAAGAAGTGAGTAACCGACAAAGACATGTCAAGAGCTAGAGAAAGAGATACTAGCTGAAGAAGTGATATGCGAGAAACTCGCCATCAAGAATATATGAATGAATAAACTGAGATAATAACAAAGCAAGAGTGTGCGAAAGCCTCGCAAACAAAATAACAAGATTTTGTAATGAAAATGATTAAAGATAATCAAAATTGAATGGTTAAATGAATTAACAAAAATGAATGAGTGAGTGAATGGGACAAACCTTTATGGCGTACACCCTAGTTCGCGAATGACATTTCGCAAGAGGCAAATGTAAGACCTAAAGTGCGTCATATAAGGGGGTATCTTTTGACATGGCTCAGGGAAAAGGTTACACCGCTCCTGGAACCTGAGTCATGGAGATTTGGGGATCATAAAAGCCTATCCGGGAGAGATACCTTGGATTTCCAACTATATATAAGGTTATACCCTGGTTGGACGACCGAGGGTCTCTTCTAAGGAGTCAGTATATGACCAAGGCGCCGAGGTACACGGTTGAGCCAAGGGTGCCTGGGGCATTTGAAGTGTCTCGGCCATTCTTGGCAAGTCTTGGCGTATACTGCACTCGGCCCGAAGAAAACTCCACTTAGGGTGCAGCCTCGTAACCATAAGCTCTATAGGTATAAGGGATAAGAGGCTGCGAAAACAACTGGTTGTTGTTAAGACCGGATGGGAGGAGCTAGCCTTGTATGGCCGATGTTCGCCTCCTTGAAGGGGCAACCAGGGAGAAGATAAGGGCGGCACCCTCCATTAGGGATCTGATCAGTGTCAAAAGACAATGTCATAAGGCTTTATTTTCGCAAGAAAATTTAGATTTGTCATATTTGTGCAATGATCCTGCAGAGGCAATAATACTAACGCGAGGATAAGACGAGATCAATGGGTCTTTGCATGAAAATGTACAGACGTCTTGCGATTTCGTCGCAAAGACAACAATGTCATGGGACTATACATTCGCAAGAATAATTAGTCCTATCATATTGGCGTAAATAAAATATCCTGCAGAGGAAAAAATACTTAAGAAAAGATAAGACAAGATTAATGGGTCATTACATGAAAGTGTAAGGACGTCCTGCGATCTTGTCGCAACGAGGGGTGGCGAAATAAGACCTTTACTTAGGAAGGAAAAATAAGACCACACAAATAATGTTAAGGCAAGATCAATAGACTTCTTCATTTATGAAGATATCCTGCGAATCTTGCCACAATGATTAATCTTTCAAAAAAACAAAAAAAAAAAAACAGAGAGAGAGAGAGAGAGAGAACAATCCTGCGAGATTGATTATACTTTATGGATAGAGGATTAAATACTTCTTATACCACAAGGGTTAATACTTCTTATTTCGCAAAATTTTGGGAGCTTTGCAAAAGAATAAAGACAAGTAAAGATCAAAGACTATTACAAACAATGGATTTTTCCAAAAGAATAGAGGCAAATGTAAAGTTGCATTCATATTCAAGCAAAGGAAACAAAAAATTGAATTCATATTCAATAATGAAGAAATTTGCAATAAGAAGTTACAGAAATGGAAGATTAAAAAAGATATATATATACAGATGATTGCAAAAGGAAAAAGAAGAAAAAGAAATTATTTCTTTGTTGATTCTTCCTCTTCATCTGATTCTTCGCTACTGTCACTCTCGTCGCCCGATTCTTCTTCTTCGCTAGCCTCGCTATCAGAAACGTCTGAGATAGGCAGGTTCTCGGGGATTTCTTCATTAAGAAAAGGATATGAGCATAGAGGAATGTTATGATCATTACAAAATATCTCCATGGCTTGATTACGAAAACGAACAACATCATTGTTGAAATTAGCCACTGTAGTTTGGAATTGCTTTTTCAACTTAGAATATATGTTCTCGCGAAGTGAGAGATCCTTTGCGAGTTGTTCTTTTTCAGATTCAAGTTCTCTAATCCTTGTCTGAAATCTTTTCTCGGACTCTGAAAACATGAGAAAATGAGTTAATCGTAATAATACAAAAAGAAAAAGAGCAAGAGAATAAAGAAGAACAATAAACAACCTTCTCTGTCAGAAATCATATCCTTAATCAAGGCAGTTTGTTCGGCGCGAAGACTAACATCGACACCTAAGTTATTTCTGGCATTATCTAGAACCTTCGCAGCCCAAGCAAACTCATCATCATTTTTTATGACAAGTAGAGAACGAACTTGATTCTCTCGATCATTAAGCAAGGCATTCTGACGAAGGTATTCATCCCGTTCAATTTGTACTTCAAGGAGAGATTTTTGAAATTTTGCTAATGATTGGGCACCTCTATTAGCAATGCGATCTTTATCATCTATAAGACTATGAATTTTCTCTCTTAAAGTACTGATCTTCTTTTGAGAATCGAGATACATTCTTTTAAACTGGTTGGCTAAGTTTAAACTAGATTTATGCTCAATCTCTAGGAGACGATACTTGGTTTGAAGTTCATTTAATGGAAGAGAGTTAACTTTATGTGACAAACTACTTAAGGATTCATTAAGATGAGCTAGAAGAGCATTATCATCCATAGGTT
Source organism: Papaver armeniacum (assembly GCA_023531295.1). Taxonomy (NCBI): domain Eukaryota; kingdom Viridiplantae; phylum Streptophyta; class Magnoliopsida; order Ranunculales; family Papaveraceae; genus Papaver; species Papaver armeniacum. The sequence continues at coordinate 859,931 of JAJJWW010018709.1, read as the reverse complement.
CTGGGAATGATCGGAGAAGAGTGGCTTCTTCGGTGAGGTTATATATGTCTGCGAAAGTGATAAGTTAGGTAAAACACACAAATGATAAAATAAAAATAAGGAAGAAAGAAGAATCTTATACCATAGAGTTGTTGATTGGCACTTTGAAGAGTATCAATCTTGTCCTTTTGGGAAGAGTTTTCAGTTTCCAATCGTTGGACTTTTTCACGAAGAGCAGCAATTTCATCTTCATCCTTTTTGCGAGAGGTCGCGAGATGAGCGTTCTTTTGCAGTTGAATATTATATCTCCTCTCAAGATCTGAGGCAACAACGAAAGAAGTTCTTCCAGCCTGAAAAGAAAGGTAAAAAGATTGTTAAAACATACTTTGAAGTAAAAGTCGCAAGGAAAGTATAAGTTCGGACATACCAAGGAATTAAGCGCGTTTAAAAACCTAGGAGACACAGATCTAGAAACTCCATTAAAGGAATCATTGCCCTCCAGCAGCGAAGCATCGCACACATTTGCGAGAGCCTCGCAAATAGAAGACAGACGAGCATCCCCAATTCCTTGTAAGGAGTCTGAGAAAATGTCGGATAATAGCTTCATAGGAGATTCAGTTGATTGATTCCCCTTTGCGGAAGAGGTGTTCATGTCATTATCACCTTCATCAGAAGATTCAGAACTTGAACTGGGATGAGAAGAAGATTGAATTTTTTGTTTCTTGGAAGACGGAGCAGAGGGTTTTTCCTTGCGAGCAGTAGCTTTACCCTTGCCTTTATTCTTCGCAGCTCTAGTTTCTTCATCATCAACCTTCGCACGTGAATGAAAGTAAGAAATAGAGGCAACAATATTGTTTAAGAGAACAAAGGAAATTATTTCTTACTTCATCCGTGATTGATCGGAGTATCAACAGGGTATTCGCTTTCGGATTTTTTCTATAACTCCTCTTTAATTTGGCAATCTAAAGATTTTGCGAATTCAGTGAACATAAGAAGAAGGAAATATCGCAAATGTGAAATTTGAAGTTGGCCAATATACCTCTTTTGTCTTCTCGGGCCAATTAAACTCCCAAGGATGATAGTTTGCAAGATTCACGAGAGTACATGAACTGCGATATAAGGTCCATCTAAGAATAAGGGAATAACCCACCATCTCTCATTTTGGACCGACGAGGAGTACTATTGTTGCCCGAATGCCAGTCAATATCTTGCATAAGCAGCTTATCCTTAGAATATTCCCCAATCTCTTCAACCGAGCACCCCAAATGAGACTTATCATTTCTCATAGTTATTACTTTATAATTTTCAAAAAAGTTTTCCACGGTATATTTTTCAACAATTATTGGTAAGTTTTACGAATTTAGGATCCTTGCGTGCTCCGGGATACAAGGATCCTTCGGCACCGCGGGGTTGGCAAATTCAAGCATAAGGCGAATGCAATCGCCGCTCAATTGATAGATAGCTCGTGAGAACTTCTCGTGAGCAAGAATTTCGTAGAATAAATCTCGGGATTATACAGAGGGATGGGAAGTCCTGCGAGGAGTTGACCTAGCGAGACTATAATTCTTTGATCATCACACCGATGATCGAAAAATAGTTTGGGAAAGTATGGATGAAGGTTCTAGACCAGGGATAAGTGACAGGGTGAAACCTTTCTCTCTCAGATTCTTTTGAACTTCATTGAAGAGGGGTTTATATGTACGGCCAAGTGAAGCCATTATCAGAGTATGAGAGTGAATAGAGAATTGAAGATTAAGAATGAAGAAAGGGAAGATTTATGATAGGATCCGGAGATGCCTATGTATAATAACCGCAATCGCACGGTGTCTAACAAGTAGACAGAGGCAAGTACGGGTCGTTCCCACAAGGAGCGGTGAAAAAAATCAATAATCAGTACCTCTAATAAAAATTAACCAGAAAAGATGTTTTTGGATTTTTTTTTGAAAGAATAATAAAATAAGAATAAACTAAAGTAACAAAACGAATCCAATGGAAGAATCGGTAACCAGGGTTTTATTGGTGTCCACCACTATTTCTATTCGATTACTGAAATGAAACATAACTCATGAATAATTATTTATCGTTCGTTCTATCGACATCGCCTATTATATATATTAGAGTCGCAAATATCACTGGGACACCCTAAGCATGGCACATCAAAAGTCTAAACCCAAGCATGCACCATCAAATTGCGTTAGCGAGAAAATCATACGAAACTAAATTTAGGTTCACCAATAATACCTGCTATTCTAAGCATAACCCATCAAAGGATTTAACCCAAGCATGAGATATCAAATATGTAGACAAATAAATTTGCAATCCTATAAATGAAGCACATAGGTTCTTGTTTATGCAGAATCCTATGACAACAACTCATATCATCGCTAAAATCAATATATAAAATCATGAAATTAATTTATTCAAATCATAATAGCCTTAAAACCATATGTATTCAAATCGAAAGTGGTCTAATGCTCTAAGTGGTTTCAACATAAAACCCTAGCTAAAAGTTTAGCAACTCATGAATATGGATTTCTCAAAACCCACAAAACAATTACAAGAAAAATAGAGGAAGGAGTAAACCCTTGTCACCGAATCGTCGCCTTTCCCTTCGATCTCTTGTTCTTCCGTTCTTGCCTTCACGGCTGTTCGTCGCCTCCAGAACAAAACTCTATCCTCTGGCCGTCGGCCTCCTCCTTCTACCCTCTTCTCTCTGCGCTAAAATCTCCCTAAGTAGATGCTGTGAGTAGTATGTCTAAAACCTAGAAGAATTGTCTAGGCCCAGTCCAAACGGGTCAACACCAGCTTTCAAAATCAGACCCATTACCGAGATCCGAACACCTGACAACACCTCCTATTGCAACTGGCTCTATTCTCCGTTCTTTCCCCAGCACCACTTATACTTACCAGTTCTCAATAACAGAAACTGGCCACACACTTCTTTCCAAAGTCCGGCTAACTCCAAATCGTTGTCCACCGGTTGTACCAAACAAAAGCCAACGGTATAACTCATGCGTCTTAACTTCCATGTAGCCTGAATTCTCAATTGACCAACCATTCACAGTCCACCTACAACTGCACATCTCGAGCAATCAACCCCCACAAGTGATTTAAACCAGCCAGACACACAACCTTCTTCGCTGTCAACTTCCCGATACAAAACCTTTCTAACTGATTCACCATTCAAGCCTCGGTAAATTCAATCACAGCAGCACTTCCATTCGTCCAAGCATCTCTCGGCACCAGTTCATTTTCTACTTTATGTACGCCTGAGAATCTTCTTCACTTTGTGGCAAATAACTCGGACACAGCACCATTACTCAACCTGTCCATTTGTTGCTTTCGTCACCAACATCTCCTTTCTTCAGCCATCGTACCACATCGAGCCAGCAAAATTTCAGTAGCGACACAAAAGCCAGCAGCTGAGCAGCATCATCTAATCCAACTGCGAGTATTCATGTCTCTGATTTCGGAAAGAAAACTCCGACTCCATTTGGTTAGAGACAACGGATACGGCATCACTTCCTTCCTGCCTGGCAGTAACACAACTCGATCACTTAATTCATTTCCTTATCACCACACTTGCAGAGTTCTGAACTTTATGGGCATCTTGTCTTCAAAATCCCAGCTTAACCTTCTCATACGCAGCCCAAAACCAAGGAAGATGATCACCAGTTCTTCCCTAGTTTGTAGCTTCAAGTTTCTATCTCGAACTGCCACTTCCATTCTGTCCGTATAGCTTCAGCTCCATCGAATCCCAACAGCAAAATTCTTTCTTTTCTCAATATCAACTCGCTGCCTTGTGAACTTCTCAGTCGGCTACGGCACCAGTTCCTCATTCCTGACTAATTCGTTCTTCCCTGTGCATGCAGACCAATTGCAGAATCCCATCTATCGGTCCATGCCTTTACTCTTTCGTGAAGTCCAGGTAACCCAGCAGCAACTCACGCCAATCTTTCCTCTCTGCACTTCGCAACACCCATCTGTTCTCAAGCCTTCTTCTTCTTTTTCCCTGGCCGTCGGCCTCCTCCTTCTCCATTCGAGTATCGGAAGTTCATGTATACACCAGCCTTCACAACTACCGTTAGAACTCAACCATATTTGAACCATCTAAGTCCGCCATTCTCTGAATTCCCATTGCAGTCGCCACTATCCATCTGTCTGGTCCTGAGTCTCCTGACTAGTTAGAACATCACCGGCAGTAACAGCTCCACCAAGTGCAGGCATCAGCGACACGAGTTACTCCAGCCAACACACACAGATTCAAATCACCGGCTCCACCAGTAGCTCGACTCTGTATTTGATTCATATGAACAGCCTCACAGAAAAGCCCATTCAGATTCCATCCTAGACGACATGCACATCTCCTTGAAACCATTGATCACCATTCACATCCATGACCAAATTCATCCCATCCACTGTAAGGACTTGAGAATCGTCACGACTGCTAAAACTGATTTCCGTCACTTGGTTGAAGTAGGACTCTCTCTAATTGTCGATATCCCTGTAATGTCTCTCTTGTGCTCCATGTATTCGAAACTCAGTGATCACACAAACAAGGAGTGATGGAGGCTTTGCCACGTCCTCTCTTATTATTGACTCACTAGTGGAATTTCACGTGTTCTTTCAAATCAAAGCATGCAAATTCTTTCTTTTCCATTTGTATCTCCCTGGCCGTGGATGAGGCAAGATGATGTGTCATCATGGGTTATGAAGTTGGCAGCCCACTGCCTCCTTTGGTGTTTGAGCAGTGCATTAGTAGTTTTTGCCGCAAACGTCATTTAGCTCTTGTATTCAGTCATTTATTCTCCGAGTTAATAGGTTTCTTGTACTTTCTACAAAAGCACTAAAATAGTATCATTAGCCAAAATATTAAGTCCTAGCTAATATAAATATGGGCATAAAACGTAACACTTGCGTGCTTATCAATTTACAGTAGCAGAAGCGCAAATTGCGGAGGGAGAAGATTGAAGGAAAGTTGCAGAGGGAAAATAAAGAAATAAAAGTGAAGGAGAAAACTATATATAGAGAGAAGAATCCTCGAGAAAAACGAAGGCATTTAATGCGAGATGGGATACGAATGGTCAAGAATAAACGGTTGAAAGAGACGTGTCAAGAAAAGAATGGAAGAAAAGACATTTGTAATAAAGTCCGTGTAAAAGTATGGAAATAAAATAGAAAAAGATAAGCAGTTGCGACATTTTAAAACATTGATTCTCATGACATTCTCTCCTTCGCAGAGAAGACATGAGAAGAGGCAAGATGTAGGATCAGAATATCGCAATCTCAATACATCGCGAGATTAATAAACAACAGCGTCGCGAAGGAGTCGCAAGGAAGTAAATAGATGACGTAATGGATGACGACAGTCAGAACACGAGGAAGGTGTGAAGATCTTGCGAACGCTAAGGAGTGTCGCGAGGATGAATACTTATATACTTGCGGCACTTCGCGAGTCATTCCCGAAAATAAAGGATAGCTTAGCTGTCATCAATTGTATATGACCCTATATAAAGGGGGTGAATAAGTCTGTTGTAGATGAGAGTTCTTTTTGAATTGGGAAGCAAGTCATTAGGAGAGAGAAACTTTGAGTGATTGTAATTTCTGAGTTTTGTTCTATCTCCTTTTGTAAACATATCTTAAGAATAATCAATAAAGATCCATTGCCATTAATCTTTCAAATGAGTTAGTTGTATGAATTCCAGTAAGGGAGTAGTGTGGGATTTCCTGCAACTACACAATAAGAAACATGTGGCATCCATCTAACCATCAATGTAAAAGAAAAATCAACAGCCCACAATAAGATCTAATCTCCCAACGGTCTTATTCTCAATTCCATCTTCTTCAACCTGTATATATACAGATGATCTTCCATATGTTTCTGCAACTCAAAAAAATTCACTATAAGCTATGAAAACTCAGAAATAATGATGGGTGGAGGTGCAAAAGACTCTCCAGGTAGTAGTAGTAGTAGCAGCAACAACAAAAACTAAGGTGAGAATGAAAAAAAACATCACTCATTGTGCTATGTGTGAACAAAGTAATCATGACACAAAAGTGTGTCCTTGGCTATATTTCAGGTGCAAGCATGTTCCTTGTAATGGTGTAAGAGCATTGCTTCAATCTACAACAAATGAAAACTATGGGAAAATGTTCTTAAAGTGCACAATACCTACCTGCAATTATTTTGAATGGTTTGAAGATGCTTCTAACCATTGTAAATCCAAGTTGGTGTTGTTACCTTCAGATAAAAGCTGTCAAGCTTGTGGAGAAGATGATCATTGCGTTGAAAGTTGTCCACTACACCATCAACTTTGCTTCTCTTCAACCTGCAATTCCAGAATGTACCTGAAGATATGCAACAATCAACACAACAAGGGAATAACTTACCTTACCTTCCAAAAATGTGATGCTTTTAGATGGGCTACAGATGCTATCTTCCTTGCTGCAATGAGAGAGTTAGAGATTCAACATAACAAATGATTGATTTAGTTACAAAATTAGGAAAAATGTCTTAACATGTAAACATGCTTCATCTCATATATATGTAATACATGATTTAAAAAGTACTATTTCATACATAAAGATGTTCCAAAATAACATTGATGTCCAAAATAAGATTGATGTCCAAAATAAGATGTTCAAATAAAGATGAAACTTTAATACTAAAAAGTCATAACCCTACTACTGCAAACCACATAGTGTCATTCACTTCTTTGTATGACTCATGTTCTGCTTCTTTGAAGTTGTAGAAGCTTTAGCATGAGCTTTCTTAGCTTTTGAAGAAGATGCAGTTGTTGTTTTTCTAATGACAGATGGTTGAGATGATTGTTTCTTCTTAGGAGCAGGTCTGTCAAAAAATGTGAAGGTAGCACCATTTACTTGGGTTTCTTGCTATTTAGCTTTTGGATGCTTGCCAACACCTTGACATGTAATTTTGTTATGACCAGTTGATTTACATCTTGAACATGAATATGCCTTTGTAGGTGCTTTAGGCTCATCCCATGCTCTCCTCATCTTAACTCTAGGACTTCCTGATTTCATGATCTTGATAGCAGATTCCAATTCAACCTTTTCATGTTCTTCCAACTAAAAAATTAACAATGAGTTACAAAATGGAAATACATTTAAAAAGGTCTAAATAACATGCATTTGAGTTACAAAATGGAAATACAAAATGGCTGCAAATGCCTTAGGACAATCTTCTTGAGGAGGAAATAGAAAGACAACTGGAGCATGTGTGGCTTTGTATGCAGCAACTATGTAATAATGAGAGCAATACCTGCACACACACAAAAAAAAAACAACAACAAGGCAGTTAAAGTTGACAACATACAAACTTAGTAAAGTTGAGATGCAAAAAGCAAATTATGATAAAGTATATACTTACTTTGTCCCATCAGGTCTGAATGGCTTCAAACAATAAACATCATGTTGACAAACAAACCCTCTGAGTTGCCATTGTAGACAATTTTCTTTTCTCTTCCAAGTTGACAATAAAACTGCCTTGCTAACCTCATTTGTAACTTCATACAATTTACCACTCACATATAGGTCTACTTTAAATGCACCAACCAGCTTACACAATTTACCAATCAGTTTCATAGCAGTAGGAACCAATCCATTTGGATTTTATTTTGCACTTTCTTTTCTCTAGTTAGTTATACACCTTCATCACTCATATAAACAAGCCATTACAAAACAAAAACAATAATGGGAGCCCAACAATAATATGTTATAACCCTAAAAGCAAGAACATTCAAGTGTCATGTCAGTCTTCTACCTTGGTCATTTACTTTTGCACCATCATCACTTGTGTCATCATTATCTGCATAACAATAACTTGAATTAGTTAGTACAACAGTAACAAATGCATCAGTACATATTAAATGCACAAAAGTACAAAACAGTAACTCAAGTTTTTAGGTTATAAGCAACTTCAACTACATTTTCGCTTTCAGCATCACTTGAATCTTCATTGTCTTCATCACTATTATAAGCAGCTGCAGCTTCAGGATCTTCTACAGGATGGCATTCATCCAGTTCTTTGTTCTCAAGTTGAATTACAGTCTCATCTAGTTATTTTCTTTCATTTTCTTTAACCAATATTCATCATAAAAAAATTCATCATCAACTAAAAGTGGTTCCTCATCTACTTGAATTGGTGTACTACTTGATCCTTTTCTCAAATTATCACCAACAACACTTGCTTGAGTAGGTTGTGAACTTCCCTGCCCAAACAACTTCCTAGCAGTGGTACCACCATCACTTTTGTTCTTATCACCTCCAAGTCTTGGGCTTCTTCTCACTTGAGGTGACTTTGATACTGATTTCTTAGGTGTGACATCCCATTCTGGATTTTTAATCTGAACAACCAATTTAATGAAACCATTGCCATTTACCATAGCATTGTCCCAAAACCAAAAAAAAGCTTGATCATTCTTTAGAGTCCATGGATGTCCATGTTCTGATATCCACATTAAAATAACTTCATCTATATCTTCCAAACATAACTTCATGTGAACCATTTGCTGAAACATCCTCAGATTCATCTTTTCCTATTAGAGGTGGTGGAATGAAAATATTATGTATTTCGATCATATTCCTCGAAGAATTTATCTCTGGACAGCTGATGGTAGAAATCGTTTTTAATTTCATACCATTTTCCTAAGTTCTGCTTGGAGTTTTTTTAGTTTGTCTATGTCTCTGGAGATATTTCCGGCTTTGTGGATGCTCTCGATTTTATTATTTAAGTTTCTAATATTTTTATGAATATTTCAAAAGATGTATGAATTCCATTGGGAGAGATCCGAGGATAGGAGTTGGAGTTTCAAGGAGATGTTTTCATTTGTTGTGTTGTTGGAGTGTAGTTCCCATGATGCTTTGACTACCTCGTGTAGAGTGGAGTGTAATAGCCAAGATCTAATACATCTAAAAGGTTTTTGAGTTTCAATTTTTCAGGGTTTGTATCTAATAATATTGGTGTATGATCTGATCCAACTCTAGGTAGATGTGTTACCTTGGTGTCTGGGAATTTTTGAGACCATATAAATGAGGTCAGACCTCTATCGATTCTTTCGCAAATGTTCGCTTCCCCTTTCCTGTTGTTTGACCATGTGAATGGAATCCCCTTATATCCCACATCTTGTAGTCCTATGAAGTCGATTGTCTGGACGATGATATTCTTGCTTGAGCTGGATTTATTTCCTCCTTGTTTTTCATCTGGGTTAATAATGATGTTTAAGTCGCCAATTAAAGCCCACGGCTTCGTCACTTGCTGGGCCATTTCTGAAATGTACTCCCGTTTTTTGAGTTTTTCATCAGTATCAATAGCTCCATAAATACAAGTGATGAAAATCTTCTCATCTCCTATACTTGCTTCAAAATGACACACGTTAAATTTTGTTGCTACTAACTTCATATCGATATTATTGCGCCAGGTGATTGCTAACCCTTTTGTTATTCCCACAGATGGAATGATAAACCAGTCATGAAACTTATATTTTTTTTAGGAATAAGTCCATCTGAGACAGCGGGGCTTTTGTCTCGGCTAGAAACACTATATCAGGGTTATAGGTTTGGCAGAGGTATTAAAAATGATCTTTAGTGAGAGGTGTACCTATACCATGTACGTTCCACGACAAAAGCTTCATATTTCCTTACAAAGTTACACTGCTAAACACCATAGTGAATTTTAGAACTAGAGAAGAGAAAGAAAGAAATATTTCTCAGATTATGATGAATAGAATAGGAATGTTTGAAATTAAATCAGAATTCTAAGGAGGTAGGAGATTTTTAGTACTGATTCTCAAAGAGAATGAGGAATACCACTGATTCTCAAAGAAAATGAGAAACAATTGGTGTACTGGGGGTAATATCAAAGAATGTAGAAACACTAAAAGCTATTTTAAGATTATTCACTTGGTAATTGAAAAAGTAAGGAGATAAAATTTCTATAGTAAAAAGGAGAGGGATTAATTGAGAGGCAGTAGAACAAAGATAAGATATACAGATAATGATGAAGGGTTGGACAAGAGCAAAAATTGTAAAATGGAATAGAAAAAGAATTGTAAAATTATAGAATTATAACTCGGGATGCTATATCTTTTGAGCAATAAGGAAATCATAACACAACATCTAAAAGTGGCCCGATGTGACTGATATTGTACATGAGTCTCTTGGCTATGTTTATGTCAGATATTTAGAAATCAAAACCAATTAGGAAATACTTCACCTTGAAGTTCAAGAAACTCTTGTATATAAATTGTATCTATGTACAATTGAGTTTATCATTCAAAATCAATAAAAGTTGTCTTCTGTTAAAACTATTTTGTCTCTTATCTTCTGTCAAACCATTCTATCTATTCACCCTAAACCTAAACCTATAGTAATCCTAAACCTATAGTAAACTTGTCTGAAGCAAAGGTGCAGAAATAACTTAGAAGAAGGTAGATAAGATTACTATGTAGCAGTTAGAAATACAAATGATATATTACAAGGATTATATTGGTTACGTAGCTTGGATTGTCAAGACTAAGATAATTCACAAAGAAAGTAAACTTAGCTACTAATTATACTATTTAACTGAAATTGAAGTTCTAATCTACTATGCAAGTAACCTGAATTGCTCCTTTGTGACCTTGCTCTTTTTCCTTTTTTTCTTTTTCTTTTTCTGTAACTTTGGTGGCACTCTTGGTGACATCTTTGTTTTTCCACGACATTTGCCATTTTCAAGTCAAAAAATAAAAACAAATGAGAATTAAGAGTAACATATACTGTATATTACTTATATGTGTTGCAATTTCAACTTCGTGATGATAATAAAACAAAATTGATCAGATTGATAGCAAAAAATTGATCATATTATATTATTGTTTTTGATCAAATAGACTTGGTTTAAGGAGTTAAGGAAGGTCCCATACTTCCGGAAAAAATTTTGCTCTCGCGCTGCTAGATCATTTTTGATCTAGCAGCACCGTGGCCAATCACTTTATCCTTTATGACATCAACAAACCGGGATTTCAACCCCAGTTAAGTTCTCATGTTTTCCGTGATTTTCCGGCTGTTTTTTTAGCTAACATATTTTTAGCAAACCACGGAGAATCTTTGGTAGAGAACAAATCCAAATATATAGAACCGTTTTTTGGGGACTACTCAAAAAATGGGGGGACTACTCTCAAGTATTTGGGGTGGTTATTGGTAGTAATTTCCAATCACCCCTTATATGAATTTTTTTTAAATACCTACTTTACCCATAATGATAAACTTAGTTAGTGTGATGATTAATTAGTATTAGTGCTATGATTAGTAACTGATTAGTTAGTGAGTTATATTTGTGGGATTGTTTTGTTATAACATCATTATTGAGAGATAAGAAGAAGAAGATGGGTGTACCCAAAAAATCTTTTTTTGAGTTTAGTAATTATGATTTGAGTGATTCATGCGATGATACCTCATCCTCGAATCGAAACCCCCTTCACCTCATAGTATATTTGTCAATACTTCTAATGATCCTAAATGAGTTATTTGTTAGATGATGAAAGCTTTTGCCCCAAACTCAACCTAACCAAACAAATGATGGATTTTATCACCACAACTTTGAAGATGAAGCTGGGCACTCAGGTATGCCTCACATTTAGTTAATGTAGCTTGAATTGTGCAAAATTCCCAAACTCAAAATTTCTCGGAAAAATTCTATTAGGGTCAACCTAGTTCGGTTACGAAATTTAGCTTGTGAGGTAACCGAACTGTTCTTATCTATAGTTCTTACTAAATTTCGCATTTGTGTAAATCGAACTACATGTTAATGGTGGTTTTAGAGTTCGGTTATGTTTTTCCTGAATATGTAACCGAACTATTTTTATAGAGTTTACAGTGCATTGTTCGGTTGAGTCGATATCGCACTTTTGTTACAGAACTTGTATGTTCGTAATATCGAAAAATATAAATCAAATTTCTAACCGAACCTCCGAGTTCGTTTTTAGTGGTTTTTTCAGTTTCATTACCGAACTTATACATAGAAAATCGAAAGATCGAGTTCGTAAGGCCACAATTTATTTCTCGGAAACTACATAACCGACTATGTGTTCTGTTAGGGTCGATAAAATTTTACATTACCAAACTTTTAAGAAATTTTTTATGGTATTGACGTTTGTGCACTGTTACGTAGGTTCCATGATCCAATAGAACCAATGGAAACCAACCTTCCCGATTGGTATTTGTACGATGACACATCCCTTCACTACATAAATGACTTGGTATTCAAAAATCCGGAAAAGAGTTGGGCTAGCTAACATGCACAAAAAGACATGTACGTATTAGTATTGAATGGGAGAGAAAGCAAAACTCGCTTTGAAATGGTTTGTGAGAGAAGCGGTGATCCCCATAAAAGCCACAAGAGGAAGGGTTATGTTTATAAAGGAAAGACAAATAGGAAGAACAAAACTTTCTCAAAGAAGATTCATTTCCCATTCAAGCTTGCATTTAATTTGAACAAAGATTTGGGTGGATAGGTTCTCTATAGGGTTATGAAAGGTTGTCATAATCATCCTCGTCCGGAGCATCTTGAAGGACATTTCATGCGTGCAAAGCTAACTCCTAAAGAGATGGACAAGGTAGCTAAAATAAGGACAATGGGTATTTCACCGGTTCAAATGCTCCAAATACTAAAGGAGGATAACAAGGATAACCACTCATCTTTGTCCACAATTTACAATGCAATTGAGACAATTAGAAGGAAGGAATGGAGAGATAGACAAATAATGCAACAATTGTTTTTTTTTTTGGCCCAAGAGAAAAACTATGCGGTTCAAAAAGGATGTGGATTCGGAAGGAGAGATAACACAACTTTTATTGCGCATCCGAAGCGAGTGTTCAACTGGGGCTCAATGCTTTCGCGAAGTTCTAATAATGGATTGCACTTATAAGACAAACAAGTACGAGATGCCATTGTTGAATATTGTTGGGTGTACTTCGACGAAGTCACCGTTTACCGTGGCGGTTTGTTTCTTAAGGGATGAGCAAGAACCTAGTTACATTTGGGCACTAAACCAAGTTAAGGCAATCTTCCGAAGTGATGATATTCCCGGGGTTATAGTGACGGATAATGATGTCGCATTGATGAATGCAATAGAGGAAGTGTTCCCACAAGCACATAATATGCTTTGTACGTTCTATATATGGTGTAATTTGATAAATAGGTGCAAGACAATAATTTGTCCACCCAAGAAAAAGGGATATGAAGAGATTAAGATGCTACGGAATATGAGCGAGGCGGATGCAAAAGAGGAAGTTGAAAAACAATACGAAGCAAATTACGCTAAATGGGTTGCTTTTAACGGTGAATGGGAATCATTGTGTTGGTCTCTTACCGAGGAAGAGTATCATTTAAATCTTGTCGTTCATCGCCATAGGGATACTCCCGATTTCCCCGGTGTTGTGTCATATTTTCTTCGCCAATGGTTGGAACCATACAAAAAGAGGTTTGTTAATGCTTATACTAACCAATATAAACACTTGGGAAATCAAGCGACAAGTTTAGTAGAGTCGGCTCACCATCGGTTGAAGAAGAATCTCTTTGGATGTGTTGATAATTTCGTAACTGTGTGGAATGCTATGGAAAATTACTTCAAGCGAGACATTGATAGAATTAAAGAGAGGTCCCAAAAAAGTCGTATATTCAAAATGAAGGAAAATATGCCGACAAACCATTGTTCAAGGGAATCCATTACAACGTATCTCGGCAATGTTTGAAGTTGTTGATTATAGAAGTCGAGTTGATTGAGAAGTGGGAAACCAAGCCGGATGAGGTGTGTGTATGTAACATGAAGAAGTCTATGGGACTACCTTGTCGCCATATGATAATCAACTACGAGCATGGCGTAATCCATTTAAGCGAAATTGATCCATTTTGGAAGCATCTAAGTTTCATCCCTCCTCCAAAGGGAGAAGAAGCCGGGGAAGAGTTTGGTGACAACGAAATTGGTAGAACCGTACTAGAGATGTATCGTGGCATGAACAATCTCCAAAAACAAATATTTTGGGATGTCATGAGGAAAATCATATATCCACAAACTTCGGAGAATGTTTATGAACCGTCAAAAGGAAAACGCAAAGGTAGACCAAGCAAAAAAGAAACAAAAAAGCAACTAAGAGAAAGTGTTACGTAAGAAGAAAAGTGAGCAAACCGCAAATACTAGAGATACTTGTGGCCATGAGTATACCCAGGAAATATACTTGGATAAGACCAAGAAACGGGGTAGGAGTATTGAGGAGAAAGGCGAAACAAGTGAGCGAGATTTGAAGAAAAAAGGTCTGATGTATCCATCACAACCAAGCCAAACATCTTCCGTCGACGTGAAGCTTAAGTCTGGTGGAAATAATGTATTCTCTAACATGGAGATGTGGAATGATTTGAAGAACTTGGAAGAAATTGTACATGAAGGTCAAATTTCACTTGAGGATGATTAAATGACACATGTAATGTAACTAAGTATGCTTATCAATGGAATACTATATTTTTCAAGAAGTGGTATTAATTATTGAGTAAATTTTAGTATTTTATGGATTACCAGATACTAGTTCGGTTAGGAAATATTTTTATCGAGATTGTCTGAAACATTTCTGTTAGCTACCCAAATATCCTCGTAACCGAACAACGGTTCTGTGGAGGTTGATGAATAATACCAAGTTATCGAACCGTAGTTCAAAAGTCTAAAATATTAACCGCTGAATTTGACATTGAAGTTCGAAGGAAAAGAAATTAAAGGACAATGCCGAACCCAGCATTTGGCGAAGTTCTGGTTAGGTAATAACATTACAGACCATATCGAACTAATACAGGACTTTCGAAAATAAATTACATAACATCTAATATCCAAACGCTGTTATGAAAAGTCTTTAAGGAGGCGGAAATGATATTCATATTTGAAATCCTTTCTCTTCCATCTTCGCCATTCGTTTTTGATGTTAAAATGATTTTGTCAATCTTCACCCCTAAGTTGATACCGCCTTTTTACAATACGAAATAAATCCATAATTCCACAATCTATCTCTAATCTTTTTCAAATCGAATGAACAAAGATATATGATCACGTTTATATGGTTTGTTGTGTCGGAAATGCAAAATTTCTCATGAATTTCCCCCAATAACTTTGACTCATAATACCATTCATTCTTCGTTCTTCACCCCTCTTGATAGTATAATATGTAGTTTCTGCAAAGAGAAAGATCTTCATTTAGAGTAAATTTAGGACTACTAGCTGCCATTTTTTGAAAATTTTGTAGCAAAAATGCTAAATATGAGACACATATATACCACTTAGGTGTATAACGGCTACAAATTTAGCCGTTACTTGTTATTACATTCTAATTTCAAAATTATGTACTATATTTGTGTCGATTAAGTAGATTGAAATTTCAAAATTACAAGTTCGGTTAGGAATTAAAAACTTATACCAAACCTAACCACGTGTTCGGTTACATCTCAAATGCATGTATTCACCAAACTTTCTTGTGAAGGCTCACACTCAAACCGAGCATATATACGATTCCAAAAACACTCCAAAACAAATCTAAGAGTTGGTTTATGTGATTTATGCATCAAGAGAATGAGTTTTCCAACATGCAATAGGAAAAATTTGAGTCTCCGGAGAATATTTCTATTACCTAATATATTATATTATACTCGATAACCGAACAATAAGTTCGGTTGGGTGATAAATACATGTCTTCACCAATTTTTTGTGAAGGCTCACACTAAATCGAGCATATATACGATTCCAAAAACACTCCAAAACAAATCTAAGAGTTGGTTTATGTGATTTGTGCATCAAGAGAATGAGTTTTCCAACATGTGCAATAGGAAAAATTTGAGTCTCCAAAGAATATTTCGGTTACCTAATATATTATACTCTGATAACCGAAAAATAAATTCGGTTGGGTGATAAATACATGTGTTCACTGATTTTTTTTGTGAAGGCTCACACTCAAACTAAGCATATATACGATTCCAAAAACACTCCAAAACAAACCTAAGAGTTGGTTTATGTGATTTGTGCATCAAGAGAATGAGTTTTCCAACATGTGCAATAGGAAAAATTTGAGTCTCGAGAGAATATTTCGGTTTACCTAACATATTATATTTTGGTAAGCGAACTAATATCTTATGGATGTAGGCTAACTTCCTTGGTATCTGGACAGATAGTTCAATAACGATTGTTTGTGTGAAAATGGTTATACGATTTGGTAATTTTGGGTGTACGGGTGAGAAACAATTTAAACCCTAAACAATGTACTTTGCAAGGGAGTACTTTAGATTCGAGAGATCAATCTGTACAAGTCCAGCCTAAACCAAGAAATGGCCGTTCCGGACTTGCTTCTGGTCACAAAGTGAAGGAGAATGGGTTGGTTTTGGGGAGGGAAGCAAGAAGTGATGAGACCCGAATAATTGATTAAAGAGAGTAAGTTGTGTTACTACGACTTGTATCAGAAAAGTGGGAAGGCTAACAAATGGTAAGCTAGCAAGAATTTCTGAGTGTTGTATATTCCCGAATAAACTTGTTGTTATGTGGAAATAGGTAAGACCTATTTATACAAGTCGAAGTGAAACGTACCCTGGTCTCATTAAGGAATGGAAAAATGGGTAAGTAAATGGGAGAAGGTGGTAACCGTATGCATGGAATTTGATGTTACATAAAATCGTTAACGCATGGAATTGATATTCCATAAAAACATTAACGTATGGAATTGATGTCCCATGAACGTTTCACTTTTAACTCCTGTGTTTACTAACCGCCTCACCCTTGATTTACGGCGTAGCGTCGCCGCACGTGTAAACCGCTAAACCAATACCCAAAGAGGATCCCCGCCTTGTGATATGTGTTGATGTCTCGAATGTTTTGTAGAAACATGGCATATGGTTGTTGCCTGGCAAGTCGAGCTTGGGAGACTTGGTAGCTGTGAGTGGCCTCCTTCAACCAGTAGAGATTTTGTATCTTAAGAGGAAAGGTAGTCGTTGATCTTTGCACCCGCTTCGTTCATTGGTGGGCGCATAGGAAGGCCGAGCATGGTGGCGCGGCTAGGTTAGCATGCCATTGGAATGGCATGGTAGCGCGGATAGGTTGGCATGCCATTGGCATGGCATGGAGCCGCGGCTAGGTTTGCATGGCATGGCGTGGCCAAGCTTAGGTTTTCGGGTCAAAGGTTACCATCGTCGTGCCAGTAACCTTGGATGGCTAGGATTTGCTCCTTGGATTGAAGGGGGATCGTCGATTGTCGCACGCCTTCGTTTTGGTAGCCGCGTATGGAAGGCTAGCGTGGTGGCGCGGCTAGGTTGGCATGTCGTGGTTTGGCGTGGCCAAACTTAGGTTTTCGGGCTAAAGGTTACCATGCGTCGTCTGGTAACCTTGAAGGGCTAGGATTTGCTCTTGGGATTGAATGGGGACCGTCGATTATCCCACACCTTCGTTTTGGTAGCCGCGTAGGGAAGGCCAGCATGGTGGTGCGGCTAGGTGCGTTTGGCATGTGGGACCAAGGTGTGTGACCAAGGGTTTGGTAAGCCGTTGGCACATGGGGCGGCTAACATGGCTATGTGAGGTTTGTCTTGGCATGTGGGGCCAAGGGTTTGGCAAGTCGTTGGCACATGGTGCGGCTAGCATGGCTAGGGCTAAGGCAAGGTGTGTCCTGGCTTGGCATGTGGGGCCAATGGTTTGGCAAGCCGTTGGAACATGGTGCGGCTAGCATGGCTAGGTGCGGTTTGGCTTAGCATGTGAGGCCAAGGGTTTGGCAAGCCATTGGCATATGGTGCGGCTAGCATGGCTAGGTGCGGTTTGGCTTGGCATGTGGGGCGAGGTTTCCATGGGCGCATGGCGTGGCTTCAAGCAGCTGGGTGCGTTTGGCTTGACATGTGGGGCGAGGTTTCTGTCGCGCATGGCGTGGCTAAGCTTAGCTGGGTGCGGTTTGGCTTGGCATGTGGGGCGAGGTTTGCCATGGGCGCATGGCATAGCTAAGCTTGGCTAGGTGCGGTTTGGCTTGGCATGTGGGGCCAAGGGTTTGCCATGGGCGCATGGAGTGGATAGCTTGGCTAGGTGCGGTTTGGCTTGGCATGTGGGGCCCAGGTTTGGCGTGACCAAGCTAGGGCTTTGGGCCAAAGGTCGCTTGGTAACCTCAGACGGCTAGGATTTGCTCCTGAGATTGAAGGGTGGCCGTTGATTGTCGTACGCCTTCGTTTTGGTAGCAGCGTGGGGAAGGCCAGCAAGGTGGCGCGGCTAGGTTGGCATGGGGCCATGGCAAGGTGCGTTTGGCATGGCGCGGTAGGTGTGGATGGCTTGGTTTGCCATTGGCACAGGGGTGCGGCTAGCATGGTTGGCATGCCTTGGCACTGTAGGTGTGGCTGGCATGGTTTTCCATTGGCACAAGGGTGCGGCTAGCATGGTTGACATGCCTTGGCGCGGTAGGTGTGGATGGCATGGTTTTCTATTGGCACAAGGGTGCGGCTAGCATGGATGGCATGCCTTGGCGCGGTAGGTGTGGCTAGCATGGTTTGCCATTGGCATAGGGGTGCGGCTAGCATGGTTGGCATGCCTTGGCGCGGTAGGTGTGGCTGGCATGGTTAGCCATTGGCACATGCGATGTGAGAATTAGGGTTTTGGCCTGTGAAACCCTAATTAGCATTAAAAAGCTACCCTGGTAATTTTCTTGCAGACATATTAAAGGGTTCAATAAATGTGCTTGGTTTGGACATTATTACTCAAGTCCTGTGACGTCACTGTCTGACTAGGGTTTTACGATTACCCCTAAGCTAAAAACAACCATCAACATTAAGTCCCCTGCTTAGCTCGGAACAGGTGCCTTGTTGCGAGGTAAGCATATGATGGTGACAGACAAGGACGGAATCAAGACGTAAATCATTGCAAAGATGGTCATGAAAATCCGACTAACCTTTTTGAGGGGTGAAGAGAGTTTTTGCTTTCCGTGTTGGCGGCCCTGCATAAGTTATACTGGGGATGCAGACCGTGGAGTGGTGAGACGAAAGTTGCCGGCTTGGTCTGGCCATACATAACCGAGGCAAAGCGGGCGCGGTCTTGGAAGGAAAAGCATAGCGGACGACTTGGCACGTGGGGCCAAGAGGTGGCGTGGTCTTAGGAAAATTTGTTGGTATTGGCAGGTTCACGGTACAGATAAATTGGAGAGGCAAAGCGCACGTGGATGAATTTGCATGATAGGGCCGCGATAATGGAGCAGGCGTCCTGACATGGTGCCGCCATGGCAAGGCTAGGGGTACACGGACGGCTAAGCATGGTGGGGCTGCGACAAATGGAGCGGAGCAGAAGATGACGAGCGATATTAAGAAAGTCCCTTGTGCTCGTGGTACTGCGGGTTAGGCTGGAACGGAGCCACTAGTGTAGATTTGGTGTGAAGGGAAGTCGCTAGCACCGGCCACTTGGACTTGGAGCCGTTAGGGATGGATCGGCTTGGAATGAGACGCAGGTATCGTGCGGCTTGGAAAGGAGTCGTTACCGGATCGTCTTCGAATGGGAGCCGCTAGCGTAAATTTGGCGCGGCGCTGATCCGTTGGCCCGGCATGGCGTGAGCGTTGGCTTCGGAAGACAACAACTTGCTCATAGATTCCGTGGGAAGGTGACGACCGTTTCGAGAGGTAAGGAGAGTTCATGATCCCCGTGTTTGGAAGCCTTGCATAAATTTTATTTGAGGTGTATACCGTGAAGCGGTGAGGTGAAGATCGCCGGCTTAGTCTGGCTATGCATTATCTTGGTTGGGTTAGGGAACATCATGACACTGGCTCGGAGAGTTGTTGGTGTTGGCGCATTAGCATGAAAGGCGCGGTTGTTGCAAAAGCAGGCGTGGGCGCCGGCAAGGCCGGCACCGGCAAGGAAAGCGCGGATGTCTTGGGAGTGGCAAGGCTTGCTCTTGTGGGACCGATTGCCTTTCTTCATGCGGGCTTTAACGGTGAATTCTTTCTTTATTCAAAAATCAGGCGTTACACCCATAAGAGAGGTTACTTCTCCTTTCCCCTTTTTAGGGTTTGTGCAATACATATATTGGCTGGTGAAATTGTGTATCATCTTCCTCTTTCCGGTTGTTCGTTTGGTGAAGGTAGGGTAAAGCTCGTTCCTCCTCCTGGTTTGGTATTTTGATGGAATCTCCTAGCAACGATCATACCTCCTTTTTCCAAGAGATAAGTAGAATCTGCGATCCTTATGCCTTACAGCTTTGCGTAAATCCTGGTATGGTTGTGCTTCTTCAGGGGTAGGCTTTTGGCATGAAAGGGACCCATTAGCACTGATTTCGCTTGGAATGGGCGTGGGCTGCTTGACAAAGCGTAGCCCAAGCATGGCTTTGGCGAAGCAAAGGTGCGGACTGTTTACACGGTGGTGGCCTTTCTTCGCGGGACCAATTGCATTTCCTCCCTACTTAGCCCGAATAGGAAGTCCTTTCCTTATCCAAATTCCGAGAGTGTTATGCTTTCGGATGGAAACTTTGCTACCAGAGAGATTGCTAGGGAAAGTGCTTGAAGAAGCTCTGACAAAGGTGTTGGCAACTCGCGCATCCGCTTTCTATGACCAGTTTCCCCTTTTTGCTGTTTTTTCTTTGTTGCATAGACGTCTTGGTGCTTTTGCAGACTTACGTTATCTTCTTGATATTCATGGCGAAGTTAGGGTTTCGCCAATTAGCATCCCGCTTGCGGTTTCACATCTTTGAATAAAACTTCTTATTTGAAATATTTCAATCTTCCATTAGAATATGTTGTTCGATCTTCCATTCCCTTGAGCTCCCGAGTAATCAATAAGGCACTTCTTATGCGTTTTGGCTTTGCGTTAGATGCTTTAGTGATTTCGTTACTTCTTCCATTTGAAACTAAAATATGGAGGAGTACGGGTTCCCCTTCGTAGTGATTCTTTCTTGCGGTGAAGCTTTTGGCTGAAAAGTATCAAAAAATGAGCGCAAGCAGTTCTAGGTAGCAGATGTAATCAGAAGAGACTACATTGTCGTGGGAACGAAGTAGGTTGGCTAGAATCGTATGGGCATCCATGGAAGTAAAAGGGTTAGCTGGATGCGTAAGCGAGCAAACTGTCCATGGTTACGAGTTTTGGCGGGATGGATCAAAAGGTGGCCATGACTACGAAGATTGGGCTGGATGCGATCATGATCCTGACGTGGGAGCGTGGTGGCGACCCTTTGCAAGAAGGAGTGGTGTTGAAGCGGCTTCGGCCCTTGGAGAGGACGTTAAAACTTAAGGAGCAAGTTCTGCAGCTTATGGAGATAACGCCGGCGGAGCGACTCTTTGGAGTGAACGTTGAAGCGGAGGCGGTTGCTGGCGAACGTTGAAGCAGAGCTACTACTGGAGCACGTTGAAGTGGAGCCACTTCTGGAGAGAACGTCAAAACGGTGCCTTGAAACTCTCAGAGCCTTGACGGTAATACATTGGTTAGGAGTCCCCAGTTCCATCTATTGATCGTGCTTTCCAGGAGAGGTTGAGGTTTGGGAACGGGTTCCCTGGATGGAAAAAGCTGCTTTCGTGATGCGGTGCGGTTGAGGGATGCAAATATGCCTTAACGCTACGCCTTGGAGAAATATAGAATCTTACATAACTTTGCCTAGATTTTGGAGAAGTCGTTCCCGATCTTTACGTGTGATGAAATTGGATTGCTGATTCCCTTCTATTGGGCGTTCAAGAGCAACGCGAGCCTCTTCATCTATAAAAATACGTCCTGCTGAAGTGCCTTTTGTCTTTTCATCAAATCAACAATGGTAAAAGGAGGTCGGCATCTTCCGTCTCTTCCAGTACCTTGCCACGATGGTGGAGTAGCGTCTCTTGGTGACGGTTGGAGCTATCATGCTTGAAGAAACGTTGGGGTGGCGGAAGCGGCTCTGGTTATGGTGATCGTAAGTGTATCGCGCATAGATGGCACAGTTTTGATCACGGAATGCTGGAGCCATGGCACTATTTTGAAGGGTGAGGATGGCGCTGCTTTGGCTGGTTGTGGAGCGGAGAAGATGGTGCTGGAAGGGCGCAAGATGTTAGCAATGGAAGGATGCAAGCCATTAGCTCAGGGTGTGTTATTGTGGTTGGCATGCACGTGTGGCATGTGTTCCTGGCATACGCGTCTGGTAAGCGCGTGTAGGAAGCTTTGTCTTCGATTGACGACATGTGCAACGTGACTGGTCATACCGTTTCTGAGGATGTAATCTCGAGCTGGAGGTTCCATCGTGTTACGTGTGTAAACTTTGAATTCAGTGTTCTTTGGTTCGTTGAAGGTTTCTCTGAGATTAAGAAGTTTCTGGTCGAAACATTCGAATGTCCTTCCGCAGACATGGTGAAGAAGCAGGAAGCGAAATTCAAAAAATTATGCAGGCAGCTGAAGTTGAAAAGGGCGGCTCTCCAGATCACAGGGGAGGCCTTTGCTAAGAGGAGCAAGCCGTTGGAAAACTTTCCTTGAATACATTCTCATCTTTTGAACTTCTTATTTTTAGGTTTTTTTTTTAAAGGCAAATGGAAACGCTTTGTTTTATGGTTTTGATTTTACGGATTTTTGGGTTGACAGATAAATGTTACCTTGATGGTTTTGGATTATTCTTTTGGAATGAATTGTTTAGGAATGAATTGTATTTGGAAATGATGTTGTCTTGGTTATGAATGAAAGTGTTGCAAGCATCCCAGGAAAACCATGGAACCGTGCGTTTGGTAGATGACATGGGGTGAAACATAACATGGCTATTGGTTTTATCATTACCGTGAAAACTTGAAAGAGCGAACCATGCATCTTGTCTAGGTAGGAATTACTTGGTTTTTAGGTCTCCTGATGAAAAGGAAACCTTCCAGGTGCACAACCGAGTTTTATGGGAAGCATCGCCGTGATTGTGGAAAGTCCCCAGCCGTTAATGAGTTGCCTGATAACCGAGTCACTGATTCTCTGGCGGATCATTTGCTTCAATTTTCTGGGAAGTCCCCAGTTATCCCTTGTCGTGTCATGACTGATAATTGAGTCGTCTGGTAGCTGAGTCGTCAATCCTTGAGCAGATCGCTTGCTTTTACCATCTTGATGTCTGGGTCGAATGAGATCGATGTTCGAAGAATGACATTGTAACCGAAATATCAATTTCCCACTGTGGTCGCCAATTGTTTGTAGGTGAAAATGGTTTCTGCTGATTTCGGTAATTTTGGGTGTACGGGTGAGAAGCAATTTAAACCCTAAACAATGTACTGCAAGGGAGTACTTTAGATTCGAGAGATCAATCTGTACAAGTCCGTCCTAAACAAATAAATGGTCGTTCCGGACTTGCTTCGGTCACAAAGTGAAGGAGAATGGGTTGGTTTTGGGTAGGGACGCAAGGAAAGTGATGAGACCAGAATAATTGATTCTGGAAGAGTAGTTGTGTTACTACGACTTGTATCAGAAAAGTGGGAAGGCTAACAAATGGTAAGCTAGCAAGTATTTTCTGAGTGTTGTATATTCCCGAATGAACTTGTTGTTATGTGGAAATAGGTAAGAGCTATTTATAGAAGTCGAAGTGAAACGTACCCTGGTCTCATTAAGGAATGGAAAAATGGGTAAGTAAATGGGAGGAGGTGGTAACCGTATGCATGGAATTTGATGTTCCATAAAATCGTTAACGCATGGAATTGATGTTCTTTAAAAACATTAACGTATGGAATTGATGTCCCATGAACATTTCACTTTTAACTCCCTGTATTTACTAACCGCCTCATCCTTATGACACTTCCTTATGACGGGCGTAGTGTCGCCAAGACGTAAACCGCATAAACCAATACCCAAACAGATCCCCGGTTTGTGATATGTGTTTATGTCTCGAATATTTTTGTGGAAAACATGTAGCATATGGTTGTTTCCTGGCAAGTCGAGCTTGGGAGACTTGGTAGCTTGGTGACCTTCGACGGTCGAGATTTTGTATCTTAAGAGGAAAGGTAGCCGTTGATCTTTGCACGCTTTCGTTCGTTAGTGGCCGCATAAGGAAGGCCATGGTGGCGTGGCTAGGTTAGCATGCCATTGGCATGGCATGGTGGAGCGGCTAGGTTGGCATGCCATTGGCGTGGCATGGAGGCGCGGCTAGGTTGGCATGCCATGGCGTGGCCAAGCTTAAGTTTTCGGGCCAAAGGTTACCATGCGTCGTCTGGTAACCTTAGATGGCTAGGATTTGCTCTTGGGATTGAAGGGGGATCGTCGATTGTCGCACGCCTTCGTTTTGGTAGCCGCGTAGGGAATGCCAGCATGGTGGCGCGGCTAGGTTGGCATGCCGTATGCATGGTGTGGTTTGGCGTGGCCAAACTTAGGTTTTCGGGCTAAAGGTTACCATGCGTCGTCTGGTAATCTTAGAGGGCTAGCATTTTCTCCTGGGATTAAAAGGGGACCGTCGATTGTCGCACGCCTTCGTTTTGATAGCCGCGTAGGGAAGGCCAGCATGGTGGCGCGACTAGGTTGGCATGGGGCCATGGCAAGGTGCGTTCTGCATGGCGCGGTAGGTGTGGCTAGCATGGTTTGCCAATGGCAAATGGGTGCAGCTAGTATGATTGGCATGCCTTGGCGCGATAGGTGTGGCTGGCATTGTTTGCCATTGGCATAGGGGTGCGGCTAGCATGGTTGGAATGCCTTGGCGCGGTAGGTGTGGCTGGCATGGTTTGCCATTGGCACAGGGGTGCGGATAGCATGGTTGGCATGCCTTGGCGCGGTAGGTGTGGCTGGCATGGTTAGCCATTGGCACCGGCGGTGTGAGAATTAGGGTTTTGGCGTGTCGAAACCCTAATTAGCATTAAAAAAGGTACCCTGGTAATTTTCTTGCGGACAAATTAAAGGGTTCAATAAATGTGCTTGGTTTGGACATTATTACTCAAGGCTTGTGACGTCACTGTCTGACTAGGGTTTTACGATTTTACCCCTAATCTAAAAAACACCATCAACACCAGTGAAAATGTTACGAGGTTACCGAACTATGACTTTGGTTACCTGGTAGAATTTTACAGGTTACCGAACTATGACTTCGGTGACCATGAATTTGTCACGGAGTTCTGAACTACTAGTTCGGTTACAAGTTTAAAATCGCAGGTCACCGAAAACCATACTGTATTTCAACATTTCAGTCTTATAAAATTGAAAACAAAAACCCAATAAAAATTGAAAACACAAACAAGGTTCTAAAAAAAATATAAAACTGTTATACATACCAAACTACGAAATCCTTAAGTAATTGTTTTAAACACAGAAACATACCAAATTAAACCATACGAAATCCATAAATAAGATGTCTTTTGAAACTAAAAGCATACGAAATCACTAACGACCACTTTTACGACTCCTATTACCACCTCCTTGTTTACCACGAGTTTTAGGTGGAACTTCCTCATCACTTGTGGTATCATATCCTTGACCTATTTCCTCCACAGCGCGACTTAAACCTTCTCCTCGACCCCTTTTACCACCACCTTGTTTAGCACGAGTTTTAGGTCGAACTTCCTCATCACTTGGGGTATCATCTCCTCGACCGGCTCCCTCCACATTGCGACTTGAACCTTCTCCTAATTGTCGACCCCTCTTCAGTTGCTTAGACCTACTTGGCTCCACCATTCTTTTAGTTATAAGATCCTCCCACTGCTTGTAGTAGGCGGTTTGTTCCTTAGTCTCCATCGGCTCTCCACTTTTGATTTTAGCCATCCATTTTTTCAACAATTTGGAACCCTTCAACACCTAATTCCAAATTTAATCACAAGTAAATATTTTTTCAATAATTTGAAAACCCAAAAAGTATAAGACAAAGAAATTTTCTTACCATATTATCCCATAACCTTTTTGCTTCTTCTCCACAAATAGGCATCTCCTTCTGAGCTCTCTTAGCCTCCCTCTCCTTTTCCTTTGCCTTTGCCTTTGCCGCATCGACCTTAGCTTGTTGTTCTTTATTTATCACAAAAGGATGACTAATTTCTTCATAATACTCTAATAATCTTCCTCATATGCATTTACATCTTCCCCACAAGGTACACAATCATCTTGGTATGTGGTAGTTAGTAAGTGCATTCCAATGTGCTTACCGCGAGTTGGTTGATGTTTTGCCTCAAAATACTTCTGGTGTTCTTTGTTCCTTGAACCAGCAAATTGAAATTTTCATTCTCCACGTCGGGATCCATTTGGACGCAACAAAGTTGTCTTAGTGCTCTCCTTGGATTATATATTGCGTAGCCGTCAGGATACCAAATTGGTCCATAGTAAGGCGAGGCAATAGAGAAACCATTCAAGTCTTCTTCATCTACAGAGACATCATCGGATACGGCGTATGGGTGAAATACCACATCGTTCACCGTAAGTGCATCCAATCTCTCCCTCAACGAAATCAACTGCTCTTCTTTAGACTTCTTTTGTGCATCCAAAATCAACCATTTTCCTGTTGTAGGTTGGTCATAGGGATAAGGGTCTTTTTCCCTAGCCAATCCCAATTTAGGGAAATGATCGTAAATCCAAACCTATACGAAAATATGAAAATATCCACGTACATGAAAATTGAATTGGAAGCAGAAAAATTTAGCGAATAATTTGCTAATTAACAATGTAGAAAAACTCACCTGAACAAGAGTTAAGTAACCTCCAATTTGATTACACTTAATCCTCGACCCTTTGTTCATCTCTTCTAAAACAAAAGTAAGCACGCCAGTAGCCCAAGAGTAATTGTTCATCTCATCGAGATTATCCAAAAGTTGTAGATAATGTGCATCCACCCTATTTCCAAAAGTGCCGGGGAAAATGACAGTTCCTAGCATATATAACCAATAAGCGGTGACATGATGCCTAAGGGTCTCCCTGTCCATCACCAACTTTCCTTTCTCCACCTTATTTTTTGTCTCTACAAATGCTGCCTTCAACTTTACCAACTTGAATTTCTTGACCTTCTTCTTCAATGATCCATCTGCCTCTTTTGGATTATACTCATCTCCACATTTAGGGGACCTCACAGCACGTCTAAACTCACATTGAGACTTTTTTGCATCCCATCCTAGACATTTTAGAGCAAAATCTTCAAGAGCTTCATAACTCATTGAGGGGTTGTAGCCTTCTCGAAGACATTTACCTTCCACCACCGTAAGCTTGATATTATG
Source organism: Papaver armeniacum (assembly GCA_023531295.1). Taxonomy (NCBI): domain Eukaryota; kingdom Viridiplantae; phylum Streptophyta; class Magnoliopsida; order Ranunculales; family Papaveraceae; genus Papaver; species Papaver armeniacum. The sequence continues at coordinate 832,831 of JAJJWW010018709.1, read as the reverse complement.
GAAATCATCTGGAGTAATTCCCATCTCGCCGAATGGAAGATGCATAGTATATGTCTCGGGATAATTCCTCTCGAGAAATGCGGATACGGAAACAATGTCGAATTCCACATATGCTAACTCAATAGCTCTTCATAACACACATTCTTTAACCTTGGCTACAAACTCGTCACACTCCAAAGAAAGATCCCATGTGGACGCCTTTTGACGTTTAATAAGACGAACAACATCGTTATGATCCTACGAAAAGAACATAACACTATTAATACTTGACGAAACACTATTAATACGAAAAGAACGTAACACTATGAACTTAAAGAATACCTTTGTCGCATAGATCTTCGCAGCCCATGAGTGTTTGTAGCCAAACAATGTTTCCCCTCCATCATTTGGAGTACCATAAGTTGGGTCCACTGGTGGCAAACACAAATCAGCATGGGAAATGTGTGAGTATCTTTTGCTAGGCGGTTTCGGCTTCTTTTTCTCTTTAGCAAGAACAATTTCTTGCTCTTCTTGATCATCATCCTCTCCCTCTTCTCCATCCTCTTCCTCTTCTTCTTCATCATCATCCTCTCCCTCTTCTCCATCATCTTCCTCCTCTTCATCGTCTCCCTCCTCTCCCCATCTTCCTCCTCTTGTCCTTCTCCTTCTTTGCCGGGTTCTAGTTCTTCTTCTTCTACATTTTCAACATGTTGTTGTTCAACCTCTTTATTTCCTTGGTCTTCATTTCCTTGCTCTTCTTCATCATCATTCCCTTCTTCAATAACATTATCAATTGTATTCTCCATCACCTCTTCATTGACATCTTGGATTACATCACGAACATTCTCTTGGTTGACTTCCGGTAATGATCCCCCTCCATGTTTAGCATTTGTGGCACCACGTTTTTGGAAATCTAAATGTTTTGCTCCACGAGGGGTGGGAGTTTTCAAATCCTCATCTAGTTGTAGTCTCAATGTTTTTCCTTTGTTCCTAATGAACAAAAACCAAAGTATTAGCTAAACATAAGAGAATATTGTGTTATCAAATCAAATAGAACTAAAGAATAAAGTAAACACAACACTTGAAGTTAACAGACTATAGTTTGGTTACCAAAATAAATTTGCGAGGTAACCGAACTACATATTTCAAAAGTTCGGTTAGCCATAAAAATTATCGACAAAACCAAGCTCATTCTTAACTTTGAAAATTTTAGTTCGGTTACGAGAGGTTTTTTTGCGAGCACACCGAACCAAATATTTCAAAAGTTCGGTTAGAAAGAGAAATTATCGACAAAACCGAACTCATTCTTTCAAAGGAAAAATTGAGTTCGGTTACTGAGGATTTTTTATGAAAGACCGAACTATGTAGTTCGGTCACGAGATATTAGTCTATTTTTTTGCGAGCACACCAAAGCTGTTCTTATTTTTGGAAGTTCGGTTAGCAATTCTAGGGTTACACAAAAATTCTCTAAGCCGAAATATCTTTTGTAACTACCATTTTCAATGGGTTTTGATGATTTCTAATCGATTTCTTCAACAAATAACGAATTAAAAAGAATGGGTATGAAGGAAATTACCCACGGATTTGCATTTCACTCGAATCAGACTTCTTTTTTCCTGTTGGATGCTTGATTTGGTCTCTCAACTTTGCTTGAAGTTGTTTATCAATTTGAAATTGGCTTGGGAGATTTGCTATGCTTGCAAGTCCAGGACTCAATCCTGGAATTCTTGGTGTCTGCTTAGAACGCATTGTTTATAAAGATTGATTAATCGTCGATGAATTTTTTTTCGAATCGACGATTAACGTCGATGTCTACGAAGAAGAAGAGGAGGAAAAGAAGAGAAGAAGAAGAAGATGAAGAAGAAGAAAAGAAAATAATCAGTTTCAAAACTGATTTTAAGTTTTTATTTAGGTTTAATTAGGTTTTAATTAGTAGATTATATTAGTGGGTAGTGGGTTAGATTAGTGGGTTATTGGGATTAGTTATAACCTTAATTAGAATAAGGGAAGATTAGTCTTCCCTAATCTTTTAACACATCCCTTATAATGTAGGGTGGACATTTGTATCACAAAGTAGTCCCCCACCTTTTTTGAGTAGTCACCAAAAAATCGTTCAATATATACATATTTTCTTCGATTTTAATTAGATCGAAGCTCTCTTCTTTTAGTTGCGAGAATCGAACCATGCGCATACAACAGTAAAACACTTGTTATACTGTTTGTTTTGAAAAAATGTTCAGCAAACAATATCTTTAGGTATATCTTCATTTTATCTGGTCCAACACCATCAAACCTCCACGAATGTTTTTCTCGTTGAATTATCCCGCCATTAGAGAAATGTGCGTAACTGTCGTATGCATTATGCCCATTTCTTTCATATCACTTAGCATGTTGTAAGCACCATCAAGATCTTCCACTCTAACTAACAAACTTATCATCCACCTGAACGAAGACCAAGTTCAGTAAACTGTTTCAGTTGCATGATTGGACTTGGCAAAAAAGAAAGAAAAAAGTTCAGTTATATGCGCATGGTTCAGTTCTCGCAAGTAAAAGAAGGAACTTTTGATCTAAATATGTATATATTTGGATTTGTTCGCTACCCAGTAGTATAGAAGGGAGGGAAACGATTTTCCTTGGTTTGCTAAAGATACGTTAGCTAAAAAAACGGCTGGAAAAAATTACCTAAAACAGGGGAATTTAACTGGGGTTAAAATCCAGGATTGCTGATTTAAGGGCCAAATGATTGGCCACGTTGCTGCTAGCAGAGAGCAAAATTCTTTCCTTCCAATCTCTAGCTAGCCTAACATAAACAGAGGTTCGACCAACCCACAAACCATTTCAGGATGGGAGAGTGAAACTATATTTTTTGTTTTAAATTCTTTTGCTGCTTTATCTACTGGAAGTAAAAATATTATAGCACGTTTTCTTTTCTTTTTTAGATATATCAAAAACCCACCATTTAAATACAACGCTGATTTGGGGCCCTAGAAAATAATTAGGGGCTTCAGCCATTTTATTCCCATCCCAAAAAATCTATTTCCACTCCAAAATATAGTGAAAATACTGTTTTACCCTTCACTAAACTTAAAACTCAAAATTCTATTAACCTTTAACTCTAAACCCCAACTCATTTTCTTTTTTAAACCCAAAATTTTGTTAATCTCACTTAATTTGATTTTAACTTTTTTCTTTTTCCAAATTACTCGTTTGCAAATTTTTTTTTTCGAGACTTGCATGAAAAGTCGTTAGGTAGTGACGTTGTTCAATAACGACTTTTAACAAATCGTTAAAGTTTCAAAAACGACCCCAAGAGTCGTTACTTGTTTAAAAGTTATTTCTTGACGACTCTAAACCAGGACCGGCCACTGAGCTGTTTATGCCCCGAAGTTGGTATCCAAAATGATGCCCTATACATGGCTATATATAAAAACAGTATTGTTTGATAATTTTTTTAACACTGTAAGTAAACTAAACGACTGCTTATTAGTTCTTTTGGTTCTCTGATATGATAGTTTAAGTGAGAGAACGGATAGAAAAGTTAAAAGGACTCTTTTTTAGTTTGGCAACCAAGGAGCGTTGTGAGGAAGAAAGTGTTACTTCATGTCTTTAATTCCTTCAAAAATGTATTTGATTCTTTCCATACCTGGGTGAATACGTCACCTAATAAAGAACTTATACCATTTTAGGAATTTAACTCTAACATCCAATCACGGTAGGATATCCCCATAAATCTGTCTACATGCACTACGGGAAAAATCATCATTGACGACACTAGATAAGAGTTGCAGTACCCCTACGACAACTCTATTTCATGCATTGTGGAACGGGGGTATTGTAGAAAGTCCAAGTTTTTCTACAATGGTTGACAAGTGTTGTAAAGAGTGATGTGATTCATGGTTCGACAATATTTTGCCAAGGTTGTGATTCCCTTTCGAATTTTTTTGATAACCTAACACAACTCTTGCTTGTGTTGTAGGACTATCTTGAACAATACAGGTTTGGTATTGTGGAAATATATGCATCAACAGATATTAATGTTATTAATAAGATTTGCACGACACTTGTATTTGTTGTCAAATTATCTTGGGCAACACATAGTTATGTTGTAAAGATACTATTTCACAATATCTGCTTTTTGTAGTTGAAAGGTGGAAGACAACATCTATTAGTATTGTCGAAATTTGAACTACAACTCTTGTTTGGAGTTGTGTGCTGAAAACTATTTTGAAAAAAAAAATTAGGGCTGAAACCGAATTGCTGAAAGTAATTCACATTTACATGTCAATGTAACACGTTTACATTCGTTCGAGTTAACCTGCCAATGCTAAACACACATTCGAGAAAATGGCAATGTGAAAAGTAAAGTTTCTTGAACACCCTCCAAAAAGATTATGAAGATTAAGATGTATATGTGAACACTATTCAACAGCATCATCACTAACATACTTGAACTCTGAATTCAGCTATAGACATGAATATCATCCACATGAGGAGTAATCAATCACACTCAAAATGTAGGCTCATCGGTTCGAAAAAGTACTTGCAAAGGGAATCGGCTGACAAAAGATCCTAGACCTTCATCCCGCAAATGAAAACCAAATGCCAAACTTTAAAAAGGCAATACATTACATTGTAGCAAATAGTTAACATGTTATAATTAGGTAATGATCTTATAGAACAACTACACAATATACACATGCACACTCATCGAATATGTTGGCGAACGATTTAAAAGAATTTCAATATACATAAATCTAGCTAGCATTCAGTAGAATTCAAACTGCCAAAATTAAGGCAGGTACTCACAGACTAACGCATTCAAAAATGTTAACGTGTTCCAAAATGTTGAGCACACCCTACCATGACCGAATGTTAACGCGTTCCAAAATCAAGACAGATACAATTGATAAGGATGCTGCTGACTATAAATCGCATTTCTTTGTATATTTTGACACAATGACTATAAATCGCATTTCTTTGCAAGGTAGTATAGCTAGGAAAAACTAATTTACTAACCAATAAACACATTCAGCCACACATACTTCAATAATTCAATTTGTTCAAAAATTAGCATATCAAAAACAGGAAGGAACAACAACACATACCTTCCACAACAATTCCTCGCATATCCAAATGTTGTTGTTACGTCATAAGCTCAAATATTGCTAAATCCGCTTCGGTCTCACCCAAAGATATCTCCAATTCAGCAAATTTGATCTAAGCATAATAGTTTTCGAGGAGCCCGGTGCAAGAGGGTTCGACAACGATCCATGTTGCCAAGTTGCAGCCCAATCTCAATATATTTCTTAAAACTCTGTTGTTGATACGAATAGTGTTGGTGTGACAAATTTAGGATACAAAACTTTTAAAGTTAAACATAGTTTAAGGATCAACATAAGAGTACCTGATCTTTGGGCGCCACTCCAATTGCACATTTACTGCTCCAACTGCTCATATCTCCTTGCTTCTCACTCAGCTGCAATATTTCTCAATCTATACACTGACACCACCACAAACATCATAGCAGCATCATACCCTCATCTCATGGCAATAGCACCACAACTACTCAATATACTCATTCAACCATCTTGTAGAACACTCCATTTCACCTCATCTTTCACAACCTGCATCAAATAAATTTCAAGTTTTTTGTATTAGTTCACGAGTGAAACACGAAGGTCAAAAATAGTTACACAAGCCTAAGTTATGTAACTGTGTACCTTATCCTCTAATCCTTGGATTAGAATCACAGGGCAAGAAAATTTATCAACAAAGTTGATTGGCAACCTCTCAAAGCGATCTCTCAAAGTAAGCTTCTTCGCTACCTGTAGCCAAAGGAAAGAGTGATCTTAATAGGTCAATCGTTTTGATCTAATGAATTTTCAAATGCACAATTGCTTACCAACAAGATTGTCGGTATAATGGGACTCAAATTTGTGCATGACTGTCTTCTAAGAGTTCAAGTCTGCAATCCAGTTCATAAACTCCAACACCACCAACTAAATTCAGTTTGCTCCCATCTATATCTCTATCTCGTCTCCTCCTGCTACTTCTATCCTCATCATCACTGTCATGTTTTCTGTGAGATCTTCTCATATCTGAAATTTTCTCCCATTGGAATTTGAGGGAAGTCACCCTGTTGTAGTTCCATCATCCATAGAAAGTGTGAACATATTGATTAAATAAAAAAAACAAATTAAAACACATACTATGGGAGAGACAAAAGAAAAAGGCTAACCTTCTTTATGTTGGAAATGATTACGGGGTTAAAGGATCAAATGGGTTTAGAAATGTTTAGGACTCGCTCACCAAACACTCAACCGAAGTTGAATGGGAACAAAGTACAAATGGAGAGAAACTAAATGATAGCCTTAATTTCAATCTCTGGTCATACTCCTTAAGAAAACCAAACAAGTTTTATTTAACTTAAAAAACATAGCAAATCTAGGTGCCCATTCCAATACAACAACTATGCAAGAAAAGTTCTATTGGTATACTTCTTTAGTATTAAGCAAGTTGCCTACGTCAACCAAAAATATTAGATTTCATAAACAAACATGGACTAATAAGTTTTCATTAGAACCTTTATCCAACTAATCTGATAGGGACACTAGCAAACACTAGCAAACTTAGTTTTGGTAATACCATTAATACTTGTGATCGTGTATGGATCAAAGTGTCCCGCAACCGAACTTGTCCGTGGCACTCTAAAAATGGAGAACATAAGATGGAGAACAAATCTCATGCGGTACCTAAAATAAGAATGCTACAGGTCCGCTATAACTAGAACATTTACAAGATTACCAATTTTACATCCTCAAATAGATCAATTTAAATAAAAAAGCAAGTAATAGGTACCTCGCCGTTCCTCAACCATCATATTAAAGGAAAAACTCGGTAAAATCTCTAGCTCGCCCTTCTACCATTCCCTCCGCCATACTAGGAACATCACTGGGATTATTTTTAAGTTTGTTGAATGTCTAGTTTCACCTTTTGGAGCTGCAGTGAAAAAAAAAACTTCCATAAACATCAATAACCACAATCTTATAACATCATAGAATCAATTCACAAGACAAAGAAAACAAAAACATACCAGTTCCTTAACATCCCAATCAAGGAACATAGGGTTTCTCAGATAATCCACAAGACGAGATGTTGATGCAGTCACAATTCCACCAATTGCCTCCACTTCTCTCACAATCTCAAATGACTCATGTTCTCCGTGCTCTTAAATGCCACCACTCGCAATGCTATCAATAACGTCATAAAGATCTAAATCTAATTCCACTCATCTCAGATCAAACCACCAGAACCATCTAACACTTCATATTGATGAAAAAACTCCTAAATCACCGCTAGATCCCAAATCGAGCCCAAATTCTTGTCTTGTAATTTCCGCATCAAACATAACCCAAATTCTCAAGAACTTATACTCTCGCTCACCGAAAAATACCCATCCTTCATGTCCTTCTTCATCCGAATCTCCACCCATGAGCAAGTTCCCTTATTTTCTCCATTAAGAAGAATTGAACAACAAAACTCATCTTGGCCGCCAAATCCGAATCGAACTCCTATATTATGACCTAACCAAATATCCCGCATCTCTCACAGACATCCATCTAACCATCTTCTTCCATTCTTCATTTACAAATCGAACAGTCTTCAATACTGAGACACCATCCTTCCATATCATTATAAACCGCACCCATCAAATCAACAATTTTATTTATTTAAAAAAATCACTCAAAAATCGAAATAAGTGACAAAAGAAAGAGGGATTGAAAGAGGATTTACCTTTCGTTTCTTACTCATATCCGTGTCGCCATGATTACTTGAAAATTTTATAAACCCATTAAAAAGCCGAGATTTCATATCATTCTTTGGTTCTTCATCATATAAAACCCTAATTAAGCTCAGATTAACTCAATTCACCACCAAGTTCATGCCATCTCAAAATCACCGCAAATCGAACCCAATCGAGCCTCGCAATTTGAGCTACAACCATTAATTTCTTATTAACTTCTTGCCTTCTAATACATACCCATACTTCAATCGGTTTTATTCATCCTCCAACACAACCTTCACGCATTTTTTCTTCGAGATTTTGATTAACTTCCGTAAGTTCTTTACATAGAAAGTGAGCGAGAAAGAGATTCGGTGGTGGTATTCAAGGTTTCTTTGATTTATGGTTTTCTCTTGTAAGGGGGAAGATGAGAGAAAGAATAAGGGAGGCATAAGATGAGAGAAAGAGATAAAGATGAAGTGAGGAAAGTGAGAGAAATTTTTTTTGATCGTTTTGTATAAAAATATTTGGACGGTAGAGATTTGAAAATTCCACTATCATACGGATTATATAAAATTTGTCGACGGTAAAGATTTGATTTCACACTATCATACGGATCAAGGAAGTGTGTTTTCTTTGTGCTTTCTCTTTGTGTTTTTGTGCTTCCGGTTCGAATTTTGACTAGTCACATAGGCCATGAAGTAACTTCGACTAGTCATACATGTCATGAAGTAGCTTTAGCTCACATTGGTAGACTCAAGAAGCATACGGATCAATGCAAGTGTGTTTTCTTTGTGCTTTCTCATTGTGCTTTTGTGCCTTTTCTTTGTGCTTCAGGTTTGAATTTCGACTAGTCACATAGGTCATGAAGTAATTTCGACTAGTCATACATGTCATGAAGTATCTTTAGTTCACATTGGTAGACTCAAAAAGCATATAAACTGTGAAACAAGAATCTCTAAGAGGAATCTGACTTCAAACTTAGCATGATACACCATCAAAATCGGTAAATATCAAGCTCAATGTCGATTCGAACTTCAAATGTGGTATAACGTCATACAAATTATGTACAAAGAAGCTCCGGGAGGATTCTGACTTCAAACTTAGTATGATACATCATCGAAATCGATAAATATGAAGCTCAGTGTCGATTCAAACTTCAAATGTGGTATAACGACATACAAATTATGAACCAAGAAGCTCCAGGAGGATTCTGACTTCAAACTTAGCATGATACATCATCAAAATCGATAAGTAGGAAGCTCAATGTCGGTTCGAACTTCAAACTTGGTATAATAGCATACAATCTATGAACCAAGAAGCTCTGAGAGGGTTCTGACTTCAAACTTAACATGATACATCATCGAAATTGACTACTCTAAGTCAGAAACTTGGTAAGAACGACGAACCCATCCATTTACAGTAAGATTCCTTCAAATATTCTACGAAACCTTAAACAAACCTTATTTCGCATATTGTATGCAAATCGTGCTCGAGAGATCGAAACACGGCCATGAGTTCACTACTATAAGTCGAAACTTGGTGTTAACGAATAAACCATCCATTTACGAGTAGATTCCTTCAAATATTCTACGAAACCTTAAAAAACCCTATTTCGCATATTGTATGCATCTGAGCTCAGAGATCGAAACCGACGCGAGTTGACTACTCTAAGTCGAAACTTGGTAAGAACGAAGAAACCATCCATTTACGGGTAAGATTCCTTCGAAATATTCTACTGAAACCTTAAACAAACCTTATTTCTTGCATATTGTATGCATAAAGACTCAGAGATTGAAACACAGACGCGAGTTGACTACTCTAAGTCAAAAACTTGGTAAAAACGCGAATCCATCTATTTCTAGTAAGATTCCTTCGGTATATTCTACGAAACCTTAAACAAACCTTATTTATGCTTATTCTATGCATACCATGCCCCGAGATCGAAACACGCCGTGAGTTGACTACTCTAAGTCGAAACTTGATAAGAACGACGAATCCATCCATTTACGGGTAAGATTTCTTGAGATATTCTCGCGTAACCTTAGAAAAACCCTATTTACGCATATTGTATGCGTTAGATCCGAGATCGAAACCGGCCGCGAGTTGACTATTCTAATTCGGAAATTCAGTGCAGAAGATGAATCCAATCCATCCATTTACGAGTAAGATTTCTTCTCAGATATTCTAAAAACCTTAAACAAACCCTATTTCGCATAAATGTATGCATATCGGACTCTTAAACGAAACACGGCCGCGAGTTGACTACTCTAAGTCGAAACTTGGTAAGAACGAAGAAACCATCCATTTACAGGTAAGATTCCTTGAAATATTCTACGAAACCTTAAACAAACCTTATTTACGTATATTGTATGCATACTTAGGGGCTCCAAGATCGAAACACAGCCGCGAGTTGACTACTCTAAGTCAAAACTTGGTAAAAATGACGAATCCATCCATTTACAGTAAGATTCCTTAAGATATTCTACGAAACCTTAAACAAACCTTATTTCGCATATTCTATGTATACAATGCTCCGAGATCGAAACACGGCCGCGAGTTGACTACTCTAAGTCGAACTTGGTAAGAACAATTAATCCATCCATTTACGGGTAAGATTCCTTCGAGATATTCTACGAAACCTTAAACAAACATTATTTATGCATATTCTATGCATACCATGCTCCGAGATCGAAACACGGACGCGAGTTGACTACTCTAAGTCGAAACTTGGTAAGAACGACTTAATTCATCCATTCTGAGTGTAGAATTATATTAAATTGGATAAGAAATATATCGAATTGAACATCCAGGTTCGAAGATTACCCGGAAGTTAAAATGACCATATTACCGTTACTAGAAATAAAGGTAATAAATATTACGGAGATTGTGAAAATTACTAAACTATCCTTATCTGAAATAAGTAAAGTAAATATTACAGATAGTGAAAATGATCAAATAAGCCTTTATGGAAATTTGTGTAATAAATATTATGGAGATTGTGAAAGTGACCGACTACCCTTATCGAAAAAAAGTAAAGTAAATATTACTGCTTGTGAAAATGACCATATTACCCTTTTTGGAAATTAATGCAATAAATATTATGAAGACTATGAAAATGACCAGACCACACTTATCGGAAAATAAGTAAACTAAATATTATAAATTCTTAAAATCACCATATTACCCTACTAGAAATAAAGGTAATAAATATTATGGAGGTTGTGAAAATTACCCAGACTACCCTTATGCTCTAGTGAGTAAAGTAAATATTACGAATAGTGAAAAATGTATGTAATTATTTACAGAGAAGGCGTGTATGTGATTGTTTTTCGAAGAAGGCTTACGTCTTTGTTTGTGGCTCGATCCACTTAAAAGCATTATTTTTGAGCATTACATTTTGTTTTACAACTCTTATGAAGGTTGTCATAAAGTTAGTGTATTAAATCCACAAACTTGACATAACATGTAATAGTGTAGGTATTGTTTCTGAGAGAAGACTTCCATACGGGAGGTTGAGGATTAAATCCCCCATCCTCATTTCTTCTAATGTTCTATATTTTTACTTCAACAACACTTATAAGTGTTGTTATACATTTATTATAAAAAGAAGAAAAAATCCAAAACTTGTGAACGGTAAGGATGGCTGATGAGCTAGACGTCCATGCAGTAGATTCATGTTCGAATCTCCCCTATAACCTCATTTTTTCCAACATTATATATTTTTACTTCAACAACACTTATTGTAGTAGCAGGATTTCCCACACTACACCCCTTACTCGATTTTACTTAATTAACCCATTGAAAGATGTAAGATCAAGAATATTTATTGATTGAATTCATGAATTGTTTACACAAGGAAATAGAATTACACTTAGAAATTAATACACCCTTAAACTTTCTCTCTCCTAATGACTTGCCCAACAATTCCAAAGAGATCTCCCCTTCAACAGACTCATTTAGCCCTTTATATAGGGTAATACATAGTGGATGACAGCTAAGCTATCCTTTATTTTCGGGAATGTCCCGCGAAGTGTCGCAAGTGCACAAACATTCGTTCTCGCGACACTCCTTAACCCTCGCCAAGTTTTACGTCTCCTTTATGTTTTGCTTGTCGTTATTCATTGGGCGTCGTTTATTTTAGCTCTGCTGACGATTTGCCTCGCGACATCGTTGTTTATTAACCCCGCGAGCCCTGTACGTTGCGATATTATGATCCTACATCTTGCCTCTTTTTCCTTGAATATTGCTTGAAGAGCGATCTTTAAGGAAAAATCTGTTATTGTAATAATCTTTGGTCTTCGCTGATGAAGGAGCAAGCAGAAGAATACTGTACCTGAAAAGTACGTACTTGCCTCTATTCTTTTGCGAAGTTCCGAAGCTTCTATCTGCGAAGTATCATTTCTTGCCTCTTGTGTTATAGAGAATAATCAATTTCGCAATCTCTTCTCGCCTATTAGAAAATATGTCGTATATTTGGATTCTACTAAAGTTCTTTCCATCAGGTTTCCTTGGATTTAGTAGTGACCGTTTACACGTGTCTATATTTACCTCTTTTACCGGTGCATTTAATATTATCCAGGTCATACGACTTTCTCATCTATTTATAGGAGCGTCCCAGCAGAAAAATTTTCCTTTTCCTTTTCATCTTCTTCATCGATGCAGAGCAAGTGTTCTTCTTCTTCATCGTTACGCAGGTGTTCTTCCTCTTCATCACTTTAGCTATTCCCTTCTAGTTGTTACTCTCATGGCGTCCAGGTTTGTTAATTTTACCATATCTGACTGATTTTGTGGTTGATTAAATTTGAGATTGGCTTTTCTTATTGAAATCACGCTGGTATGATTAACTTTGTGATTCTTTTTCTGCCATTGTTGTTTAGCAAGAACCAACCCAGAACTAAATTTATCGTGAAGGACCCTCTTATTTCTTTGGGCTCGCCATCGAAATCTTCTTCACAGCAAGAAGAATCCCTCACGCAACCAAAGCCCTCTTCGCGAGTAAAATTTACAGCTTCAAAGAGACAGTCTTCGAATGATAAGGTATTTAAGAAACATTTGTTTTTTATTAACAATATATTGTTGCCTCTGTTTCTTATTTAACTTGTCATTCGCAGGATGATAAAATTACGTAATACTCCCAAAGGCTTCGCCACTCTAGGCTGTTACCCCAAACGTTCCGTTTCCTTCATTCACACCTTCGTCTCCTGCTGCGAAATCTTCGCAAGATACTTTTGTGCCTCTTTCCTCTGATAACATTACTAGAGACGACATTTCTATACCTCAACTCCTCATAGACCAAGTTCCTCATAATAACCCTACTACAAATAATCTTACTCCTCCTCCTGTTATCAATGCCCCTACTATTTCTCCAATCACTTCCCTTCCTGAAACCTCTTCTTCTCCTAAGGCTCCTTTGACAAAGGATAACTCATCTTTTTTGGTGGAGCAAATTCCTCTGACGGCGGAAAATTTGGAGGGTATAGATGTGGCCTTCAAGGTTCTTTCAGATCTTGTGAATGATGCCAAGAGGACTTCTGCTGATCCTGTCAAATCCAACGTCTGCGAGATTTTAAGTAAGCACCTTGGTCCCGATAAGGTCTCGCAAACATCTTTAGTCCAAGAAATTAGTAAGTCAAGGATGATCTTGAGGTTATGACCGCAAGTGCAATAGTCTCCACCTTGAAAATCAAAGATTTCTGACATCTCGCTAGATCGTGATAACCTTCGCAAGAAGAATGAAGAATTAAAAGGTATGTTCTCCCCCTTTTTTTTTTTTTTTTTTTTTTTTTACAACTCAAACTCCCTGTTCGTCCTCCAAGCATTAAACCGAAACGAATAATGGAGATATATCAAAACTAGAGTCTGTTGTTGAAGAAGTTCGAGTGGAAAGAGATGCTTGGATGGAGCAATATAATCTCTTAGATAATCTTCACACCTGTGCAAGCTGATCAAATAAATAACTTGTCTAAAGAGAATTTTGATTTATCGCAAAAAGCAAGACTCATTAAGTAATGACTTATCTCGCCTCTCTATGCTTTGACTAAAACTAATTTGGAGTTGGAAACTTTATCGGATGAGAATCGAACTCTTTCTCAAGAGAAACGTTCTCTGTTGAATAAGATGGCGAGCTACTCGAGCAAAGATAACGCTTGTCAAAAGTTATGTGAAGAACACGAACAAGCTAAACATACTTTGAAAAACCAACTTGAAGAAATTACTTCCGAGAGAGATAAACTTATTCAAGGTAGAATAACTTTGAGTGTAAAAGCGAAGCAATTCCAAGAACAATGTGTCAGATTAGAAAAATCCAACTCTACTTTGGCGACCGAAAATTCCATACTTATTTCCAATGAAAAGAATTTGCGATCCTGATTGAAAGGCTTAGTTGGAGATTCATTTGATGATGTCATGGACCGTTTGGGGAATAACTTCGCAGCTTTAATTCAACATCTTACTTCTCAAAAGGAAGGTAGTCAAATTATTTGACTATCTTAATTTATGTATTTATTCCATGAATGCCAATAGTGTTCGATAAGAATTTTCTCTGATCTTGTGTATTTGTTATGCAGATTCTGAGAGAAAGCTTCGTTCCACTATCTCCACCCTCAGGTCTGATTATTCTAAACTTCGCAAGGAAAACAGACTACTCTCCGCGTCTCTTGCTCGTTCTCGCGATCGCGCAGAGCGAAGATTTGATTATTTGTCTTACTGTAAGGACATTGATAGTAAGAATCGTCAAAAGGCATTGCTTCGCCAATTCCCTTTAAAAGCGGAAGTTCTAGTAAATAACATTTTGCTGTCGAAGTCTCTTGATCCTATTCACGTCGATCCTTTGGAAGTAAGTGATGATGAAGTTCCTAATGCTCCAGAGATAGTGATTATGAATATGAAAGTCTGAAGATCTCCCTTGATAAGGAAGTCGTCGATGAAGATCCAAATAGAAAGACTCTGATGAAAATCTGTATCTCAAGCGAACGAAGGTAATGAAAACATTTACGATGAAAATCAACCAATTGAAGGAGGCGAAGTTGATAAGGGCGCGGAAAAGTCTCAACCATCCTCTCGTATTTGATAATGCTTTGATGTAGAGTTAAATTCTCTTTGTAATTTGCCAGAATTTCTTTTTGTGTGAATGATTTAACTCTTTGATGGAGTAATTCCCATATTTCTTTCTTCCTCTTTTAGTTAATACCTCCGTGCGAGCGTGTTTGCTCATTGAATTTTTTATTGAGTAAATCCATCCCAATCAGGGATTTGATTTTAATTTTTCTCACTGCGACAAAGTCGCAGTCGCCTTTTACATTTTCATGCAAGGCCCATTGACCTTACCTTATCATTTTTGTGTGGTCTTCCGAGTTAGACCTCCCCTAATTAGAGGTCTTCCCCCATACCTTTCATCGCGACAAAATCGCAGGACGTCTTTACACTTGCATGTAAAGACCCATTGATCTTGCCTTATCATTTTCCGAGTATTTTTGCCTCTGCAGGATGTTTTAGTTGCGAAAATATGACAGGCCTAAATATCCTTGCGAACATAAAGCCCCATGACATTGCCATCGTGCGACGAAATCGCAGGACGTCCGTACACTTTCATGTAAAGACCCATTGATCTCGCCTTACCCTCGCGTTAGTATTATTGCCTCTGCAGGATCATTGCACAAATATGACGAGCCTAAGTTCTCTTGCGAAAACATAGCCTTATGACATTTGCGTCTGTTTTGACACTCCCCCTATTGGAGAGCGTCGCCCTTATCATCTCCCCGGTTGCCCCTTCAAGGAGGCGAAACATCGGCCATACAAGACTAGCTCCTCCCATCCTGGTCTTAACAACAACCGGTTGTTTTTCGCATCTCTTATCCCTTATACCTATATGGTTTATGGTTACGAGACCGCACCCTAAGTGGAGTTTTCTTCGGGCGAGTGCAACGCATGCCAAGACTTGCCAAGAATGGCCAGGGTAGGTTCATCCATCCCGGGCACTCCGGCTCAACCGTGTACCTCGGCGCCTTGAGCATACACTGAGTCCTTGGAAGAGACCCTCGGTCGCCCAACCAGGGTATAACCTACATATATAGTTGGGAATCCAAGGTATCTCTCCCGGATAGGCTTTCATGGGCCCCAAATTTTCATGACTCAGGCTTCAGGAGCGGTGTAACCTTCCCCCTGAGCCATGTTGAGAGATACCCCCTCATATGACGCACTTTAGGTCTTACATTTGCCTCTTACGAAATGTTATTCGCGAACTAGGGTGTACGCCATAAAGGTTCGTCCCATTCATTCATTCTTTTTATCCAATCATTCTTCATCATTTGCTATTTTGTCTCAAGCGAGATACTTTCATGATTTATTCATTTAATCACTCCTTATCTCTTGTTGTTTTGTTAAAACCATTCATGACTTTTTGTTATTCTTGTCGCGAGATCTTCGCGGATTCTCTCTCTTTGCATTTTTGAATGTCGCAAATATCATGAAGAAGTACTTCATCTTGATTCCTTTTTCCTCTCTCATTATTACGGGTAATATTTCTTTAGATATAACCTATTCCATGGTCTATCCAATTTTTGTCCCACATCTCTTCCTTCTGGGTCCATCAATCTATATGCCCCTTTTGCACTCAACTACCTCTTTGATGATATAAGGTCCATCCCATTTTCTCGCCAACTTGCCTCCGCTTTCACGTTGATATATTGGGGTTTCTCGCAACACCAAGTCTCCTGGTTGGAACTCACGTATTTTTACACGCTTGTTATATTCTAGCTGGTCTTGGCCGATAATTCTCCATGTGTCGCAAGGCCTTTTCTCGTTTTTCTTCCAATTCATCCAACTTGATTAGAATGTTGCCTGCGCTAAGATTTTTATCCCAAACCTCTTTTTTGGTTGTCGGAATCACGACCTCATTGGGAGTACTTTTGAACTCCGTAAGTTAAGCAAAAAGGGGACATTCCCGTGGCTTCTCTTCTAGTTGTATTATAGGCCCACACCGCATTGGGTACTTGTTCGCACCATCCCCCGTTGTGTCCTTCCAACTTTTTCTTTAATATATCGGCAATTGTTTTGTTTGTTGCCTCCGCTGGCCATTAGCTTGTGGATATAATGGAGTTGATTTTCCACATCTTATCCGAAATGCGTTGAGGAGTAACTCTATATTTTGCCCTTCAAACCGCTTCCCATTATCGGATACCAATTGTGCGGGGATCCCAAATCTCGCATATAATATTTTCAAATATGAAAGTAAAAACATCCTTATCGCGAATGTCTTTTGACCGCTTTCACCGCCCATTTTGTGAAATAGTCCGTTAAACAATTAAGTACCTTCTTTGTCCTGTTCCCTAAAAATGGTCCCACAATATCTAAACCCCATTTTCCAAAAGGCCACACACTTCTTGAAGAATTTAATCTGCTCCTGCATGTATCTTCTTCCCCGTGTCTTTGACAATCTTCGCAGCGTCCGGCTATTGCTCTCGCGTCCTCATGCATATATAGCCAATAATATCCTTTGCGTCTTTGCCTTATAAGGCAAAGATCTTCCGCCGCTATGATTTCCGGCATCCCCACTATGCAGCATCTTCAATATGGTTTCTCCTTCTTTCCTCGTTAGACATCGAAGCGAAGGTCCATCAAAAGAACGCCGATAAAGCACGCCATCTCGCAATTCATAATTTGTTGCCCGGCTCTTTAACTTGTGTGCTTCCAATCTATTTCTTGGTACCTCGCCTTTCATTAAGTACGCGTGAAGTTCTACTCTCCAATCTTCCTCGCGACATTGCATTTCATCTACCACCATCATTATATCTACTTCTTGTCCCTCCTCTTTATTAATTGATGGCGCTAGTAGCTCACGTATTTTGATATTCCTCGCATTGGGTCATCATCATACTTGATATAAAGGCAAAAGCGTCTGTAGTCTATTATCTCTCCTTGATATGTGCCTCCATTTTATTTTCTATATTCCAACGACAACACTTCTACAAGCTTCCCATTTCCGTAGGGATGGATCATTTGTAGCATACTTCTCTGTTATCATTTATTGCCAATTCGAGTCACTGTAATTCTTACATTCTCCAATTTCATTTCTATTGCAAATCTTAAAGCATGTATTATAGCTTCATACTCCGTTTCATTATTGGTAGACTCAAATTCCAATCTAAAAGCAAAAGCTAACTTATTGCCTTCAAGCAAATCACAACAATTCCCACTCCTTTACCTTCTCCATTGGATGATCCATCCACTAATATTTCCCACCGATCTCGGCTCGGTTAACAAATCTTTTGGATCTCCATGCTCTTCTTCTACATCCATCATTTCATCCATCGCTTCATCTTCCTCCAAAGGAAATTCCGCTTGAAAGTCTGCGACAACCCGTGACTTAGTTGAAGATAATATTTCATATTTGAGTTTGTAATGGCTTATTTGAGCATTCCATCTTTCAACTCTGCCTGATCTTTTTGATTTTCATTACTGACTCGATTGGTACCTTCGTTACCACTCTAATAGTATGTGCCTGAAAATATATGCGAAGTTTAAACGACGCATAGACTAACGCCGGATTAGTTTTTCAATCTTCGAATAATTTCTTTCTCGGCATTAAAAGTTTTGCGATATAATAAATTGGTTTTTCTACTCTGCGTCCATTCGCAGTAAACCGCACTTAAGGCATGCGATGTTGTCGCGAGGTATATTAATAATTCCTCTCCCTTTCTCGCATACGCATAATGGATATATCCATTAAATGCTCTTTGATCCTTGCAAAGACTTTTCACATTCGTCCGTCCATTTAAATTTCGACCCTTTTTTCGAGAACACCTTGAAAAGTGTTTACATTTATCGATGACCGCGAGATGAACCTTCCTAGCGATGGTAGTAACCCATTCAACTTTTGAACATCCTTTTTGTCGCAGTGTCGGCATATCGCGAATCGCTTTACTTTCTCCGGGTCAACATGTATTCCTTCCTTTGATATAATGTAACCCAAGAATTTCCCCGACGCAACTCCGAAGTACATTTCTCTGGATTGACTTTGATGTTGAAACGCCTCATTTGTTCAAAAATTTCTTTCAAGTCTCGCACGTGATCTTACGCCTTTTTACTTTTCACCAAAGATGTCATCTACGTATACCTCTAATGTTTTATGTATCCATTCTCCGAATACATTTTCTACCATCCTTTGATACGTTGCTCCGAAGATTTCGCAAACCAAACGGCATTTTAGTATAACAAGATAATCCTCTTGGGCGAAGAAAGTAGCGGTGTGCTCTTGGTCTTCCTCGGCGAGGGAATTTGATTGTAACCTTTGTATCCGTCCGGCCGACGATACTCTTTCGTTCCAAATGCTTGATTCGACCAATTGCGGAATGTCCGTAATGGAAAACCTGTCTTTAGGGCAAGCTTTATTTAGATCGGTGAAATCAATGCAAATCCTTATTCCCTTGTTCTTCTTTGGAACTATAACCATATTCGCTATCCATTCGGATATTTTGCTTGTCTAATAATTCCCCGCATCCAAAGATCTTCTCGCAATTCTTCTTCTATCTCGAGGGGTGATACGCTGTTGCTATCTTTCTAATTCTTTGTTTAAATGGCTTCACATTTTTATCAATTTCCAACTTGTGACAGGCCACTGATGGATCTATACCAGGCACTTCATCCATATCCCATGCGAAGATATCTTTATAATTCTGCAATAGATCGATAGTTCTTTTCTCTTCTTCCGTTCCCATGTTAGTTCCAATCTTTAACATCTTGGGTTTTTCCTTAGTTCCAATATTCACTTCTTTAGTTTGCTCTCCCGCGACGTAATCGCCTTTGGTTCTCCCATAGGGTTGGTCCTTTCGGTTCTTTCGCGGGATCATTTTCTTCTCCCGAGATCTCGCTAGGTATGCCTTTTCCTTCCTTCGCTCCGATCATGTAAACTCGAACTCTTCTTCTTTCTTAGCCGCCATCTTTTTGCGGTGCTTAGATATATTCTTTTGCTTGTTTACTTGTTCCTCGCAACACTTTACTTCATTTTGATAATATATTCTTCCTTTAGCAAGATCCCCTTTGATCTCGCCTATTCCAAATGGTGTAGGAAACTTGATACATTGATGAAGCGTCGACGCCACGACTTTTTTATTGCATGTACCCATGGTCTTCCTAGTAATAAGTTATACGGTGACTCCATATCTACTACGCTCAATGTCACCCGTGTTTCAATTCTTCCTAATGGAATACGTATTTTTATCTCCCTTTAACTTTTGTTATGGATTTACCAAAGCCTTTAATATTGTATGCCGCGGGTCATATCTTCGTCTTTGTATCCCATCTTTTTGTAAGCGTGATAGAACATGATGTTCACCACTCCTCCGTATCAATTAAAACTCCATTCACCACCCATGTTTTCACCGTGTTCTCCGATTCCTCTCCTTCCTTATACGCGTTAATTGCAATTACCAATGGAGATGTGTGATCCAAATTTTCTTTGGATATTTCCCCAGAGTGAATGTTATCTCTTGCTTTTCCCAATCCTTCAAAGGTGATGTTATTTCTCTATCCGTAATCTTCTTTCCTTCAAAATCTCGTTTGTGTATTCTTCCTCCTCGATATTTTCATGAAATTCGTTAATCATTACTCTTATACATCTTTGTATGCCATATCTTTTTCATCCGATCTAAAATTTTTCTTTCTCATTTTTCTGATTCAAACAATTTTAATTGCAATCTTCTCTCTTTTATCAACGATCTCCCTGTTTCTAGCGCATATGTAGTAGCAGGATTTCCCACACTACACCCCTTACTCGATTTTACTTAATTAACCCATTGAAAGATGTAAGATCAAGAATATTTATTGATTGAATTCATGAATTGTTTACACAAGGAAATAGAATTACACTTAGAAATTAATACACCCTTAAACTTTCTCTCTCCTAATGACTTGCCCAACAATTCCAAAGAGATCTCCCTTCAACATCACTCATTTAGCCCTTTATATAGGGTAATACATAGTGGATGACACTAAGCTATCCTTTATTTTCGGGAATGTCCCGCGAAGTGTCGCAAGTGCACAAACATTCGTTCTCATGACACTCCTTAACCCTCGCCAAGTTTTACGTCTCCTTTATGTTTTGCTTGTCGTTATTCATTGCGTCGTTTATTTTAGCTCTCTGCGACTGCCTCGCGACATCGTTGTTTATTAACCCCGCGAGCCCTGTACGTTGCGATATTATGATCATACACTTATAAGTGTTGTTGTAGGTTTCTATTTAAAAAGAAAAAAGAAAAAAACCAAAACTTGTGAACTGAAAGGGTGGTTGATGAGCTAGACTTCCATGCAGTAGGTTCATGTTCGAATCTCCCCTGTAACATTTTTTCATTATCATATTTTTGTGTTCTTCAACAACACTTGTCAGAATTGTGATAGGCTAAGTCACTACATATATGGAACAGTTGTTATAGCTAAATGTCATCACAAGCGTTTTGCTTAAGGAGTTGTCGTTTGTTTTCTTAGCGCAACCCCTTGTTTCCTAAGGGTTAGCAGTGATGATATACGACAACTCTTCCTTTGAAACCAGTTGTAAAACATAGGACTTTCTACGATGTTTAGAAAAGTGTTGTAAATCTCTAGTTGTAGATGTATATTTTTCCTGTAGTGATGGGATATTCTATTTTTAATTGCTGCCCTTGTAGCGGAATAATATTAGAGAAATTTTCTTTTTTGATGCCCCACAATTTTTGTTGCCCGAAGCAATACTTCGGATGCTTCGGCTCAGGGCCGGCCCTGCTCTAAACAGTCATTAATGCTTATAAAAGAATCGTTATCTTCTTCTAAGAGTCATTAATGGCGGAAATACATTAGAGAAGTTAACGACTGTTAAGAGTCGTTATTGAAAAACGTCACTACATAACGATTTTTCATGCAAGTCTCAGAAAAAAAAATCGCAAAAAAGAAATTTGAAAAAAAAATCGCAAAATCAAATTAAGTAAGATTAACACTAATTAAATAAGGATAGATTAGTCATTACCTGAAATATTTGGATAGGGGTATTGAAATCAGGTTTGGGTGACCTTTTTTTGTCTTCGTGTGAGGCCCCTAATTAGTTTTCGGGGCCCAATTAAGCTCTCTAAATTAAAGACGCACAATATACTAGATCTCCATGTATCTTTCTTTCTTCTTTTCCTCTCCATTGTTTCTAAAAATTGTAGTCTGGTTTTTCTGGACATTGATAGTAAAATTTACATAAAATTGGTTAAAAAGACCAAAATCAACAATTCCTGGATGAAAAGGACATTTAGATTTTGATACCGTTTAAATGTCCAAAAATGTAAAAATAGCCAGGATGTCATCCTTACCATTTTCAAATACTTTTTCTTATTTTTAATTTACATCAGGATGCATCCAGTTTCATCCTTAATATTTTTTAAGTTTAAGTCAGGATGAATCCAGTTTCATCCTTGCTATATTTTTAGTGTCCATTTCACTCATACTAATTTTTACTCGTCAATTTGAATCATGTCTTAAAAATATTTGGACAAATGACCCATTTTCCGTAAAATTAAATTAACACGATGATTTCAGTTGAAGAGGAATAATATAATCCTTCTGTAGAGTCTCAAACAATATATCCCTTTTCAAAAGCTTTTGATTTCATGATTCTGGTTCAAAACAAGAAATAAACCTGCAGATCAAAATCTTTGATTCACAATTTCCTTTCATTAAAACTAAAACAATCAAAGATAAATTCTGAACAGTCGTAATCCTGTTTTATAAACCAATCCAGAATTTTAATCTTTAAATTAGAATCATCAACATCATTGCTAATAATACCAACGATAACATTATGAAATCCATCAACATCTCTATAAGTTCGATTCTGCTACTTGAACAGCTCTGTAACAGTTGAATGACAGCAAAGTTGACGTGGCAAACTACTTGGTAGATAGTTATTTTTCTTTTTTATCCACGTCGTCTGCCGAAAACCGCAAACAACAGAAAAACTTATTCTTATCGGAAAATCCGGACTATACAGAGTTTTCTGGGAATCTCGTGAAGATTTCATCATGGGGTTCTTCATGATCATATCATGATCGCTAATCCAGATTAAGGAATTTTTAATACTACTCCTTGAATTAAAAAAAAAAAAAAAAAAAAAAACTCCAATCACATCATGATCGCTCATCCAGATTAATTAAGGAATATGCTCATGATTAAGGTAGTCAAAAACAGTATGCGTTTGTTCTCGAGAACTTGAAACTAGATGGTTGTTTGAAACAAGATCGAGATTTATCAATTAAAAATTCACGATTAAACTAATCAATTTATGCGGGAAAAAGCTTGCGATCAAAACTTATTGTTAAGTTGGGGTGAAAACCTAATAGTCTGTATATGGAAAACTTTTGAATTTTTCTGCATATCATAAATTCATAATGCTAAATAGTGCCTCTTTATGTAACTTCATATCACTAGATGACCGCTGCCACGGTGGGAAGGCCGACCGAAGAAAAAAGGAAACACTCCTGCAATTGGACTGTAAAAGAAAATTTATGGCTAAAGTGAAAATATCATTTTTCTTGAAACAGAGAGTACATCGTTTTATTAGTTGCAAAAGAAAATTAGTTGATGCATAAAACCAAAATATGGTTACATAAAGTATTATGTATCCTTTTGTGGTAGTTTGCACAATGGATCTCCATTTTATTTTCAAAATTGTGCCTAAAATGATAAATATTTTTCCAAATTTTTTCGTAAAAACTCTAAATTTAATATTGTTGTTTATACTCATTGCGTAGATTTTTTTAAAACCTTTCAACGAGATAAAATTTGTAAAATTCCTAGGCACGGATTTTTAGATATGTTATATTAAAGTTTGGTTTGTCAATTATACCCCTAAAGAAATAGGATACATAAGGAATTATAATAAAATTTGGCTCTTATATCTAGTTGCCCATCTTTTTGGTTTATTTACGAAAATGTCTAATATCTTAGTGCCCTTCCTCTTTGGTTTATTTACAAAAATGTCTAATACCTTAGTGCCCTTCCTCTTGGGTTTATATACGAAAATATCTAAATGAAAAAAAGAAAATTTTGATTTAGAGGGGCAGTGTCGTCATTTCATCGTCGAACCAAATCCAATCTTTTGTGTCTAATTGAAAAAAATGTCACGCTTCACATTGACACAAAATCACCATATATAAAGTCTTCCCTCGCTTCGCTCGGTCGGCCTAATTAAACCAGTTGATTTCAAAACTATAATAGCTTTTCAAATTTGAAATTTTGATCGTTTTGGGCTGTATAGATGGTGGAGTTATGATTAGGGTTTAAGAATTGATACTCCAATCATCAAGTATAAACGAACCCTGAAGAGGCCAAGACGAAAAAGCAATGATTCTCTGTCGTGAACATACACGTCAGATGGCCACATCATAGTTTGCGGTCGATCAGCTGTTATAATGCTGTTCATATAGCATTTTCGCTATAAGTTGAACCCGAATTATGTAATGAATGAATCAGACCACTTCTATAATTAGGAATGGAATCTTGATTGTGTAAAATTTGTATAGCAGCTGGATATGCATTACTATCATCTAACCATCTCCGCATGATCGATCAACACTTCCTGTTGTTCTTGTTCTTCAATAGGAAGAAGAGATAGGGAGGAGAGAGGAAAGAAAAAGCTATTAATGGAAGTTGTGTAAATTTTGAGCGTCTTTATTTTTTTGTTCAACTTAATTTTAGGAACAAAAACCACCCGGCGGTATTGCTGTAAAATTTGGACTAATAAAGGGAGCCGTAATGTGCACCCCGGTTTGTAGGGGTGCACAAATATGGACTCGTCCTGTTCTTTCTAATTAATGATTATTATAGTTGTGATAAATTCAAAAATCGATTAATTTAGGAAATTAACAACAACTAACAATTGTGATAAATTAAAAAGTCAAATCCAAGTGTATCCAGGAAAATCCAAAATGAAGCTATATAACAAGTATCAAAACTTTTAAGTTACACAATACAAGTACAAATCGGAGTTAACTCAGCCTTCACTGTGTTGTAATTTCTTCCTACAATCTACACTTGATCGTCCCCAAATCTGTTTGCATGTTCTAATCTCACCTACCTTAATATCATACCTTTTAATTTTTTATTTTCCTTTTCTCTATGTTCAGGTTCTAAGTTGGTGGAGCACTTGGATGAAAGCTTAAGGAGTTGGAGTGGTTTTGCCTGACTTTTCTTTTCATCTGCAACTTTTGAGGTTCTTAGATACGTGATTTTCAAACTCCAACAATCAGATTTTATCACTCTGTCCAATAATTTAAAATCTTCTCTTAATCATCCTTTTTTCTCTCTCTCACACGCTTGATGGGTTCTTCAAAACTTGGCAGCAAATCTTTTTTTATTTCTACATTAAGGATCCGCAAATATGGCAGTAATTCCTACAAGTGTGCAACATTCAACCAGCCAAAGTTCGGCTACTCTTTTAATATTATTCTTCTATTCATCGTTTTCTCCTCCGGACTTTATATCATCGATTTCATTCTCCCCTGCAACAACCCCAAAAAGTTATTCTCATAAGAAACCAAAATCTAAAATACAACAAAGACATCATGGAAAGCGTCGCGCTCTCTAATAGATTAAAAGCTTTAAAGCTTCCAGATATCTCTCGCTTGAAGATTTGGTTCATGGGCCGCTCAATGGAAGTTTTGCTTTTTGGGAAAGGTATATTCAATCAAAACTTTCACTATTACAGAGCTAGATAGATAATTGAAAAAGTTGTGGATCAAAATTAAGGAGATCTATATTAAAAAAGAAGATGATGGTACTTTTATGATCAAGTTCTATTCTCAAGAAGAATATGAAGTTGTTCTTAAATTTCGTCCGTGGTTCATTGAAGGAGATCTCCTAGTTCTTGAGCCCTGGAACCCTTCTATACCAAGAAGTGATGTTGATCTCACAAAACAACTTCTCTGGCTAAGACTGTACAACATGCAACCAGAATTTTCCAACCCTACAATTGTTACTGGAATCGATGCTGCGATAGGTGAAGTTCGTGAATTAGATCCACCAGACTGCATTGTTCCTAAAGGCAAAGTACAAAAAGTATTGGTGCTCATTGATGTCAGAGATCCACTGAGAAGGGGTTTTTGGATGAAGAATGCAGTCAACCAAGAAGTCTAGCTTCGCATATTTTATGAGAAACAACCTTTCAATCTATGTGGTTACTGCTACACGATTGATCACAAAGAATCCGAGGGTGAAACGATAGCCAACTTTCTCCTGCAACAACAAAGAGGCTTCCTCTCTAGTAGCTCCATCATTGATCCGCCTTCGTGGAATAATCCAGATAATAGAGGAGTTAAAGTCTCGGTACCTCAGCTTCAAGCTCCGTCTAGACCAGAAAATGAGCAAGTTTTTGTACAAACTAATCTCATGGTGGCTTCTCAATTGCATGCATTAGATGCTCCTGCATTAAATGAGGTTCAAGGGTTGCATGCAGGGTCTAATATGGAAATGGCATCAACTTCTCAAATAAAGATGATTTGTACTCAAAGATAAGAACATCCGATTCAGATCGTCAACCAAATGGACAACTCACTAATTCCTGTCATCCCTGTCACCAATATTGAATGCAATAACCAAGGTATGTTGCAAGTTGTCAATAATAGAAATAGAGAGAGAGAAGATGAAACTGAGAGAAAAGGTAAAAGAGTGAAAATGGATAAGGGTCAAGCTAGCCACTACTCGTATTAGGTCTCCATCCTGAAAACCAAAATAATCTCAATGAGCCGAAATTAATCTTCAAAATTCATCCTTATATGATACTTTAAATAGAGATCCTGGGAGGTAATTTGAGTATGCTCAAATCTTATTTAGCAATGGGAGAATTCGATGTTTCAATGGATGATTTTAATTCTCGAATATAGATCCGAGACAACTTTGGAAATCGAGAGAGTTTTAAGGAACCTCTTCAAATCCTTAATTCATCACTTTGAATCCAATCAATCAAGACAATATGAAGCCGATTCGGTCGAGAATCATCAAGAAACACTCACATTATTTTGGATGACCATGTTCAATCTCCTAATTCATTCCCATCTTATCATGGTACAGTGTCAGAGCAAAACCGAGAAAAGACTCTCCAAAGCAAGAATCCAAGTGCATCTCACAAGGTATTACTACTTTCTTATACTTTATCTCAAAGATATTCATCAACTGTTTCTCAATTAGATTCTCTATCTTCTTCGTTTTTTTCCAATCTTCAATATAATTTTAATCTCTGGTCTGATTTTTGGAATATCTTTAAAATGAAACTTCTTGCATGGAATGTACAAGGATTTGTATCAAAAGATACTAGAGATTACATAGCTGATATTATCAAGGATCATAACCCTGATGTAATATTCTTGTCAGAAACAAAAATTTCAGCTGATAGAGCTAAAACCTTAACCCAAAGATTCTGTTATCCTAATTCTTGGTTTGTCAGCTCCATTGGTTTATCAGGGGGTTTAATTCTTCTTTGGAAACAAGGTTTTCCTTGTGAAATAGTTAGTAGTGCTGATAATATGATCCATGTTTTAATTCAATCTAATCCATCTAAGGAAGAATGGCTACTATCTTGCATGTATGGATCTACACATGTAGATGTGAAAAAATTACAATGGGATTTCATAAAGGAACTCAGTGATAATGTTTTTCAACCTTGGTTGGTTTTTGGTGATCTTAATATTCATCTATCTAACAAGGTCCAAAAAGCAAGTTGTTCTTCGAATGATAATTGGGTAAGACAAGTGATTGATTCAGCAGGTCTAAAGGATTTGGGCTTCATAGGACATAATTATACTTGGTCAAATATGTCAAATGGTAGGGGTTATAATAGGGGTAGAATTGATTTAGCTCTACATAATGCTTTATGGCAACTTCAATACCCTGACTCGAAGTTACATCACCTTCCATTTAGAGCTTCAGATCATTGCCCAATTCTTCTTCTTACGGAAGT
Organism: Papaver armeniacum; assembly: GCA_023531295.1. Classification (NCBI taxonomy): domain Eukaryota; kingdom Viridiplantae; phylum Streptophyta; class Magnoliopsida; order Ranunculales; family Papaveraceae; genus Papaver; species Papaver armeniacum. The sequence continues at coordinate 805,106 of JAJJWW010018709.1, read as the reverse complement.
AGAAGGTCATAAACCATTTAGAACTTGGAAATTTTATAAATCTTTGGTTAAGAGATTCCAAATGTCCGGAGCTAATAAATAATTCTTGGCATGGTTTAGCAAGTGATAGTAATCTCACCGATAAGCTAAATAGTCTTAGAAAGCTGCGGCCAAGTGGAATAGAGAAGATTTTGGGAATATAAATGAACGCATTAAACACTATAAAGATGCCCTCTCTCATCTGCAGTCTCTTCCTTACAGTGATTCCAATAGTAATAAAATCCAAACAGCTATAAACAACATATCTCACTGGGAAAAAATAGAGGCTGAATTTTGGCAGCAGAAATCGGGAGATAATTGGTTTAGAGATGCTGATAACAATACAACTTACTTTCATTCTAAAGCTAATCGAAGAAGAGCTAGAAATAATATTAGTGCTCTTCAGGGACTCCTCGGTAAATGGTTTCATCAAAGAAAAGATTTAGTGAAATTGCTCAATTGAACATTTTTCTTGATTGCTACAACTACTAGTCCTCAACTTCAAGAGTCTTCTTTCAATTCTATTAAGAAAATTATTACTCCGTAAGACAATGAAAGACTCATGTCTATGCCTACCAAGCAAGAAATCTATGATATTCTTAAAGGTATGTCTAGTTGGAGTGCACCGGCCCGAGATGGTTTCCAGGGTTTCTACTTATCTCAATGGGCCGTAGTGGGGGATGACATCACTTCTTTAGTTCAAAAATTTTTCATTACAAAGCAGATGCCGCCCAATTTAAATCATATAGTCACCTGTCTGATACCTAAAAACAATCAACATGTTTCTCCTAATGATTCAGAGCCAATTGGCCTCTGTAATTGTTCTTATAAAATTATCTCAAGATCATAGTGGTTAGAATGAAAGCTTTATTGGACAGAATTATATCTCCTTCCCAGTGGCCTATGTTCCTAAACGGCTCATAAATGATAATATTATCTTAGCTCATGAGTTAATCCACTCTATGAAAGATCGAAAAAGAAGACTCCACTAGTGGCTCTTAAACTGGATATGTCGAAGGCTTTCGATAGACTTGAATGGTCCTTTATTGACAAAATGCTTTTTCATATGGGGTTTAGTGATGACTGAGAACTATTATTAAAGAATGCATATCGACAACATCGATTTCCATTCGCTTCAATGGTAGCATCCGTGATCCATATACCCCAACAAGAGGATTAAGACAGGGGAGACCCCTTTGTCTCCCTATCTTTTCATTATGTCTATGGAGTACTTATCTAAAGCTTTAGAAGTGGCTCAACTAAATAAGCAAATCCAAGGAATAGGCATCTCACAAAAATCAACTCCAATCAATCACTTACTTTTTGCGAGATGATTGCTTGTTGTTCTTTCAAGCAACCGATGAAAGTCTTACTCACATTCTTTGAAATCTTAAAAAACTTTGGAGATATATCTCGGGCGGCTAATTAACTACTCCAAATCATCGGCCTTCATTTGTGGGATGCTTCTCAACAACAAAAATTATCCATAATAGAAAGGCTAGGGGTTAAAAAGTTATGCTCTTGAGATAAGTATCTCGGTCTCCCAATCCTATTAGGAAGATCAAAAGTAAACTCTTTTAAATCCTTGAAAGAGTCCTATAGTAACAGATTTCATGGATGGAATTCAAAGACCTTAAATCGGTGCTCGAACAACCATGGTTAAATCGGTCTTAAATTCGACTCTGCGCATTACATGAGTAACTTCAAGATGCCTAAAACTACTCTAAATCGAGTTAGATACTCTGTAAAGTAATTTTTGGTGGGGCATAAAGAAAATAAGGGAATCAACTTTGTTTTCTGGGATTCTCTTTGTGTGCCAAAAGAAGATGGGGGTCTTGCTTTAAAGTAATTTAGAACATTACAATTTGGCTTTGTTAACCAAATTAGCATGGAGATTATGTACAAAATCAAATAAGCAATGGGTTGAAAACATGAAACAAAAATATTCACCATACCGCGAGTTCTTACATCTTCAAGAAAAACATCATAACTCTTCATGGATATGGAAAGGCATTGAAGTGGGCCTTGAAATTGTAAGAAAATATCACAGATGGGATATAAGATGTGGCACTAGAACTCTGATTTGGTATGATAAATGGGTCGTAGGTCTTAATGAGCCTCCAATGCCGAAGGAAAGCTTTAAAGAACCATCAAAATTAGTGCATGTTTCAGATCTTATGCTGCAGAATCCAAGAAGATGGAATACTGTTTTAGTCAAAAATTTGTTCCCTGATAATATTGCTACATTGATCCTTCAAATGAGATTAACACAGCAAGGTCGGGACAGATTAATCTGGGAGCCTAACGAATCGGAGAATTTTCGATTAAATCGGCTTATAAAACCCTGACTAATTATACTACATCTCAAGGAGAAAAACATAGCATGTTCCCAAAAGTAGTCTGGAGAAACTTATGGAAATCGGAAGTTCCACATAAGGTCAAATTATTCCTCTGGAAAGGCTTAAGGAATATTTTTCCAACTTTAGGAAAAATTAGTCAATACAAGAGAGATATTAACTCCTCATGTCCTTTTTGCAATTCTCACGAAGAAACATTACAACACCTTCTTATTGAATGTGATTATGCACGATCCATTTGGTTAGGAATGAATGTGAATATGGATAATATCCAGAGGCAGAGAATTAGTTCGACGACTTGGATTTCTAGTTGGTTTTCTGAGATAATGTATGGAGAGGATAAGACCTTGTGGCTATATACTGTAATGTGCACAGCTTGGAAAATCTGGAAAAACAGATGCATTAAAGTTTTTGAAAACAAAAAAGTCAGTTGCTGGTTCACCTGTTATCAAGTCAAAAGCCTAGTAAATCTTTGTATGAAAAAACTTCGGAAACGAGAGATTCCACTGATCTTTGTCATTATTGATTGGTCTCCCCACGGATAATTCCTTCAAGATGAATATTGATGCTTCTTTCGATTACTCAACTAAAGAAATTGGCATTGGACTAATAATAAGAGATTCTGCAGGTACAGCCAAATGAGTCAGAGGCAGGCACTTCTATGGAGGAATTGACCCAGAGAAGGCGGAATGTTTGGCCATAAAACTTGCTATTACGTGGGCCAAAGAAATTAATCTCATGAATGTTGTATTTGAAATGAGTGTAAAAATGTAGTTAGTGCTATTAGCAATGTCAGCTCAGTAATCCACTGGATGAAACAGAGCTATGTAGATGAAATAAGACATATGCTGTCTAAATCTAAATATCTTGGTGTAAGTCATGTTAAAAGATCAGGGAACAACCTAGCTCATGTTATAGCTCATGTTATAGCTCACAAAGCTAGATCAGAGAAAACTTCCTTTGATTTTGATTGTCACATCCTTACTGATCTTGATATGCATATAAAGGATGAAAGGAAGTTAGCTCAGAAGTTATGTAATATTTTGGTTTAATATCAAGTTCGTTTGGTATCAAAAAAAAAAAAAAAGTATCATTACCGACTTAAGCATTGTACTACGGTGACATATTTGTCCATATTATTTAGGTTTTGGTTTTAAAGAAACCAGTGATAGTTCTGATTTTCACGACTAACATATATTACTCCCTCCGTTTAAAAAAGATAGTCCGGTTTGACTTTGTCAAGATATTGAGGAGACCATAGTAGTTTACATTGCTACCCTTAATTACTTGCCTAATTTATTTCAATAAAAATTCTAATAATAAAAACTACCAAAAATTGTTATGGATTGAAATATATTATAGAGATGAAAGATTGTATACTTATAACCTTTATAAGGAATTCAATTTAGAACTTGTCTTTAAAAAGAAATGAAGGATACATTTGTTTCCTTAGTTATACAGATGTCATTAATATTTAATATTTTTAGATTAGGTATACATATTTCATTAATATTTTGAATTAGGTCCCATTAAAAAAGAATCTATGAATATAAAAAACTTAAGGGTATGTAGGAGAGTTCATGGGAATATAAACAGAAGCTAAACACATTTTTGAGACATACCAAAATGGAATAGAGGTTGGTCTTTGTAAAACAAAGGGAGTAGTATAAAGTGAAAATCACAATTATCACACACACAAAAAAAAAACAACTGATTACTTCATGAGAAAGATGGATATTTAATTTATTTTTAAGTTGTTTTTTTTTTTTTTGAGAAATGCAATATTTTAGTCTAACTTAGTAATATATTGTTGTTGTTGACTAGATATTGGTCGCTTACCTTTGCTATCACTTATCTTTGGTATGGCTTCGGAATTTTCACCTTGATATGCTTGACTTGATGTAGGTTCCTTATTTGGCCTTCTCTTTTTGTTTGCCGCCGCCGCCCCATCAACTATGGGTGTGCCTTGGGAATGCTCGCCTTGTTGTTCCTTGTAACTTGATGTTGGCTCCTTCGCCGGCCTACCCCTTTTCTTTGCAACCACCGCTCCATCAACAATGGGTGTGGCTTTGGAATGCTCACTTTGTTGTTCTTTATCACTTGATGTCGGTGTTGATGGTGGTTTTTAGTTCAAGGCTATAATTGTAAAACCAGTATTTAATGCGATGTCACCCTGCAAGGAGTAAAGCCATTTGAAGAGTAACGAGTGAAAAAAAAACCTCCTCGCTCATTGAGCAATTCAATATATATATATAATATTATTATATTATATTATAATTATATTAGTGTTTTCCCATATGAACGGCCATCCACAGCTTAGACATATAAAGTGCGGTCTATATCGATCCACAAAATATATGTTTTTAATCATTTCCACAATTGGGACACATAAAGAAGTGTCCAGATCGAGTTAGCTTTATTTTCACACTCTAGCACCACGTGTCCAAACCTAGAATGAAAACCCCGCAAGGCCGAGACGCATTTCTGAAACAAAACCTCCCCTTTTTTCTAGAGCCATTAACTCAGCTGCAATGAATGTTTTGATAACTGAAAATAATGAAACGGCTTTCTCTATTGATTTTAGGTTACACTCACATTTCTATCATTCCAAACCACTTTCCGTGTTCTTCATTTGGGTGACCCTTATAAACTAAAGGTATGATCCTGTTCTCATATATATTTTGATCTCACAATCTTGATATATTACGATTTTTTTCTTCTGTTTTAGCTTTAGTTTTTGTTTTAATTTTAAATCTTTTGATGCAATTCCTGATCAAGAATTTTTCGTTAATATATTTTTTTTTCATTATGAGAAATAGATTATACTACGTATTAACTCAATGCAATGAATGTTTTGATAGGAGATAGATTCCGATGTAGAAGTGGATTCAATCAAAATGATTCGTCAATTTAGGTTTGAATTGTTTGACTAACTTCTGTAATTCAAAAGTCTTTTGGCTTTGATTCACTTCTCTCTCAAAAAGGCGCTTCCTTTTTTTCGTTTCGATTTGGCAGGTATGATTAGGTTTTGTATATTTCAATTTTTTACCTTGATTGTTTTTGATGGAATCCCTGAATGAGAAATGTTACTGCTGGTAATTCCTTTGTTTTTGTTAATGGAGAGCCTTATGATATGTTGTTCATTAGTTGATATGATGTAGTTAGTTTACTGAGATAGAAGTTTATAGACTCGAATTGACCAATTACTTAATAAATTGAAAAGTGTCATTTGGTTAATAGTATGTTTGAGTTTGTTCTTTCACATCTTTTGACGAGCGAAGTTGTTTGGGTTTTTTGGTTTCGCTAACTAAAATTATCTCCAATGAAATTCGAACCAGGATGGCAAAGAGATTGTGGTCACTGCTCCAACGATTCTGATCTTGAGTTAATTGTGTTTTCAGTCCAAGTGTGCCTTGCTTTGTTGGTATTGTGTTCTCATAATGAGACAATTTTAGTGAATATATTGCACAATTACAGGGAAACTAACAAAGCTGTTGATGCTTTGGCTAGTTTAAAACCATCTGGAGCTTTTATAATAATTGATCCCAGTAATTTTGATGAGCAGCTTAAAAGGATCATTGAAGAAGATGTCTCTAGGAAGCTGTATAAAAGAACTTAGTCAGTTTTGGTCTCTTTGACCTCCATTTTTGGCATCTTTTAGTTTTTTTCTTGTTGTTTTTTAGCCCTCCTTGTTTCCCTGTTTTTCCCTTTCCAGTTTTCCCTTTGTAAGGTTGGGGTCTCCTTAACCCCCTTTCCTTTCATCAAAAAAGAAAAAATGAGACAATTTTAGTTTCTTCATAACAAAGGTTACTGTAATTACCTTGATGACAAGTGATATGTAAGAAAATTTTAAGCTCTTCCTACAGTCGATAGCGCGCAATGAGTTTTGTGATTATTTTTTGTGAAAAATATAGTGTACTTCATTCACCAGGATTTTCCATAGTTTCCTTTTGCAGATTTCTTACAACATGCCTTACATTTGTTATGGTTACATGCATAATTTTCCCTAGGTTCAGTGACCCATTTTCATTTTGTTGATTAACAAAAAACTTCGAAGGTACATGTATATTATGGATTCTCTGAAACTTGGCTCATATATGCAAAACAGTTCATTATGGCTTATCTGAAACTTTGCTCATACATGCAAAACAGTTCAATTATCGACTACGATTAGGCCATTCTACTAATTTATATAAATTACAATCAGAGTCTAAACTCCAGAGTAAGTTTTGAACTGAAGAGTCCTATTGCCCACATCCAAAAGCATGTTTAGGATTTAGACGTCTAAACTGAAAGTTTGAGCTTATGTTGCAGTACTGCTACAAATTAAGAGTAGGCCTGCTGTTTAGGATTTAGACATCTAAACTTAAAGTTTGAGCTTATGTTGCAGTACTGCTACAAATTAAGAGTAGGCCTGGTGTTTAGGATTTAAACGTCTAAACTTAAAGTTTGAGGTTATGTTGTAGTAGTGCTACAAATTAAGAGTAGGCCTGGTAGACTTATGTATAAGCCTAGGTTGAAGATCACCCTTACACGGAGAAATATGCAATAATGCTGCATATGGTTGGCAGGTTGGGGATGCCGTCAACGTCACCGTTCTAGGTACATAGCCACATGAAATGCGAGGTAATATTCAATGTATATATACGTAGCAGGTGTCGAGTTTATACTTTATCGCCCTTCAATTCACATATGCTGAGTACTTATTTCTGGCTCTGTTGATCATCACTGATATTCTAGCGAAATTATTGCAGGTGGGATAGCTAATGGCATTTATGGCCAAAAACAATAGTCGTGAAGTAGTGATGATCATCACTGATCTTCTAGCGAAATTACTATCAGATAGAGTGGATACTGCAAATAAGGTAGCGATCAACTTCCTCAAGTTTGTAGCAGTTTTGTTTTAGTTAACAACCTTGGTTGGTTTCAAGAAAGTAAATTACACCAATAACAAATCGATCTTGGTTCCATGAGGAACCAAATGTGAAATATTCTTAGCTTTAGATCTAACTTACGTTATTTGCAGGAAAGCTAATGAATCTAGGCCAATCAAGCATTAGGCTGGGGTGGCTAGCGAGAAAGCATATGCCGATGTTTCGTTCGGATGACATCTCTAGACATAAGATAACAAATGTAGACCTTGGGTAATTCAACTGAAAAAATAGGATAATATGCGATTTGATCATTGTTTACATAATTCTATATTGCCTTTCAAATAAGTGGTTAACAAAATTAGCATGGGTTTGAAAGAACAACTAGCTAGCATAGAATTATATTATAACAACATCGCAATGTGCGCGCTGGATAGCCAGTGAATTAAATACATCTCATTTTGATGCGGTTAGCATCATTGCAAATTAGTGAAGTTACGGGAAACCACAATGTTTTTCTTCTGGATATAATTGTAAATATGCCCTGAATAATCATCGTATATGGTCCAACAGAGTCATTGTGAAATATTTATACCACAGCACAATGAAGTTAATGGAGTTCGATAAGGATCCCAGAATCATGGCCGAAGCACCTACATGCGTTAAATGGTTAACATGAGGAGAGGAAGTTTGCAGCTGACTTTGGGAGGTGTTTATTGTTATCCACATGTGAAAAAATCTACATTTGCAATAAGTTTTAATAAATAAAAAACATCAATCATTTTTTTGGTTCTAAAGGGAAAATATTGTTCTGCAGATCGTAAAGTAGAAGAAAGGGAAGCATTTTTATGTTACTTTCAAGTGCAATGGGCGACATGCTAATTTAAACCTTAATTACTATTGATGATTCTCACCAACTTACAGGAACTACCTTTATCCATGTATCTTTGACAATTTTGTTGTCTATGCAACATTTTTTATATTTATATTTATAAGAAGAAGCCAGAGATATGAGGACAAATTAAGAACATATAAGATTATTGTTTTTCAAGTACAACAAAAAAAAAAGGGATCTAACAAGCCATCATCTAGACACATTAGGGATCTAACAAGCCATCATCAGACATAAAGCAAATAACTGGAACCAAAAGCTGAATAATCATGGTTTGCAAGTGTAGCCGAAGTAGGGACTTATCGAACAGTAATGTAGAGTTATACATCCGTGATGGCATGGACAATAGTAATTGCACTTGAGGGATGAAAAAAAAAAAAAAATTATCACAACAGAGCCAATTCACTCAAAGCTTTAGATTTTTTCTTTTTTATTGTCACGTAACCAGTGAACTAAAATCACAATTTAAAATTTGAGACAGTAATACGACATGATGATGTGTTTGTTAAAAGGTTTAATCAAGGAACTCAAATTCAATTGAACGGCATTCTAAGGCCAATTGAACTCAAACTAGTATAAGTAGTTGGTCTGGATATAGTTTCTACAACATCTTTTTTCTTTATAATAATTTTGAATTTCTGATACATCCCTAGACTATGAAAGAATGCTAAACAGTTAACAAATTTCAACAAAATTACTTTTCAGCTGTCGACAAAAGAGACGTGACACTTCATTCATTAAGTAAATTTTGGTAAAATTGGGAGAATTTTAAATGTTGTTTTCTCGTAGCTAAGCAAGAAATTATTCAATGCGATAATAAAGTGGGATATTGAAGAGCTTTATAATTTGGGTACTTAATTGATATACATGTGAAGCAAAGTGAGAGAGTGAAGGGTGCTTTGAAAATTTTAATATTATACATAAAATTATTTTGATCATAAATCTATAATATAAATTAGAAGGGGTTTTTGAGCCTTGGACGGTCGAATAATATTTTAAGAGACAAACGTTGCATCCGACCATCCGAGTCTCATCCTAGCCAAAGATATCCGAAGGTTATGGTATTTGTAACCTCTTTCATTATGAACCTAAAATTTATTGACCTTTAATTGATTGATCACCCCATAACTCAAAATACTAGATCAACGCTGCCACGGTTGGGAGGGCCGACCGAAGAAAAACGAAACTCTGTTACGCGTAATGGTTTTATAAGGCTAAAATTGATATAAATTTCCCCTTTTTTAATGCACCTTTTGTGTCAGATTGCATCAATTTATCCCATGTGCTATGTATTTTTTGTGGTGGTTTGCATTAATTTCCCCATGTATTATGAATTTTTTGTGGTGCTTTGCATAATAGCTATGCATTAAATTTTGAAAGTCACCATCGGATTTTTCGTAAAAACACTAAATTTTATATTGTTGCTTGTACTCGTTGTGTAGGTTTTTTAAAATCCTTTCCAATGAAATAAAAATAGTAAAATTCCAAGGCACGGATTTTTAAATATGTTATATTAAAGTTTGGTTGCCAATTATACCCCTGAAAAAATAGGATGTACAAGAGCAACTGCAGTGGTGCGAGTATAACCAAAGACCAAAGAGAGAAAAAAAGACCAAAATTTGGGTTTAGTCCGTGTTGTGACACTACAGTAGAAAGACTAAATTTGGTGGAGCGTGCATTATAAGTTCGCCCGATGGTGGAGCGTGCATTATAAGTTCGTCCGATGGTGGAGCGTACATTATAAGTTCGCCCGATGGTGGAGCGCCCGATGGTGGAGCATGCATTTGAAAATAATAATAATAATAATAATAATAATAATAATAATAATAATAATGCAAAAAGGTGTCTTGCCAGCCACGACCATTCAAAAAGGTGTTGGGGCACAGATTGTCGCCAGGCTCCCAGCACGTTCTCTGTAATAATAATAACAATAATACCAATAATAAAAGCCTTGCTGGCTCTCTTTAATAATAATAATAATAATAATAATAATGGGGCGGAGGTATAAAGCCCGCCCCACTAAAGAGAAAGCAAAACAATGAACGGGGCGGTGGTATAAACACCCGCCCCACTAAAGAGAAATTAAAAAAGGGGAGAGAGGAGGTATAGTCAACGCCTGGTGTGGGGCGTTAACTTTATGTACGCCTGTTGTGGGGCGTTAACTATACGTTCGCCTGGTGTGGGGCGTTAATTATACATTCGCTCGACTATATATTTGGGTTTGATCTTGGTCCCAAACCAAATATAGTCTGGGATTTAGTCGATAGTCGGGGTTCAGTCGATAGTACGTCCCACTATGTCTTGTTCTTTTACCAAATATTTGAGTTTAGTCGCCCGTTGTGGTTGCTCTAAGGAGATATAATAATTAGACTAAAAGGAGGGACATTTTAGGTTTTTCATGTCCCAAAGACTACCACCAAATTGATTTCCAATCTTTTTATCAAATTGAACATTTTTGTTAGGTTTCAACTAGTTTGAAACCCGTGCTACGCATCAGGACTGTTGTAATTTTTTACATCATTGGTTAATATCAATTGAGGCGGGGCTTCGCCCCGCACCCGTCCTAATAAGACGTTCTAATACAATGAAAACTTAATTAATTAATACTCGATAATTTAATAAACTCTCTTAAATAATATTTTTAGCCGGTCTCAAGTTGGAGGACAACGTGCCAAATTAATACTTCGCTAAAATTATAAAATAATATATTTTTGATTATCTATGTAGGCCCCATATGAAATATAAATTACTATATATTCAATACATTAATGATTTATGAAGATTTTTTGAGAAATTATTTATGAAGAAATATTTAATGTGATTACCATTTTAACGATCTCGTTTCGTGAAGGGGGATCTATTGTAGAACTTTCATCACTTTCTTTCCCATTTTTATCAGTTGCCACAACACTCTTAATTATATCTTCATCAGTCAGTAGTTGCATAACTTCAATTTCTTTCGGATATTCAGGGCATCTTGACATTCACTGAACTGACCCAGCTTTTTGATCAAACTTGTTTTATTTTTTGATTGAAGTTTACAACGAAGCAAAGCGAGAGATTGAAGGGTGCTTTGAAGAATTTCATATTTGAAAATAATTCTCTGATAATAAATTTCTCTATAAGTTAATATTTTATCAATTTATCGGTTAACTAATATCTCGCTTAATTAATAAATTTTTATGGTCCCAACAACATTAATTTATAGAGTTTCTACTATAGAATTACCCCAAGATACGAAGACTACCATAAAAATTGATAGTTGTGGAAGAAAACCCTAAACTGAAAGAACATAGAGTTGGTATCCTGAATGATCAGTGCACAAACGACAATCTTATTAGTATCCTAAAAGCAAACGGATATAGCTGAAATCAATAAGCATAACACTAAAACTCAATCATATGGATGAAAAAAACAAAAAAAAACAAAATGAGTCTTACCCGTACCTTCTGCATCGGAATTTGAAAATCGGTGATTGAACAAATCTTCAACAGACCATGTGGGCTTGGTGTAACAACAATTCAATGAAAATTTACCTTAAGTTCATCTCCTTGGACATAAGTATTGCTGGAAATAAGAAATAATAACAACAAAAGTCAATAAAAAGAAAACCTAACTATTAATCAAGTCGAAATCATATACAAAAATCTTACACTTTCCATTATCAAATTAATTGCATAAAATAAAGAGAAAGAGGAAGAAAGGTGATTAGGGTTGGGTAAAAATAAAATCAACAACATCATAGCTTCTGATCAACTGTACTGAAACAATAAAAAGGTGAAAGAAACAAAGATGGAAGATTAGCTTGTTGATTAACCGTGATTTTGCCTGCTTTGTTCATAAAATTTTTCAGAAACGAATAAGAGAACTACCTGAGATAAATCAAAAAAGAAGAATGTGAAATCAGTGAATTTTCTTTTTAAATCAAAATTGACAGAGGTGGCGTACGTATAAGAAGAACCTCTAATAATCCAGAACTTCTGAAGTTAACGAATACTTGCAATATAGACAATTACTTGCTTTTAATAAATTTGAATAGCTTAGAAAGACTTGCATGTGGCTAAAATGTGAATGGAATTTTAAATTACTTAATAAAGGTTTTTTTTTTTTTTGTTGTTAAAAATGCTTAAACCCTTATAGAATATCAATTCTAGATTTGTTTACTATGAACACCTTGAAAATAAAAAAATAATGGAACAAACCAAATATTTGTACATTTCCATGACCAAAACTTTTGAATCAAAAATAAAATAAAGTTTGATTTTTAGGGTAATGAAGAAGAATCTTTTTTAGCATTAATCACAAATTGTCAATAAAAGTGTCAAATTACGAAGTGTACCAAAATCAATATCAGAAAAAACAATTTTCCATAAAAGACAAAACAGGCTTTTCCTTAGGCTTGGTACGTCCCCAACTTGGTACCCAATCAGTAGTCTTGCATTAATCGGGATGTTCCTCATCCATCAAATAACTATATTGTATGAATCATATTGGGGTTCTAAGAATTAGGTTTTGAGGGCTCCAACGGATTCAAATATCCTAAATGTGGATAAGGGGACATAATCCACATAAAATTTCAAAAAGAACTCTTTGATTAGTTTTATTACCTCTAATAACCAATTTCCCCGTAGCATTAACCCTATTAAAAACCAAAAACTAAAAACTAAAAACTAAAAACTAAAATAAACATACACTAATCAGTCTTCTCTTCTTCCTCTCATCTTCTTCTCCGTCGTCTCATTTTTCTCATTTTATTTTTCTTCAACAATTATTAATCATCGATTCTCAGCCAGTAATGACTTCAATTAGGTAAGAATCTAAAAATCATTTTTTTTTAAATATGCTAGATTTGATTAAATTAGCGTCTTAAAAATTAGTTTCCGAATTGCCTCACGGTTAAAAAATGTTGAATTCCCACTCCATATGATTTCAACATTGTATTTATGGTTGCAAAACCTCACCGTAAGTTCAATTTAAAAAAAAATGTTCAACCAACCATAAGATAAAAACAAAAAGTCCACTACTCTCAGCTAGTAATAGAGGTAGGAATCTCCTGTCCTGGGTTGAGCTAAAAAAGTTCTAACATTCAAAATTTTATTTCGCCCATAAGACATCAAATATTACAAAAAAATATTTTTACCATAGTTTAAAAATCTGGCAGATATGCCGAAATTTCGGAAAAATAAACTCTGTTAAATATAAAGATGGGTGCAAATAATAATTATATATTGATGTTCATGTGCACCGTTCTTATAAACACTATCAGGCATCTTAATAATGAAAGTGATTATCGTGCAAGAAATGGAATTGTGCTCGAAATTGGTGGATGATAAAATACTTAAGCTATATGGATGATATTCCCTTCATCTACAGATGTACAGTTTTATTCAGTTAGCAAAGGGATATGAATGCTTCTTATATTAATTGTAGAATTCTTAAAGTGTCCATGGATTCTTAAATTCATTGTCGTTTGGGTTTTACGGGAAAATGACGCAAATCATGTAGGATGATGTCCATAATTATTAAAACTCTCTTACGTCTCTGCAACATGCTTCCAAGTTAAGATAAAAGGATTCTACAGGGGTAGTAATCATCTTTACTAACTTCAATCTCGGATAAGTTTATTTATTGCCTTGTCATGGAAATTAAACCATGCATGGTACCTTGACTTGAAAATTAACATAGCTATAATAAAAAATTGATAAATTAGGAACAACAATAAAATGAATCCATAATTAGAGTCAAAAAAAGAAGAAAAACAACAACAAATAAATCCACAATAGAAGATCAACTTGGATAGCTTTAATCGCAATTAACATTTCTACGCTGAAACTGAAATCCAGGCTACTTGTATTTCACTATTCTTGATTAGTAATTTTTTCTTAAACTTTCTGTTATTATGATTTTTCTCAAAGCAAAAATGGCTTAAGAGAAAAGATGGACATCGAGACGCTTGACATCGTATAAAATTCAATCCTTGGAAAGACATTTTGTAATACGCCGCACATATTCCAGGCGATATAAAAGGAATCACTTTGAAATTAAATTCCTACAACCAATAGATCATCAAAAGGTAACTGCCACTTACCCCAGTCAGGCTTTAAATTAGCAGGCACTAAAAATGCATGTTTGCTAACATTGGCATAAGTAGTTACACTGCGCTATCTATCAATCCATGCATAATCCATATTTTGGGTTGTCATAATCCAAATCCTATGAGTGGATTTGCACTAATCCATCCATGTACACTGGTAGCATTGTTCTCAACTAAATACAAGTACTTATCGTACATGTACCAAAGAATCAAACATGAGTTTCGAGCCAGTGTCCTGTCAGTCGGCTTTTATCTACAAAAAGTTAGCATGAGGGGCTCTCCCATTAAACAATGGCTACTGAGGCAATATCTCAATAAATGCTACATTAATTGGGTTGTAAATAAACACAAACACTGCGTCTTCTCATCCTCCCCCACTTTTAAACAAAAAACTTACCAATTAGTAGATGTCATGTTCTCAACTTACCAATTAGTAGCAGTTTATCTCCATTAATTGGTATATTGTAGCTGTCATGTTCTCAAGAGTACCACAACGATAAAATAAAAATAAAAAATAGCTACATATAAAAAACAACTACCACAATAAATCACATGATTACTCATCTTTCCCATCTTTCGTTTTTTTCCTGATAATTGTTTGATATTTAGTGAATATTTATCAATTTTGGTTGTTATTGCAGTCTGATCCGAATGTGGATGAGGGATAGTCAAAAACTATGAAATATGAAACAGGATTTATCGGGGGATAAATGTATATATAATTTGTTTACCCGTGATATAATACGGACAGACTGCTGCAAAGGTCTATCCTTCCGTGCCACAAAATCATAACTATGTAACAAAACTGAATCAACATCTACAAAAAATGGAGCAAAAACCGTTGCTACAAATGATAAGACTACCTAGTGCCCATCTAATGAAATATGAGAAATCATTGAAAGCGAACCTCGTAGTTTGGGTAGAGCATATATTTAAGTGCTTCTGAGTTCTAACTATCTCGGTTCACCTCCAAGTACAACAGTCCCTAAATACAACAAAACATTTAGAAACACCATTGATGCTACCTTTTAGCACACCAATGAAATAAATATCTTACCTGGCGAACAAATATTTTACCAATTTTGGATCCCAGGGTTCAATGATTCACCGGGTATTAGAAATCAAGAAATAATTCAATACTGGAAACTCAAATGCACCAATAATCATATTGGGACGCCAGAATTTCCGCAATGGCATAGTTTCATGGCTCCCATTATCAAAATCAACTTCAACCTATATACCAGCGCAAAGCTGGACCCATCAATGAACATTAGTCCGCACTTGAATGCAGATAATTATGCACACCATTCACAAAGCCAAGAGACACCTTTAAGAGTCATCTTTAATAAGACTAAATGTCCACCATTCATCTGATGCCATAATTTTTAGGATCCTCCATGCATGGCTAGCTACCACATCAAAAAAATAAAAAAAGAGCATGGCTATATTTACCCTTACTTCAAGCTAAAGAGCACCATAACAACAAACTAAACAAAATAATAATAACATGAGAGACGACGTTTCCTGTGATTTTGACTGTTGTGTTCATCAAGAACCACACCTGATAAAAATCAAATAAGAATAACTGAAGCGAACAGAGTTAAGATATGATAGAATCACTAAATAAAAGAGAGAAGAGATCACCATTAGAAACGCAAAAAAAAAAAAAAAAAAAAAAAAAAAAAAAAAAAGAAAGACTGAAATAAGTATAAAAACAATATTAGAACGTAATTTATAAAGAGATTATGATGTAAATAAAAAAGAAAAGAAAGAGATAGAGACAATGATTATGACGTAAATCTGATCAATCTGAAAAAAGAAGTTGAAGAAAGGAAGACTACCTGGTGTGTTACTGTAATCAAATCTCGTGCCTCATAAACTCATAATCATCAAGAAAACTCCAAAGAAAACCATCAGAGGTGTTACGAAGTTTATTTTTCCTGTATGGTAAAGAAAATAGAGCATCTATAATTTAAGACAATCTTTCGCATTGTTATCTTGCTGCACCCTGAGAACGGAAAAAAAAAAAAATAATATAACCAAAAACATATTAGGAAAATTTAGTTCAAGATTTTTTTCAAACTATCTATATTATAAGGGACAATGGTGTTTTCCCATATGGACGGTTATCTACATTTGGGACACATAAAGGACGGTCTAGATTTAAGTTTTTCAATCTACATTTTTAGTATATAAAGAAGGGTTGAGATTGAGCCACGGATTTAAGATTTGATCTAGATTGTGCCACATATTTAATAAGTTTTTTCATTTCCTCTACACCCTCCCAATGTCATTTATTTGGGAGTTACTTTTCCCATTTAATGTGAAATGGTTTCTTTTATTCTAAATTAAATGTATTTTAACTTAATCTCTTTCATAATCAAAATCTACATTTTTATAAATATTTTGTGATCTGGATTTATGTTGTATTGTTATTTCCCTTAGAATTTTTTAAATATTTTTCAATTTGTATTACTACTACGCTAGAGAGTTTCAACCTCTTACTTGGACTAAGTCATATACATGTTGGTATCAAAGGGATTGGGGATTCCTGATTATATATATTTTTTCTTTATATTATGTATGTATGAACCTTGAAATTACATCTCTTAAAAAAGAGTATTTGTTTACAAAAAGAGCATTTGTTTTTCTTAAATTTGAGATAACAAAAAGTGGTTATATATATGCGTTGACAAAAAAAAAAAAAAAAAAAAGGTTGACTCACCTTTAATCTTTCATTTTCTGATTTCAGGAGATTGTTTTTAGGCAAAAAGGGGGTTTGGGAGCAATACAATAAGGAACAATATCTTTTTGTGGAATGTGTCACTGTAATTTTACGTCGAGACTCCATAAATTGTCATTCCATGCATTTTAGCATTGGCTTGGATGAAGGAGTTTTGGTATACCATAAAGGTACAAGTATATTTGTTTCCAGGGGATGTGATTCGTATGCACATCTTTGATTTCCGTGAAAAAATTGTCAATTTTTCTAAATGGTTTAAGAGAGCTTAGTGCATAGGAACCCATCTTTGATTGTCGTGGACAAATTATCAATTTCTCTAAATGGTTCAAGAGAGCTTAATACATCTATACCGACTAATACTTGAACCTTCACCTATATTTTACTTTGTAAATATATCTTCTAATATTTGATCCCTTTCCGTTCATTTAAGATACCAACTAACCAAACTATATATAACTAGCTTACACTTTATAAAAGTCAATTTAAAATTTAATTGCATGTCCATTTTTTGCTACAAGAATATAAAATTATGGCAATTTTAGGTATCCTATGTACTCTTAGGTCAAGGTAAAATATAGGTGAAGGTTCAAGTATTAGCTCAAGATAGATGTATTAAGCTCTCTTGAACCATTTAGAGAAATTGATAATTTGTCCACGACAATCAAAGATGGGTTCCTATGCACTAAGCTCTCTTAAACCATTTAGAAAAATTGACAATTTTTTCACGGAAATCAAAGATGTGCATACGAATCACATCCCCTGGAAACAAATATACTTGTACCTTTATGGTATACCAAAACTCCTTCATCCAAGCCAATGCTAAAATGCATGGAATGACAATTTATGGAGTCTCGACGTAAAATTACAGTGACACATTCCACAAAAAGATATTGTTCCTTATTGTATTGCTCCCAAACCCCCTTTTTGCCTAAAAACAATCTCCTGAAATCAGAAAATGAAAGATTAAAGGTGAGTCAACCTTTTTTTTTTTTTTTGTCAACTGCATATATATAACCACTTTTTGTTATCTCAAATTTAAGAAAAACAAATGCTCTTTTTGTAAACAAATACTCTTTTTTAAGAGATGTAATTTCAAGGTTCATACATACATAATATAAAGAAAAAAAATATATATAATCAGGAATCCCCAATCCCTTTGATACCAACATGTATATGACTTAGTCCAAGTAAGAGGTTGAAACTCTCTAGCAGAAGTAGCAATACAGTTGAAAAAATATTTAAAAAATTCTAAGGGAAATAACAATACAACATAAATCCAGATCACAAAATATTTATAAAAATGTAGATTTTGATTATGAAAGAGATTAAGTTAAAATACATTTAATTTAGAATAAAAGAAACCATTTCACATTAAATGGGAAAAGTAACTCCCAAATAAATGACATTGGGAGGGTGTAGAGGAAATGAAAAAACTTAGACTAGGTCTCTAATTTACTTTTAGATCTCAAACACATATATCATTGAAGATATATATTGTAAATATGAGAAACTCTCCCATGTATCGTGTATTTATTCATGTATCATTGAAGATAGATTTTTTTTTAACGATTTTTGTTGAATTTTACGGGCACAATTTACCTAGATATTGTAAATAATCATTCTTAGTCGGGGATTGGTCATTTTTGTTGATTTGTCATTTGATTTAGGATCTTAAGTGTGGACTTAAAGTGGATTGTTTGTACCATAATATTAGGGTACTAATCCGGGCTAACCACATCACTATTAGCGGAAAATATTTGTCGGCCCGAGCCTAGCAGCCAGTATATATCGGTCTAGTTTGTTGACCCATGCCCAACAGCCTATTTCCACCGGCCTATTCCTAAAACCCTAGAAGAAAGTTCTAGCATATTCCAGCTTACGACTATATAATTACATGGGTCTAAACCCTAAGAGGGGATGCTAGGTTTTGATACCCAGAGAAAACTATTGGAATTTTTATTAATAAAATACCGCTCCTCAAAGGGACTCATCCGTGGATGTAGGCACAATTTTTTCGAACCACGTTAAATTTGTGTTCATTTTATTGTTCTTTAATTCGTTTCCAAACCCTAACTACACATCAATTCATTGTGTTTATTTCCTAGAAGTAATTTTGGGTACAAACATGAATATTTCTGATTTACCTGAAGCCATTGTCCTTTAAGAATTTTATAATTACTTACTACCATGTCTCAAATAAGGTTCATTTAATTTTAAGCATAATATTATACGGTACATGCATATCTTAAAGTTTTTTTTTTTTTTTTGGGTGTGGGGGGCGGAAATGTCAGACAAAACTTCATTTTCGAGAAACAACCATTTTGGTTTTTGGTATACTGTTTATGGTGTGGATCGTTAGAATCCTTCACATTAGATTTGTAGAGCATAATTGTGTGGGACTCTGACAATAAGCAAAAGTTTTGCTGACACGAAATCTGAAGGTAAGTTATTTTTAAGATCCTACTTTCCCACCCTAGCTCCTGAAACTCCAAGAGGATGTGGTTAGTTTTGAATTATATTCGATGAAACAACTGCATTAAAACATGAAGAACCATTGATTGACCAGCTTATGCCTACTGATACCCGTATGAGGATTTGATTGGCACATCCTTGGTGTAGATTTAAATGATAGCCGTATGAGGATTTGATTGGCACATCGATCATGTAGGATTTTAAAATCGAATGATCACAGAGCACCCTCTCATACGTTACTTCACAACCTTTGCTTGGAATATGAAGGTATCAATCATATTTTCATGCATCACTTATAAGATTTATGATTAAAGAAAGTTTATTGAAAATTACATACACCAAGAACATAAAAATGACCAAAAAATACCCTGAAAATACATTACCTCCCTCTTAGGTTGATCGCCGACGAAATAGGAATTTAAAAAGGCTACCATAATTGGAACACGTTTTAGGTTTAACAGCCGTTCAGTACCAATAGAATCTAGCATATTGCACTAATTTTCTTTGCAGGATACACTGATAAACCCAAATGGAAAGACTAATAGAACTATTCAAGCAATGATAAAGGGAGCCTAAAATCGTATGATGGGAAAACATGAGCAAATATGGGTTTTCTTTACTGGGAGACACAAATGTAATGAGTTTTCTAGGTTAACGTATACCAATTGGCACTTCCGACCAAATCAATAACAATATTGTTGGAGATTCACTTTAATTATAAGTAGGAATACTAAAAAAATTACAAAGAAATCGAATTAATTCAACCGCATTCACGGTAAGTGATAATTTGACAAAGATATCAATAGGACTATCACATTCTACAACTTCGAAACGAGAAAAGCAATGATGGAAAAAGGTTTCATTGCTTGATAGATCGACCATCAGGTCCATCACACTAACAACTAATGATATAAAGTAATATACATGATACAAATTCATAGTATTGCGAAATCGTCACAATAAAGATGTCTTATTCCACATTGAACTCCTAAGGAGTATGATCTACGATAATATAACTAATCAAACAAGTGAAGCAAACATTCCAAAGAACCAAAGCCCGTGCCGTTACTTACCTGTCATATCCTAGTATATACACATTACTCCTTAACTAAAAAATATATTTCATTCCTTATATTCGGGTTAGCATATCGCCAAAAATTAAAGGATCAAATTAAACGGTCAAGATTTAAAAAAAAAAAAAACAACTTGGTATAAAAACCAATATATGGAAATTAATAGGATTGTTCGAAAGATTTTTAGATAATGATTGGTATAAAAATATGGAAATTGGTAAAATAATTTTTACGTTTATTTTTGTTATCTTTTTAGTTTAACGATTTTTGGTATAAAAATTAAACATGGAAATATTTTTAGTATAAAAATCCTTCTTTTATGGAAATTACTAAGATCGAATATTCTGAAATCTTTCTTTCCCTATTAATAAGATTTTCCTTTTTTTCAATTTTTTTACTCATATTTATCGGTTTATTGCTATGGAATTTATCTGCCTCGTATGGTAATAAAATAAAGAGAACCCTAATTACATGGAAATTAATAAGATTTTTTTTGAATATTTTGTATTAAAATATTATTTTGTATCGAAAATATAGGAAAATCTTGTATCGTTCGATTTTGAGCATTAGATTAAATCAATTCAATTAGTAATTAATGGCCATGAAATGCAGGGGGTATAAGTTGTTTTTCAGCCAATCAGGAGCGAGGGTTTCGTTGACCGGTCAGTGGGAGGGGAGGTTACCGCAACTCATCATTGGTTAATATCAATTGAGAGTGGGGGTATAACTAGTTTGAAACCCGTGCTACGCACCGGGACTGCTGGAATTTCTTACACACCATCGGTCATGTTCACTGAGGCGGGGCTTCGCCCCGCACCCGTCCCAATTAGAGTTCTTATAACCTATTATAGAATTACTATCCAACAGATTGACAATTAACAATTAAAACTTTCAAATAATCAAATATATAATCCTATTATAATCTAAACATCTCACATAGTTTTGGAAACTAATTTCAATCAATCTAACAATACAGTAATCAATTCTACAAATAAAATAAAATAAATAGATTTAAGTAATCTCTAGAATAAAATAGTATAAATTATATATGCTAAAACATAAAAAAAAAATTCTTAGTATTTGTGTACGCATCCGGTACGATGAGAATTGATCCCCAATTAATGAGGCGGGGCTTCACTCCGTACCCGTCCAAGAAAGGGACTCCGTTAACAATCGTAGTGTATAATGAAAACACCAATTATCATTTAGTAGTTTAACAGTTGGAACCCAACTATATAGTGTATAATGAAAACACCAATTATTATTTAGTAGACTAACAGTTGGAACCAAATTATTCACCAATTACGCACTGTTTAGAGTGTTGGAGATTAAGAAATCCTTTTAAAAAATTATACCAACTTTTGAAATCATCATGTAGTTAATTACATTCTGAATATAATATTAGTACTATTGGTTAAATTAAGTACTTCATTACATTCTCAATATTAGTACATACTTGTTATACAGTTGTATCGATCTCTAATATTGGAGACACTAAAAAGAATGATGTTCATATAAAATAGGTTGCCAAGTTTAAAAAGTTCACAATATATGAAGTGTTTCCCGTCAAAGAACATATAATCAAGAAGATGCATTGATACATGTTTCTTCGAAAATCTTATATTTGCGTTAAGAATCATTGAACCAACTCAACTGATCTTTCAGGCTCCAACTTCTTATGATTAAATGAAAATCAATCTCATTATACAGGTATCGATATCTGAAACCCAATTTGTGGAATAAATGATTTTGTTAATCAATTATACTTAATCAATCTCATTATACATGCAAAAAAAAGTACTGGAAATCAATCTCCTTAACTTGCTATATTAATTTGTATTTGTTCGTGCCAAAATTTCCGCAATGGCATAGTTTCATGGCTCCCATTATCAAAATCAACTTCAACCTATATACCAGCGCAAAGCTGGACCCATCAATGAACATTAGTCCGCACTTGAATGCAGATAATTATGCACACCATTCACAAAGCCAAGAGACACCTTTAAGAGTCATCTTTAATAAGACTAAATGTCCACCATTCATCTGATGCCATAATTTTTAGGATCCTCCATGCATGGCTAGCTACCACATCAAAAAAATAAAAAAAGAGCATGGCTATATTTACCCTTACTTCAAGCTAAAGAGCACCATAACAACAAACTAAACAAAATAATAATAACATGAGAGACGACGTTTCCTGTGATTTTGACTGTTGTGTTCATCAAGAACCACACCTGATAAAAATCAAATAAGAATAACTGAAGCGAACAGAGTTAAGATATGATAGAATCACTAAATAAAAGAGAGAAGAGATCACCATTAGAAACGCAAAAAAAAAAAAAAAAAAAAAAAAAAAAAAAGACTGAAATAAGTATAAAAACAATATTAGAACGTAATTTATAAAGAGATTATGATGTAAATAAAAAAGAAAAGAAAGAGATAGAGACAATGATTATGACGTAAATCTGATCAATCGAAAAAGAAGTTGAAGAAAGGAAGACTACCACGGTGTGTTACGTAATCAAATCTCGTGCCTCATAAACTCATAATCATCAAGAAAACTCCAAAGAAAACCATCAGAGGTGTTACGAAGTTTATTTTTCCTGTATGGTAAAGAAAATAGAGCATCTATAATTTAAGACAATCTTTCGCATTGTTATCTTGCTGCACCCTGAGAACGGAAAAAAAAAAAAAATAATATAACCAAAAACATATTAGGAAAATTTAGTTCAAGATTTTTTTCAAACTATCTATATTATAAGGGACAATGGTGTTTTCCCATATGGACGGTTATCTACATTTGGGACACATAAAGGACGGTCTAGATTTAAGTTTTTCAATCTACATTTTTAGTATATAAAGAAGGGTTGAGATTGAGCCACGGATTTAAGATTTGATCTAGATTGTGCCACATATTTAATAAGTTTTTTCATTTCCTCTACACCCTCCCAATGTCATTTATTTGGGAGTTACTTTTCCCATTTAATGTGAAATGGTTTCTTTTATTCTAAATTAAATGTATTTTAACTTAATCTCTTTCATAATCAAAATCTACATTTTTATAAATATTTTGTGATCTGGATTTATGTTGTATTGTTATTTCCCTTAGAATTTCTTAAATATTTTTCAATCGTATTGCTATACGCTAGAGAGTTTCAACCTCTTACTTGGACTAAGTCATATACATGTTGGTATCAAAGGGATTGGGATTCTGATTATATATATTTTCTTTATATTATGTATGTATGAACCTTGAAATTACATCTCTTAAAAGAGTATTTGTTTACAAAAGAGCATTTGTTTTTCTTAAAATTTGAGATAACAAAAAGTGGTTATATATATGCGATTGACAAAAAAAAAAAAAAAAGGTTGACTCACCTTTAATCTTTCATTTTCTGATTTCAGGAGATTGTTTTTAGGCAAAAAGGGGGTTTGGGAGCAATACAATAAGGAACAATATCTTTTTGTGGAATGTGTCACTGTAATTTTACGTCGAGACTCCATAAATTGTCATTCCATGCATTTTAGCATTGGCTTGGATGAAGGAGTTTTGGTATACCATAAAGGTACAAGTATATTTGTTTCCAGGGGATGTGATTCGTATGCACATCTTTGATTTCCGTGAAAAAATTGTCAATTTTTCTAAATGGTTTAAGAGAGCTTAGTGCATAGGAACCCATCTTTGATTGTCGTGGACAAATTATCAATTTCTCTAAATGGTTCAAGAGAGCTTAGTACATCTATATCGACTAATACTTGAACCTTCACCTATATTTTACTTTGTAAATATATCTTCTAATATTTGATCCCTTTAGTTCATTTAAGATACCAACTAACCAAACTATATATAACTAGCTTACACTTTATAAAAGTCAATTTAAAATTTAATTGCATGTCCATTTTTTGCTACAAGAATATAAAATTATGGCAATTTTAGGTATCCTATGTACTCTTAGGTCAAGGTAAAATATAGGTGAAGGTTCAAGTATTAGTCGGTATAGATGTATTAAGCTCTCTTGAACCATTTAGAGAAATTGATAATTTGTCCACGACAATCAAAGATGGGTTCCTATGCACTAAGCTCTCTTAAACCATTTAGAAAAATTGACAATTTTTTCACGAAAATCAAAGATGTGCATACGAATCACATCCCCTGGAAACAAATATACTTGTACCTTTATGGTATACCAAAACTCCTTCATCCAAGCCAATGCTAAAATGCATGGAATGACAATTTATGGAGTCTCGACGTAAAATTACAAAATGACACATTCCACAAAAAGATATTGTTCCTTATTGTATTGCTCCCAAACCCCCTTTTTGCCTAAAAACAATCTCCTGAAATCAGAAAATGAAAGATTAAAGGTGAGTCAACCTTTTTTTTTTTTTTTGTCAACTGCATATATATAACCACTTTTGTTATCTCAAATTTAAGAAAACAAATGCTCTTTTTTTAAACAAATACTCTTTTAAGAGATGTAATTTCAAGGTTCATACATACATAATATAAAGAAAAAAATATATAATCGTGAATCCCAATCCCTTTGATACCAACATGTATATGACTTAGTCCAAGTAAGAGGTTGAAACTCTCTAAGCAAGTAATAATACGATTGAAAAAATATTTAAAAAATTCTAAGGGAAATAACAATACAACATAAATCCAAATCACAAAATATTTATAAAAATGTAGATTTTGATTATGAAAGAGATTAAGTTAAAATACATTTAATTTAGAATAAAAAGAAACCATTTCACATTAAATGGGAAAAGTAACTCCCAAATAAATGACATTGGGAGGGTGTAGAGGAAATGAAAAAACTTAGACTAGGTCTCTAATTTACTTTTAGATCTCAAACACATATATCATTGAAGATATATATTGTAAATATGAGAAACTCTCCCATGTATCGTGTATTTATTCATGTATCATTGAAGATAGATTTTTTTTTAACGATTTTTGTTGAATTTTACGGGCACAATTTACCTAGATATTGTAAATAATCATTCTTAGTCGGGGATTGGTCATTTTTGTTGATTTGTCATTTGATTTAGGATCTTAAGTGTGGACTTAAAGTGGATTGTTTGTACCATAATATTAGGGTACTAATCCGGGCTAACCACATCACTATTAGCGGAAAATATTTGTCGGCCCGAGCCTAGCAGCCAGTA
Source organism: Papaver armeniacum (assembly GCA_023531295.1). NCBI lineage: Eukaryota > Viridiplantae > Streptophyta > Magnoliopsida > Ranunculales > Papaveraceae > Papaver > Papaver armeniacum. The sequence goes on along the minus strand of JAJJWW010018709.1, from coordinate 779,414 downwards.
TATATCGGTCTAGTTTGTTGACCCATGCCCAACAGCCTATTTCCACCTACCTATTCCTAAAACCCTAGAAGAAAGTTCTAGCATATTCCGAAATTACGACTATATAATTACATGGGTCTAAACCCTAAGAGGGGATGCTAGGTTTTGATACCCGAGAAAACTATTGGAATTTTTATTAATAAAATACCGCTCCTCAAAGGGACTCATCCGTGGATGTAGGCACAATTTTTCGAACCACGTTAAATTTGTGTTTATTTTATTGTTCTTTAATTCATTTCCAAACCCTAACTACACATCAATTCATTGTGTTTATTTCCTAGAAGTAATTTTGGGTACAAACATGAATATTTCTGATTTACCTGAAGCCATTGTCCTTTAAGAATTTTATAATTACTTACTACCATGTCTCAAATAAGGTTCATTTAATTTTAAGCATAATATTATACGGTACATGCATATCTTAAAGTTTTTTTTTTTTTTTGGGTGTGGGGGGCGGAAATGTCAGACAAAACTTCATTTTCGAGAAACAACCATTTTGGTTTTTGGTATACTGTTTATGGTGTGGATCGTTAGAATCCTTCACATTAGATTTGTAGAGCATAATTGTGTGGGACTCTGACAATAAGCAAAGTTTTGCTGACACGAAATCTGAAGGTAAGTTATTTTTAAGATCCTACTTTCCCACCCTAGCTCCTGAAACTCCAAGAGGATGTGGTTAGTTTTGAATTATATTCGATGAAACAACCGCATTAAAAACATGAAGAACCATTGATTGACCAAACATGCCCTACGATACCCGTATGAGGATTTGATTGGCACATCCTTGGTGTAGATTTAAATGATAGCCATATGAGGATTTGATTGGCACATCGATCATGTAGGATTTTAAAATCGAATGATCACAGAGCACCCTCTCATACGTTACTTCACAACCTTTGCTTGGAATATGAAGGTATCAATCATATTTTCATGCATCACTTATAAGATTTATGATTAAAGAAAGTTTATTGAAAATTACATACACCAAGAACATAAAAATGACCAAAAAATACCCTGAAAATACATTACCTCCCTCTTAGGTTGATCGCCGACGAAATAGGAATTTAAAAAGGCTACCATAATTGGAACACGTTTTAGGTTTAACAGTCGTTCAGTACCAATAGAATCTAGCATATTGCACTAATTTTCTTTGCAGGATACACTGATAAACCCAAATGGAAAGACTAATAGAACTATTCAAGCAATGATAAAGGGAGCCTAAAATCGTATGATGGGAAAACATGAGCAAATATGGGTTTTCTTTACTGGGAGACACAAATGTAATGAGTTTTCTAGGTTAACGTATACCAATTGGCACTCTGACCAAATCAATAACAATATTGTTGGAGATTCACTTTAATTATAAGTAGGAATACTAAAAAAATTACAGTAAATCGAATTAATTCAACTGCATTCACAGTAAGTGATAATTTGACAGTATATCAATAGGACTATCACATTCTATAACTTCAGAAACAGAAAAGCAATGATGGAAAAAGGTTTCATTGCTGATAGATCGACCATCAGGTCCATCACACTAACAACTAATGATATAAAGTAATATACATGATACAAATTCATAGTATTGCGAAATCGTCACAATAAAGATGTCTTATTCCACATTGAACTCCTAAGGAGTATGATCTACGATAATATAACTAATCAAACAAGTGAAGCAAACATTCCAAAGAACCAAAGCCCGTGCCGTTACGGCACGGGTCATATCCTAGTATATACACATTACTCCTTAACTAAAAAATATATTTCATTCCTTATATTCGGGTTAGCATATCGCCAAAAATTAAAGGATCAAATTAAACGGTCAAGATTTAAAAAAAAAAAAACAACTTGGTATAAAAACCAATATATGGAAATTAATAGGATTGTTCGAAAGATTTTTAGATAATGATTGGTATAAAAATATGGAAATTGGTAAAATAATTTTTACGTTTATTTTTGTTATCTTTTTAGTTTAACGATTTTTGGTATAAAAATTAAACATGGAAATATTTTTAGCATAAAAATCCTTCTTTTATGGAAATTACTAAGATCGAATATTCTGAAATCTTTCTTTCCCTATTAATAAGATTTTCCTTTTTTTCAATTTTTTTACTCATATTTATCGGTTTATTGCTATGGAATTTATCTGCCTCGTATGGTAATAAAATAAAGAGAACCCTAATTACATGGAAATTAATAAGATTTTTTTTGAATATTTTGTATTAAAATATTATTTTGTATCGAAAATATAGGAAAATCTTGTATCGTTCGATTTTGAGCATTAGATTAAATCAATTCAATTAGTAATTAATGGCCATGAAATGCAGGGGGTATAAGTTGTTTTTCAGCCAATCAGGAGCGAGGGTTTCGTTGACCGGTCAGTGGGAGGGGAGGTTACCGCAACTCATCATTGGTTAATATCAATTGAGAGTGGGGGTATAACTAGTTTGAAACCCGTGCTACGACCTAGGACTGGGCTGAATTTCTTACACACCATCGGTCATGTTCACTTTGAGGCGGGCTTCGCCCGCACCCGTCCCAATTAGAGTTCTTATAACCTATTATAGAATTACTATCCAACGGATTGACAATTAACAATTAAAACTTTCAAATAATCAAATATATAATCCTATTATAATCTAAACATCTCACATAGTTTTGGAAACTAATTTCAATCAATCTAACAATACAGTAATCAATTCTACAAATAAAATAAAATAAATAGATTTAAGTAATCTCTAGAATAAAATAGTATAAATTATATATGCTAAAACATAAAAAAAAAATTCTTAGTATTTGTGTACGCATCCGGTACGATGAGAATTGATCCCCAATTAATGAGGCGGGGCTTCACTCCGTACCCGTCCAAGAAAGGGACTCCGTTAACAATCGTAGTGTATAATGAAAACACCAATTATCATTTAGTAGTTTAATGATTGGAACCCAACTATATAGTGTATAATGAAAACACCAATTATTATTTAGTAGACTAACAGTTGGAACCAAATTATTCACCAATTACGCACTGTTTAGAGTGTTGGAGATTAAGAAATCCTTTTAAAAAATTATACCAACTTTTGAAATCATCATGTAGTTAATTACATTCTGAATATAATATTAGTACTATTGGTTAAATTAAGTACTTCATTACATTCTCAATATTAGTACATACTTGTTATACAGTTGTATCGATCTCTAATATTGGAGACACTAAAAAGAATGATGTTCATATAAAATAGGTTGCCAAGTTTAAAAAGTTCACAATATATGAAGTGTTTCCCGTCAAAGAACATATAATCAAGAAGATGCATTGATACATGTTTCTTCGAAAATCTTATATTTGCGTTAAGAATCATTGAACCAACTCAACTGATCTTTCAGGCTCCAACTTCTTATGATTAAATGAAAATCAATCTCATTATACAGGTATCGATATCTGAAACCCAATTTGTGGAATAAATGATTTTGTTAATCAATTATACTTAATCAATCTCATTATACATGCAAAAAAAGTACTGGAAATCAATCTCCTTAACTTGCTATATTAATTTGTATTTGTTCGTGCCAAAATTTCCGCAATGGCATAGTTTCATGGCTCCCATTATCAAAATCAACTTCAACCTATATACCAGCGCAAAGCTGGACCCATCAATGAACATTAGTCCGCACTTGAATGCAGATAATTATGCACACCATTCACAAAGCCAAGAGACACCTTTAAGAGTCATCTTTAATAAGACTAAGGTTGAGTTTGGTAATGTTTATTTTTTTTCAAAAGCACTTTTAAAACCTATATATGTCAATAAATTTTGAAGTTGGTGTTTGGTAAAAAAAAATTAAAGTGCTTTTTATCCAAAACACTTTCCAAATTCCTCAATTTTTAAAAGATGGGGAGGAGGAGCTTTTAAAAGCTACAAAAGCATAAGCTGTGGTCCCACATAAAATTAAAGCTTGATTTATCTTTTTTATCCCTACTTTATTTTATAAATGACAAAAGTTACCTTTAAATTTATATACAATCAATATTTTTACTATTTCTTATATTACATTCTTTAAATATTATTTTTTATTATTTCGAACTATTTTATATATGTTATAAACGTGTAATTATGTTAAGAATATCTAGGGTAAATCTCATTTATTACTGGGATGCCCTTGTGTCTAGCCCTATAAATAGAGGCTCTAATGTTTGTCTATTGTACATATGAATAAGAATGTCTCTCTCTTCTTCTCCCTATTTTATGTTTCCGTCTCTATTTACAAGACGTTATCACGCACGTAACTCTACCGAATAAGCTAAAAGAAAAAACAAGGGGATAAACATTTCATCACATCTGCGGACATGGAGTCATTAGGGACATCTTAATATTTGGTTTTAAGTTTATTATATACACCTTTATCGTATAACAAAGATTTGTTGCATGTTAGTTCATGTTTGATGTTCCAGAGCTAACTTTATTTTTGTCCTTTTGTAGATCAAATCGTAGCACGCACACTTAGCTAGGGAGATTTTAATTCTCCAATTCTAGTTAACAGTTTGGTTGCAAGATGAATCAAACCTCTTGTGGATGGGATTTGTCACTTGTGCTTACGAAGTCCCATTAATATATTCATCAAAGGCACACGAACCAAAAGTTAAGGAAATCAATTTTTCTCTTATAGTTGATTTTCCTTTCTTCTCTATATTTTTTATTTTTATTATTGAGAAAGAAGCAAATAAATCCATGCTTACAATTTCTATTCCTCTAATGAAATTGTAATAAAAAAGTAAATAATTGGTGTTTTCTTTGATCTCTATTTTATTTTCATGGAGAAGCATTAAAAAAAAAAAAGATGGTTTATAGTTTTTATTTTTTTCTTAATGAAACTATTTTCTTTGATGAAACCGGAATCACCAAAAACTGGTATCGTTGCAGTTTGATTATCTTAACGGTCTCACATGCATGGTTGAAAAACCTCCGGCCAATTATAGAATTACTATCCCACAGAGAGGTCTAGGTTGTCAAATTGTTATGGTTTCCTATATAAAACACCGAGGATTTTGTGATTATAATAAACTAAATAAAACAAATAAAAGCAAAGAAACAAATAAGCAAACAAATAAGATAGAAGAGATATTGGTTAAGGATTTCGTTTTCATTCACTAACATGCTTTTCACAATAACTAGAATTGATTTTTAATCTCAACTTTTATCAAAGACCCTAGAATACCTTGATCGCAAGAATATCCCGCAAACCTCCTCATGTCATCAACAAACACATTAAAAGATGCGAATATGAATTCTACCTAAAGGAACAACCTAACGTGTAAAAGCACTAATCAAGTTTAATTCCCTAGATGCGTTAAGTTCTATGAAATCAGGCCAATCAAAGCAATTGAACGTGGAAAGCGCACTAATTCAATTTAACAAAGGTTACGATTCACATATGATCATAAGAATATATCACTACAAACCATAATCATATTATGCTACTTATATTCAAGGAATATCACTTTTGCGTATAATAAACCCTAAACTAGCAATAGATGTGATTAGAAGTTCTACCAATTTGCAACTTGACAAAACAATCAATCAATCATAAAACAATATTCCCAGAGAATTGCAAACGATAATTATGAGACAAAACTAATATATTGAATCAAAGAATCATGCTTTGTGAAATCCAACTATTCCATAACCAATAATAAACTTAGGTACTCATATTCAAGGAGTTCATAACAAGAAGAAAGAGAAAATATTTCCTGGTGTAAACCCTAGAACAAAGTAGTTAAAAGATAATCAAACATGGTCCCAAAACATTGTAGAAGTCTTCCCTTTTATATTCTTTTTCTCCTTCCAAAACTAGGTTTTGTCTTCAAAGTCCATTAGTTGGAAATTCACCCGGCCCACCATGGAGAGAAACCCGTGCAGAAAATATGTCCCAAAAACGCTCGCCGAAAAACTGGGATTATGGCCGGAATCCCGCCGGAATAGTCGCCGGAAAGTGTCTCAGGTGACCGGCAAAGTCAAACCAGCCACCAGTCAACGGGTCAGAACGGCCGGTTCAAATCGGGTCAAGGCAGGTGAGTCAAACCGGGTCAGATCATTGAGTCAGGTAAGTCAGGGTCAGGTCAGGGTCACAGTCAGACCTGAATTGGCTGAGTGAGCTGAGTGGTTCAGGCCATTGCACAGGCCAGAGTTCGCTGCACAATCATTGTGCTTCACAGCTTTGGCCAACCATCTTGGCCATGCATAATTTTGCAGCCATCTTGGCTGTGCATCTAACACCGATTCAAGCCAAATTCCTCCTTGAACTGCACCTGATATTCCCTGCAACATCACCAACCATTCTTTTCTAGACTGCAAACTTGAGACAATCACTCATATCCGCAATCCACGGCAACAGTTGTACAACGCAATGCCTCACAAACAAGTGCACTTAAACCCCGAAACACTCTCAATCTGACCTCTCCAAAGATCACAATCCCTTGGCAGAACTCATCTCAGTCCATGCCTGCAATAGCTCAGGCATTGTGACTCAGGCCAACAGATATGCAATTTGCACCTTCATCCACAGATCACAGCATAACCCAATATAAATCCTGCATTATCTCCCTGTGATTCAATTCCATTCATGGCAGCTGACTTCTGGCTTATGAGTCCAAATGCAACCTCATCTCAGCTCCTTCACTATCCCAGCAGCACCAGTTCACTGTTCCTCATCACTGCTCATTCATACCCATATCCTGTAGCTTCACATACATAGCACTATTATTTGTATCCCAGCAACGCCGCAGCACCGTCATCTTCATCCTACATCACCAGAATCAAGCCTTGAGCCAATACCAGTTCATTGCCTGTAGTTCCACAGCATTGCATCCAACTCTCCCCTGCAACATCAACTTCACTTCATACTTCCTGTCTCTCCATTCAATTCACACATACAGCTTCCCTTGCTTTACTGCTCCAGCTACAGCTTCCATTAGCTTCCTGCAATCAACCTGCGAAACATCCATCAGTTCCAAAACCTGCAATATCTCAAATCCCAGAAGCTTCTAGCCTGCCCTGCAGCTTCATCAAAACCACCCAGGCTAAGCCAACAGCGCAATCTCCCCTGCATTGTGCCAGGCCTGTCATTTCAGTGCCATCAGCTGCTTCTCATCTTTGTAACTCCAGGCTGCAATCACCTCAGCATATTTCACCAGCTGCAATACATGTTTACCAGCACCAGGCACAAACCACCTGCAAGATTGCACTTAACACCATCCACGGCTACCAATAATTCCCTTCGAATACCACTGCCTTCGATCTGGTAATGTAAGAAGCGAAAGTCCACTGCCAAGCTGACTCTCATCAGTAGCATCTCCTTATCATTCTTCTCTTGTTTCGTCGGTGATCACTCTCCGTTTTCCAGAGTTCCATCTCAGCTTCGAAATATATACAAACCTGCTCTTATGCTCGAACTCATCATAGCAGCACCACTGCTAACACCATCGTCGCATGCATCATCTTCTCATTGCAGTTCTAACCCACTCGAGCTCTATTAAACTCTGCCACAGACTATCGAGCTTCACCAACTTACATTACCAAACTCTGTAGCTTTCCATCAGCCAACAAGCACAATCGAATAGTCATCTCTGCCAGACCTTCTCCATCGCCGCTACGCCATCAATCATGGAAATCATCATCAACAACTCCATCCTGAACTCGACAATCACAACAACACTCCTTCCCTGAGTTTCCAATCCCGAGCATAGCAGCATCCATCTTCATTACTGTTCAGCAGCACCACAGCTCTTCATCATCGACTGTCGATAATGGCAGCAACAACTTCAAAACCCATCTTGAGTCTCATCTCAATTACCACCATATCTTCTCCGTGATTTCAATTTCACCAAACCCTAATCTGGAGTCAATTTATCTCAATCAATCTCGATTTCAACCATGAATCGCAAACACCGATTCCTCTCTTAAACCCATTTAATTGCTCTCGATTCCTCAATCAACCACTTACAATCCACAAATTCATCTTCTAACTCTTCTCTCATCACTTCTACAACGACCAAATTCAAGGCGAATAAACTCATCGATCTCGAGACGCCGCGTTGCCTCAATTTCCTCTTGTCCGAATCTCTCGCTCAAAACCCAAACTCAAGTATTCTCTCGATTTGAACCTCGGCTGAACCCTAGACTCTCACTCTTCTCTCGATCTCGATTTTCCACCTCTAGCAGAGGTTGTCGTTAATTTCTCGGGTGAATGAAATGAATGAAAGATGAGATGAGTTTCTCTCGATTTAGGGCTATAGTGCGGTGATATTGCCACCCTAGAGAGGTAGATAAGGGCCAACTTAATCCTAAACCCCTTAACCATTAGCCTGGCCCGCATTTAGTGTTCTTTCACATAGAAGCGCCCCTTAACCATAGCTCAGCTCCAGATAGTGTCCGTTATTGCTTTGAAGTGACAATTTTGCCCTTTGGCTCAATTTGGGTAATTTCCGCTTCTTTTCGTCCGTGCGACTCCAGCGTACCTGATAACTCAAAAGCAAACATAAAATACATAATTCACACGAAAAATAGCAAAGAAAGCATAAACTCTATATAGTAAATACGGTGTATTCTACACCTATCAGATTCCCCCACACTTAGACTTTGCTAGTCCTCGAGCAAATCAAACAAAACATAAATACAACAACTCCGTGTCGTCGAGGCTACGGTCACTTTTAGCATAAATAACAAGCCTTTAAACCCCTAGGTGTCCCTAGTGGACGAGTTATAGTCTCGTGAAGGTTTACAAGAGGTCTACCTACAAAACCTATATTTCAAACTCCGTCTATTCGTGACAAATCAATGAACAAATCCAAAATGACTACAGGAGGAGGTACCTTGCAAATTCAATTCATATATTAGTAAACTCTAATTAGATAGTCGAACAAGCCACAATACTCGGAAACTAACAAACCACAATCGCAATGAAAAGATTAAGAAGATGGATATAGATGTAGATGTTGGCGAATATTCACAAGTGTTCGATGTTTCCCATATCTGTCTGAAGGTCACTGCTAAGATGAACCTAATCCTATTGGATTGAGCTACTCGGTGCTGAATGCTACATCAAATCAATTGGCATATACAAGGGAACCAAGAGTGACTTTATTCAACACAATAATAATTTTTTTTTTTTTTTTTTATATAAGATTGGATCAAACTGGATCCAATTTCTCTTTTTTTTTTTTTTTTTTTTTATGATTAGATCTTTTGGATCCAAGCGCATGCTTCTTGTCAGCAAGTACATGATAGTTGCCTTGGATCCTGCATTCCACGCTTGTTTAGGCGACAGAGACAGGGACTACGTTTCACACATACTGCTATTCCCAAGTGTCTTTTTATTCCGTTTTTGGTCTAATTGGTCGGTCTCTCTCTTTTTTTTCTTTTTTTTTTTTTTTTTTTCATCATTTTTTTTTCTTTTTCTAGTAACTCAATCACTCTATTTCATCCTAGCAGTAATAACACGTCGATGTTTAGTGACCCACCAAAGCACTTAGAGAACAATAGATAAATATGGAAAAATAAAAATAGAATGTGATATGGTGATATTCCGAGATATGGTAACAACTATCATGGTATTTATGATTTCTGAGCTATGTTCATCCCGTTTAGTTAATTGGTTCCCCAACTCCTGCATTCAAAATGGTTCCATCCACTAATGGTGTCAAAAACAAACTATACAAACATATAAATGCTCCCCCACACTTAAACTTCACATTGTCCTCAATGTGTAAAACCGAAAGTTCTGAATTCTGACGTAACAGCAGATAAAACGCAAAAACTGTGCAAATTGGTAAGGAATTTGGAAAAACTCAATTTCACAAAAGTTGTTCACCTACGTGTTTTCTACACAGTGTCAAAATTTCACTGTGTTTTGATAAACGGTCTGACAGTTATGGTCTCTGGACTGAACTACGCGCAGTCTGAAATTTTCTGACGAAAAGGTATTCGTCATAATTCTCTTCTAAGATAGATTAGGGACTTAATGAAATTAAACATAGGGATGCAAATATGATATAAAAACAGTAAAAAATAAATAAACGAAACAAAAATAAAATGCAAAAGGATAAGAGATACAAAACCGGTGGGTTGCCTCCCACTTAGCGCTTGTTTTAAAGTCGACGGCCCGATTTAGCTTCTGTAAGATTCATTCCCCATACACCAATAATCTGAAAAGTTGGGGATCCGTCCATAGAACCTGTTTTGCAAACACTAGCTTCACACAAATATTAGTACAATAAAGCAAAAGTGAAGCTATGAACCGATAAAAGCTTCCCCCACACTTATTCTTGTCCACACTTGGAAGTGTATAAAGAATATAAAAGTCGGGTACTTCCACGGTTTCTTGTTCCATAACCTGCATAGTATGAGAATCAAGTATCTCTAATGGCGGAAAACGAGAAACAAAGTCATTCAACAATACTCTCGAAGCACATACATTCAAACCAATAAGAGGTAAAGGAGAAGAAACAATAGGCAAAGGGTTAGATAAACCTTTCACAATCTCTTGTATCACGGAATCCTCTTCATCCTTGAAAAACTCAAGTGAATTATTCACCTCTTGTATATCATGGTCCTCTATCAAACCTTGCAACCATTCTTCGTCCGTTTCTGCCTTAACCATAGTCTCGACATAAACATCATCATTACAATCATTTGCAAGCTCAATTGGGTCTTCCACAATATTGGTCATAACGGTCTCATTCTCAACATACTCCTCTACGTTGTAAGGCACATACTCTTTTGCGGATCCAAATTTTATCATAAGAAACTTTTTTAGAACACTCGAAAATGCATCATCCTCAAGCTCCACCCTTTGAATAGGCTCTTGATCATTATTAAGATCAATGCTTGAGTAATCTACACAAGTGTCGACATATTCCTCTTCATCTTCATCTTGATCCCAAAAAGACTCCTCGGAGATGTCACCATGAGTTGTTTCAAGCAATGTATCATAATCACCGTCACTATCATAGTCAACATAAGATTGTTCCTCGCTGAATTTAGTGTTGCTAATCTCAAACTCATCCTTTTGAATAGGTGAATGATCATTATTAAGATCAAGAGTTGAGTTAACTACACAATTATCCACGAAAGTCCCCAAAGATTGGCCTTTTTCAACATTAGCATCAATCAAATATTCATCACAAACCATATGCACATTAGAATTATCCATATCTTCCTTGTATTGATCAATGCCTCTTCGCAAGATAGTCATACCTTCACGAAGTTCTTGGAGTTGCTCGTTTGTAGTCTCTCTTGCTTTTTGAAATTTCTCTTGTAAAAAGTTGGAAACTTTATCTATAAAATTAGAGACCTTTTGTTCACAAGCATAAGAATCCTCCCATCCTTGTGGTTGTTCACACATGTACCCGCCATAAGGTTGTTGAGGAAAACCATAAGGTTCCATGGAATATTGGTCATAACCAATAAATTGGTTTTGATTATACCCATGGAATTGGTAGTTATCATATTGTTGAGGTTGAAACCCGTATCCATCCACGTAATATGCCCCTTCCATAGAAATAAGCACCTGAAATAATTCTCAAACTAAGGTTAGAACCCAGAAAATAAGAAAAAAAAAATAAAACAAAAACTAAATACAAAAATAAGAAACCAAAAACAATTACCAACCGCTGCCTCCCCGGCAACGGCGCCAAAATTTGACCGCTGTCGTAAGCGACACAAATATAATTACACTTTCTTACTACTCAAAATATAAATATAGCAAGGGCAAGAAAGGATCGATCCTGAGAGGTCTAGGTTGTCAAATTGTTATGGTTTCCTATATAAAACACCGAGGATTTTGTGATTATAATAAACTAAATAAAACAAATAAAAGCAAAGAAACAAATAAGCAAACAAATAAGATAGAAGAGATATTGGTTAAGGATTTCTTTTTCATTCACTAACATGCTTTTCACAATAACTAGAATTGATTTTTAATCTCAACTTTTATCAAAGACCCTAGAATACCTTGATCGCAAGAATATCCCGCAAACCTCCTCATGTCATCAACAAACACATTAAAAGATGCGAATATGAATTCTACCTAAAGGAACAACCTAACGTGTAAAAGCACTAATCAAGTTTAATTCCCTAGATGCGTTAAGTTCTATGAAATCAGGCCAATCAAAGCAATTGAACGTGGAAAGCGCACTAATTCAATTTAACAAAGGTTACGATTCACATATGATCATAAGAATATATCACTACAAACCATAATCATATTATGCTACTTATATTCAAGGAATATCACTTTTGCGTATAATAAACCCTAAACTAGCAATAGATGTGATTAGAAGTTCTACCAATTTGCAACTTGACAAAACAATCAATCAATCATAAAACAATATTCCCAGAGAATTGCAAACGATAATTATGAGACAAAACTAATATATTGAATCAAAGAATCATGCTTTGTGAAATCCAACTATTCCATAACCAATAATAAACTTAGGTACTCATATTCAAGGAGTTCATAACAAGAAGAAAGAGAAAATATTTCCTGGTGTAAACCCTAGAACAAAGTAGTTAAAAGATAATCAAACATGGTCCCAAAACATTGTAGAAGTCTTCCCTTTTATATTCTTTTTCTCCTTCCAAAACTAGGTTTTGTCTTCAAAGTCCATTAGTTGGAAATTCACCCGGCCCACCATGGAGAGAAACCCGTGCAGAAAATATGTCCCAAAAACGCTCGACGGAAAACTGGGATTATGGCGAATCCCGCCGGAATAGTCGCGGAAAGTGTCTCGGGTGACCAGGCAAAGTCAAACCGACCCACCCCACAACGAGTCGAACGGCCGGTTCAAATCGGGTCAAGGAAGGTGAGTCAAACCGGGTCGATCATTGAGTCGGGTGAGTCGGGGGTCGGAGTCGGGGTCACGGTCCCAGGACTGAATTGGCCGAGTGGTGAGAGTGGTTCGGCCATTGCACAGCGAGTTCGCCGCACAATCATTGTGCTTCACGACTTTGGCCAACCATCTTGGCCATGCATAGTTTTGCAGCCATCTTGGTCGTGCATCTAACACCGATTCAAGCCAAATTCCTCCTTGAACTGCACCCGATATTCCCCGCAACATCACCAACCATTCTTTTCTAGACCGCAAACTTGAGACAATCACTCATATCGCCAATCCACGGCAACAGTTGTCAACGCAATGCCTCACGGTGCGCAAACCGAAACACTCTCTGCCACTGACCTCTCCAAGATCACAATCCCTTGCGAACTCATCTCACCCATGCCCGCAATAGCTCGAAGCATTGTGACTCGAGCCAACAGATATGCAATTTGCACCTTCATCCACGAGATCACAAAGATAACCCAATATAAATCCCGCATTATCTCCTGTGATTCAATTCCATTCGCGGCAGCAGCTCTAGCTTATGAGTCCAGCCTGCAACCTCATCTCAGCTCCTTCACTATCCCAGCAGCACCAGTTCACTGTTCTTCATCACTGCTCATTCATACCCATATCCTGTAGCTTCACATACATAGCACCATTATTTGTATCCCAGCAACGCCGCAGCACCGTCATCTTCATCCTACATCACCAGAATCAAGCCTTGAGCCAATACCAGTTCATTGCCTGTAGTTCCACAGCATTGCATCCAACTCTCCCCTACAACAGCAACTTCACTTCATACTTCCTGTCTCTCCATTCAATTCACACATACAGCTTCCCTTGCTTTACTGCTCCAGCTACAGCTTCCATTAGCTTCCTGCGATCAACCTGCGAAACATCCATCAGTTCCAAAACCTGCAATATCTCAAATCCCAGAAGCTTCTAGCCTGCCCTGCAGCTTCATCAAAACCACCCAGGCTAAGCCAACAACGCAATCTCCCCTGCATTGTGCCAGGCCTGTCATTTCAGTGCCATCAGCTGCTTCTCATCTTTGTAACTCCAGGCTGCAATCACCTCAGCATATTTCACCAGCTGCAATACATGTTTACCAGCACCAGGCACAAACCACCTGCAAGATTGCACTTAACACCATCCACGGCTACCAATAATTCCCTTCGAATACCACTTCCTTCGATCTGGTAATGTAAGAAGCGAAAGTCCACTGCCAAGCTGACTCTCATCAGTAGCATCTCCTTATCATTCTTCTCTTGTTTCGTCGGGTGATCACTCTCCGTTTTCCAGAGTTCCATCTCAGCTTCGAAATATATACAAACCTGCTCTTATGCTCGAACTCATCATAGCAGCACCACTGCTAACACCATCGTCGCAGGCATCATCTTCTCATTGCAGTTCTAACCCACTCGAGCTCTATTAAACTACGCCCACGTACTATCGAGCTTCACCAACTTACATTACCAAACTCTGTAGCTTTCCATCAGCCAACAAGCATAATCGAATAGTCATCTCTGCCAGACCTTCTCCATCGCCGCTTACTGCCATCAATCATGGAAATCATCATCAACAACTCCATCCTGAACTCGACAATCACAACAACACTCCTTCCCTGAGTTTCCAATCCCGAGCATAGCAGCATCCATCTTCATTACTGTTCAGCAGCACCACAGCTCTTCATCATCGACTGTCGATAATGGCAGCAACAACTTCAAAAACCCATCTTGAGTCTCATCTCAATTACCACCATATCTTCTCCGTGATTTCAATTTCACCAAACCCTAATCTGAGAGTCAATTTATCTCAATCAATATCGATTTCAACCATGAATCTGCCAAACACCGATTCCTCTCTTAAACCCATTTAATTGCTCTCAGATTCCTCAATCAACCACTTACAATCCACAAATTCATCTTCTAACTCTTCTCTGTCACTGCTACAACGACCAAATTCAAGGCGAATAAACTCATCGATCTCAGACAGCGTTGCCTCAATTTCCTCTTGTCTGAATCTCTGCTCAAAACCCAAACTCAAGTATTCTCTCGATTTGAACCTGGCTGAACCCTAGACTCTCACTCTTCTCTCGATCTGATTTTCCACCTCTAGCAGAGGTTGCTGTTAATTTCTCAGGTGAATGAAATGAATGAAAGATGAGATGAGTTTCTCTCGATTTAGGGCTATAGTGCAGGCTGATATTGCCACCCTAGAGAGGTAGATAAGGGCCAACTTAATCCTAAACCCCTTAACCATTAGCTGGCCTGCATTTAGTGTTCTTTCACATAGAAGCGCCCCTTAACCATAGCTCAGCTCCAGATAGTGTCCGTTATTGCTCTGAAGTGACAATTTTCCCTTTGGCTCAATTTGGGTAATTTCCGCTTCTTTTCCTCCGTGCGACTCCAGCGTACCTGATAACTCAAAAGCAAACACAAAATACATAATTCACACGAAAAATAGCAAAGAAAGCATAAACTCTATATAGTAAATACGGTGTATTCTACACCTATCAAAAGCCAAAGTTGACCTTATCAAGACTTTACAAGTTCCAAAAAACCGTAAAAGATATTAGGTCATTCTTAGGGCATGCAGGCTTTTATCGTCGATTCATTAAGGATTTTAGCTTGATTTCTAGACCTCTTTGCAATTTGATTGCAAAAGATGCTAAGTTTTTCTTTGATGATGCTTGTTTAGAGGCTTTTGAGAAGCTTAAGACTTTACTCACTACCGCCCCCATAGTCCAGGCACCCAACTGGAACCTACCCTTTGAGATCATGTGCGATGCTTCATATTATGCTATTGGTGTTGTGCTAGGTCAGACAGAAAACAAATTACTTCATGTGATTTACTATGCTAGCAAACTCTGAATGATGCCCAGTTGAACTATACCACTACAGACAAGGAACTGTTGGCCATTGTGTTTGCCTTGGACAAGTTTAGACCCTATCTCTTAGGTTCTAAGATCATAATCTATAATGATCATATTGTTTTGAAATACCTTTTGTCTAAGAAGGATACCAAACCTAGATTGATTAGATGGATCCTCTTATTACAAGAATTTTGTCCAGACATTAGAGACAAAAAGGGTGCAGAAAATGTAGTAGCAGACCACTTGTCTAGGCTGGTTGTTAGTTCCCCTAATGATTCCCTTCATATAAGGGATAGCTTTCCTGATGAACAATTGTTCTCTGTTTCCCAATCACCTTGGTATGAAAATATGGTGAATTATCTTGTTACTGGTCGAATGCCCCAACATTGGGGTAAACAAGATCGTTTTAGGTTTTTAGCCGAGGTTAAGCACTTCTTTTGGGATGATCCTTATTTATTTAAGTATTTTCCCGGACCAGTTATCAGGAGATGTATACCTGAGAGTGACCAGTCCAGTATTATTTCCTTTTGTCATGATCATGCTTGTAGGGGTCACTTTAGTGCTAAGAAGACTGCTGCTAAGATATTGCAGTGTGGATTCTATTGGCCTTCGTTGTTTAAAGACTCCCATAGGTACTGTGTTACTTATGAACGTTGCCAGAAATTAGGAACCATTTCCCGAAGGAACATGATGCCCTTGAACCCTATTTTAGTTGTTGAGGTCTTTGATGTGTGGGGTATTGACTTTATGGGTCCGTTTCCTAATTATTTTGGTAACCTATACATCCTTGTCGTTGTAGACTATGTCTCTAAGTGGATTGAGGCGGTTGCGTGTAAAACCAATGACCGTAGGGTTGTGATTGAGTTCTTGAAAAGTAATATACTTACACGTTTTGGTACATCGCGAGCTATAATTAGTGATGGAGGGTCGCACTTTTGTAATGGACCATTTAAGCTTTTGATGAAGAAATATGGTATTACACATAAGGTAGCTACCCCGTATCATCCGCAGACTAGTGGTCAGGTCGAGGTTTCTAATAGGGAGATAAAACGTATATTAGAGAAAGCAGTTAATCCTAATCGGAAAGACTGGTCGTCTAGGCTTACTGATGCCTTATGGGCTTACCGTACTGCGTTTAAAACCCCTATTGGAATGTCGCCTTATCGGCTTGTTTATGGCAAGGCATGTCATTTACCCGTTGAGTTAGAACATAGAGCTTATTGGGTCATTAAGCAGCTAAATTTTTCACTTAACAAGGCAGGATCCCGGAGGAAACTCCAGCTCAATGAGTTGGAAGAGGTTCGTATAGATGCTTACGATAGTGCTAAGGAGTATAAGAACAAAATGAAACTTGTGCATGATAGAAATATTTTAAGGAAGTCATTTTCTCCAGGTCAAAAAGTTCCTCTGTATGATACCCGCTTGCATCTTTTCCCTGGGAAGTTACGTTCTCGGTGGACGGGTCCTTTTATTGTTTGCATTTTATTTCCTCATGGAGCCTTGAGATCAAACACCTGACGGTAGTAGTTCTTCGAAGGTTAACGGTCGTGAGATTGAAACCCTTTTTAGAGCCCTTCCCCACAGGTGATGTTGAGGAGGTCCCTGATTGACCATCGAGGCGATTGTATGTTGTATATTAGTTTTTGATTTCTCTCTTCACCCAGATACTATCTTTCCGACTTCTCTTTACTGATTCCTCATGTTACTTTACTTTTTGGTATTGCTCTTTCATTAGAAACATTGAGGACAATGTTAGATTTAAGTTTGGGGGTGGGGAAGAAACTTTTTGTTAGTTTTTAGTTGCAATAAATAAACTCCGAGCCTATAAATTTATGTTTATTAAGGTCGGCACTAACCAATCTAAGTGGATGGAAACATATTGGTTGTAGGAGTTGAGGAACCAATCGATTAGATGGAAACATCTAGAAGAGTCTATTCATAAAAGCACGAGCTCAGGATTTAGAAAAGAAAACATGGTAGTTTCGCCATATCCTCGTGATGGAAACATCGAAAGAATCCTGATCACTTCTTTTTCTTTTTTTCTTTTTACCATTGCTAGGGTGAAATAGAGTGACTGAGATACCAAAAAAAAAAAAAAAAAAGACCAGACCACTAGACCAACCGGAATAAATACAATAAAGTCGACCACCGGTACCCTTGTATATGCCAGTGAGTTGACTTAGAGTTAGATTATCGACCACTTGGTTCCCTTGTATATGCCAAGTATGTTGATATTAGTCCGCACAAGATCTCAGTCCTTTAGGATAGGTTCACCTTAGTGAACATCATCCACGTTTTTTTCTCTACATCCATCTTCTTAATCTATCCATGAGATTGGTTGACTCCGGTTTATGATGTCCATAAATATAACTGTTAGAAACCCGGTTTTTCATTATTTCTCCATTATTCATCATTTGTAAACCATTTTTGAGCATAAATAAATTCTTTGAGAGGGTTTCCAACATGATGAGCGGCTAATTCTCTCACAACCAAGGCAATGAGGAATCTATTTACGCATGAATAATTGGTAATTATTTATTTTCTCTAATTTATAATTTATAATTCACTCAATCACTGCTTTTGCAGAGTTTTTAATTGTTTGCAAAATTTTCTTCATTAGTTGTGATTCAATTAGATAGGTTATGCTTTGTTTAGATAATTTATGCTTAGGGGATACAATTAATTTTTGAGAATTTGATTGATTATTTGTGAATTAAGAAATAAGAGACTTAAAAGATAATTAGAGTTTTGGATTATTTACCATCATTCATTCATGTGT
This sequence comes from Papaver armeniacum, assembly GCA_023531295.1. Lineage (NCBI taxonomy): Eukaryota > Viridiplantae > Streptophyta > Magnoliopsida > Ranunculales > Papaveraceae > Papaver > Papaver armeniacum. The sequence continues at coordinate 760,850 of JAJJWW010018709.1, read as the reverse complement.
AATAGTGGAATCAGTGTCTTGGTTATTTTAATATCTTGCAATCAATTTTGAACTAAGTTTTGTTTGTTTTTAAGTTTTATAAGTCTAAAATCTATTGCTTTCACAAGTCTCAACGAACCTTTTTACTACAACTCAATTGAAAACCATATCAACTACCACAAGAGCCGTGTCAGCCCATAGAACCAATAAGGAGTACTTTCAACACTTTTGGCGCAAGCACTTCAACAGGGCGTGCATTCATATATGAAGAGATTCGTGCTGCTCCTGAGCGCTCAAGAGAAAGGAATCAGCCGTCCAATTTCATCACGCGTGAGGATCTAGAACGACTTATCCAACATTGAGGCAAGGAAAATCTGGTAGACGTGCACCAGCATCAGCCTCCTTAACCTCCTGATGTGCAAAGAGTACCTCTTCCGAGAGGATACTCTTCTCTTCAATTTTCCCTTTATCACAGAACTGGTAACGCTCGAGAACACATCTCTCGTTTTCTGGAGTCACTAGAAGAGCAGGAATACAATCATGTCCTCCGCTTGAAAGAGTTCTCAAATTCACTTACTGGAAGAGCGTACACGTGCTACAATAAAATTGTACCAAACAGCGTATCCAACTGGTGTGAGATGGAAACCGCTTTCTACAAGAAGTATTTCTTCGTATCCGAGAAAATCACCTTTTCAGATTTGGGGAGAATGTTCCAACGAAACAATGAGCATCCAAATGATTATGTCAAGAGGTTCAAAATCCAGGAACTGGATTGTCACGATCCAAATATGATTGAACAACGATTGGTGGAATTATGCATTAATAGGATGGTACCCATCTATAGTGCTATGATAAAGAATCTGCAATTTCAGACATCCTCTGAACTTCGTGAAGATGTTAAGCGCTCGGCTACAATGGCACTTGCCTCAGGGGCAGAGCCAGGATTCTGAAAGAGGGTGGGAAATCCAAACAACACACCGTACACAGAAAAAAATCAATTTTTTCCCATTACACATGATATACACTCCAAAAAAAAAATACCAAACGAACCCTACCTCATGATGATATTCACTCCAAAAACTTCAAATAGTTAACCTTAGCAGTAATTAGTGAGTTGGTCTAAATCTCCTACAAATTCTTCTTCGAAGAATGATCGGTGATCCAGTCTGTCTTCAATTCATGCCTTCGTGGATGTTTTTGAAGTGTGCACAACCCATAGATAATGGAATTCTGAATTTTTGGTTAGCTTCAACATAGGTGAACTTTCTAAAGGGGGTGCAAAGTCATTTCTATAGGGGGTGCAAAAAGTCAATATTTCAATTTTGGCCCTAGACAAATTGTTACTTAGTAGAGGAGTTTGGCAACTAAGGGTGGGCAATTGCACATCCACCCTTGCATGTGCCTCCGCCCCTGACCTGCCCTTCTAGAAAGAACCAGGCCTACCAGGAATGAAGAGCTTCATGATATTTGTAGAAGCATACATCCCACCAACAGGCAATACAACATTCAGCCTCCTGTAAGCAGTTTCATTGAAGTAGCATGAGGAAAACCACCGAGATACAACATCATGCGCGTCCAAAATCGCCAACTCCAATTCCAGTACCACATGCATGACTGTCATAATTATAAAACAACGCCCAAGACATACCATATCTGGCTTGTTGGCAACAACATCAGTGAGAGACGCTTGCAGAATTTCGTCTCCCGTAGAAGGAGTAGTTGCATTATCGAAGGAGGTCGCACCTGAGACTTCAGAGGTACATACATACTCTCCATGTCAAGAGCTTCATCATATTTGCGCAACATGTTAGTTAAGTCATTCGCATGAGGGAACTTACCTACTCCTGAAAGTCACGATCCAAATATGATAAAGATAAAGGAGTGTAGCTGGCGACTGCTCAACACTATCCATCTCAAAGATGCCTAATTTAGAGAGACGCAAGCACGGTATCATTATGATTCCAGGATGTCCAAATATGAGGACATGCTCAAGAGAACATACGTATTGTCAAAAAACCAGCGATATGCCTGGACGTCTATGAAACGTAGACGCAAAGACGGCCTCATGATCAGCAACTCGTACGATCCTCATCAACATTGGGTCCAAATCCAACTCTCTCCCAAATTATTTCTTCAGAGAACCAACGTGACAACATCTATCAAGTTGAAAGCTCAATAGATACTCGTGGGTAGGGGACTGTCTCCCTCTTCTCAATTTCATGAGGAAACATCAAGGAAGCTATCGGTTCCTTCTCCCTCTAATAACGAGACGATCTCTACCATTATATGAAGACTGCCAAGTTCGTGCAAGTAGCTACCATGCCTCTCCCTTCCAAGTCTCTTCTGACCATATCTGCTGCCAAGAATCGTTATTGCTCGCCAGAGCTTCACCATAGAAATAACCATTACAGACATAGGTAATCCGAACTTTTGCATATTTTAATTTCCCATGGAGAAGTAATAGAGTGACCAGTATGGAGGTGAGATGGTGATATCTTTATTATGGTAAACCCACCGACCATACAAGATAAAGACATGTAACTCACGCTTGGGGACTGAGACTCAGCATGAAAATCCTTCACCGTCAGTCAAGGATTTCTTCAATGCAAAAGAGACGGTTAATCAAGAAGCATGTGATTTGCAAGGGAAAATCAAACTGAAGGAGAAGCCGCTTTAACGCCCTCTTAGAATCCCCTTCAACGCTCTCTCCAAAAGAAGCCGCTTCAACGCTCTCTCTCTCTAAGCTGCTTCAGCACTCTCCCCTGAATCTGCTTCAGCGCTCTCTTCAGAGGCCGATGATGCTCCAACACCTTACCAAAACATGCAATGGAAGTACGTATTTCAAGAGAAAATAAGCTTCGGATAATTACACCTGGGGACTGCCAGCACAGGATGCCTTCACATCCCTCAACTGGTTTATTTCTAATATCAACATCATCACTGTTGAAGCTTTATGAGCTACAGAAAATTCTCAACATGAAGACGTACATGTGCATAAAGACTCCAAAAGTAAAAATAGGAGATGGTTTCACGTATCCAGCCACGCCATCGAATCTGAAGTGTAACTGGGGACTGCTCATCGCATCTCATTCCATACAACCATCCAAGATTCAAAAGACGGTTCAAAAAGATGTCGCTTGAAGAAAGTCCTTAAAGATTCGCGGCACCACGTCCATTTTTCTACATACCTAGCTGGAACTCCACAAGTCTTCAATAAGTGTGTAGTCTACAAGAAGAATATCAAAGTAAAGAATAGGAGAGCTCAGATTGCAGAATCATGTACACAGGCTCTACTCTAACCTTACCGAGGAGAGCTACGTCTTTCAAGATATTGCGAGTTCTTTCTGAAAATTAGGATTTCTTAGTTGGGAGATTTCATTCGTTCATCCAACTGGAAACATAAAATCATAAAAGCAGCATGAATGAAGGATTATTATTCGATCAAGCCATGGCTCGAACCGCGGACTACTAACATTAAAGAAGTTTCGTCAACGCCAGGGCCAATGGCGCCTTCACTAGGGTCCTCTCCAGGAGATGCTTCAACATACTCTCGAGCCGCTTCAACACCCTTCTCGGAAGCTGCATCAACGTTCTCTTTGGGAGCTGCTTCAATTGCTTCAGCAGCCTTTTAAGGATATTCCTCACGACAGCGCTTGTCCACATCAGAGTCGAGGATTATGACATCTCATGAAAAGGGAAAGCTTGGACACACTCTCGAATGATACTCAGATGTACAAGGGACTTGGAATGCAGTTTGAGATCCTTATCAACAGTATGCCTAATCTGCCTGAGGCTAACCGACATCATGTTAGGGGAACACTTACCCGGACGCCTCTTGAATGTGACATGTTCCAAAGACAGGCCGACCCATCTCTCTTGGTAACATCTAACTTTGTCTCATAAGTTTTACCTTTATTTGTCACCATCTAGTGCTTAACCCACAATAGTGTAACTATTACATGCTAAGCAGGGGACTTAATATTGATGGTGGTTTTTAGCTCAAGGCTATAATTGTAAAACCAGTATTTAATACGCTGTCACCCTGCAAGGGGTAAAGCCATTTGAAGAGTAACGAGTGCAAAAAACCCTCCTCGCTCATTGAGCAATTCAATATATATATATATATATATATATATATATATATATATATATATGAAATGCACTCAGAATGGTGCGTGTATTAGCAAATCCCAAATATTTTGTGAATTCTATTTTTTCCAAAGATTACCAACTAATGCATGACTTGCCTAGTATTTTCCTTGCTATGTTCTCAGCTGAACTCTCATCATTGACATGACATGACGATTAAGTGTTCACTCTTAGCAGAGTAGCATGAATCTCTAGAAGTGCCTGTATTAAGATCTACATGAAAATACCTGTTAGAGCATGGCTCGGTTGAACCCACCAAGCGTTGGTATTTCAAGTTTGGTTGTCATATTTTAGTGAATCAAAACTCATGTTAAGAGTCGCTTGATTATATACTAGAGTGAACTACGTATAGGTTAGCTTGAAAGTATTAGGATATGAGACATTACAGGTATTGCGAAATCTTGAAGATGTGAAGAAGCAAGGAGATACAACGACAACAATCATCCTTCCACTTGAGGTTAGTGATATTTGACTTGAACTGTTTAATTCCCTAACGTATCTTTCAAGTCGTGCATATTGAAAACATAATTGTGAAGCATATTTGAACTCTAGATAGACATAGTATTAAGGAATACAATACGAGGTTTATATCTTAACCGTTAAACTTTGTAGATAAGACATCGCCATAATCATTTGAATGCTATTGTGATTATGTATGGGTATGAGGTGAGGATTTCATCCTAGGGAACAATGTTTACATGTGTTCTAAGGAAGTAAGTTCATAAACTTGTTTGTGGACCGAAAAGGAAATTGCCCGGGTGTTATTGGTTCTAGCCCTTATTCATCTCCCATACTGATGGTCCGTAAGAAGGATGGTTCTTGGCGCATGTGTGTGGATTATAGAGCTTTGAATAAGATAACCATCAAAGATCGTTTTCCAATACCCATGGTGGATGAGTTATTGGACGAATTAAATGGTGCAACAGTTTTTTCCAAAATAGATTTTCGATATGCTTATCATCAACTACTTATGCATAAGCCAGACATTCCAAAAACTGCTTTTCGCACTCATGATGGTCATTATGAATTCTTGGTCATGCCGTTTGGTCTCTCTAATGCTCCAGTCACCTTTCAAGGATTGATGAATCATATCTTTCGTCCTTACCTTCGTAAGTTTGTGCTAGTATTTTTCGATGACATTTTGATTTACAGTAAGACCATGTCTGAGCATATTCATCATTTGTCTTTGGTATTTGAATTATTGAGACTTTACCAGTTGTTTGTCAAAGAATCCAAATGCACCTTTGCGCAAGCTACTGTAAAATATTTGGGTCACGTAATTTCTTCTGAAGGTGTCTCAGTTGATCAGGATAAGATTCAAAGTATTATTTCATGGCCTCTTCCAACTTCCCTTAAGGAATTGCGCGATTTTTGGGATTAGCAGGTTATTATCGCAAATTTGTCAAGGATTTCGGTAAGATTAGTGCACCCTTACATCAACTATTGAAGAAAGATGCTTTTCTATAGACTGATAATGCTACTACTGCATTCAAAGTGCTTCAGAAGGCTCTTACTACAACACCAGTTTTAATCCTTCCAAATTTTTCTAAAGAATTCTCCTTGGAATGTGATGCATCTGGAAATGGGTTAGGAGCTGTGTTAATGCAGTCTAGTCGACCCATTGCTTATTATAACAAACCTTTGACTGGAAAGAATTTAAGTCTCTCTATTTATGACAAGGAAATGCTTGCAATTGTCTCTGCAGTTCAAAAATGGAGACCTTACTTACTGGGTAGACATTTCAAGATTCTTACGGATCACAAGAGTCTGAAATACTTTCTTGATCAAAACCTCTCTTATATGGAGAAACAAAAATGGTTATCCAAACTTTTGGTATATGATTATCAGATTATTTTTCGGAAGGGGAAAGAAAATCTTGCGGCTGATGCCTTGTCACGCAGCATTGGATCTCATTTTAGTTTGACTGCGCCAATTTTCTCTGGAGTCAATGAAATAATTTAAGAATGTCATCTGGATGCTGAGCTAAGTATACTAATTCAAAAACTCATTGATTCTCCTTCTTGCAAACTCAATTTTTCATATATTGATGGTGTTTTACGCTACAAAGGACGAATAGTTGTGGTAACCACTTCTTTATGGTGTACCAAACTTCTTGAGGAGTTTCACTCAAACCCTATCGGAGGGCATTCAGGATTTTTGAGAACTTATAAGCGTCTCCAACACAATTTTTATTGGAATTGAATGAAGCAAGCAATCAAAGATTTTATTGTTCACTGTGATGTGTGTCAAAGAAATAAAACTGAAGCTATTTCACCACCAGGATTATTGAGTCCACTTCCAATTCCTTCTGACGTATGGATTCATATATCCATGGACTTTATTGATGGTTTTCCAACTTCTTATCGTAAAAATGCTATTTTGGTTGTTGTTGATCGTTCAACCAAATATGCACATTTTATAGCTCTCGCATACCCTTATTCGGCTAGCATTATTGCAGAAGTGTTTGTTCGTGAGATTGTTCGCCTTCATGGAATGCCAAGAAGTATAGTTAGCGATAGAGATCTCATTTTTATGAGCAACTTTTGGGAAGCTTAATTTCAGCTTCAGAATACACAATTATGTCGCAGCTCAGCATATCATCCTCAAAGTGACGGACAAACTGAAGTAACTAATAGAACATTAGAGTGTTATTTGAGATGTTTTGCTGGTATGAAACCAACCGATTGGTTGAAATGGTTACCATGGGTTGAATGGTGGTATTATACAAGTCATCATTCTGCAATTAACATGACTCCATATCAAGCTCTTTACAGTCGGCCTCCCCCAACAATTTCAGCTTATTTGCGAGGTACCACTTCTGTGCATGATGTTGATTTGAATCTCAAAGCAAGCTAGAGATCATAATTTAAAGCTGCTCAAATCTCACTTGCACGATGCTCAAGCTAGAATGAAAGCATACTCTGATGCTCATCGTATCGAGATAGAATTTTCTATAGGAGATTGGGGTTTTCTTCGCTTACAGCCATATAAACGGAGAATTATTACTAATCAATCTTTTTCCAAACTATCTCCGAGATTCTATGGTCCTTTTCGTGTTCTTGAGAGGATAGGGTTAGTGGCATACAAGTTGGAGCTCCCTGCAGAAAGTCGCATTCACCATGTATTTCATGTTTCCCAGTTGAAACTAAAATTAGGATTAGCTGAGTCCGTTCAACAAGTTCTACCATCTGTCATTGATTATGATAAGTGGGAACCAGAAAATGTCTTGGACTGTCAAATGTTCAAGAAAGGTTCTTATGCAGGCACTAAATGGTTAGTGAAATGGATGGATCACCCAAGTGATGAAGCTACTTGGGAAGATGCAGATGAATTGCTTATTCGTTTTCCAGACTTTGAGGCTTGAGGACAAGCCATTTTTCATCCAGGGAGGGATGTTGCAGTACCAACACCAAGTTTGCTTAGTTTCCTTTCTTAGGCTTAGTTATTCTTAGTTTGCTTTTAATTCCGTGATTAGTTCAGATTCTATAATTAGTGCTACTTGTTTCACAATTATTTGGATTTATAAATACAACTCCTGAGTTTGTAAAAGACTTAAGAATTAATACAAGAACTCTTTCAATCTCTCTAATCTTCTTATTCTCTTCTTAATCTTCTTCTAAACCTCTTAATTCTTCAACTATCCTGGTTCTATATATGTAATTTTATCACATAAACCTTGTGTTTGGTCTAGAACCCTAACAGGGTTTGGGTTTACTTGGAGAAATTGGATTTTATCTTGTATTTCTCATGCCCATTTTTCTATCTTAGTAAATGGTTCTGCGGGTACTAAATTCAGAAGCTGTAGGGGTCTTTGACAGGGTGATCCATTATCAACATTTCTTTTTACTTTAGTAATGGAAGGTTTTTGTAGAATGATCGCAAAGGTTGAGGAAAAATCCCTTATCACGGGTTTTAGGGTGTCTTCAAATGATCCAGATGTCTCCCATTTACTCTTCGCCGACGACATTCTCATATTCTGTGCGGACAAAGCCCAAAACATTTATACTATTCAAGCAATTCTGACTTGTTTCGAGCTTGTTTCGACAGGGATCTTTAGATTGTTGTTAGTTCTAAAGACGATTTTGTGATAATCCATTGTTAATGTATCTGCTTGTGCGTGATTTATCACAGGAGATTCAAGTGATTATGTGCAGGTTTTTATTGAAGATTTAAGAAGATTTGAAGACAAAGAAGATATTGAAGATTTGACTTGGGTTTTATAATCTTTGGCATGCACAATACTTGTTTCGGTAAAAGAGGATCCAATTAATAATCGGTTTATCCTTGTGGTAGATTGGATTGATTAATTGAGTAGATCGGCATCAACACGATTCTTCGGATTAAAGTTGTTGTTGGCTTAATCTTAAACGATTACTTCGGTAATTGAATATAAGATAGATCTAAGGACCTGATGAAGGAGTTTATGTTAAGATAAACGGAAGAGCCTTTGTCCGACTCATATCACTTAATTGAATAGAGTTGATACCAAACAGATTTGTTGTTCCTTTATTGTTTGGAATACGAACCAAAGGAATTGTTCCAAGTACGTGACTTATTCATAAGTCGGAGGTGTGGTAATACAGACGAAACTAGGTGAACTATATGGTTAGTTACTTGGTCTCAACTATATGAAGTTAGGTGTAATTTTGTTTAGTAGGTTAATCCTGAGAGTATTCAATTCTGGACAAGGTCCTGAGGTTTTTCTGCATTTGCGGTTTCCTCGTTAACAAAATCTTGTTGTGTCATTTACTTTTATTTTCCGCTATAATTGTCTTATTATAATTAAAGTAAATTACACAAACGTTAAGTACGAAACTTTGTATCAAATAAACATACTTCATTGTTATATTGTCTCGATCTCGTATCCATAGTCGATCACACGAAGTGTGAACTGATTAGTTGTATTGTCTCGACTCAGTCCATAGAAAATCACTTTCGGAGAAAGGGCTTATAGGTAGGAAAAGTTTTAGCTTGAGGAATATTTGGGTACCCTCGCCTTTTTAATACCCACACAGGCTACGTCATTCTCTGACAAAGAGAATCTAACGCACTTTTTAATTAAAGACAGCTCGATCGAACATGTTTAAATTCCTTAAGGAAAATCTATACTGTTAATATCAGTCTCAGAAACGATCACGGCTACACAATTTGGCCGCATGTTTTAGCAAACCTAGACCACTCCTGGCAGAACTAGGTAATCACCGCATTGACCGCCGGTGGACCTACTAGTGTCCCAACCAATTTGACTTTGTTTAAACACATTCCAGCGTTGTCAAACGCCAACCCTAAACATGGTGGTCGCTGTTAAAAGAAGCTCGAACGAGCTAGACTGTCCAAAACAGTCTCAGAAGTATCACGACCGTCCAACTTCGCCAGCCTGGTTGGACGGCTTGGATCTTCCTATGAGTGATTAAGGAAGCGCCAGCATGCACACTGGCAGCCAACCTTTCCCCTACTCGATCGGTCTATCCACGGCAAGTCCATAGGGCAATAAATCGTTTGCCCAAACTAGGGCAGACACGATGCTTTCAAAACCCTAATTTGGGTCGCGATAATGTATTAGTGTCTTAAATCGATCATGACCAACCAACTTAGCCAGCCTAGTTGGACGGCTTAGATCGCGTTTTGGACAATCCAGGAGAAGCACATGAGTTCACCACCGACCCAACATTATTCCTGTTCGATCGACCTATGATGAGCACGAAAGTGCGACGCATTTTCACCCATAAATAAATTAGTCAAGCCTCATTTTATCACTAATAAACTTGTTTGTATGTGTTTTTGTCAAATAAGCTCTTATGGAAAAAGTTACTCGAAAAGTGGTTTTTGTACCCGGAGGACACATGTTATTCGGACTCTCAGTTTTGGATAAGGGGCACCCAATTACTAAAGGGCACCTTAATTACTATTCGCACTCCCGGATTGGATAAGGTGCAGTCATCTTCAACAATTTGAAACTGAAAATTAGCGGGAAAATTGTGTTTGAACCGACAGATTTAGGGTTTGGATTTTGGAGGTGTTATAACGAGAATCAATGGCTGAAATTGTTTGGGATGTTCTGTTTAAGCATAACAGAGATGGTATGGTCTTTAGAATCGATTAGATTTGGTCAGTATGATCAAGTTTGAGTGAAACAAGGGGTTACGGGTTTTGCTTGAGAACCGAGAGTTGTTTTTGATTTTGGAGATTTCTGGAGTGATTCAATCACTCCAGTGGATTGGTATGGGCCAGTTTCTCTTAGGCGGAGATGCTATAGTCGTTTGATTCATCTTAATTGGGCTGGATAATGTTGTGGAGGCAAAACAGGGGAAAGATACTCGGTTACATTCAAACAGAGACGTTTAATATCTCGTGAGAAAAACTCGAGATTTTGTTGGGTTTACTTGTGGAAGATACGTGAATATTTGTGGCTGCATGAGTGTGAATCAATCTGTTGAGGATTATCGCGTGAAGAAGATTGGAAAGGCGCGTGTGGAAGAGAAAAAGGAAAAAAAATATACTCGTGTCTGGCAGAAGTTAATGAGGATTTCTCGGATTAATTATGAAAGATTTTCATCACTGTTGGGTATATAAAGACGTTGAGGGAGTCAAAGAAGAGATATCGAGTGATTGGGGAGGCTACAAAGTCGAGAGAATTGCTGCAGAGAAATCTGCAGCAGCAGCAGCAGAGAAATAGTGAAGAACACGAAGAACGGACTTGCAAGGACAAATAAAACAAAGTGTCGTTTATGCTTAAGAGATAAGACTGTCATCCCTGTACGCCATCGTTATTCTTCGTAAGAGTGGGTTTGCAACGCTTATAAACGTTGCACATTCCCGGTTTATTGTATTTTATCTTCTTTTCTTCATTGTAAGCACCATTTGAGCTATAATAAATATTTTGAGAGTGTCTACAATATGAGTAGCTAAACCCCTACATTGGGTCGACGGAGGAAGCCGAGTTTCATACGTGGGTAATTTTAATTAATTCTTTATATGACTTTTGCATTTATTTTAAATTGTTTTATGATTTAAAAAAATTAGTTATCATTTTATTAGATGGGTCATGCTTGCTTAGATGTTTGATGGCCCATGCTTACGATTTATAACTAATGTTTGGATAATCTACATTGGCAAAAATAAGAGTCCTTGTTGTTTTGTTTATTGAGCGATAATTGCTGAAGAATAATAATTGAACCTATTAATATGAATGCGGTGGAATCCTAGACCCAATGAATCTCGCTTTTGTTTATTATTTTCGCTTTTGTTTAAACCTTTAAATTTAATCTTCGCAAGTCTGAGAGAACGAATCTTAATTACTACTAAGAAAACTAAGAAAAATTTTAAATCATTTTGGCGCCGTCGCGACGCGGATTTGTTTTTAGATTAATTTTTAGGTTTATTTTTTTTATTTTGTACAGTATTTTCTTTTTCCTTTTTATGCGTTTCTTTTTGTATTTATTTTCAGGGAATTTTTGAGGATGATGACTTCTTCTGAGGAGACGTCACCTACGATGACGCTAGCGGAATATATGCATAGAAAGTCAAATTATCAGGAAAACTCATCTGAGATGACGCTTGCTGAATATATGCGTAGGCAATGGTATGGAGTTTCTGCCCACATGAGGTAAGTGAAGAATCACATGAAACTATTTATGAGAAGTATTACAAACACACACCGCCTAGTTTGGAACAAAGATTGAGAGTTCTTGAATGTGAAAGATTATTTGCCATTGATGATGAATCTAGTAGTGACTCTCTGCTCCAAACAAACATATAGATGACCCTGTGGATGATTGTGTGGATGATTCGCCTAATTCCATAGATGAATCTACCTCACAAGATCATTCACCCGACTTAGAGGTTGTTTCTAGACCTCTAGACTTCCAAAAGTTGCCTAATTTAGGGTTAGAATTGTGTGCTTCTAAAGTGTTGTTGGATTACTTTGCATCTAAGTACCTGAGGATTTGCCTATTTCTAATACCGTGCATGAGCCAGCTTGAAATTTTCCTGGCCTCAATGGAATCCCCATACTTTGTTCTTTTACGCACTTCCATGTGCAGTAAAAACTTGGTTTAGGGGTAAATTTTGTTTTCTCGACGGTTTCAAAGTGTCCCCATTTTTTCATAAAATAATTGTGAAGCTGTCATTTGTAAATATTGTATTTTGGGTCGATCACCAAATTTTCAGTCGTTAATTTTTGGAGATCCGTTTTTGTACAAATCCAAGAGGGTATAATTATTTATTTATTTATGTTTGTTTATTTTATTTTTAATTTCCCATCTTAATTTTTACGTTGGATGACTCAATTGCATTGAGGACAATGTAATATTTAAGTGTGGGGGAGTGGTTATTAACTTTTTATTTTTCTTTTTCAGGATTTTTCTTGCATATTGTGACCAGATGTTGAGCGGGTCCAAAAAAAAAATGATCAGCTGTGGAGCGGGTCTATAAAAAAATTATTGTTAGGGTTATGACCAGCTGTGTAGCGGGTCTTTTCTTTTTTTTTCTTTTTTTTTTCTTCCATGTTATGACCAGCTGTGTTATGTGTCTTTTGTTTTTCCTTATATATTATGACCACCGTGTAAATCTGGTCTATAAAAAAAAATTGTGTGTCGCGTCTTATGTATGGCATTTGTCATGACCAAATGTAGCTGGTCTAACTCTATCTTATTATATGACCACTGTAGTAGCGGGTCAATTTTCTCTCGCTTTTGCTCGAGGACTAGCAAAATGTAAGTGTGGGGATTTTGATGAGCACGAAAGTGCGACGCATTTTCACCCATAAATACATTAGTTGGGCCTCATTTTATCACTAATAAACTTGTTTGTAGGTGTTTTTGTCAAATAAGCTCTTATGGAAAAAGTTACTCGAAAAGTGGTTTTTGTACCCTGGAGGACACATGTTATTCGGACTCGCTTTGGATAAGGGGCACCCAATTACTAATGGGCACCTTAATTACTATTCGCACTCCCGATTGGATAAGGGGCAGTTTATCTTCAACAATTTGAAACTGAAAATTGGCGGGAAAATTGTGTTTGAACCGACAGATTTAGGGTTTGGATTTTGGAGGTGTTATAACGAGACTCAATGGTTGAAATTGTTTGGGATGTTCTGTTTCAGCATAACAGAGATGGTATGGTATTTAGAATCGATTAGATTTGGCTGTATGATCAAGTTTGAGTGAAACAAGGAGTTACGGGTTTTGCTTGAGAACCGAGAGTTGTTTTTGATTTTGGAGATTTCCTGGAGTGATTCAATCACTCCAAAGGATTGGTATGGGCCTGTTTCTCTTATGCGGAGATGGTATAGTCGTTGGATTCATCTTAATTGGGCTGGATAATGTTGTGAGGCAAAACAGGGAAAGATACTTGCTACATTCAAACAGAGACGTGTAATATCTCGTGAGAAAAACTCGAGATTCTGTTGGGTTTACTTGTGGAAGATACATGAATATTTGTGGCTGCATGAGTGTGAATCAATCTGTTGAGGATTATCGCGTGAAGAAGATTGGAAAGGCGCGTGTGGAAGAGAAAAAGGAAAAAAATATTCTCGTGTCTCAGCGAAGTTAATGAGGATTTCTCGGATTAATTATGAAAGATTTTCATCACTGTTGGGTATATAAAGACGTTGAGGGAGTCAAAGAAGAGATATTGAGTGATTGGGGAGGCTACAGAGTCGAGAGAATTGCTGCAGATTTCTCTGCAGCAGCAGCAGAGAAATAGTGAAGAACACGAAGAACAGACTTGCAAGGACAAATGAAAACAAAGGTCGTTTATGCTTAAGAGATAAGACTGTCATCCTGCGACAGTATACTGTTATTCTTCGTAAGAGTGGGTTTGCAACGCTTATAAACGTTGCGAATTCCCGTTTTATTGTATTTTCTCTTCTTTTCTTCATTGTAAGCACCATTTGAGCTATAATAAATATTTTGAGAGTGTCTACAATATGAGTAGCTAAACCCCTACATTGGGTCGACTGAGGAAGCCGAGTTTCATACGTGGGTAATTTTAATTAATTCTTTATATGACTTTTGCATTTATTTTAAATTGTTTTATGATTTGAAAAATTAGTTATCATTTTATTAGATGGGTCATGCTTGCTTAGATGTTTGATGGCCCATGCTTACGATTTATAACTAATGTTTGGATAATCTACATTGGCAAAAATAAGATTCCTTGTTGTTTTGTTTATTGAGCGATAATTGTCAAGAATAATAATTGAACCTATTAATATGAATGCGGTGGAATCCTAGACCCAATGAATCTCGCTTTTGTTTATTATTTTCGCTTTTGTTTAAACCTTTAAATTTAATCTTCGCAAGTCTGAGAGAACGAATCTTAATTACTACTAAGAAAACTAAGAAAAATTTTAAATCATTTTGGCGCCTGCGACGCGGATTTGTTTTTAGATTAATTTTTAGGTTTATTTTTTTTTATTTTGTACAAAAGATTTTCTTTTTCCTTTTTATGCGTTTCTTTTGTATTTATTTTCAGGGAATTTTTGAGGATGATGACTTCTTCTGAGGAGACGTCACCTACGATGACGCTAGCGGAATATATGCATAGAAAGTCAAATTATCAGGAAAACTCATCTGAGATGACGCTTGCTGAATATATGCGTAGGCAATGGTATGGAGTTTCTGCCCACATGAGGTAAGTGAAGAATCACATGAAACTATTTATGAGAAGTATTACAAACACACACCGCCTAGTTTGGAACAAAGATTGAGAGTTCTTGAATGTGAAAGATTATTTGCTGCTGATGATGAATCTAGTAGTGACTCTCTGTTCCAAACAGAACATATAGATGACCCTCGTGGATGATTGTGTGGATGATTCGCCTAATTCCATAGATGAATCTACCTCACAAGATCATTCACCCGACTTAGAGGTTGTTTCTAGACCTCTAGACTTCCAAAAGTTGCCTAATTTAGGGTTAGAATTGTGTGCTTCTAAAGTGTTGTTGGATTACTTTGCATCTAAGTACCCAGAGGATTTGCCTACTTCTAATACCGTGCATGAGCCAGTTGAAATTTTCCCAGCCTCAATGGAATCCCCATACTTTGTTCTTTACGCACTTCCATGTGCGAAAAACTTGGTTTAGGGGTAAATTTTGTTTTCTGACGGTTTCAGTGTCCCCATTTTTTCATAAAATAATTGTGAAGCTGTCATTTGTAAATATTGTATTTTGGGTCGATCACCAAATTTTCAGTCTGTTAATTTTTGGAGATCCGTTTTTGTACAGTCCAGTAGGTATAATTATTTATTTATTTATGTTTGTTTATTTTATTTTTAATTTCCCATCTTAATTTTTACGTTGGATGACTCAATTGCATTGAGGACAATGTAATATTTAAGTGTGGGGGAGTGGTTATTAACTTTTTATTTTTCTTTTTCAGGATTTTTCTTGCATATTGTGACCAGATGTTGAGCGGGTCCAAAAAAAAAATGATCAGCTGTGGAGCGGGTCTATAAAAAAATTATTGTTAGGGTTATGACCAGCTGTGTAGCGGGTCTTTTCTTTTTTTTTTCTTTTTTTTTTCTTCCATGTTATGACCAGCTGTGTTGCGGGTCTTTTGTTTTTCCTTATATATTATGACCAGCTGTGTAACGGGTCTATAAAAAAAAAATTGTGTGTCGCGTCTTATGTATGGCATTTGTCATGACCAGCTGTGTAGCGGGTCTAACTCTATCTTATTATATGACCAGCTGTGTAGCGGGTCAATTTTCTGTTTTGCTCGAGGACTAGCAAAATGTAAGTGTGGGGATTTTGATGAGCACGAAAGTGCGACGCATTTTCACCCATAAATACATTAGTTGGGCCTCATTTTATCACTAATAAACTTGTTTGTAGGTGTTTTTGTCAAATAAGCTCTTATGGAAAAAGTTACTCGAAAAGTGGTTTTTGTACCCGGAGGACACATGTTATTCGGACTCTCAGTTTTGGATAAGGGGCACCCAATTACTAATGGGCACCTTAATTACTATTCGCACTCCCGGATTGGATAAGGGGCAGTTATCTTCAACAATTTGAAACTGAAAATTGGCGGGAAAATTGTGTTTGAACCGACAGATTTAGGGTTTGGATTTTGGAGGTGTTATAACGAGACTCAATGGTTGAAATTGTTTGGGATGTTCTGCTTTCAAAGATAACAGATGGTATGGTATTTAGAATCGATTAGATTTGGCTGTATGATCAAGTTTGAGTGAAACAAGGAGTTACGGGTTTTGCTTGAGAACCGAGAGTTGTTTTTGATTTTGGAGATTTCTGGAGTGATTCAATCACTCCAGTGGATTGGTATGGGCCTGTTTCTCTTATGCGGAGATGGTATAGTCGTTGGATTCATCTTAATTGGGTCGGATAATGTTGTGGAGGCAAAACAGGGAAAGATACTGTTACATTCAAACAGAGACGTGTAATATCTCGTGAGAGAAAACTCGAGATTCGTTTGGGTTTACTTGTGGAAGATACATGAATATTTGTGGCTGCATGAGTGTGAATCAATCTGTTGAGGATTATCGCGTGAAGAAGATTGGAAAGGCGCGTGTGGAAGAGAAAAAGGAAAAAAATATTCTCGTGTCTCGAGAAGTTAATGAGGATTTCTCGGATTAATTATGAAAGATTTTCATCACTGTTGGGTATATAAAGACGTTGAGGGAGTCAAAGAAGAGATATTGAGTGATTGGGGAGGCTACAGAGTCGAGAGAATTGTCCGCAGATTTCTTCAAGAAGCCAGAAGAGAGAAATAGTGAAGAACACGAAGAACAGTACTTGCAAGGACAAATCGTAAAACAAAGGTCGTTTATGCTTAAGAGATAAGACTCCATCCTCGCGGACAAAGATACCGTTATTCTTCGTAAGAGTGGGTTTGCAACGCTTATAAACGTTGCGAATTCCCGTTTTATTGTATTTTCTCTTCTTTTCTTCATTGTAAGCACCATTTGAGCTATAATAAATATTTTGAGAGTGTCTACAATATGAGTAGCTAAACCCCTACATTGGGTCGACGGAGGAAGCCGAGTTTCATACGTGGGTAATTTTAATTAATTCTTTATATGACTTTTGCATTTATTTTAAATTGTTTTATGATTTGAAAAAATTAGTTATCATTTTATTAGATGGGTCATGCTTGCTTAGATGTTTGATGGCCCATGCTTACGATTTATAACTAATGTTTGGATAATCTACATTGGCAAAAATAAGAGTCCTTGTTGTTTTGTTTATTGAGCGATAATTGCTGAAGAATAATAATTGAACCTATTAATATGAATGCGGTGGAATCCTAGACCCAATGACTCTCGCTTTTGTTTATTATTTTCGCTTTTGTTTAAACCTTTAAATTTAATCTTCGCAAGTCTGAGAGTAATCTTAATTACTACTACGAAAACTAAGAAATTTTTTAAATCAACCTACTCGTGGGAAGTCAGTGATGCATCGAATCGCTAGATCAAATTAGAGTAGTCACGGCTATCCTAAAACCCTAATTCACGTTTGTGGCTGCATGTTTTTGTCGCAAATCGATCGTGACCACTCATCTTCGCCAACCGAATCGAGTGGCTTAGATCTGATTTTTGATGGCCCAAGAGATGTTGACATGCACGCCAGCGGCTCATCTTCACGCATGTCCAATCGGCCTATTAGAATCAGCACCCAATGCTTTGATTCGACTAGCCAAAATAGGGACGTCCGCGTAGCCTTCAACCCTAAAATATAATCAGTGGCGTACAAGCATAACCGCTCGCAAATCATCTTGTCCGGCCAACTTTTCCAACTTGGTCGGACTGTTTAGATTGGATTTTATATGTCCAGTAGGGTGATGCCATAATCACCGCCGCCCCTCCTCCACAGGGAGTGATCGACCAAGTGATAGTTCATCCACATGGTTTCCAAATGATCACCCAAATATGGTCGGACATGCTACCTTTTTAAGACGCTCAATCCACGACTTATTCAATCAAGCTCTAAAACAATGATGCTTCATGCACATCAATTATTTTGAGCTGCTTGCTTAAAAGAGATGTTTTACATGCATCGAACACATACGATGTTTTATTAATATCGGTTCCATAAAATAACTTAGTTATTCAACCTAATAGCACAAATGTTATTCTTTGCGGTAAGTCCCGTGACTTGACCCACTTACTTGAGACATCAAACATGTCACAAACTGGGGGATACTTACTGGGGTATTGGTCTGGCGGTTTACAGCGTGCGGCGTGCAACGCGCCCATTATGAGAATGTGTCGGGAAAGGATAGACCGTTGATAATGATGAGATTAGTGGACTAAGATGTGACCACATGATGATCACCACTTCTTACACGGCCCCACTACTCCACTACTTAACCTCCTCCACTTCCTATGAGATCAGGGTTGCGCTCAAATGACTTGTATAAATAGGTTTTCAACTTATTTCAAGGACAGAAGAATACAAGTGTTATCAATACAAGTATCCAGAAAACACCAAGAACTGATAGCTTACATTTTGCAAACCAGTTCCACATTCTGATACAAGTCATAAACAGCCACACCTTCATAATTCAACATTTTGATCTCAAATACCTTCTTCGCTTCCCTCCCTAAGATCAACCCTTCTCCTTCACTTTGTGACCGAATTGAATCTGGAACGACCATTTCTTGGTTTAGTCCAGAGTCTTACAGATTGATCTCTCGAACCTAAAAGTACTCCCGTGCAGTGCATTGTTTATGGTTTGAATTCGTTTCTCATCAACACACCAAAATTTACCAAAAACAACAGAACCAGTTTTTACCCTCAAAAATCTAAAAGTACTCCCGTGCAGTGCATTGTTTATGGTTTGAATTCGTTTCTCATCAACACACCTAAATTTACCAAAAACAAAAGAACCAGTTTTTACCCTCAAATAGTCGGTACCTTTGTCGGCTTACCTCTTTTATTTGGACCTTCGCTTCATCGACTCTAGGTGTGGCATCCACATCCTCAACTTGTTGTTCTTGTTCAATCGATGTGGGTACCTTCTTCGACCTACCCATTTTCTTTGGAACCTCCACTCCATCGACTTTTGGTGTGGATACAGAATCTGTCGTTTATTGTTGACTTGATAACAGTTCCTTCCTCGGCCTACCCCTTTTGTTTGGAATCGGCGCTTCCGTGAACCTTTCTTCTGAAATCTCACATGCGGTTGGATCTCGTTTCTTAGTTGCTTCGAGTTCACATTTACGTTGTCTCAATTCTGTTAATTCTTTCCTTTGTTTTCTCCTTGCCGTTTTAGTTTATGGTCTACCGGGAGGATTTCCCTTTGTTGGCTCTTCACTTTGTGTTTTCCATGGGCAAGTAATTAGCCTTAGTTGGCTCAACAAGACTTTCCGGCTAGCCGAGTTTCCACGTGAGTAAGCTTCAATAATTCCTTTGCTTCGTTCGTATCCCATGGTGATTGTCTAGGATCTTCCGTAAGGGGGGAGGTGAAATATAGTTGCTTCCAAAACGGATCGATAACCTCCATAGGTATCACTTCTTCATATCTCACAAGCATATGATGACACGGAATCCCCAATGAAGACATGTCGGGACAAATACAAATATCACCCGGTTTGCAGTAGTTTATCTCCCATATCATTTGTCTCATCATATTTTTATTTCCCACGTTGAATTATATTCCTTGGAGAAACTTACCATATTGAAGATATTGAGTCATCCTTTCCATTGGGCTTTTATCCAAATCCTTCTTGATCCTATTGATATCACTCTTAAAGTATTGCTCAATTGCCTCGGTGACTGTAACCACGTCTACTTGGATAGAATCGAGGAGATCTTTAAATCTCCCATGAGCGGACTCCGATATACTAGTTGCTTCTTTCATGTAGTGTCTATACCGGGTTGTCCATGGACGCACACATTTTTCCTTGAACTTATCAACCATTGATTCTGACAATACGAGACGGCAGCTGGATAAACTTCGTTCGAATTGGCAATAAACTTGTCCAAATTCTTTTCATACGTATCCTCGGTAAGAGACCAATAAACTATCTCCCAATCTCTTAGAAATTACAACCACTTTTTATGATTTTCATCATATTCTTTGTCCACTCGCTCTTTGATCTTGCCTCTTTCATCTTCTTCTTCTTTGGGCGATAGTTTGTTCTTGCGAACGTCTTCCTCTAGTTGAACAATCATTTTCTTGTTAATATCCTCCTTAGTGGGTTCAAACAAGGCATGAAAAGATTTTATCACATTTTGAAGTATATAATATGTACATCGGAAATTTTGTGCATCCGGGAAGACTTCGGATATTGCATTCATTAATGCGTCATCTTGATCGGTTATGATGACCCTCGGAAGATGATTTTCCCGGAAGAATAATTTCAATTGTCGTAATGCCTAATTATAATTATAATCATTCTTGTCTTCAATTACACACCAAGCCAATGTGAATGATACCTTGTCCGATGTTTTCCCCACGATGTTGAACAACGACATATTGTATGTGTTTGTCTTATAGGTGAAATCCATCATAAGAACACCAAAACATGTATGAGCCAATTTTGCAAGCAAAGGATGTGAAATGAATATTTGAAGGGGCTTGTTGTCCGGCCCTCTTTTAATGATACGCGTGTAGTTGTGATCCCAAACTATCTTCTCAAATTCTTGCATAACGTTCCTCCCTTCCCATTCCACCCTTCTAATAGTTGCTTTTGCGCTACAAATTGTACTTAGAGAAGACACGTTCGTCCGATCCTTTTCCTTGAAGCCTCTTATAATTTGTCTTGGTTTGATACATGCTTTGGTCAATCTCTTTGCATCCTCCTTTTTATGAGGTTTTAGCTTTGCAACTAGGGAGTGACCAACAAAATCTTCCGGATCCGGGTGGTTATGACGGCCGAACGACACCGTACATTCTCATTCCTTGTCTCTTAAATGGAATACAAGCTTAAAGGGTCAATTATCCTTCTTCGTACGAGTCTTGTATACCGTATTAGTCTTCTTTGGATACACATAACCACTACACCATATCCTGGTTTTAGCAACGCTTTGAATTCAGAGGTGTGCAACGGATATATACGTTGCACATTTTGAAACGTCTATATCCATTGCGCATCCGAATTTCCGTTGCACAAATTAAGTTATTTTAATTTATTAATGGAATTTAATGGGGTTAAACTATGTTTGGAAGGCACATTTGGGGGTATATTTATGATCCATACCACGACTTCCAAATACTTATATAAACTACCACGAGCTTTCCAAACATAAAACGAATTCCGAATGTGTCCCAAAGAATCTGTCGCACGTATGTCACGGTTCAATGACCCATATAAATCAGGAAACTACTGCATTTTACCATTCCGTTTCTCTCTCTTCAAATATTGGGCGAGTATCTCCCAATAGATTCTGATAAACCCTAGTTCTTTTGGTGCAAATCATACCGCGATGAAAGTGCTTTCACCCATAAAGTTCATTAAAACGTAAGCTAAATTCCATCCCTACCGCGACTGCAACTCCAATTTCAGATTATTTTGGATGTTTTCCTAACTTTTTCTCTTTGTTTGGATTGTGTCTAGGCTTTTGGGTTTTCAGCACTGGTAAAATCTTTTCTTTAAACTTATTTTAACACTCGCCCAATATCTGTATCCATGGATTCTTCACGGTTATTTCAATTCTGGAAAGTAATAAATTACTAGTGATTTCGTTGTTTTATACTTATTTGTGTGTTTATTTTAGAATTGGAGACACAATTCAATGGGTTTTTCATGGTTATTTCAATTCTGAAAATAATAAATTACTAGTTATTTCTTTGTTTTACACTTATTTGTGTGTTTGTCGCTAAATTTACTTTGTTTTCTCCAGACCATGGTTTAGTACATCATCTTGAAAAAAAGAAAATTGTTTATCCTTTCAGATACTGACCCTACAAAATCATACATCTTAAATATAGATTGTTATTCCTTGACATTTAACCATGTTTGATTCTTTGCAAAATTAAGCATGTATAGTTCTCAAAACAAACCCACTAAAAACTTTTGACAGGATTGAGAGTGAATGTTATATCGTGTAGAGAATGAATTGATATAATGGTAAATTGATTGCTTATCCATGGTGTTAGGAAAGATGTCTCCTACTCCGTAGGGAGGTGTACAGACATCGACATCCAAGATGATGTCGAGTCCAAAAATCGTTAGAGACAAACTTACGATTCATTGAATCGTCGGCATGTAATTCATCAGGAACCGAACCATAGTAAGTTAGTTTTAGTCTTTTAGTTTTATTAATATTTGGGTTTTATAACTAGACTAGTGTTGAAATTCTGAGATGGTTTGAGAATAGCCATGTCAAAGAATCCTCCTTCCTTTCAAAATATTGTAGTTGTTGCATATCCTCGGAAGAAACTGACTTAAAGCATCTCATGTGTAGAGCAAGTATTTTCACCTACAAAAGTATCGGTATAACTACCCGAAAGTAAAAAGTCACTCAGGCATGCTACTAATGTCCACGATTAGGGGTCGTTTGAGCGATAAAGCTCGCGCAGTATTTGCTTCAACGGCAGTTGGCCACTTTCTGGATATGCCTGATACCAAAAACAGAGGTGCAATTTTGCATTATCTACTCTCACGAGAAATTGTGAGACAAGATGATGTTGATCCATTTTGTATGAACTTTGGGGTTGGAGGCCATATCTTGAGGTTTGGGATGAAAGAACTCGAACTTGGTACAAGACTTAATTTCAAG
The DNA here is from genome assembly GCA_023531295.1 of Papaver armeniacum. Classification (NCBI taxonomy): domain Eukaryota; kingdom Viridiplantae; phylum Streptophyta; class Magnoliopsida; order Ranunculales; family Papaveraceae; genus Papaver; species Papaver armeniacum. The sequence goes on along the minus strand of JAJJWW010018709.1, from coordinate 738,037 downwards.
TTGACATCTTTTGCAAAGGAAGATGTAATTAACCCACTCCCAAAATCAATCGTGGATTCACCAATCATGAAAACTCATTTCCCTGGGAAAAAAAAGGTAACAGTAATTGAAGCCCTGACGCGCTTCGAAATGGGAGATTTGACCACATGTATTGACGATGGGAACGCTAAGTTGGCACTTCTCGTCTTTGTGCATGTTTTACTTTTGGGCTTCTATTATTATGATACCTCTTGAATATTGTTAACTGTGTACTACACTCGATGCGCAAATACCCTGGATTCACGAAGAAAACTCGGTGGACCACCGTTGGCAGTTATTTTGCTGTAAGTTTTATATGATAACTAAGAAATCTATCACATTTAGATAATAAACACACGTGCAGTTATACATGTCTATGATGGCTTGTAATGTGGGGTTTCTCACGCTTTGGTAAACATCGTGCTGAAAAACAGCGATGCGCTAGAAATCGAAAACTGAATTCCAAGACCGATAAAAGGGAATGCATCTATTACACAAGATTGCACGTCATGGGGGAATATGGCATGGATGGTAAACCATGGTCTGAGGTGGATGTGGTTTACGCTCCGGTGCTGGTGAATGATAATTATTGGGTAGCAATTGAAATCCTCATGAGAAAACGGAATATTCGTATCTACGATTCCCTTTACGATCATCACAATCGAAAAATATCCACCAGGACAGCTGGGAACCCATCTGAGGTCACCGCAATCTGCGATGTTTTGAGGACAACCCTTGAGGATGGAGAATGGGATTGCAACTATGCAGACTTTGATCAAGCGGTCCCTAAACAAAGCTCGAGGTGAGTTCTTTGAGATCTCGTTAGATCCGCGTTCTACATCCTAGACGATGCAGTTGGTAATGTAAGATTGACACTTTTATTTTTATTGGTTTAGTTTTGGTGATTGCGGAGTGTATGCATTATGCTTCATCCTGTGTTTGATAAACGGAGTTTCTCTAGACCGTTTCATAGACGAAGATATTATTAAGGCTTATCGTAGGAGGTTTGCGGTTCAATTATACAACAATGAAAGTATCGAGGTAAGTGCATGTATAAGAGATAGTAAAACCTTTATAGCTTATATCCAACAGTGAGGTTGATGATTAACTCGGCCCAATTATTTTGTGCAGGATTATACTCCATGAATTGGGTGGAAGAGTTATCCTAGAAGACACTCACCCTCTGAACTTTTGTAAGTTGGCAAAGAGTTTGTTGGGGTTGGGAGTGTACTCACAAAAACTCATTATGTGCTCTCCACTTATTACGTTCTAAATTAACCTCAGTATTAATGTAACTTTCTAATATATGCATATTAACCTTGATTCTAATTGAACCAAACCGATCTGAACAACAAAACAACTGACATTTCATATGAGCGAACTACATTTTAGAATTCAGTTAACTTCTGTAACAAAAGGATGTTATATTTACGTAGCCAAAATCTTGTGGAACTATGACAGCTTGAACCTACAATCACTGTATAGGTGGAACTAAGACAGCTTGAATCTGCAATCCAACACTAATCTATCATTTTACAAGCAAATACTGCGGCACTTTCTCCGGGTTCTACTGGTAATTCTCGAGAGTAGAATTCATCAGCTCCATGTTGACAGTAACAAAAGGTTGATAATAATAAAAAGTAATTGAAGATCTTCTTAATCATCCACATGGAACTCTTTATGTGAGTTAAGCCAAAATAGCAGACGTATTAACAATACTCTGAATGTAGATTTAAGAACTCGGGAAAACAACTTTGTAGCGGGCTTTCCAAATTGCCAACCGAAGGCAAACTCCCATGCAAAATCTATCAAACCCATCAAGATAGTGGATTTCTTATAGAACCTACACATTCTATATATATGTATACAATTATACAAATATAAAAGTGCCATGAACAAGACTCCAAGCAAACACCTTAAGAATTCCTAAACTCTTAAAACTATATAAGTATTCTTAATCTAACGGTTGTGGATGTCCAACGGATTTTCAAGGTTGCATTCGGATCCAATCCATTGGATTCTAAATATCCCATCCGCATCCAACCCATTAACGAATGGCTCGGGCATCCATCCGCAAACATGCGGTTGGTCCCATTTAAATCCGGGAATTACGGTCGAAATACGCACCTCTAGTTGAACCATGCCAGGCTGCATATAGCTAGGGAAGTTCATTTGCACTCTTCCACCGTGACTCAAACAAGAAAGAGCCCAAGTAGAATCCATAGAATTGGAAAAATGGGACCGGATAGTCTTTTGAAGAATCTTCTACTAGTGAATGGAAACTTTCGGATATCCTCGGCTTAGAAAGTAGTGGTTTTATTTTTCTCGGACCTTATTGACTACGCAATGTAATCTTCTTACTTTCGAATTTTATTTTATGAATGAAAATTAGGTGTTAGTTTTGGAATGGTTTCGATAACAAAGAATTAACAATTCTCAAACCGGAACACTTAAACAAAGGTTGAACAGTAACGCTATTAGTAAGCATAATTATGCAATGTCCAGTCCATTCCAGTCTCCAGTCAAGTGTTTGGCCTAAAATACATGTGAGAAAAATTAGTTCTTCCCTCACAATGGAAGTGCATTGCAATGTACAACTTACCAGGTGAAAAGGAAATTTGCACTTTGGCTAATACCAATCAATAGGTGAAAACGGAATTTAGCACTTGGCATAATATGGGTACCCTTGGTAGTCTCAAAAGGAGTTTTCATGAGTAGTATGTAATCTTTAATGAGTCGTTTTATTATGCCTGTCTTTTTTAATGGGTCGTTTCAATAGCAGTGTTGTCTTGCTTTTCTGAAAATCTATGGTTTGAGATTAGATTGGTGCGGTGTTAAGTTTTATCAAAATACTGTGTGCTTTCAAACAAAATATAATACAAAAAAATACAAAAAAATTTATTTAGAAGATGCGACATAAGTCGCATAACTCAACAACACAAAGATACCAGGTTCCATCCTCTCAGTACTTCATCAAGTTATAAAACTGTACTTCAGAACTTCGTTCTGACGGTCTAATGAAGCTCATCCTCTTCTCCACGGTGTAGAACTGATTTGCTCGACAAACTCATCAAATAGCAGTTCCCTCCGTGTTGAACCCAGAACAGTTAGTTGTATATTTGCCTCTTGAACAACATTTCCATCCAGTTGAAAATATCAACCGCAGCAGGGTTTTAATAAAACCATTTTCACGTTGGATCAGCAGACAAAATGGAACGAACCCAGGACAAAACAGTTTATGAATTTCACTCACCATTTGGAGACAGGCGGTCGGCATCTTCACTAAACCACTCTTCGTAATAAAAATGCGAACTAAGTCCATATTGACAGTATAAATCAATATATTTTTTCCTCAAAAAATTAACGTAATTCTTTATGTCAAGAAGGGACAAATTTGTTCGAGTGATATAAAGCTATGGATTTCAAATTCATTGCCGAAGATTATCTTGATATGAAGCCAGGGCAGTAATATCAACATACTGCACACTCGAACCTAGATAAATCAGCAAAGACTTAAAAGACCATCGTTTCATATACTTCTGATCAAACTTATCACCGAATTTCTTACACAAATAGTAAAATAGACTAAGAAAACGTTTTGTATCTCTACACAAGCCGAAGACATCTCAATTCAACAGAAATGAAAACAAATCATTAATATCGAGAGTCTGCAATCTCCTTTCCCGTAGTGCCCAAACTATATATACTAGATGATATAAAATTAAGAGATCATGCTATGTTGGTGACAAGTATGTACTATTTCATATGTAACAAGGTTTCATTCAAGCTAGTAGAGCATGTTAAATGGAAACCAAATACAAGCCCCCATGCAAAAGCAATCAAACCCATCACATTTCGACAGCCAGGCCAGCAGTTGCAGCTTGCCAGAAGGCATATAGGGCAGTCCATTTGCACTCTTCCACCGTGACTCAAACAAGAAAGAACCCAAGTAGAATCCATGGAATTGGAAAAATGGGACCATTGCAATTGACCAAGAAAAAGACTACCATCGAGGAAAACTCCTAATCCATTTCTACTAAAGTGTTATGTTTTGATCATCTTGGGACATATGATAACATCAAACGAGCTTCAGCTTAGTACGGGAATCAGGTAAATCTCTTTTATTAATTATTATGCATGTTGGTTTACGTTATTATGCCCCAGATTCTATACAGTTTACTAATTTAGTTTCACCATCTTCATTCTTCCATTATTACAAATTTCTTGATAATTGTGTTCAAAATAAAAACATTTGTGTCTCTGTCAGTCTTCGATTAACTAAAAACATCAAAAATATCCAAAGAGGAAAACACCGAGTCCCATTTTTACTGAAATGTTGAATATTGATCATCTTGGGACATATGATGACATTACTCCGATACAACATTTTACGCTGAGAAATCTCTGAAACATTCTGATTTGAATTGTTGAATGGTTATATTAAGACACTATTAGTGACAAATAACTAACGGGCCAATGTGAAATGATGAAACATATTCTGAATTACTGAATTTATAATCAAGTTCCAATAAGAAAGGGGTAAAAAAGATAAGGTTAATGACGTATGCCCTCATTTCAAGAAATAGAGGTTGTAGTGACCACTGAGAGAATGCGTGTGGTTTTTGTTGTGTGGGTAGAATTTAGTAAATTTATTTCAAAAGATGACAGAAATGAGCTTTCGTAAGTAATTGTTTTGCTTAGGATAACCTCAACATTTAAACCTATGTATATACATACACTTTGAGAGTAAAATAGGAAGAAAATGTCAAGTTTCTTCTGCGTGGTCATTGAATATATTAAGAACGGAGATATAAAAACAATTACAATGGATGCAGACATGATTTTGTATGATCAAAAAGGATTAAATAATAGTAAAGGTTGCAAAGTGAAAACTGTCGTGTGCACTGTATTTCACGTGATTAATTTACTCGTGTACCAAACTATATAATGTGTAAAAGTCATAATTGGTGCGGCACCAGAAGCACGTTAGCGCGATTTAGGTGTGATGTACGTTTTCGTTATGACATTATATTTGAGAAACCTTTAAAACATATCGACCTGAAATCCTGAATGGTTACACTAAAGTGAAACACATGCAATATTCTAGATTGCTTAATTTCAAATCATGCAGCGAAGAGGAAGGTGAGAAAATGATGATGACGTATGCCCTCATTTCAAGACATATATGTTATTAATTAGTATTATGCAAGTTGGTTTATGTTGATATCCCCAAGATCTAAAATCCTACTAATTTTGTTTCACCATCGTCATTATTCCATTATCACAACCTCTAAATAATTGTACGCTAAAGAAAATCAGTTGAATCTCTGTAAGTCTCCGATTGAATAAAAACAAAAACATCGGAAGAGGAAAACACCGAGTCTCATTCGCACTGAAATGCTGAATATTGATCATCTTGGGACATATGATGACATCATCCCACTTGACATATTCTGTTACAACATTTACGGTGAGAAATCTTTGGAACATTTTGACCTGAGTTGTTGGATGGTTATATTCTGTTTCTATTATCGACAAATAATAAACCTTCCAAAGCGAATAACATGAACATATTCTGAATTGCTTAATTTATAATCAAGATCCAAGAAGAAGATGGTAAGAAAAGGTTGATGACGTATGCCCTCATTTCAGGCAATAGATGTTTAAGCAATCATTGAGAGAATGAGTGTGGTGTTTGTTATGGGAGTAGAATCTAGTTAATTTGCATTTACAGAGGATGCAAACATGATTTTGTATGGGAAAAAGGATTGTATAATAATATAGTTTTAGAGTGAAAATTTTCATTTGCACGATGTTTCACGTGATTAATTATTCGTGCACCACAATACATAGTGTGTAAAAGTCGTGATTTAGGTGCGACGCTGGCAGGAAGGTTGTGCGATTTACGCGTGTCAACCAGAACATCATCCCACCTTAACTTTTTTCGTTATGACATTAGAGTTGAGAAACCTTTGAAATACTCTACCTGAAATCCTCAAGGGTTACACCATGGGATACAATTACCTAAACAAAGAAAGTGAAACACAAAAACATACAAATCATGCCGCACATAGGAAGGTAAGAAAATGATGATGACGTATGCCCTCATTTCAAGAAACAGAGGTTTGAGCGACCGGCGAGAGAATTAGTTGCGAAACAACATCATTTCTCTATGGAAAAGATTATATCCATAAACAACGAGGATTGTAATTATTTTTATTAAAATATCTATTCATATAGGTGGTTTTCGTCATTTTAAAATATATATACGAATCAAGATGTGCCAAGTGTCTTTTCCGGAGCTGTTGCTTCACAAAATTCCAAGGAAAAAGAAGGCAACAAAATGAATATGCTGTGTGCCCTCATTTCAAGGACCAGATATTTGTGCGATGGTTGATAGAGTGAGGTGTTGTCACTGTGCGAATCCAAAACATTCATTTCACTATTAAAAAAAATATCTACAAAGTATGAGGTTTATAAATCACTTGCATTGCTCATATTATTCAGGTTGACATTATTTAGTTTCACCGTCATAATTCATCCGTTACCATCACTAATCTCCTTTGCAATTGACCAAGAAAAAGACTACCATCGTGGAAAACTCTTAATCCATTTCTACTGAAGTGCTATATTTTGATCATCTTGGGACATATGATAACATCAACGAGCTTCAGCTTAGTACAGGAATCAGGTAAATCTATTTTATTAACTATTATGCATGTTGGTTTACGTTATTATGCCCTAGATTCTATACAGTTTATGTATCGCCCCCTAAGCTAGCAGCTGCACTAATTCAAGAGATTAACAAGAAAATGAGGAACTAACGATCTAAACATTTAATTAAAACACTAAGAACGAAGTTCTAAACAAACATTAACCCGAATCTAAACCCTCTCTGAAATAAATACAAGAACTCCTCCCAAGTGATACATATTTAATAATGAATTGGTTTACAAATATGATATAAATACAAAAATAAACATACGCGGAAGCTAACCAACTAACGAGACCAACTCCTCGAAGCTTTCGACTCCACGTGCACATCTTGATCTGTCTCTGAAAACTGAAAGTGGGAATGGGTGAGCACGTGATCCCGAAGGGTGCCTAGCAGAAATAACAACTAACTTTCAAGTAATCACTAGAATGATTTAAAGACAATGCAGGTTTTGTAGAAAACTGATAAATCAAGGAAAAACAGATAAAACATATTAAAATAATAAGTTGTACTAAAATATAAAGTTCTACCAACCATTAAACCGGCACACATTCACAACATAAATAATAGTTGAGCGACGTCTTCCTTCGGAGTAGCAAGGCATGACTGTTGCGGATTCTTCAATGATCATTAAAGCGTCCATGAGGTTTCCGTCCTCAAGTCATAAACGATGTGTACCTTACTAGTACCTTATTCTACGCGCACTCTACATACCAAGTATCCAAAGATATCTAATGGTAACAACATTATATCCGATCGAAGTGCTTACACTGTGGATAGCCCCCTTTACCATCCCCGCGTAAATCCAACAATCTTATATAAGATTCTCAACATCATTCTCTCTAAACACCAAACTATAATATAATAACTTTTGAAAATAATTTAAAAGAATAATAAACATCCATGTATGAGACATGTGTTGCCCCCGTACAGAAATAAGGAGAGTATAATGGCCAAATTAAAACCAAACCTATATAATATTCAACCCAACGAGGTCTATCTAGGTTTGCATAAATTAGGTATAATATTTGGGAGCACACATCTCACACCAATCAAAAGGAAAAGGTTTCCTTACATGCTAACAACAAGTAAAGTTTGTAACTACTTTCCAGTCAATGGAAAGAATCACTCTTTTTTGAAGATAAGTAAATACTCCCAAAACACATGTATTAGTTGTTTCTAAAGATCCAACCCCATCCCAAAATGTAAAAGAAAACTAGTTTGTATTACACACAAATAATACATGCATACACATATCATATACTAGCAAAGATATGCATGCCTTTCGCAATATAAATATAGTAATAAAACCATAATGAATACAAGAGAGTTCGTTATCAATTCCCACCTATTTTGATGACAAGCCTTGCCTACCTCGAGATCCACAATCCACTGGTTCATCCTTTGAATCGATCGTTGTTAATAAAGATTAACTGGTAATCAAACAAGCACTCTAAAGATTAGCCAAAATGCTCATACAAGGCTCATAACATAATCTCATATAATTCTCTAGTTATAAGCTAAGTGAACTATCTAATTGTAGTAAGCCCATTTATGATTCTACTTCTTTTAATTATCTAACTTTAACACATATAAAGGTTTACTAACTCAATTAGGTTGGTTCTATAGTCCATTAGATTAGATAAGTTTTACAAAGATCTACCACTTTGTAGAAGGAACCAAGAGTCAATTCGGACCATAAGTGGTCCAAAAACACAAAATAAGGTTTCTGGCCCTAAGCCTAAGCCCATGGGTTTAATCCGGCACGGCCCACTAGTCCAGACCATTAAACAAGGTCCATCCCAACAGAGTCAACTAACGGTCTTTAACAGTCCAAGGGTCAACTAACAGTCAACGTCCAAAGTCAGGTCAACAGTCAATTCGGGTAACACGGTGAGTCAACACCGATTCAACACAAATAAACCCCCGTCGACTAAACACATAATAAGTCAGATAATCTGACTGAACAGAAAGGCTCAAGGCCAATGCCTTTGCACAGGCCAAACTTCAAAAGTATAACTAAGATGCAACACAAACACATGCCAAAACTCAAATACAACTTCTCATTTACCATTTCCAATCAATCTAAACAATAACTATAATTCCTACTTGAATAGACTTCTCTCCTAACTTCAATACAATTCTAGTTCTAACATACATATCCATATACATTCAGTTCAAGTAGCTCTGCACCTTATCTCAAACACTCATTCTAATAAAACTCGATTCTTAAATCATCTCAATTCTCTTGCACCTGCAACATAGTAACTTCTCCATTTCTGATCAGTTCACAACACTACCACCATTACAGATTTGATACTGTCATCTTCATCAATTCAGTTCTATCAGTCACGACAACAACAATATATTCTTCTTCACTTCAAACTTCAGTCACATAACCTCTCATTCGACTGAGTTCAGTTCAACACATTCTCTACCATGATCTTTCCTTATCCTCGACTACACTCTCACAGTATTGACACCAATCTCAAACCTTGAGATTCTAATTTGTAACTTCATGTCTTCCACATCAGCGTCACTTACATCCCCTTCTCAGCACAAATAGCTACGCAACAACACCATCCACAATAGGACATCACTTCATTAGCATTATCACAATTTAAAACAACTCAACAATCTATGTCTACAACATCAATACGTTATTAGCTTCATTCTCTGTAATTCATCACTACACTTTTATCGTATTAACACCACTTCCACCACCATCTGAGCAACATCACCACAACTACTAATTCATTCATAAACTTCAGTTCAGATAACTCTATCTTCTCCAGTTAGCCACTCCCAACTTCAACAGCACCATAGCAACTTGTAACTCAGTTGGAATTGAAATTCATACCACCTGCAACTACAGTTCATTTCTCTTCATTCAATCACATAACATTACAGCTCAGCTAAACACTCATTGCAACTTCAACTTTATTTTCAATTCAACCATCTCAACAGCAACACTCCAACCATCCAATTCAGTTCAGTTTCATCATCAAAGTCTCTTCCACAAACTGTATGCATACTAATCACAATCTGTACATCTAACCTGCAATATCTAATCATCCTTCACCAATCTCCAACATCATCTTCATCTTCACCAGCAAGACTACTTCGTCTAACTAAGATACTTATTCAAGGTCACCCCAATCTTCATTACTATCTTAACTTCAACCAAAAAATTCATAATTGAAGCTTCAATACCAGCCACATGCACAATTTCTCTTCTTTGTGGTTAAATTTCACAATTAACCAAAACCCCAGCTAATTCACCAATCTATAATTCTTCCAATACCAAACAGTTGATTCCTAAATAAAAATCAAACCCCGACTTCCATTTCTTCTCAGTAAAACCCTAAATTATATCCCAACCTCATCCACCTCAATCCAAATCATCTTCAAACTCCAACTCAAACCACCTAATTCGCATGCACCCTAATTTCTGATTTAATTTAGGGAAGAACAGAAACCCTAATTTCTTGAAATCAACATTAAACTCTATAGAACAACTCTGTACTTCAATTAACATCAAACCCACTCTATAATAGATCAAAAGAAACGATTTCATAAAGAAAAATCATTCAAAAACGAAACCCTAATTCAACTTACCAAAACTCTACTTTTCCGAACTCAATCGACATCGCCAAGATCACCTTCTTCTTCGGTTCAACATGATGCTAAGCTCTTGTGAATCTTTCATACGAACTCACCTCAATTCCTTGAAGAGAATTCGACGGAGAGGAGGAGAAGAAATAGCAGATGAGAAGAAAAAAGAAGAAAGAGAAAAGGAAAAGAGAATTGAGTTTCTCTCGACACGTCTTGGTGGTGATAAGACCAAAGAAAATTATTAACGCACCCAGGAAATGGATAAGGGAAGCCAGGCAGTCTAAGACAAAATTACTATTTTTCCCTTCATACTTATCCGATGATATCTTCATCGTCCGGTATTCGATTGACACGTTCGGGTAGTCTATCTAGCATAACTTTTCGAGCTCTATCCGATGATACTAATTTCGAATCTAATTCTTTTTAGATTAATTTATACTAATTAACGTTCGTCTCTAATTAATCGAGTCATTAGCGGTTAATTTGTCTCTTGACTGGTCTAATTGCATTGGGCAGAAAGTGCTTTTGTTTAATTCTCGATTGTATTTATTTCCGGGTAAATTAAGGTCACGATGGATTGGACCTTTTATTGTTACTAATGTGTTTTCTCATGGTGCAAGTAGGAAATTCGTAGCATAGCTACGGGAAAGAACTTAAAGTTAATGGGCACCGGTTGAAACCATATTATGAGAATTTCACTTCCAAGTGGTGGAAGGAGTTAACTTTGTGGATGTGCTCCCTCTGGAGGAGTCGTAGAAAGCAAGGAGATAGTCGGGCTGACGACTTTAAACCAAGTGCTTAATGGGAGGCAACCCATAGGTTTTGTATTTCTTATCTTTTCTTGTCATGTTTTTACTTTTTTCTGATTTTTGTCACTTTTCCGTTAGGATTTCCCACCTTGACTTTCTTTGATTTATTCATTACATTGAGGACAATGTAAAGTTTAAGTGTGGGGGAGTGGTTTTGTGTTGTAAATTTTTGAATTTTTCAACTTTTGTGTAAAATAGTGAATAAGAACACTCCAACTTGTAGTTAGTTTAGAGTCACATAGTATACATGTCACTTAGATTACATCGAGATTTTCATAAGAGTTACTGAACTTAGAGATGACAGAGAACATGATCGGGTTTCTTACTTATATGAGAGTTAAAGTTGGATTTAACCATGCCAGTGGCAAATAAGGTGCAGACTGAATTCGGTATTAGAGTAGTGATCCCCTATAGTGGAGACTACCCATGTTACATAATGTGAGGCACCAACCTTCAATTCTTTGTACCTGTCTAAATTTGTGCTTTTAGAGTGTGTGTCACCGTACGTAAATTCCGGGCAGAATGGTGAGCTGCCCAACCTCCCACCATAGAAGCACTATTTTGATCTCTTGAGTGTTATTTTTTCAATCATGTTGGTGACATCGAATTGCTAACTTACATACCACTTGTAATCTTGTTCGCAGTTAGCACCATCCACCTTATCTCTCTCTACACCAACAGGTCCATAGAAACACCATCATCATCAACAAGAGGAGCATCACAAATTTGAAGGAAAGTTGAAGACGTTCAAGGTTTACAAGCAACAATACAGAAATGAGCAGATTTCATATTCAAGTATAGCAACAAGATAAGGAGCAGAATTTTTATAAGTTGAAGACTATTGTACAAGAGCGAATATTATCAAGATGAGAGTTCGAGAAGTTTATGATATCGAGACATACAAGTTGTGAAGAATCAAGCGGTAAAGTACTTACACCATGGCATTGTACTTACATTTTGTTTTTATTTTATTTGTATTTTACTTTCTGATTTCTCAAAAAAAAAAAAAAAAAAAAAAATTGAAAAAAAAAAACAAGAAAAAAATTTCTTTAGGTTCATTATTAGTTTTATTATTTTATTTTTTTTTGTTTTTAATTTTGTATTTGTTTTATTTTTCTTGTCTCATTTAAAAAAAAAATGAAAAAAAAATGAAAAAAAAAAGAAAAAAATAATAATAAAAAAAAAAGAGACAAGAAAAATGCATTGCATTATATTTTGGGTTTGTATAGTCGTTTTTAGTTTTGTATTCATTTGATAAAGCCAATGGAAAGAATGAATATCCATAATGAAGTTTCAAACGACAAGGAATTTGAGGGAAAGAATCATATTGTCAAGATTCTACGAAGTTCAAGAGTTATCATCAAGAGTTGAAGACCGAAGACGAAGATGAAGACACCGATTGAAGACCGAAGACGTTTCTATGGATGTTGTGAGAGTGGTGCTAGCTGCACGCCGAACGGATAACGAGGTAAGTAAGCATATTCCCACCTTCGTTAAGTGGTTGATTTCCTTTCGAAGAGATCGTCAGAAAAATGGGTTTTCAAAAATTATAAAAGATGTGGGTTTTCAAAATATTAGGAGGGTTTTGCCCTCCTACCATTCAACGTGTCGCAGGATTCTCTCTTCATTCCTACCTGGACACATGTGTGACCCATAAAAAGCTGTTTATTATTGAGCGCAATATCATAAAATCCTTTCTTGTGAGGCAGAGTCGAGACTTTCGATCACTCCGAACCCGAATTTTTGTCGAGAAGGGATGGTTATTTCTCTCTCAACTTTTAAGAATGAGATTGTGTTAATTTATGTGTCTAACTTCTTATGACTAGTGTGCAGAATCTCTATATCTTTTTAGCGCGTTGGATGCCATCATTTCGGAGAACTAGTAAGTTGGAAATATAGGTTTTGTGGGTATATCTCTAGTAAACCCTCACGAGACTATAACTCGTCCACTAGGGACACCTAGGGGTTTAAAGGCTTGTTATTTATGCTAACGAAGACCAAAAAGATGAAGAAGATGAGCCGAAGGAAGACGTTTCTATTGGATGCTGTGAGAGTGGTGCTTTCATCATTGCAATCGGATGTGAAGGTGGTAAGTACTCTCATCCTTGCTATAATGGTTGATTTCCTTTCGTAGAGATCATCGAAAAATATCTTTATTTTCCACGATTTTGTGGAGTCTCCGAAATACTTCTAAGGTTTCCTTCCCACCATTCAACGTGTGTAGGATTCTCTCTTCATTCCTACCTGCACACATGTGAGACCCATAAAAAGTCGTCTTATTGAGTGCAATTATCATAGAATCCTTTTAAGTGAGGCAGAAGTCGAGGCGAAATGCTTATTGATCGCTCTCAAACACGCATTCTCTCATTATGGTGTGGTTATTTCTCACTCAAGATTTAAGAATGAATATGTTCTTTGGTATTTCTAACTTCTTATTACTAGAATGCGAAACTCTATGTCCTCATAGCTCTTTGGATGCTTGGGAAGGCTGAACGCTTTGAAGTTGGAGTCGGTTTTGTGGGTATACCTCTTGTAACCCCTCACGAGACTATAACTCGTCACTAGGGACACCTAGGGGTTTAAAGGCCTGTTATTCATGCTAACAGTAACCGTAACCTCGGCGACATGGAGTTGTTGTATTTTAGATAGTTTGCTCGAGGACTAGCAAAAGCCAAGTGTGGGGGAATTTGTTAAGTGCATATTTTGCATATATTTAGTGTCGAATCCATGCTAGTAATTGCTTAGTTTCTTGCAAATTATTGTATATTACGTTTGTTTTGTTTTATTTATGTTTTGCAAGGTGAATCATCCAAAAGAAGTGAATTTGCACGGAATTGTGCAATAAAAGAAGTTAGCTTAAAGCGGAGAAAGGACAACGATCAAGTGGAGCTCATCCAAATCGAGGAGTTCTTGATATCATCTCGAAGAGGACGAAAAGACGAAGCCAACGGCGAAAGAATGGAGTCAATCCGACATTGTATGAAGAATCTAGAAGCGTTTTAAGCAAGCCGAAGTTGGCGAAAGTGGAAAACCTACAGAATTGTTATAGGCACCCGAGTTTTGTACTCAGGGCAGTCACTCTATCAAAGGAACAACTAAAGGCAGTCAGGTCTTTTATAAAGGGGGAGTTCAAATTCAAATGTGGATTAAGGAAGACGTTGTTTCACTCAGGGCACCTTCGTCTTCATCATTATTTCAACAACACCAGGCTCGTGATGAAAAACCAGGGTTGGGTGATCACGCCGATGATGGGTTTCTGATTAGACCCCGAGTTTGAGTGGGATTAGATCATTAGGTTTCTGGAGGTATGAGAATACATGGGTTGTGCATGAAATCGAGCATGGCAATGGAATATGGATGCTGCCATTATCACTGGTGATTGATCGGTGGTCCCTGTTGGTCACTGCCATTAACTGGGCGTGATGGTGATAGAGATAATGGCAGTCATGGAATTCGATAAGGAAGGAAGGCCAGGAATAGAATTGGGATGCTATGATGTACTCGGTGATCGTGGAATCTCGAGTTAGAGTTGGTTGCTGACAGAGATGATTAATGATGAACTGCTTCCGTTAACGATGAAGATATGTCTTGTTGCTTGTGGGCTAGTGATGGTGTTCAACTGAGAAGGACTCGACGATGGTGATGCTGGCACGAATGGAAGAAGGTAGTGTTTGAGCTTGGAAGTTATGAAGCTGAGATCGACAGGAACTTTGGAGATGGCGTTGATGATTCAAGGGGAGTTGCTGTGAAGCATGGAAGAACTCGAGCAAGTCATGGAGACGAGAATAAGAGGTAGTGAAGCTTTTAGTAGCGATGATCAAGATGTTGGCAGAGAAGGTGGACTCGAACTTTGCTGTGATGATAATGAAGATTAGCCGACGATGGAGGAAGCTGTAGTTGATGGTGATTCTCATGCAAAGAGATGGACGAGCTCGATATGGAATTGACAGAGAAGATGCTCGAGTTTGACAGGGATGTCAGGGGATGAAAAGAAGTCAGAAATTCAGAGGAAGTTTAATAAAATAACAGCAGGGAAAGCTACGGAGTGGTTTCTCACCGTATGCAAACTCAGGGCAACTTACGGTGGAGTTTTACCACCGTAGTGAAAGACAGGTGAAGGTACGGTGGAGTTTCTCACCGTATGCAAGCACAGGGAAGGTTACGGAAGGGAAATCAATCCGTAAGCAAGCTCAGGGGAAAGAGAAGAGGTTTTGCCGTGAAAATATAGTAGGAATCTCTTGTCGGTCTCCCCGCAATGTGCATGTGCCAAAGACTCGGTATTGATAAGGAAATGGATCGGGATTACGTTGCCTAGATTTGCCCATCAAGCTAAAGATCACACACGGCCAGACTTGGGACGTGACTTGTTTTGGAAAGTTGCGAGTTTTGGCAATTGTTTTGGACCGGAATTCAATGCACGGGCACACAAAACTTGGCCACTATATAAGAGGAACTTCTAATATTTTTGGAGAATCTTTTATCTTTTATCAAGTTTTGGGAGGAGAGCTCAAGGGAGAAAAGCTAGGGTTTTGGAGCGTTCTTCATCACCGTAACTATTTCTTCACCATTTTATTATATGAAACTCATGGGTTTTGTTAGTACCATGAGTAGCTAAACTTCTTAGTGATTGGGGATGAATTCTAAGTTCTAGACATGATTTGAGTTATGATATAAATCTATTTTGAAGTTCTTCACATGATTATTGATTGTTTATACTAATTAGAATATTTATGATTGATTGATAGATTGTTTAGGTGGCCAACTGAATTAATTTGTTGATTTTATCAAATGCTAGTATTGAGTTAGGAGATAAGTAATAGTTGAATGATTCATACAAAAGTAGAGAACACAAGACCTTGCAGAGGATTACAGAAAGCGATTGTGTGTATAAACATCACTAGAAAGTGGACCTTGAGCTAAGAGTCTAACTACTAGGATCAATCTATAATTCACAAAAGATAAAGCATTCGGACAAATTACACCTTGATTGAGCTACTACTTGGTGGTTTCGAAGAATAGAATTTGGTATTGGAGAGCTTCCGTACCCAGTGATTTAAGGAATTTAGGGGATAGCACTGAGCCAGCTGTTATTCCACGGTTGGTAATAATTTGTGATTAATTGTATTAATGGATGAATATAATAACTTGATGACGGTTTAGTAAACTAAGAAGGATTCCCTGATCATATTTCTCTCAATTGCTTGCAACTTAATTATTTTCAATTGCTTTGTTATTTACTTTGAATCAAAAACAAACCCCCATTGTGACACTTTTTTGACAACTAAATCTCCCTGCTCTTCGTGGGAACGAACTTGACTTCCATTATATTATTTTTAATTGAGTGGAATAAGATATTAATTTGATTGCACCTACGACACGCATCAAATTTTGGCGCCGCTGCCGGGGAGCAGTCGGTAGCTTTAGTTTTTATTTCTTTTTGTTTTTAGTCTTATTTTTAGTTTTTGATTTAGCTTTTTGAGAATTTTGTTTCAGGTACTTAATCCCTGGCACCGAAAGATTGGGATTATCTGAGGTGCGGAATTCAAACTCGCAAGGGAACAAGTACTAGAAGCACGTCCACGGTTGCAACTTAACTTTCTACGAAGAGATGGTTAATACGAGACGATGAGATAGATCCTCCACCTCCCGGAGAGGAAGTTAAGAGAGTTGACATCTCCATGCTTAGATTCGCAACCACCGTGCATTGCAATCACTAACCCGGTGGAGCCGAAGTCGAATCTACTTCATCATATACCAAAGTTCAAGGGACATCCAGTGAAAATCCAAATCGACACCTTCAACGGTTCAGAACACAATGACAAGTCCGAGGCATACAACCGAGGACAGAGATATGGCTATGCTACAAGCCTTCCTGTTCTCATTGACAGACTTAGCGAAGAATGGTTGTATTGTCTTCCTCCGAGGGAGTGTTACAACATGGATCGAGATGAAAAAGCTATTTCTGAGAAATATTTTCCTAGCTTCCAAAGCGGCATCTGTTCGTAAGGAGATTAGTGGCATTCTACAGATGTATGGGGAGTCTCTATATGAATATTGGGAGAGATATAAAAAGTTGCTGGCAAGCTGCCCACACCATAATATATCCTCAATACTTATCATTCAATACTTCTACGAAGGATTACTTCGAGAAGAGGAATTTGATTGATGCGGTGCCGGTGGTTCACTTCTTCGAGAAGACAATCTCGGGCAACCAGTTTGATTGAGAGTATGGCTTCCAATGCTCAACAATTCTACACCGAAACAACTCTAATGTCGAAGAGTTAACGAGATGGGAGAGTCCGCACCGGTCGAGCAACGGATGAACAACATAGAGAAGGTAGTACAACGAATGGCAGCGGTGATTATTCCTTCTTATGAAGAAGAGTCTCAACAGTGAATGCCGTATTCCCGAATCGAGAGGCCAAGGTATGATCCCTACTCTAATACTTATAATCCAGGGTTGGAAAGATCACCCAAATTTCATTATGCAAATCGGCAAGCTGTGAGCTCCTAATCCTTATGGGCGACAGAGTGGTTTTCAACAACCACAATTCCGACCACAACCTCCACCTCAGCCTCAACAACGAGACTCGAGTTCCGGTTTAGAGGAGATGATGAAAATGATGATGCAAAAGCAAGATGCCAATGCTCGGCGTCAAGATACCATTCTGCGTAAAACAAGATATGGCTATAAAGGACTTGCAAACTCAAATTGACAAGTTTGGCTACGGACATGAATGAACTAAAAGCACAGAATTCAAAAAAGTTGCCATCACAACCTTTTGTGAATCCAAGAGCGAATGTCAATGTCAGAACTCTAAGAAGTGGGAAGCAAAATCAAGAGCCAAAACAACAAGAAAAGGTTAGTCACGACTTGGAAGAGGAAGTAGAGTTGGAAACCTGTTCCAAAGGAAAAGCCAACCTCAACCGGCCAACCTAAGGACACGGTTCCTACTTTTACCACACCACCTCCTTTTCCTAGTCGTTTTGCCAAGTCAAAGAAGCAAGCTCTAGACAAGGATATTATGGATATTTTCAGCAAGGTACATATCAACATTCCATTTATTGAGGCCATCAGAACGGTACCCAGGTATGCCAAAGTTCTGAAGCATTTGTGTACAAGGAAGGAGAGGTTGATTGCTAACGAGATCACTCGGGTAGAGAAAGTGCTTGACTATGTTGCTAAAGAAGTGCCTGCAAAGTGTAAAGATCCTGGTCGTTTTACAGTGCCAGTTACTATTGGTGAAAAACGGTTCGAGCGTGCTTTGCTTGATTTGGGGGCTTCCATAAGCGTGATGTCAGCCGATGTTTACGATTCATTGAATCTAGGACCTTTAAAGGAGACAGGGATTATCATTCAATTAGCTAATAAGTCTAACATATATCCTAAGGGACTCGTGGAAGACGTGTTGGTGCAAGTGAATGAACTAATCTTTCCGGTTGATTTCTTTGTTGTGGATATGCAGAATGGGGACAATTGTTCGTCTACTTCATTACTTCTTGGGAGACCATTTATGAAGACTTGCTAAGACGAAGATTGATTGTGATCTTTGGGACACTCACTATGGAGTTTGACAAAGAGGTTATATGCTTCAATATTTTTGAAGCCATGCGTTATCCAAGTGATATCCATTCCGCATTTTCTGTTGATGTTATTGGTTCGTTGGCACAACAGATGTTTGATTTGATCAACGAAGATGAACCTGAATCTGTGCTACAAAATAGCATTAATTTGGACATCCATGGCATGCCTAACTTGGATGTTGATATTTCCAAGGAGTTTGTTGAGACATGTGGTGCTTTAACGGCATCACAAGAAGTTAGAAGAGGTAATATTTCATATATCTCTTTACCTGTAACTGATGAAGTTCCTTTACCTTCTGTTATGCGAGGCACCTAAATTAGAGCCGAAACCTCTACACGATCACTTAAAGTACGCTTACTTGGGTGATGGGGAAGAGCTTCCAGTCATTATTGCAAAGAATCTCACAAGAATACAGAAGAACGCCTCCTTAGGGTTACGAAAGAGCACAAAAGCGGCTATTGGGTGGACAATTGCGACATCAAAGGCATTAGTCCAGCCATGTGCATGCATAGAATCCTTATGGAAGATGATATCAAGCCGCATGCGTGATGCTCAGCGTAGGCTTAACCCCCCAATGATGGAGGTCGTGAAGAAAGAGATCCTCAAATTACTAAGTGTGAGGGTGATTTACCCAATTTCTGATAGCAAATGGGTTAGTCCAGTGCAAGTGGTAACTAAGAAATCAGGTGTCACCGTTGTTATAAATCAAGATGATGAACTCGTTCCTACAAGAGTTCAAACAGGGATGGCGAGTGTGCATAGACTACGTAAAGCTCAATTCGGCTACCCGCAAGGATCACTTTCCTTTGCCTTTCATTGATCGAGATGTTAGAGAGGTTAGCGGGACATTCATATTATTGCTTTTTGGATGGTTATTCGGGCTACAATCAAATTGTTATTGCACCGGAGGATCAAGAGAAGACTACCTTCACTTGTCCTTTCGGTACATTCGCGTATAGAAGAATGCCATTTGGTCTTTGCAATGCGCCTGCCACTTTTCAGAGATGCATGGTTAGTATATTTTCTGATTACGTGGAAAACATCATTGAGGTATTTATGGACGACTTCAGTGTTTATGGTGATTCATTTGATATTTGCTTAAATAATCTTGAACTTGTGCTTAAAAGATGCATAGACACTAATCTTGTTTTAAACTGGGAGAAATGCCACTTTATGGCAGACCATGGAATTGTACTTGGCCACATCGTGTCCTCTCAAGGGCTCGAGGTAGACAAGGCAAAGATAGACTTGATTAGAACTTACAATACCCCACTTCGGTGAGGGAAATTCGTTCGTTTCTTGGTCATGCGAGGTTTTTATAGGAGGTTTATCAAAGATTTCTCCAAAATCTCAATGCCGATGTGCAAATTATTGCAAAAGGAGGTTGCCTTTAACTTCGACCGGGGAGTGCAAGGATGCCTTTAATAAATTGAAGGAATTGTTGACTACCGCACCAATTATTAAGTCACCCGACTAGAGTTTGCCGTTCGAGTTAATGTGTGATGCAAGTGATTATGCGGTCGGAGTTGTTTTGGGTCAAAAGTCGACAAGAGGTCACATGTGATTTATTATGCATCAAGGACCCTAAATGATGCTCAAATAAACTATTCCACTACCGAGAAAGAGTTGTTGGCTATAGTTTTTGCATTAGAAAAATTTAGAGCTTATTTGGTGGGTACCAATGTGATTGTATATTCTGATCATGCAAAGACTACGGTATCTATTGAAAAAGAAGGAGGCTAAGCCAAGACTCATACGTTGGATTCTTTTGCTACAAGAATTCAATATGGAAATCGAGAGATAAGAAAGGTGTTGAGAATACGATTTGCGATCATCTTAGTAGACTGGTTGTTTCCGAAGAAGAACTCCCCTTACAGGATCGTTTTCCAGACGAACAACTTTTCTCGATTGAAGAATCAACACCTTGGTATGATGATATCGTGAACTATTTGGTTACAAGGCAAGTACCTAGTACGATGTCTAATTTTCAAAAGCTAAAGCTTAAGAAAATAGCCAAGCAGTATGTGTGGGATGAGCCCTACTTGTGGAAATATGGTGTTGATCAAATTATCCGCAGTGCGTACAAACTACGAATTTGATCAATTCTATTTTTTTGTCATTCTTATGCTTGTGGTGGTCATTTTGGTGCAAAACGACGCTCTCAAAGTCCTTGAGAGTGTCTTTTATTGGCCTACACTATTTGAGGATGCATATGCTTTTTGCAAATCTTGTGATAGATGTCAACGAACGGGCAATCTAGGTGCTCAAATCAAATGCCACTCAATCCTATTCTCACCGTGTTGAGATTTTTGATGTGTGGGGCATTGATTTTATGGGTCCTTTTGTTAATTCGAATGGAAAATTTTATATACTTCTTGCTGTGGATTATGTTTCTAAATGGGTGGAAGCTAAAGCCACCCCTACTAATGATTCTCAAGTTGTTTGTGAGTTTTTGAAGGAATATATTTTCTCTAGACATGGTACACTGATAGACGCATTTATGTGTCTAATTTGTCCTCAATGTTTCGTATTGTTAGTACTCGTTTTTGTCCTTATTATAGTGTTTTGTGTGTTTGTAGGTATTTTTGAGAAATAAACATTTTTGGAAAAATCGGCTCGAAAAATTATGCGGAGCACTGACCGCTGTCGTAAGCGACACAAATATAATTACACTTTCTTACTACTCAAAATATAAATATAGCAAGGGCAAGAAAGGATCGATCCCACAGAGAGGTCTAAGTTGTCAAATTGTTATGGTTCCTTATAAATAACACCGGTAGTTTTGTGGTTTTATGAAATAAAATAAGTAAAAGCAAATAAAGAAATAAGCAAACAAATCAAATCAAGGATAAGAAATATTGGTTAAGGATTTCGTTTTCATTCACTAACATGCTTTTCACAATAACTAGAATTGATATTTAATCTCAACTTTTATCAAAGACCCTAGAATACCTTGATCGCAAGAATATCCCGCAAATCTCCTCATGTCATCAACAAACACATTAAAAGATGCGAATATGAATTCTACCTAAAGGAACAACCTAACGTGTAAAAGCACTAATCAAGTTTAATTCCCTAGGTGCGTTAAGTTCTATGAAATCAGGCCAATCAAAGCAATTGAACGTGGAAAGCGCACTAATTCAATTTAACAAAGGTTACGATTCACATATGATCATAAGAATATATCACTACAAACTATAATCATATTATGCTACTTGTATTCAAGGAATATCACTTTTGCGTATAATAAACCCTAAACTAGCAATAGATGTGATTAGAAGTTCTACCAATTTGCAACTTGACAAAACAATCAATCAATCATAAAACAATATTTTCAGAGAATTGCAAACGATAAATATGAGACAAAACTAATATATTGAATCAAAGAATCATATTATGTGAAATCCAACTATTCCATAACCAATAATAAACTTAGGTACTCATATTCATGGAGTTCATCACAAGAAGAAAGAGAAAAGACTTCATGGTTCTAAACCCTAGAATAAAGTAGAAGAAAAGATAATAAAACGTTTGATAGATCCTAAAACATTGTAGAAGTCTTCCCTTTTGTAGTCTTTTTCTCCTTCCAAAACTAGGTTTTGTCTTCAAAGTCCATTAGTTGGAAATTTACCCGCCACCATGGAGAGAAACCCGTGCGGAAAATATGTCCCAAAAAACGCTCGCCGGAAAATCGGGATTGTGGCCGGAATCCGCCGGAACGTCATGGAAAAATTAGCTCAGGTGACCGGCAAAGTCAAACCGGTCACCAGTCAACGGTCCAACTCGGTCGGGTCAAATCAGGTCGACTCGGTCAATCACCGAGTCAAATCGGGTCAAGTCGGGGTATGGGTCGACTGAGTTAGATGGAATCAGTCCAGTCAATCAGGCTTTGAGATCTAACCGGGCCGACTCTGCAGCCACGCTTCTTGACAAAGCCGACAAAGTGTAGCACAATCATTGTGCTTCCTCCAAACCATGATGGCTATGCTCTGCAATTCCAATTTCACCAATATCACCCACTTGAGTTGTGCCTGCAAGTGCCACCAAAAAATCCTCTCCTTGCACTGTAACATCACTCGTGAGCTTCATCCCGGCCATACTAGCACCATTCATTTCCACCAAGTCTAGCTCCACCGCCATCGCAATCCACGGCTAACACCACAAGACAACCATTTCGACTCCATACCCACCAAGCCATTGCACCCGGCACATCCAAAACCCCCGCATCATCCACTTCTACTCAAAGCAACAAAGACCAAAGATCCCGCTCTCCTTGCCCGCAATGCTCAAATACCACCAATAGGGCCACATTCACAAAGCAGCTAGCTTCAATCATTAACAACACCGAGTCCATCAATTCCAACATACCCATCACTCAACATCCAACACCTCATCTTCTCAATCTTCCTCTCACCCCGTCCGAGCCATACCACCACCTCGACACCACCGGTTCTTTCGAGCCGAGCTGCAACTACCACTCAATTCACAACTCCTTCGACTCACTCCCGTGTTCATTCTCTTACGGCTCCACTCTTCCCCGAGCCGAAGATCAGCTCAACCTCGCCATAACTCCACCTGCAATATGATTTCAAGCTCGGACCAACTCGTGAAATGCTTCAAAATCATCACAATCAACAGTTCCAATTCAACCTCAGGCCATAATTCATTGCAGCACCGGCAGCTCTGAGTCCATTGCCACTACCTCGGGTAAATCTACCATCTCCATTCCAACAGGTTCAAGTCTTCGACTACAACCTCGTAACCCATCAAGACTTGCAAACTCCACCAGGCTATACTCATCTTCCATCTCGGCAACAGCTCATTGAGCTCAACAACATCCATTCTATGCAACTCTACCCCTTACAAACCAGTTTCCCTTCCACCATCTTGGCTGCCTAGCCAACCTCAGTTGCAGCCACTGAAGTCTCACAACTTCACTGCATCTTTACCTTGGCTCAACTCCATCTGCTTCCCATCACAGATCCAGAAATAATTCAATATAACCACAGTTTCAAGCCATTCTATGTACCACTACTCGAACATCCAACCATATAAACTCAGGCCCCAAAATCCATGAGAGCAAGAGCACATCCTCACTTCCATCGACCCATGGGTAATTTAACAGCAAATTCCAACTCGAACCCTTAAATTCCCTGCTGCAATCGACCATCCATCCATAATTAACCACCACCAATTTCTCTCGATCTCGATCTCAATTTCTCCATTGAACTCTACAGCCGCAAGTTCTTCTAATTCATCACCCATTTGCATCAATTTCAAAAGCATCGAACCCTTACCTCTCTTTACCGATCTACTGAGATCGATATCAACATTTCCTTGCTTATCAGTTGCAGAAACAAACCCTCATCTCGATTTCTCTCAACCTCTGTTGATTTTAACAGCAGCCATGGCTGCTTCCTCTCTTAACTTTCAATTTCAGGGAAAAACGAAACGAAGAATGAGAAACAAGTTCTCTCAAAATGAACATAGGGTTGGGTTGTGAAGTGGGTCTGGATCCGATTTCGGGTTTGGATCCGGATCTCGGGCCATGGATAGGGCCAGACCCAATTGGGTGCTATCCAAAGATAACCATCCTCCGGATAAGGGCTACCCTGTGTTAGTAACACCCACTCGCCGAGTGATAAGGGTACCCCGAATGAGAGCCCTTAACCACCTCTGGACTCCAAATAGTCTTCGCCCTTGATGAAATGACAAGTTTGCCCTTTTTGTTCATGAGTTCTTGTTTTGCTCATAACTTCTTCATACGAACTCGGAATGACTCCATTCTTTTGGCATTGTCTTCATCTTCTCGTCCTCTACACAATGAAAAGTAGAAATCTTGTATTTGAACGAGTTCCAATTGGTCTTTTTGCTCCAAATGACTCCATTGCACCTAATAAACTCAAAAGCACACATAAGATACATAATTCACACGAAAATTCGCAAAGAAAGCATAAATACTAGATATTAAATACGGTGTATTCTACACCTATCAAATTCCCCCACACTTAGACTTTGCTAGTCCTCGAGCAAATCAAACAAAACAAAAATAAAAATACAACAACTCCGTGTCGTCGAGGCTACGGTCACTTTTAGCATAAATAACAAGCCTTTAAACCCCTAGGTGTCCCTAGTGGACGAGTTATAGTCTCGTGAAGGTTTACTAGAGATATACCTACAAAACCTATATTTCTAACTCCGTCTATTCATGACAAATCAATGAACGAATCCAAAATGACTACAGGAGGAGGTACCTTGCAAATTCAATTCAATTTTTAGTAAATAAACTCTAATTAGATAGTCGAACAAGCCACAATACTCGGAAACTAACAAACCACAATCACAATGAAAAGATAAAGAAGATGGATAAAGATGTAGATGTTGGCGAATATTCACAAGTGTTTGATGTTTCCCATATCTGTCTGAAGGTCACTTGCTAAGATGAACCTAATCCTATTGGATTGAGCCACTGGTGCTGAATGCTACATCAAATCAATTGGCATATACAAGGGAACCAAAAGTGACTTTATTCAACACAATAATAATTTTTTTTTTTTTTTTTTATATAAGATTGGATCAAACTGGATCCAATTTCTCTTTTTTTTTTTTTTTTTTTTTTTTTTAGACAAAGATGATTAGATCTTTTGGATCCAAGCGCATGCTTCTTGTCGCAAGTACATGATAGTCGCCTTGGATCCTGCATTCCACGCTTGTTTAGGCGACGGAGACAGGGACTACGTTTCACACATACTGCTATTCCCAAGTGTCTTTTTATTCCGTTTTGGTCTAATTGGTCGGTCCCTTTTTTTTTCTTTTCGTATATTTTTTTTCATTTTTTTATTTTTTTCAATTTTTTTCTCTTTTTCTAGTAACTCAATCACTCTATTTCATCCTAGCAGTAATAACACGTCGATGTTTAGTGACCCACCAAAGCACTTAGAGAACAATAGATAAATATGGAAAAATAAAAATAGAATGTGATATGGTGATATTCCGAGATATGGTAACAACTATCATGTTAATTTATGATTCATGAGCTATGTTCTTCCCTTTTAGTTAATTGGTTCCTCAACTCCTGCATTCAAAATGGTTCCATCCACTAATGGTGTCAAAAACAAACTATACAAACATATAAATGCTCCCCCACACTTAAACTTCACATTGCCCTCAATGTGTAAAACCGAAAGTTCTGAATTCTGACGTAACAGCAGATAAAACGCAAAAACTGTGCAAATTGGTAAGGAATTTGGAAAAACTCCATTTCACAAAAGTTGTTCATCTACGTGTTTTCTACACAGTGTCAAAATTTCACAGTGTTTTGATAAACGGTCTGACAGTTATGGTCTCTGGACTGAACTACGCGCAGTCTGAAATTTTCTGACGAAAAGGTATTCGTCATAATTCTCTTCTAAGATAGATTACGGACTCAATGAAATTAAACATAGGGATGCAAATATGATATAAAAACAGTAAAAAATAAATAAACGAAACAAAAAATAAAAAGCAAAAGGATAAGAGATACAAAACCGGTGGGTTGCCTCCCACTAAGCGCTTGTTTTAAAGTCGACGGCCCGACTTAGCTTCTTGTAAGATTCATTCCCCATACACCAATAATCGGAAAAGTTGGGGATCCTTCCATAGAACCTGTTTTGCAAACACTAGCTTCACACAAATATTAGTACAATAAAGCAAAAGTGAAGCTATTAACCGATAAAAGCTTCCCCCACACTTATTCTTGTCCACACATGGAAGTGCATAAAGGATATAGGAGTCGGGTACTTCCACGGTTTCTTGTTCCATAACCTGCATAGTATGAGAATCAAATATCTCTAATGGCGGAAAACGAGAAACAAAGTCATTCAACAATGTTTTCGAAGCACATACATTCAAACCAATAAGAGGTAAAGGAGAAGAAATAATAGGCAAAGGGTTAGATAAACCTTTCACAATCTCTTGTATCACGGAATCCTCTTCATCCTTGAAAAACTCAAGTGAATTATTCACCTCTTGTGTATCATGGTCCTCTATCAAACCTTGCAACCATTCTTCGTCCGTTTCTGCCTTAACCATAGTCTCGACATAAACATCATCATTACAATCATTTGCAAGCTCAATTGGGTCTTCCACAATATTGGTTATAACGGTCTCATTCTCAACATACTCCTCTTTATTGTTGTAAGGCACATATTCTTTTGCGGATCCAAATTTTATTATAAGAAACTTTTTTAGAACACTCGTAAATGCATCATCCTCAAGCTCCACCCTTTGAATAGGCTCTTGATCATTATTAAGATCAATGCTTGAGTAATCTACACAAGTGTCGACATATTCCTCTTCGTCTTCATCTTGATCCCAAAATGACTCCTCGGAGATGTCACCATGAGTTGTTTCAAGCAATGTATCATAATCACCGTCACTATCATAGTCAACATAAGATTGTTCCTCGCTGATTTTAGTGTTGCTAATCTCAAACTCATCCTTTTGAATAGGTGAATGATCATTATTAAGATCAAGAGTTGAGTTAACTACACAATTATCCACGAAAGTGTCCAAGGATTGGCCTTTTTCAACATTAGCATCAATCAAATATTCATCACAAACCATATGCACATTAGAATTATCCATATCTTCCTTGTATTGATCAATGTCTCTTCGTAAGATAGTCATACTTTCACGAAGTTCTTGGAGCTGCTCGTTTGTAGTCTCTTTTGCTTTTTGAAATTCCTCTTGTAAAAAGGTGGAAACTTTATCTATAAAATTAGAGACTTTTTGTTCACAAGCATAAGAATCCTCCCATCCTTGTGGTTGTTCACACACATACCCGCCATAAGGTTGTTGAGGAAAACCATAAGGTTCCATGGAGTATTGGTCATAACCAATGAATTGGTTTTGATTATACCCATGGAATTGGTAGTTATCATATTGTTGAGGTTGTTGAAAACCGTATCCATCGTTCCAATATGCTCCTTCCATAGAAATAAGCACCTGAAATAAGATTCTCAAAACTACGGTTAAAACCCAGAAAATAATAAAAATAAATAAAAATAAAACAAAAACTAAATACAAAAATAAGAAACCAAAAACAATTAACAACCGCTGCCTCCCCGGCAACGGCGCCAAAATTTGACCGCTGTCGTAAGCGACACAAATATAATTACACTTTCTTACTACTCAAAATATAAATATAGCAAGGGCAAGAAAGGATCGATCCCACAGAGAGGTCTAAGTTGTCAAATTGTTATGGTTCCTTATAAATAACACCTAGTAGTTTTGTGGTTTTATGAAATAAAATAAATAAAAGCAAATAAAGAAATAAGCAAACAAATCAAATCAAGGATAAGAAATATTGGTTAAGGATTTCGTTTTCATTCACTAACATGCTTTTCACAATAACTAGAATTGATATTTAATCTCAACTTTTATCAAAGACCCTAGAATACCTTGATCGCAAGAATATCCCGCAAATCTCCTCATGTCATCAACAAACACATTAAAAGATGCGAATATGAATTCTACCTAAAGGAACAACCTAACGTGTAAAAGCACTAATCAAGTTTAATTCCCTAGGTGCGTTAAGTTCTATGAAATCAGGCCAATCAAAGCAATTGAACGTGGAAAGCGCACTAATTCAATTTAACAAAGGTTACGATTCACATATGATCATAAGAATATATCACTACAAACTATAATCATATTATGCTACTTGTATTCAAGGAATATCACTTTTGCGTATAATAAACCCTAAACTAGCAATAGATGTGATTAGAAGTTCTACCAATTTGCAACTTGACAAAACAATCAATCAATCATAAAACAATATTTTCAGAGAATTGCAAACGATAAATATGAGACAAAACTAATATATTGAATCAAAGAATCATATTATGTGAAATCCAACTATTCCATAACCAATAATAAACTTAGGTACTCATATTCATGGAGTTCATCACAAGAAGAAAGAGAAAAGACTTCATGGTTCTAAACCCTAGAATAAAGTAGAAGAAAAGATAATAAAACGTTTGATAGATCCTAAAACATTGTAGAAGTCTTCCCTTTTGTAGTCTTTTTCTCCTTCCAAAACTAGGTTTTGTCTTCAAAGTCCATTAGTTGGAAATTTACCCGGCCCACCATGGAGAGAAACCCGTGCAGAAAATATGTCCCAAAAACGCTCGCCGGAAAACTGGGATTGTGGCCGGAATCCGGCCGGAAACGTCGCCGGAAAACTAGCTCAGGTGACCGGCAAAGTCAAACCGGTCACCGGTCAACGGTCCAACTCGGTCGGGTCAAATCAGGTCAGGACTCGGTCAATCACCGAGTCAAATCGGGTCAAAATCGGGGTATGGGTCGGACACGAGTTAGATGGAATCGGTGCCCGTCAACTGTGGCTTTGAGATCTAACCTGGGCTGACTCTGCCCGAGCTCGATTCTTGCACGAGCCGGAACGGTGTAGCACAATCATTGTGCTTCCTCCGGCCATGATGGCTATGCTCTGCAATTCCAATTTCGACCAATATCACCCACTTGAGTTGTGCCTCGCAAGTGCCACCAAAGAAATCCTCTCCTTGCACCCGTAACATCACTCGTGAGCTTCATCCCAGCCCATACTAGCACCATTCATTTCCACCAAGTCTAGCTCCACCGCCATCGCAATCCACGGCTAACACCACAAAGACAGCCATTTTGACTCCATACCCACCAAGCCATTGCACCTGCACATCCAAAACCCCCGCATCATCCACTTCTACTCAAAGCAACAAGACCAAGATCCCGCTCCTTGCTGCAATGCTCAAATACCACCAATAGGGCCACATTCACAGCAGACTTCAATCATTAACAACACCAGGTCCATCCTAATTCCAACATACCCATCACTCAACATCCAACACCTCATCTTCTCAATCTTCCTCTCACCCTGTCCCGAGCCATACCACCACCTCGACACCACCGAGTTCTTTCGAGCTGAGTTGCAACTACCAGCTCAATTCACAACTCCTTCGACTCACTCCCAGTTTCATTCTCTTACGACTCCACTCTTCCCGAGGCCAAAGATCACTCAACTCGCCATAACTCCACCTGCAATATGATTTCAAGCTCGAGACCAACTCGTGAAGTGCTTCAAAATCTGTCCACAATCAACGGTTCCAATTCAACCTCGGGCCATAATTCATTGCAGCACCCCGGCTCTACAGGTCCATTGCCACTACCTCGGGGTAAATCTACCATCTCCATTCCAACAGTTCAAGTCTTCGGCTACAACCTCGTAACCCATCAAGCACTTGCAAACTCCACCGTGCTATACTCATCTTCCATCTCAGGCAACAGCTCATTGAGCTCAACAACATCCATTCTATGCAACTCTACCTGCTTCAACCAGTTTCCCTTCCAGCCATCTTGGCCTGCCTAGCCAACCTCAGTTGCAGCCACTGAAGTCTCACAACTTCACTGCATCTTTACCTTGGCTCAACTCCATCTGCTTCCCATCACGAGATCCGAGAAATAATTCAATATAACCACGATTTCAAGCCATTCTATGTACCACTACTCGAACATCCAACCATATAAACTCAGGCCCCAAAATCCATGAGAGCAAGAGCACATCCTCACTTCCATCGACCCATGGGTAATTTAACAAACAAATTCCAACTCGAACCCTTAAATTCCTGCTGCAATCGACCATCCATCCATAATTAACCACCACCAATTTCTCTCGATCTCGATCTCAATTTCTCCATTGAACTCTACTGAATGCAAGTTCTTCTAATTCATCACCCATTTGCATCAATTTCAAAAGCATCGAACCCTTACCTCTCTTTACCGATCTACTGAGATCGATATCAACATTTCCTTGCTTATCAGTTGCAGAAACAAACCCTCATCTCGATTTCTCTCAACCTCTGTTGATTTTAACAGCAGCCATGGCTGCTTCCTCTCTTAACTTTCAATTTCAGGGAAAAACGAAACGAAGAATGAGAAACAAGTTCTCTCAAAATGAACATAGGGTTGGGTTGTGAAGTGGGTGGATCCGATTTCGGGTTTGGATCCTGATCCGGGCCATGGATAGGGCCAGACCCAATTGGGTGCTATCCAAAGCATAACCATCCTCTGGATAAGGGCTACCCGGTGTTAGTAACACCCACTGGCCGAGTGATAAGGGGTACCCTGAATGAGAGCCCCTTAACCACCTCTCGGACTCCAAATAGTCTTCGCCCTTGATGAAATGACAAGTTTGCCCTTTTTGTTCATGAGTTCTTGTTTTGCTCATAACTTCTTCATACGAACTCGGAATGACTCCATTCTTTTGGCATTGTCTTCATCTTCTCGTCCTCTACACAATGAAAAGTAGAAATCTTGTATTTGAACGAGTTCCAATTGGTCTTTTTGCTCCAAATGACTCCATTGCACCTAATAAACTCAAAAGCACACATAAGATACATAATTCACACGAAAATTCGCAAAGAAAGCATAAATACTAGATATTAAATACGGTGTATTCTACACCTATCAAGCACCCTCGGGGGACATGTGCTATGCGGACTCTCATTTCGGTTAAGGGGCACCTCAATTACTAAGGGGCACCTCAGTCAAGGCATCCTCTATTCACACCCCCATATCTGTTAGGGGGAGGTCATCTTCTTCTTTTCAAAACTAAAAAAATGGCGGGAAATTGTGGCGATCACAGGAGATTTTTGGGACGAGAATTGGTGATGATTTAGCGTGACTAAATAGTCAAATTGCATGGGATAACGTGATTTATCATAACATGGGTATTATGGTTGCTCTCTTCAATCAGAATTGATTGTAATCTCGTGTGGAAGAAAACAGAGGAGTAAATGGAAAACTCGGGTTTCTTTGTGGATGAAACGTGGAAACTTAATCCCTGCACGAGTATACAGCATTCTAACCTTTTCTGGAGCATGTAGGAGTGTGTTTGAAGCTAATCAAAGCTCGGAGGGGATTAAAAAAGGATAAGAAAATATCCCCGGGATATTTTCCTTAATGCCGAATAATGGAAAAATATTTGAAGTTATGGCGGAGATTTATGGAGCATGAGAGGCTTTATAAGGTGTTGAGGAGTATTAGAGCGGGGGAGAGAGAGTTAGAGAGAGTTAGAGAGAGTTTGGAGCAACCACAGAGCCAGAAAAATCGAGTTACACAATTTCTCTGCTGCTGCTGCCATTGAAGAACACGAAGAACATCAACGCACAGGGAACCGTCGTTGTTCTACAGTGACAACGACACTTCGGCGTGGGTCGCGATACGGAGGCAGACTTAAAAGCAGTAACGGTTTTAACCTTCTTTGTAACAGTATTTGCAACACTTATAATCGTTGCAAACACCCGATTTTATCATTTTATCCATTTCATCATTTGTACACCTCCTTTGAGCAATAAAAATGGATTTTGAGCGTGTTTCCAACATGATGAGCTAAACCTAATCTCCGGGGCGAGGGAGGAAGCCATTCTTCCAAAAGTTATGTGGTAAAATTTATTTATGCAATTCTTTTATGATTATTTGCACCGAATGAAAATTGAGTAAATGATTTTTATTAATTAGTTGTGTTTTCTCTTGATGAAGTATGCTTAGTTTAGGACTTTTGATACTTCATGCTTGCGATTAACAATTAATGTTTTGAAAATCTAATTTAGGCAATGATTAGAATCACAGTTCCTTTTGATTGGACTTATATTGTCTAGAATTGCATGATAAACTTTAACATTAAATCACAAGAATTTTGGTAAATGGTGAAAGCCTAAACCCCGGTCTCTCCATAATTTTCACAAAACTTTATATTGAGTTTGTTATATTTTTGCTTTAAATATTAAGTCTAAAAATCTGCTTTCACAAGTCTCAACGAACCTATTACTACAACATCATTGAAAATAACTATCAATTTCTGGCGCCGTTGCCGGGGAGCGGCTGTGGAATATTGTAATTAGTATTTTTGATTTTGTATATAAAGTTATTTTATTTTTATTCGTTTTATTCTGTACATAGTTATTATTTTTCTTTTGTACATAGCTTATTTTTGCTTTTATTTTTATATTTTATTTTAGTTCTTTTTACGTAGCTTATTTGATTTTTCTCAGGTACTTTTGTCTGAAGAGCGACGATTGGAATCAACAACTGGCCTAAAGTAAGTACTTGATATTCTCGCAAAGCTTTTGCAAGGTGAGTTATTGAGAATTACTTTGTATAATGGTTTCCAAATGAGTTGACTTCTTTTATAGCTTTTGGAATCTTACCAAAAGAGTCAGACAGAGGAGTCATCGATATTTCACATGAGGAGTATGCGTATGCACCTTCTCATTATCAAGAACCTGCCGAGTGTGTAAATAATGATTGGAATTATTCTCATAGGTATGATCATTCCGGACCTTGTGAAGGTTATGATCATTACCAACCTTACCAGTTATGAGACAAATTATATCGATTCCAGTTATTATTCACACTCATATGAGTCCCGATATGAGAGAGATGATCAATCTTCACCGTGACCCATCGGCATCACAACTATCTTTGTTAGAACGCCTCAATATTGACATTCTTTGAGCAGGACCACAGCTAATGAGTTATTTTTGCCGAGCTTAGTAAAGCCCATGCGATATTGTTGAACTTGCTGAACAAACTGATCTATCGATTGCTCAACTAACGCAGTCGGTAGAAGATTGTGGTCTTACAGAGGAAACATGTTCTAATTTTTCTAATACTCTTGACATTTATGATGAAACCGATTTAAATTGTGAATCAATGTGTATGGAGAATGATGATGAACTTGATAGTTGTGATCATAGGAATAGAGACATTGTCATACCAAGTGAAGGTGGTGTATTTAGTCTAACTCCTGATCGTGTTAATGATCACTCGCTTATTCAAAAGGATGAGTTTAGGATTGAGGACACCATTATTTTAGACGGTGTGACATATCAGTGCTATAACAATGATGCTTATGAAGAATGTGTTAATTCGTAGGACATTTGTAGTTAAGTCTAACGACTTAGAGACATTACACTCTATCTATAAGGTTACTTCTAATCATCTTTATTGTGATATTCCTATTGATTCCTTGGTTGATGATGATTATGATGATGATTTAGTACAGGTTTGCAAACCTAGTGGAGAAGTTAATATACCTAGAATTGTTAGCACAACTTTTCGGAAGATTCCTAATTTTGGATTAGAACTGCGTTCTTCTCCAGTATTACTAGATTATTTTGCATCTCGAGACTTCTCTTTGCCTGTGCATGTCTCTCAGATTGTTTCAGCTCCCATCTCTACCGACCCCTTTGACTCGGTTATTGTTTATCAAAATGATACATCCTTTGCAAAAACCAGGTTTGGGGGTGGCTCTTTCCTTTTGATAATCTCTATATCTTTACGTTGCTTCAGCAAGGATTTGAGGTTGTCATCAGTTGTATATATTGTGCTCTGGGTTGATCCCCAAATATTTTGGTTGTTGATATATGGAGAATCTTGTTTGTACATTCCAGTAGGTATATCTATTTTCTTGTTTATTTTCCCTTTTCATGAATTTCCCATCTTAATTTTTACGTTGGATGACTCAATTACATTGAGGACAATGTAATCTTTAAGTGTGGGGGAGTGGTTAACGTTTTATTTTTCTTTTTCAGGAATTTTCTTGCAATTTATGACCAGTGTTGAGCGGGTGCATTGTAGGTTCGTAGGTATATTATGACCAGCTGTTGAGCGGGTCTAAAAAAAAATAATAAAAAAAAATGATGACCAGCTGTTGAGCGGGTCTATTCTTTTGTTTTCTTATCATTTTCTTATGACCAGTTGTTGAGCGGGTCTTAAAAAAAAAAAAATCTATGACCAGTGTGTAAATGGGTCTTGTGTATGGTTTTTGTCATGACCAGCTGTGTAGCGGGTCTAACTCTCTCATATATGACCAGCTGTGTAGCGGGTCAATTCCTTGTTTTGCTCGAGGACTAGCAAAATATAAGTGTGGGGGTGTTGATAAACACGTATGTGCTACATTTTATACCCATATTTATATTAGCTAGGACTCGATATGTTGGCTAATAACACTATTTTAGTGCTTTTATAGAAAGTACAAGCAATAACGTCCACTATTATCAAAAATGGCTAAAGTGGAAGACAAATGGCGGTTGCGACCACAATTGCCAGTGCTGCAGTTCATGGCACCAAGATGAAGTGGGATATGGCACCACCTACTCCTTCAGATTTCCTTGTGGAACTATTAAGGCATCGAAGGCATAGTCGATCTTTATCAAAATGAAAAGAACTTTCAGTTCTTAGGCAAGCAGCTGGTGTTCAAGCAGGCGATGTTGTTATGAGAAGTAAAAGGGGATCTGAGCATCATTTCAAGCAGCATTCACATCTTCTTCAGGTGGCGATATCGAGACTCGAACACATATGATGTGAGAATCAATTTGATGGGGTTTGTTTGTGGAGGTACAAAACTAAAGACATCTTTGTGAATGGAGTTTGGTTTGTTTGCAAGTTTGGTATTGATGGAGGTGATGAGAGGAGATGTGGCTGGAGTTCCGAGCTGCTTGGGAAGTAATTCAGTGACGACGAGATGCCTGCGAAGTGGAGATGCATGTGTTAGCTGAAATCATTCCTTTTCGTGTTGTGTTATTTTGCTGAGATGAAGAGGAAGGTGCTGATTCGATGGGGTGATTAGCTGAGCTTGTGCAACCAGGCACGGCAAGAGGTGGTTGCAGTTGCGTTGTTGCCTGGATGGAGAACGAATTGACAACAAACAAATACTTGAGACGCTGGTGATTGGTGGATGGTTAAGCAGCAAGTTAACTGGTGACGATTTGAGGTCGAGGAATGGTTAAGGCAATGGAGCGATTTGCAATGGGATACAAACGATGGAAGATGGCTGAAGTTAGTTGCAAATTCTTGTGTTGTGGCTGAAATATAAATGAACCAAGTTTGGGTTTTGATAGGTATTCAAATGGAGTGACGTATTGTTCATATGAGAAGAGTAGTTGGTCGACTTCCATCGAAAGATGCGGATGGTGAAGAACATAGATGGGATTCGTGGAGCTCTCAACAACAACATGACTACAAACACCGGTATATCGCGAGGGTTTGTTGGATTGAATGAGATGGCATCGATTGGTAGAGAGGAGATAACAAAGTCTTGGATGTATCCATGAGATCGATGGGTTCAAGAAGTTGGTGCTATATATGCTCGAGTTTAAGGAGTCTCGAAGCAGTGAAACTTAGCCGAGACGAGAATCGTGTTGGGCGTGGGCTTGCTGCCGGTGTTTGTGCTTTACCCGTAAGTCGAAATCGTCCGAGAATGGAATGGTGATGGAGTGACCTTGGCGATTCGAGAGAATGGAAAACGAAGAGGCTAGTGGTGCTGCCTTGGTCTTGGTCATGAATCGAAATTTAGGGAGATTAAGATGGAGTTGTTGTCACCACTAATCACATGTTGGATATGCACTGGATTGAGCAAGGAGTCAGTGAGAGCTCCATTAGCTGGCTGGGGCTATGATCAGTTTTGTTGGATAATGAAGGAGAGGAGGAAGGTGCTTTTAGGAATTAAGTTCGGATGGCAATTAGAAGCCGGGTAGAAAGTGGTCATTGCTGGAGCTAATGGAGCCGAATGGACTCGGGCCTTGACGGATGTTGCTAGGGCTTAGTCGAACTCTTGGCGCGGATATATTACGAAACGAAAAGAGAAAATGGAGACCGGGGAGGCCGACGACGAAGAGCTGCGGCTACAGATCCAAAGAGGAGAAGAAAAGTGTTGCGGCAAAGATCGAGCATAAGAAGAGGAGAAGAGAACGATTCATTCGGTTTAATCTCTCTATCTTGACTTATTCATTTTAATGGGTTTTAAGAAACCCATACTTATGTATTGTTAGACTTTTCGTAACTAGGGTTCATGGAGAAAGCTACTTCAAGCATAGACCATTATGAAATAATTTAGATTAATTTGGTATTAGGCTATTTTGAATAGAATTGTCGAAATCCAATGTTTATGATTTATTGATTTTATAAATAATATTTGTTATTGTTCCACCGGCTTTGTACGAAGTAAAAGCCTAAATGCATAAATGTATTTCGTGTTCCAATTTTATTTGTTATAGTATTTGATAATCCATGCTTAGGTTAAATCATTTGATGGGTTATGCTTAGA
Organism: Papaver armeniacum; assembly: GCA_023531295.1. Lineage (NCBI taxonomy): Eukaryota > Viridiplantae > Streptophyta > Magnoliopsida > Ranunculales > Papaveraceae > Papaver > Papaver armeniacum. The sequence continues at coordinate 701,153 of JAJJWW010018709.1, read as the reverse complement.
CGACGCAAAGAGTGATTGTGAACCGATAATTATTTTATTTCAATAATCTTCTTGTCATTATAATTTGATAGTCCATGCTTAGGAAACTCTGATGGGTTATACTTAGGAGATGCGAGTTTATTATCGAAAGTTATTTTAATAATAGGTGTTGCAATTGAACAAAGAAATAAACTCATATTTGGAATTCGAATTCTTTTCGGTACTCAATTAGAAATAGTAGTGGAATCCATTGACCACAGTTAATTGTGCTCTCTCTTATCGTATCCATTTTAATTTAGTTTAATTTTATTATTACATTTTATATTCTTAAAATCCATAAAAAATATTTCGTTTAATCGATTAGAGATACTGATTATTAGTATTTCCACCGCTCCTTGTGGGAACGACCCGTACTTGCCTCTGTCTACTAGTTAGACACCGTGCGATTGCGGTTTATTATATAGGCATCTCCGGAGCCTATCATACACCAAGAGTGGTTATCAGTGATGGAGGCTCGCACTTCAAGAAATCCTTCCATGCTCTCCTCAAGAAGTACAACATTACACACAAGATTGGTACGCCGTATCACCCACAAACTAGTGGGCAAGCTGAAATTTCAAATCGTGAGATTAAGTCCATCCTTGAGAAAACCGTTAATGCTACACGGAAGGATTGGAGTTATAGACTCAACGATGCACTTTGGGCGTATAGAAACGACATATAAGACACCGATTGGTATGTCTCCATATCGGTTGGTTTATGGCAAAGCTTGTCATCTCCCGAGTTGAACTTGAGCATAAGGTTTTATGGGCGGTAAAGATGTGCAACATGGAGTATGATAAAGCGGGGAAACATAGGCAACTACAAATCAATGAGCTAGAGGAGATACGTAATGATGCTTACGAGAGTTCTCGTATATACAAGGAGAAGACTAAGCTTTTCCATGACAAGATGATTTCTCGGAAGAATTTTGTTGTGGGACAGAAAGTTCTTTTATTTCATTCTCGTCTTAAGTTATTTCTGGTAAGCTAAGGTCCGGATGGATTGGACCATATGTTGTTACTAATGTTTATTCTCATGGTGCGATTGATATCACTAGTCTTAGAGATGGGACTACTTCTAAGGTCAACGGCCATAGATTGAAGCCATACTATGAAAACATCGCTTATATGAATGTGGATTTAGATAGAGCTTCGCGATTTGCTCCCTCTGGAGGAGTAGCATAAGGAGAATGCCAAGTCGGGCTGACGACTTTAAACCAAGTGCTAAATGGGAGGCAACCCATAGGTTTTGTATCTTCAACCCTTCTATTTTTGTTTTTTATTGTTTCATATCATATTTGCATCCCCATGTTTAATTTCATTGAGTCCGGAATCTATTTTAGAAGAAATTATAGACGAATACCTTTTCGTCAGAAAACTTCAGACTGCGCGTAGTTCAGTCTAGAGACCATAACTGTCAGACCGTTTATCGAAACACTGTGCCCTTTTGATACTTTGTAGAAAACACGTAGATGAACAACTTTTGTGAAATGGAGTTTTTCCAAATTCCTTACCAATTTGCACATTTTTTGCGTTTTATCTGCTGTTACGTCAGAATTCAGAACTTTCGGTTTTACACATTGAGGACAATGTGAAGTTTAAGTGTGGGGGAGTATTTTGCATATAGATTTTTCAATTTCTATGTATATATTTGAATAAAACCTCCAACTTGTAGAGATTTTAGAGTCACTAGCATACTTCTAGGTATGTTTACATAGAGATTCTGACCGGCATAACTGAACTTGGAAGTGTTAGGGAACTACATTCGGATTTCTTACGAATTGGAGTGTTAAATAATGGATTTAATCATGCCGGTGATGCAAATTAGGAGCAGGGAGAAATGCATTATTAGAGTTGCTGATCAATCATTAGTGGAGACTACCCATTTTCATATCAACCAAGGCACTGGACCAAATTTTCTTTGTAGGCGACTAAAGAGCTTTCTTTTGAGTGTGTGTCACCGTACGTTAATTCCGGGTAGAATGGTGAGCTACCCAACCTCCCACCAATAGAAGCACTATTTTTGATCTCTTGAGTGCTAATTTTGTCAATCATAAGGGTGACGTCTATAGACGAAAACCACCTTCTTGTAGTTTGATTTGCAGTTAGCACCATTCTCTCTCTCGACAACAACAGATCCATAGAAACACCATCATCATCAACAAGTGGAGCGACATCAAAATTTACAAGGAAAGTTGAAGACGTTTGAGGTTTACAAGCAATAAAACAAGGAAGAGCGAAGTTTCAAATTCAAGTAAAGCAACATATACATGAGCAGATTTTTATATACATGTTGAAGACTTATTACAAGAGCGAAGAAAATCAAAAGATGAGAGTTATTGAAGTTTATGATACGAAGGCATTACAAGTTGTGAAGATCAAAGTGCTAACGTACTTCTTTCATGGCCATGTTAATTTTATTTCATATTTATTGTTTTAGTTGCAATCTCTCTTCAAAAAAAAAAAAAAAAAAAAAACACAAAAAAAAAAAAACGAAAAAAAAAAACGAAAAAAAAAAAAAAAAAAAAAAGAAAAAAAAAAAAAGAAAAAGAAAAAGAAAAGAAAAGAAAAAATATATATATATACAATGAGATTTGCATTTAGGTTGTTATTTGTTTAATAAGGCCATGTGGAAGAAAAATATATAAAGAAGCTTCAAGCAACAAGGGAATTGAGGAAAAGAGTACAAATTGTCGAAGTTCTACAAGTTCAAGAGTTTATCATCAACAGTTGAAGACCGAAGACGAAGACCAAAAAGATGAAGAAGACGAGCCAAGGAAGACGTTTCTATTGGATCTTTGTGAGAGTGGTGCTTTCATCATTGCAATCGGATGTGAAGGTGGTAAGTACTCTCATCCTTGCTATAATGGTTGATTTCCTTTCGTAGAGATCATCGGAAAAATATCTTTATTTTCCACGATTTTGTGGAGTCTCCGAAATACTTGGAAGGTTTCCTTCCCACCATTCAACGTGTGTAGGATTCTCTCTTCATTCCTACCACACACATGTGAGACCCATAAAAAAGCCCTCTTATTGAGTGCAATTATCATAAAATCCTTTTAAGTGAGGCAGAAGTCGAGGCGAAATGCTTATTGATCGCTCTCAAACACACATTCTCTCATTATGGTGTGGTTATTTCTCACTCAAGATTTAAGAATGAATATGTTCTTTGGTATTTCTAACTTCTTATTACTAGCATGCAGAAACTCTATGTCCTCATAGCTCTTTGGATGCTTGGGAAGATGGAACGCTTTGAAGTTGGAGATGGTTTTGTGGGTATACCTCTTGTAACCCCTCACGAGACTATAACTCGTCCACTAGGGACACCTAGGGGTTTAAAGGCCTGTTATTCATGCTAACAGTAACCGTAACCTCGGCGACATGGAGTTGTTGTATTTTAGATAGTTTGCTCGAGGACTAGCAAAAGCCAAGTGTGGGGGAATTTGTTAAGTGCATACTTTGCATATATTTAGTGTCGAATCCATGCTAGTAATTGCTTAGTTTCTTGCAAATTATTGTATATTACGTTTGTTTTGTTTTATTTATGTTTTGCAAGGTGAATCATCCAAAAGAAGTGAATTTGCACGGAATTGTGCAATAAAAGAAGTTAGCTTAAAGCGGAGAAAGGACAACGATCAAGTGGAGCTCATCCAAATCGAGGAGTTCTTGATATCATCTCGAAGAGGACGAAAAAACGAAGCCAACGGCGAAAGAATGGAGTCAATCCGACATTGTATGAAGAATCTAGAAGCGTTTTAAGCAAGCCGAAGTTGGTGAAAGTGGAAAACCTACAGAATTGTTATAGGCACCCGAGTTTTGTACTCAGGGCAGTCACTCTATCAAAGGAACAACTAAAGGCAGTCAGGTCTTTTATAAAGGGGGAGTTCAAATTCAAATGTGGATTAAGGAAGACGTTGTCTCACTCAGGGCACCTTCGTCTTCATCATTATTTCAACAACACCAGGCTCGTGATGAAAAACCAGGGTTGGGTGATCACGCCGATGATGGGTTTCTGATTAGACCCCGAGTTTGAGTGGGATTATATCATTAGGTTTCTGGAGGTATGAGAATACATGCGTTGTGCATGAAATCGAGCATGGCAGTGGAATATGGATGCTGCCATTATCACCGGTGATTGATCGGTGGTCCCTGTTGGTCACTGCCATTAACTGGGCGTGATGATGATAGAGATAATGGCAGTCATGGAATTCGATAAGGAAGGAAGGCCAGGAATAGAATTGGGATGCTATGATGTACTCGGTGATCGTGGAATCTCGAGTTAGAGTTGGTTGCTGACAGAGATGATTAATGATGAACTGCTTCCGTTAACGATAAAGATATGTCTTGTTGCTTGTGGGCTAGTGATGGTGTTCAACTGAGAAGGACTCGACGATGGTGATGCTGGCACGAATGGAAGAAGGTAGTGTTTGAGCTTGGAAGTTATGAAGCTGAGATCGACAGGAACTTTGGAGATGGCGTTGATGATTCAAGGGGAGTTGCTATGAAGCATGGAAGAACTCGAGCAAGTCATGGAGACGAGAATAAGAGGTAGTGAAGCTTTTAGTAGCGATGATCAAGATGTTGGCAGAGAAGGTGGACTCGAACTTTGCTGTGATGATAATGAAGATTAGCCGACGATGGAGGAAGCTGTAGTTGATGGTGATTCTCATGCAAAGAGATGGACGAGCTCGATATGGAATTGACAGAGAAGATGCTCGAGTTTGACAGGGATGTCAGGGGATGAAAAGAAGTCAGAAATTCAGAGGAAGTTTAATAAAATAACAGCAGGGAAACCTACGGAGTGGTTTCTCACCGTATGCAAACTCAGGGCAACTTACGGTGGAGTTTTACCACCGTAGTGAAAGACAGGTGAAGGTACGGTGGAGTTTCTCACCGTATGCAAACACAGGGAAGGTTACGGATGGGAAATCAATCCGTAAGCAAGCTCAGGGGAAAGAGAAGAGGTTTTGCCGTGAAAATATAGTAGGAATCTCTTGTCGGTCTCCTGCAACAGACAGGCCAAAGACTGGTATTGATAAGGAAATGGACTGGGATTCTGTTCGTCTAGACGGTCCATTGGCTAAAGATCACACACGGCCAGACTTGGGACGTGACTTGTTTTGGAAAGTTGCGAGTTTTGGCAATTGTTTTGGACCGGAATTCAATGCACGGGCACACAAAACTTGGCCACTATATAAGAGGAACTTCTAATATTTTTGGAGAATCTTTTATCTTTTATTTTATCAAGTTTTGGGAGGAGAACTCAAGGGAGAAAAGCTAGAGTTTTGGAGCGTTCTTCATCACCGTAACTATTTCTTCACCATTTTATTATATGAAACTCATGGGTTTTGTTAGTACCATGAGTATCTAAACTTCTTAGTGATTGGGGATGAATTCTAAGTTCTAGACATGATTTGAGTTATGATATAAATCTATTTTGAAGTTCTTCACATGATTATTGATTGTTTATACTAATTAGAATATTTTTGATGGATTGATAGATTGTTTAGGTGGCCAACTGAATTAATTTGTTGATTCAATCAAATGCTAGTATTGAGTTAGGAGATAAGTAATAGTTGAATGATTCATACAAAAGTAGAGAACACAAGACCTTGCAGAGGGATTCTGTAAAGCGATTGTGTGTATAAACATCACTAGAAAGTGGACCTTGAGCTAAGAGTCTAACTACTAGGATCAATCTATAATTCACAAAAGATAAAGCATTCGGACAAATTACACCTTGAGTGAGCTACAACTAGGTGGTTTCGAAGAATAGAATGCAGTATTGGAGAGCTTAGGTACCCGGTGATTTAAGGAATTTAGGGGATAGCACTGAGCTAGCTGTTATTCCACGGTTGGTAATAATTTGTGATTAATTGTATTAATGGATGAATATAATAACTTGATGATGGTTTAGTAACGAAGAAGGATTCCCTAATCATATTTCTCTCAATTGCTTGCAACTTAATTATTTTCAATTGCTTTGTTATTTACTTTGAATCAAAAACAAACCCCCATTGTGACACTTTTTTGACAACTAAATCTCCCTGCTCTTCGTGGGAACGAACTTGACTTCCATTATATTATTTTTAATTGAGTGGAATAAGATATTAATTGGATTGCACCTCGACACGCATCAAATTTTGGCGCATTGTCGGGAGCGATCGGTAGCTTTAGTTGTTATTTCTTTTTGTTTTTAGTCTTATTTTTAGTTTTTGATTTAGCTTTTTGAGAATTTTGTTTCGGTACTTAATCCACGGCACCGAAAGAGCTGGGATTATCTCGAGGTGTGGAATTCAAACTCGCAAGAGAACGATGTACTACAAGCACGTCCCACATTTGCAACGGAACTTTCTCTGAAGAGATGGTTAATACGAGACGATGAGATAGATCCTCCACCTCCCGGAGAGGAAGTTAAGAGAGTTGACATCTCCATGCTTAGATTCGCAACCACTATGCATTGCAATCACTAACCCAGTGGCGCTGAAGTCGAATCTACTTCATCATATACCAAAGTTCAAGGGACATCCAGGTGAAAATCCAAATCGACACCTTCAACAGTTCCAGAACACAATGACAAGTCTGAGGCATACAACCGCAGACAGAGATATGGCTATGCTACAAGCCTTCATGTTCTCATTGACAGACTTAGCAGAAGAATGGTTGTATTGTATTCCTCCAGGGAGTGTTACAACATGGACCCGAGATGAAAAAGCTATTTACGGAGAAATATTTTCACTCTTCCAAAGCGGCATCCATTAAGTAAGGAGATTAGTGGCATTCTACAGATGTATGGGGAGTCTCTATATGAATATTGGGAGAGATATAAAAAGTTGCTGGCAAGCTGCCCACACCATAATATATCCTCAATACTTATCATTCAATACTTCTACGAAGGATTACTTCCAGAATAGAGGAATTTGATTGATGCGGCTGCCGGTGGTTCACTTACTGAGAAGACAATCTCAGGAAACCAGTTTGATTGAGAGTATGGCTTCCAATGCTCAACAATTCTACACCAGAAACAACTCTAATGTCAGAAGAGTTAACGAGATGGGAGAGTCTGCACAGTCAGAGCAACGGATGAACAACATAGAGAAGGTAGTACAACGAATGGCGGCAGTGATTATTCCTTCTTATGAAGAAGAGTCTCGAACAGGTGAATCTTTGTATTCCCGAATCGAGAGGCCAAGGTATGATCCCTACTCTAATACTTATAATCCGGGTTGGAAAGATCACCCAAATTTCGATTATGCAAATCGGCAAGGCTGCAGCTCCTAATCCTTATGGGCGACAGTGGTTTTCAACAACCACAATTCCGACCACAACCTCCACCTCGGCCTCAACAACGGACTCGAGTTCCGAGTTTAGAGGAGATGATGAAAATGATGATGCAAAAGCAAGATGCCAATGCTCAGCGTCAAGATACCATTCTGCAGAAACAATATATGGCTATAAAGGACTTGCAAACTCAAATTGGACAGTTGGCTACAGACATGAATGAACTAAAAGCACAGAATTCAGCAAAGTTGCCATCACAACCTTTTGTGAATCCAAGAGCGAATGTCAATGCTGTAACTCTAAGAAGTAGGAAGCAAACTGAAGAGCCAAAACAACAAGAAAAGGTTAGTCACGACTTGGAAGAGGAAGTAGAGTTGGAAACTGTTCCAAAGGAAAAGCCAACCTCAACTGGCCAACCTAAGGACACAGTTCCTACTATTACCACACCACCTCCTTTTCCTAGTCGTTTTGCCAAGTCAAAGAAGCAAGCTCTAGACAAGGAGATTATGGATATTTTCGGCAAAGGTACATATCAACATTCCATTTATTGAGGCCATCGAACGGTACCCGGGTATGCCAAAGTTCAAGGATTTGTGTACAAGGAAGGAGAGGTTGATTGCTAACGAGATCACTCGGAGTAGGAAAAGTGCTTGACTATGTTGCTAAAGAAGATGCCTGCAAAGTGTAAAGATCCTGGTGGTTTTACAGTGCCAGTTACTATTGGTGAAAAACGGTTCGAGCGTGCTTTGCTTGATTTGGGGGCTTCCATAAGCGTGATGTCAGCCGATGTTTACGATTCATTGTATCTGGGACCTTTAAAGGAGACAGGGATTATCATTTAATTAGCTAATAAGTCTAACATATATCCTAAGGGACTCGTGGAAGACGTGTTGGTGCAAGTGAATGAAATAATCTTTTCGGTTGATTTCTTTGTTGTGGATATGCGAGAATGGGGACAATTGTTCGTCTACTTCATTACTTCTTGGGAGACCATTTATGAAGACCGCTAAGACGAAGATTGATTGTGATCTTTGGGACACTCACTATGGAGTTTGACAAAGAGGTTATACGCTTCAATATTTTTGAAGCCATGCGTTATCCAAGTGATATCCATTCCGCATTTTCTCGTGATGTTATTGGTTCGTTGGCACAACAGATGTTTGATTTGATCAACGAAGATGAACTTGAATCTGTGCTACAAAATAGCATTAATTTGGACATCCATGGCATGCCTAACTTGGATGTTGATATTTCCAAGGATTTTGTTGAGACATGTGGTGCTTTAACGGCATCACAAGAAGTTAGAAGAGGTAATATTTCATATATCTCTTTACCTGTAACTGATGAAGTTCCTTTACCTTACATTATGCGGGGCTCTAAATTAGAGCTTTGAAACCTCTACCTGATCACTTAAAGTACGCTTACTTGGGTGATGGGGAAGAGATTCCAGTCATTATTGCAAAGAATCTCACGAGAATACGGGAAGAACGCCTCCTTAGGGTTACGAAAGAGCACAAAACGGCTATTGGGTGGACAATTGCGACATCAAAGGCATTAGTCCAGCCATGTGCATGCATAGAATCCTTATGGAAGATGATATCAATCCGATCGTAATGCTCGAGCGTGGCTTAACCTTTGATGATGGAGGTCGTGAAGAAAGAGATACTCAAATTACTAAGTGTGGGGGTGATTTACCCTATTTCTGATAGCAAATGGGTTAGTCCAGTGCAAGTGGTACCTAAGAAATCAGGTGTCACCGTTGTTATAAATCAAGATGATGAACTCGTTCCTACAAGAGTTCAAACAGGATGGCGAGTGTGCATAGACTACAGAAAGCTCAATTCGGCTACCCGCAAGGATCACTTTCCTTTGCCTTTCATTGATCAGATGTTAGAGAGGTTAGCGGGACATTCATAGTATTGCTTTTTGGATGGTTATTCGGGCTACAATCAAATTGTTATTGCACCGGAGGATCAAGAGAAGACTACCTTCACTTGTCCTTTCGGTACATTCGCGTATAGAAGAATGCCATTTGGTCTTTGCAATGCGCTTTGCCACTTTTGAGAGATGCATGGTTAGTATATTTTCTGATTACGTGGAAAACATCATTGAGGTATTTATGGACGACTTCGATGTTTATGGTGATTCATTTGATATTTGCTTAAATAATCTTGAACTTGTGCTTAAAAGATGCATAGACACTAATCTTGTTTTAAACTGGGAGAAATGCCACTTTATGGCAGACCATGGAATTGTACTTGGCCACATCGTGTCCTCTCAAGGGCTCGAGGTAGACAAGGCAAAGATAGACTTGATTAGGAACTTACAATACCCCACTTCGGTGAGGGAAATTCGTTCGTTTCTTGGTCATGCAGGTTTTTATAGGAGGTTTATCAAATATTTCTCCAAAATCTCAATGCCGATGTGCAAATTATTGCAAAAGGAGGTTGCCTTTAACTTCGACCAGGAGTGCAAGGATTCCTTTAATAAATTGAAGGAATTGTTGACTACTGCACCAATTATTAAGTCACATGACCGGAGTTTGCCGTTCGAGTTAATGTGTGATGCAAGTGATTATGCAGTCGGAGCTGTTTTGGGTCAAAAAGTCGACAAGAGGTCACATGTGATTTATTATGCATCAAGGACCCTAAATGATGCTCAAATCAACTATTCCACTACTGAGAAAGAGTTGTTGGCTATAGTTTTTGCATTAGAAAAATTTAGAGCTTATTTGGTGGGTACCAATGTGATTGTATATTCTGATCATGCAGCACTACGGTATCTATTGAAAAAGAAGGAGGATAAGCCAAGACTCATACGTTGGATTCTTTTGCTGCAAGAATTCAATATGGAAATCGAGAGATAAGAAAGGTGTTGAGAATACGATTGCCGATCATCTTAGTAGACTGGTTGTTTCCGAAGAAGAACTCCCCTTACAGGATCGTTTTCCAGACGAACAACTTTTCTCGATTGAAGAATCAACACCTTGGTATGATGATATCGTGAACTATTTGGTTACAAGGCAAGTACCTAGTACGATGTCTAATTTTCAAAAGCTAAAGCTTAAGAAAATAGCCAAGCAGTATGTGTGGGATGAGCCCTACTTGTGGAAATATGGTGCTGATCAAATTATCCGCAGGTGCGTACCAAACTCTGAATTTCAGTCAATTCTATTTTTTTTGTCATTCTTATGCTTGTGGTGGTCATTTTGGTGCAAAACGTATCGCTCTCAAAGTCCTTGAGAGTGTCTTTTATTGGCCTACACTATTTGAGGATGCATATGCTTTTTGCAAATCTTGTGATAGATGTCAACGAACGGGCAATCTAGGTGCTCGAAATCAAATGCCACTCAATCCTATTCTCACTGTTGAGATTTTTGATGTGTGGGGCATTGATTTTATGGGTCCTTTTGTTAATTCGAATGGAAAATTTTATATACTTCTTGCTGTGGATTATGTTTCTAAATGGGTGGAAGCTAAAGCCACCCCTACTAATGATTCTCAAGTTGTTTGTGAGATTTTGAAGGAATATATTTTCTCTATACATGGTACACCAAGAGTGGTTATCAGTGATGGAGGCTCGCACTTCAGGAAATCCTTCCATGCTCTCCTCAAGAAGTACAACATTACACACAAGATTGGTACGCCGTATCACCCACAAACTAGTGGGCAAGCTGAAATTTCAAATCGTGAGATTAAGTCCATCCTTGAGAAAACCGTTAATGCTACACGGAAGGATTGGAGTTATAGACTCAACGATGCACTTTGGGCGTATAGAACAGCATATAAGACACCGATTGGTATGTCTCCATATCGGTTTAGTTTATGGCAAAGCTTGTCATCTCCCGAGTTGAACTTGAGCATAAGGCTTTATGGGCGGTAAATATGTGCAACATGGAGTATGATAAAGCGGGGAAACATAGGCAACTACAAATCAATGAGCTAGAGGAGATACGTAATGATGCTTACGAGAGTTCTCGTATATACAAGGAGAAGACTAAGCTTTTCCATGACAAGATGATTTCTCGGAAGAATTTTGTTGTGGGACAGAACGTTCTTTTATTTCATTCTCGTCTTAAGTTATTTCCTGGTAAGCTAAGGTCCAGATGGATTGGGACAGAAAGTTGTGGGACAGAAAGTTCTTTTATATAAGTTGTACTAAAATATAAAGTTCTACCAACCATTAAACCGGCACACATTCACAACATAAATAATAGTTGAGCGACGTCTTCCTTCGGAGTAGCAAGGCATGACTGTTGCGGATTCTTCAATGATCATTAAAGCGTCCATGAGGTTCCCGTCCTCAAGTCATAAACGATGTGTACCTTACTAGTACCTTATTCTACCCGCACTCTACATACCAAGTATCCAAAGATATCTAATGGTAACAACATTATATCCGATCGAAGTGCTTACACTGTGGATAGCCCCCTTTACCATCCCCGCGTAAATCCAACAATCTTATATAAGATTCTCAACCTCATTCTCTCTAAACACCAAACTATAATATAATAACTTTTGAAAATAATTTAAAAGAATAATAAACATCCATGTATGAGACATGTGTTGCCCCCGTACAGAAATAGGGAGAGTATAATGGCCAAATTTAAACCAAACCTATATAATATTCAACCCAACGAGGTTTATCTAGGTTTGCATAAATTAGGTATAACATTTGGGAGCACACATCTCACACCAATCAAAAGGAAAAGGTTTCCTTACATGCTAACAACAAGTAAAGTTTGTAACTTCTTTCCAGTCAATGGAAAGAATCACTCTTTTTTGAAGATAAGTAAATACTCCCAAAACACAGGTATTAGTTGTTTCTAAAGATCCAACCCCATCCCAAAATGTAAAAGAAAACTAGTTTGTATTACACACAAATAATACATGCATACACATATCATATACTAGCAAAGATATGCATGCCTTTACATGAATATAAATATAGTTATAAAACCATAATGAATACAAGAGAGTTCGTTATCAATTCCCACCTCTTTTGATGACAAGCCTTGCCTACATCGAGATCCACAATCCACTGGTTCATCCTTTGAATCGATCGTTGTTAATAAAGATTAACTGGTAATCAAACAAGCACTCTAAAGATTAGCCAAAAGGCTCATACAAAGCTCATAACATAATCTCATACAATTCTCTAGTTATAAGCTAAGTGAACTATCTAATTTTACTAAGCCCATTTATGATTCTACTTCTTTTAATTATCTAACTTTAACACATCTAAAGGTTTACTAACTCAATTAGGTTGGTTCTATAGTCCATTAGATAAGTCTTACAAAGATCTACCACTTTGTAGAAGGAACCAAGAGTCAATTCGGACCATAAGTGGTCCAAAAATACAAAATAAGGTTTCTGGCCCTAAGCCTAAGCCCATGGGTTTAATCCGGCACGGCCCACTAGTCCAGACCATTAAACAAGGTCCAGCCCAACAGAGTCAACTAGCGGTCTTTAACAGTCCAAGGGTCAACTAACAGTCAACGTACAAAGTCAGGTCAACAGTCAATTCGGGTAACACGGTGAGTCAACACCGATTCAACTCAGTCAGAAACTGAGTCACCTAAACACATAATAAGTCAGATAATCTGACTGAACAGAAAGGCTCAAGGACAATGCCTTTGCACATGCCAAACTTTAAAAGCATAACTAAAATGCACCACAAACACATGCCAAAACTCAAATACAACTTCTCATTTACCATTTCCAATCAATCTAAACAATAACTATAATTCCTACTTGAATAGACTTCTCTCCTAAATTCAATACAATTCTAGTTCTAACATACATATCCATATACATTCGATTCAAGTAGCTCTCTGCACCTTAGCTCAAACACTCATTCTAATAAAACTCGATTCTTAAATCATCTCAATTCTCTTGCACTGCAAACATAGTAACTTCTCCATTTACGATCGATTCACAACACTACCACCATTATAGATTTGATACTTGTCATCTTCATCAATTCATTTCTATCGTCACGACAACAACAATATATTCTTCTTCACTTCAAACTTCAGTCACATAACCTCTCAGTCGAATGAGTTCAGTTCAACACATTCTCTACCATGATCTTTCCTTATCCTCGAATCCACTCTCACAGTATTGAAACCAATCTCAAACCCTGAGATTCTCATTTGTAACTTCATGTCTTCCACATCGGCGTCACTTACATCCCCTTCTCAGCACAAATAGCTACGCAACAACACCATCCACAATAGGACATCACTTCATTAGCATTATCACAATTTAAAACCTCAACAATCTATGTCTACAACATCAATACGTTATTAGCTTCATTCTCTGTAATTCATCATTACACTTTTATCGTATTAACACCACTTCCACCACCATCTGAGCAACATCACCACAACTACTAATTCATTCATAAACTTCAGTTCAGATAACTCTATCTTCTCCAGTTAGCCACTCCCAACTTCAACAGCACCATAGCAACTTGTAACTCGGTTGGAATTGAAATTCATACCACCTGCAACTACAGTTCATTTCTCTTCATTCAATCACATAACATTACAGCTCAGCTAAACACTCATTGCAACTTCAACTTTATTTTCAATTCAACCATCTCAACAGCAACACTCCAACCATCCTATTCAGTTCAGTTTCATCATCAAAGTCTCTTCCACAAACTGTATGCATACTAATCACAATCTGTACATCTAACTCCGCAATATCTAATCATCCTTCACCAATCTCCAAAGATCATCTTCATCTTCACCAAACAAGACTACTTCGTCTAACTAAGATACTTATTCAAGGTCACCCCAATCTTCATTACTATCTTAACTTCAACCAAAAAATTCATAATTGAAGCTTCAATACCAGCCACATGCACAATTTCTCTTCTTTGTGGTTAAATTTCACAATTAACCAAAACCCCAGCCAATTCACCAATCTATAATTCTTCCAATACCAAACAGTTGATTCCTAATTAAAAATCGAACCCCGACTTCCATTTCTTCTCAGTAAAACCCTAAATTATATCCCAACCTCATCCACCTCAATCCAAATCATCTTGTTCATCTTCAAACTCCAACTCAAACCACCTAATTCGCATGCACCCTAATTTCTGATTTAATTTAGGGAAGAACAGAAACCCTAATTTCTTGAAATCAACATTAAACTCTATAGAACAACTCTGTACTTTAATTAACATTAAACCCACTCTATAATAGATCAAAAGAAACGATTTCATAAAGAAAAATCATTCAAAAACGAAACCCTAATTCAACTTACCAAAACTCTACTTTTCCAGAACTCAATCGACATCAGCAGCATCACCTTCTTCTTCAGTTCAACATGATGCTAAGCTCTTGTGAATCTTTCATACGAACTCACCTCAATTCCTTGAAGAGAATTCGACGGAGAGGAGGAGAAGAAAGAGCAGATGAGAAGAAAAAAGAAGAAAGAGAAAAGGAAAAGAGAATTGAGTTTCTCTCGACACGTCTTGGTGGTGATAAGACCAAAGAAAATTATTAAGGCACCCAGGAAATGGATAAGGGCAGCCAGGCAGTCTAAGACAAAATTACTATTTTTCCCTTCATACTTATCCGATGATATCTTCATCGTCCGGTATTCGATTGACACGTTCGGGTAGTCTATCTCGCATAACTTTTCGAGCACTATCCGATGATACTAATTTCGAATCTAATTCTTTTTAGATTAATTTATACTAATTAACGGTCGTCTCTAATTAATCGAGTCATTAGCGGTTAATTTGTCTCTTGACTGTCTAATTGCATTGGGCAGAAAGTGCTTTTGTTTAATTCTCGATTGCATTTATTTCCGGGTAAATTAAGGTCACGATGGATTGGACCTTTTATTGTTACTAATGTGTTTTCTCATGGTGCAGTAGAAATTCGTAGCATAGCTACAGGGAAAGAACTTAAAGTTAATGGGCACCGGTTGAAACCATATTATGAGAATTTCACTTCCGAAGTGGTGGAAGGAGTTAACTTTGTGGATGTGCTCCCTCTGGAGGAGTCGTAGAAAGCAAGGAGATAGACGGGCTGACGACTTTAAACCAAGCGCTTAATGGGAGGCAACCCATAGGTTTTGTATTTCTTATCTTTTCTTTTCTTTTCTTGTCATGTTTTTACTTTTTTCTGATTTTTGTCACTTTTCCGTTAGGATTTCCCACCTTGACTTTCTTTGGACGATTCAATTACATTGAGGACAATGTAAAGTTTAAGTGTGGGGGAGTGGTTTTGTGTTGTAAATTTTTGAATTTTTCAACTTTTGTGTAAAATAGTGAATAAGAGAACACTCCAACTTGTAGTTAGTTTAGAGTCACATAGTATACATGTCGCTAAGATTACATCGATATTCTCATAAGAGTGACTGAACTTAGAGATGACAGAGAACATGATCGGGTTTCTTACTTATATGAGAGTTAAAGTTGGATTTAACCATGCCAGTGGCAAATAAGGTGCAGATGAATTCGGTATTAGAGTAGTGATCCCCTATAGTGGAGACTACCCATGTTACATAATGTGAGGCACCGACCTTCAATTCTTTATACTGTCTAAATTTGTGCTTTTAGAGTGTGTGTCACCGTACGTAAATTAGGGCGAATGGTGAGCTGCCCAACCTCCCACCATAGAAGCACTATTTTGATCTCTTGAGTGTTATTTTGTCAATCATGTTGGTGACATCGAATTGCTAACTTACATACCACTTGTAATCTTGTTCGCAGTTAGCACCATCCACCTTATCTCTCTCTACACCAACAGGTCCATAGAAACACCATCATCATCAACAAGAGGAGCATCACAAATTTGAAGGAAAGTTGAAGACGTTCAAGGTTTACAAGCAACAATACAGAAATGAGCAGATTTCAGATTCAAGTATAGCAACAAGATAAGGAGCAGAATTTTTATAAGTTGAAGACTATTGTACAAGAGCGAATATTATCAAGATGAGAGTTCGAGAAGTTTATGATATCGAGACATACAAGTTGTGAAGAATC
Source organism: Papaver armeniacum (assembly GCA_023531295.1). Classification (NCBI taxonomy): domain Eukaryota; kingdom Viridiplantae; phylum Streptophyta; class Magnoliopsida; order Ranunculales; family Papaveraceae; genus Papaver; species Papaver armeniacum. Next base: position 684,846 of record JAJJWW010018709.1, on the reverse strand, counting down.
AAGCGGTAAAGTACTTACACCATGGCATTGTACTTACATTTTGTTTTTATTTTATTTGTATTTTACTTTCTGATTTCTCAAAAAAAAAAAAAAAAAATTGAAAAAAAAAAAAAAGAAAAAAATTTCTTTAGGTTCATTATTAGTTTTATTATTTTATTTTGTTTTGTTTTTAATTTTGTATTTGTTTTATTTTTCTTGTCTCATTTAATAAAAAAATTGAAAAAAAAATGAAAAAAAAAGAAAAAAATAATAATAATAAAAAAAGAGACAAGAAAAATGCATTGCATTATATTTTGGGTTTGTATAGTCGTTTTTAGTTTTGTATTCATTTGATAAAGCCAATGGAAAGAAGGAATATCCATAATGAAGTTTCAAACGACAAGGAATTTGAGGGAAAGAATCATATTGTCAAGATTCTACGAAGTTCAAGAGTTATCATCAAGAGTTGAAGACCGATGACGAAGATGAAGACACCGATTGAAGACCGAAGACATTTCTATGGATGTTGTGAGAGTGGTGCTAGCTGCACGCCGAACGGATAACGAGGTAAGTAAGCATATCCCACCTTCGTTAAGTGGTTGATTTCCTTTCGAATAGATCGTCAGAAAAATGGGTTTTCAAAAATTATAAAAGATGTGGGTTTTCAAAATATTAGGAGGGTTTTGCCCTCCTACCATTCAACGTGTCGCAGGATTCTCTCTTCATTCCTACCTGGACACATGTGTGACCCATAAAAAGTTGTTTATTATTGAGCGCAATATCATAAAACCCTTTCTTGTGAGGCAGAGTCGAGACTTTCGATCACTCCGAACCCGAATTTTTGTCGAGAAGGGATGGTTATTTCTCTCTCAACTTTTAAGAATGAGATTGTGTTCATTTATGTGTCTAACTTCTTATGACTAGTGTGCAGAATCTCTATGTCTTTTTAGCGCGTTGGATGTTATCGTTTCGGAGAACTAGTAAGTTGGAAATATAGGTTTTGTGGGTATATCTCTAGTAAACCCTCACGAGACTATAACTCGTCCACTAGGGACACCTAGGGGTTTAAAGGCTTGTTATTTATGCTAAAAGTGACCGTAGCCTCGACGACACGGAGTTGTATGTATTTTAGAATTATTTTGTTTGATTTGCTCGAGGACTAGCAAAGTCTAAGTGTGGGGGAATCTGATAGGTGTTGTAAAACACCTAATTTTATATCTAGTATTTATGCTTTCTTTGCTATTTTCCTTGAGAATTGCATCTCTTATGTCTAGTTTTGAGTTATTAGGTACTCGGGAGACACACGGAGGAAAAAAAAAAAGAAGAAGAAATCATTCAAATTGAGCTGAAAGGGCAAAAAGCTCATTTCATGGGCAGACACTATCAGGAGCCGAACCGAGGTTAAGGGACAGCCAGCTTAGTTATCCCTTATCAAGATTACCGGGTGTTGTATAACGAGCCTTACTTCTAAATTGAGAGAAGATTATTTCTCAATAGTCTTTCACCTGAAATTCAGACAAAAGAAAAAGAAAAAGAAAAACAAGCAGCGACTCTTGCTGTTGAAATTGAGAGATCGAGAGAGATTCAGGGAAGTGATTTGAAGCAAAGGATGATTCGAACAGGTGATGGAGAAGGTGAGCTTATGGTCGAGAGTGAAGCAGAGTTGGGATCGATCTGAAATGAAGAAATGGGGGTCGATATGCATCTGAGATGAGTTAGGGTTTGTTGGAGATACTGATTCAGAGATTAGGGTTTGAATCTTGGATGAACGATAGGTGGATTTACTACGGATGATTGTTGAGGGTTAATGAAGCTGTGTTTGTAGCAGATTCAGAGAAATTTGAATTGGGAACTAGGGTTTCAATCAGATTTTGTTAGTACTGCTGATTGAAGATGACGAGAGGATTAGGAAATGAAATTGGAGGATGGGTTGTGCTCATTTGTAGATTTTACAGCTGTCGATGAGTTCTCAAGGAGTTGAGAGCAATTAATTCATACAGGTTTGCAGGGTTGATGCAGTGATGGAGTGTTGTGATGATTCAGGAGATAAAATTGGTTGTCTATGTTAGGGTTGAATTGACAAGACAAGGAAGCTATTAAGTTAGGCTGCAGATTGAAATAGATGGATAAGCTCAAAGTTGGCTTAAGTGATGAAGGAGGCTTGAGTGGTCTTGTGCTGAGATGTTTGAGCAAGAAATGATGTTGAGCTATTGGAGCTGTTAATGAAGCTACATATGATGTTGTAAAAGATGGTGATTGTGTATGCTGCAGGATATGGATTATGGCTTGTGGATGAACTCAGGTGAGCTATTATGGGTTCTGAGATGTATGGTTGTCAATAGAGTGGGACCGAGGTCTGCAGCTAAGGTGGAGTGAAGCCAACATGGAGATTGCAAGTAATACTGGATCTGATTGCCAATGTTTGAGGTCTGTGCCGAGAACTGGTGCACTGATGTTGTTGGTAGAGATGTGTGCTGTTGCAGGAAGTAGCCTGAGATTGTGCTGTTGTTGTGCTATGACAGCGGATGATGAGGTAATTTGCAGATCGGGGTGCAGGTTTGCTGGTAATGAAGGGATAGAGGTAGTGGTACTGGTGGATGTGCTTGAAGGGTTTAAAGAATTGCAGGCATCTGGCGAAAAGTGGGTCCGTTGCAGTTAGGGTCTGAGGTACTGGTGGTGTTGGCAGTGCAGAATTTGTGTATCTGTTGTTTGTTGCTTCTGAGTTTGAGATGCAATTGCAGCTGTATGTCTATGGGATTGAAGATTTCAAGGCAGAGAAAGGAATAAGAGATGGTCTGGGTCTGTGCATTGTAGTATTGCAGTTTGCTGCAGGTGATGTAGCTCTAGTTGATGCTACTCGGTGAGAGCGAGCGATTACAAGGGAGCAATGATGGTGGTGCTGTAATGGGTATTGTGAAGACAAGAAATTGGGTTAATGGTTGCTATTGCATGTGCTGAGTTTGTGCTGGTTCAGTTAAATGATGAACTGGACCCAGGTGGTTGGTGGATGTAGCTCAATTTGAAGCTATTTGGAATGAATCGCAAGCTTGAGATGAGAATCGTGTCTTGAGTGAGATGATGTTCTTTATTACTATGATGCAAGGTGGTGTTAGCTCAAGGTGCAGGGACTGATATTGTTGGTTGTGTATGTACAGCTGAAGGCAAGAATTAATGTTGGATTGCAGTGTGTAGAATGCACAGCCATTACGGCTGGAGGTGTAAGGCTACAACACAAGGATTGTGCATCACAAGAGTTTGGCCAGTGCAAATGGCTTATGGCCTGGCAACTCAGCCCGATCGGCCAGGAGAGATAGGCGACTCGATTCGACTTCACCTGTAACTCGGACGACTCGTCTGACTAGACCACCTGACTCGGTTTGACTCGGTCTGACCGATTTGACCCGTTGACTCGCTGATCCGGTGACCGGGTGGACTTTGCCGGTCACCTGAGCCGTTTTCCGGTGCCGGATTCCGGCCAAATTTCGGCTATAATACCAGCTTTCCGGCGACCGTTTTTTGGCAGAGTTTTCACATGGGTTTTTCTCACACATGGGCTTGGTGGACTTCTATCTTTTGGACCTTTGAAGATTAGACCTAATTTTGGAAACAAGAGAGCTATTTAAAGGAAAGTTTTCTACAAATATATTACGTTTTATTCTTGGAACTGGGGAGAGCCGGTTTTGTTTACGCTTCTAGGGTTTGCTTTTGTTCATCTTCTACTTCTCAATTAATATTTTTATGATGAACTCCATAGCTATGAGTAGCTAAACATATTATTGATTATGGGATAAAAGTTGATTTCCAACATGTTATTTGATTCAATGAATTAGTTTTGTCCCAATATTTTATTGTTTGTGATTCACAATTAATAGTGTTATATGATTTGAAAGTTTGTTTGGTTGAGTCCGGAATCAATCCGATTTACCTTCATCTCTAGGCTATATTAGGGTTTTCAATACGAAAAAGTTGTTTATCCCTGATTCTAAGTAGCATAATTGTGGGTAGTGCTTGTAGTGATATATCCTACTAGTCACAACTGAATCATAACTTTTGTTAAAACGATTAGTGCTTTTACACATTCGTTTGCATTGATTAGTCTTATTCCATAGAACTTATTGCTTTTAGGGAGTTAAATCTAATTGTGCTTTTACACTTTAGGTTGCTTTCTAGGAAGAATTCACATATGCATCTTTTAATGTGGTTGTGATGAAATCAGGGAATTAGCGGGGTATTCTTGCGATCAAGGTATCCTAGGACTTTTAGTAAATTGAGAGATTAAATTACCAATTCTAATCATTGATGAAAATACATGTTTGTGAATGATACTATCCATGACCAATATCTTCTCCTTATTGATTATTCCAATTATTTGCTTCGCTTTATTTTATTTTTGCTTTAGTATTTCGTTAAAACAACAAACATCCCTCCTTGGTTACATTAGAAACTGAAAATTGCATAACAACAATTGCCTCTCTGTGGAAACGAACTCTTCCTTACCTTGTACTTCATTCATATTTAGTGAGTAAGAAAGTGAAATTATTTTTGACGGATTGACAACCGGTCAAATTTTGGCGCCGTTGCCGGGGAGGCATACGGCTTGTTATTAAGTTTTTAGTTTCTTTTTATAATTTCTGCTTTTATCTTTGCATTTTGTTTCTTGTCTTGTTTCTCACTTGTTTGCGAGAATTGTTTTTCAGGTACCTAATCCATGGCTTCTAAAGATTGGAATTATCCAAGGTGCGGGATAGCTACTCGAAGAGGCACAATACTCCAACCAAGTCAAGACACAACAGAAAATCAAGAGTTAGAAGTGGAAGAAGAGATACAAATAGAAGGAGAATAAGAGGTTCCAATCGTAGACGGACCACAAGTTGAAGAAGAAGAAGCAATGGGTGATGCAAATCGTACACTCAAGGACTTGGATTCTCATAAGCTTGATACACAACAAGGGTGCATTCAAACAAACTCTACATTTGAGATTAAGCCGGGGTTGCTTAGAGAATTACCAAAGTTCCATGGCATGGTGAATGAAGACCAAAACAAGCATGTTATGGAATTCCACACCATTGTCATGGCCATGCTTCCAGCGGATGTAGAGGCGGATGGTGCGATGTTGAAAGTTTTCCGTTTCTCTTTGATGGATAGTGCTAAGGATTGGTTATACTATTTACCTCCCGGAAGTCTCACAACATGGAATGGGCTGAATAAACACTTTTTAGAGAGATATTTTCCTGCATCCAAGGCTACTCAAATTCGCAAGGAGATTTGTGGAATGAAGCAAAATGTGGGAGAATCCTTATATGAATGTTGGGAACGATACAAGAGATTGGTGGCAAGCTGTCCTCACCACCAATTCAGTGACGCTATGATAATCCAATACTTCTATGAAGGACTCCAATCAAGTGATAGGAATCTTCTTGATGCTGCGGGTGGTGGTGCACTAGTGCGCAAGACGGTGGCACAAGCTAGAGAGTTGATTGAAAACATGGCAGCGAACTCACAACAATTTCTGAGTCGTGGTTCGGATGTGATTCTAAGAAGGGTGAATGAGGTGAGCGAGGTTGAGGAACTTCGTCAACAAATGGGTAACATGACAGCAATGTTGTAACAAGTTGCATCCGTGGTGATACCAAATTCTTCTCAAGCTTATGAAGATGAGCAAGCTAATGCGGTCTTTACAAATCAACAAAGACGGTATGATCCCTACTCCAACACTTACAATCCGGGATGAAGAGATCACCCCAATTTTAGATATGCTAACAAGCAAGGTGCAATTCAACAACCTACTTTCAACCTTCCGAGTGGATTTCAACCACAACAACAACAATTTCAGCAACCACAAGCACAACAATCAATGCAAAATCAAGGTGTTGATATCGATGCAAAGCTTCAAACTTTTATGCAAGGCATTTCCACCATGTTCAAAGAAAGTCAACAAGAAACTAAGAGTGCTATCAAGGAGTTGCAAACACAAATGGGCTCCATGGCTATTGAGTTGAACCAATTGAAGGCACAAAATAGTGGGAAACTCCCTTCTCAACCTATTAACCCAAAAGAGGGTGTCAATGCTATTACGTTGAGAAGTGGTACACAACTTGTGCAACCCGAAGTTCTTGCGATTCGGGCAAGGTGGAAACACCAAAGGAACCTGTTTTGGAGGAGAAGAATGAGGATTCTCCCCAAACTTCTGAGGTACCTATTCCTAACTCTAAAACTCCGGTTTCTACTTATGTTCCTCCTTTACCTTTCCCTCGCAGATTTGCAAGTTCTAAGAAGGCGGAACTAGAAAAGGAGATTTTAGACGTTCTTAAAAAGATCCATGTGAACATACCACTCATTGATGCTATTAAGCAAGTTCCAAAGTATGCAAAGGTGTTGAAGGACTTGTGTACCAATAAGCAAAGGCTCAAAGGTAATGAAGTGCTTAGTGTGGGGAGAATGCTTCAGCAATCTTACAACACAAACTTCCACTTAAGTGCAAGGATCCCGGTAGTTTTGACATTCCCGTCACAATTGGTAACACTACATTTAACAAAGCTATGTTGGATTTAGGTGCATCCGTTAATGTTATGCCTGCGTCAATGTACAATTCACTTGATCTTGGTCCTCTTAAAAAGGCTGATATTGTATTACAATTAGCCGATCGCTCTAATGTCTACCCAATGGGTATTGTTGAGGATGTTCTTGTGCAAGTTAATCAACTTGTATTTCCAGCTGACTTTTGTGTGTTAGAGATGGATGAAGGTTCACCGGACTCGTCTCTTCCATTGCTACTTGGGCGTCCCTTCATGAAAACGGCGAAAACCATTATTGATGTGGACAAGGGAACGGCGACTATGGAGTTTGATGGAGAAATAATACGTTTCAACATTTTCGAGACGATGAGATATCCTAGCGATGTCCACTCTTGTTTCTCCATTGATGTTATGGATACATTGGCACAACAAATGTTTGAATTGAATGGTGAAGATGCTTTGGAAACCGTGTTAACTACATCCATGGATAATGGTGTAGAGTGTGGTAATGAAGTCAAAGAAGCCCTTGGTGATCTTAATTCACTACAAGGATGCACGGAAACTCATAATATCTCTTTTATTTCTTTACCATGCAGTGGTGAAAAGCTTGTACCTTCTATTGTTAAATATCCAATTTTAGAATTGAAACCTCTTCCCGACCACCTAAAGTACTTGTACTTGGGTGATAATGAAGAGTTACATGTGATTGTTTCTAATGAGCTTAGTGATTTACAGGAGCAAAAACTTCTAAGGGTGCTAAGGAAGTACAAGACGGCCATAGGATGGACAATTGCCGATATCAAGGGTATAAGCCCTGCCATTTGTATGCACAAAATACGTTTGGAGGACGATGCAAAGCCTACAAGGGAAGCACAACGTCGTTTGAATCCTCCCATGATGGAAGTTGTGAAAAAGGAGATACTCAAGCTTTTGGAAGTGGGTGTTATCTACCCCATATCCGATAGCAAGTGGGTAAGCCCGGTACAAGTAGTACCAAAGAAATCAGGTGTGATGGTGGTGGAGAATGATAAGAACGAACTTGTACCAACTCGTGTGCAAACCGGTTGGAGGGTTTGTATTGATTACAGAAAATTGAATGCCACCACTAGAAAAGATCACTTCCCTTTGCCTTTTATTGATCAAATCCTTGAACGTTTAGCTGGACACTCTTATTATTGCTTTCTTGATGGCTATTCAGGTTATAATCAGATTGTGATAGCAGCGGAGGACCAAGAGAAAACCACTTTCACTTGTCCGTTCGCTACTTTTGCTTATAGAAGGATGCCTGTTGGCTTATGCAATGCTCCAGCTACTTTTCAAAGGTGTATGGTGAGTATCTTTTCAGAATATGTTGAAAACATAATCGAAGTGTTCATGGACGACTTTAGTGTCTTTGGTGATTTTTTTGACCTTTGCTTGAATAATTTGTCTCTAATCCTTGAACGATGTGTTTAAACAAATCTTGTGCTGAATTGGGAGAAGTGCCATTTCATGGTAACTCATGGCATAGTTTTAGGCCATATAATATCTTCAAAAGGCTTGGAAGTCGATAAATCTAAGATAGACCTTATTCTTGCTTTAACCCCTCCCACTACGGTGAGGGAGATACGTTCTTTTCTTGGTCATGCAGGTTTTTATCGTAGATTCATCAAGGACTTTTCCAAGATAGCATCGCCACTTTGTAACTTATTGCAAAAAGATGTGGTTTTTAACTTTGATGAAAAGTGTATGACGGCATTCAATCGTTTGAAAGTACTTTTGATTTCAGCTCCTATCATTAAAACACCAGATTGGAGCAAGCCTTTTGAGCTTATGTGTGATGCTAGTGATTATGCGGTTGGTGCGGTGCTTGGGCAGCGTGTGGGGAAGATACCTCATGCTATTTATTATGCTTCTAGAACGTTAAATGAGGCCCAACAAAACTACACAACCACTGAAAAATAGTTATTAGCCATTGTTTTTGCTTTAGAAAAGTTTCGCTCTTATCTAGTTGGTACAAAAGTTGTTGTCTTTTCTGATCATGCAGCACTTAGATACTTGCTTACAAAGAAAGAGGCGAAACCGAGGCTCATACGATGGATTTTACTCTTGGAAGAGTTTGATATTGAAATCAAGGACAAGAAAGGGATTGAGAACACCATTGCGGATCATTTGAGCCGTCTTGATGTGGACAAGGAGACTATCCCGTTGCGTGAAAGTTTCCCGGATGAGCAACTATTCTCAATTGCCTTTGGAGAACCATGGTATGTCGATATTGTTAATTACTTAGTTTCTAAACAAATCCCAAAGAACTTGTCTCGTGCTGAGAGGGACAAACTTAAGAAGTTGGGAAACCAATACATATAGGATGATCCATACTTATGGAAACATGGTAGTGACCAAGTAATACGAAGGTGCGTTCCCGAATCTGAATTTAATTCTATCTTGTCTTTTTGTCACTCTTATGCTTGCGGAGGACATTTTGGGAGTAATAAAACCGCTCACAAGGTACTTGAAAGTGGTTTTTATTGGCCGACTTTGTTTAAGGATGCACATATATTTTGTACAACTTGTGATAGGTGCCAAAGAACCGGTAATCTAGGTGCCCAAAATCAAATGCCACAAACCTTTATTCAATTTATTGAAGTTTTTGATGTATGGGGTATTGATTTTATGGGGCCTTTGTCAACTCCCATGGGAATTTTTATATCTTACTTGCTGTTGATTATGTCTCGAAATGGGTGGAAGCTAAGGCCACCCCAACTAATGATTCTAAAGTGGTTTCAGATTTTGTGCAAGCTAATATTTTTTGCAAGGTTTGGAATTCCAAGAGCCATAATTAGCGATGGGGGTTCTCACTTCAAAAACAGGATTTTACAAAGCTTGTTGAAGAAGTACAATGTGTCACACAAGATTGCAACACCTTATCATCCCCATACAAATGGACAAGCCGAGGTTTCTAACCGGGAGGTGAAATCCATTCTAGAAAAGACGGTGAACCCAACAAGGAAAGATTGGAGCATGCGACTTAATGATGCTTTGTGGGCTTATAGAACCGCATACAAGACACCTATCGGGATGTCTCCGTTTAGGCTTGTGTATGGTAAACCTTGTCATTTACCCGTGGAAATTGAGCATAAGGCGTTTTGGGCTATTAAACAATGCAATATGGAGATGGATGGGGCTGGAAAGCAAAGGAAGTTACAACTCCAAGAGCTAGAGGAGCTTCACAATGATGCATTTGAAAGCTCACGCATTTATAAGGAAAAGACAAAAGCATTTCATGATAACATGATTTCTAGGAAACAATTTTGCATTGGGAAGAAAATGCTTTTGTTTAATTCTCGATTGCATTTATTTCCGGGTAAATTAAGGCCACGATGGATTGGACCTTTTATTGTTACTAATGTGTTTTCTCATGGTGCAGTAGAAATTCGTAGCATAGCTACAGGGAAAGAACTTAAAGTTAATGGGCACCGGTTGAAACCATATTATGAGAATTTCACTTCCGAAGTGGTGGAAGGAGTTAACTTTGTGGATGTGCTCCCTCTGGAGGAGTCGTAGAAAGCAAGGAGATAGTCGGGCTGACGACTTTAAACCAAGCACTTAATGGGAGGCAACCCATAGGTTTTGTATTTCTTATCTTTTCTTTTCTTTTCTTGTCATGTTTTTACTTTTTTCTGATTTTTGTCACTTTTCCGTTAGGATTTCCCACCTTGACTTTCTTTGGACGATTCAATTACATTGAGGACAATGTAAAGTTTAAGTGTGGGGGAGTGGTTTTGTGTTGTAAATTTTTGAATTTTTCAACTTTTGTGTAAAATAGTGAATAAGAACACTCCAATTTGTAGTTAGTTTAGAGTCACATAGTATACATGTCGCTAAGATTACATCGAGATTCTCATAAGAGTGACTGAACTTAGAGATGACAGCGAACATGATTGGGTTTCTTACATGTATGAGAGTTAAAGTTGGATTTAACCATGCCAGTGGCAAATAAGGTGCGGGGCCGACCCGGTATTGGAGTAGTGATCCCCTATAGTGGAGACTACCCATGTTACATAATGTGAGGCACCGACCTTCAATTCTTTGTACTGTCTAAATTTGTGCTTTTAGAGTGTGTGTCACCGTACGTAAATTCAGGCGAATGGTGAGCTGCCCAACCTCCCACCATAGAAGCACTATTTTGATCTCTTGAGTGCTATTTTGTCAATCATGTTGGTGACATCGAATTGCTAACTTACATACCACTTGTAATCTTGTTCGCGATTAGCACCATCCACCTTATCTCTCTCTACACCAACGGTCCATAGAAACACCATCATCATCAACAAGAGGAGCATCACAAATTTGAAGGAAAGTTGAAGACGTTCAAGGTTTACAAGCAACAATACGAAAATGAGCGATTTGATTCAAGTATAGCAACAAGATAAGGAGCAGAATTTTTATAAGTTGAAGACTATTGTACAAGAGCGAATATTATCAAGATGAGAGTTCGAGAAGTTTATGATATCGAGACATACAAGTTGTGAAGAATCAAGCGGTAAAGTACTTACACCATGGCATTGTACTTACATTTTGTTTTTATTTTATTTGTATTTTACTTTCTGATTTCTCAAAAAAAAAAAAAAAAAAAAAAAAACAAGAAAAACATTTCTTTAGGTTCATTATTAGTTTTATTATTTTATTTTGTTTTGTTTTTAATTTTGTATTTGTTTTATTTTTCTTGTCTCATTTAAAAAAAATGAAAAAAAAAGAAAAAAATAATAATAATAAAAAAAAAAGACAAGAAAAATGCATTGTATTATATTTTGGGTTTGTATAGTCGTTTTTAGTTTTGTATTCATTTAATAAAGCCAATGGAAAGAAGGAATATCCATAATGAAGTTTCAAGCGATAAGGAATTTGAGGGAAAGAATCATATTGTCAAGATTCTACGAAGTTCAAGAGTTATCATCAAGAGTTGAAGACCGAAGACGAAGATGAAGACACCGATTGAAGACCAGAAGACGTTTCTATGGATCTTTGTGAGTGGGTGCTAGGCTGCACGCCGAACGGATAACGAGGTAAGTAAGCATATTCCCACCTTCGTTAAGTGGTTGATTTCCTTTCGAAGAGATCGTCAGAAAAATGGGTTTTCAAAAATTATAAAAGATGTGGGTTTTCAAAATATTCGGAGGGTTTTGCCCTCCTACCATTCAACGTGTCGCACGATTCTCTCTTCATTCCTACCTGGACAAATGTGTGACCCATAAAAAGCTGTTTATTATTGAGCACAATATCATAAAACCCTTTCTTGTGAGGCAGAGTCGAGACTTTCGATCACTCCGAATCCGAATTTTTGTCGAGAAGGGATGGTTATTTCTCTCTCAACTTTTAAGAATGAGATTGTGTTCATTTATGTGTCTAACTTCTTATGACTAGTGTGCAGAATCTCTATGTCTTTTTAGCGCGTTGGATGTTATCATTTCGGAGAACTAGTAAGTTGGAAATATAGGTTTTGTGGGTATATCTCTAGTAAACCCTCACGAGACTATAACTCGTCCACTAGGGAGACCTAGGGGTTTAAAGGCTTGTTATTTATGCTAAAAGTGACCGTAGCCTCGACGACACGGAGTTGTATGTATTTTAGAATTATTTTGTTTGATTTGCTTGAGGACTAGCAAAGTCTAAGTGTGGGGGAATCTGATAGGTGTTGTAAAACACCTAATTTTATATCTAGTATTTATGCTTTCTTTGCTATTTTCCTTGAGAATTGCATCTCTTATGTCTAGTTTTGAGTTATTAGGTACTCGGGAGACACACGGAGAAAAAAAAAAGGAGAAGAAATCATTCAAATTGAGCTGAAAGGGCAAAAAGGTCATTTCATGGACATACACTATCAGGAGCTGAGCCGATGTTAAGGGACAGCTAGCTTAGTTATCCCTTATCAAGATTACCGGGTGTTGTATAACGAGCCTTACTTCTAAATTGAGAGAAGATTATTTCTCAATAGTCTTTCACCTGAAATTCAGACAGAAGAAAAAGAAAAAGAAAAAGAAAAACAGCGACTCTTGCTGCTGAAATTGAGAGATCGAGAGAGATTCAGGGAAGTGATTTGAAGCAAAGGATGATTTGAACAGGTGATGGAGAAGGTGAGCTTATGGTCGAGAGTGAAGCAGAGTTGGGATCGATCTGAAATGAAGAAATGGGGGTCGATATGCATCTGAGATGAGTTAGGGTTTGTTGGAGATACTGATTCAGAGATTAGGGTTTGAATCTGGGATGAACTATAGGTGGGTTTGCTACGGATGATTGTTGAGGGTTAATGAAGCTGTGTTTGTAGCAGATTCAGAGAAATTTGAATTGGGAACTAGGGTTTCAATCAGATTTTGTTAGTACTGCTGATTGAAGATGACGAGAGGATTATGAAATGAAATTGCAGGATGGGTTCTGCTCATTTGTAGATTTTACAGCTGTCGATGAGTTCTCAAGGAGTTGAGAGCAATTAATTCATACAGGTTTGCAGGGATGATGCAGTGATGGAGTGTTGTGATGATTCAGGAGATAAAATTGGTTGTCTATGTTAGGGTTGAATTGACAAGACAAGGAAGCTATTGAGTTAGGGTCACAGATTGAAATAGATGGATAAGCTCAAAGCTGGCTTAAGTGATGAAGGAGGCTTGAGTGGTCTTGTGCTGAGATGTTTGAGCAAGAAATGATGTTGAGCTATTGGAGCTGTTAATGAAGCTACATATGATGATGTAAAAGATGGTGATTGTGTATGCTGCAGGATATGGATTATGGCTTGTGGATGAACTCAGGTGAGCTATTATGGGTTCTGAGATGTATGGTTGTCAATAGAGCTGACTGAGGCTGCAGGCTAAGGTGGAGTGAAGCCAACATGGAGATTGCAAGTAATCTGATGCGATTGCCAATGTTTGAGGCGTGGTGAATCGGTGCATTGATGTTGTTGGTAGAGATGTGTCTTTATTGCGAAGTAGCTGAGATTGTCTTTGTTGTTGTGCTATGACGACGGATGATGAGGTAATTTGCGGATCGGGTGTGCGTTTGATGGTAATGAAGGGATAGCGGTAGTGAATACTTGGTGGATGTGCTTGAAGGGTTTAAAGAATTGCGGGCATCCGCGAAAAGTGGGTCCGTTGCGGTTAGGGTGCGAGGTCTTGTGGTGTTGGCAGTGTAGAATTTGTGTATCTGTTGTTTGTTGCTTCTGAGTTTGAGATGCAATTGCAGCTGTATGTCTATGGGATTGAAGATTTCAAGGCAGAGAAAGGAATAAGAGATGGTCTGGGTCTGTGCATTGTAGTATTGCAGTTTGCTGCAGGTGATGTAGCTCTAGTTGATGCTACTCAGCTGAGAGGCAGAGCTGATTACAAGGGAGCAATGATGGTGGTGCTGTAATGGGTATTGTGAAGACAAGAAATTGGGTTAATGGTTGCTATTGCATGTGCTGAGTTTGTGCTGGTTCAGTTAAATGATGAACTGGACCCAGGTGGTTGGTGGATGTAGCTCAATTTGAAGCTACTGGAATGAATCGCAAGCTTGAGATGAGAACTGGTGCTGAGTGAGATGATGTTGCTGTTACTATGATGCAAGGTGGTGTTAGCTCAAGGTGCAGGGACTGATATTGTTGGTTGTGTATGTGCAGCTGAAGGCAAGAATTAATGTTGGATTGCAGTGTGTAGAATGCACAGCCATTACGGCTGGAGGTGTAAGGCTACAACACAAGGATTGTGCATCACAAGAGTTTGGCCAGTGCAAATGGCTTATGGCACAGCAACTCGGCCCGGTCGACCTGAGATAGGCGACTCGATTCTGACTCAGCTGTAACTCAGACCTGACTCGTCTGACTAGACCACCTGACTCGGTTTGACTCGGTCTGACCGATTTGACCCGTTGACTCGCTGATCCGGTGACCGGGTGGACTTTGCCGGTCACCTGAGCCGTTTTCCGGTCTTGGATTAAAACCAAATTTGACTATAATACCGGCTTTCCGGCGACCGTTTTTGAGTTTTCACATGGGTTTTCTCACACATGGGCTTGGTGGACTTCTATCTTTTGGACCTTTGAAGATTAGACCTAATTTTGGAAACAAGAGAGCTATTTAAAGGAAAGTTTTCTACAAATATATTACGTTTTATTCTTGGAACTGGGGAGAGCCGGTTTTGTTTACGCTTCTAGGGTTTGCTTTTGTTCATCTTCTACTTCTCAATTAATATTTTTATGATGAACTCCATAGCTATGAGTAGCTAAACATATTATTGATTATGGGATAAAAGTTGATTTCCAACATGTTATTTGATTCAATGAATTAGTTTTGTCTCAATATTTTATTGTTTGTGATTCACAATTAATAGTGTTATATGATTTGAAAGTTTGTTTGGTTGAGTCCGGAATCAATCCGATTTACCTTCATCTCTAGAGCTATATTAGGGTTTTCAATACGAAAAAGTTGTTTATCCCTGATTCTAAGTAGCATAATTGTGGGTAGTGCTTGTAGTGATATATCCTACTAGTCACAACTGAATCATAACTTTTGTTAAAACGATTAGTGCTTTTACACATTCGTTTGCATTGATTAGTCTTATTCCATAGAACTTATTGCTTTTAGGGAGTTAAATCTAATTGTGCTTTTACACTTTAGGTTGCTTTCTAGGAAGAATTCACATATGCATCTTTTAATGTGGTTGTGATGAAATCAGGGAATTAGCGGGGTATTCTTGCGATCAAGGTATCCTAGGACTTTTAGTAAATTGAGAGATTAAATTACCAATTCTAATCATTGATGAAAATACATGTTTGTGAATGATACTATCCCGTGACCAATATCTTCTCCTTATTGATTATTCCAATTATTTGCTTCGCTTTATTTTATTTTTGCTTTAGTATTTCGTTAAAACAACAAACATCCCTCCTTGGTTACATTAGAAACTGAAAATTGCATAACAACAATTGCCTCTCTGTGGAAACGAACTCTTCCTTACCTTGTACTTCATTCATATTTAGTGAGTAAGAAAGTGAAATTATTTTTGACGGATTGACAACCGGTCACCTAATTATTACTTTAATCATTAAATATTTACTAATGAGATTTTAATTAGATAAAGTTCATTACAATACTATTTGATAAGTGTTAATATTACTTTTGTTATGATTACCAGTGATCCTATTATCATTTATTATTATTAACACTAATGGTCGTACTATTGTCTTAATTACTTTTACAATTTAACTTCATTTCTAATTTAATAGATTAATGGTTCTAATTAAGGGAAAGAGTACTCTATTAGTTTCTAAATAAAACTTGGGATCTATTGATTAACTAATAGAAGCAAGTTCTCCTTTTATGAATGGTAATCCATGCATGTAGATGCCCTGTCTAGGCTGATCAGACCTGACAATGTTTTCCTACGACCAAAAGACGACACAAACACACCAGAATTACAAACCTCACTATTCTCCAGTGCTAGATTATTTAAGTGTTAAATAACTGAGACTAATAAATCTCTAATTTCCTATTGAAATTTCTATCTTATACTACAATTGGTTTCAGCCTACAATTTTTACTTCATAAATATATACACACAAAACAAGAAGCAAGCAATCAACAAGCTGAACAAATCAATCAATCAATTCAAGAATATTTTAGTTCTTTATTGTTTTTAGTGAATTGAGATTTATCTCACAAACCCAACCCAGTTCCAACTATTCTAGTTCACTATCTTGCACTGGCTATTATCTATTGTTTCCCATGTAAGATCTAATAGTGGGCTCTGATACCAACACTGTAGCTCCCCCTAAGCTAGAAGCTGCACTAATTCAAGAGATTAACAAGAAAATGAGGCACTAACGATCTAAACACTTAATTAAAACACTAAGAACGAAGTTCTAAACAAAGACTAACCCGAATCTAAACCCTCTCTGAAATAAATACAAGAACTCCTCTCAAGTGATACATATTTAATAATGAGTTGGTTTACAAATATGATATAAATACAAAAATAAACATATGCGGAAGCTAACCAACTAACGAAACCAACTCCTCGAAGCTTTCGACGCCACATGCACATCTTGATCTATCTCTGAAAACTGAAAGTGGGAATGGGTGAGCACATCATCCCGAAGGGTGCCCAGCAGAAATAAAAACTAACTTTCAAGTAATCACTAGAATGATTTAAAGACAATGCAGGTTTTGTAGAAAACTGATAAATCAAGGAAAAACAGATAAAACATATTAAAATAATAAGTTGTACTAAAATATAAAGTTCTACCAACCATTAAACCGACACACATTCACAAAATAAAATAATAGTTGAGCGACGTCTTCCTTCGGAGTAGCAAGGCATGACTGTTGTGGATTCTTCAATGATCATTAAAGCGCCCATGAGGTTTCCGTCCTCAAGTCATAAACGATGTGTACCTTACCAGTACCTTATTCAACGCGCACTCTACATACCAAGTATCCAAAGAGATCTAATGGTAACAACATTATATCCGATCGAAGTGCTTACACAGTGGATAGCCCCATTTACCATCCCCGCGTAAATCCAACAATCTTATATAAGATTCTCAACATCATTCTCTCTAAACACCAAACTATAAAATAATAACTTTTGAAAATAATTTAAAAGAATAATAAACATCCATGTATGAGACATGTGTTTCCCCCGTACAGAAATAGGGAGAGTATAGTGGCCAAATTAAAACCAAACTTATATAATATTCAACCCAACGAGGTCTATCTAGGTTTGCATAAATTAGGTATAATATTTGTGAGCACACATCTCACACCAATCAAAAGGAAAAGGTTTCCTTACATGCTAACAACAAGTAAAGTTTGTAACTACTTTCCAATCAATGGAAATAATCACTCTTATTTGAAGATAAGTAAATACTCCCAAAACACACGTATTAGTTGTTTCTAGAGATCCAACCCCATCCCAAAATGTAAAATAAAACTAGTTTGTATTACACACAAATAATACATGCATACACATATCATATACTAGCAAAGATATGCATGCCTTTCGCAATATAAATATAGTTATAAAACCATAATGAATACAAGAGAGTTCGTTATCAATTCCCACCTCTTTTGATGACAAGCCTTGCCTACCTCGAGATCCACAATCCACTGGTTCATCCTTTGAATCGATCGTTGTTAATAAAGATTAACTGGTAATCAAACAAGCACTCTAAAGATTAGCCAAAAGGCTCATACAAGGCTCATAACATAATCTCGTACAATTCTCTAGTTATAAGCTAAGTGAACTATCTAATTGTAGTAAGCCCATTTATGATTCTACTTCTTTTAATTATCTAACTTTAACACATCTAAAGGTTTACTAACTCAATTAGGTTGGTTCTATAGTCCATTAGATAAGTCTTACAAAGATCTACCACTTTGTAGAAGGAACCAAGAGTCAATTCGGACCATAAGTGGTCAAAAAATACAAAATAAGGTTTCTGGCCCTAAGCCTAAGCCCATGGGTTTAATCATCACGGCCCACTAGTCCAGACCATTACACAAGGTTCAGTCCAGCAGAGTCAACTAACGGTCTTTAACAGTCCGAGGGTCAACTAACAGTCAACGTCCAAAGTCAGGTCAACAGTCAATTCAGGTAACACGGTGAGTCAACACCGATTTAACTCGATCGAGCCGAGTCATCTAAACACATAATAAGTCGATAATCGGCCCGAACAGAAAGGCTCAAGGCCAATGCCTTTGCACAGGCCAAACTTCAAAAGCATAACTAAGATGCAACACAAACACATGCCAAAACTCAAATACAACTTCTCATTTACCATTTCCAATCAATCTAAACAATAACTATAATTCCTACTTGAATAGACTTCTCTCCTAACTTCAATACAATTCTAGTTCTAACATACATATCCATATACATTCAGTTCAAGTAGCTCTGCACCTTAGCTCAAACACTCATTCTAATAAAACTCGATTCTTAAATCATCTCAATTCTCTTGCACCTGCAACATAGTAACTTCTCCATTTCTGATCAATTCATAACACTACCACCATTCTGATTTGATAATTGTCATCTTCATCAATTCGATTTCTATCGATCACGACAACAACAATATATTCTTCTTCACTTCAAACTTCAGTCACATAACTTTTGTCATTCAACCGAGTTCATTTCAACACATTCACTACCATGATCTTTCCTTATCCTCGACTACACTCTCCCAAGGTATTGACACCAATCTCAAACCACGAGATTCCCATTTGTAACTTCATGTCTTCCACATCATCGTCACTTACATCCCCTTCTCAAAGCAAACAGATTCTGCAATAACACCATCCACAATAGCACATCACTTCATTAGCATTATCACAATTTAAAACAACTCAACAATCTATGTCTACAGCATCACTACGTTATTAGCTTCATTCTATGTAATTCATCACTACACTTTTATCGTATTAACACCACTTCCACCACCATCTGAGCAACATCACCACAACTACTAATTCATTCATAAACTTCAGTTCAGATAACTCTATCTTCTCCACTTAGCCACTCCCAAATTCAACAGCACCAGAGCAACTTGTAACTCAGTTGGAATTGAAATTCATACCACCTGCAACTATAGTTCATTTCTCTTTATTCAATCACATAACACTACAACTCAGCTAAACACTCATTGCAACTCCAACTTTATTTTCAATTCAACCATCTCAACAACAACACTCCAACCATCCAATTCAGTTCAGTTTCATCATCAAAGTCTCTTCCACAAACTGTATGCATACTAATCACAATTTGTACATCTAACCTGCAATATCTAATCATCCTTCACCAATCTCCAGCATCATCTTCATCTTCACCAGCAAGACTACTTCGTCTAACTAAGATACTCATTCAAGGTCACCCCAATCTTCATTACTATCTTAACTTCAACCCAAAAATTCATAATTGAAGCTTCAATACCAGCCACACGCACAATTTCTCTTCTTTGTGGTTAAATTTCACAATTAACCAAAACCCCAGACAATTCACCAATCTATAATTCTTCCAATACCAAACAGTTGATTCCTAAATAAAAATCAAACCCCGACTTCCATTTCTTCTCAGTAAAACCCTAAACTATATCCCAACCTTATCCACCTCAATCCAAATCATCTTGTTCATCTTCAAACTCCAACTCAAACCACCTAATTCGCATGAACCCTAATTTCTGATTTAATTTAGGGAAGAATAGAAACCCTAATTTTTTGAAATCAACATTAAACTCTATAGAACAACTTTGTACTTCAATTAACATCAAACTCACTCTATAATCGATCAAAAGAAACGATTTCATAAAGAACAATCATTCAAAAACGAAACCTTAATTCAACTTACCAAAACTCTGCTTTTCCAGAACTCACTCGACAGCAGCAACATCACCTTATTCTTCAGTTCAACATGATGCTAAGCTCTTGTGAATCTTTCATACGAACTCACCTCAATTCCTTGAAGAGAATTCGACGGAGAGGAGGAGAAGAAAGAGCAGATGAGAAGAAGAAAGAAGAAAGAGAAAAGGAAAAGAGAATTAAGTTTCTCTCGACACGTTTTGGTGGTGATAAGGCCAAAGAAAATTATTAAGGCACCCAGGAAATGGATAAGGGCATCCAGGTAGTCCAAGACAAAATTACTATTTTTCCCTTCATACTTATTCGATGATATCTTCATCGTTCGGTATTCGATTGACACGTTCGGGTAGTCTATCTCGCATAACTTTTCGAGCTCTATCCGATGATACTAATTTTGAATCTAATTTGTTGTTAGATTAATTTATAATAGTTAATGTTCGTCTCTAATTAATCGAGTCATTAGCGGTTAATTTGTCTCTTGACTGGTCTAATAGCGTTGACGAGCTTGAGGCTCGTTACAGTTTACTAATTGAGTTTCACCTCGTCATTCTTCCATGCCAGGCTCGTTACGGTCGAAATGCTCACCTCTAGTTGAACCATGCCAGGCTGCATATAGCTAGGGAAGTTCATTTGCACTCTTCCACCGTGACTCAAACAAGAAAGAGCCCAAGTAGAATCCATAGAATTGGAAAAATGGGACCAGATAGTCTTTTGAAGAATCTTCTACTAGTGAATGGAAACTTTCAGATATCCTCGACCGGAAAGTAGTGGTTTTATTTTTCTCGGACCTTATTGACTACGCAATGTAATCTTCTTACTTTCGAATTTTATTTTATGAATGAAAATTAGGTGTTAGTTTTGGAATGGTTTCGATAACAAAGAATTAACAATTCTCAAACCGGAACACTTAAACAAAGGTTGAACAGTAACGCTATTAGTAAGCATAATTATGCAATGTCCAGTCCATTCCAGTCTCCAGTCAAGTGTTTGGCCTAAAATACATGTGAGAAAAATTAGTTCTTCCCTCACAATGGAAGTGCATTGCAATGTACAACTTACCAGGTGAAAAGGAAATTTGCACTTTGGCTAATACCAATCAATAGGTGAAATTGGAATTTAGCACTTGGCATAATATGGGTACCCTTGGTAGTCTCAAAAGGAGTTTTCATGAGTAGTATGTAATCTTTAATGAGTCGTTTTATTATGCCTGTCTTTTTTAATGGGTCGTTTCAATAGCAGTGTTGTCTTGCTTTTATGAAAATCTATGGTTTGAGATTAGATTGGTGCGGTGTTAAGTTTTATCAAAATACTGTGTGCTTTCAAACAAAATATAATACAAAAAAATACAAAAAAATTTATTTAGAAGATGCGACATAAGTCGCATAACTCAACAACACAAAGATACCAGGTTCCATCCTCTCAGTACTTCATCAAGTTATAAAACTGTACTTCAGAACTTCGTTCTGACGGTCTAATGAAGCTCATCCTCTTCTCCACGGTGTAGAACTGATTTGCTCGACAAACTCATCAAATAGCAGTTCCCTCCGTGTTGAACCCAGAACAGTTAGTTGTATATTTGCCTCTTGAACAACATTTCCATCCAGTTGAAAATATCAACCGCAACAGGGTTTTAATAAAACCATTTTCACGTTGGATCAGCAGACAAAATGGAACGAACCCAGGACAAAACAGTTTATGAATTTCACTCACCATTTGGAGACAGGCGGTCGGCATCTTCACTAAACCACTCTTCGTAATAAAAATGCGAACTAAGTCCATATTGACAGTATAAATCAATATATTTTTTCCTCAAAAAATTAACGTAATTCTTTTATGTCAGCAGTGACAAATTTGTTCAGAGTGATATAAAGCTATGGATTTCAAATTCATTGCCGAAGATTATCTTGATATGAAGCCAGGGCAGTAATATCAACATCCTGCACACTCGAACCTAGATAAATCAACAAAGACTTAAAAGACCATCGCTTCATATACTTCTGATCAAACTTATCACCGAATTTCTTACACAAATAGTAAAATAGACTAAGAAAACGTTTTGTATCTCTACACAAGCCGAAGACATCTCAATTCAACAGAAATGAAAACAAATCATTAATATCGAGAGTCTGCAATCTCCTTTCCCGTAGTGCCCAAACTATATATACTAGATGATATAAAATTAAGAGATCATGCTATGTTGGTGACAAGTATGTACTATTTCATATGTAACAAGGTTTCATTCAAGCTAGTAGAGCATGTTAAATGGAAACCAAATACAAGCCCCCATGCAAAAGCGATCAAACCCATCACATTTCGACAGCCAGGCCAGCAGTTGCAGCTTGCCAGAAGGCATATAGGGCAGTCCATTTGCACTCTTCCACCGTGACTCAAACAAGAAAGAACCCAAGTAGAATCCATGGAATTGGAAAATGGGATCATTGCAATTGACCAAGAAAAAGACTACCATCGAGGAAAACTCCTAATCCATTTCTACTAAAGTGTTATGTTTTGATCATCTTGGGACATATGATAACATCAAACGAGCTTCAGCTTAGTACGGGAATCAGGCAAATCTCTTTTATTAATTATTATGCATGTTGGTTTACGTTATTATGCCCAAGATTCTATACAGTTTACTAATTTAGTTTCACCATCTTCATTCTTCCATTATTACAGCTGCTGCATAATTGTGTTCAAAATAAAAACATTTGTGTCTCTGTCAGTCTTCGATTAACTAAAAACATCAAAAATATCCAAAGAGGAAAACACCGAGTCCTATTTTTACTGAAATGTCGAATATTGATCATCTTGGGACATATGATGACATTATTCCGCTACAACATTTTGCACTGAGAAATCTCTGAAATATTCTCATTTGAATTGTTGAATGATTATATTAAAACACTATTAGTGACAAATAACTAACGGGCCAAACTAAAATGAAAGAACATATTCTGAATTGCTGAATATATAATCAAGTTCCAAGAAGAAAAGGGTAAGAAGATAAGGTTAATGACGTATGCCCTCATCTCATGCAATAGAGGTTGTAGCGACCACTGAGAGAATTCGTGTGGTGTTTGTTGTGTGAGTAGCATTTAGTAAATATATTTCAAAAGATGACAGAAATGAGCTTTCGTAGGTAATTGTTTTGCTTAGTATAACCTCTACATCTAAACCCATGTATATACATACACTTTGAGAGTAAAATAGAAAGAAAATGTCATTTCTTCTGCGTGGTCATTGAATATATTAAGAACGGATATATAAAAACAATTACAATGGATGCAAACATGATTTTGTATGGTCAAAAAGGACTAAATAATCGTATAGGTTGCAAAGTGAAAACTTTCGTGTGCACTGTATTTCACGTGATTAATTTACTCGTGTACCAAACTATATAATGTGTAAAACTCATAATTATGGTGCGACACCAGAAGGACGTTAGCGCGATTTAGGTGTGATGTACGTTTTCGTTATGACATTATATTTGAGAAACCTTTAAAACATATCGACCTGAAATCCTGAATGGTTACACCATCAGTTACTGTTTACGAAACAACGAAAGTGAAACACATGCAATATTCTAGATTGCTTAATTTCAAATTATGCAGCGAAGAGATGGTGATAAAATGATGCTTACGTATGCCCTCATTTTAAGAAATAGATGTTATTAATTAGTATTATGCAAGTTGGTTTACGTTGATATTCCCAAGATTCTAAAAGTCTACTAATTTTGTTTCACCATCTTCTTTCTTCCATTATCACAACCTCTAGATAATTGTATGCTAAAGAAAATCAGTTGAATCTCTGTCAATCTCCGATTGACTAAAAACAAAAACAACGGCAAGGAAAATACCGAGTCCAATTCGCACTGAAATGTTGAATATTGATCGACTTGGGACATATGATGCCATCATCCCACTTTACACTATTTTGCTACAACATTTACGCTGAGAAATCTTTGAAACATTTTGACCTGAATTGTTGGATGGTTATATTCAGCCTCCATTAGTGACAAATAATTAACCAGCCAAAGCCAAACACTGAAACACAAGAACATATTTTGAATTGCTTAGTTTATAATCAAGATCCAAGAAAAAAAAGGTAAGAAAAGGTTGATAACGTATGCCCTCATTTCAGGGAATAGATCTTTGAACGAAATTGAGAGAATGAGTGTGGTGTTTGTTGTATGAATAGAATCCAGTTGATTTGCATTTACAAAGGATGAAAACATGATTTAAAGTATTCGTAAACCAAAATATATAGTGTCTGAAAGTTGTGATTAAGGTGCGACAATGTATGGACGATAGTGCGATTCACGTGTGTAAACCCCCACATCATCCCACCTAAACCTTTTTCGTTATGACATTAGAGTTGAGAAACCTTTAAACTCGTTAGATTTTGTTTCCTTTTAAATAAGAATCCAGTTGTAGGATAAATTCGTGGCATAAGTTATAACCGTTTTTAAGATAAAACATGCAAATATACGTCACTTGTTGGGACCATGAATTTTCAAATAATGCCTGCTCATTAAGGATCCGACTATTCGCTAACAAGTGTATTGGATGTCTATATTAGCTTTACCTTATCTGCTTGTAGCATTCTACAATAAGTAAATTCTAAATGCTTGTAATTTTTTTTTTTTATAATCATTCATCAGTAATAGCAATGTATATGTTGTCGGAATTAACTACCGAGATACTGCACCGCCTCCAAACTGTAAAAAGCATTTTAGCAAGCAAACGTGTATGCAAATAGTGGAATACCTAGTTTGGGGACAAAAGAATTGGACTCCTTTTTGGTGTCGCACCAAGAATGGGGAATGATACTCAACTCTTCTATAAATAAAAAATTAACGAGGAAGATTTAAGTCCGATCCTAACAACCAACAATGACGGGCCCCGTTTGACAGAACCTATGATTGGAGTAAGTTGCACCCAATAGTTGGATCTTGCAACGGTCTGGTATGTTTTTATGTTTCACACCACGGAATATAAGATCCTATACATATTATCAATCCAGAGAACGGGTGAGCACTTCCATCTCGCCACAACTATGCATCCCGGTTGCACGAGATCAAGGGTCGTGTCCACGATACAACGTAATCGGGGTTTCGAATCATCAACGTACCAATGAGTAAAAGGTAGTTCGCATTCACATGGATGGTAAAGTTCAAGTACACACTCTAGGAGACGAGAGGGTATGGAGGAATATAATAAGGGAGATTCCTTATACTTTCCATAATTCAGGTGTGTATGCACATGATTGTATTTTTCTGGAAGGATTGTCGTCCGCACGATACTTGCATAATATCTTTCAATTTGGACAATGAGACGTTCCATGAACATTCGTTACCCGCGCACCATATTCCTGGGAGTAAATTTTTGGTAGATTCTTACCCATCACTTGGGATGGTCATGTTTGGAGTTTGCCTATTGTTTTTTTAATACATCCATCTGGTGTCTGATGAGCCCCGAATAGATTTTTGGACACCCATTTCCGAAAAAAATATTCATATATGGGCGCCTAGCGAGGAATGGGATAGGAATCATAAGATGGTCATTTTCTTGGAAGATGATAGGGATGAATAGTGGCCGCCGACTTATGACCCGATAGCCTATGAAAATAACAACGATGTCCATGCCACTAACATATTCCTTAGGTTATCTATGCAGTTTTTTTGTTTTTGTTTTTCTCCTGTTGTTTTTGTTTTCCTAAGTTGTGTTTGTTTTTGCTTTTTTCTTTTTGGTATTTTGATTTTTTTCTATGTTGAAATGGACAATTTCCTTACATGAATTACTCGAGTACATCCTCCATATTTCCTCTGTCATTTTTTACTTATGATTCGTTGACACTGCTTGATTTACGTTTCAACCTTGTTGTTGTTGCCAAATTTATTATTCCGAACACAGTTTATTTTCCAAATCTCAAGATTCTTCCACTGGAGTCTCTTCAGTTTCTGGATGAGATTACCTCGACAAGAAAATTCTTTTCAAACTGCGCCATCCTTGAAGAGTTGAGTTTGACTTTTTGTAATATGTTCGAGCGGTTATGCATTGCAAACCTGCACTGAAGCACTTGGCCATTAATTTCTGTGAATTAACAGAGTCCACGGTGGAGATTTATGCTCCTAATCTATTGACCATTAGCTACACAGGAGAGCCAGCAATAGACTTTCTCCATGGTAGCTTTCCGTTACTAGTCGAGGCCAATGTTAACTTTAATATTCAAGATTTTGAAGAATACGACGACCCAAATGCAATTAATTTATTTCTGAAGTATGTCCAGTTTCTTGAGAGTGTAACCATTGTAGCTTCTCTAAGGCTCTTCGAAGACCATTTGGAACAAAACAGTGTAATGAAGCAGCTTCTAATGTTTCTGAAACCCCCAAATTGTGTGGTTAAGTTCTTGACAAGCTCTTCAGACACTTAACATTACTCTCAATATGTCAATGTTGATACGGTATTGTTTGTGAGGATCTTTAAGAAATCCCCTTGTGTGTTTACAGGTACTGTCAGTTTTCTCTTTTCTAGAATTTGTGGAGATTTGTGTAATTCCTTGAACCATCAAGGATACACTACACCATATCCAGGATTTTGCAACATTTAGTTTTTCGGGTTTACAACGGATATTGACGTTGCAAAAATTAATCCGTTGCTCATGACCATAAATGCGTTGTACTAAATCGGGAATATTAGAAATAAAAAATGAAAGTAGGACACGCTTGCCTTTGTTAGAGTAGTTGGGGGCTTAAGTGTCTATCCAAAATGATAATGCCTAATTATTCTCCTTTTTTTTTTCTTTCTTTTCTCCGTCACTCTCCCTCTCCCTCTCCGTCTCCCTCACCCAAAACTTATCATGTTCTCTGCCATTCTTTTCTCTTTACTTCTCAGTCCATATCTACGACATCAAAACCCTCTGTCTCCCTTAGCCAAAACGGATTTGCTCTCCTTTTTTTCCATCTTTTTGAACCGAAACCAAGTTTTCAGAAATCGAAATCTCTCTCCTAAACCCTAATCTCATAAACTTATGTTTCAGAAATCAGAACTAAATCTTTCAATAACTCAAACTGTTGGTGTTAAGAGATTGTATCAATTGAAAGAAACTAGGAATTTGTGTTCATCCCAGCTATGAATGTTATTGAATCTGTTACCGAGGGTAAGGTATAGTTTCTCTATCAGAAATTTGATTTCTTAAGATCTGATATCTAGATTTACTACTTGTTTAATTATATTTTGGGTTTTTCTGTTAACCATTATCGTAAGTTAGGTTGGCTTTAATATTCAGGATTTTTCTGTTAAAGATTTGTTCTGTTTTAGCTATTTTATTCAGATTTGGTTTTGGATCTATAAATTCAGACTAAATCTCAATTTAGTACTCTATAGGATCATGTGTAGTCGTCGTTTTTACTAATAAAAATGTTTTGTTTTATCAAAAATCGGTATGCTTTGTATTCAACATTTTTTTGGGCTCGTATAATTGTGAATGAAATTGATCCAATCTGTGCTCTTTAAGTCTTGGCCTTGGAAGATGCTATTTTAGAAGCTGACATTTTTGTTACAACCACAGGTAACAAAGATATCATTATGGTTTCAGACATGAAAACATGAAATACAATGTTACTGTTTGCAACATTGGTCATTTCTATAATGAAATTGGTATGTAGTCCCTGACTTTGAAAACAATGTCTCTGTTGGTCCAGTAGTTTAGGGCAGCCAAAGAGTCGTATCTTAATAGGGAGATGCAAGTAAGTTAGTGATCATCTGTTTGTATTTTATGTTTTCTAACTACTCTGTTGTTTCTATACTAGTACAAGCGGTAAAAAAAAAAGCAGTAAACAATGAAGAAAAAAATAGAAATGGGGGTCTGTCTGTTCATCTAATTTCCGTTTTGGTGTATGTTGAATTTCTCTAACATTTACTCTACCAAAAATTAACTATAAAAAGGATTAGCCAGCTGCTACGCTCTAGACAATTCTGAGATATTTTAACTTACTTGATAAGAAAAAGGAAAATGACTCCCAGACCGTGGAATTGTGTGATGCTACGGAAAATACAGAGGTTATCTACTTTCTTTAACATTGCTTCTTTGAGCTTTGCTTTTTGTATGTCCATGTGAAGGAGTTTAATCTCTATGCAACCGAAAGAAATCATAGTGTGGAAGCAGATGGAACAACTCTCACTTATCTTATAAAATGCACAATTTGTAAAAAAAACAATGAAGACTCAAATATGTTGCTGCAATATAAACAAATACCATGTTCGGGTAGTGAAGGTGGTTCCGGAACAGGTTTGGCTCTACTTCTCAATTTCATTTTGTAATCCATGAGGAATGAAATGAAAAATGTTATGCTCTTTCCATTGAAATGAAAATGTTATGGTATACTACTTCCATTGTATCATTTCTCCAAATCAAAGAGAAACATCTTTTGTATCTCCTTCTTTCTTGGAGATGTTTCATAGGTGGATGGTGCTAACCCTGTTCAAATCACACATGGTTGTTAAGCTTAAACTGATATCAAAAGAGGCAAGTTTCAAATGTTTCGTGTTTTATTTTATTTTATTTTTTTTAGGTGCTATCTGTATGTACGGTATACTGCAAGTGTTGTCAGCATTCCAAGGGATTGTAAAGTTTGATGGCTTTCAACGAGCTTGCAGATGTGGCTGCTGTTAGTGCAATATTACAATTTTCTGTGAAGTAGGTATTCTTGGTCAAGCCGTGTTCTTAAAAACATGTTCTTTGCAGCGAATACCTGTTGCCAATTATTTTAGTCGGAGTCGGGGATGGGCCATTAAAGATGAGAAAAGAATTTGATGAAACATCCATTTTCGTGCTTTGGATAATTTCCAGGTATACACCATTTTCTTGGATTAATCTGTATGATCTGCTGCCATGCTTTACTGTGAATGCTTAATTGTGCTTGTATTTTCTTGTCCAGTTTGTGAATTGTGCACAAGTTACGTCAAAAAATTAGCCAGAGACAAGAAAAAAGACGGAATTGGCTCATTCAACCTTGATGGAATCCTTCTTAATGATTATTGTTATACTTATGTTTGTGTTTTTACAAAAAAAAATTGTTTAGTGAAAGTGCATTGCGAGTACTTTGGCATATGTTTCTAATCTCTACAATTACTGCTACAAAATCTATATACAATGGTCGTTTCTTGTCTTGTTGTTGGTTGATTAAGGAGTGTTTACAGTTTGTCAGTGATCACTTGCAGGAAACCGGTGAAGACTAGTCTGCCGAACCTAGTGAAAAGGCTAAGGCCCTTCTGAGCTCTTCTTGATTTCGGTTTTCGAAGAACAATTACCAGAAATCGTATATTTGGTGCTCTTAAGGTAACATCATCTTCTGCAGTTGTGTTTTCTAGAGTTGTCTGTTTTTGCCATCATTTGTTGTTCATTTTTCCTTTAGATCCTATCTTCTCTTAGTTACCGTGGTTAAAATCTAATCATCACTTTACAATTGTAGGGAGCATTGGATGGAGGACTTGGCATTCCTCACAGTGACAAAAGGTTTGCTAGTTTCTAGAAGGGTGAAGGTAAAATAGATGCTGCATTGGACCTTGAGATTCGCTGAAAGTACACCTTTGGTGGTCATGTTGGTACATACATGAGGGTGCTTCAATTTCATTTTTTTCATGAAACAATCATGTGGCGGGTTTCTATACCACTGGGAATTAAAGCTATTTACAAGAAAATGCAAGTAGCTATGTGTGTCGATCCTACTGCAAAAAAAAAACTGAGAACAAAGCTCCCAAGGCCCACAAGAGGTATAGAACTACACTCATTCCATTTCAAAGCTTCCAGTTTTATTAAAACATAGAAATTTTGGATGTTTATCTTCGTTTCTTTTTCTTTGTACTCTTATCCATTGACAAATTATTTAGTTTTGTTTGTCTTAATGGAGAAAGACCTTGTTTGGCCTTTTGGATCGTTACAAGTGGAGAATCATATGCAACTCGTATTTGTTAAGTAGTAGTAACTTATTCTGGCATTTCATAATAGTTATTGATCTCACGACTATTTTTGGTTTTTTTTCTTCGTAATTCTCTGTGTGTTCACATGCACAATATTCTATGTTGCATTCTATATATGCTCCATGATGTTAGAACATCGACTGGTGGCAAATCAACTTTTAAATTTGTTTGTTACTATCGAGCTAAATTTTGTTACTGCCAACTCACTTCTGATATGATCTACTAATCTGGACCCTATGTAATTACAGGTGACGGTGAAGCTAAACCAACTGTACAAGGAAATGAAAGATGGATATGCAACATCAGATGGAATGATCTCACTCCGAAGTAAGCACTTTTTTGGTGTAATAATTTTTATAGTATCAAGTTATTTGTTTGATCTTCGACCATTAGATTTTTTTAAGGGCATTCCTTTAGGTTTGAATATGCCGAAAAGAATGTTGTAAGACTATTATAAAAATCAGGATTGATTGCAACATGGGTTTGTAATACATGAATTTCAAATATACCGATTTTTATTTATTTATTATTTTCTTGTGGTTCTGATTATCTGTGTTGATGGATTGTGATGACAAACCATATGTTCATATGAAAAACTGGGTCTTCTAGTTGATCTACAATGGTATATGAAGGTGCAGAATATATATTCAGGGGCTGAAATCTGCAGAATAATCGTCTGGATTTTTTTTTAGCCTGTAAATATTTTTGCAACGAGTATAAATTTTGCGAAAATTAGACTAATACGTTGCCTAAATTAGTGTAACCGTTGCACAAATTTAAGAATCCGTTGCTCAAATTGCAAAATATAACATTGCTAAACCAGCTGACCAACGTTTATATACGTTGCACAAAATAATTTGTGCAATGGATTTTGGCGTTGCTCAGAAATTTGCTACACCATATTACCAACTAATATTAGCGTTGGTTAAATTAATTTTAACGCGTATACCCGTCCCAAATTGGCTGTTTTGATGTAGTGATAAAGCACTAAAATGTTTTGATTCTGCACCATTATCTGTTACCTTTTATTATACTTGTTTCAATTGTTTGTCTGCTTTCAAAATTTCGCAAGGCTCGAGCCTATACAGTCTTAAACAAAAATGATGATTCAATCTAGCTCTAATTGTTACCTTTTATGCTGATTTATGTTTCCTTGAGAATTGATTGTTACAGGGGCGGAACTAGGATTTGGAACTAGGGGTGGCTTGGAAAAAATCTATACATTCTAGGGGTAGCTTGATAACAATTTCAGTTGGGTTTACACTATCATCGGCTAAGCTCCACTACCTATTTAAAAAAAAAATTAAACTTGGGGTGCTTAAGCCAGCCCAAGTCTAGGTGTAGATCCGCCACTGTTGTTACATAGACATTGTTATACTGAACTTTGCACTATAGGATTCAATTAAGCATGAGATCAGAACTCTTACCAGCTAGGTGAATGATGTAAACCAATTGATTAATGACCCAAAGTCACATAAATACTTTACTCTAAAAAAATACCAACTGATAAAATAATAATGCCAACTTTACTCTAAAAGAACACCAAATGATAAAATAAAGGGTGTGAATGGATATTTTGAATGCTATGCTGTAAATGCTAGCAATTAGTAACTAGGGCTTCTTTGCAGAGAGTATTGTAAGTGCGGATGTTAATCTCAGCTGTAATAAACTGGGTCTTTTCTGCGCAACTAGTAATCTTGTAAGAAATCCAGTTAGAACTGTAATATTGGCTTTGTGAGAAATTTTAATGAATTGAGTTTTCTGAAATGGATGTTTAATGAGGCTAACAAGGTAACTTAATCTTCGTAGATCAAACTGTAGATAGTGTTGAAAGTAGATTCAATCAGGGGAGAATTTAATTTTGCAGGATGTTGTAGCATTGTAGGAGAAAAAAACTTGGGTGAACATGCAGAAAGTGCATACAATTTTCAGGATTTAATATAGTTTAAAGGTAGTTACCCTTCTGAAATTTTTTGCAAAACGAGTTTTGCACTCAGATTAAACAATTTTCTTCGGTCAACCAATCAAAATCGAGGATTTTGTCCACCCACATATTTACTTTTTTATCTTACAAAATGCCACTGAATACGCGTCACATGTGCAACAGAATTGCGAAATGTCAGTAATATTCCTAGTAAAAAGTAGCACTGAATACGCGACTCCAGTAAGATTGATTAACGACACTCAAAATAATGTGCGACCCCGAGCCGAATGACATTTAACTTAATAGCACAGTTTTGCGGTTCTTATTTGATGGATGTGCGACATATGAACTACGTGGGGCCCAAAGCCGTTTAAGCCGAGTAAACGCCGACATGCTCTTAACTTAATAGCACCATATTTGCGTCACCCTACTGATAGGTGTATGACATATCTGCGACGAATTTTAATGCCAGATTAAGGAAAATTAATAGCTAATGGTTACTGTTTCTGGTTCGCATTAGTGATTCCACTGTTTGAAGAAGAAGTAAAACTTATTGAAACAACATCCTATTGAAGTCTCAAGAATAGAGATTTGAAATCAGTTACACAAGATACTGTTTTTTAGATTGACGTGAATCATCATAACTAATCAATTTTAAACTTTCTTATACCATACAGTTAATCAGATGCAACACAAACTTACTTCTGCTGATCAACCATGAATAGGA
This sequence comes from Papaver armeniacum, assembly GCA_023531295.1. Taxonomy (NCBI): domain Eukaryota; kingdom Viridiplantae; phylum Streptophyta; class Magnoliopsida; order Ranunculales; family Papaveraceae; genus Papaver; species Papaver armeniacum. The sequence goes on along the minus strand of JAJJWW010018709.1, from coordinate 652,364 downwards.
ATCCTAAGTAGTCATTCAACAAACGAACCCCACAGAAACAATGTAAATTCTGATCGGAACCTTAAAGGACCATCAAATTTTCCATCATGAGTCTAATTAAAACTCTATTACTGGGAACCTAATTAAAACTCTTTTACTGGAACCCTGAATCACAAACTTACCGACCAAATCAATACTCTTCCATTACAACAACCATCTATTTTATCGATCAAACATCCAAATCAATCATGCGCCAGATCCCATATAAAAATGTGCGACCCCAAGTCCGAGGATATGTTAGATAATCCATGTTTTGTTGGGGGCGAGTAAGTCAAACATTAAAATGGAATACTATTATGTTAAGTTGTGCCGTTGTGGTATTTTGTGTTTCTTTAACTTCCAAAACATCATCGCCCCATTTAATGCATGATTGCTAATGGGCGACCGAAATTAGCAGGGGTACCTTTTCATATGAGACAAAAGAGTTATATCCAATCCTGGCCGTCGGATCACTCAAACGGTACCCTGCTAATTCCGGTCCCCCATTAGCAGCCTTGATTTAACGGAGCGACGATTTGAAACTTCTATATACGTTGTACACATGGTGGTGTTTCTGTAATATAAGGTATGTCCATGGGTTGTTAGGGCGATGAATTTTATTTGTTTTCTGATTTAAGTTTTAGTCAATTTTCTTTTTAGATAATTGGGCTATTTTGTGTTCCCCCTCCCAAGATCGCTAATTAGCGTTTCCTCCCCAAAAAGATTAAAATTAGTGTTTCCTCCCATCGTTAGGTATTCCGTCCAAGCCTCTGTTAGCCGAGTCAGCACCTATGTACGCGTGGCATAAGTTGTACACGTGTAAATGGAAGTACCTTAAACACCCTTTCGTACTATTTTAATCTAACGGTGGTAGATAAAGTAGAATAATGAATGGTGGGGATTTAAGTTAGAAGAGATCAAAACAGATGTTAAAATAACTCATCCTTAGAGCTTCTCCAATGGAATGTATGTGAAGATAAATGTCTAAGTCCACATAGGATAGACATTCATTTTCTCTAAAAATCTTCTCCAACCCAACTTTTTAAATCAATGTGAAGATGACATGGCTTAATTTTTGTTAGACATTGTCAAGGTGAATGTCTAGACATTCACCTTGACAATGTCAAGCCATCCTAGTAAGCTTTTGCTTCCTAAAATTAATTCCAATATATTAAATAGCCCTCTTTAAGGTGTAATAAAATCTAAAATTTACTAAAAATAAAAAATGCATTTAATTCATAAAAAATCACCAACAACACCATTGGAGATGAAATGTTTTCCCCCCCTAAATTTAAGGAAAAAATGGAATGAGGATGTCTTGTTTGGGTTGCCACTTAGGAAACACACACAACCACCATTGGAGAACCTCTTAGCACTCCACCGCGGCTGTGATAATTCTTCTGATTGATACCGATGTTGTGTCCAAGACATGCGAACAGCTGATAGAGATCGGTTGTGCTAGGAGCGATCAGCTAATGACAATTAATGGGTCTGCCGTGATTCAGAGTTGCTGGCAGCGAAGAACAAAGAACAATTTGATGAGGGTACAAAATTACAGTTGCTTTGGTTGATTTCCAAATAGGAAGAAATTAACGATGTAATTGGAGAGATGGGTTCAACGTATTTTAAGGGTTTTAGATCGAGAGAAACATGGCAGCAGAGCTAGGGTTTTAGTGGATTCGAGTTTTCCAGGAAAAAGATTGAATCTGAGATGAATTGGGGATTGTTTCTGAAACGATGAAAATGAGGATGTTGGGTTTGATATTGATTTGAAGATGAAGGAGATCTGTTGCTGACTCGCTGCGTTGTCGATTTGAAAAAAAAATTGAACCTAGGAAGATTATGTCCACCAACAAGCTCCAACATTCCGTGTTTTTCATCAAAATCTATTTTAAATCTTGTCCTAATTCATCGAAATAACAACGATTTGACCATCAGCAGCCTCGATTCTTCTATCTGATTCGTGATTCAGACATGACCTGAACTGAATTCCTAATTTCTTAATACTTCAGCCGGCGGACGAAAGGGAGATGAATCTATTTAGCTGGTGCAATAAGATTGATTTGGGTAGCAATGTTGTTGGAGTTGTGATGTTTTTGCTTATCCAGCTTTTAAATAATCTTAATAATTTGATTTACTTGTTGCAAGTTCTTTTGTTTACAATGAATGTTGAGTGTGAGCTTTAATGAAAATGTTATATCCTTTTTATTATTTTTCTGGAGTAGCTAGTTTTTTGAATTAATATTTGTTAATTTCCTTGTGCAGATTGAAACTATCTTTGAAGGTAAAGCTTGCACTGGGATAGGGGAATAGGATTTAAGTTTGACTAAGAGACTTGAACAGACATCCCAAGAGACCTTTGGAGATTTCGAAGAAGCAGTTGAGAAAAATGCAACGAAGACTGCAGTTCTTGATGGAACTGTCCATCCTTTGACGAGCTATGTAATTAGCTATGTCAATTAAGTTTGAGTAAGTATTCAATGAGGCTTTTTTTTTCTTTGACTAGTCATGTTAGAGAAGTACGACCGGCTGAGTTGAGATCTATCCAAATTCAAGTGATTTTGATTGATTTGACTTTTTTATATTATTTTTTTAAGCATCCATGTTTTGTGAGTTTGTGACGTGGAGGTGGTTTGAAGTAGAGACATATACATAAAAAAAATACAGAAATGACCAGTTGCCTATAACTTTGTCATGTCATGTGCCTGAGGATTTTACTTCTAGTAGTTATTTCGTTGGTTAAGAGTAGATACTTGTAGTTGCGCAAATGAACTGACAACGATGTGCATTTAAACTTGTGCAACTATCCAGCAACCAGTTGGCTTCTGTATCAATTCAAAAGGTTCCCCATCAGTACTAGCTTACAATCACAATTTTCATAAAAATATTGTATGCTTGTTTCATATATATTGCTTCAGGTGAGAAGCGAAGTATTTGTTTGGGATAACTGGGTGCAAATACACCGAAGGATTGTACGACAACATGCAAATCAATATTAGAAAGTCGTTTGTGGGAAGGTTTGGCTTGTCAACTATATTCCTTTATACATACAGACACAATATATGCTTTTGAAGCCATTGCATATGGGGACAATATCTCTCCTTGTTTTAACAATTTGGATGTTGTTACGGCTTTGGAATCATTGGTGTTAAAAAATTTTGGTTTACTTTCATTCGTATGTTTCATGTGGTATTCATATTTCTATATGTAGCTTTGCCTGGGGCTGCAACCTTAAAGGCAAAGGCATTAAAAGAAGTATGGAATGTAGCTGCAGTAATACCATTAGAGAGAGGAATGTGAATCGGGATAAGTAATATGGGGATAATACTTGGGTTCTTTTTCTTAAATTGGCCTGGTTCTATACTTGCTTTAGTTCTTAATTACGTTTTATTATTCTTACTGGTAAAAATGGCTAATAGTTTAGCAACTACAACCTGGAGTGGAACTACCAACCAGGTATATGTCTCTGTCTTAATTCAATTGTGTAATTTTAGTTTTGAACCATGACTTGGCACTTTCATAGGTTCAGTTTAAAAAAATTCAACATTTCCATAGGTGTGCACCACTGTAGGTACTAATGAACTTAACCATTAGGTGTGCACTTTCATAGGTTCAGTTGAAAATAAATTGTGGGTTTCTTTGTTTTGTAGGGATTTGGTAAAGGAGGAGAATTCTTTGGGTGTTTGATGGACATGGAGAAAATGGTCATTAAGTTAATAATTTGGTGATAAATAGATTACCCAAATTGTTGTTAGAACAATAGAGGTACAGAATGTGCAATTATGATGAAAGTGCAATCTTATGTGTATATATCTTTTGATATGGCCTTAGGATGATGTTTATCTAAGGAGGTACTTCATAGTTTCAATTTAGACTTTAGATTGCCTTGCTTCCAAGTTGTTCATGTTTAAATTTTTATTGAATTTACTATTATCATCTTCACATGGATTTTTTGTGTACAATATGTCCCAAAGAGTTTGTTTGCAACAATTTTTATACATTATTTGACCAAAGGATGGCAAGAGACAATAAAAAGTGTTTTACTTTACCTATGTTGATCCTTGTTTTCCGTTCGAAGGACTATTTTTGCACCAGAATTGATTGATCGTATAATCGCTTATGTAGAGGATATAAAATCATGCCACGACCCCAACTTCTAGTCTTTTTGTGTGCTAGTAAATTGGAACTGCTAGATGACCACACTAATTATTTATTAAGGATTAACCATGAGAAAATCTTAACTTTCATTCAGCTCTTATCAAATTCTCATAGAGATCGGGAAGCCAAGTTGGGGCAACGGCTTGGTCCAAGAGAGAAGGCGAGAAGGAAATACCATTTGCTTGGGACCAGGTAAACATTGATGTCTTTTGATGTGATCTCGTAGCATGGGGTGCGTTTTGATTTAAAATCGTAGGCAAATGTGTACTACATGTATACTGAGGGATCCAAAAGTATTTATGTATGTTGTACAATTTATTATTTAATAAACATAAGAGGTTTGAGATTGTGGCCGTTGTCGCTGAATTTGTACTCCTACCTCTACCTGATTAGTTTTCTTTGAGGAGTTGTACGTCCTCTTAATGGTTCTCTGGGAATGGTGTATGTTTCCTTAATAAATACATCTTGAGATGCCAGTGCTTCAAAAGTTACATGATATAAGTTTCAAACGGGGTCACATTCATGGTTTATTTCCAGTTATTAATTGTGGGTCAACAATGTCGGATAACCATGTGGATGCTATCCTTCACTTTTGTCGTGAATTGCTCTTGAAACTAGAAATTAGGTCCCTGTGGATGGTTTATCGGTGGATGGTTTTGGAACTCTTTTTCGTGATGTACTAGGTCTGCCATGGTTTAACAATGAACTAAAGAATATATACTTATGGGCTTACGCATGGATGATCCTTGACAACACGGCCGAAAAGAGAGAATCGGTGGCGGATCCATGGGTGCACTTATTGAAGGTGATAAGTTAAAGCTGCTTTGGAGGTGAACTAATTGATTTCATGTTGCTAATCTTATATTATTCGATGGTATTTTGTTATATTTATCCTCATTTTTTTCTTAGTTTTTTTTTTCACGAGGCAACCTGAGATGGCCTTGGGAAATTGGGAGATGACGAAACGATGAAAGGGTGATTTCTCGGGACATTCCCAGCCACATGTGGATAAAAATGAAAATAGATCCAATATCTAATCGTGATGGCATAAAACCTGGGTGTCATTGGGATGGGGTGAACCGGAAATAACAGTATGTTTTCCGCCATCTGTGAATTTTACGTTGATGAATTTACTTTTTGATGCCCTTCGGTACATGCTAAGCAAGTTTTTAAACTCGTATTTAGTCGAGTCAATTATTTTTAAAACGTTTCAAATCGGAAAAGTGAATCGAATCTCTTATACGGCGTAAGATTCTCATTTTGGTCAACGATTCTTCACCAAACCGACTCAATCTCGGCAGTTTAATTAATCTGTTCCGTCAAGAAAAAAAAAGGTGAGTGGGTGTTTCGACCACGAGACGTCAAAAGAGGTGAGCCGGGGGTTTCGTTATAATACTCACATCCACTCGAGCTACGTGGGCAATGTTGATAAAATTAACATATTTCTCTTTATTTAATAATCTTAATTATAAAATCATGTCATAATTACGTTAAAATGGATTAATTTCATCCTAAATTACATTACACTAACTAAATATCATGACAAATATATATATCAAAACTGACGATTCAATATACGATTCGATTCATTAAAAATGAAAAACGATTCACGATTTAAAAACCTTGATGCTAAGGTTGGACCATGCAAATTTCCCCATGCGAGGTAATTTACAATTTTGAGATAGATTCTGGTCAAACTTATTTTCGGGAGTTCGCATTCTGCATGTTCTTGTTAAACCAAATTTCCGAGACTTAGGAAAAGAAACTAATGCTAGTGGAAAGCAAAAGATATGGATTGAATTGTCAAGTCGCAGACTAATTTGTCCTACTTAGGTGGGTGGATAGGTGGCTCTATTATGCCTAGTCTGCTAATTTTATACGCTAAACTGGACCTAATATTAAATTATATCACTTTAGCAAATAAACAAATATTTTGATTACCACTGGACCAATGCTGACTCGATTATGTCTGGTGAAACTCGTTTTTTCCGAAAAGACCTTCATTTATACATTACACTGAGAAAACTATGCATGCGTAGATGGCTTTAGTATTACTAACTTGTTCTAAAGGTCAGTGCTTATTGAGGGTTTTATTGTAATCATCATCATTTACATCTGTTTAGTTAACTTATGCAAATACTAAAACCCATCAATTTGGCAGATAACGAGTTACTCGGTATTCTTATAACCAAATCTGTCTTTAATAGCAAGAGTAACTTATTGGTACGGCACTGCGTAAGGCTCAAATAACGGCACTCTACTTCTTTATCTAGTTCATGAATAGTTTCTTTTCCTCTTGTAATTATTTTCTCACTTAGTTACTTTTAGGGGCGGAGCCAGCCCATTGCAAGGGGGTGCACTTGCACCCATGGCCGGCTCCAAAGCCCATTTTAAACCCAAAGAAATTTTTTAGAACCGTTTTTGGGGACCATGATTTTTTTGGGGGACCATGGTCTTATTTTGGGTAAGACATTAGAAGTAGTTCTAGGTCACCCCTTATCTAAATATTTAGATTAATACCAAAATTACCCTCCTGATTATTTTTGTATAATGATTAGTGTGATTAATCTTTGATTAAGGTTAAATTAATAGATTTTTTTTTTTTAAAAGAACTAGAATTATTAAGTGACTAAAGTGATAGAAGAAGAATAAGATGGAGAAAAAAATTATTTTGAGATGGGTGAATGTGGAGAAAAAACTTCCTCCTAGGTACCAAAGTATGCTTGTAACTTAGTGAATGTTGCTATAAACGGCCTAAAATATCTTGAAAATCAAAATTGTAACAAAAAAAATTTCAACCAGGTCAACAAAGTTCGGTTTTATTATATGAAGAACATGTAACAGGAACTTTCGCAAGCTAGATTCGGTTAATAAATCTAAAATCACGAACCTGCAACCAACCGAGCTTTAATGGAGTTTTTGCTTGTTCGGCTAGGCTGATGAAAAATCAAATGTAACCGAACTATTATGCTTGAGTTTCCGTGAGTTTTGTTCGGTTCGATCGACTAGACCACGTTGTAACCTGATGCGGGAGCATTTTATCATTAGTTTTGATTGTTTTCTATTTAAGGCGTTTTACTAGTTTTTCCTATAGGGAGGGCGTTTGTGTCCTTACTCTTAGGTTTCTTTTCGTAGGGTTTACCTTTCTCGTATAAATAGGCTATTAGGTCGTCTTTAGGTGGGGATATTATTATTGTTTTTATGAAGATAATCTTTAGATTATCAATGAGTAATTTGGCTTCTAGCCCTAGACTCAATTTATCAACGTCTTGTTGATTTTCTATTCTTCTATTTTCTGTTTCCTACTAGTTTAAGCCCGTTTGTTACTAGCCAGTCCGCATCAATTGGTATCAGAGCCAAAATCAATCTTACAAACTTCATTATTTGGCGCTAGAAACAAACCCCACAAACCCTAGCCGGCTATAATGGCAGGAAGAATTAGAAGTCGTGGTGGAAGAGGTAATCAAACTTATTCAGCAGAACTTAAAGGGATTAGAGTTATAGTTGACAACATGTTGCTATGGTTGGATAAGCTAGAGCAACGTAGACGTACGGTATAATGGAGAACCCAGAAGGCAACCGTGGACCTGTTGAATTGTCGGAAGGCAGTCAAGAGGATTATCTTGTTACCAATCACACATCTATTGAATTATCGGAAGATAGTCAAGAGGATTGTGATCATGAAAAGCGACTCTTCGGATCTACGGGAGGAGATTCTCAAGATGGCACACATGAGGTGTTCATTGAAACTTTGTTTCATGGACACGTCGATCATGAAGCGATTTTATTCTCGGTGAATATCAAGCTGTATGGATTGGAGTTCACCACCAGTTTACGATACTTATTCGGAAGCTGAAGATGAGATTTTCTTTCAACCAGATCATATTGATCCTCTTACGGGAGAAAACACAAGCATCCAAATGGAAGAGGCTTGTCGTAAAGAAGTTTGTGCAGAAAACTATAAAAGTAGAATTCGAGGTCGAATTCCCCTCGACGATGGGAGAATCTCTTTGGATGAAGTTTCCCTTGCAATGGTGACGACCTGTGATCTGATGATGGTGCAAGGTGAGATTTTCTGTTGGACTATTGCACACGAATATCATCCGCAACATGGCGTTTATCTAGTAGCACTCTCTTTGGACGGGCAAATTGTTGAGGACAGAGAAGCTTATGCTGATGACATAAGACGTATCTATCATGAGGTGTGTGAGACCATCAACGAAAAGAAAATCGGGCGAGGAAGTGTTTTCAAGTGTTGGCGTAAATCGAACATTGAGGTACTAGCGACATTGAAAAATGCCACCCTTTCGAGATGAATCTTTTTACAACAAGAACTGCTATAAGATGTTTGCTTGGTTGGGATATGATGACTATTTGGTTAGTGGAGAAAGAAACAACAATAAAAACTATTGTTCTTGCCGAAAGACTTGCTCCAGTCCTGTCTTGTTCATTGCGAATGTTTGTGTATACGACCTTCAGCAAAAATAAATAAATAGAAAGTATCTCGACCGACTTGATCTATTGTCAGCAGGGATTATGGGTAGTCTCTATTTTTTTGGTGATTATGCTTACTGTTTGGCTAGAATATTTGGTTGCAGCCTTAAGGAATTCACTGGCCAATATTATTCTGAGGGTAGTAGATGCGAAGGAACATTTACTGAATAGCGGGACTTACAAGCTGCATCATTTATCTGTTTAAAAGGAACCCCAATGTAAGTATTGTGTCGTATGCAAAAGTAGCTACTGATTATTTAATGCATTACAAGCTTCAAGGGGAACGACTTATGGAATTCCTTAGTGGTGTAATTAGTTTTGTTTTTGATCGTGGGAAAACAAAAGAGTCTTCATCTGGTGCCTTATCGGTTCCAATTAACCGAACGTATGAGACTACATATGGTTTTTGTCCACAACAAGTTGTTGATTTTGTGCCACTTCGTATCAGTAATGAAGGCGAGCTTTGTGCTGGTGTAGGGAGTGCACGTAAAGAAGTGAGAGCAACCACTAGCAAGATTAATAGGAAATACACAGGAGTAGCAAATGCTAATAGATGGCATGAGGATTTAGTGCAACGAAAACCAAGGAGAATTTTTTATCATTTGTTGTGGGTTAACAACTAGCTCGGACCAAAGAGTAGTATTATGTCTTTGAATATCAAGAAGGTGGGCTGAGGAAATCAATGGTCTATGCCAACGTGGTGACGCCATTACTACATCTAACGATGTTGCTTTTGTTTTTGATCGGGGACGGACGAGACGGAAGATGAGGTGATAACCAACATTCGGGAGTATCTCATCGGGAGACCTTAATAGGTACCGATGGCATAATTAAGACTTACCAGGATGGAGGTATAACTTCATTGAAGCATTTTGAAATCGGTATTACAAGGCATGTTCTTGATTTACTCTATCGGGTGAGCGATGATCTTGACACAAGAGACATTTTTGACGATTATTATTAACGTTTCACAACCCAACAAGCAGAGCAGTACCTAAGAAAAGTGTGCAGAATACTGTTGCTCTTGCAGAGAAGCTTAGTCTTGATCCATCTTGTTTGTTACCAACAATGAAGGTCCACAATGTTTTGTCAAGGCTGGAGAACATCGACCCGTTGTATAAGAAACAATGGTTAAGGATCTCCAAAGCAATGATTTTCGTGTTTGATCGTGGGATAACAATTTCAGCTGGGTTTACACTATCATCGGCTAAGCTCCACTACCTATTTAAAAAAAAAAAAAATAAACTTGGGGGTGCTTAAGCCAGCCCAAGTCTAGGTGTAGATCCGCCACTGTTGTTACATAGACATTGTTATACTGAACTTTGCACTATAGGATTCAATTAAGCATGAGATCAGAACTCTTACCAGCTAGGTGAATGATGTAAACCAATTGATTAATGACCCAAAGTCACATAAATACTTTACTCTAAAAAATACCAACTGATAAAATAATAATGCCAACTTTACTCTAAAAGAACACCAACTGATAAAATAAAGGGTGTGAATGGATATTTTGAATGCTATGCTGTAAATGCTAGCAATTAGTAACTAGGGCTTCTTTGCAGAGAGTATTGTAAGTGCGGATGTTAATCTCAGCTGTAATAAACTGGGTCTTTTCTGCGCAACTAGTAATCTTGTAAGAAATCCAGTTAGAACTGTAATATTGGCTTTGTGAGAACTTTTAATGAATTGAGTTTTCTGAAATGGATGTTTAATGAGGCTAACAAGGTAACTTAATCTTCGTAGATCAAACTGTAGATAGTGTTGAAGGTAGATTCAATCAGGGGAGAATTTAATTTTGCAGGATGTTGTAGCATTGTAGGAGAAAAAAACTTGGGTGAACATGCAGAAAGTGCATACAATTTTCAGGATTTAATATAGTTTAAAGGTAGTTACCCTTCTGAAATTTTTTGCAAAACGAGTTTTGCACTCAGATTAAACAATTTTCTTCGGTCAACCAATCAAAATCGAGGATTTTGTCCACCCACATATTTACTTTTTTATCTTACAAAATGCCACTGAATACGCGTCACATGTGCAACAGAATTGCGAAATGTCAGTAATATTCCTAGTAAAAAGTAGCACTGAATACGCGACTCCAGTAAGATTGATTAACGACACTCAAAATAATGTGCGACCCCGAGCCGAATGACATTTAACTTAATAGCACAGTTTTTGCGGTTCTTATTTGATGGATGTGCGACATATGAACTACGTGGGGCCCAAAGCCGTTTAAGCCGAGTAAACGCCGACATGCTCTTAACTTAATAGCACCATATTTGCGTCACCCTACTGATAGGTGTATGACATATCTGCGACGAATTTTAATGCCAGATTAAGGAAAATTAATAGCTAATGGTTACTGTTTCTGGTTCGCATTAGTGATTCCACTGTTTGAAGAAGAAGTAAAACTTATTGAAACAACATCCTATTGAAGTCTCAATAATAGAGATTTGAAATCAGTTACACAAGATACTGTTTTTTAGATTGACATGAATCATCATAACTAATCAATTTTAAACTTTCTTATACCATACAGTTAATCAGATGCAACACAAACTTACTTCTGCTGATCAACCATGAATAGGAATCCTAAGTAGTCATTCAACAAACGAACCCCACAGAAACAATGTAAATTCTGATCAGAACCTTAAAGGACCATCAGAATTTTCCATCATGAGTCTAATTAAAACTCTATTACTGGGAACCTAATTAAAACTCTTTTACTGGAACCCTGAATCACAAACTTACCGACCAAATCAATACTCTTCCATTACAACAACCATCTATTTTATCGATCAAACATCCAAATCAATCATGCGCCAGATCCCATATAAAAATGTGCGACCCCAAGTCCGAGGATATGTTAGATAATCCATGTTTTGTTGGGGCGCGTAAGTCAAACATTAAAATGGAATACTATTATGTTAAGTTGTGCCGTTGTGGTATTTTGTGTTTCTTTAACTTCCAAAACATCATCGCCCCATTTAATGCATGATTGCTAATGGGCGACCGAAATTAGCAGGGGTACCTTTTCATATGAGACAAAAGAGTTATATCCGATCCTGGCCGTCGGATCACTCAAACGGTACCCTGCTAATTCCGGTTCCCCATTAGCAGCCTTGATTTAACGGAGCGACGGTTTGAAACTTCTATATACGTTGTACACATGGTGGCGTTTCTGTAATATAAGGTATGTCCATGGGTTGTTAGGGCGATGAATTTTATTTGTTTTCTGATTTAAGTTTTAGTCAATTTTCTTTTTAGATAATTGGGCTATTTTGTGTTCCCCTCCCAAGATCGCTAATTAGCGTTTCCTCCCCAAAAGATTAAAATTAGTGTTTCCTCCCATCGTTAGGTATTCCGTCCAAGCCTCTGTTAGCCGAAGTCAAGACCTATGTACGCGTGGCATAAGTTGTACACGTGTAAATGGAAGTACCTTAAACACCCTTTCGTACTATTTTAATCTAACGGTGGTAGATAAAGTAAAATAATGAATGGTGGGGATTTAAGTTAGAAGAGATCAAAACAGATGTTAAAATAACTCATCCTTAGAGCTTCTCCAATGGAATGTATGTGAAGATAAATGTCTAAGTCCACATAGGATAGACATTCATTTTCTCTAAAAATCTTCTCCAACCCAACTTTTTAAATCAATGTGAAGATGACATGGCTTAATTTTTGTTAGACATTGTCAAGGTGAATGTCTAAAACTTGACATTCACCTTGACAATGTCAAGCCATCCTAGTAAGCTTTTGCTTCCTAAAATTAATTCCAATATATTAAATAGCCCTCTTTAGGTGTAATAAAATCTAAAATTTACTAAAAATAAAAAATGCATTTAATTCATAAAAATCACCAACAACACCATTGGAGATGAAATGTTTTCCCCCTAAATTTAAGGAAAAAATGGAATGAGGATGTCTTGTTTGGGTTGCCACTTAGAAACACACACAACCACCATTGGAGAACCTCTTAGCACTCCACCGCGGGCCGTGATAATTCTTCTCCGATTGATACCGATGTTGTGTCCAAGACATGCGAACAGCTGATAGAGATCAGATTGTGCTAGGAGCGATCAGCTAATGACAATTAATGGGTCTGCCGTGATTCAGAGTTGCTGGCAGCGAAGAACAAAGAACAATTTGATGAGGGTACAAAATTACAGTTGCTTTGGTTGATTTCCAAATAGGAAGAAATTAACGATGTAATTGGAGAGATGGGTTCAACGTATTTTAAGGGTTTTAGATCGAGAGAAACATGGCAGCAGAGCTAGGGTTTTAGTGGATTCGAGTTTTCCAGGAAAAAGATTGAATCTGAGATGAATTGGGGATTGTTTCTGAAACGATGAAAATGAGGATGTTGGGTTTGATATTGATTTGAAGATGAAGGAGATCTCATTCTGTCGACTCATTCGCTACCGTCGATTTGAAAAAAATTGAACCTAGAAGATTATGTCCACCAACAAGCTCCAACATGCCGTGTTTTTCATCAAAATCTATTTTAAATCTTGTCCTAATTCATCGAAATAACAACGATTTGACCATCAAGAAATTTCCTCGATTCTTCTATCTGATTCGTGATTCAGACATGACCTGAACTGAATTCCTAATTTCTTAATACTTCAGCCGGCGGACGAAAGGGAGATGACGAAGATACTGGATTGTGAGGTATAGGGTTATTTTGGGTAGTTGACTAAAAACTAAATTGTTTTCGCCACGTGTTCATAGGTACTGATTCGGCTAACAGAGACTTGAACAGAATACATAACGATGGGAGGAAACACTAATTTTGATTTTTTTGGGGAGGAAACACTAATTAGCGATATTGGGAGGGGAGGAAACACAAAATAGCCCTAGATAATTTGAAAATCGTTTTTTTCTCTCTCTCTCTCCAAAAACCCTTCTACCCAAACAGAGAACCACTCTTGAATCTGGTATGATTTCAGCTCAAAAACAAAAAATCAAAACATCATATATTTCTAAACCTTGATATTGTAAACAAAACCTATACCAGAAATCTAGATCTACAAACCCAAACTTTGAATTTTTTGTAACCCTAGAAAAAAATCCTGAAATTGGAAACCCCATTACCAGAAATCTGATAGTTGATTGTGCTTCCAGCATTTTGTTTATCATCGGGTAATTTTTAATTTCAGTTTCATGAATTCTTAGGTTTAGTTTGTTTTGTTTTGATGAATTTGTTTTAGTTTTTCTGATTTGATTTCTCTTTTATTCTTTCTGCAACCTTAGAAATTCATTTAGGTCTATAGTTTTTTTTTCTGTATTAGGTCTGTAGCTGCTGATTTATGTTATACAACATGTAATTTGGGAGATAAATCTATTTAGCTGGTGCAATAAGATTGATTTGGGTAGCAATGTTGTTGGAGTTGTGATGTTTTTGCTTATCCAGCTTTTAAATAATCTTAATAATTTGATTTACTTGTTGCAAGTTCTTTTGTTTACAATGAATGTTGAGTGTGAGCTTTAATGAAAATGTTATATCCTTTTTATTATTTTTCTGGAGTAGCTAGTTTTTTGAATTAATATTTGTTAATTTCCTTGTGCAGATTGAAACTATCTTTGAAGGTAAAGCTTGCACTGGGATAGGGGAATAGGATTTAAGTTTGACTAAGAGACTTGAACAGACATCCCAAGAGACCTTTGGAGATTTCGAAGAAGCAGTTGAGAAAAATGCAACGAAGACTGCAGTTCTTGATGGAACTGTCCATCCTTTGACGAGCTATGTAATTAGCTATGTCAATTAAGTTTGAGTAAGTATTCAATGAGGCGTTTTTTTTCTTTGACTAGTCATGTTAGAGAAGTACGACCGGCTGAGTTGAGATCTATCCAAATTCAAGTGATTTTGATTGATTTGACTTTTTTATATTATTTTTTTAAGCATCCATGTTTTGTGAGTTTGTGACGTGGAGGTGGTTTGAAGTAGAGACATATACATAAAAAAAAAATACAGAAATGACCAGTTGCCTATAACTTTGTCATGTCATGTGCCTGAGGATTTTACTTCTAGTAGTTATTTCGTTGGTTAAGAGTAGATACTTGTAGTTGCGCAAATGAACTGACAACGATGTGCATTTAAACTTGTGCAACTATCCAGCAACCAGTTGGCTTCTGTATCAATTCAAAAGGTTCCCCATCAGTACTAGCTTACAATCACAATTTTCATAAAAATATTGTATGCTTGTTTCATATTTGTTGCTTCAGGTGAGAAGCGAAGGATTTGTTTGGGATAACTGGGTGCAAATACACCGAAGGATTGTACGACAACATGCAAATCAATATTATAAAGTCGTTTGTGGGAAGGTTTGGCTTGTCAACTATATTCCTTTATACATACAGACACAATATATGCTTTTGAAGCCATTGCATATGGGGACAATATCTCTCCTTGTTTTAACAATTTGGATGTTGTTACGACTTTGGAATCATTGGTGTTAAAATTTTTTGGTTTACTTTCATTCGTATGTTTCATGTGGTATTCATATTTCTATATGTAGCTTTGCATGGGGCTGCAACCTTAAAGGCAAAGGCATTAAAAGAAGTATGGAATGTAGCTGCAGTAATACCATTAGAGAGAGGAATGTGAATCGGGATAAGTAATATGGGGATAATACTTGGGTTCTTTTTCTTAAATTGGCCTGGTTCTATACTTGCTTTAGTTCTTAATTACGTTTTATTATTCTTACTAGTAAAAATGGCTAATAGTTTAGCAACTACAACCTGGAGTGGAACTACCAACCAGGTATATGTCTCTGTCTTAATTCAATTGTGTAATTTTAGTTTTGAACCATGACTTGGCACTTTCATAGGTTCAGTTTAAAAAAATTCAACATTTCCATAGGTGTGCACCACTGTAGGTACTAATGAACTTAACCATTAGGTGTGCACTTTCATAGGTTCAGTTGAAAATAAATTGTGGGTTTCTTTGTTTTTGTAGGGATTTGGTAAAGGAGGAGAATTCTTTGGGTGTTTGATGGACATGGAGAAAATGGTCATTAAGTTAATAATTTGGTGATAAATAGATTACCCAAATTGTTGTTAGAACAATAGAGGTACAGAATGTGCAATTATGATGAAAGTGCAATCTTATGTGTATATATCTTTTGATATGGCCTTAGGATGATGTTTATCTAAGGAGGTACTTCATAGTTTCAATTTAGACTTTAGATTGCCTTGCTTCCAAGTTGTTCATGTTTAAATTTTTATTGAATTTACTATTATCATCTTCACATGGATTTTTTGTGTACAATATGTCCCAAAGAGTTTGTTTGCAACAATTTTTATACCTGTTATTTGACCAGTGATGGCAAGAGACAATAAAAAGTGTTTTACTTTACCTATGTTGATCCTTGTTTTCCGTTCGAAGGACTATTTTTGCACCAGGAATTGATTGATCGTATAACTGCTTATGTAGAGGATATAAAATCATGCCACGACCCCAACTTCTAGTCTTTTTGTGTGCTAGTAAATTGGAACTGCTAGATGACCACACTAATTATTTATTAAGGATTAACCATGAGAAAATCTTAACTTTCATTCAGCTCTTATCAAATTCTGTAGAGATCAGGAAGCCAAGTTGGGGCAACGGCTTGGTCCAGAAGAGAGAAGCTGAGAAGGAAATACCATTTGCTGGGACCAGGTAAACATTGATGTCTTTTGATGTGATCTGTAGCATGGGGTGCGTTTTGATTTAAAATCGTAGGCAAATGTGTACTACATGTATACCTGAGGGATCCAGTATTTATGTATGTTGTACAATTTATTATTTAAGAAACATAAGAGGTTTGAGATTGTGGCCGTTGTCGCTGAATTTGTACTCCTACCTCTACCTGATTAGTTTTCTGAGGAGTTGTACGTCCTCTTAATGGTTCTCTGGGAATGGTGTATGTTTCCTTAATAAATACATCTTGAGATGCCAGTGCTTCAAAAGTTACATGATATAAGTTTTAAACAGGGTCACATTCATGGTTTATTTCCAGTTATTAATTGTGGGTCAACAATGTCAGATAACCATGTGGATGCTATCCTTCACTTTTGTCGTGAATTGCTCTTGAAACTAGAAATTAGGTCCCTGTGGATGGTTTATCAGTGGATGGTTTTGGAACTCTATTTCGTGATGTACTAGGTCCTGCCATGGTTTAACAATGAACTAAAGAATATATACTTATGGGCTTCTGCATGGATGATCCTTGACAACACGCTGAAAGAGAGAATCAGGTGGCGGATCCATGGGTGCACTTATTGAAGGTGATAAGTTAAACTGCTTTGGAGGTGAACTAATTGATTTCATGTTGCTAATCTTATATTATTCTGATGGTATTTTGTTATATTTATCCTCATTTTTTTCTTAGTTTTTTCTCACAGGAGGCAACCTGAGATGGCCTTGGGAAATTGGGAGATGACGAAACGATGAAGGGTGATTTCTCAGGACATTCCCAGCCACATGTGGATAAAAATGAAAATAGATCCAATATCTAATCGTGATGGCATAAAACCTGGGTGTCATTGGGATGGGGTGAACCGAAGTAACAGTATGTTTTCTGCCATCTGTGAATTTTACGTTGATGAATTTACTTTTTGATGCCCTTCAGTACATGCTAAGCAAGGTTTTTAAACTCGTACGAGTCGAGTCAATTATTTTTAAAACGTTTCAAATCGGAAAAGTGAATCGAATCTCTTATATAGCGTAAGATTCTCATTTTGGTCAACGATTCTTCACCAAACTGACTCAATCTCGACAGTTTAATTAATCTGTTCCGTCTGAAGAAAAAAAAGAGGTGAGCTGGGTGTTTCGACCCTGAGACTTCAAAAGAGGTGAGCTGGGGGTTTCGTTATAATACTCACATCCACTGAGCTACGTGGGCAATGTTGATAAAATTAACATATTTCTCTTTATTTAATAATCTTAATTATAAAATCATGTCATAATTACGTTAAAATGGATTAATTTCATCCTAAATTACATTACACTAACTAAATATCATGACAAATATATATATCAAAACTGGCAGATTCAATATACGATTCGATTCATTAAAAATGAAAAACGATTCACGATTTAAAAACCTTGATGCTAAGGTTGGACCATGCAAATTTCCCCATGCGAGGTAATTTACAATTTTGAGATAGATTTTGGTCAAACTTATTTTCGGGAGTTCGCATTCTGCATGTTCTTGTTAAACCAAATTTCCAGACTTAGGAAAAGAAACTAATGCTAGTGGAAAGCAGCATATGGATTGAATTGTCAAGTCGCAGACTAATTTGTCCTACTTAGGTGGGTGGATAGGTGGCTCTATTATGCCTAGTCTGCTAATTTTATACGCTAAACTGGACCTAATATTAAATTATATCACTTTAGCAAAGAAACAAATATTTTGATTACCACTGGACCAATGCTGACTCGATTATGTCTGGTGAAACTCGTTTTTTCTGAAAAGACCTTCATTTATACATTACACGGAGAAAACTATGCATGCGTAGATGGCTTTAGTATTACTAACTTGTTCTAAAGGTCAGTGCTTATTGAGGGTTTTATTGTAACTGTCATCATTTACATCTGTTTCGTTAACTTATGCAAATACTAAAACCCATCAATTTGGCAGATAACAGAGTTACTCAGTATTCTTATAACCAAATCTGTCTTTAATAGCAAGAGTAACTTATTGGTACGGCACTGCAGAAGGCTCAAATAACTGGCACTCTACTTCTTTATCTAGTTCATGAATAGTTTCTTTTTCCTGCTGTAATTATTTTCTCACTTAGTTACTTTTAGGGGCGGAGCCAGCCCATTGCAAGGGGGTGCACTTGCACCCCCTGCCCAACTGGCTCCAAAGCCCATTTTAAACCCAGAAAGAAATTTTTTTAGAACCGTTTTTTGGGGACCATGATTTTTTTGGGGGACCATGGTTTTATTTTGGGTAAGACATTAGAAGTAATTCTAGGTCACTCCTTATCTAAATATTTAGATTAATACCAAAATTACCCTCCTGATTATTTTTGTATAATGATTAGTGTGATTAATCTTTGATTAAGGTTAAATTAATAGATTTTTTTTTTAAAAGAACTAGAATTATTGAGTGACTAAAGTGATAGAAGAAGAAGAAGATGGAGAAAAAAATTATTTTGAGATGGGTGAATGTGGAGAAAAAACTTCCTCTGGGTACCAAAGTATGCTTGTAACTTAGTGAATGTTGCTATAAACGGCCTAAAATATCTTGAAAATCAAAATTGTAACAAAAAAAATTTCAACCAGGTCAACAAAGTTCGGTTTTATTATATGAAGAACATGTAACCGAACTTTCTGCAACTGCAGTTCGGTTAATAAATCTAAAATCACAGGCAACCGAACCAGAGCTTTAATGGAGTTTTTGCTTGTTCGGCTAGCTGATGAAAAATCAAATGTAACCGAACTACTATGCTTGAGTTTCCAGAGTTTTGTTCGGTTCAGTCGACTAGACCACGTTGTAACCTGATGCAGGAGCATTTTATCATTAGTTTTGATTGTTTTCTATTTAAGACGTTTTACTAGTTTTTTCCTATAGGGAGGGCGTTTGTGTCCTTACTCTTAGGTTTCTTTTCGTAGGGTTTACCTTTCTCGTATAAATAGGCTATTAGGTCGTCTTTAGGTGGGGATATTATTATTGTTTTTATGAAGATAATCTTTAGATTATCAATGAGTAATTTGGCTTCTAGCCCTAGACTCAATTTATCAACGTCTTGTTGATTTTCTATTCTTCTATTTTCTGTTTCCTACTAGTTTAAGCCCGTTTGTTACTAGCCAGTCCGCATCAATTGGTATCAGAGCCAAAATCAATCTTACAAACTTCATTATTTGGCGCTAGAAACAAACCCCACAAACCCTAGCCTAGGCTATAATGGCGGGGAAGAATTAGAAGTCGTGGTGGAAGAGGTAATCAAACTTATTCAGCAGAACTTAAAGGGATTAGAGTTATAGTTGACAACATGTTGCTATGGTTGGATAAGCTAGAGCAACGTAGACGTACGGTATAATGGAGAACCCAGAAGGCAACCGTGGACCTGTTGAATTGTCGGAAGGCAGTCAAGAGGATTATCTTGTTACCAATCACACATCTATTGAATTATCGGAAGATAGTCAAGAGGATTGTGATCATGAAAGCGACTCTTCAGATCTACAGGGAGGAGATTCTGAAGATGGCACACATGAGGTGTTCATTGAAACTTTGTTTCATGGACACGTCGATCATGAAGCAGATTTTATTCTCGGTGAATATCAAGCCCGTATGGATTGGAGTTCACCACCGCCACGATACTTATTCTAAGTCAAGATGAGATTTTCTTTCAACCAGATCATATTGATCCTCTTACGGGAGAAAACACAAGCATCCAAATGGAAGAGGCTTGTCGTAAAGAAGTTTGTGCAGAAAACTATAAAAGTAGAATTCGAGGTCGAATTCCCTCTGACAGTGGGAGAGATACTGTGGATGAAGTTTCCCTTGCAATGGTGACGACCTGTGATCTGATGATGGTGCAAGGTGAGATTTTCTGTTGGACTTTTGCACACGAATATCATCCGCAACATGGCGTTTATCTAGTAGCACTCTCTTTGGACGGGCAAATTGTTGAGGACAGAGAAGCTTATGCTGATGACATAAGACGTATCTATCATGAGGTGTGTGAGACCATCAAAGAAAAGAAAACTGTGACTGAGGAAGTGTTTTCAAGTGTTGGCAGAAATCTGAACATTGAGGTACTAGCGACATTGAAAAATGCTACCCTTTCAGATGAATCTTTTTACAACAAGAACTGCTATAAGATGTTTGCTGGTTGGGATATGATGACTATTTGGTTAGTGGAGAAAGAAACAACAATAAAAACTATTGTTCTTGCCGAAAGACTTGCTCCAGGTCTGTCTTGTTCATTGCGAACAGTTTGTGTATACGACCTTCAGCAAAAATAAATAAATAGAAAGTATCTCGACCGACTTGATCTATTGTCAGCTGGGATTATGGGTAGTCTCTATTTTTTTGGTGATTATGCTTACTGTTTGGCTAGAATATTTGGTTGCAGCCTTAAGGAATTCACTGGCCAATATTATTCTGAGGGTAGTAGATGCGAAGGAACATTTACTGAATAGCGGGACTTACAAGCTGCATCATTTATCTGTTTTAAAAGGAACTGCCAACAGAAGTATTGTGTCGTATGCAAAAGTAGCTACTGATTATTTAATGCATTACAAGCTTCAAGGGGAACGACTTATGGAATTCCTTAGTGGTATAATTAGTTTTGTTTTTGATCGTGGGAAAACAAAAGAGTCTTCATCTGGTGCCTTATCGGTTCCAATTAACCGAACGTACGAGACTACATATGGTTTTCGTCCACAACAAGTTGTTGATTTTGTGCCACTTCGTATCAGTAATGAAGGCGAGCTTTGTGCTGGTGTAGGGAGTGCACGTAAAGAAGTGAGAGCAACCACTAGCAAGATTAATAGGAAATACACATGAGTAGCAAATGCTAATAGATGGCATGAGGATTTAGTGCAACGAAAACCAAGGAGAATTTCTTTATCTGTTTGTTGTGGGTTAACAACTAGCTCAGACCAAAGAGTAGTATTATGTGCTGAATATCAAGAAGGTGGGCTGAGGAAATCAATGGTCTATGCCAACGTGAGTGACGCCATTACTACATCTAACGATGTTGCTTTTGTTTTTGATCGGGGACGGACGAGACGGAAGATGAGGGTGATAACCAACATTCGGGAGTATCTCATCAAGACTGTAATAGGTACTGATGGCATAATTAAGACTTACCAGGATGGAGGTATAACTTCATTGAAGCATTTTGAAATCGGTATTACAAGGCATGTTCTTGATTTACTCTATCGGGTGAGCGATGATCTTGACACAAGAGACATTTTTGACAGATTATTATTAACGTTTCACAACCCAACAAGCAGAGCAGTACCTAAGAAAAGTGTGCAGAATACTGTTGCTCTTGCAGAGAAGCTTAGTCTTGATCCATCTTGTTTGTTACCAACAATGAAGGTCCACAATGTTTTGTCAAGGCTGGAGAACATCGACCCGTTGTATAAGAAACAATGGTTAAGGATCTCCAAAGCAATGATTTTTCGTGTTTGATCGTGGGAAAGCAGCGTGGATAACCTATGAAACGGACAACATTTCTTGCATATTGCGTTTCAGGATCTCTAAGGCTTTGGGTTTCGTTTTTGATCGTGGGAAGGCAGAAGAGACATCAAAGATATTAGAAGTATTTATAAAGCATCTCACCAGAGCTGAGATTTCTTTCAACCTGGGGTGATTGATGCAGGAGCATTTTATCATTAGTTTTGATTGTTTTCTATTTAAGACGTTTTACTAGTTTTTTCCTATAGGGAGAGCGTTTGTGTCCTTAGTCTTAGGTTTCTTTTCGTAGGGTTTACCTTTCTCGTATAAATAGGCTATTAGGTCGTCTTTAGGTGGGGATATTATTGTTTTTATGAAAATAATATTTAGATTATCGATGAGTAATTTGGCTTCTAGCCCTAGACTCAATTTATCAACGTCTTGTTGATTTTTTATCGTTCTATTCTTCTATTTTCCGTTTCCTACTAGTTTAAGCCCGTTTGTTACTAGCCAGTCCGCATCATAACCGAACTTTAAACAACAGAGTTCAGTAAGTTCGCAGAATTTTGTTTTTTGCGATTAAACCGAACTCAACCTTTTGCTATATAGAGAAGAGTTCGGTTTTGAAATTATTTTTGCGAGTTAACCGAACTCATTTACAGAGGTATGTTCGCAAACTTCAACGCAACCAAGTTCCCAACCAAACTGCAGGTTAAAAGTAACCAAGTGTTAGAAGTTCGGTTGGTTCGCAACCTTCAACATATTTTGCGAATCAACCGAACTGAGCTTATATATGCAATTAGGCAAACGTTCGGTTAAAGTAAAAACTTAACAATTTTTGTGATCCAACCGAACTGCACTTGCAAATACATGTATGGATTTAGCCCATAGTTCGGTTAAAAGTATTTTTTGCGAATCAACCGAACTTTGAGTTCGGTTCAGAAAAAATTAATTCGCAATAACCGAACTTTTGCGACGAAATCTAACGTTTTGCGACGTAATCGAACTAAAAGTTCGGCTGAGACTTTTTTTTTGCGACATAACCGAACCTGTCTCTGAAAAAAAAAAAAACCTCCATTAAACATCTTTGCAACTTCCATTTTCAGCTCATTTTGTTGATTACTTCTCATTTTTTCAACCAAAAACGAATGACAAGTAATGAGTTTGTGAGAATATCTTTGTTAATGATTTAAACTAAGCTATATATATATATATAGAGGTGGTGGTGGTTGGTGGTGGTGGTAATCGGAGGTTGGTGGTGGTGGTAATCGGAGGTGGTGGTGGTAATCGGTGGTTGGTGGTGGTGATAATTGGAGGAGGTGGTGGTGGTAATCGGCGGTGGTGGGTGGTGGTGGTGAATAGGAGGTGGTGGTGGTAATCGGTGGTTGGTGGTGGTGATAATCGGAGGTGGTGGTGGTGGGAGGAGGTGGTGGTGGTTATATATATATATATATATATATATATATATATATATATATATATAGGTGGTTATTAGGTTGGTTTTAAATTAAATTAGGTTAAGAGTAGGTTAGTCATTTCCACATTTTAAGACACCCCTTATAACTATAGGGAAGGTGGCCTAATAAGACCATGATCCCAAAAAAAAAAAAACCATGATCCCCAAAAAATGGTTCTCTTTTTAACATACAAGCCCATTTTTACATTTTTGCACCCCTAAAATTATTGGTTGTACCCATAGCAAATTTTTGCACCCCCTTCCCATAATTCTTGGCTCCGCCCCTGGTTACTTTGTCCTTTTGGTTGTTCGCTGACAATTTCTTGCAACATTGTCCTTTGGTTTGCATTGTCTGGGTGGCTGTTAGTTATTAGGTTTATCTTTTTTGGAGTAAGTTCATGATTGGCAAAGCTCTTTTCTTGTTGTTTAGGTCTTATGACTGGCGGCATCAAAGTCACTATCTCTCAAAGAATACTTTAAAAGTATGAGGATACCAATGAAGTAGAGAAGAAGAAGGAAGTTAAAATGCCCAAGAAAGATCCTATGGGTGTACTCGTGGTAGATAGAGATCCGGCGTGGCAGAAACCTGTAAATGTTGAAAATGGAGATAGGAAGATTCAGCAGGTAACTTATCTTATTTCCTTTAATTAGCGAAAAGAAAGAAAAGTAGTCGTGTTATAGATTTAGTTCAGAATCTGATTAATGATATATTTTTTTTTTAAATTATTTTTCCTCTTAGATTAAGAGAAACCCCCAGTTAATGAAGACATTGAAGTCAAACCGCTCAAACAAATAAAGATAATGGAGCAGATTCAATCATTTCGTCCATATGATAAGATTTCCGACGATGGAAGTTGGATACTTGTCTCCGATACTCGAAAAAAATGGAGTTCCAACAATACACACCTTGATGCATCTCCATCCCGTGAATGGAGAACTAGGTATGACACAACATCTCCGGAAGCAGAACTAAACCCATTAAAGTCTGAAAATCGACATGCCGGCTTCTCACCACCACGCCAAAAGCGTAGGCATGTTTGGACGCCATCACCCAAAGGAAAAGTAAAGTTAACAGAATATGGAAACAAAGGCCCTAACTTGTCACCACCGCGCCGAAGGCGTAGACGTGTCCGCATGCCTTCACCGGAGCCAGATTTTTCTCCTTCAAGGAAAAGCAGGACAGATCATCTGCATCCTGAATCGATAGACCTCTCTCCCCCTCGACGAACTCGTAGCAAATCAGCTGTTAATTCTCTTGTGTCGGCCCTGAATCATCCGAGAAAAAAGAAATCTGGTTTATTCTCAGCTCGGGAAGTAGAGAGAGATATGAAGGATGAGATATCCAGGTAAATTACTAAATTTTCTTTTGTTTCACACAGGATAGATACGTTTTATTTAGCATGCCAGACTTTCTCTTTTCATTTGTTCCTTGATGTGCTTAATTAGAGGTGTACCAGGTGCCTTTGATTTGACTCATAGAACGGGAATATGAACCAGAAGTGGAAAGTTCTGCTTCCATGTCCATGTTTATAATGTTGGTGTACCTTTTTGTAGATATTTTGTTTAATCTTTTGATGGGTATTCTGAACCCTATTGTTGCGTAGGTTCAACAAAATGGACCCATCTGTGAGTGGAGGGCGCCTGAACGCATTCACCGTGATAAAGAAGATCAGTGAAATAGACTTTTGTAATCACATTATTTAAGAAACATAACAGGCTTTAGATAGTGCCCTCGTCGCTGAATTTGTACTCCTGCCTACCTGATTAGCTTTTCGAGGAGTTGTAGATCCTGTTATTAATGGTTCTGTGGGAATGGTTTATCTTTCCTAAATAAATATATCCTTTCTCCCCATTTCAGTAAATTTTTTTTTACCGAAACCCATCTTGAGATGCCAGTGCTGTCAAAGTTCCATGATATAAGTTTTGATCATGGTCAGGCTACCTTGTGGATGCTATCCTTCACTTTTGTGGAGAATTACTCTTGAAGTTAGGTCCCTGTGAAAATTTTATCAGTGGATGATCACGGAACTCTGTTTCTGTGATGCATTAGGTCCTGCCATGCCTTAACAGTGAGCTAAGAGCAACTGCAGTGGTGCGAGTATAACCAAAGACCAAAGAGGGAAAAAAAAAGACTAAATTTGGGTTTAGTCCGTTGAGTGACGCAGTGGGAGGAAGACTAAATTTTGGTGGAGCGTAAACTATATCAACGCCTGGTGTGGGGCGTGAAGTATACGTCCGCCTGATGTGGGGCGGAGGGTATACGTTCGCCCGGTGACGAAAACGTAAAAAAAAAAAAAAAAAAAAAATTTCAAAACAATGGGGCGGAGGTATAAACCTCGCCTCATATAAAAACTTTAAACTTTTGAGTGGGGCGGAGGTATAAACCCCGCCCCACAATAAATTAAAAAAAAATATATATATATATATGGGGCGTGGGTATAAACTACGCCTGCTGTGGGGCGTAGACTTTACGTCCGCTTGGTGTGGGGCGTAAACTTTATCACCGCTTGGTGTGGGGCGTAAACTTTATCACCGCTCGACTATATTTGGGTTTAGTCTTTGGTCCCCGACCAAATATACTCGCCCACTGTTCATTTAGTCTGGGATTTGGTCGATGGTCCGTCCCGCTACGCCTGGTCCAGAGACCAAATAAATGGGTTTAGTCGCCCACTGCAGAAGCCCACAAGTATAACACATATTATACTTGTGGGCTTCTGCAGGGATGATCCACAACTTGACAACATGCTGAAAGAGAGGATCAGGTGGGGGATCCAATGGCACACTTGGTGAAGGTAATGAGTTAAACTGTTTTGGAGGTGAACTAATTGATTACATGTTGCTAATCTTATATTATTCTGATCCTATTTTGTTATATTTATCCTTACTTTTGTCTTCGTTTTTTCTCTGGGGAAGCAACCTGAGATGCCCTTGGGAAATTTGGGATATGGCGAAAAGATGGTTTATGATTCCTCAGGACATTTCCAGCCATAGCTGAATAGAAAGGAAAATAGATCCAATACCGAATTGCTATTATGGTATAAAACCTGGGCGTCATTGGGATGGAGTGAGCCGAAGTAACGGTATGCTTTTTACCATATGTTAATTTTTACGTAGATGAATTTACTTTGTGATGCGCTTTGATACATGGTGAGGTTGGACCGTGCAAAATTTGATCATGCAAGGACATACCCATCAATTGAATTTTATTGGCACAAGCAGATAATATGTACAGGCGATTTACAGTTTAGGGTGCGTTCTCATCTATAGTTTCTGGTCGAATTTTTTATATTTGGGATTTCACATTCTGCAAGTTCTTGTTAAACCAAAACACTGATATGGTTAGATCATTCCGTCTACTTTTTTATAAGATGCCGAGCATGAACCAAAGAGTTTCCAGATTCAGGAAAAAAAAACTAATGCTAGTAGAAAGCAGCACATGGATTGAATTGTAAAGTCACGGACTAATTTGTCCTACTTATGCATACTCTGCTAATTTTATAAGCTAAACTGTCATATGTGTAAACCGTTGCTAGTGGCCTGGGCCTCTCCACATCTTATGCTTAGGGTATTTAAGATGTGTGGGTATCTGTATAGATTTATCTATTTGTCTCTGTAATAATTCATATTGGCTGGTTGGCCCTTATTATTTTCATTGTAAGTTAGCTTTAAGTAAAACATGGCATTTATTGTCAGTAGACAAGACCGAAGTGAAAGTTTCAATGTTTGTTCCTTTTCTTTTCTAATGCAGAAACTGAGGCTCAGTTCTTCGAAAGGATGAATGTGTTATGCTTCCCACCCTATTGAATCAGAGTTTGGTTTCGTTCGTTTGAGAGAAAACATAGATGCTACCATCACATAGGTGCATTTCACTACGGGAAAAATCATCATTGACGACACTAGATAAGAGTTGTAGTACCCCTACGACAACTCCATTTGATGCATTGTGGAACGGGGGTATTGTAGAAAGTCCAAGATTTTCTACAATGGTTGACAAGTGTTGTAAAGGGTGATGTGATTCATAGTTCGACAATATTTTGCCAAAGTTGTGATTCTCTTTCGATTTTTTTTTATAACCTAACACAACTCTTGCTTGTATTGTAGAACAATCGTGGACAACATAAGTAGCATATCGTAGAAACATATGTAACAACAATTACTAGTATTATGAATAAGATTTGCACAACCCTTGTATGAATTGTCGAACTATCTCGGACAACACAAACTTTATATTGTAAAGTAAGTGTTTCACAATATCTAGCTTATGTAGTTGAAACCTGAAGACAACGTCTATTAGTATTGTGAATACTCCTCTCACTACACTTCCTTGAGTTGTATAACTATTCTGAACAACTCCTCAACGATGTTGCAAGATTTGATTTTACAATGATTGTCGTGGGTAGTAGAAATTTTTAACACAACACTTATTAGTATTGTGAATATTACAAATCAAGATACTTGTTAGCATTGTAGAAGATTTGTTTTTACAATCATTGTCGTGGGTAGTAGAAATTTTTAACACAACACTTACTAGTATTGTGAATATTACAGTCAGTACACTTGTTAGCATTGTAGAAGATTTGTTTTTACAATCATTGTCGTGTGTAGTAGAAATTTTTAACACAACATTTATTAGTATTGTGAATATTACAACAAGACACTTGTTAGCATTGTAGAAGTACATTGATACAACTATACTATGTGTAGTAGGACTATCTTTGACAACACATAGTTATGATTGTAAATAAACTATTTCGCAATATTTGTGAATAAGACCCTACATACATATTTCACTTTTGTCACTACGTTTATGTTGTGAAATGTAAAGAAACAACTGGATTAAACTGAAAGATTCATTCAAATTAAACCAAACCCCAGTCATAGCATTGATGTACCAATGTAATATACACAAAAAGTGGCAAAGATTCACATACCAATGTGATATACACAAAACATACGAAAAAGTGGCGTTGATATGTTTGTTACAAAAGTTAAGTCTCCAAAAAGATCAAAGATAAGTCTCCAAAAGATCACAAAAAATCAAGAAGTCTACTGGTAGGATATTCTATCCTTGGGCCATGTGATAAAATTTGAAACAGCATCATGAACAGTTCTGACTTCAGAAGTAGCTTGGTAGACAAGAGCATCCTCCACATAAGCAACCTTCACACATACAGTGTAGGCTCCAAGACCGATTGGCCTTCCATGTATCGCCTTACTTGGATCCGCTTTGAAATTTCACCTCCGCAACCACCTCGTCCTCCTTGTACCCGAACTTAACAACTTGCAAACTTGGAATCTCTTTGGCACTTGAACCTCATTTTGTCTCCCGACATGACTTGGAGTGGTATCGTTGAGTCTCTTTCATTACAAATAATATTCTGCTAGTGCTAGCCTCATGATTGTTCTTTGGACTTGACATGCGAGAGGGTAAGACTCCATTGCGAGACACATTTTGATTTCATTCCCTATATTAAGACCAATCAGCCAGTATGGGGGCATTATCGAGTTTGAATTCATCAAGAAAAGGAGACCTAATAGAAGACAAGTTAAATTCTCACCTCTAACTGCACCACTCGATCACTCAGTGCTTTATAAGATTCCTGACACTCTTTAATCATCATCTTATAGTGGGACTGCATGTAACAACCTTTTACGTGTCGCTCCAAAACCAATTCCTTTAAGTCTCCCTTTAGTTTTCTTGTCCTCGCCAAAGGCCTTTGCAAGAATATCATCTGTCACGGATGATCCACAATCAGCACCATACTTTTCTCGAGCTTTTTCAAGTTTTTCCTGTGTAAGTGTGTAAAACATCAGGTATTTTTGCATTTTTCAAGCACACATAAACAAAACAAAGGAACAGGAGAAGATTTCTTACCAAAGCTTCTACAACACCAGGATGTGGTTTCTTTCCTTTGCGCTGTTTATGACCAACTTTCCGTTACATCTCTATCAATCTCTTTGGTTGTGTTTTGCTCTTTTTGCTGCCAAATAAATGTATCAATACATGACAGTCATCAAGAATAGCATAACAACATGGTATTAAAGTCTTGATACATGCTTAGAAGAAACTCAGAATATTTCTAAGATAAAACTTTGTAGAGAACTTCAAACAATTATATTTTTAACGATGCAATAGCTTTCACATGGTGAATATCAAGAATGTAGAACATACCAATTTCACCTCCAATCGGGCGTAACCTTCTCGACTTATGGTATGTGGGGTGGTGTGTTTTGAACGATTTTCTTGCATTTTTATTCTTCTGACCTGAATAGAAAAGTAAAGAAATCATTAGACAGACTTTTAAGTTTTTAATACAAATATATAGTCATTCTATATAATATAAATTACTTACTCTGAATTCAATAGAGTCTACATGTTTCACAAACTCTTCCCACTCCCTAACTGTCATGGTCCTGGGCATTAACTTCTCCAACCGTTTCTTTTGTTCTTCCCCTTGTAGCCGATCCAAAGCGTCGAGTACCAAACCAGCTTTCCTTGACCTTGCTTCTCTAAGATAAGTTCCCATTTTGCTGAAATAATAGTCTTTGTAACACTCAGGCACAATGAATCGATTCTACAAATAGAATTAAATAATTTGAATTAGAATACGCTATGAATTAAATAATTGTTGACTAATGAAAAGAGTTAAAGAGTTATCAATTGCGTACCAAGACTATCTTCCATATGTTTTCTTTGGCTTCATAAGGGACAAGTCTCCAATCCTTGAACGTTAATGGAAGTTTCCGAACAAGCACCCCTAGCACACTGGCAAGTTGCACAGATGGATCACCAATCGGTTGTTCATTAGCATTGAAGGAAACTTTTCTCTTGGATCAGTAGAATCTAACTTTAGTGCAAACATCCGGGTTTGGACCACGTGGAACATATTTTCTTTTCTTCGCTTCTTTTCCTTCTTCACCTTCCTCATTATCGAACTATTACCATTCTTTAATTCATGTTCATCATCATTACCATTATCATTTTCTTCTTCCAATTCAGGCTCATCACCATTACCATTCTCTTCTTCCACATCATGCTCCACATGATCAGAGTTATCCTCTTCCACAGCTTCCTCCTCCTCCTCCTCTTCCTCTTCGTCTTGAAAATCTGCGAGTGTCGTGTGGATCCCGAAGTTGAACATTCGGACATGGGCCTGTCTTTGCTTGTGTCAAGTTTCCGCTTTACATTCTTTCTCCCCACTCCAGAATTTTCATTATCTCCTTTAGAGCTTTTAGATTGGGACTTTGTAGTTGTTGATCAGTGAAAGTTGAGCAATTTCGGATTGCACATTCTTCTTCCTAGTAGCCTCGCCTCTTTGTAGTTGGTGACGACAGCTTTTAGCACTTTCAGTTGTCGACAACGCTTTGGAGTTGTTGCACACTTAGTTGGAGAAGAAACAAAGCAACACTTGGTTCTAACTTCTTGTTCCTTGGTGATGATCGCCTACTTTTAGGTGAAAGAGATGGTTCTCGCGGACTTGGTTTGAGTCTGGGTTTGCAGCTTTGAAGTGAGTGAAGCACTTTCGGTTGGGGAATGTTGAGTGTTCCGCTTGTTTTTCATCTCGCAAAACCGTAGCTTAGTTAAAATGAGAAGGTAAGTAGTTTGTTATGAAATTGAGATGAAAAGTCTTTACCTTTATCGCAAACTTCTTGATGACCTTCATCTTTAATGTATCCTTGCTAGTCTGCAACTTTGAAGAGAGTTGAGCACATCGGATGGAGATGCTTTATCGCTTAACTTCTTGTTCCTTGGTGATGATCGCCTACTTTCGTGGAAGAGATGGTTCTGCAGACTTGGTTTTTGTAGGGACTGCAACTTTGAAGTGAGTGGCAGAGTATCTTTAGATGGAGAACCTTTATCAGCTTGGGGACTCGTTTGTTTTTCATCTGAAACAACAATGCATATAGGTTAGTTAAAATTATTTGGTGAAGAAATTTTTACCACTGAAATTGAGATGAAAAGTTTTTACCTGTATCGCCAACTCCCTGACCAGCTTCTTCTTTACTGTTCCCTTGTTAGTCTTCATTATTGCAGAGTATGCCTTGCAAAAACATAACCCAATTATCAATATGGCTCAAAAGCTAACACAAATGAATGCTACTAAAGGCAAACAGAATTCAAAAACATCTTGCAGTGATGCTTACTAAACATGATGATCATCATTAACCAAAGAGAAAGAAAAAAAAATCCCTTGTCGCAACACCAAGAGACAAAATTTTGTCGTATCCCTAAGACAATCTTTCTTAAGAGTTGTGGAAGGGGGTTGTTGAAAAACTTCATCATAACCATCCATTTCCATCTACAGC
Source organism: Papaver armeniacum (assembly GCA_023531295.1). Taxonomy (NCBI): domain Eukaryota; kingdom Viridiplantae; phylum Streptophyta; class Magnoliopsida; order Ranunculales; family Papaveraceae; genus Papaver; species Papaver armeniacum. The sequence continues at coordinate 620,810 of JAJJWW010018709.1, read as the reverse complement.
CGTCCATTTAATTATTTTTTTTCCCTTAATTTTTTTATAATAATCTTATTTTTAATATAACTATCATCACATCATAACCACCCATTCATTTATTCTTTAATTCTATTTCATCTACAACCGTTAAATATTTTTCTTATCTTTTTTCTTTAACATCATTCTCATTTCCATTCCTTCCTTATCCTTTTCTTTTTTTCCCTCAATCGCATCTCCCACGGTGTGTTCGATGAGAAACTTCACCTCAAACCATCACAACTTCGGTACAACAAAGACCACCATCACTCAAACCCCCAACTTCATCGTCTCGACTCCAACAGCTCCGTTCATTACCATCCTTTTCAACTTCATCGATCTCAGGAGATTTCTTCACCAACTTCATCATCATCACACAATATTGAAGATCGATCTGTAACCCATATCTCAACTAGCCACCTCCACCAATTTCCCAAAGTTGAAGATCGATCTGTAACCAAATCTCAATTTAGGGTATATTTTTTTTTTTTTTTGAATTAGGTTTTTTTTTTAGGTGCATTAAATTACTTTTTGAGTTCAAATGCTCCATTTGTGTGTTCTAAGTTCAATTGTAGATGTGATGTGATTGCTTGTCATCATGAAATTGAACTCAAATAGTAAACATAACAAGTATTTGAAGCATATAACGTTTCAAATTGTGCATGATATGAGGAAAAGTTCTCCGATTTGGGCGATTGATGTTATGTAAATTGCATGCGATTGTGTTTAGTGACTTTTACCTCGTACCGCTTGCCGAATAAGAATTGCACGCCCAATGTGTTGAATGTCTAGAATTAGTACTCACATCTGTAGTTAATTGAAGGGAAGTTGAACCGGATTAACTAGTATTGACATATGTTGTCTAAACAAAGTGCGAATAGTTTGTTTGAAGGACTTGATTTCAATTTGATTGGCCCGGTTTGTCTAAAGCTTTTCTGCGTAGGCATAGAGGCACTCTTAGTAGCAAATGGTTATACATGTGGCCCGATGTACTCCAAGTTAGACAAGGTTGGTTATACTAGTTCGAAGATATGATCAATTAAACCGATTTTTTTCATCGTTATATACCGAAAAAGGTAGTTGAGTGGCCATTGTTCGGTTTCCCTTTGCTCCAAGTGTTAGTTGATTTGATTGGCCCCCTGTTCACGAATGTTTTTTGTGGATCTTGAGTGGAGGGAAAGATGGAAACCTCCTCCAAGGTGAAATCACTTCATCAAAACTTTCGTTTAAGGCGCATGCCGTGCGGGCTTTAAAAAGTCATAACTTGTGCCTTGATGCGTTGTTTACTTTTGTTTAAGGCGCACTCTTGTTGTTTCTCATGAAGTAGATATCCTTGTACTTTATCTGGTCACCCCATCACATTAGATGTTTCGTGTTTCTCCATGAAAAATTAAAGGCGTTGGATTTTCTGAGTATGTTCACATAAGAGCTAGTAGAGAAATTTGCTTTCATATAGGAGAATGTATTGGGTCAAACTTCAAGAAACAAAAGGCCAAAAGTAGTATGGTTTAATGCGAATCCTTTTCAAAATGCTTCGTGTTTTAGAAGAACTCATTATAGTAATCCTATGTAATCAGTATATAAGCATCATTCTCCAAAGATGAGCTGACTAATCAAAAGCGATCTATTCCTTTATGTCATGTTCCATCTAGCTTTACTTTTGCGTACATCTATACCCCATCCTTGGATATTTTTCTGTTATGTAAGGCCATTTGTTGGTTTGTTATTGCTTTCTTAACTTTTACCGGCTTTGTACTTGCAGAGGTTATAACATCACCGAGTTCCACCCTACTCATTGTAATACGTTAGCGTATAGTAGCTCGAAGGGGTCTATCTCGGCTTATTGATTTGCGACCGTCTGCTCTATGTGATACTCATAGCAAATTGTGAGTGGTATCTATCTAGCTAAATATTCATATCAGTACCTCACCCTGGAATATGTATTCTCAATCCCCATTTTTGTATATGTAAATATCTTACAATGTGTAACTCCAAGTTTGTAAGTTAAAAAGAAAAAAAGGAAAATTTTTAAGTTCTGACTTATGATTTGTTAATTCATTATGGTTACTTATCTTTGGTTATCATATTTTGATTGCGCGCAGTGCCATTAATCTTTAATAAATTCAACATTCCAACCAAAGAAGTGGCTCTAGTGTTGGTTGAGAAGGGAAATTGAAAGGCTTTTTTAAGCGGATCGAAGAACTGAACATATTTGCGATTCAAGTCATTCAAAATGATGAATAAAGATTGGGTTTATTGGCCAAGGTTAATATGTGTAGAATATTACATTCTTTACTTGGTTTTCCCTCTTTTATTGCGTTATTCCGTGCTTAATTATTTCGTGGCGTTCTTTCATGCAGGGGTGATCTTCCATATCGAGGCCTTGAAGAATTTCATAGATACTTGTTTGTCGAGACTTGGAAATCCTTTGGAGTTCGGTTGTCCTTGTGTTGATTGTAAGAATCTCGCTTTCCCACTTCCTCCCGAAAGAAGTACATCTTCACTTCTTTGAAACGAGGTATGGATCCTACATACACCGAGTGGGTTTTTCACGGGAGACTATACACACTTCTACCGATGTACGCCACGAGGGAGAAACAAGGGGTTCATATCATGTAGATGTTTGATGTTGAAGCCGATGCACATATCGATCGGGGACATGAACTTGTGCAAGACGAGGGGTTGGAAAACCATGTGGAAGAGGTGGACACGCCGTTATATCCTAATTGTAAAACACACACAAAGTTATCCATCACTTTGTTGAATTGTATCGGCACAAGACACTAAATGGTTTATCTAGGAAATCTTTTGACGAACTTCTCGGGACAATTGGTTCCTTGTTGCCGCTAGATCATTGTCTTCCTTGCTCAACATATGAAGTGAAGAAGTCAAGAAATCTTATCAATTGACTTACCGTAAAATACATGCTTGTGTTAATGATTGTTGTTTGTTTAGAAAAGATTTGAAAGATGCGAGATGAGTGTCCTAAATGTCATTATTCTAGGTGGAAGGGAAGACACATCTAACATGGACGATGCTGACATGATAGACAAGCTGCAAAAGAAGATACCGGTGAAGGTGCTTAGGTACTTCCCCATTGTGCCGAGATTGAGGAGATTGTTTCAATCAGCAAGGCTGGGCGAGCAGATTGATATGGCACGCAACGAACAAGAGTAAGGATGGGAAGATGCGTCATCCAACGATTCTTTGGCTTGAAGCACATAGACAGAAAGTATCCCGAGTTTGCTTCGTATCCCCCGTAATTTGCGTCTTGGGCTTGCTCTTGATGGATTTAATCCATTTGGTGATCTTTCCGCAACCCACGCTTGTTGGCCGGTGATGCTCGTGGTGAATAATTTGCCCCCTCGATTGTGTATGCAAGGTGACAACATAATTCGAGCATGCCGATTCCGGAAAAAACAACCGGGTAATGACATTGATGTATACTTGCAACCCTTGATTGATGATCTTATTGAGTTGTGGGAGAAAGGGGTGCGGAGTATATGATTCGTTTACTAAAACAGATTTTAACTTGAAGGCATTATTAATGTGGACAATAAACGATTTCCCCGCATATGGTAATCTATCCGGATGTACGTATAAAGGGAAGGCAAATGTCCTCTTTGCGGTGAAAACACACTTTCAAACCAAGTTGCCATTTAGTCGTAAACTGTCTACTTGAATCATAGGAGATTTCTTCGTCATAATCATCCTCTTCGGCGAGAAAAAACTGGTTTAATGGAGAGATTGAGAGGAAGGAAAAGCCACTGTTATGTCCAGTGCAGCGGCACTTGAATGTCGAGAATAGTATTACAAATGATTTTGGGAAAGCGGAGAAGAACGAGGAGGAGATAAGGAAAAAGAAAGAGAAAAAGAAGAAGAATAAGGGCAAGAGTAGTGCGCAAGCAAGTGCAAATGTGGGTAATTCTAAATGTGGGAAGCGGAAAAGGGCATGTTGTTGTTTGATGCGGCTATTTCGATGCAAATGATGATGAAACCGAACTTCGGGTGTTTAACAAAAGGTCGATATTCTTCGACTTGCCTTCTCGGAAGGTTAGTTCCATAACTTCAAACTTACTTGTTAATATTTAGCTATGAGTTCTTCTCGCTTTGCACCGTGTTAGCCTCTAAACTTCACATTATCAACAAATGCAATATAAATGGCACACGTCTTGGTCACATTAACAAAATTAATTACACTGCCAAATTAGCTTAAGTGAGAGAACACATAAACGAAGTTAATTACACTGCAAAATTAGCTTTAGTGAGGATTAGAATCTCCCAAAGACACATGAAAAATTAGCTTAAGGAGTAATTTCTATCTAGTGTCTTTTTGGTGGCATTTAATGGGAAGTTTCTTATAATGAGATCATTAACTTCTTGCAAATGGTAACGAGACTATTTGCCCTATTTTTCTATTCATTATAGGGATTGCATTTTATGAGTTCGAAAATTATTTGTTTTTTGTTTTCTATATAGAAAATTATATCTTTATATAAAAGTGCGAGAACTAAGTCGCATTAGCGCTAGTGAAATCATTATATCTTGATTAATTGTATATTGTTCTTGCAAACATTATAATCATTGTACTCCAGGTGACAAAACGTTTATTTTGGCTGTATAAAAGTTTGAATTTAGGTATTAGTCGATGATGCATCAATTTAAGCTAGTTGGCGTTTCCAAATCTTGCATTCCTCAAATGCCATGACATACTTCATTTAGGCATCTATACTTACCTAAGATTCAACAAAGATGACATTATAACTTTCACATAGATTAAATATCTGATCGTTTACTTCTTTTTAGAATTAATTACTAATGTTAGGTTTTTTCCATCTTCCTAGGATTTATTACTACGGCACAATATTGATGTTATGCATACAGAAAAAAATGTTTGCGAGAGTATCATTGGCACCATATTGAATATAAAGTCCAAAACAAAAGACGGTCTAAAGTCTCGCAATGATCTCAAGAGTATGGGAATAAGACCAGTTGCATCCAAAAGAGATAAATGGCAAAACAATCCTTCCACCAAAGACCATACTTGTTTAAATGACAAGGAAAAGGCTATATTGTATAATAGGATGAGAAATTTGAAGGTTCCATATGGTTATAGTTCTGATCTTAGAAAGCATTTCTCGAAAGATGGTTGCTTAGGTGTTCTTAAGGCTCATGATTACCATGTTCTTATGCAACAAATATTACCTGTTGCTTTGCAAGGACTTTTACCTGTAGGGCCAAGGGAGGCAATTTTCGTGTTATGTTCTTATTTTCACGAAATATGCCAAAGGACAACATCTCCATAGATTAATAGAACTTGAAGTAGAAGTTGCTGAGACTTTGTGTATGTTGGAGAGGTACTTCCCTCCGTCACTTTTTGATGTCATGGTGCACTTGACAATTCACCTAGCTCGAGAAGTGCGATTATGTGGACCTGTACAATATCGTTGGATGTATCCATTTGAAAGGTATGCCAATTTAATTTATATTACTTCTGTTTTTTTTTGGTTTCGTGTTGAAAGTTATGCCCTTTGTAGCTTAGAGATACTAATATTTAATTAATCGGTAAATCATGCATACGCGACTTTCCTAGGTATATGAAGACATTCAAAGAATATGTAAAGAATTATGCACAACCCGAAGCTTGTATAGCCGAGTGTTATCTTGGAATGGAGTGTGTTAGGTATTTTGATATTCGTAAGGCCCAAGCAATTTGAAACAGAGTAAAGCAAAGGAATAACGAAAGCACTCAAAATGGTTCCACACCTAAGCAAGACGTCCTCTTTCTAAAGGTGTCCAAGTGCGTATGGATAGTGAGAAGTTAAAGATAGCTCACGAGATATGTGCTTTTTAACACACCCGAAATTGACCCATATATGACGTAAGTATGACGTTCATGTTCATTAAAAATGGTCTCATCAATTAATACTTCATTTTCTAATTTTACTTTTGTCTTAGAATGCATATGTACGAGTTAAAATCTTCAGCGGGGAGGGCAATTACTAGTGAAGACCAACTCAATTCCATACAATCTGACACATTTGCAGATTGGTTTCAACAAAAGGTACGTTTAGTCCACTCTTAGTCAGATTATGCAGCTTAGTATAGTTTAAACACTTAGACATTTTGCTGCTACGGAAAACTACTACAAAAAACACAAATACGTGTGATTTTGTTTCATTCTCATCACTCGAACAATCCATGTTAGGCACATCATCACTATAAATCTAACTTCCGATGCTTAGATAGCAAATTTAGTTATATTCTTATGTTCTCGAGATTATACATTTGTAGGTTAAGATGCAAATCGAACAAGGCATGCCAAGATATCACATACGGTAGAATGGTTGTCATATGGACCGTTAGAAAACTGCGTATCATATAAAGGCTTGCTAATCAATGACACTAGGTTTATTACGAAGGATGTTAAGAGAGTCACACAAAATAGTGGAGTTTCAATTGAATCAACAACCTTAGTTGCGGGACGGTCGAAACTAGTGGGTTCTACGGTGTTTTAGAAGAAATTCTATTGTTGGACTACAATCATATGTTTCAAATTCCAATATTCAAATGTGATTGGGCTCACACCAATTTTGGTGTGAAGGTAGAAGATGGATTTACATTAGTCAATTTAAAGCAACATAAGAACCAATACTCAGAACGATCCATTCATTTTAGCAAAGCAAGCGCGACAAGTTTTCTATTCTCGAGAGTCAAATATATCTAATTGGTATGTGATGGTGAAACCACCACCTAGGGTTTCCATGAATTAGAGAATACAATGAAATGCATGACACAAATTGCCAACCAAAGGATACTTCAATGCTTGGTTTCCAAATGGATGACGAGAGCGAGAGTTACGTAAGAGAAGATGGGGAATATATCATAGTGGTTCCGACAAAGAAGAAGAACAAAAGAAGAAGAAAAAAAGAAGTTCACAAGTTAGATCACTAGTGTATTCTTTTTTTGTGTTGTATTCTTACTTTAGTAATATTTGGTGTTATTTGCCTTCTCAGTAATCTACTTCAACTGCTACTCTCAAGTTTTTTGCTACAGCTGAGTGTGTAGTTCTGTATGAGTTGTTAATTAATAGTGCAAGATCTTTCTTTGTGAAGTATGCTTCTACTCAGAATGAGTATGGAGCAGTAGCTGCTATCACTCGCCACTTTTATGAATATTTGATGTATCCACTACTGCCGCACATGGGGTGTTTCTTCGCTGCTATCAGTATTGCATTTTGTGCTATGTGACTGCGTGTATTGGCCGGTGTATTTCTCACTTATCAAACTCTATGTTCTACTGTTGGTAATTCAGGGCTTCTTTTGTTAACATCATTTGTGTGTGAATATCGATTTGGAGATGGTAATGTTTTTCAGAAAAGTGCGAGAGTGCACCAATTGTTCTCATATGTACGAGTTTGTAGGTTGTAAGAATGCGGCTTGCATACTCTAGTTGTATTTTCTTTACTAATACTAGTATTTTTCTTGCAAAAAGACGAGTTAACAGCTCCATTTGTGTGCTTAATTATAAAATGCTAGCTCTGTACTTTTATAACACCCTTTTAACTCCGCCAATGTAAATGATATATCATTTCATTGCAGGTCTCAAGCCCGGATGAAGGAGGAGAGAAAATGGGACATTTTCGGTTTTATGGTTGCTATATTGGCCCACTTAAATTCTGCCTTGGTCTCAACTTGTGCATAATTGCTCTACATATGCTTATATTCGTATATATATGCTCCTCCCTTCTAACTTATAATCGATGGTATACTTTTGCCATAATTCCCCAAACTTATTCATTTAGTTCATTGCAGGGCATTGCATGCTTTGCTTAAAGTGGGTGGTCTTATAGAATGTATGTGATTGTTTATAGAGAAGAATGTATGTGATTACAAAGAATGCTTCGCGCTATTTTCGGCTCAATCCACGAGGCATTATTTTTGAGCATTATATTTTGTTTTACAACACTTATGAAGGGTTGTCATAAAGTTAGTGTATTAAAAAACCACCAACTTAACGGAACTCCTGTGATAGTGTAGGTATGGTTAGTGGTGTAGACTTCCATACAAGAGGCTCAGGATCGAATCCCCCAAACCTAATTTTTTTCCAACATTCTATATTTTAAATTCAACAACACTTATAAGTGTTGTTATACGTTTCTATTAAAAAAAAAAAAAAACCGAAACTTGTGAACTGTAAGGATGGTTGATGAGCTAGACATCCATGCATTAGGTTCATGTTCGAATCTCCCCTCTAACGTATTTTTCATTATCATATTTTTGTGTTTTTCAACAACACTTGTGAGGATTGTGATAGGCTAAGTCACTACACTTATGAAACAAAGTTGTTATACCTAAATGTCGTCACAACAGTTTTGCTAAAGGAGTTGTCGTTTGTTTTCTTAGCGCAACCCCTTGTTCGTAATTGTTGGTAGTGATGATATACGACAACGCTTCCTTTGAAACCAGTTGTAAAACATAGGACTTTCTACGATGTTTAGAAAAGTGTTGTAAATCTCCAGTTGTAGATGTATATTTTTCCCGTAGTGTTTGGAGTTCACTACTTAACTGGTTAAATCACCTCTGTTAGGGTGGTGCAATTTTGTTTTCACAATTGATAGTAAAACCTGTATCGGTGTGTTCACAGAACCTGGTTAAATCTCCTTGTTTATCTACTGTAACACGAAGGAAAAAGATGGTAATATGGCAATTTGTGTTCATTCGTATAGATGACTGTTAAGATCTTAATTCCCATGGTACAACCAGAATGCAGTTTTTGCACCACCAAATAGGTACTTTGCTTAAGTCACTATCGAGACAGTCAATGATAATATCCTTTCAGGGTTATTTTCTATTACCGATGGGTATCATGCTTGTGCCTGCACCTATATGCTATTTTAAATCTTTTGGCTCTTTGCCATGGTCTTTACACATCAAATTATGCTCAATGTATAGTATCTTTGTGTTTCAGATGCGTTGCAGAGAGTACATGTTGTCAAACTCGTTGTCCAAGCACAACTTCGCTGCAGTTTTACCAGGTTGCAGGTCTTGTGGCAGCTAATGGTGTTTTAAACTTCTTGCACATTTACAACTCAATCTTGGTTGTCAGGTGATAGATGCATTTATGTGTCTATATTAGTCTCAATTCTCTGTAATGTTAGTACTCGATTTTGCGCTTATTTTGGTATTTTATGTCTTTGTAGGTGTTCTTGGAGAAATAAGCTTTTTCGGGAAAATTGGCTCGAAAAGTGGTTTTTGCGCTCGTGGGAGAAAATTACTATATGGACCCCCATTTTGGATAAGGGGTACCTCAATTACTAAGGGGCAACCCATTTCCAGAGCATCTGCTATTGGCACCCCCTCAGTGGATAAGGGGCACCATCATCTTCACGATTTAAGGCATCAGTTTTGGCGGGAAAAATGGCAGCAGTGAAGCAGATTTTGTGATGGATTTCTCGGCGAGTTTGATGAGATTCAAGGGCTGAGTTTTATCGGGATCGTCCTGTTAGAGCATAATAGAGTTGGTACGGGTGTTTTGACCCAACCAATTGGGCTGGATAAGCCGGGAGAAGCGAACAGAGGAGGTGAAGTTTATCCGGTTTGTTAACGGATTTTGGAAGAGATTTGGTCGGAGATATTCATGGGAATGACTTGGGAATAGTCGGTAGAGATAAAACAGGAAAGATATATGTTTTATATTCGAGAAAATATGGATAAAAATAGGTTTGACGCAAAACAGGGAAGTTAGAGGTCTCAGTGTTTCTTTTGGCAGTTACGTGTAAAAAAGTTGAAAGAAAATCTTCTCTGAAGATTTCATTACAAGCCTGTAAAGAGTTGCAACAAAACAGAGACGTGGAGGAGAATAAATCAGGAAAGAAAAACCACTGATAATCTGTTTTTGGAGAAATATACTTCCGAGAAAAGAAAATCATATTTTGGAAATTTCGTGGAGATTAAATCAACCTTGTGTGTATAAATAGCTTGGAAGAGTTAAAACAGGGAGAGTCGGGAGTTTGGGGAGCCAACAGAGGGCTCTGGTACGAAGAAATCACGATTTGCAGAGTTGCGGCGCGAAAGGAGAAGAAGAAGACGACGAAGAACAGACCTTCAAAGTCCTGTCATGTGACGATCTTAAATACAACGACAGTACCAATAAACTATCGTTGTTCAGCAGTCTTATTTATCGTTCTTGTAACAGTGACGTCTGTAACACATATACGGCGTTGCAAATCTCTGTTTTTCATATATATCTTCAATAAAAACACCTTTTGAGCCATGTTTCTATCTTTTGAGCGTGTTTTTACCATGAGGAGCTAAACCCCATCGTTGGGATGACGGAGGAAGCCAATTCTCATCACTGTGGTAACTTTATTTAATTCTTTTTACGACTTTTGCATTAAAATAATTTGAATTATGATTTTAAATTAATTAGTTGTGATTTAGTTTGATGGGTTATGCTTAGCTTAGGTGTTTTGATAATCCATGCTTACCATTTACAATTAATGTTTTATAAAATCTACCTTGGCAAAGAGTTAGAGTCAATAGTTATTGTTTTTGTAGCTGTTATTGTCTAAGAATTAGTAATTGAACCACAGAAAAAAGAGTTCGGTGGAATCCTAAGTCCCAGTATTTCTCAACATTGTTATAATCTTTTCTTTGTTTCTAGTATTTTATTTAAGTAAGTCTTAAAATCAACCTCAACGAGTCCGAGCGAACGATACTCTTATACTTACCACTTGTAAAACTGCAATCAGTTTTTGGCGCCGCCGACGCGGACTTGTAAATAGGTTTAGGTTTTAGGTTTTGTATTTTTTTAAGTTTTGTATATATTTTATTTTTGTTTAATTTTTTGTTCCATTTTACGTCTTTGGTATTTTTGTTTTTGTTGTGCAGGTTTTGCTTGAAACGGAAAGTGGAAAGTCGAACTTGCCAAAAAAAAAAGGAGAAAACCAGAGATATTATTTTTGTTAGTTTCTTTTTATTTCTTTTGGACTTGAATATATTGTTTGTTTATTTTTATATTATTTATTTATTAAAAAAAAAATTTACACGTGCACACACCAATTGCTTCGTCAGACTACCGATTTTAGGAAAACTCGTGGATTAGTAAGCTGAACCCGTGCCTTGGACCTTATGGGAGTTACCAGCTGAAAGTCCACAAACCTCACCTCGTACCTTTGGGTATATTTTGCTGTGGTAACTGAGCCTACCCATTTTAGTCGACCTTGCATTTGCATTTGCACAAAAATAATGTCGAACCGGTATTACAATAGCCAATACAATGAATATCCGACTAATTTTCGAGAATGGACACTACTACTTTGACCACAAAGTGCATAGTGGTTGGGAACACCAACCTTTTCAAGGTTATGGTTCATATCATAGTGAGCCCAATTACTATTCGCACGCGCACAAAAATACGAGCAAGAAAATAAGGAATATTACAATACTAGTTCCTCGTCTTTGGACGACTTAATTAAACAGTTGAAAACTAGTCCTTATTATGATCCTTCCGTTCCTACTCGTCCTATCGAAGAGTCTCTCAAACTGTTGGATGTTCCTTCTGGTCCTATTCGTCATATCGAAGAGTCCCTCAAGATTTTGGCTGAGAAAACTAGGGTTTTGAAGAACGAAAGAATTGCTCGGAATAATCTTGATTACCAATTTAGCCTTAAAAATGAGAATAGTTATTCACATAATCATGATGACGAGGTTAGAATTGGTAACACTACTTGTTTAGAAAAGGTTCAACCATTTTCATGTTATGATGAGGATAGTGTTGATGAAGAATCTGAAATATGTAGGCAAAGTGATCAGGAATTTGATACTCCAATTGAGCTTTATAATGATAATGTTATTTCTATTTCAAATCCAAATAATTTTAATAATTATTCACCTATTCAAAAGGACGAGGATTTGACTAGAGATACTCCCGTTTTAGACGATGTAGTATTTCCTTTTGATTACGGAGCCGAGATTGGCTTAGAGGAACGAGTTTATTCTAAGAATAATATTTTAGAGTCTACAGATTTAGAAACAACAGTCTTAGACGAAGAAGATGAACTCGTAGAGCTTTTAAATATGATGAGTGAGGATGCACCTTCCGATTATAACTTAGAAGAAGCAATTGACCATTTTCAGGATTCTGATGATCTAGAAATTAGGGAAATTGTAGCTAGTCTATCTAGAGACACCCAAAACTCTAAGTTTGGGGGTGATTATCATTCTCCATGTGCCTTACCTTTAGCTCTTACAGAGATCCCTCACTTGGGACTTGATATATGTGCCTCAACCATTGTGCCCATTGCCTTCATACTAGTTCTCCAGAACCTAATAATGTCCAGGAAGAAGTTCAGTTGTTAGAAACCCATCTTATGGTTGATGTGGTTTACTCAGGCTATGATACCAAGATTGGTTTTGTTTTCCCACCAAATATTTTTCAACCAATTGTGGGAACGTATATGTTTCAGATGTGTCAATTATTAAGTTCTGAGACTAAACCTAATTATTTTAGGAAAACATGTTGAGACATTTGCTTAAGAATGACCACCACTCTCATTGTGGTCATCTGTGTAAGTCAAATCTGATTGACTTAGAGGATCCTCAATTATTCAGGTTATTATTATGTGCTTCTAAATTTTTCCAGACCTTAGAACCTGATATTTCGGATCTTACTTATGAGGAGGTACAACCCAAGAAAATATTTTATTTAGACCCCTTTATAGAACCTGAACATGAACCACAACTAAATGTAGTTGTCTTAAACAGGAAACTAGGCAGGGGTGTGCTATGTTTATTCTTGGTTTGTTGCAGTTTCCTTTTATCTGTGTTAACACTCTTTGATGCAGATGATCCACAGTTGTTTCGGTTATTGCTTTATGATATGAAGTGATTAATTCTTTCTTATGTCCTGGTCAAGACGTTAAACTTAGCACTTCTTGGGAGGTAACCCATGCTCATGCAACACGGTAATATCTTTCCTTAACTCTTTTTCTTCAAATGGTAACAGTTTCTCCTTGTTCATGCTTTTAATTTTATCTTTAGAACATTGAGGACAATGTTAGATTTAAGTTTGGGGGTATGGGAGAAACTTTTTAGTTGCATTGTTAAACTCCAGAGCCTAGAAATTTATGCTTATTAAGGATGGCACTAACCAATCTAAGTGGATGGAAGCATTTTGGTTGTAGGAGTTGAGGAACCAATCTAATTAGATGGAAACATCTAAAGAGTCTATTCATAAAAGCACAGAGCTCAGGTGTTAGAAATAACATGATAGTTTCACCGTATCTCGTTGAGTCCTTTTCACTTCTGTTTTTATTTTGTTTTGTCTTTTAAACTATGTTTCTCTAAGTGAATAGGTGGGGCCCACGAATCAAGTTGTTACCAATGCTAGGGTGAATTAGAGTGATTGAGATACGAAAAAAAAAAAAAGTGAGACCAGACCATCTGACCAAACGGAATAAATTCAATAAAGTCGACCACTGGAACCCTTGTATATGCCAGTTGTGTTGACCTAGAGTTAGGATTATCGACCACTGGTTCCCTTGTATATGCCAGTGTTGATATTAGTCAGACTAGTATCTCAGTCCATTAGGATAGGTTCATTTTGGCGGAGGCCTTCAGACAGATATGAGAAACATCGATCACTTAGTAAGCATCAAAACCATCTATGTTTTTCTCTATATCCATCTTCTTGATCTATCCATGTGATTAGTTTTGACTCCGGATATTGATGTCCATAGTGCGACTATCTGAGTAGAACTCTGTGACTTATATATGAATTTTAGTATGCTTGAGTGCAAACTTGTGTACAACAATTGGAATTTCGCATCAGGCACTTCCTCCTCCCCGTAGTCAATAAGTATGCCAACCAAGGAGATTCTTTAGTGCTTTCCAAGGTTCTCGTAGATAGTTAGGGTCCGGAGTAAAGGTTTTGTGGGTATATCTCTTGTAAACCCTCCCGAGACTATAACTCGGCCACTAGGGCCACCTAGGGGTTTAAAGGCTTATTGCATACGCTAAATGCAATCGACGATGCCTGCGACAATGAGTTAGGAATTTATTTTATGTTTTGATTTGCTCTTGACTAGCAAATAATAAGTTTGGGGGTATTTGATAGATGCATTTATGTGTCTATATTAGTCTCAATTCTCTGTAATGTTAGTACTCGATTTTGCGCTTATTTTGGTATTTTATGTCTTTGTAGGTGTTCTTGGAGAAATAAGCTTTTTCGGGAAAATTGGCTCGAAAAGTGGTTTTTGCGCTCGTGGGAGAAAATTACTATATGGACCCCCATTTTGGATAAGGGGTACCTCAATTACTAAGGGGCAACCCATTTTCAGAGCATCCGCTATTGGCACCCCTCGGTGGATAAGGGCACCATCATCTTCACGATTTAAGGCATCGATTTTGGGGGAAAAATGGCAAAGCGGTGGAAGCGATTTTGTGATGGATTTCTCGGCGAGTTTGATGAGATTCAAGGGCCGAGTTTTGTCGGGATCGTCTGTTAGAGCATAACGAGTTGGTACGGGTGTTTTGACCCAACCAATTGGGCTGGATAAGTCGGGAGAAGCGAACAGAGGAGGTGAAGTTTATCCGGTTTGTTAACGGATTTTGGAAGAGATTTGGTCGGAGATATTCATGGGAATGACTTGGGAATAGTCGGTAGAGATAAAACAAGAAAGATATATGTTTTATATTCGAGAAAATATGGATAAAAATAGGTTTGACGCAAAACAGGGAAGTTAGAGGTCTCGGTGTTTCTTTTGGCAGTTACGTGTAAAAAAGTTGAAAGAAAATCTTCTCTGAAGATTTCATTACAAGCCTGTAAAGAGTTGCAACAAAACAGAGACGTGGAGGAGAATAAATCAGGAAAGAAAAACCAGTGATAATCTGTTTTTGGAGAAATATACTTCCGAGAAAAGAAAATCATATTTTGAAAATTTCGTGGAGATTAAATCAACCTTGTGTGTATAAATAGCTTGGAAGAGTTAAAACAGGGAGAGTCGGGAGTTTGGGGGAGCCAACGGAGGGCTCTGCAGTGCGAAGAAATCACGATTTGCGAGTTGCGGCGGAAAAAGTGGAGAAGAAGAAGAAGACGAAGAACGTGACCTTCAAAGTCTGTCGCATGTAAGCGATCTTAAATACAACGACAGTACCAATAAACTATCGTTGTTCAGCAGTCTTATTTATCGTTCTTGACAAAGGACGTCTCGTAACACATATACGGCGTTGCAAATCTCTATTTTTCATATATATCTTCAATAAAAACACCTTTTGAGCCATGTTTCTATCTTTTGAGCGTGTTTTTACCATGAGGAGCTAAACCCCATCGTTGGGATGACGGAGGAAGCCAATTCTCATCACTGTGGTTACTTTATTTAATTCTTTTTACGACTTTTGCATTAAAATAATTTGAATTATGATTTTAAATTAATTAGTTGTGATTTAGTTTGATGGGTTATGCTTAGCTTAGGTGTTTTGAGAATCCATGCTTACCATTTACAATTAATGTTTTATAAAATCTACCTTGGCAAAGAGTTAGAGTCAATAGTTATTGTTTTTGGAGCTGTTATTGTCTAAGAATTAGTAATTGAACCACAGAAAAAAGAGTTCGGTGGAATCCTAAGTCCCAGTATTTCTCAACATTGTTAAAATCTTTTCTTTGTTTTATAGTATTTTATTTAAGTAAGTCTTAAAATCAACCTCAACGAGTCCGAGCGAACGATACTCTTATACTTACCACTTGTAAAACTGCAATCATCAGGCTCGTTTTGACCTGGTTCCCTAACTCTCCTCCTGCCATCACTAACACACTCAGGTATATTACTTTGGAAAACACTATCACAAAATCCACAACTTACGACTTTTCAGGTCTTAGTTACATCTTAGTTGGACTTCTGAACTTGGTTAAGATAGCTTAAGAGTTAGATTCTCAGAAACACATACATTATTATTACGTTTCCATCTAGTTCAAATGGTTATCAAGACCCGACATCAAATGTAACAGACCAGTGTGGTGTTGATACTATCATTGCATCATTATAAGCGTGAAATGCACGGTGGACACTTTGGAATGGTTGTACTTCAGCATAGAGAAATGCTACATTTAGGATACACTATATTAATAGAGTTCACTTTAAATGGATTCCACATAATGAATAAGGTTATGCATCTGACATTAAACCGTGTTACTATTATTTCAGCACTATATGTGATCCTTACTTGAACATATTCCGCAGAGGATTAGATCTCTCTCCAACATTAGCATTCCTCGTTCTAAATGCATTAACCAGCGCTGCAACTGCCCTTCCTGCTGAACTTTCAAGTACAAACGAAACAACAACAACCTCAAGACAAGACCTTTCTTCCTCATCTCATTCACAGTTTTTAAATCTCACTTCAACACAGGAGAATTGGTCGAAGAGGGTTTGCGGAAACAAATCAAAAACAAGCCCTTGAACAAGAAAGTTTTGTACTGGTATGTACGAGTTTCTTTGGATGCAATTGTCCTAACTCAGAAAAATGTAACACTTTTTCGGCATAAATTGAAACAAACAAAACAAATGCAGCTTCAAATTTTCTATCTTTTTCACTGTCTGAATCAAAATGTTACATGAATCAGATCATTAAGATGGAATCTATAATCTGAGAAATTCCAGTCCAACATATTATGTTTGAATTTTCAGGTGCGTCCCACAATTGTATATCAGACCCTACCAGTAATTTGATGATCTAAATCTCAGCCGTTCATCGTGTCCCAACTCCACCACCATCAGAAACCACAGCAAATCACTCTGATCCGAACCGTTGATTCGTGAATCATATTGACTTTTCCTGTTTTTTAACCTACTACCGTGGTATGTTATATAACCTACTACTGCCACCCTGGCTATAACTATTATTTACTGATAATTATACCCCTAACAATTATCTCAAATCACAGATTATATTCTCGAGAGAAAATCAAAGAATCCAGAAATTTCTTCCCCAAATCGATTTCCCTCCAAATCCCAAACCCTTCCACCACCACCGCCGCCGCCTACATCCATTCCACCACCACTCCTATCAGAAAACTGCGAAGTATATGACAGAGATCTAGTATAAGATGCGGCTTCATCAGATTCAGCTGGAACTGGATTCTCAATCACAATCTCCACCGCTTCATCCCCATCATCACCACCAGCAGCGCCACCAACAGAAATTGAAGTTTCATCATATTCAGCTGGAACTGGATTCTCAATCACAATCTCCACCGCTTCATCCCCATCATAACCACCAGCAGCGCCACCAGCAGAAATTGAAACTTCACCAGATTGAGCTCGATTCTGATCAATCCTTTCTAATTCCAAGAAAATTTCTGCATCCAAATCCTGAACCAAATACTCAGACGACTCAAGAAGCGAGTAAGACCGATTCTGCAAATCGCTAGCAGCGAAACTCTTGTCAGCCGTTCTGCTACTATGACTCACACTTCCAATTTCAATTCTGAAACTTCTCGAAGACGACGAAATAATCCTCAAATCTCCATCATCAACTGAAAACTTCACATCAGATTTACAAATCGGACAATAGTAATTCGACAGCAAAATCCATTGATCAATACAAACAGAATGAAAAACATGACAACAGCTCGGAAGTAATCTCAATGGATCTTGGTTTTCAAATTTGGAAATACAAATTGCGCAATCCAGATTCGCCGTCGTTTCTGCTGTTGATGTTGAAGATAAGAAGGATGTAGAATGTGGAATTCCTTTGATTGATTCAAACTTGAAAGTTGGTAATGAATTAATAAGGTTCTGATTGTGTTGATCTGATTGGTGATGAAAGTAAAACCATTTGGTTTTACCTTCTCTTGTAACATCCTTGAGAACATCTCAAGAGCATCATATCCATGTCCATTTACTGCGCAAGCATAAATCATTGCAGTCCATGAAACCACTGTCCTCTCCGGTAACCTCTCAAAAACCTCCTGAGCCAAATCTATGCTTCCACATTTAGCATACATATCTGTTAGAGCATTTGTGTCTCATTGATTAGTTGTTTTCCAGTCTTTTACAAGATGACGAACCTATTCTCCATTGTTAAAATCACCTGACTGAGCACAAGAAGGAAGAACACTCACAAGCGTAACCATATTCGGGTGAATCCCCGAAGCCACCATCCTCCTAAAACCATCCAACCCCTCCATAAACCACCCATTCTGTACATCCCCTGCAGTCAAACTAGTCCAAGTAACAACATCCTTCTCTCCATCTCCTTCAACCCCAGCTCCGAAACTCGACATTTCTCCGTTCCTAGCGTACATAGCAACCAAAGAACTCTGAAAAAAATCATTCGAATCAAACCCATGTTTAATCACATTGCAATGCACTTCTTTCCCTTCTCTCAAAGCCGATAACCCCACAAGACCCGTTCTCATGCATTTTCTTGCAAACAACTATAGCTTCTCTACAAGTACCTTTATCACTATAACCTCTAATCAATGTATTCCAAATGAAAACATCTCTATCTCTAAGAGGAATTTCATCGAACATATTACGGGTGTATAACATGCTTTCTGATAAATTACATGCTAGTGTGGATTAGTTTTATCATTGAGACTAGATTCTTTGATGGTCCGGTTGTTAGGATTCTTTTTTTTTTTTGATCAATACAACAAAAAATTTTATAGAAGAAAGAAAGCATATACAGAAAAAGCCAAGGGCATTACAAAGGGAAACAACATCCTAGCAAAAAGAGAACAACCCCACCATAAAGCACAAAGGTGGTCCGGTTGTTAGGATTCTGGCATGGACTTGTTTTAAGATTTTCAGAGATGAACATGATTTGAAAAGGTAGTTATAAGGAAGCTGGTGGGAGTTCTTACAAAGGTGATAGTTGAAGAAGTAAAGAGCCAAAAGGGTTTTCCAGTGATTTTTGAGGGAGAGTAAAAACAGATCCGAGGAGAGCAAAAATCGGAGTTGACTCGCTGAGTGGGACTAGTAGTTATATAAATGTACATAAATCAGATAAAATTACCCTTACTTCGTGCTCAATTCTGCGGTAACCCTTACACCATTATCAATAGTTGCCAACTTAATTATTCCGTCTCCACCCAAGTAACGATTGTTAGATTAGTTTTTGAAAATCTATACTTCAGTTTGATTCCGCAAGAAAAAAACTTAGTTTGTTATTTTCCATGATGAAGGTGAAATTTATTTTTCTGATAAGTAATGGATCATCAAAACCTAATGATAGAAACCAACTTGCATGTTCGTGGACTTAAAAAGAGTTGAGGTTAAATTGGCTGGGTTGGATACCTTCTGACTGGGCAGTGGGTGTATGGCGATGTTTCATAGCTAATTCCTAATACAGACTCTCAAGTATATGTAAACCTGTTAAAGAAACATAGACTCTCAAGTATATGTATTAGCTAATTCCTAATACAGACTCTCAAGTATTCCCAATACAGACTCTCAAGTACACGATAAACTAAACCCTAATTGGGTTTTTCCTAACATTTTTCAAATCGCCGATTAATCGAAGACGATGAAATTTTCTATTTTAATGGAGGTTAGGGTTGATGGAGGAGAAGAGAAGATGAAGAAGAAGATGAAAAAAAAAAACTGATTTGAATTTTTCTGATTCATTAGGTTTAAAAAATAATTGATTTGATTTTGGTTAATTTAAGGTGAAAAGGGTAATCTAGTCAATCTACACCCCCTATAGGACACCCCTAACCAATAAGAGGGACATTGCTATCACACTTGCTGCCCCTCTACCATTTCTTGCCGCCCCTTTACCAAGCTTGTAAAGAAAACAAATGAACGCTTTTTTCAATTTTTTGGTCTCGATCCCATATAAGAAAATAAAGGCATGCTACTGATCTATAATCGATGAGAACTAAAGAAAATGAAGACAGACTAATCCAACTAATGTTTTATCGACTAGGTATTAAGGCCCCGATTCAACCTTTCCTTTGGGTGTACATATTTTGGCATACACATCAAGTCACGTTTCTAACTGGAGAACCAAACGTAAGAGAGAGAATAATATGCTAAAACCCATTGTATATCCCTGGTTTGATTGTGACCTTTGCCTTTGGGAGTAGTTTTATGCCTTCTTTGTCATTACATGTTCACGATATAATGAAATTAAAAAAAAAAATTAGAAAACTATAACCGAATTAATTATTATTTTGTACTGTTTTTATCATTAGAAAAGTGGGATCAATTTCAGAAAAAAATCAAACTTATAGTGTATCGAATGCAAAATAACTTCGCAGAGGAATTATTATTGGTAAACACCCTTCAAGTACATCAGTAGACCTAACCCGCGATCAATATTCTTTTAATTTGCATAAGGTTAAATTGGCGTAATAGAATGATGCATATGATAAAAACTCAAATAAACAACGTGTTAAGTGTATTGAATATTAAATAAGACATGTACCTTAAACGCCCTTCAAGACAGATTGTTTACATATATTGAAGCCAAAATTTAACACCTCGTGCCATTACAACAATTTAAATCAATATCACGTAACAAAATATCAATCACTTGATTTAATTTCATCAATATTTATTCTTTGTTATTTTTAAATCCAACCATCGTTACTAAAGACTGAAATTGAGAAATCAAAATAACAAATGGATCCATATTGGCAACAAAGACAGTTGTTACCTAAAAGGATTGACAAAAATGATATGACAAAAAATAGCTAACAAAAAAAGTCACTCAGTAATATTGTTCTATACAAATATTTGCAGAAACTCAGTAATAAAATTAACCCTTATAAAAGAGTAAATCAATAATCGCAAACCAAAAAAGAATCAAAAGCCCCATATATACATATTATTACCTATTTTAATCTGCATTGGTACATGTATCACGTTCACGTCAAGAAAGCAGTAACATATGTTGATTAAAAAACGACATGACCTTAACGGTTAACGTAAAACGTAGCATGACATTACTGTTTAATCATATTTGACTTCTGTTATTAGTTTAATGTGAAATCAAATCTATGCCTTTGAGTTGCGCTAGACTTCCCATATTCTCTCTCCAGTCTTATACACTATGAGACCATTTTTCGCATATTTTTATTTTTTTTCGATCCCGAATTATATCCATGTTTACATTGTATTTTTGATGTAAATGTTATTTGAATATTACCATACTATGTTTTTGTCATTTTTTTACTCTTTGTTCATCTTTGAAATTATATTTCTACGAATGGAATCACTTTTACGTCTAATCTTTTAGTTTCTTCTTCTTTAGATCAACTTATGGAAACAACAATTAACACTTCAAAGATGTCTTTTTAGTTCTTTGCATACGTCCCCTCGTTAGTCTTTGTATCTTCTCTGGAAGGTTTTCCCGGTAAATAAGTTTCAAGCATCTTACTATCACACAACAATAGATGAGTTGTAGAATTTTTTTACTGCATTGCTGATTTCATTAGCATCATACAATTTTAAAAATTGGCTAAACATGATGTCGTTCAAGTTTTTGTCTAATTTTTGATATTTTCTAAACTTTGCCATCTTGCGTTTTCGTCTTCTCTTTTCGTTGTACATATATATGTGATCTTTAATCAAATATTATTTGATTCATAACACTCAATCTGATAATAATGCGAAAACGTGGTCTCTTACCCATATTGTTCTCCACGCAAATACTATTCAAACTCATATTAAGAAAATAAGGGGGTCATGTGTAAGGTTTTTCTTGATGTGTCGTTCCTCACATTTGTTGTTTGAAAAGAATATGTTCTTCATCTAATAAACTATTTTGATCTGAAGTTTAAAATATCTTGTTGTGGAGAGATATTTTTCTTTTTCCACTGTTCTTCAACCTGGTTAAGGAAATCAATATTTCCATATATTTAAAATTTTATTTATTGTTCCCTTAATGAAATCGGGTATTATAAGATACCTAAAACCATATAAGCTTTCATATTTCTAGGTTAAATCAATTTATTTATTTATTTATTTAACATCCGCTTGTTGCGATGCCAATAACTATGTTGAACGGGAAGTATTAGAGATTTAGAGAAAGAGTTTTTTCTTTTGACATCTTTTTCCACACTTATGTTGAGGCTGATGAGTTTTTTGACGTGGCTGCTGCTAGTGTAGGAAATATCCTAGAAGGTGGAATATGATCGGTGAGGGGATGAGTATAGCAAGGAGTACGGGTGTAGTGATACTTAAGGAAAAACCTTCAAGAACATACGGTTAAATTTGAAAACTCCACTGTAAGAATTGTGACCACACTTTATAAGTTGTTTGAGCAACATTATCTCCGTATGTAATCTTATCTCATCTTTGATGCATTCTCCATCTTGTTCTCTTATTTGTTGGGTATTTAGCAGTTCTTAACCTTTACTGTTTAATTGCCATCATAGTTACATAAATCTATTGAAGACAACGATGAGTCCCATAACTAAAAAAAAACACGATAAATGACGTGAAAAGATCTAGTAATTTAAGACGTTTTTTCATTTTCGTTGTAATGCGTTAATATAATACGATGGTAAGATCCTAAACGATCAAGAGTAAGTAACATATATATATGCTGTTTTAAAAACTAATATAATATCTGTTTGAGCCTTCTATATTTTGGAATCTTCTTTCTTTAAGAATACAATTTCAAATATTAAATGTACTTAATATAGACGAATATTAACCGATATGAAATTTTTCTTAAAAGAAAAATATTGAAATCTAATAAATAAAAATGTCTTAGAATAGCAAGAAAATTCAATTCCAAAAATAGGAAAATGAATGGATATTTTCTAAAATCAGTCAACTTACTAATCTAAAGAGGTCTTCTCCTCTCCGCCTCTGTATGAGGCACATAGGGAGTATGTAGCCATTTTCCAGAAACTCCACGTTATTAACGTCGTGCTCAAAAATTTCAAGAGCAATACATGTTGCTTTGAACATTATGTAGAGTTCTTTAGCGTCAATGACCCCCATTATTTTTAAGTTGGTTAAATAAACTTGCACCGGCCAACAATTAGTAATATTCGCAAACAATACAATTCAGCATTTTTGGGGCTGACAAAACATCTAGCAATTGTACAATCTGGCTTCCTTACTTTCCACTTTTTCTAGTTGCACACTAAACATTGTGGAAATTCTTAATAAGTATATACTTAGGAGGAAGGATTCTTTAAATTTGTATTAAAGTATGCCACCAATGTTGATGTATAGTTCTCTGCGGTAGTACTTACGTTATCCATTGAGTTAGTTGCATCATACACAATTTTTCATAGACCGGGAAATGAATACACAGTAAACGCCACACCACCTTAAATGGACCAATATATCTTTCATCAACGTACAACTGCATCTTTTCCGGACAATTATGAATTGATTCCAGTAAATCAAACTGATTTTGCTTCAATTGTGTTCTTGTATACTTCTAGGAGAATATAGCGATTGAACAACTCTTTAACTAGTTTCATTTGAGTCGGTTGAACTAGTTATGGTTAAGATGAATAAGGTTGATATGAGAGTGTTCATATAGCTAACCTTGGTTAACTAAAATTTAAGCCAACATGGTGTACACGTTTAGGTACGGTTACATAAACCTAAATGAAGGTACATTTCATTTGTGTATAACAAGTTAAGTTCGATATAACGGTTGAAAGATATTAGCTTGAATCTAATCAGTTTTTTATCTAACGGTAAATATTGAATGCTTTGTTACCAAGGTAACTTAGATTGCAAACCCTGATTTGAAAACTATATAAAGGAGATTTCTAGAAATTGGGAAACCTAATCTCCACATATCCTGTGTGATACTAGTTACATAAGCAAGAGTCGATTATCCTTTAACCTTAGGTTTGTCACGAAACAGGTTGACGACTTAAAGACTTCATTGGAATTGTGAAGGCAGACCTAACTATTTTATTTGTAGTTGCGTGTTCTGATCTTACTTCTACTATCATATTGAGTACTATCTTCTCTAAGATTTTCTCGAGATTTTATCTCCAATAGGTAAGATTAAGTAATCACAAACATCTTCGTATCATCGTTTGTGATTCCACAATATCTTGTTTCGCTACCATACTATTAAGATTATTGTGAGGTGATTGATAATACTAGGTTGTTCTTCGGGAATATAAGTCTAGGTTATCAATTGGTTCATGTTCACCTTGATTTATCAAAAGACGGAACAAAACTCGTAGGTATTTCTGTGGGAGACAGATTTATCAATTCCAATTGACTTTTCTGTGTGAGACAAATTTGTTTATCAAGTCTTCGACTTTGGGTCATAGCAATTCTTGGTTGTGGGTGAGATCAGCTAAGGGAGTCAAGTGCGTAGTATCCTGTTGGGATCAGAGACATAAGAAGCGAAACTGTACCTTGAATCAGTGTGAGATTGATTAGGGTTCAACTATACTCCGGTCCGAAGTTCATTGGTAGTAGGCTAGTGTCTATAGCGGCTTAATACAATGTGGTGTTCAAATCTGGACTAGGTCCCGGGGTTTTTCTGCATTTGAGGTTTTCCTCGTTAACAAAATTCTAGTGTCTGTGTTATTTCTTTTCCGCATTATATTTTGTTATAAAATTGAAATATCACAGGTTGTGCGTTGAATCGATCAATTGGGAAATCCAACCTTTGGTTGTTGATTGAAATTGATTCATTCTTGAGCATTGGTCTTTGGTACCGGTCAAGTTATTTATCTTATATTCAATCAAGATTGCAAATTCTTATTTGCTGATTGCAGATTGAATTGAGAAATAAAGATATCACTCCTTGATATACTTCTATATAAGATTGAGTCTGACTATCTAGTTGATTCTCTTGAAAGTATATTGGAGTAAGTCCTCTCAGATTGACAAACGAAATGTTGGGTGTGGTTGTTGTACCCCCGCTTTTTCAGGTCCAATTACGTGGGATTTTTCTAAGTTGATAATGCAGTTTAGAATTCAAGATCGTGATGTGGTATTATTTGGAAATAATTCATCCAGTATAATGCTCTTGGACACTAAACCCATGCAACATTTATTATGCAGAGAAATTTTTGCAGTTTTATTACAAATATCTGCCTTAACAACTTCACTTAATGCTGCGACAGTTATTCCACCTGAGTTGCAAGAACTAATCTCTAATTATGCTGATGTTTTTAAGACTCCTACATCATTACCACCTGAAAGATTGCAGGATCATCGTATTTCTTTGAACCCAGATTATGCACCTGTCAATGTCATACCATATCGTTATCCACATTTTCAGAAAGATGAAATTGAAAAGATAGTGTCTTAGTTACAACACACTGGTTTGATTCGACCTAGTTCTTGTCCTTATTCTTCTCCAATTTTAATGGTACATAATAAAGATGGTTTTTGGCGCATGTGTGTGGATTACATAGGTTTAAATAAGTTAACTATCAAGGATCATTTTCCAATACCAATGGTAGATGAATTTTTGGATGAATTACATGGTGCAAATATTTTTTCCAAACTGGATTTTCGATATGCTTATCATCAAGTACGTGTGCATAAGCCAGATATTCCAAAAATAACTTTTCGAACTGATGATGATCATTATGCATTTTTAATTATGTCGTTCGGTCTGTCGAATGCACCAGTCACCTTTCAAGGATTGAAGAACTATATCTTCAGACCTCATCTTCGCAGGTTTGTGTTAGTATTCTTTGATGACATCTTAATTTATATCAAGAACGTGACTGAGCATCTCCAACATTTATCTTTGGTGTTTGAACTATTACGATCTAACCAATTATTTGTCAAGGAGTATAAATGCACTTTTTCACAACATTCAGCTAAATATTTAGGCCAGGTAATTCCTTCTGAAGGAGTTTCAGTTTACCAGGATAAGATTCAGTGTATTTTGTCATGGCTTATCCCTACCACAATCAAAGATTTGCGAGGCTTTTTGGGTTTAGCCGGATACTATCGTAAGTTTGTTAAAAAAATTGGTAAGCTTAGTGCTCCACTAACTCAATTATTGAAGAAAGATGCATTTGTCTGGACTGACAATGCAACTGCTGCATTCAAATTGCTTCAAAAGGCTCTTACTACAACACCGGTGTTAATACTTCCAGATTTTTCAAAGGAATTTTATCTTGAGTGTGATGCATCTAGCAATAGTTTAGGTGTTGTATTAATGCATTCTGGTCAACCAATTGCTTATTATAGCAAACCCTTAGTTGGAAAAAATTTGAATCTTTTAATATATGATAAAGAAATGCTTGCAATTATATCTGCAGCTCAAAAATGGCCCATATTTACTTGGTAGACACTTCAAGATATATACATATCACAGGAGTCTTAAGTATTTTCTTGATCAAAAATTATCCTCTATGGAGCAACAAAAGTGGTTATCAAAACTATGGGTTATGATTATGAGATTATTTATCGTCAAGGCAAAGAAAATGTTGCAGTTGATGATCTGTCTCGCAACACAGGCTCTAAATTTATCCATACTACAACAATTTTTTCTAGTGTTACTGAGATAATCCAAGAGTGCCATACTGACGCTGAGCTAAGTATTCTTATTCAAAAACTCATTGATACTCCAACTTGCAAACTCAATTTCATTACATTGATGGAGTTTTACGCTACAAGCACTAGTGGAAAATAGGCTATCTGAGACATTATGAAACGACACAAAATAAATATTGCGACATAACCTCATATGAATAGTACCCTTGACTAAAGTCAAAATGTCGTTGTGTTCAGACTTTTGTTGGCTTAAACAACGATACTAAGTTACTGGTCGTTGGAAGTTGACGCTGAAATCAACATACAAGGAAGCAGTGAGAAGCACCGTGTTTTTAGGAATTTTTTGAAAACTTGTTTGTTCGATTTTATTTTCTCCTATGATCTTTTGATTTCATTCTGATTGTGTTTGGTTGATGTCTTTTCGAAATTTATGATATCAGTTTGGTTTAATCTTTCTTTTCTTTATACCTTTTATGTCTTAGATTTGTTTGTCGAAGAAATCTAAGTTTTATCCTTTAATCTGGTTATATTGGTCGAAATCAGATTATTGTACTAGATATACAATCTTTGTTGGTATTATTATGCTAATGGATTTCTAATTCTGTTTGGAAGGACTCTTTGCTGATATTTGTGTAATTTCCAGTCGTGGAAACCATTTATGGTAAAACCTCCAAGTATCTAAGTGAGTTATCGAAGTAAAGACAACTTTCAAATAAGTTGTATTGTTGTCCATATCATTGTGTTCCAAAAGGTCATTTTGGGATCCATATAATTTTCTTTATCAGCTCCAATTCTACCTCCTGGATCTTAATCATAGTTTAATCATGTCGATTAAACTTCATCATCAATATCACTCTCAATGGGTTGGAAAAGTCAAAAACCTAATTACATGCCAAATTTTTCGAGAATCGTAACAAGGAAACTTTCCCTCTCTACAAGATTCAAAAGTTTTTAAAAAATAATATCCCGAATTATAAGTTTCACAGTTATTTCTTCAACTATCTTAGGGAACAAACTTATCATGTTTATTTTCACCCCTATTATAAACCGATAATATATCCTCCCTTAACTCCAAACCCTAAAAATATAAACCCTTATTTGTTTATCAGTTTTGGTCTAGAGAACCTTCTGATCTTCAAAGGAAACACCAGTGTCAACGAGATGGAGAACTTATCTCATAGTATGCAAAATTCAAGTAGTAGTTCTACCTCTTCAAGAGTTCTTAGGAGAACTATCACTTCAGCTAAGGTGGTGAAAGATGCAGCCGATGAATGGAGTTTTATTCTGTTGGGTAAACTTATCAATAAAGACCCACTAGATCATGAGAAGGTTAAGGATGAGGTAAATATGAGGTGGAGGTGTTACAGAGGGTTCAAAATCATTTCTAAGGGATCAAATCTTTTTTTCTTTAGATTTGAAAGAAAACAAGCATATGACAATATTCGAATCAATGCGCCATGGTCTATGCTAGGATATCTTTTATGTATGCAGGAATATAACTCCAATATTCCTCTGGAAGATCATAAATTCATAAGTCAAGTTTGGTGTGTACAACTTCGTAACCTGAAGCAAATTATTCTAAATGAAAAACTTGTGAATGATATTTTCCTGCATATTGGAAAGAGAGTTTCTCCGATAGGAAGAAAAAAGATCCCAAGAGGGCATGTCACTAATACTGTTTTTGTGGAGGTTAAATTGAATGAACCATTACGAAGAGGTGGATGGTCGTACACTCCAACTGGTGATAGAGTTTGGGCGATCTATCATTTTGAAAGACAACCGAGAGAAATATGTAAAGACTGCTAGGTGGTGGATCATGTTGAGGAAAATTGTAAAAGGTTGGCCCAAGAACACAAAGTGGAAGCAATGATTGACTCAGAATTCGCTGAATATAGTCTGACTGAAGAAGGTAAAAAAAACATTTGGCAGCCTATATCATAAATACGGATGAGAACAGTAATATGGATACTACAGAAGGTACCTCATCAGCTGCGCATAAGCCAGACATTGAAATTCACGATGAAGGTGAAGCTAGGAAAAATAAGAGAATCAGAGATGATGATATCCCTTTGTCTGAATCAAACCCTAACCAAAATCACTTCACCCACACCAACCCAATTTTCCAGAGTGATAATATGATGATGGAAGGAACCAGAGCTGATGTTAACAAATCTGCCATGGATCTTCATATGGATTATCAACACAAGAATGGGGCAATGAAAGCAATTGAGGATTTTTCCGCTCAAACTAGAGGTTTTGTTACACAGAATTAACAAGTGAGTTCTGCTAATTATCAGGTTATTTTCTCAACTCTATTTCAATTTTGAATCCCTAATTTTCACTGTTTTTTGAAAATTTACAATTTCATATTTAGTCTTAATTCTGGTTCTTATTCTTGTAATTGTTTTTATCTGGTTTCTTGTCATAATTGTAGTGTCTTTATTATTATTTGTGAAATAGCTGTCCATCTTAAAGTAAGTATGAGGTTCTTTTCTTGGAATGTTCAAGGATATGGCAATTAAGATACCAGGAATCATCTGAGAAATTTATTTCACATCAATGATCCTGATGTTATCTTCTTATCAAAAACTAAAACAGGCCATAAATGTCTTCCTTTATTAATCCCCTTAAGTATCCAAATTTTTTCATAGTAGACTCTATCGGTTTATCTTTTGGTCTTTGTTTGCTATGGAAAGGTCTTAGTTTAGAGATTATTAGTTCTCAATTCAATGTGATAAACTGTATGTTTCAATTTGAAGGTAGAACTAAGGTGGCCTTTTCTTGTATGTGTGGTGCTCTCCCTAATGGTAACAGAGAAGCCCAATGGGATTTCATCATGGATTATAGACATTCTACAGCTTATCCTTGGATTTTATTAGGTGACATGAAATTCATTCTAAACAATATAGAGAAATCTTGAGGCAATCCCCATTCTCAATCTATGTTAAACATTGCAAATGACTTTGTTAATGCTCTAGGTGTTCATGATATGAATTTTTCAGGGAACTTATTTACCTGGACCAATAGGAGACATGATGCTGAGTTGATCCAAGAAAGGCTAGATAGATTTCTAGGTGATGAAATCTGGTTTGATTTCTTCCCTGATTGTAATGTTTATCATCTAGCTCCTATAGCTAGTGATCATAGTCCAATTATTCTTACTAGTTCTAAAAATCTAAATTCTGCTAAGAAGCCTAATAAATTTAACAAATATTGGCTTAGAGATTCTACTTGTAAGGATATTGTTAGTGACAACTGGAAAGTCATAAATAATGGATCTTCTGCTTTTAAGCACAAATCCTTTCTAAATCAAGTTATGTTTGCTTTAAGGGATTGGAAGTACAAGTGTTTTGTAAATATTCAATTTAACGGACACCAAAGGCCAAATTGAAAATTTATATTCTCAAGGTATTGTTGATACTAATGATCCTATTCTAGCTAATCTCCTTAAACAATTGACCTATTGGCATAATGTTGAAGATGATTACTGGAAACAAAGAGCTAAAGATGATCTGTTCAAATTTGATGATATAAATACTAGTTATTTCCACTCTAGAGCTAATTTTAGAAGGAAAATACATGAGATTTCTAGCAATCTTAAAAACCATTTCTCCTCTATTAGTAGTTTTAGTAATCCTACTCATAATCCTAGACTTTTGGATTGTGTTCATGCTTGTGTTACTGATGCTGATAGTGTGTGTTTGATGAGATTAACTTCTAAAGAGGAAATCAAGGATGCGGTCTTTAGTATGAAGCCCTGGACTTCACCAGGCCCTGATGGTTTTCCACCAGGGTTTTACCAGCATATGCGGGACATTGTAGGAGAAGATATTATTAAAATGGTTCATTGCTTTTTTCAAGGTAAGTTCCTTTTAAAAGAAAATAACCATAATTTTATTTCTCTTATTCCTAAGGTAGATTGTCCTAATATTATATATAACATTATAAAATGGTTCACTGGTGACATTAGACCAATTAGCTTATGCAACACTTCTTATAAAATTATATCTAAGATTCTAGCTAATAGGTTAAAACCGCTACTTCCTAAAATCATTACACCTTATCAAGCTGCTTTTGTTCAAGGAAGGCTCATGACTGATAACATTATTGTTTCTCATGAGATGGTTGATACTATGAAAAAGCATAAATCTAAAAAAGTTCTTATGGCCCTGAAATTAGACATGTCCAAGGCCTTCGATAGGATAAAATGGTCATTCCTTGGAGATTGTCTAAAAGCTCTAGATTTTTTGTGATGATTGGTGTCATTTAGTTAACCAATGTGTTTCTACTGTGTCTTCCCCTGTTATGCTTAATGGAGTGCCTAGTGATCAATTTTGGCCATATAGAGGATTGAGATAGTGTGATCATGTTAGAGCATTGCTCGGTCGAACTCGCATGCGTTGCTATATCAAGCATGTTTGTCAATATTAGTGATCAAAACTATATGTCTTGATTTCTAGTATACTTATGACTAAGTCTCGGTCTAGGATAGTTAGGAATAGTTGAGCTCTAGACTCCATGGCGATTATCTTGCAAAGATGAAGAACTACTCAAGGAACCGGTGGAACTTCATCCGACCAAAAGGTATGTGGAGACTTGAACTCATCTTTTCACTCAAAAGTCTATCTACTCTGTCTCCTACTCTTGAGACAACAAATGTATAAGTATGATAGTTTTCATACATACACATTTCTTATTTCGAGCCGAGTTTACTCGCCTATCTTTTTCTCGAAATACGTGTTGGTAAGCTTTTGCTTTAACCATCTTTATCTTTAACCATGACGAAAGTCATGATGACGTTTCAATCTTGAAAATAGCTTTGATGACGATAGTCGATTCTTTATGTCTAACGACTGTTATAACATTATAGAAGAATGTTTCAATGATTGAAATGTAGAGTTGAGAATATGTAACCACCTATTGATGTAAGCATTGAGTGTGTTCGCATATTTGTGTATAAATCCATGTGCCAGAAACCAAGTGCGTGCATATGTGTGCATGCGATATTGGTTAAGGAGAGATGTTAGGTATGCGTACAAGTACGCATACTGGCGGAAGTTCATGTCCATGAAATTCTGTTGGGTTTAAAGTTTACGAACTCAAAAAATAGTCACCTTAGGTACATGTACCCGTACGCGTACTGGCGGAACTTTTTCACCCGAAAAAGTCTGTTGAGTTTGGAAACTAAAACCAACTCAAAATCCGGTAGCTAAGGTATGCATACCCGTACGCGTACCCAAGCTGGTTATTTCTCAAATCGGTAGTTCATGGACTTAAAACAATAAATTGTAAGGAATGAAATCTTCTAAGCCGTGGTTATATTGTTCATGAATTGATTCAAATGAATCAAACCGATTTTGTTTCAATTGTGTCTATTTATAAAGACTTAAGCAATAGAACAACTCTTGAACTAGTTCTTATGAGTCATTTGAACTAGTTATGAGAAAGATGAATACGGTTGATATGAAAGCACTCATATGGCTAACCATTGGTCAACCATTTGTGAACCAACCAATGTACACATTTAGGTACGGTTACTCAAACCTAAGTGAATACATTTCATTTGTGTGTGACAAGATAAGTTTCGATCTAACGGTTGAAAGATATTAGCTTGGATAAATCGGAGTTTTTCATCTAACGGTGATTGTTGAATACTTTGTTACCAAGGTAACTTAGATTGCAAACCCTGATTTGAAAACTACATAAGGAGACGTCTAGCAACTATGTAAAACTAATCCCCACACCTCCTGTGTGATACTAGTTAGTTTACTAGAGTCAATTCTCCTTTAATCGTAGGTTTCTTCTCGAGACCCTGTCGATTAACGTCTGAAAGACTTTATTGGATTGTGAAGCCAGATGAAACTACTTCTCTTGTAGTTCAGCGATCTGATCTTGCCATTTTCTATCGTACGAGTTCAATTGGAATAATTGACTTGAGATTATATCTCCGATAGGGAAAGATAAAAAGAAATCACAAACATCTTCGTCTCATCGTTTGTGATTCCGCAATATCTAGTTTCTCTGCCATACGATTTAGATTATTATGAGGTGATTGATAATACTAGGATGTTCTTCGGGAATATAAGTCTGGTTTATCAATTGGTTCTTGTTCGCCTTGATTTTTATCAAAAGACAGAACAAAACTTTTAGGTTTATCTGTGGGAGACAGATTTATCTATCTTTGTAGACTTTTCTGTGTGATACAGATTTGTTTATTAAACTATTCGAATTTGGGTCGTAGCAACTCTTGGTTGTGGGTGAGATCATCTAAGGGAATAATGTGTGTAGTATCCAGATGGGATCAGAGACGTAAGAAGCGCAACTGTACCTTGAATCAGTGTGAGATTGATTAGGGTTCAACTACAGTCCAGCATCAAGTTAGTTTGTAGTAGGCTAGTGTCTGTAGCGGCTTAATACAGTGTGGTGTTCAATCTGGAATAGGTCCCGGGGTTTTTCTGCATTTGTGGTTTCCTCGTTAACAAAACTTCTGGTGTCTGTGTTATTTCTATTCCGAATTATATTTTGTTATATAATTTAAATATCACTGGTTGTGCGTTGTATCGATCAATATTGAAACCCAACCTTTGGTTGTCGATTGGAAGTTGATTGATCCTTGGACATTGGTCTTTGGTATCGTCCATGTTTATCTCTATTGTATTTAATCGAGAATCGTAGATTGCTTGAGTAAGATTTAAATCAAGAGATAGAGATATAAGAACTCTTTGATATACTTTTTTATTGATTGAGTCTAACTGTCTAGTTGATTCTCATAAAAATATATTGGAGATTGTCTATACAGATTGCTAATCAAAATATTGGGTGAGGTTGTTAAACCCCCGCATTTTCAATTGGTATCAGAGCGGGCAAACACGTTCAAGACCTCAAAAGTCTGTGTTTGTACCAATCTGACTCTATGGACAGAGGTGATATATCTATTAACGTACCACCAGTCTTTGATGGCTCTAATTACTTATGGTGGAAAATTTCCAGCGAGCGTTTCTTCAAGCACGTGATTTTCAATCATGGGTATATGTTGTTAAAGGCTATGATGCTCCCTTTCTTGCAGTAGGTAACGTTAATGTTCTAAAAAATATTGGCGAATACGATGCTGCAGAGATACTTGCTGCAAAGAAAAACTCTGACGGTTTGAATGCCATCATACATGCCATTACCCCAAATCTTCAGCACCATGTGTCAAATTGCACTAGGTCTAAAGATATATGGGATATCTTAGAAACCGTATTCGAAGGAAATACCAGTGAAAAGGAAGCTAAGCTTCAAAACCTTAATTCCGATTGGGAAAACCTTCGTATGGCAGATGAGATTCATTTGATGAGTTTAATCACAAAGTGTCTGAAATTGTTAATGCATCTTTTGCATTGGGTAAGACTATTCCTGAAAAGGACATCGTGATGAAAATTCTCAGATCGCTGCCATCTAGATACGATTCTAAGAAGCATGCTGATAGACAGATTTTTGTGTCTAATTTGTCTCGATTCTTTATTTTGATAGTGCTCATTTTTGAACTTATTATGGTGTTTTATTTGTGTGTAGGTATTTTTGGCCAATAAACATTTTTGGAAAAATCGGCTCGAAAAGTTGCACCCGGAGGAAACCTACTATTCGGATTCTCACCATGGATAAGGGGTACCCAAATTACTAAGGGGCACCCTCAGGACACCCCAAGTCACATGATATTCGCACCCCATCAGAGGTTAAGGGGCACTCCATCTTTCATTTCAAAATAAGGTTTTGGCGGGAAAATTGGTATTTTGATGGCAGAATTTGGGTTGATGATTTGGACCAGTTTTAACGAGATTCAATTGCTGATTTTCATGGGCTAGGCATGTTTTGGAAATACAACGCTGGTATGGATGTTTAGTTGGGCTGGATTTGGCTAGAACTCAAGTTGGATAGAAACATAGGTGGAGTTATATACGGACCCTGTATGAATTAGTTTTTGGTATTACAGGGGACTAAAGGCGAGATATTATTTCCTAAGATGAGTTTCTATCTAAGGAAGATTTAGGGAGGAGTGGGAAAGATCAGAAACGCGTGAAACAAGTAAGGGAAGAAATTATTGCCGTAACTTCCACGAAAGAAAAGAAGAAATTTAATCGGGATTTTGAGGTTTCTGAAGTGTATAAAAGGCTTAGTCGAGTTCCAGGGAAGGGTACTGAAGTTTAGAATGAGTTAGGGGAAGTTTAGAACACCGAGAGATCAACAGGAGGAGTTGTAGGAAGTCGAGTTCTGCTGGTGTAGAAGAAAGAACACGAAGAACAAAAGGCCATTGAGGACAGTCGTTTTCGAGGTCTTAAAATCAGCGACAAAGCAACAGTGTTTACAACAGTTTTCAGAATGTTTCCATTGTAACAAACTGCTTTGTAACGCCGAT
The DNA here is from genome assembly GCA_023531295.1 of Papaver armeniacum. NCBI lineage: Eukaryota > Viridiplantae > Streptophyta > Magnoliopsida > Ranunculales > Papaveraceae > Papaver > Papaver armeniacum. The sequence goes on along the minus strand of JAJJWW010018709.1, from coordinate 585,945 downwards.
ACACCGTTGCAAAAATTTCGTTTATTACTTTTCACTCTTTTAATCAACTTTTGAACCATAAACCAATATTTTGAGCAAGTGATTAATATGAGGAGCTAAACCCCATTGCTGAGGCGACGGAGGAAGCTATTTTTCCAACAAATATGTGGTAATATCTATTTAATTAATTTTTGCAATTCTTTTTATGATTATTTGTATTGAATCGAAATTGAAATAAAGATTTTTGCTAACTCGTTGTGTTTTCACTTGATGGTGCATGCTTAGCTTAGGGCTCTTGATGTTCCATGCTTGAGATTAACAACCAGTATTTTGAAAATCTACTATTGGCAATATTTAAGAATCAATTGAATGTATGAATTGCATGATAATTATTAATATTGAATTACATAAAAGTTGGAAAATAGTGGTAACCTCAGTCTCAGTGCTTTTTATAATCTTGATAACAACCTTCTTTGAGTTTTCTAGTTTTATTTGAATCTAAAAAAATCCTTCACAAGTCTGAGAGGAACGACATTTTTTTTACCACTTTACAACAACTTCAAAATCACATCAATTTTTGGCGCCGCCGACGCGGACTTGTTTTTAGGGTTTTGGATTTATTTTTTAGTTTTTTTATTCTTTTGTTCTATTTTACGTTTTCTTGGGTATTTGTCTTGTGGTTACAAGTTTTGGATCTTGGATCGAAAAGAAAGCTGAGCCAAAGATTTGGTGAATAATTAAAGACTTGGAGTCAAAGACAAAGCGAAAAGAAACGAGGAAAAGAAAAATAATTTTATTTTTATTTATTTTTTAGGGTTTTTCGAAAATTGTATTAGGGTTTATAATTATTTTTGTAATTTTTCTTTTTATTTTTGGACTTTTTGGACATTTTTGGGACTTTGGACATTATTTTTTAAACCATACAGAAGGGTACTTTTAAATATAAACTGTTTGCAGAGAAGGAGGACAATTAAGATATTGTCTCTGCACCTTGGGTTCGTACACTGACATAGGAGTCAGTGGCCCGAGTCGACTACAACCGATTCATCGCCCGTCTGGAATGGGAGGTAAGATTCTGAACACTCGCGAATCCCCTGTCAGCGAGTTACTGGATTCCTTCGTTTGCATATATGCTGAGGACTTGAATACGGCTGCTTTAATTTTCTAGTAAAGGGCAAGGCCTGGCCATACAAGATAAGGGTTCGAATTTCATCACCGTTCTCTTCTTGCCCGCCTTAGGAACACGTAACCTACGCGAACCTAAGCCTTAAAATTTTGACTAGAACAAGATCGATAGGGTAACGAGCTTAATATGAAAGTCAATCGAAAAATATTGGTTCCTCTTTTAAGCACACTTTGAAGTTCATGAAGGTTTCTGTGAGTTGAATGCGTGACTGCGCCCGCCTTGTAATTCCGGTGAGGCCTTGGGTATCAAAGCTCCACCGAGCTTCCCTCGTCTCTATTCAACTTACTTTGACTCAGATTGATTCCAGAGGGGTTTGCTTAAATTGTAACGAATTCCCTTTCGAAGGATTAGAAGCTGGTCTAGAAACAATCTAAGTGGAGCCATCATGCTTTTTGTTTGCTATAAATCTCTAGGTTTGCTTGGTTGAGTCGGCCTTGACTTGTGATTGCATAGAATCCCATTCCTTATTCTTTTGCATGCCTGAACGTAAAAGAGACGCCCTAGGTAGATTTGTTAAAGAGAAACCTAGTAGTTCTAAGCGTCTCGATTACCTCAATTTAGAAAGTCCGATTTTTGAAGAGTTCGTTTTTGAACCTCAGTTTGAGGAGACAATCCCTAATATTCCGATAGTGCCAAAAATGACAACTTTGAAAGCTTTGTTAAACCCGACTAGGACTACTCGTCCCTCGTGTATCAGGTTAGCTGAAACAGAAGCAACTTATGAACTTAAACCTAGGACCTTACAGCTGCCCCCAATATTCTTAGGGAAAGAAAATGAAAACCCCTATTTCCATGTTAGGGACTTTGAGAAAATTTGTAGTACCCTAAAGATTAGAAACCTTGATGATGATGCTTTGAAACTCAGGTTATTCCCTTTTTCCTTGAAATATAAAGCCAAATCGTGGATATATAGTTTGGCTTCTGTTCAATTGAAACATATGAACAACTTACATCTGCCTTTTTGAACAAGTTTTTCCCTAGGAACAAAACATCGTCTATTAGGACACAAATCTGCACGTTTTCTCAACAGGAGGGAGAATCTTTGTATAGGTATTTGGAAAGGTTCAATGATTTATTAGCCCAATGTCCTTTTTGAGGTTAGGTTAGTTCAGATCCTTTTAGAGGGTTTAGATTATTCCACTACGACCACAATAGAATCTATGTGTACAGGTGGGTTTTAAAACCAAACAGTTGATGAGGCGATGACATATTTGCATGAAATCGCCGAAAATACCCAGCAATGGGAAAATAATAGGGAACCCAAGAAAACAATTCTTCTAGGAAGAGGAAACGTTAATAGTCTAGAAGGAGGCTTTGAATCAGATGCCAAAATTGCAGCAATAGCTAAAAGGTTAGAAGCTTTAGAATTGGGTCACACTAGCGGTAGAGTAGAGCCTTTTTGGGAAGGCCAAACTATCGAAGAGCAAGCATATGCTCTTTATAATAATAACACTAGATTTGATAACCGTCAAAAGTTTGACCCATATTCAGAAACCTATAATCCTGGTTGGAGAAACCATCCGAACCTCTCATGGTCTAAGGACCAGAATCAAGGTCAGTTTAGTAATTCGAATGCTCCCCCAGGCTTTGGCTATACTAAGAATCCTTCAGGAGTAGCTCAATTTTAGAATCAGTCTGATTAGAAAATTTTAAATCTTGAGGAATCTCTTGCCGTTTTAACCCAAAAAACCACATCATTTCATCAATCGATGATACAGGGTTTAGAAGAAAATAAAAAGCTGGTCCATGCTAACTCTCAGGCTATTTCCGATTTAAAAACCCAAGTTGGTTTAATAAATGAACTTTTGAGAGAAAAAGGTAGGTTTCCTAGTCAAACACAACCCAACCCTAGAGGAGGAGTTCATGAAGTAGGTGAAAAACCATCACATCAGTTGAATTCAATTAGAACCCTTAGGAGTAGTAGAGTAGTAGACAATCAAGTAACCATGCCCGATAGTGAACATATTATAGTTCACCCCTCAAGACCATCCATAGCTGAGGAGACTGATAAAATCTCTGATGATGCCAATTCGGCTCCTGAGAAGCCCTATTTTATGCCTAGAGCCCCATTTCCACAGCTATTAGTACCAACAAAGAATGAATCCAACTTTAATGACATAATTGAGGTTTTTAAGAAAGTTACCATAAACCTTCCGTTACTAGAAGCAATTAGGCAACTTCCTAGCTTATGCCAAATTCCTTAAGGATATGTGTACGCGAAAGCGCAAGCTTAGTGTCCCTAAAAAGCCTTTTTAGCTATTCATGTAAGTTCGATCATTCAGAACAACACAACTCCTAAATATAAAGACCCAGGTGCCCCTACTATTGCTTGCACGATAGGAAAACATCGGGTAGATAAAGCTTTACTCGACTTAGGAGTTAGTGTGAACTTACTACCGTACCATGTGTACTTACAAACTAGGACTTGGTGAATTGAAACCTACCAAGATAACACCACGCAGTTAGCTATTTGATTGGTCCGTTAAAATTCCTCGTGGTGTGATAGAAGATGTTCTTATTGAGGTCGACAAGTTTATTTATCCCGTGGATTTCGTGGTCTTAGATACCCAACCTGTCCCCGACCCGAGAGAACCGATACACCGTGATTTTAGGTCGCCCATTTTTAGCTACGTCTAATGCGATCATAAACTGTAGAAATGGTATCTATCTTTTGGTAATATGACTATTGAGTTGAATATTTTTAATGTCAATAAGCTGCATTCTGTGCTAGATGACACGTGCATTGAAGAGGTGAACATGATAGGGACCTTAGTTCAGGAGTCATTACCAAACATCATATCGGAAAATCCATTAGAGAGTTGTCTAGCCCATTTTAACATGGATTTCGACGATGATAGCAACATTGAGCAAGTAAATGCTCTGATGGATTCTATTCCTATGTTAGATACTGATACATGGAAAGCTAGGTTTGAACCATTATTAGATTTCGAGTCTACCGTAATCCCTTGTTTAGAAGAGCCTCCTAAGTTGGATCCTAACTATGCATTTTTAGGCCCATCTGAGACTTTCCCTGTTGTTATAGCTTCCGATTTGGATAGTGATCAGGAGAGTAGGCCAGTGACCGTGCTTCAAGATAATAAGGAAGCTTTAAGGTGGACCATAGAAGATATTAATGACATAAGTCCTACTTTGTGTATGCATCAGATGCATTTAGAGGATGAACCACCTGATTATAACTTAGATAAAGCAATTGACCTTTTTCAGGAACCTGATGGTCTAGAAATTAGGAATATTATGACTAGTCTATTTAGAGACACCCAAAATTCTAAGTTTGGGGTGGACTTGGAATATAGGCCTCTACCATTTCACAAGAGTATCTTCATAGAGCAGTTCAGTTGTTAGAAACCCATCCTCCAGTTGATGTGGTTTATCCAGGCTATGATACCCAGATTGACTTTGTTTTCCCACCAAATATTTTTCAACCAATTGTGGGAACGTATGAGTTTCAAATGTGTCAGTTATTAAGTTCTGAGACTAAACCTAAGTACTTTAGGAAATTAGTATCGACACATTTTCTTATGATTAACCACCAGTTTCATCGTGGTCAATTGTGTGAGTCAAAACTGATTGACTTTAAGAATCCGCAATTATTCGTGTTATTATTATGTGCTTCTAAGTTCTTATTTGAGTTTTTACAGACTTTACAACTCGAACCGGATCTTAGCTTTGAGGAATTCCAAAGACATGAAAATATTATATTTGGACCCAGGTTATAGAACTCCGAACTCAACCACGCCTAGATGTAGTTGTCTTAAACAGAAACTAGACAAGGGTGTGCTTTATTTAGCATGTTGCAGATTCCTTTTCCTTGTGATAGCTCTATTTGGTTTTGATGACCCACAAAAATTTCGGCTATTACTTTATGATTTTATAAGGTGACTAATCCTTTCTTAGTCCTCATCAAGACGTTAAACTTAACACTTCTTGGGAGGTAACCCAACATTCATGCGACAATCGTAATATCTTTCCTTAACTCTTTTACTTCAAATGGTAACAGTTTCTCCTTGTTCATGCTTTTAATTTCATCTTTAGAACATTGAGGACAATGTTAGATTTAAGTTTGGGGGTATGGGAGAAACATTTTAGTTGCATTGTTAAACTCCAGAGCCGAGAAATTTATGCTTATTAAGGATGGCACTAACCAATCTAAGTGGATGGAAGCATTTTGGTTGTAGGAGTTGAGAAACCAATCTGATTAGATGGCAATATCTAAAGAGTCTATTCATAAAAGCACAGAGCTCATGTGTTAGAAATAACATGATAGTTTCACCATATCTCGTTGAGTCCTTTTCACTTCTGTTTTTATTTTGTTTTGTTTTGTTTTTAAACTATGTTTCTCTAAGTGATTAGGTGGGGCCCACGAATCAAGTTGTTACCAATGCTAGGGTGAATTAGAGTGATTGAGATACAAAAAAAAAAAAAAGAAGTTGAGACCAGACCATCTGACCAACCGGAATAAATTCAATAAAGTCGACCACTGGAACCCTTGTATATGCCAGTTGAGTTGACCTAGAGTTAGGATTATCGACCACTGGTTCCCTTGTATATGCCAGTGTGTTGATATTAGTCAGACTAGTATCTCAATCTATTAGGATAAGTTCATTTTGGCGGAGGCCTTCAGATAGATATGGGAAACACCATTCACTTAGTAAACATCAAAACCATCTATGTTTTTCTCTATATCCATCTTCTTGATCTATCCATGTGATTAGTTTTGACTCCGGGTATTGATGTCCATAGTGCGACTATCTGAGTAGAGCTCTGTGACTTATATATGAATTTTAGTATGCTTGAGTGCAAACTCGTGTACAAAGAATCGGAATTTCGCATCGTGGTAGTTCCTCCCCGTAATCAATAAGTATGCCAACCAAGGAGATTCTTTAGTGCCTTCCAAGGTTCTCGTAGATAGTTAGGGTCTGTGTAAAGGTTTTGTGGGTACACCTCTGGTAAACCCTCCCGAGACTATAACTCGGCCACTAGGGCCACCTAGGGGTTTAAAGGCTTATTGCATACGCTAAATGCAATCGACGATGCCTGCGACAGTAAGTTAGGATTTTGTTTTTATTTTATTTTTGCTCGAGGACTAGCAAATAATAGGTTTGGGGGTATTTGATAGACACATTTTTGTGTCTAATTTGTCTCGATTCTTTATTTTGATAGTGCTCTTTTTTGTACTTATTATGGTGTTTTATTTGTGTGTAGGTATTTTTGGCCAATAAATATTTTTGGAAAAATCTGCTCGAAAAGTTGCACCCGGAGGACACCTACTATTCGGACTCTCACTATAGATAAGGGGTACCCAAATTACTAAGGGGCACCCTCAGGACACCCCAAGGCACATGCTATTCGCACCCCATCAGAGGTTAAGGAGCACTCCATCTTTTATTTCAAAATAAGGTTTTGGCGGGAAAATTGGTATTTTGATGGCAGAATTAGGGTTGATGATTTGGACCAGTTTTAACGAGATTCAATTGCTGATTTTCATGGGATAGGCCTATTTTGGCAATACAACGCTGCTATGGATGTTTAGTTGGGTTGGATTTGGCTAGAACTCGAGTTGGATAGAAACAGAGGTGGAGTTATATACGGACCCTGTATGAATTAGTTTTTGGTATTACAGGGGGACTAAAGGCGAGATATTATTTCCTAAGATGAGTTTCTATCTAAGGAAGATTTAGGGAGGAGTGGGAAAGATCAGAAACGCGTGAAACAAGTAAGGGAAGAAATTATTGCCGTAACTTCCACGAAAGAAAAGAAGAAATTTAATCGGGATTTTGAGGTTTCTGAAGTGTATAAAAGGCTTAGTCGAGTTCCAGGGAAGGGTATTGAAGTTTAAAATGAGTTAGGGGAAGTTTAGAACACCGCAGATCAACAGGAGGAGTTGTAGGAAGTCGAGTTCTGCTGGTGTAGAAGGAAGAACACGAAGAACAAAAGGCCATTGAGGACAGTCGTTTTCGGGGTCTTAAAATCAGCGACAAAGCAACAGTGTTTACAACAGTTTTCTGTAACAGTTTCATTGTAACAACTGCTTTGTAACGCCGATACACCGTTACAAACAGTCTGTGTTATTACTTTTCACTCTTTTAATCAACTTTTGAACCATAAACCAATATTTTGAGCAAGTGATTAATATGAGGAGCTAAACCCCATTGCTGAGGCGACGGAGGAAGCTATTTTTCCAACAAATATGTGGTAATATCTATTTAATTAATTTCTGGAATTCTTTTTATGATTATTTGCATTGAATCGAAATTGAAATAAATATTTTTGCTAACTCGTTGTGTTTTCACTTGATGGTGCATGCTTAGCTTAGGGCTCTTGATGTTCCATGCTTGAGATTAACAACCAATATTTTGAAAATCTACTATTGGCAATATTTAAGAATCAATTGAATGTATGAATTGCATGATAATTATTAATATTGAATCACATAAAAGTTGGAAAATAGTGGAAACCTGAGTCTCAGTGCTTTTTATAATCTTGATAACAACCTTCTTTGAGTTTTCTAGTTTTATTTGAATCTAAAAAAAATCCTTCACAAGTATGAGAGGAACGACATTTTTTTTACCACTTTACATCAACTTCAAAATCACATCACATGCCATCGTTGAGGGAAATAACCTTGATAACCTCTCCAGAAATACGCTGGTATGGAAGCTTTAAGATATTTGATCACGAACACTCGTCCAAATCTAAGGATGTTGATCTCAAAGCACTGAAAGACACAAAATTACTTGATAAAAGTAAAAATATGTATATCTCTGAAGATGACCACTCTGAGACAGATTCATAAGATGAAGATCTTGACAAATCAGTCTCGATGATCACAAGATAGTTTAGAGATCTTCTGTTAAAGAGAAGTAAACGGTTCTCCAGAGATAAGCCAAAAGCATCAGTCAAAACTCATAATCAAATTCCTCCTAAAAACAGGGACACGGATGAAACTGATGAGGAGGATATGCCTCAGTGCTTTAAGTGTAAAGGATTTGGTCATTTTGCAAACGAGTGCCCAAATCGTAGAAAATACACTGGGAACAAAAGTCTTGTTGCGACACTTGACGAGATGTCTGACAATTATGATTATGATGAAAACAAGAAATCAAGTGTTGCTCTTCTGTATGAAAATATTGATTTTGATAATTGTAGCAATACAGACATCAATCTTGATAATCTTTGAGAAGAGAGCCCAATCAAGATGGAAGAATCAATTGACCCGTCTTTTGGAAACCCTTTACTTAATGTTTCAGGATCTACCATGTGACTAGTAGCCTGCGTTTCAAAGGCCCTGAAGCATTTTTTGCGTTGACATGCTCCTATTGTTCTCTCAAAGGACACGAATTTTCAAAGTGTTTTAAGTACAAACACAAGATGAGATATGTCAACAAGATGCAACGAAGAGCAGACCGACTAGCCAAGAAGCTTAAACTCGCGGAGAAAACGGCTAAGGTATGTAAGATCTTATCCTCTTCAAAGAGACTAGTTTCCAAGATAGATATAGACCATTAGAGAGGAAAACCTGGTCTAAACATACGGAAAGGAAGAGTTCCATTGATTTCGTACAAAAGGGTCATGGTGGAAAAATCGTTGTTCACCACAGCACAATCTGATTGTGTTGTTCGTGTGCATCTTGTCTCATGTGCTTGTTCAAAAGAGACAAGATTTTGCACACCTCAGGCTTTAAAATTAAAATAGAAAGTACTTTTTATTTTGTTTTTTAGCTTTGAGTTGTTTGGTTTTGGAAATTCTTCATATCACTGTTGATATTGGATGTGACCAATTTGCCAAAATAAGAGGGTTATTATCGACAATTTCGCTCTTTATAGGGTTGTGAGTTGGACGTATACGAACCTGTTTAAAGGTTTCGAATCCATACATTCCTTTTTCCGTCTCTGATACTCTTTATATCTTAAGACTGCTTGTTGAAGTTTAATTGTGAACTCCTCTCACAAAACCATACCATGGAAACTCCAAGCACCATGTCTTTAGATGGTAAAGATATCAACATGATTGTTAAGCCATCAATCACCAAGGAAAAAGAAAAATCTCCTGTGTCTCCATCCTTGAAAAGAAAAAGAAGGAATGTGAGGAAGCCAAGGGCAATTCCTTCTAACTCTCAGAAATTCTCTGATGTTCTTGATGAGTTGAAAGAGACAAGAAAGGAGATTCGACAAATAAAGGCTTGTGTGCTAAGATCTTTGGAAATTCAGAAGGCCCTGGTTTGACATCTCCAGCCAAGACGGTTTGTCGGCATTGACTCCTTCCTCCACGAACCTTATGTTCCAACGGCTGTTGACGACAAGGAGTTCGGGAACGATGTAGAATTTCTCAAAGATATCAATGTCTAGAAAGTCTTCTTATGAGAATTTTTCTCTTATGTTTAGGATGAATAACTAGAGTTTGGAATAGCCATTATTGTGAGTACACATAGCTATGTCCAATGTTTTTTCATCTTTATTTTTTTGGCTTATTTATTTAAATTCTAAAAAATTGGTATGGAAGATGATTTTTGCAGTATTAATCTTTATGGTTTTATACATTGCAATATGTTATGGGATACGTGTGTTTGCGTCCGTGAACTATTATTGTCCCATATGATGTCAAAAGTTATTTCCTTTATATGTCGATATGCATGTGTTGATAAAAGAAGGAATGAACTTTTGACAAACAAAAGTTAAGCCTATTATGTCAATTATTGATGGAAGATAGGTTAAAATATTTTGTTCGCAAGGATCATGTCTATTGTATGTCATTGTGCAAATAGTGATGGAAAATAGAATGAATCCTAGTATATGCCTCAATATTGATAATTCCCTAATCCATATTTTATGTGTATACTGCAATGTTCCATAAGGTTTTCTTGTGTTGAGCATAAGACGATTGAGTTAATCATTCTTTTATAGTGAACTTAGTCGTAGCTCCGTAAGCTTTTATATGTCGAGCATTTCCAAGTAGATTAATCATACATTCGTTTGTGGTTATTTTGGTTGTGTATTCCGATTAAATTAATCATGGGTTCGCTTGTGGTTAGTTTAATTGAGTTCTTTGGATATAGAAAAATCATTTCTTTATGGTTTTTGGTGTCCAATAAAATCATTCTTTTCTTGTATAAGTAAGGTCGCTCGTGTTGTTCTCTTGGGAATGACATCAAATGGAGAAAAATTTTGATGGGGGCGTTTTTTGAAGGGGGCATGGGGGACAAATCATATGTTGACACATGCACGCGAGATTAATGAATTCTGTTTCCAAAAATACCAACACCAATTAAGAAAACAAATTTTATATCCAAAAATAAACTTCTTTTATTTTTTTGGAAACAAAATTCATTAATCTAGCGTGCATGTGTCAACATATGATTTGTCCCCCATGCCCCCTTCAAAAATTTTCTCCATCAAATGGGGGAGAGTTCTTTTGAACTTGTGCTTAATTTTCATATCTTTGTGGGGAGTGCGGCTGTGGAATACTTGAGGAGTTATCTTGTATCTTTATAAACTCCGTAATGAATGCATTTAGCTTCGGCTTTATGATTTCATCTAAAAAAGTTGGTATGTACTTTTCTTTGGTCTTGAAGTGTCTCCATGAAATTTTTCATTAGGATCTCGTTTTCGTACCTTTGCCAATTTTATTGACAAAAAGGGGGAGAATTAATGTGTAGTTCACACTACAAATACATATGATTTACGTGCTTTACGGGTCATTAGGTAAGGTGGAGTGGTTTTCATGTTGAGACGAAGTATTGACTAAGGGGGAGTGATACATATCACCATAATATTGTTGTCGAAGTTGTGATATGAGAACTTTGATGTTGTGTAATAATACTATGACACTATATAACAATGATCGAGAGACTTTGTTTTCTCATTGTTATGACTACGTAACTTCAAAAACTATGATGCTGAACTTACAACCTTTGGAATCATGGGAGTACTTGGAAAAGACGAAGTTTTCGAGTAACGTTGAAGCGCCAAGGAGATAAAGCATGTGGACGAGAAGCTACAAAGTTTTATTTATTTTGTAATCCATATGTATTGATAGTTTTGTCACTAAAATTGACAAAGGGGGAGATTGTTAGAGAATTGCTCGGTTGAACTTGCATGCGTTGCTATATCAAGCATGTTTGTTAATATTAGTGATCAAAACTATATGTCTTGATTTCTAGTATACTTATGACTAAGTCTTGGTCTAGGATAGTTAGGAATAGTTGAGCTCTAGACTCCATGGCGATTATCTTGCAAAGACGAAGAACTACTCAAGGAACCGGTGGAACTTCATCCGACCAAATGGTATGTGGATACTTGAACTCATCTTGTCACTCAAAAGTCTATCTACTCTATCTCCTACTCTTGAGACAACAGTCGTATAAGTATGATAGTTTTCATACATACACATTTGCTTTTTCGAGCCGAGTTTACTCGCCTATCTTTTTCTCGAAATATGTGTTGGTAAGCTTTTGCTTTAACCATATTTATCTTTACCCATGACGAAAGTCAGGATGACGTTTCAATCTTGAAAATAGCTTTGATGACGATAGTCGATTCTTTATGTCTAACGACTGTTATAACATTATAGAAGAATGTTTCAATGATTGAAATGTAGAGTTGAGAATATGTAACCACCTATGGATGTAAGCATGTAGTGTGTTCGTACATTTGTGAATAAATCCATGTGCCGGAAACCAAGTGCGTGCATATGTGTGCATGCGGTATTGGTTAAGGAGACAGGCGGAAGTTCATGTCCGTGAAATTCTATTGGGTTTAAAGTTTACGAACTCAAAAACCAGTCACCTTAGGTACATGTACCCGTACGCGTACTGGCGGAACTTTTTCTCCCGAAAAAGTCTGCTGAGTTTCGAAACTAAAACCAACTCAAAATCAACATGGCCGGACATCGGAGTTGGCATTGGTAGTGACCAGCCATCTTGGCCGGTTATGCAGGAAAATACATGGCAACGGCCATGAATAGTAAACGGGGAGTTGATGAAATATTTTTTGTCCCCTTTTCATACTTTTAGAAATTCCATTAAAACATATATAGGGAGGGGTAGTTGGTTGATGGTGCATATGCGGACTATGCACCAAGTAAGCTTCATAGCTTAGCCGGAAGAGTATAAATGATGCCTAAGGCTCATTTATAGTTGCGTAGCCTCGGGAAGATGGCATTTGGTGCTTAGGCATCGTTATGCCATATTGCAGACCGAACATGCATCACTTGGATGCATTTTGACGGAACGGCCTATACGGACTAGGCCATTACCACTGTTGCTTGGCCACGACCTAGCAAACGAGTTAGAATAAGTTGCTTGTCCCTTCGAGGATGAACTACGGTCTGTGCTTGATCCCTTTAGAGTAGGGAAGGGTACGTAGGCAGCCGCAATGAGTTGCAGCATTGCCGGTCCAGCACGTTGTCGCTCATATCATCTAATTCGGAGATGATTGCGACATGCTGGCCCCTCATATCATCTAAGCTCGGTAGCTCAGGTATGCATACCCGTACGCGTACCCAAGCTGGTTATTTCTCAAATCGGTAGTTCATGGAATTAAAACAGTAAATTAATTATAAGGAATGCAATCTTTGCAAACCATGGGTATATTGTTCATAAATTGATTAAAATGAATCAAATCGATTTTGTTTCAATTGTGTCTATGTATAAAGACCTAAGCAATTGAACAACTCTTGAACTTGTTATTATGAGTCATTTGAACTAGTTATGAGAAAGATGAATATGGTGGATATGAAAGCACTCATATGGCTAACCATTGGTCAACCATTTGTGAACCAACTAATGTACACGTTTAGGTACGGTTACTCAAACCTACGTGAATACATTTCATTTGTGTGTGACAAGATAAGTTTCGATCTAACGGTTGAAAGATATTAGCTTGGATAAATCAGGTTTTTCATCTAACGCTGATTATTGAATGCTTTGTTACCAAGGTAACTTATATTGCAAATCCAGATTTGAAAACTATATAAGGAGACGTCTAGCAACTGTGCAAAACTAATCCCCACACCTCTTGTGTGATACTAGTTGGTTTTCTAGAGTCAATTCTCCTTTAATTGTAGGTTTCTTCTCGAGACCCTACACTACGGGAAAAAATGCGATTAACTACACCGGAAAACAGTTGTCGTACGATATACTACGACGTTTATCTATAGGTTGCACAAGGGGGGTTGTGAAAGGTCCTCAATTCTTTGCAACTCGTCAATAATAGTCGTAAACACGGTTGTCGTTCCATTTTATACCACGTTTGGCTCAGTTGTCAATGTCTTTCGAAATTTCTTCTTTATAGCTAACACAACTCTTACTTTGGTTGTGAAAATAACTCCTACACTACACTTGTTGGGATTGTAGAAAATTAGTTTACAACTATGGTTAGAGTTGTATGTGAATTATTTGACAACTATGCTTATAGTTGTATGTCATTTCTTTGATAACTTTTGTTTGAGTTGTAAGTCGTAAGTACATGAAAAATACACATTTTTCACAACCTTTGTTTAGTGTAGTCATAATCTGTAACACAACATCCTTAAAGGTTGTAATATTTGAAGTAACAACTTCTGTTTTTAGTATATGAATGTGTAACTACAACATTTGTTACGAGTTGTACATAAAATTATTTTGAAAAAAAAAAATTAAAGCTGAAACCGAATTGCCGAAATGACCATTTATTTAAATTATAATGAAACGAAACCTGCATTCATAAATCCAAATGACCATTTATTCAAAATTCAATATTCATTGTACAATTCATAACTTAATTCATCAATTCATTGTACAATTCATAACTTAATTCATCAATGCCGAAATGACCATTTGTGACTGCAAGCTTCAATGACCATTTGTGACTGCAAGCTTCAGATCCAATGGTAGAATATCTGTAAAACACAAGTGAAAACTTAATTGAGTATACCAAGATAACAACCAAATTTGGATAGTAAATTAAATAGTTACATATAATACATAATGAATAATAAAGAGTGGCATCAGAATCATGTTATACTAGAGAATAGTATACCTAGAGAACTTATTTGGAAGCATGTTATACTCTAATAGACTTAGAAAAAAAAAAATGGAACAAAGAGCCACACCAATAGCTACTAGTAACATAGCTAAGTAATGCAGGCATAAGTTTTTTCAGGGCGACAATTGGGTACAACCACTTCATAAGCTAAATAACCACACAATATACATCAACAAAACAAGCATCAGAGTTTAAAACTCCGACTAGATAACACAATCATAATCTATCTAAACCTTTCAGTAGTTAAAATCATCCGATCGTCACAAAACTTTTACAGTAGCCTTAATACCCAGGGTACAATAACATATCCAAAATTCAGAAAATTATGACGGTTCATTAAGAAAATATGCACCTTACAACATGACTGCTTTCAATATCGATATACAGAATTCAGTCATGATTCCTATGCACTTTGGGGTACCTAAATAAATCGGATATTTCTGAAATTTTTACAGTAGGTTATCTATAGGTTTATAAACAACATACAAAAATTTCAGCTTTATCCAGTAAACGGGTAATGAGAAATATCATAAATACTAAACTTTCCAGGGTCTGAATTCTTCACATTGCAGCTGTAATTCATTCATTCTTCGAACTAGTAAACGTAACCCGATTTTCCTGAAATTTTAATGGTACATACATCACGCAATGAAGTATTATCCGCTAAATTTTCATTACAATCCGACCACAGGATCCTAATTTACAAGTATAACAAACACATACATATTAGGGTTTACAAGGTGTGGATCACATATTCAAACACGAATTGCTCATTATAAATTCCATATCTCTACAATCAAATCGACATTAGAGTATTTCATGATGATTAGAAGGTACCCAACTCATCAATTTACAAAAATCATGAGATATATCAAAAGCAAAATTATACCTTAAGGTGGATGAGGTCCTCCATAGTAATCAACATGATACTAATCTCTTATCTTCTATTTCTTCTTACAGCAAATAAACAACCAATGGCAACTCCAATAACAAGACTAGTTGATATTCTTCCTCCTCCATAATCTGGCGAGGATGGAGACGGCGGTGAAAGTGGGGATGGCGAAGAACAAGGGTGTTTCTTTTCCTGTAAACAAAATCAACAAAAACTAGTCAACACCCAAATCGATAACATAGATACACAAATTTTAGGTGAAAAAAAATACTTAAATCAAAAAGTTAAGAAAACCCTAATTTCGTATTGGAACCATTCATAATAAGGAGGATCAAAAATCCCTTCAACTTCAGATTTCCCTTCAGACGGAAAAGGAGCATACATAAACAAGATCCAATTTGTTAATCACTGATTCCCCATTTCGTAGAGACTTGTTTCTTAATGATTTCATCACTTGTTCTAAACCCATGTAGACACAAAACCCTAGGTTTCCTTTCCTCTTCAATTCTCTTCCGGTTTCCCATCTTCTTCGACTTGTGAATTTCTTCTCCAACGAAATTGAAATAAATTGCAGAGTTAGAAAAGAGAGCGAGAAGAGAAATTTGGAGTTCGATTTTGACTTTTAATTGAAACATTTTGAAGAGATCTTGAGATTTGGTTTCGTTTCTTAGGATTTCTGATTTGCTTCATACTGAAACTGATTCCTTTGTTAAATCACTGGTTAAACAAATCTTGAGTGAGGGTTTTTTTCTTTTTTTCTGAGGGAGGCGCAACTTGAGTTAGGGTTTTTTTTCTGAGGGAGGGGAAGATGAGAGACGAGAGAAAAGTGAGTGAATGAAGAAGATAAGTGAGAGAAAAAAAAATCGTTTTATCAAAAAGAATTTGAACGGATAAGATGTGGTAGGATAGGGTCATACGGATTGGGAAACTATTTGGACGGTGTAGATTTAAGTTAAGAGTGTCATACGGATCAAGGTATTTGTGCTTTCTCTTTGTGTTAATACGAACTCATGTTTTCGGTCTAATTATCAACCTTTGACATGAAAAAAAATCTAAAAAAAATATTAATAAATTTAGGACATCGTTATCGACATTTTGATATAAAAAAATCCAAAAAATGTATAAGAATGAATCGGGAAATGTAAAATGAATTCGATAATTGGCGTGTTTCTTTGTGTTTTCTCTTTTTGTTTTTGTGCTTTCTCTTTGTGCTTCCGGTTTGAATTTTGACTAGTTCCATAGGTCATGATGTAATTTTTACAAGTCATACAGGTCATGAAGTATCTTTATTTCACACTGGTAAACTCAGGTTATCAGATTACTAGAGATGGACCAAAAAATTCAGGATGGTTCTGACTTCAAACTTAGCTGGATACATCATCGAAATCGATAAATATGAAGCTCAGTGTTGATTCGAACTTCAAATGTGGTATAACAACATACAAACTATGAGCCAAGAAGCTCCGGGAGGGTTCAGACTTCAAACTTAGCATGATACATCATCGAAATCGATAAATATGATGCTCAGTGTTGGTTCGAACTTCAAATGTGGTATAACGACATAGAAATTATGAACCAAGAAGCTTCTGGAGGGTTCTGACTTCAAACGTAGAAGGATACATCATCGAAATCGATAAATATGAAGCTCAGTGTTGATTCGAACTTCAAATGTGGTATAACGACATAGAAATTATGAACCAAGAAGCTTCGAGAGGGTTCTGACTTCAAACGTAGAAGGATACATCATTGAAATCGATAAATATGAAGCTCAGTGTTGATTTGATCTTCAAATGTGGTATAACGGCATACAAACTGTGAACCAAGAAGCTCGGGAGGGTTTCTGACTTCAAACTTAGAAGGATACATCATTGAAATCGATAAATATGAAGCTCGGTGTCGATTCGAACTTTCAATATGGTATAACGGCATATTGTATGCAAACCCTGGATCCGAGATCGAAACCTGTCCGTGAGTGGCCTACTATAAGTCGGAAACTTCGTAAGAACGATGAATCCATCCATTTACAGGTAAGATTCCTTTGGAATATTCCCCGAAACCTTAAACAAACCCTATTCTGGTATATTGTATGCGTACTTTGGCTCCGAGATCGAAACCTGGTCGAAAATGGACTACTATAATTCGGAAACTTGGTAAGAATGATGAATCCATCCATTTACAGGTAAGATTCCTTCGAAATATTCCCTGAAACCTTAAACAAACCATATTCTGGCATATTGTACGCATATCCTGGCTCCGAGATCGAAACCTGGCCGTGATTGAACTAATCTAAGTCCGAAACTTGGTAAGAACGATGAATCCATCCATTTACAAGTAAGATTCCTTCGAAATATTCCCCGAAACCTTAAACAAACCCTATTCTGGTATATTGTATGCGTACCTTGGCTCCGAGATCGAAACCTAGTCAAAAGTGGACTACTATAATTCGGAAACTTGGTAAGAATGATGAATCCATCCATTTACATGTAAGATTCCTTCGAAATATTCCCTGAAACCTTAAACAAACCATATTCTGGCATATTGTACGCATATCCTGGCTCCGAGATCGAAACTTGGCCGTGATTGGACTACTCTAAGTCCGAAACTTCGTAAGAACGATGAATACATCCATTTACAGGTAAGATTCCTTCTAATATTCCCAAACCTTAAACAAACCCTATTCGTATATTGTATGCGTACTTGGCTCCGAGATCGAAACCTGGGTCGGGAGTGGACTACTATAAGTCGGAAACTTGGTAAGAATGATGAATCCATCCATTTACAAGTAAGATTCCTTCGGAATATTCCCCGAAACCTTAAACAAACCCTATTCTGGTATATTGTATGCGTACCTTGGCTCCAAGATCGAAACCTGGTCGAAAATGGACTACTCTAAGTCCGAAACTTCGTAAGAACGATGAATCCATCCATTTACAGGTAAGATTCCTTCGAAATATTCCCCGAAACCTTAAACAAACCCTATTCTGGCATATTGTATGCGTACCTTGGCTCCGAGATCGAAACCTGGTCGGGAGTGGACTACTATAAGTCGGAAACTTGGTAAGAACGATGAATCCATCCATTTACAGGTAAGATTCCTTTGAAATATTCCCTAAAACCTTAAACAAACCATATTCTGGCATATTGTACGCATATCCTGGCTCCGAGATCGAAACCTGGCCGTGATTGGACTACTCTAAGTCCGAAACTTGGTAAGAACGATGAATCCATCCATTTACAAGTAAGATTCCTTGGAAATATTCCCCGAAACCTTAAACAAACCCTATTCTGGTATATTGTATGCGTACTCTAAGTCCGAAACTTCGTAAGAACGATGAATACATCCATTTACAGGTAAGATTCCTTCGGAATATTCCCCGAAACCTTAAACAAACCCTATTCTGGTATATTGTATGCGTACTCTAAGTCCGAAACTTCGTAAGAACGATGAATACATCCATTTATAGGTAAGATTCCTTCGGAATATTCCCCGAAACCTTAAACAAACCCTATTCTGGCATATTGTATGCGTACCTTGGCTCCGAGATCGAAACCTGGTCGAAAGTGGACTACTATAATTCGGAAACTTGGTAAGAATGATGAATCCATCCATTTACAGGTAAGATTCCTTCGAAATATTCCCTGAAACCTTAAACAAACCATATTCTGGCATATTGTACGCATATCCTGGCTCCGAGATCGAAACCTGATCGTGATTGGACTACTCTAAGTCCGAAACTTCGTAAGAACGATTAATACATCCATTTACAGGTAAGATTCCTTCGAAATATTCCCTGAAACCTTAAACAAACCATATTCTGGCATATTGTACGCATATCCTGGCTCCGAGATCGAAACCTGGCCGTGATTGGACTACTCTAAGTCCGAAACTTTGTAAGAACAATGAATACATCCATTTACAGGTAAGATTCCTTCGAAATATTCCCTGAAACCTTAAACAAAACATATTCTGGCATATTGTACGCATATCCAGGCTCCGAGATCGAAACCTGGCCGTGATAAGACTACTCTAAGTCCGAAACTTCATAAGAACGATGAATACATCCATTTACAGGTAAGATTCCTTCGACATATTCCCTGAAACCTTAAACAAACCATATTCTGGCATATTGTACGCATATCCTGGCTCCGAGATCGAAACCTGGCCGTGATTGGACTACTCTAAGTCCAAAACTTGGTAAGAACGATGAATTCATCCATTTACAGGTAAGATTCCTTCGAAATATTTCCTGAAACCTTAATCAAACCATATTCTGGCATATTGTACGCATATCCTGGCTCCGAGATCGAAACCTGGCCGTGATTCGACTACTCTAAGTCCGAAACTTCGTAAGAATGATGAATACATCCATTTACAGGTAAGATTCCTTCAAATATTCCTTGAAACCTTAAACAAACCATATTCGGCATATTGTACGCATATCCCGGCTCCGAGATCGAAACCCGGGCCGTGATTGGACTACTCTAAGTCCGAAATTTCATAAGAACGAAGAATCCATCCATTTACCTATGATTCCTTTGGAATATTACACAAAACATTAAACCAACCCTATTCCGCATATTGTATGCAAACCGTGGCTCCGAGATCGAAACCCGGGAGAAAGGGACTACTATAAGTCGGAAATTTCGTAAGAACGATGAATCCATCCATTTAAAAGTAATATTCTTTGTAATATTCCCCGAAAAATTAAGCAAACCCTATTCTAGCATATTGTATGCAAACCCTGGCTCCGAGATTGAAACCTGGCCAGGAATGGACTAGTATAAGTCTGAGAGTTCATAAGAACGACGAATACAACCATTTACGGGTAAGATTCCATGGGAATATTCTCGAAACCTTCAACACACACGAATTCATCAACTTCGAGAAAGAAACCGGCTTCGAGATCGAAACCCGGCCATGAGCCGACTAATATAAGTCCGAAAGTTCACAAAGACGATGAATCCAACCATTTACTTGGTAAGATTCCATGGAATATTCTCGTAAACCTTAAACACACACAAATTCGTCAACTTTGAGAAAGAAACTGCTCCGGGATCGAAACGTGGCCATGAGCGGACTACTATAAGTCTGAAAGTTTGCAAAGACGATGAATCCAACCATTTACGGGTAAGATTGCATGGGAATATTCTCATAAACCTTAAATACATACAAATTCGTCAACTTCGAGAAAGAACTTGCACCGGGATCAAAACTTGGCCATGAGCGGACTACTATAAGTCTGAAAGTTCGGAAAGACGATGAATCTACCCATTTACGGGTAAGATTCCATGGGAATATTCTTAGCAGAAGTGAATAAAATTTAGAAGAAGTGAGAAAAATTTAGCATAAGTGTTTATACCTCAACGACAACTCTTATAAAGGTTGTCAATAGCGATGAAAAGAAAATTTAGCAGAAGTGAGAAAAATTTAGCAGTATGAGAAGTTTTTTGCGTATGAATAAAATTTAGCGTATGGGAATTTTTTTGCGTATGAGAAAAATTTAAAGGTATGTTGTAGTAGCAGGATTTCCCACACTACACCCCTTACTCGATTTTACTTAATTAACCCCTTGAAAGATCACTACAAGAAAGTTTGTGTATTGCAACACTTCATTCTTGTGGCTACAACCCATTTTTGATGTGGCAATATCCTTTTGCCACATAAAACTTTTGCCACACCCCGTGGCAAGAAACCGTGTGACAAGAAGTTGTTGCCACACCTTAAGTGGATCACATATAACTTGGCTTTTGCCACACCAAACGGTGAGGCAATATCACTATGCAAAAACGGTAGTTTCCTAATTTTGTTTTAAATATTTTAGAAATATGATAATTTTATTTCCTTATTTATTTATTTATTTTTCATTAATTTTTATAATATTATTTAATTCATTTATTTTCTTTTGATGTTTTATTTAATTCTGAATCATTTGATTAAGAGAGAAGCAACTAACGAGATCAAATTTAATTTTTATTGAATTAATTTTATTTTTGATACAAATTGAGTTCATGTACACAATACAAATTGAGTACATAAGAAATTTAATCAATACAAATTGTATACAAATTGAGTACTTAAAGGATCGACGGATACCATGACCATCGCAATTTTGAGAAAAAAAAGAGAAGAAACTAAACTAAACTTCATCCCAATCTTCTTCTTTTGTAATCCTGCAATATCATTGTTCAAAGGAAATAAAATTATTTTCATGGTAAAAAATCGTTCCAACCATCATATAAAATTGTTTTGTTCACTAAAGATGTGAAAACTACCTTGTCCTGTAAGCGACCCCAACTTGATTGAAATGACGTATCCACTTAGGCCCTGAAAAATCCAAAAACTATTAAACAATATCTAGTTTGTGAGGAAAATATCCAAAGGTTAGAGAATCAAAGAAAAAAAAAATTGTGAAAACAACACCTATTATATCAGATCTCAATTAAATAATCCTTAACTTCTAAAAATCATTAGAGTTCTATTAAGCAATCGTAATCAAACCCTAAGAAACAAGGTTGAATCATGAAGATTTCCCTTTCTTTTTCCAAATCAAACAAAATTTCTGCAACCAGATTCATCGGATATAATTGCTAAATAACCTAAGTTTGGAATCTTAAAAAAAATCAAGACCCCAAAATCTATTTCCTCCACAAAAGACTAATTGTATCAATGGAAACAACATCAAAAAAATATTAGTTGCTAGATGTGAATGGGTTACAGAAGAAACATTAAGAGAGAGAGAGAGAATGAAACGTTAAAGAGAGAGAGTGGGAGGAAGGAAGGGAATATGTGCGTGGAGGTAGGTGGGAAGTTTTACTTATGGAAATAAAAATAAAAATTTAATTCTTTTTATTTCTTACTAATAATAAAAACGAAAATTATGACGTTTTTGCCACACCTAAATTGAATTTCGCGGCAATAAGTCATCTTTTTGCCGCACACCTAAGCTTGCCGTGGCAAAAACCCAATATTTTGCCACAGAGGTTGTTTTGATGTGGCTAGAAAGCCGTTTTTGCCACATCACAATGTAACTGCAGCGATAAAGTTCTTTTGCCACATACACTCAAATAAGTGGTGTGCCTATAAACTGCTTTTCTTGTAGTGGATGTAAGATCAAGAATATTTATTGATTGAATCCATGAACTGTTTACACCAGGAAATAGAATTACACTTAGAAATTAATACACTCTTAAACTTTCTCTCTCCTAATGACTTGCCCAACAACTCCAAAGAGATCTCTCTCTTTAACAGATCCATTTAGCCCTTTATATAGGGTAATACATAGTGGATGACAAACTAAGCTACCCTTTATTTTCGGAATGTCTCGCGAAGTGTCGCAGATGCACAAACATTTGCTCTCGCGACACTTCTTAACCTCGCCAGGTCTCATGTCTTCTTTATGTTTTGTCTCGTCGTTATTCATTGCGTTGTTTATTTTAGCTCTCGCGACTCCTTCGCGATGTCTTTGTCGCTTATTAATCCCGCGAACCTTGTTTGTTGCGATATTACGATCCTACATCTTGCCTCTTTTTCCTTGAATATGGCTTGACAAGCGATCTTTAAGGAAAAATCTATTGTGGTAGCGATCTTTGACTTTTGTTGATGGAGGAACGAGCAAAAGAATACTTTTCTTGAAAAGTACGTACTTGCCTCTATTCTTTGGCGAAGTTCCGAAGCTTCTTTGAGATGTATATTTAGTATCGTCTCCTGCGAAAGGAAGAGTATCATGAGAGTGATCCTTTTGATTTGCCGCGACTGCTTATCTTTATCTTTTTCAGTTTCGTACTTTTACACGGATTTTGATTATTAATGTCTTTTCTTGACACGTCTCTTTCAACCGTTTATTCTTGACCGTTCATGTCTCTTCTCGCATTAAATGACCTCGTTTTTCTCGAGGATCCTTTTCCCTATATATAGTTCTCTTTTCCCCTCCTTTTCATTCTTTAGTTTCTCTCTGCAACTTTTCTTTGATTCTCTCCTTCCGCAATTTGCGCTCCTGCTACTGCAAATCTTTTCTTCGTTCTTCCTAGCGCTGATCCTAACCTTTAACCTCCCATCCATTCCCATACTGATAATGGCTTCCATTAGTCGTGCATACAAAGCTTCTTTTGATGAAGTTCAACAGAAGTTGCTCGAGAAGGGTTTCACTCTATCAACCATTCCCGATCAAGAACCTTCATCTACTCTTTCTGCAAAGTTATTTTCTGATCATCAATGTGATGATCAAAAGATTATAGTCTCGCTAGGTCAGCTTCTCGCGGGACTTCCCATTCCCTTGTACGATCCTGAGATGCCTTTATTTTATGAAATCTTGGCCCATGAAAAGTTCTCTCGGGCTGTTTATCAATTGAGTGGCGATTGCATTCGCCTAATGCTTGAGTTCGCGAATCGTGGTGCTGGCAAAGGATCTTTATACCCTAGTACTGTTAGACACCCCGATTTCGCAGACTTGGAAATAGCCACTTGAGAAGTACACTCGTAGAGAACTTTTTTGAAAATTATTCAAAGATAAAGATGCGAATGCGAAATCTCGCTGGGGCATTCGCCTGGAGAAGAAGGATAACGTCTCTGAGGATAAATTGCTCATGCAAGATATTGACTGGCATTCGGGCAATAATACTACTCCTCGCCACTCGAAAGATGAGAAGTGGTGGGTTGTACCCTTGATTTTAAATGGCCCTTATATCGCGGGCTCAAGACGTTCTTCCCGCGAACCTCGCAGATATCATCCTTGGGAATTCAAATGGCCTCGATAAGGATAAAGAGGTATGTTTTCTACTTCAAATCTTGCTTTCGTAATTTTCTTTTTATATTTGCTGAGTTTGTGAAGTTTTTCAGATCACCAAATTGAGAAGAAAATACAAGGATAATCCGCTGGAAGTACCCTGACAATACTTCGATCGCTACGGATGAAGTAAGAGACATTTCCTTTGTTATTTGAAACAATATTGTTGCCTCTTTTTATCTTTAACCGTATGCGAAGGTTGGGTTGAAGAAGTCAGAGCCGCCAAGATCAAAAGTAAGGGCAAAACCGCTGCTCGCAAGAATAAATCTTCTGCTCCATTAACTAAGAAGCGAAAGATTCAATCTTCTTCTCGCCCTAACTCAAGCTCTGAATCTTCTGATGAAGATGACCATGATTCGAATTTTTCTCTCGCTAAAGAGATTCCATTGGCCGGTTCTCCTATGGATCTAAGTTATCTAGCATCTTCTCGACTCTTTCCAAGGAATGGGAGATGCTCCCCGGCTTCCCTTTTATGACTCTCGCAAATGTGTGTAATGCTGCTTTACTAGAAGGCAATGATTCTTTCAATGGAGCTTCTAGAGTCGTGTCTCCTGACTTGTTGAATGCACTTGGATCTTTGGTACGTATGCAGTCACATTTCCTTTTTTAAATTTTTAAATATATGTATATTAATGATTATTCTATATTCTTTTATAGGTTGGAAGAACTTCCTTTGTAGTTGCCTCGCATCTCGAGAGGAGACGCAACAATCTTGAGAAGAAGAATTCGCAATTGAGCAAGAAGATTCGAGAATTAGAGATCGAAGTCGCGTCATCTCGCGATAAAGATGAGAGAATTCAAAAGTTAAATACCGAACTTGACTCTCAAAGGGATAGGGTGTCCACTCTTCGTAGCGCTAATCAAAGAACTTTATGGTATAAGATTTTTCCTTCTTTTATTATTTCTATCTTATCGGTCGCATATTGCTTCCTAACTTATTACCTTCGCAGATGTATATAATCTCTCCGATGAGGCTATTCTTCTCCATATATTTCCCGAACCTATGGATAATGACCTTCTTCTCGCTCACCTCAATCAATCTCTAAGTAGTTCCTCGTATAAAACTAACCTCCTTTCATTAAAGGATCTTCAATCCAAATATCGCTTTTAGAGATCGAACACGATCTAATTTAAATTTAACTAATCGCTTTAAACGAATGTATCTTGATTCCGAGAAGAAAATCAAGATTTTAAGGAAGAAAATTAGTGATCTCATAGATGAGAATGATCGCATTACTAACGAGGTGCACAAAGTTAGCGAATTCCACAAATCTCTTCTTGGTGTGCAAGTTGAACGAGATGAACTCCTTCATCGATCACTATGCTTAAGCAAATGAGAAGAGCAAGTTCGTTCTCTTCTTGTTATTAATAGTGATGATGAATTCGCCTGGGCTGCGAAAGTTTTAGATAATGCCCGAAATAACCTAGGTGTTGATGTTAGTCTTCACGCCGAGCATACTTCCTTGATTAAAGATATGATATCTGATAGAGAAGGTTACTTATTATACCTTACTGCTTCTTACTTCTGTAGTATTGCTTGTAAATTATTAACTTGTTGTTACTTATTTGCAGAATCTGAGAAGAGGCTTCATGTTAGAATTAGAGAGCTTGAATCTGAGAAAGAACAACTCGCCATGAATTTTCCAAAGGAGAATTGAAGAACTCGAAACCGAAAAACAACAAATTCGCCAAGAGTCTCTCCCTTCGTAATAACAAGTATTCCAAGTTGAAGAAACAATTTGAAACGACAGCATGGCGAATTTTAGTAATGATGCAATTGCGTTTTCGCAATGGAGCCATGGAGTATGTTTGTAAAGACCACAAAATCCCTCTTCATTCATATCCCCGGCTCCTCGAAAAGGTTCCCGAGAATCTACCCGTCTCGATGTGTTTCGATAGTGAGGCTAGCGAAGGGGAAAATTCTGGCGATGAAAATAATAGAACCGAAGAATCAAATGAAGGAGAAGAATCACCAAAGAGATAACTCTTTTTGTTTCTTTCGCTGCCTGTAATATCTGTATATTTCTGTATCTTTATTATAGTGTACTTCTTGGATTTTTCCCCCCTGAATTCAGTCTTCACCCCTTTTTTGGTAGTTCTTCCTTGTAATATAATTGGCTAACCTTATTGATGTATAACTCTTGCATCAGAAGATGAATAACAATATTCCATCTTTTCCATTCCCATACTTGCCTCTGTTATTTATCTTCAGATGGAAGATTTTAATTGTCATCATGTATGTGGTTGAATAATAATTTTATTGTTATTGAAATGTATTGTTGCGACGAGGTCGCAGGTATCTTCATAAATCAAGAATTCTACTTGCCTTGCCTTATCTTCATAAATGTATGTTATCTATTTTCATTGCGAAAAGGTCGCAAGCCGCCCTTACATTTTTCAAGCAAGGGCCCATTGACCCTGCCTTATCATTTTGTGTGGTCTTCCGAGTTAGACCTCCCTAATTAGAGGTCTTCCCCGCCACCTTTTTATTGCGACAAAATCATAGGACGTCTTTACACTTGCATGTAAAGACCCATTGATCTTGCCTTATCATTTTCCAAGTATTTTTGCCTCTCAGATGTTTTAGTTGCGACAATATGACAGGCCTATATATTCTTGCGAACACACAGCCCCATGACATTGCATGTCGTGCGACGAAATCGCAGACGTCCGTACACTTTCGTAAAGACCCATTGATCTCGCCTTACCCTCGCTAGTAGTATTATTGCCTCTCGCAGATCATTGCACAAATATGACGAGCCTAAATTCTCTTGCGAAAACATAGCCTTATGACATTTGCGTCTGTTTGACACTCCCCTATTGGAGAGCGTCGCCCTTATCATCTCCCTGCCGCCCCTTCAAGGAGGCGAAACATCGGCCATACAAGACTAGCTCCTCCCATCCGGTCTTAACAACAACCAGCTTGTTTTCGCAGCCTCTTATCCCTTATACCTATATGGTTTATGGTTACGAGACCGCACCCTAAGTGGAGTTTTCTTCGGCGAGTGCAACGTATGCCAAGACTTGCCAAGAATGGCCAGGGTAGGTTCATCCATCCCGGCACTCGCTCAACCGTGTACCTCGGCGCCTTGAGCATACACTGACTCCTTGGAAGAGACCCTCGGTCGCCCAACCAGGGTATAACCTTATATAGTTGGGAATCCAAGGTATCTCTCCCTGATAGGCTTTCATGGGCCCCAAATTTTCATGACTCAGGCTTCAGGAGCGGTGTAACCTTCCCCGAGCCATGTTGAGAGATACCCCTTATATGACGCACTTTAGGTCTTACATTTGCCTCTTACGAAATGTTATTCGCGAACTAGGTGTACGCCATAAAGGTTCGTCCCGCTCTTTTACTCATTCATATTTGTTAAATCATTCAATCATTCATGTTTCATTATTTTTGATATTTGTTTGCGAGATATTCGCAAAATTCCCTTTCACTTGTTGTGCTTTCATTTAGCTGAATTCTCATATATTTTTGACTGCGAGATTCTCGCATATCATTACTTCAATTGCTGATCTTTCTGTTGATTATTCACTTCTTATGCCTTTTGCTCTTCATACCCTTCGCTTCATTATCATCCTGATATTCGCCTGTCTCTAGGCATTCTCCTCGCGAGATATGTTCAGTCCTTACTTCTATAGCATCCACCATCAATTTTTCTTTTCTCTGCTCATCTCTCACATGTTGCTTCCAACCTTTTCTTTTGGTATTTCTTTCTTCGCAACTTTCTACATCGACCTCATGACATTGTTGCGACTCCTTCCAATCTCCCTGTATAATACCAATGCCATTTGGATGTGGAAATTTTATACATTGATGATATGTTGATGCGACTCCCAAGATTTCATGAAGCCATGGCCTCCCAATAAGCGCATTATATGGAGATTCCACGTCAACCACACGAATAAAATATCGCTTGATAATCCTTGTAGAGGTATTCTCATGTGAACTTCTCCCTTTGGTTTGTTTGCAGTGCCATTAAAGCCATATATCTTGTATGTCGAGGGGATCAAATCCTCATCTTTTCCTCCCATCGTCTTGTAAGTATGGTAGAAGAGAATATTCACCGAACTTCCTGTCGATTAGAATTCGGTTGATCGCCCAAAGAAAACTTCGCCTCATCATCTTCTCCATCGACCGGTTTCGGGTTAATCTCTAGTTTCACAACCAACGGGCTATCGCGTGTTTCTCTTCCTTTTGGCACTTCATCTGCAGAGAAAGAAATAGTCTTCACTGCCACTTTTCTAATCAAGCTGTTCTCGCCGACTCATTATTTCTTTATCATTAGCATCTCTCGCAAAGACTCTACCGAGCACGTTGTCATGAAAATCTTCGATTGTGCGATAGAGTGGACGATAGAGTTGCAGCTCAAATTTCTAGCTTTTGTTCCAACTTCTATAACAAATGTTTCCTTTCCTTTTGCCGACACTCGCTCGTGCATCTCTCGTGGTGGTGGTAATGTCTCGCCTGCTTTTCTCCCTTTAGAAAGTGATTTAACTTCCCCGATCAATCATCCCGAGAATAATTCTCTTTATATTTCTACAATCATTTGTTTGATGCCCATGGAAGCGATGGTAAGAACAAAACTCATGACTTCTATCGCCCGGCGGTGGTTCCATTCCCACGTTCCAAGGTGCCGGTACATTTTCCATCACAAGTATAGCTTCCCGCATCTTTTCCACACTAGCATTCAATGGAGGCATCTTAATCTCTTCCCATACTATTCTCATGACTTCTCTCCGCCTCTCCACGGTTATTTTGCCTTCGTCCACCGTATGTTTCTTGCACATGATCTAGCCTCCGAATCTTATTATTGCCGTTACGGTTGTAATAGTTCCTTTCTCGTTCAAATTCCTCTTGATCGTGGCTTCCCATGGCTACCATCTTCTCGCCGTCCCTCATCGCCTTTCCTTACTTGCCGTCCTTGTGAAGTACTCGCCACCGTATTGATGAATTGAGGTAACAAACTTGCGTTCGCAGCATTCGAGCTTGTGTTCGCGATCGGATAAGAATTCATTTCATTCTCGTCTTTCTTCTAAGGCAATATATTCTTCCCGTAACTCTCGTAGTTCCGCCATCGTGATTGTATTTTTGACTCTAAAAATTTGAATGTACAACAAGTTAGTCGCAAAGAGAGCATTCACAAATGAGAGGATGAGATATCTTTCCTCAACCCGTCCCGCCATTTCGCTACACATGGTTCTCCATCTTATTGTCAACCGCCTTAAGCTCTCGCCAACCCTTTGTTTCAACCCAAATACATCTTCAATACCCGGTTGCGAAGAGTCACATTTATGTATGCTCCCGTGAATGTGGCTTGTAGATGGTTAAATGATGTGATTGTGTTTCTGGCAGACCTTCGAACCATTTTAGTGCTTCTCCTATTAGACTTGACGCGAAATATTTGCATAGTATAGCATCATGGTTCTCCCACCGTAACATACATCTCATATAAGCCTTGATATGTTGTACCGCACAAAGTTGTTCCATCAAAGATGTTGGTTAACGCAGTAGATTGCACTTAGGAGGTATTCCTCCCATCTCGTACTTCTAGCGTGAAGGGATTCTTCGCGGCGTCTCGTGATGGCTTCGTCTAACCTGTCTCCTTCCTCCTTCCCTTCTACTATTCAAGAATCCTCTCATTTCACCCGCTTCTCTTAAGATTTGTTCATTTGCCTCGTAGTTTGATTCTACCGGTCTTTTTAATTCTCGCTTCTCTCCTTCTTCGCTCGTGCCTATTTTGACCTTCCCCGCTCGTTATTTTCTCCTCTTCTTTCCATGCGACGCTCTTCTTCGTTTCTTTCACACCCGCACACCATTATATCGGTTGTTCTCTCTTCTTGGTCTGTCTCTCAGCCTCTCATCTCGCACCCTCTCATACTCTTCATTAATATTTCTATTGGTACGATTTTGTTCCCTTCTTCTTTCGCGGTTGTCATGGTTATTCTCGCCGGATTGCCTCTTCCATCTCTTGGTTTTCCATTTCTCGCTCTTACCCTTTCTCTCTCGCGAGCTAGCCGCGCTTGTTCAATGTAGTGTCTCTCAATGTCATCCTCGATCTCTCGGTTTCTTCTCAATTCTTCTCTCCCGTGCAAGATTATTCTCCCTTCAAAGAAATGGGTCATTCGGTTCTTGGAGTTGCATGTTTCCTTGATTTTCCCTATTCCGCTCATTTTGAAGGTTTTCTGGCCGAGGAATATAACGATCTTCTATTTCCCTCTTCTCTCGCCATGCTCGTACTCGGATTTTGTGTTTCTTCCTGTGACTTTCGTTGGTAAAACTCTCCTTCTTTCTTCTCTATTCGATCTTGAACTTGATCTCACGCTACTTCTAGATCTCCTACTTTGCAATCTCATATTTTCCATCCTCAATTCATGATTTTGTCTTGTCAAGTTTGCTCGCTCCTCCGCCTCTAGTCGTCTCTCTTCGTGTATTGTTTGTCTCAATCTTTCTAACGCCGCCATTTCTTCGTTTCCCGGATTCATTTCTCCATTCATCCCTTGCTCGCCTCCTCCTTGTCCATTGTTCACCACCGCCGCTCCTCTTCCCTCTCGTCTTCGTAATCGACCTCCAAGTATGTACACTTACTCTATCATAATCCACAAACGCATTTGCTACCGGGGAGATCGGTACTGGTTTTGATCTTCTCCATCATTTCTCATATTCATCCTTGACGATTCTCCTGTTTCATTCCTCCTTTCTCTAGCAAGTCTCCCACTTCTTCTTACAATCGTTGGTTGCTCTTGTACATTTCTTCTTCTAGCCATCTTTCTTTTTCAATGAATTCTTGAGTATCTTTTCTAAATCTTTTCTCTGTTAATCCAAATTCTTTCCAATTTCTACGTCAATCTCTGCTCTCGGCCCCTCGTTTCTAGCGCATATGTAGTAGCAGGATTTCCCACACTACACCCCTTACTCGATTTTACTTAATTAACCCCTTGAAAGATGTAAGATCAAGAATATTTATTGATTGAATCCATGAACTGTTTACACCAGGAAATAGAATTACACTTAGAAATTAATACACTCTTAAACTTTCTCTCTCCTAATGACTTGCCCAACAACTCCAAAGAGATCTCTCTCTTTAACAGATCCATTTAGCCCTTTATATAGGGTAATACATAGTGGATGACAGCTAAGCTACCCTTTATTTTCGGGAATGTCTCGCGAAGTGTCGCAGATGCACAAACATTTGCTCTCGCGACACTTCTTAACCCTCGCCAGGTCTCATGTCTTCTTTATGTTTTGTCTGTCGTTATTCATTGCGTTGTTTATTTTAGCTCCTGCGACTCCTTCGCGATGCTGTCGTTTATTAATCCCGCGAACCTTGTTTGTTGCGATATTACGATCCTACAAGTGTTTATACCTTTACGACGACTCTTAAGGGGGTTGTAGAAGGTCTACTTATCCTTTTTCTTCTTATCTTTTCCATCTCCCATCATAACCATCCATTTACATCATAACCGTCCATTTATTTCTTTTCCTTAATTAACATGTTTTTTCCTTATCACTTTTTTATAAAAGTAAATGTAAAATATAAGCAAACATGCATGTAAATGTGGAAGGGTGGTTGAAATCCAAGTCTTAGACAGAGGAGGTTCAAGTTCGATTCACCTTAGCCTCATATTTTTTCAAAGCCAATTTATCATTTTACAACTCTTGTAAAGGTTGTGAATGTTGATTAAAAGAAAAAGCACAAATCTACCAGTATTGTGAATCTGGCAGGATGGTTGACATCTTGTGCTAACACCTAGTAAGCTTGGGTTCGATTCTTCTACAAGACGTCTAGCAACTGTGCAAAACTAATCCCCACACCTCTTGTGTGATACTAGTTGGTTTGCTAGAGTCAATTCTCCTTTAATTGTAGGTTTCTTCTCGAGACCCTATCTATTAACGACTGAAAGACTTTACTGGGATTGTGAAGCCGCATTTAAACTACTTCTCTTGTAGTTGAGCGATCTGATCTTGCCATTTTCTATCGTACGAGTTCAATTGGAATAATTGACTTGAGATTATATTTCCGATAAGGAAAGATAAAAAGAACTTGTACCATACGACTTTGTCTCATCGTTTGTGATTCCGCAATATCTAGTTTCTCTACCATACGATTTAAATTATTATGAGGTGATTGATAATACTAGGATGTTCTTCGGGAATATAAGTCTGGTTTATCAATTGGTTCTTGTTCGCCTTGTTTTTTTATCAAAAGACAGAACAAAACTTGTAGGTTTATCTATGGGAGACAGATTTATCTATCTTTGTAGACTTTTCTGTGTGATACAGATTTGTTTATTAAAATATTCGACTTTGGGTCGTAGCAACTCTTGGTTGTGGGTGAGATCAGCTAAGGGAATCAAGTGCGTAGTATCTAGCTGGGATCAGAGACGTAAGAAGCGCAACTGTACCTTGAATCAGTGTGAGATTGATTAGGGTTCAACTACAGTCCAGACCGAAGTTAGTTTGTAGTAGGCTAGTGTCCGTAGCGGCTTAATACAAGATGGTGTTCAATCTGACTAGGTCCCGGGTTTTTCTCGCATTTGTGGTTTCCTCGTTAACAAAACTTCGGTGTCTCGTGTTATTTCTATTCCGCATTATATTTTGTTATATAATTGAAATATCACAGGTTGTGCGTTGTATCGATCAATATTGAAATCCAACCTTTGGTTGTCGATTGGAAATTGATTGATCCTTGGACATTGGTCTTTGGTACCGTCCAAGTTTATCTGTATTGTATTTAATCGAGACTCGTAGATTGCTTGAGTAAGATTTAAATCAAGAGATAGAGATATAAGAACTCTTTGATATACTTTTCTATTGATTGAGTCTAACTGTCTAGTTGATTCTCATAAAAGTATATTGGAGATTGTCCATACAGATTGCTAATCGAAATATTGGGTGAGGTTTTTAGACCCCCGCATTTTCAATTGGTATCGGAGCGGGCAAACACGTTCAAGACCTCAAAAGTCTGTGTTTGTACCGATCTGACTCTATGGACAGAGGTGATATCTCTATTAACGTACCACCAGTCTTCGATGGATCTAATTACTTATGGTGGAAAATTTCTATGCGAGCATTTCTTCAAGCGCGTGATTTTCAATCATGGGTATATGTTGTTAAAGGCTATGATGGTCCCGTTCTTGCAGTAGGTAACGTTAATGTTCCAAAAAATATTGGCGAATACGATGCTGCAGAGATACTTGCTGCAAAGCAAAACTCCGACGGTTTGAATGCCATTATCCCAAATCTTCAGCACCATGTGTCAAATTACACTAGGTCTAAAGATATGTAGGATATATTAGAAACCGTATCCGAAGGAAATACCAGTAAAAAGGAAGCTAGGCTTCAAAACCTTAATTCCGATTGGGAAACCTTCGTATGGCAAATGAGGATTCATTTGATGAGTTTAATCACAAAGTGTCTGAAATTGTTAATGCTGCATTGGGTAAGACTATTACCGAAAAGGACATAGTGATGAAAATCTCGTATCGCTGCCATCTAGATACGATTCTAAGAAGCATGCCATCGTTGAGGGAAATAACCTTGATAACCTCTCCGTAAATACGCTGGTCTGGGAAGCTTTAAGATATTTGATCACGAACACTCATCCACATCTAAGGATGTTGCTTTCAAAGCACTGAAAGACACAAAATTACCTGATAAAAGTAAAAATATGTATATCTCTGAAGATGATCACTCTGAGACAGATTCATCAGATGAAGATCTTGACAAATCAGTCTCGATGATCACAAGATAATTTAGATATCTTCTGTTGAAGAGAAGTAAACGGTTCTCCAGAGATAAGCCAAAATCATCAGTCAAAACTCATAATCAAATTCCTCCTAAAAACAGGGACACGGATGAAACTGATGAGGAGGATATGCCTCAGTGCTTTAAGTGTAAAGGATTTGGTCATTTTGCAAACGAGTTCCCAAATCGTAGAAAATACACTGGGAACAAAAGTCTTGTTGCGACACTTGACGAGATGTCTGAAAATTATGATTATGATGAAAACAAGAAATCAAGTGTTGCTCTTCTGTATGAAAATATTGATTTTGATAATTGTAGCAATACATACATCAATCTTGATAATCTTTGAGAAGAGAGCCCAATCAAGATGGAAGAATCAATTGACCCGTCTTTTGGAAACCCTTTACTTAATGCTTCAGATCTACCATGTGCCTAGTAGCCTCAAGCCAAAGGCCCCGAAGCATTTTTTGCGTTGACATGCTCCTATTGTTCTCTCAAAGGACACGAATTTTCAAAGTGTTTTAAGTACAAACACAAGATGAGATATGTCAACAAGATGCAACGAAGAGCAGATCGACTAGCCAAGAAGCTTAAACTCATGGAGAAAACGGCTAAGGTATGTAAGATCTTATCCTCTTCAAAGAGATTAGTTTCCAAAGATAGATATAGACCATTAGAGAGGAAAACCTGGTCTAAACATACAGAAAGGAAGAGTTCCATTGATTTCGTACAAAAGGGTCATGGTGGAAAAATCGTTGTTCACCACACCACAATCTGATTGTGTTGTTTGTGTGCATCTTGTCTCATGTGCCTGTTCAAAAGAGACAAGATTTTGCACACCTCAAGCTTTAAAATTAAAATAGAAAGTATTTTTTCTTTTGTTTTTTTAGCTTTGAGTTGTTTGGTTTTGGAAATTCTTCATATCACTGTTGGTATTGGAAGGGACCAATTTGCCAAAAGAAGAGGGTTATTATCGATAATTCCGCTCTTTATAGGGTTGTGAGTTGGACGTATACGAACATGTTTAAAGGTTTCGAATCCCTACATTCCTTTTTCCGTCTCTGATACAATTTATATCTTAAGACTGCTTGTTGAAGTTTAATTGTGAACTCCTCTCACAAAACCGTACCATGGAAACTCCAAGCACCATGTCTTTAGATGGTAAAGATATCAACATGATTGTTAAGCCATCAATCACCAAGGAAAAAGAAAAATCTCCTGTGTCTCCATCCTTGAAAAGAAAAAGAAGGAATGTGAGGAAGCCAAGGGCAATTCCTTCTAACTCTCAGAAATTCTCTGATGTTCTTGATGAGTTGAAAGAGACAAGAAAGGAGATTCGACAAATAAAGGCTTGTGTGCTAAGATCTTTGGAAATTCGAAGGCCCCGGTTTGACATCTCCACCAAGACGGTTTGTTGGCATTGACTCCTTCCTCCACGAACCTTATGTTTCAATGGTCATTGACGACAAGGAGTTCGGGAACGATGTAGAATTTCTCAAAGATATCAATGTCTAGAAAGTCTTCTTATGAGAATTTTTCTCTTATGTTTAGGATGAATAACTAGAGTTTGGAATAGCCATTATTGTGAGTACACATAGCTATGTCCAATGTTTTTTCATCTTTATTTTTTTGGCTTATTTGTTTAAATTCTAAAAATTGGTATGGAAGATGATTATTGCAAGATTAATCTTTGTGGTTTTATATATTGCAATATGTTATGGGATATGTGTGTTTGCGTGCGTGAACTATTATTGTCCCATATGATGTCAAAAGTTATCTCCTTTATATGTCGATATGCATGTGTTGATAAAAGAAGGAATGAACTTTTGATAAAAAAAAAAGTTAAGCCTATTATGTCAATTATTGATGGAAAATAGGTTAAAATCTTTTGTTCGCAAGGATTATGTCTATTGTGATGTCATTCTCGCAAATAGTGATGGAAAATAGAATGAATCCTTGTATAAGCCGCAGTATTGATAATTCCCTGATCCATATTTTATGTGTATACTGCAATGCTCCATAAGGATTTCTTGTGTTGAACATAAGACGATTGAGTTAATCATTCTTTATAGTGAACTTAGTCGTAGCTCCGTAAGCTTTCTTATGTCGAGCATTTCCAAGTAGATTAATCATACATTCGTTTGTGGTTATTTTGGTTGTGTATTCCGATTAAATTAATCATGGGTTCTCTTGTGGTTAGTTTAATTGAGTTCTTTAGATATAGAAAAATCATTTCTTTATGGTTTTTGGTGTCCAATAAAATACTTCTTTCCTTGTAAAAGTAAGGTCGCTCTTGTTGTTCTCTTGGGAATGACCAAATGGGGGAGAGTTCTTTTGAACTTGTGCTTAATTTTCATATCTTTGTGGGGAATGCGGCTGTGGAATACTTGAGGAGTTATCTTGTATCTTTATAAACTCCGTAATGAATGCATTTAGCTCCGGCTTTATGATTTCATCTAAACAAGTTGGTATGTACTTTTCTTTGGTCTTGAAGTGTCTCCATGAAATTTTTCATTAGGATCTCGTTTTCGTACCTTTGCCAATTTTATTGACAAAAAGTGGGAGAATTAATGTGTAGTTCAAACTACAAATACATATGATTTACGTGCTTTACGGGTCATTAGGTAAGGGTGAGTGGTTTTCATGTTGAGACGAAGTATTGACTAAGGGGGAGTGATACATATCACCATAGTATTGTTGTCGAAGTTGTGATATGAGAACTTTTATGTTGTGTAATAATACTATGACACTGTATAACAATGATCGAGAGCCTTTGTTTTCTCATTGTTATGACTACGTAACTTCAAAAACTATGATGCTGAACTTACAACCTTTGGAATCATGGGAGTACTTGGAAAAGACGAAGTTTTCGAGTAACGTTGAAGCGCCAAGGAGATCAAGCACGTGGACGAGAATCTACAAAGTTTTATTTATTTTGTAATCCATATGTATTGATAGTTTTGTCACTAAAATTGACAAAGGGGGAGATTGTTAGAGAATTGCTCGGTCGAACTCGCATGCGTTGCTATATCAAGCATGTTTTTCAATATTAGTGATCAAAACTATATGTATTGATTTCTAGTATACTTATGACTAAGTGTCGGTCTAGGATAGTTAGGAATAGTTGAGCTCTAGACTCCATGGCGATTATCTTGCAAAGACGAAGAAATACTCAAGGAACCGGTGGATCTTCATCCGACCAAAAGGTATGTGGTTACTTGAACTCATCTTGTCACTCAACAAAGCCTATCTACTCTATCTCCTACTCTTGAGACAACAAATGATAAGTATGATAGTTTTCATACATACACATTTGCTATTTCGAGCCGAGTTTACTCGCCTATCTTTTTCTCGAAATATGTGTTGGTAAGCTTTTGCTTTAACCATCTTCATCTTTACCCATGACGAAAGTCATGATGACGTTTCAATCTTGAAAATAGCTTTGATGACGATAGTCGATTCTTTATGTCTAACGACTGTTATAACATTATAGAAGAATGTTTCAATGATTGAAATGTAGAGTTGAGAATATGTAACCACCTATGGATGTAAGCATGTAGTGTGTTCGTACATTTGTGAATAAATCCATGTGCCGGAAACCAAGTGCGTGCATATGTGTGCATGCGGTATTGGTTAAGGAGACAGGCGGAAGTTCATGTCCGTGAAATTTATTGGGTTTAAAGTTTACGAACTCAAAAACCAGTCACCTTAGGTACATGTACCCGTACGCGTATCGGCGGAACTTTTCTCCCGAAAAGTCCGAAGTTTCAAACTAAAACCAACTCAAAATCAACATGGCCTACATCGGAGTTGGCATTGGTAGTGACCAGCCATCTTGGCCTAAGTTATGTAGAAAATACATGGCAACGGCCATGAATAGTAAACTAGGAGTTGATGAAATATTTTTTGTCCCCTTTTCATACTTGTAGAAATTCCATTAAAACATATATAGGGAGGGGTAGTTGGTTGATGGTGCATATACGGACTATGCACCAAGTAAGCTTCATAGCTTAGTTTAAGAGTATAAATGATGCCTAAGGCTCATTTATAGTTGCGTAGCCTCGAAGATGGCATTTGGTGCTTAGGCATCGTTATGCCATATTGCAGACCGAACATGCATCACTTGGATGCATTTTGACGGAACGGCCTATACGGACTAGGCCATTACCACTGTTGCTTGGCCACGGCCTAGCAAACGAGTTAGAATAAGTTTCTTATCCCTTCGAGGATAAACTACGGTCTGTGCTTGATCCCTTTAGAGTAGGGAAGGGTACGTAGGCAGCCGCAATGAGTTGCGAGATGCCGGTCCAAAGACGTTGTCTCTCATATCATCTAATTCGAGATGATTGAGACATTCTGGCCCCTCATATCATCTAAGCTCGGTAGCTCAGGTATGCATACCCGTACGCGTACCCAAGCTGGTTATTTCTCAAATCGGTAGTTCATGGAATTAAAACAGTAAATTATAAGGAATGCAATCTTTGCAAACCATGGGTATATTGTTCATAAATTGATTAAAATGAATCAAATCGATTTTGTTTCAATTGTGTCTATGTATAAAGACCTAAGCAATTGAACAACTCTTGAACTTGTTATTATGAGTCATTTGAACTAGTTATGAGAAAGATGAATACGGTGGATATGAAAGCACTCATATGGCTAACCATTGGTCAACCATTTGTGAACCAACTAATGTACACGCTTAGGTACTAAGTACTCAAACCTACGTGAATACATTTCATTTGTGTGTGACAAGCTAAGTTTCGATCTAACGTTGAAAGATATTAGCTTGGATAAATCGTGTTTTTCATCTAACGCCGATTATTGAATGCTTTGTTACCAAGGTAACTTATATTGCAAATCCAGATTTGAAAACTATATAAGGAGACGTCTAGCAACTGTGCAAAACTAATCCCCACACCTCTTGTGTGATACTAGTTGGTTTGCTAGAGTCAATTCTCCTTTAATTGTAGGTTTCTTCTCGAGACCCTATCTATTAACGACTGAAAGACTTTACTGGGATTGTGAAGCCAGACGAAACTACTTCTCTTGTAGTTGAGCGATCTGATCTTGCCATTTTCTATCGTACGAGTTCAATTGGAATAATTGACTTGAGATTATATTTCCGATAGGGAAAGATAAAAAGAAATCACAAACAACTTCGTCTCATCGTTTGTGATTCCGCAATATCTAGTTTCTCTCCCATACGATTTAAATTATTATGAGGTGATTGATAATACTAAGATGTTCTTCGGGAATATAAGTCTGGTTTATCAATTGGTTCTTGTTCGCCTTGTTTTTTATCAAAAGACAGAACAAAACTTGTAGGTTTATCTGTGGGAGACAGATTTATCTATCTTTGTAGACTTTTCTGTGTGATACAGATTTGTTTATTAAAATATTCGACTTTGGGTCATAGCTGATAGGTGTGATAAACACCTAATTTTATATCTAGTATTTATGCTTTCTTTGCGAGTTTTCATGTAAATTATGTATCTTATGTGTGAATTTGAGTTTGTTAGGTACTTTGGAGTCATGTGATGAAAAAGAAGAGAAACATGAGCTCAATATGCTATTTGAGAACCTTGGTCGTTGGCGCAAAGTGGAAGCACGTAAGCACGAAGGCTCAAATACATCAAAATAGTGAGTTACCCAAGCACCATTCTTATCGTGGCATCCAACCGATGTTAGCCGGAAGAGTGCCAAGACACACCGGTTGTTAAGGGCTACCCAAATTTCTATATAACCAAAAATTGAACTCCATAAACGCGCAACAACATTATTTCTTCATCTCATCTTCAAGTCGCTACCAGCCATTGCCAAGAGTGGTTCACGCCGGCTCCATTGGTCCGGTGGGTGTTTACAAGTATTGAGGAGGTACCGAGAAGGAGAAAGAGAAGGAACTAGTGATTAGTTTCAGGTGCGAACTAAAAGCTCGAGAAATCCAAAGATGAAGAAGCTTAAGCCGATGCCATCGACTCATCATTGATCAATGGAGGAGATTACTGAAGGGTTAAGACAGGAATTGCAGAAGCTAAGTCAAGGAAGAGTGGGCTCGAATCTGTGATGATTTTGACAGAGTTCAAGCTGCAAAACAGGCCAGAAAATGGAGTAGAATGCAGTGACTGCCATTGATATTTGATGATAAACAAGAGGATTCAGAGTCGGGTTTGTATCTACGAATGAATGGGTTTGTGTAGATTCGTGTTTTGCAGGGAAGGAATCGATTTGTGTTATCTCCAAGGTGCAGCCATTTTACATCCATTAGCAAATCATAAAGATACACACAAGCTATTCGAGTAAATGTCTAAACTACCTTTTCATCACCACTTCAAGCTCGTGTGTTGTTAGTTGAGCCTCGTGTGCAAGGGCTGTTGGGCTTTAAATTATCTCAGGAGGTATTTTTCATATGTTCTCGTGGTCTGTATTGGGTTGTCTCAAGAGTATAAGTGATTCGAATCTGTGGTGATTCATGGCAAGTTTCAGCAAGAAACTCAAAGTGAAGATTTACAAGGGTTTTGTTGGCTTGAATTGAGTAAGAAACTATGCAAGTCTACAAACTTTAGTATGGTTCGAGTATATGGAGTTTGGGTCGACTATTGGGCTATATTTCAGTCGGCACAACAATGATAAAACTGAGCTGCTGATGCTATTTAGCCATGGTTGGATGGCAGTGAATGTGCTATTGTTCTCGACAGATTATGTGCTGTTTTAGGATTTGAAATGAAGACTAGGTACTGATGGTGTTTCGGGTTAACATTGGGTACGAGTTTGAGAAGGTCTGGAGTCGAGTATTGGCAGCAAGAAAGTAGGGAGGAAATCAACAATTTATCTTGATATGGACTTAGCCGTGAAAACATGACTTATTGCCGAGAGTTTTGGGAGTTAAACGGCTGGGATTTGGAAGTCGAAGAGTTTTTATCTGGACAAGGATTGTTGGATCTGTCGGGAGGAGGAAGCGAGGTGACACCGGGCTAAGGATGTGCCTCGTGGAAGCCGATTTGGCATGGCGAGTAAGTTTGGTGCCAGCTGGAATGAAAACTGGTGTGGTATGTTGTTCACAGAGGGGTTTGTGATGCTTTGTGTCGAGCGAAAAGGGAGTGGACTTTGTGTTGAGAACTCGAGACCGGTAATGGGTGTTCGCAGTGATGAGATGATGCGGCTTGTGTACAAAGAAAGATTTGCAGTTGAAGGTTGTTTCGAGATGGGTGTTGAATGAACATTTAGATGTATGTTAGGGTTTCAAGAGAAGAATTTGAGTGTGAATTGCAGGGAACTCGTGGTTGGTAGATGTAGCTCAATTTGAAGCAATTGGAATGAGGCACTCAAGAGAAATGTACCGGTGGTGCATCTATGAGCAAGAGCTGATGTGTGGTGTTTTGAACTCGCTATTAGGTGTAGTTGTTGTGCCGCAAGTTGTTGCAGTGAGATAGGTACTTTCTTGGTGTTGGCTGTGAAGATGTAATGGCTAGGCAAGATGAAGTTGCTGCTACAGAAAGTGTGTATGAACTGTTACAAGGAACTGGGAGCATTGCAGGCTTGCAGTGATGGCTGGAAATGGAATTACAGGGAAGAGATGAGGTTGCTGCGACTGAAACTGGTAGGTTCTGGTGGTTATGAGACTCGCAGATGCTGAGAGAGTGTACAAACTGCAGGTTGCAGCTGTGTGGATGGCTAAGTAATGCTTGGTCAAGTGCCATCCTCGGGTGCTAATTTGATCATGACCTGTGCAAAATAAGCTACAGCCGTGCAATGGCTCATACCTAGAGCCAAGTCAATCGAGTTAGACTATGACTCGGATCCGACTAGGTTATCTGGATCACCGAGTTAGACAGACTTGATTCACCCCGACTCGGCCGCTTAACCGAGTTAACTCGAGAGGATCGATGTTTCACAGTGACCGGGTGGACTTTGCCGGTCACCCGAGCTACTTGTCGGCCGCCGATTCCGCCACTTTCCTACCGCCACCAGCTTTTCCCAAGGAAAGCATATTTTTGGGACATATTTTCACATGGGTTTCTCACACATGGTTCATGGGCTTGGTGGACTTTTTGGTGATGGACTTTGAAGACCTAATTTTGGAAAGTGGGAAGGCTATAAAAAGAAAAGGTTTCTATTCTTCTGAGGAGGCACGTATTCTTCTTGGAGTTTTGCAGAGAGCCGGAGCTAGGGTTTGCCTTCATTTAATATTTTCATCTTCTTTACTTTATTTCCATTATTATTTGATGATGAACTCCAATATTATGAGTAACTAAAACTCTCTTTGATTAAGGGCGATTTCAAGCCCGAAATATGAATCTATATTTGATATGAAATAACTTGTTCTCTTGCATTCATTAATGTTATTGATTGATTTCTACCATGCTAATATTGTCTATGGATTATTTGTTAAGGGTTTAAGTTCGAAATTGAATCATTAATTCTTAATCTATTTGCTAGTTTAGATTTTCTTCGACCCGTAATTGTTTAGAGAAGATAAACACAAGTAGTAATATGTGGGTTTTGATGATGGGACTTTGTTAAGTACCCATATGTAGAAATCAACACTAATAGGTGATTCCTGCTTTTGAGTTCATCACTAGGAGCAACCTTATCTCACAGAACTTAGAGCACTTGTTTAAGTCAAACCTAGTAAGCGTAACTCTAGGAAACTTGGCAAGTAGGAACCTAGTCGAGCGCTTCCGTATCCGGTGAGCTAGGAGATAACAACGGAATAGTTGAGCGTACTAATTATTCTAGGGTTGTTAGTAACATGATAATGTGAAGAACATAGCTATTTATCAATTTGGTTTGTATTCCGTGGTCTAGAATGAACCTTTAATCAATTACATCTCATATTTGAATACATTTTACAATTTTCAAAGATTTCTACAACAAAATCATCCTTGCTAAGAGTATTTGCATAACAACTTGAACTTCATACCTCCATTGGGACGATCCTACTTACATTATACTCGCTTGCTAGTTAAAGAGAAGTAGAGAAATTTATTTTTGCGAGTTCGACACCTCGTCAAATTGGCGCCGCCGGGAGGCAAAGGCAAGTTTAGTTGTTATTTTTATTCTTAGTTGTTATTTTTGCTTTTGGTTACGATTTCAGTTTTACTTATTTAATCTCTTAGAATCTGATTTTCAGTACTATTTCTTTGGTGAATGCGTGGAGAGGGCGTACCAAGTCCAATTGGTATACGTCTTCGTTCAGAACTTTACTTAAGGATTTCATTCGAGCAAGTCAACACTCCACTTCCTCAAAGTTCTACACCAAGTGAATTCTCGGACTCGGACGAAGAGGAAGACAACACAATGGGAGGTCGACCACCTGCTCCAAGAACACTCAAGGAGCTTACTTCTCCAAACCTAGATCAGCACCTCTATGTATTCAAATTAATGGAACCATTGAGTTGAAACCACAATTGATTAACTTGCTGCCCAAATTCGTAGGTTTAGTGGGAGAAGATCCTAATCGTCACTTGCAACAATTCCATCATGTTGTGACTAGTATGAAGCAAGCAACCGCAGATGCGAATATGGCTATGATGACAGCTTTTCCTTTCTCTCTTTTAGATATCGCAGAGAGTGGTTCTTTTGCTTACCCGCTGAAGCATAACCACATGGAATGGGATGAAGAAATTGTTCCTTGAGAAGTATTTTCCAGCATCAAAAGCAGCTGTGATTCGCAAGGATATTTGTGGTATTAGGCAAGTATCGGGAGAGACTCTCCATGAGTATTGGGAGCGCTACAAGAAGATTTTAGCTAGTTGTCCACACCACCAAATCGATGATCAACTTGTGATTCAATATTTCTACGAGGGGTTGCTTTCTAATGATAGAAATTTGATCGATGCCGCAAGTGGTGGTGCACTTACCAAGAAGACCATTGCGGAAGCTACAAGTTTGTTGGAGAATATGGCTGCGAACACTCAATAATTCTACACTCGAGATGAATCAGCAGTAAGGAAGGTGAATGAAGTTGGCAATTCTTCACACATGGAACAAAGGATGGGCAACATGGAGAGAATGATGACTCAAATAGCTGCAGCTGTCATACCATCATCATATACCGAAGATGTTGAGCAAGCAAGTGCTATGTACCAAAATCAGCAAAGGCCGAGGTACGATCCGTACTCAAACACATACAACCCAGGTTGGCGTGATCATCCGAATTTCAGCTATGCAAACAAGCAAGCTGCTGCAAATCCTACTTTCAATCAACAAGGAGGATATCAATTCATGCAAAGACCACCACAAGAAACTCAAGGCACGAGTATAGATGACAAGTTGAATCTCATTCTCAACACTATGGTGCAAGATAAGCAAAAGACAGCAATGGATATGAAGGACATCCGAACACAAATGGGTCAATTAGCTAATGCCGTGAGCAAATTGGAAGCACAAGCAGAGGGAAAACTTCCTTCGCAACCAATAAATCACAAGGAGAATGCCAATGCTATTGAGTTACGAAGTGGGAAGCAAGTAGAGAAACCGGAAACTTCATCGGTGTCCCATGAACCTGATTTGGAGAAAGAAGAGGGTGAAACAGTCCCTAAAAAGGCTGACCCGGTAACAAATTCTAACTCTAAAACTCATGTTTCTACTTATGTTACTTCTCCGCCTTTTCCTAGCAGGTTTGCAAATTCGAACAAGGAGACATTGTACCAAGAGCTTTTGGAAATCTTCAAGAAGATTGAAGTGAACATTCCACTCATTGAGGCGATAAGGCAAGTTCCACGTTGGGCAAAGTTCTTGAAGGAATTGTTCACTAACAAGCACAAATTGACCGGAATGAGGTAATGAGTGTGGGGAAAATGCTTCTAAGATATCTTCAAAAGAAACTCCCACCTAAGTTGAAAGACCCCGTAGTTTCACCATACCATGTACTATTGGTAAAATCAGGTTTGAACGTGCTATGTTAGATTTAGGAGCATCCATTAATGTTATGCCTGCCTCCGTTTATGAATCATTGAATCTTGGACCTCTTAAGAATACCGGTATTGTTATACAACTTGCCGATAGGTCTAATTCTTACCCGAAAGGGGTTATTGAAGATGTTTTGGTGCAGGTTAATCAACTCATATTTCCAGCTGATTTCTATGTTCTTGACATGATGGATGAAGATTCACCATCGTCTACTCCCCTTGTCATTGGGTAGACCGTTCATGAGAACCGCTAGAACAAAAATAGAT
Source organism: Papaver armeniacum (assembly GCA_023531295.1). Classification (NCBI taxonomy): domain Eukaryota; kingdom Viridiplantae; phylum Streptophyta; class Magnoliopsida; order Ranunculales; family Papaveraceae; genus Papaver; species Papaver armeniacum. The sequence goes on along the minus strand of JAJJWW010018709.1, from coordinate 541,131 downwards.
GTTTTTAAAGGCGCCTTAACTATGGAATTTGATGACGAAGTCATAAGTTTCAATATCTTTGAGGCTATGAGATATCCTAGTGATGTGCATTCCCTGTTTTTCAATTGATATTATTGATTCTCTAGCTCAACAGATTTTTGAATTGAATGGTGAAGATGCTTTAGAAAACACCATAGTGGAAGGTTTAGGTTATGGAAAATACAAAGACATTGAAAGTGAATTGTCTATTTGTGATGAGCTTAAAGAGGTCTGTTTTATCTCTTAACTCATTACAAGAAGTTCCACCAAAATATAATGTGTCTTATGTTTCTTTGCCGCTTACTAATGAGAAACTTTTACCGCCGATCGTGCAGCACCTATTCTTGAGTTGAAACCTCTTCCGGATCACCTTAAATACGTGTATTTAGGTGACAAGGAAGAGTTACCTATGATCATTGCCAACAACCTTACCAAGGTGCAAGAGGAGAAGCTTGTTCGAGTGCTAAGAGAGTACAAGTCTGCCATTGGGTGGACTATTGCCGATATCAAAGGAATCAGTCCTTCCACATGTATGCACCGAATACTTCTTGAGGAAGGGGCAAAACCAACAAGAGAAGCTCAACGTCGCTTGAACCCTCCAATGTTGGAAGTAGTCAAGAAGGAAATCTTGAAGTTGTTGGAAGTAGGGGTGATCTATCCCATATCCGATAGCAAATGGGTGAGCCCGATTCAAGTCGTTCCAAAGAAGTCCTAATCACGGTGGTGAAAAACGAAGATAATGACTTGGTTCCAACTAGAATCCAGACTCGGTTGGAGAGTTTGCATTGATTACCGAAAGCTCAACTCCACCACCCGAAAGGACCATTTTCCCTTACCATTCATTGATCAAATGCTTGAAAGGTTGGCTAGACATGCTTTTTACTGCTTCCTTGATGGGTTTTCGTGTTATAACCAGTTGTAATAGCTCGAAGATCAAGAAAAGACGACGTTTACTTGCCCTTTTGGCACTTTTGCGTATAGACGTATGCCATTTGGCTTGTGCAATGCACCAGCCACTTTTCAACGTTGTATGGTAAGTATATTCTCGTAGATTATGTGAAAAGCATCATAGAAGTGTTTATGGATGATTTCAGCGTGTATGGTGATTCTTTTGACAAATGCTTAGATAACCTTGCACTTATTCTTAAACGATGCGTAGAAACTAATCTTGTGCTTAATTGGGAAAAATGTCACTTTATGGTCAATCATGGGATTGTGCTAGGTCATGTTGTATCCTCTAAGGGGTTAGAAGTTGACAAGGCTAAGATAGATTTGATTCGAACTTACAATACCCCACAAATGTGAGGGAGGTTCGCTCTTTTCTTGGTCATGCAGGTTTTTATAGGAGATTCATCAAGGATTTCTCCAAGATTGCAATGCCCCCGTGTAGACTCTTGCAAAAAGATGTGGCCTTTGATTGTGACAAGGAATGCAAGGAAGCTTTCGACACCTTGAAAGAGTTGTTGACTACCGCACCAATCATCAAACCACCGGACCGGAGCAAGCCATTTGAGTTGATGTGCGATGCAAGTGATTATGCCGTTGGAGCCGTGTTGGGACAGCGAGATGGCAAAGTTCCATATGCCATTTATTATGCTTCTAGAACTCTCAACGGAGCACAAATCAACTACTCCACTACTGAAAAGGAGCTTTTGGCCATAGTGTTTGCACTCGAGAAGTTTAGATCTTATTTAGTGGGTACAAAGGTGGTGGTTTTCTCTAACCATGCTGCACTTCGATACTTGCTAACAAAGAAGGATGCTAAGCCAAGGCTCATAAGGTGGATTCTTCTTCTTCAAGAGTTCAACTTGCAAATCAAGGACAAGAAGGGCAGTGAGAATACTGTAGCGGATCATTTAAGCAGATTGGTTGTGTCCGAAGAAGCAATTCCTTTGCATGATAGCTTCCCGGATGAACAACTCTTTGCGGTTGGTGGCACAAATCCATGGTACGCTGATATTGTTAACTTCTTGGTGACGGGACAAGTACCTAGTTCCATGTCTACATTCCAAAAACACAAGCTCTAGAAGATTGCTAAGCAATATATATGGGATGAACCTTATTTGTGGAAGCATTGCTCCGATCAAATGATCCGCAGGTGCGTACTTGAATCCGAGTTCCAATCAATTCTGAATTTTTGTCACTCATATGCTTGTGGTGGCCATTTCGGAGCCAAGAGGACAGCCCTCAAGGTTCTCGAAAGTGGTTTTTATTGGCCTACATTGTTTAAGGATGCATATCTATGTTGTAAGGCTTGTGATAGGTGTCAAAGGACAGGCAACCTTGGTGCTAGAAACCAAATGCCGCAAACACCAATTCTCGCTGTTGAGATTTTTGATGTTTGGGGTATCGATTTTATGGGGCCTTTTGTGAATTCCAATGGGAAATTTTTTATACTTCTTGCTGTAGATTATGTTTCTAAGTGGGTGGAAGCTAAAGCCACCCCTACCAATGATTCTCATATTGTTTGTGAGTTTGTGAAGGAACATATCTTTTCTAGGTTTGGAACACCTCGAGTGGTGATTAGTGATGGAGGTTCGCACTTCAAGAGATCCTTTCACGCTCTTCTAAAGAAGTATAACATTTCTCATAAAGTTGGCACACCGTACCATCCACAAACGAGTGGACAAGCTGAAATTTCCAACCTGGGAGATTAAGTCCATCTTAGAGAAGACGGTGAATGTTACAAGGAAAGATTGGAGTTATAGACTCAATGACGCTTTGTGGGCGTATAGGACAGCTTATAAGACACCCATCGGTATGTCTCCTTTTAGGCTTGTCTATGGTAAACCTTGCCATCTTCCCGTCGAACTTGAACACAAAGCTTATTGGGCTATCAAGGTATGTAATATGGAATTAGATGCACTGGTGAACATAGGAAACTTCAGCTCAATGAGTTAGAAGAGATACGAAATGATGCATATGAAAGTTCACGCATTTATAAAGAAAAGACCAAGGCTTTCCATGATAAAATGATTTCCCGAAAGAGTTTTGAAATAGGGCATAAAGTACTTTTATTCCATTCTCGTCTTAAATTGTTTCCGGGTAAACTTAGGTCCAGATGGGTTGGACCATTTGTTGTTACTAATGTGTTTGCGCATGGTGCAGTTGAGATAACTAGTCCCAAAACAGGGCTGATTTCCAAGGTTAACGGCCATCGCTTGAAACCATACTATGAACAGTTTGTGACGGAGAATCAGGATATGATCACATTGAGTGACCCACTCCTCTCGGGAGGATTAATTGAGCCGAACGTCTGGCCGACGACGTTAAACCAAGTGCTAAGTGGGAGGCAACCCACCGGTTTTGTATCTTTCCCTTTATCTTTTTATTTTTAAGCATTTTATCTTTATTTTCTTGTTTTTGCATATCATTTGCGGAATTTCCCACCTTGAACCTTCTTTGGATGATTCAATTTTACATTGAGGACAATGTAAAGTTTAAGTGTGGGGGAGCATTTATATGTTTGTATAGTTTGTTTTAGTTTGTTTTAATCAAAAAAAAAAAAAAAAAAAAAAAAAACAAAAAAAAATTTGTGCTTTTTGAGCTCCGAAATCTAGAAACTTGTGCCTTTAGGATGACACCATTAGTGGATGGAATCATTTTGTTCTTCGGGAATATAAGTCTGGTTTATCAATTGGTTCTTGTTCGCCTTGTTTTTTATCAATAGACAGAACAAAACTTGTAGGTTTATCTGTGGGAGACAGATTTATCTATCTTTGTAGACTTTTCTGTGTGATACAGATTTGTTTATTAAAATATTCGACTTTGGGTCATAGCTGATAGGTGTGATAAATACCTAATTTTATATCTAGTATTTATGCTTTCTTTGCGAGTTTTCATGTAAATTATGTATCTTATGTGTGAATTTGAGTTTGTTAGGTACTTTGGAGTCATGTGATGAAAAAGAAGAGAAACATGAGCTCAATATGCTATTTGAGAACCTTGGTCGTTGGCGCAGTGGAAGCACAGAAGCACGAAGGCTCAAATACATCAAAATAGTGAGTTACCCAAGCACCATTCTTATCAGGGCATCCAACTGATGTTAGCTGGAAGAGTGCTGAAGACACACTGAAGTTGTTAAGGGCTACCCAGCCTTCTATATAACCAAAAATTGAACTCCATAAACGCGCAACAATATTATTTCTTCATCTCATCTTCAAGTCGCTACCAGCCATTGCCAAGAGTGGTTCACGCCGGCTACATTGGTCCGGTGGGTGTTTACAAGTATTGAGGAGGTACCGAGAAGGAGAAAGAGAAGGAACTAGTGATTAGTTTCTGTGCAGAACTGAAAGCTCGAGAAATCCAGCATGAAGAAGCTTAAGCTGATGCCATCGACTCATCATTGATCAATGGAGGAGATTACTGAAGGGTTAAGACAGGAATTGCAGAAGCTAAGACAAGGAAGAGTGGGCTCGAATCTGTGATGATTTTGACAGAGTTCAAGTCCGCAAAACAGTGCCAGAAAATGGAGTAGAATGCAAGACTGCCATTGATATTTTATGATAAACAAGAGGATTCGGAGATGGTTTGTATCTACGAATGAATGGGTTTGTGTAGATTCCTATTTTGCAGGGAAGGAATCGATTTGTGTTATCTCCAAGGTGCAGACCATTTTACATCCATTAGCGGTCTGCGATACACACAAGCTGTTCGAGTAAATGTCTAAACTACCTTTTCATCACCACTTCAAGCTCGGGTGTTGTTAGTTGAGCCTCATGTGCAAGGGCTTCTTTGAAATTATCTCGTGGAGGTATTTTTCATATGTTCGGTGGTCAGTATTGGGTTGTCTCAAGAGTATAAGTGATTCGAATCTGTGGTGATTCATGGCAAGTTTCAAAGAGAAACTCGATGAAGATTTACAAGGGTTTTGTTGGCTTGAATTGAGTAAGAAACGGTGCAAGTCTACAGCTTAGTATGGTTCGAGTATATGGAGTTTGGGTCGACTATTGGGTCAGATTTCAATCGGCACAACAATGAGAAAACTGAGCTGCTGATGCTATTTAGCCATGGTTGGATGGCAGTGAATGTGCTCTTGTTCTCGACAGATTATGTGCTGTTTTAGGATTTGAAATGAAGACTAGGTACTGATGGTGTTTCGGGTTAACATTGGGTACGAGTTTGAGAAGGTCTGGAGTCGAGTATTGGCAGCAAGAAAGTAGGGAGGAAATCAACAATTTATCTTGATATGGACTTAGCCATGAAAACATGACTTATTGCCGAGAGTTTTGGGAGTTAAACGGCTGGGATTTGGAAGCTGGGAGAGTTTTTATCGGACAAGGATTGTTGGATCTGTCAGGAAGGAGGAAGCTGAGGTGACACTGAAGCTAAGGATATGCCTGTGGAAGCTGATTTGGCATGGCGAGTAAGCTGGTGCCAGGCTGGAATGAAACTGGTGCTGGTATGTTGTTCACAGAGGGGTTTGTGATGCTGTGTCAGGAGCGAAAAGGGAGTGGACTTTGTGTTGAGAACTGAGACTGGTAATGGGTGTTCGCAATGATGAGATGATGCGATTCAGTCTGACAAAAAGATTTGCGATTGAAGGTCAATTTTTGAGATGGGTGTTGAATGAACATTTAGATGTATGTTAGGGTTTCTGAGAAGAATTTGAGTTTGTGAATTGCATGGAACTGTGGTTGGTAGATGTAGCTCAATTTGAAGCAATTGGAATGAGGCACTCAAGAGAGATGTACTGGTGGTGCATCTATGAGCAAGAGCTGATGTGTGGTGTTTTGAACTGCTATTAGGTGCAGTTGTTGTGCTGCAAGTTGTTGTAGCCGAGATAGGTACTTTCTTGGTGTTGGGTCATGAAGATGTAATGGCTAGGCAAGATGAAGTTCTTTCTTCTGAAAGTGTGTATGAACTGTTACAAGGAACTCGGGAGCATTGCGAGGCTTGCGGTGATGGCTGGAACTGGAATTACGGGGAAGAGATGAGGTTGTCGCGACTGGAAACCGGTAGGTTCTCGGTGGTTATGAGACTCGGCAGATGCCGAGAGAGTGTACGAACCCAGGTTGCAGCCGTGTGGATGGCTAAGTAATGCTTGGTCGAAGTGCCATCCTGGTGCTAATTTGATCATGGCCTCAGTGCAAAATAAGCTACACCGTGCAATGGCTCATACCTAGAGCCAAGTCACCGAAAGTTAGACTATGACTCGAGATCCGACTAGGTTATCTGGATCACTGAGTTAGACAGACTTGATTCACCCTGACTCGGTCTGCTTAACCGAGTTAACTCAGTAGACTGATGTTTCACAGGTGACCGGGTGGACTTTGCCGGTCACCTGAGCTACTTGTCGGCGCCGGATTCCGGCCAATTTCCGGCCAGTTCACCAGTTTTCCGGCGAGCATATTTTTGGGACATATTTTCACATGGGTTTCTCACACATGGTTCATGGGCTTGGTGGACTTTTTGGTGATGGACTTTGAAGACCTAATTTTGGAAAGTGGGAAGGCTATAAAAAGAAAAGGTTTCTATTCTTTTGAGGAGGCACGTATTCTTCTTGAGTTTTGCACGAGCCGGAGCTAGGGTTTGCCTTCATTTAATATTTTCATCTTCTTTACTTTATTTCCATTATTATTTGATGATGAACTCCAATATTATGAGTAACTAAAACTCTCTTTGATTAAGGGCGATTTCGAAGCCCGAAATATGAATCTATATTTGATATGAAATAACTTGTTCTCTTGCATTCATTAATGTTATTGATTGATTTCTACCATGCTAATATTGTCTATGGATTATTTGTTAAGGGTTTAAGTTCGAAATTGAATCATTAATTCTTAATCTATTTGCTAGTTTAGATTTTCTTCGACCCGTAATTGTTTAGAGAAGATAAACACAAGTAGTAATATGTGGGTATTGATGATGGGACTTTGTTAAGTACCCATATGTAGAAATCAACACTAATAGGTGATTCATGCTTTTGAGTTCATCACTAGGAGCAACCTTATCTCACAGAACTTAGAGCACTTGTTTAAGTCAAACCTAGTAAGCGTAACTCTAGGAAACTTGGCAAGTAGGAACCGGTAGTCGAGCGCTTCCGTATCCGGTGAGCTAGGAGATAACAACGGAATAGTTGAGCGTACTAATTATTCTAGGGTTGTTAGTAACATGATAATGTGAAGAACATAGCTATTTATCAATTTGGTTTGTATTCCGTGGTCTAGAATGAACCTTTAATCAATTACATCTCATATTTGAATACATTTTACAATTTTCAGCATTTCTACAACAAAATCATCCTTGCTAAGAGTATTTGCATAACAACTTGAACTTCATACCTCCCTTGGGACGATCCTACTTACATTATACTGCTTGCTAGTTAAAGAGAAGTAGAGAAATTTATTTTTGCGAGTTCGACACCTCGTCAGTAGCAACTCTTGGTTGTGGGTGAGATCGAGCTATGGGAATCAAGTGCGTAATATCTAGCTGATCGAGAGACGTAAGAAGCGCAACTGAATCTTGAATCGGTGTGAGATTGATTAGGGTTCAACTACAGTCAGACCGGGTTAGTTTGTAGTAGGCTAGTGTCCGTAGCGGCTTAATACGTATGGTGTTCAATCTGGACTAGGTCCCGGGGTTTTTCTTCGTATTTGTGGTTTCCTCGTTAACAAAACTTTTGGTGTCTGTGTTATTTCTATTCTGCATTATATTTTGTTATATAATTGAAATATCACAGGTTGTGCGTTGTATCGATCAATATTGAAATCCAATCTTTGGTTGTCGATTGGAAATTGATTGATCCTTGGACATTGGTCTTTGGTACCGTCCAAGTTTATCTGTATTGTATTTAATCGAGACTCGTAGATTGCTTGAGTAAGATTTAAATCAAGAGATAGAGATATAAGAACTCTTTTATATACTTTTCTATTGATTGAGTCTAACTGTCTAGTTGATTCTCATAAAAGTATATTGGAGATTGTCCATCTGATTGCTAATCGAAATATTGGGTGAGGTTTTTAGACCCCCGCATTTTCAATTGGTATCGGAGCGGGCAAACACGTTCAAGACCTCAAAAGTCTGTGTTTGTACCGATCTGACTCTATGGACAGAGGTGATATCTCTATTAACGTACCACCAGTCTTCGATGGATCTAATTACTTATGGTGGAAAATTTCTATACGAGCATTTCTTCAAGCGCGTGATTTTCAATCATGGGTATATGTTGTTAAAGGCTATGATGGTCCCGTTCTTGCAGTAGGTAACGTTAATGTTCCAAAAAATATTGGCGAATACGATGCTGCAGAGATACTTGCTGCAAAGAAAAACTCCGACGGTTTGAATGCCATTATCCCAAATCTTCAGCACCATGTGTCAAATTACACTAGGTCTAAAGATATGTGGGATATCTTAGAAACCGTATCCGAAGGAAATACCAGTAAAAAGGAAGCTAGGCTTCAAAACCTTAATTCCGATTGGGAAACCTTCGTATGGCAAATGAGGATTCATTTGATGAGTTTAATCACAAAGTGTCTGAAATTGTTAATGCTGCATTGGGTAAGACTATTACTGAAAAGGACATAGTGATGAAAATCTCAGATCGCTGCCATCTAGATACGATTCTAAGAAGCATGCCATCGTTGAGGGAAATAACCTTGATAACCTCTCCAGAAATACGCTGGTCGGGAAGCTTTAAGATATTTGATCACGAACACTCATCCACATCTAAGGATGTTGCTTTCAAAGCACTGAAAGACACAAAATTACCTGATAAAAGTAAAAATATGTATATCTCTGAAGATGATCACTCTGAGACAGATTCATCAGATGAAGATCTTGACAAATCAGTCTCGATGATCACAAGATAGTTTAGATATCTTCTGTTGAAGATAAGTAAACGGTTCTCCAGAGATAAGCCAAAATCATCAGTCAAAACTCATAATCAAATTCCTCCTAAAAACAGGGACACGGATGAAACTGATGAGGAGGATATGCCTCAGTGCTTTAAGTGTAAAGGATTTGGTCATTTTGCAAACGAGTTCCCAAATCGTAGAAAATACACTGGGAACAAAAGTCTTGTTGCGACACTTGACGAGATGTCTGACAATTATGATTATGATGAAAACAAGAAATCAAGTGTTGCTCTTCTGTATGAAAATATTGATTTTGATAATTGTAGCAATACATACATCAATCTTGATAATCTTTGAGAAGAGAGCCCAATCAAGATGGAAGAATCAATTGACCCGTCTTTTGGAAACCCTTTACTTAATGTTTCAGGATCTACCATGTGCCTAGTAGCCTGCGTTTCAAAGGCCCTGAAGCATTTTTTGCGTTGACATGCTCCTATTGTTCTATCAAAGGACACGTATTTTCAAAGTGTTTTAAGTACAAACACAAGATGAGATATGTCAACAAGATGCAACGAAGAGCAGATCGACTAGCCAAGAAGCTTAAACTCGCGGAGAAAACGGCTAAGGTATGTAAGATCTTATCCTCTTCAAAGAGATTAGTTTCCAAAGATAGATATAGACCATTAGAGAGGAAAACCTGGTCTAAACATACGGAAAGGAAGAGTTCCATTGATTCCGTACAAAAGGGTCATGGTGGAAAAATCGTTATTCACCACAGCACAATCTGATTGTGTTGTTTGTGTGCATCTTGTCTCATGTGCCTGTTCAAAAGAGACAAGATTTTGCACACCTCAAGCTTTAAAATTAAAATAGAAAGTATTTTTTCTTTTGTTTTTTTAGCTTTGAGTTGTTTGGTTTTGGAAATTCTTCATATCACTGTTGGTATTGGAAGGGACCAATTTGCCAAAAGAAGAGGGTTATTATCGATAATTCCGCTCTTTATAGGGTTGTGAGTTGGACGTATACGAACATGTTTAAAGGTTTCGAATCCCTACATTCCTTTTTCCGTCTCTGATACAATTTATATCTTAAGACTGCTTGTTGAAGTTTAATTGTGAACTCCTCTCACAAAACCGTACCATGGAAACTCCAAGCACCATGTCTTTAGATGGTAAAGATATCAACATGATTGTTAAGCCATCAATCACCAAGGAAAAAGAAAAATCTCCTGTGTCTCCATCCTTGAAAAGAAAAAGAAGGAATGTGAGGAAGCCAAGGGCAATTCCTTCTAACTCTCAGAAATTCTCTGATGTTCTTGATGAGTTGAAAGAGACAAGAAAGGAGATTCGACAAATAAAGGCTTGTGTGCTAAGATCTTTGGAAATTCAGAAGGCCCTGGTTTGACATCTCCAGCCAAGACGGTTTGTTGGCATTGACTCCTTCCTCCACGAACCTTATGTTTCAATGGCTGTTGACGACAAGGAGTTCGGGAACGATGTAGAATTTCTCAAAGATATCAATGTCTAGAAAGTCTTCTTATGAGAATTTTTCTCTTATGTTTAGGATGAATAACTAGAGTTTGGAATAGCCATTATTGTGAGTACACATAGCTATGTCCAATGTTTTTTCATCTTTATTTTTTTGGCTTATTTGTTTAAATTCTAAAAAATTGGTATGGAAGATGATTATTGCAGTATTAATCTTTGTGGTTTTATATATTGCAATATGTTATGGGATATGTGTGTTTGCGTGCGTGAACTATTATTGTCCCATATGATGTCAAAAGTTATCTCCTTTATATGTCGATATGCATGTGTTGATAAAAGAAGGAATGAACTTTTGACAAAAAAAAGTTAAGCCTATTATGTCAATTATTGATGGAAAATAGGTTAAAATCTTTTGTTCGCAAGGATTATGTCTATTGTATGTCATTCTGCAAATAGTGATGGAAAATAGAATGAATCCTTGTATAAGCCGCAGTATTGATAATTCCCTGATCCATATTTTATGTGTATACTGCAATGCTCCATAAGGATTTCTTGTGTTGAACATAAGACGATTGAGTTAATCATTCTTTATAGTGAACTTAGTCGTAGCTCCGTAAGCTTTCTTATGTCGAGCATTTCCAAGTAGATTAATCATACATTCGTTTGTGGTTATTTTGGTTGTGTATTCCGATTAAATTAATCATGGGTTCTCTTGTGGTTAGTTTAATTGAGTTCTTTAGATATAGAAAAATCATTTCTTTATGGTTTTTGGTGTCCAATAAAATACTTCTTTCCTTGTAAAAGTAAGGTCGCTCTTGTTGTTCTCTTGGGAATGACCAAATGGGGGAGAGTTCTTTTGAACTTGTGCTTAATTTTCATATCTTTGTGGGGAATGCGGCTGTGGAATACTTGAGGAGTTATCTTGTATCTTTATAAACTCCGTAATGAATGCATTTTAGCTTCGGCTTTATGATTTCATCTAAACAAGTTGGTATGTACTTTTATTTGGTCTTGAAGTGTCTCCATGAAATTTTTCATTAGGATCTCGTTTTCGTACCTTTGCCAATTTTATTGACAAAAAGTGGGAGAATTAATGTGTAGTTCAAACTACAAATACATATGATTTACGTGCTTTACGGGTCATTAGGTAAGGGTGAGTGGTTTTCATGTTGAGACGAAGTATTGACTAAGGGGGAGTGATACATATCACCATAGTATTGTTGTCGAAGTTGTGATATGAGAACTTTGATGTTGTGTAATAATACTATGACACTGTATAACAATGATCGAGAGCCTTTGTTTTCTCATTGTTATGACTACGTAACTTCAAAAACTATGATGCTGAACTTACAACCTTTGGAATCATGGGAGTACTTGGAAAAGACGAAGTTTTCGAGTAACGTTGAAGCGCCAAGGAGATCAAGCACGTGGACGAGAATCTACAAAGTTTTATTTATTTTGTAATCCATATGTATTGATAGTTTTGTCACTAAAATTGACAAAGGGGGAGATTGTTAGAGAATTGCTCGGTCGAACTCGCATGCGTTGCTATATCAAGCATGTTTTTCAATATTAGTGATCAAAACTATATGTATTGATTTCTAGTATACTTATGACTAAGTGTCGGTCTAGGATAGTTAGGAATAGTTGAGCTCTAGACTCCATGGCGATTATCTTGCAAAGACGAAGAAATACTCAAGGAACCGGTGGATCTTCATCCGACCAAAAGGTATGTGGTTACTTGAACTCATCTTGTCACTCAAAAGTCTATCTACTCTATCTCCTACTCTTGAGACAACAGTCGTATAAGTATGATAGTTTTCATACATACACATTTGCTATTTCGAGCCGAGTTTACTCGCCTATCTTTTTCTCGAAATATGTGTTGGTAAGCTTTTGCTTTAACCATATTCAATCTTTACCTATCTTTTTCTCGAAATATGTGTTTCTTTAACCATCTTTACCCATGACAAAAGTCATGATGACGTTTCAATCTTGAAAATAACTTTGATGACGATAGTCGATTCTTTATGTCTAACGACTGTTATAACATTATAGAAGAATGTTTCAATGATTGAAATGTAGAGTTCAGAATATGTAACCACCTATGGATGTAAGCATTTAGTGTGTTCGCACATTTGTGTATAAATCCATGTGCCGGAAACCAAGTGCGTGCATATGTGTGCATGCGGTATTGGTTAAGGAGACAGGTTGGGTATGCGTATAGTATGCATACTGGTGGAAGTTCATGTCCGTGAAATTCTGCTGGGTTTAAAGTTTACGAACTCAAAAACCAGTCACCTTAAGTACATGTACCCGTACGCGTACTGGCGGAACTTTTTCACCCGAAAAAGTCTGCTGAGTTTGGAAACTAAAACCAACTCAAAATCTGGTAGCTAAGGTATGCATACCCGTACGCGTACCCAAGCTGGTTATTTCGTAAATCGGTAGTTCATGGAATTAAAACAATAAATTATAAGGAATGCAATCTTTGCAAACCATGGGTATATTGTTCATAAATTGATTCAAATGAATCAAACCAATTTTGTTTCAATTGTGTCTATGTATAAAGACCTAAGCAATTGAACAACTCTTGAACTTGTTATTATGAGTCATTTGAACTAGTTATGAGAAAGATGAATACGGTTGATATGAAATAACTCATATGGCTAACCATTGGTCAACCATTTGTGAACCAACCAATGTACACGTTTAGGTACGGTTACTCAATCCTAAGTGAATACATTTTATTTGTGTGTGACAAGCTAAGTTTCAATATAATGGTTGAAAGATATTAGCTTGGATAAATCAGGTATTTCATCTAACGGTGATTATTGAATGCTTTGTTACCAAGGTAACTTAGATTGCAAATCCAGATTTGAAAACTATATAAGGAGACGTCTAGAAACTGTGAAAAACTAATCCCCACACATCTTGTGTGATACTAGTTGGTTTGATAGAGTCAATTCTCCTTTAATTTAAGGTTTCTTCTCGAGTCCCTGTCGATTAATGACTGAAATACTTCATTGGGATTGTGAAGCCAGACGAAACTACTTCTCTTATAGTTGAGCGATCTGATCTTGCCATTTTCTATCGTACGAGTTCAATTGGAATAATTGACTTGATATTATATCTCCGATAGGGCAAGATAAAAAGAAATCACAAACATCTTCGTCTCATCGTTTGTGATTCCGCAATATCTAGTTTCGCTACCATACAATTTAGATTATTGTGAGGTGATTGATAATACTAGGCTGTTCTTCTGGAATATAAGTCCAGTTTATCAATTGGTTCTTGCTCACCTTGATTTTTATATAAAGATAAAACAAAACTTTTAGGTTTATCTGTGGGAGACAGATTTATCTATCTTTTTAGACTTTTCCGTGTGATACATATTTGTTAATTAAAGTCTTCGACTTTGGGTCGTAGCAACTCTTGGTTATGGGTGAGATCAGCTAAGTGAATCAAGTGCGTAGTATCTTGTTGGGATCATCGACGTAAGGATCACAACTGTACCTTGAATCTGTGTGAGATTCATTAGGGTGCAACTACAGTCCAGGCCGAAGTTAGTTTTTAGTAGGCTAGTGTTTGTAGTGGCTTAATACAGTGCGGTGTTCAATCTGGACTAGGTCCCCGGGTTTTTCTGTATTTGTGGTTTCCTCGTTAACAAAACTTCTGGTGTTTGTGTTATTTCTATTCCACATTATATTTTGTTATATAATTGAAATATCACAGGTTGTGCGTTGTATCGATCAATAGTGAAATCCAACCTTTGGTTGTCGATTGGGAATTGATTGATCCTTGGACATTGGTTTTTGGTACCGTCCAAGTTTATCTCTCTTGTATTTAATCGAGACTCGGAGATTGCTTGAGTAAGATTAAAATCAAAAGATATAGATATAAGAACTCTTTGATATACTTTTCTATTGATTGAGTCTAACTGTCTAGTTGATTCTCATAAAAGTATATTGGAGATTGTCCATACTGATTGCTAATCGAAATATTGGGTGAGGTTGTTAGACCACCGCATTTTCAGATCCCCTGTCTCCTTACCATTTCATTTTGTGTATGGATGTTTATCCAAAAATCTCATTGATGCTGAAGCGAAAAATAACATTAAAGGTATTAAAGTGACACAATCTGCCCCTGCTATCTCACATTTATTTTTTTTGCAGATGATTGATTAATTTTTATGAAAGCTAATGTAAAAGAGGTAAGAAATCTAAATATTATTCTTGATAACTTTAGTAAAGCTTCTGGTCAAGCCATCAATTTTGACATATCTTCTATGTCTTTTAGTAAAAAAAAAACTGATCACCAGGTGAAGCAGGAAATCACTGGTATTCTGAACATTAAAAATATGGCATTACAAGATAAGTATTTAGGTGTTAGTAATATTGAGCCTATATGTCCCTTGTGTAAGACTGCTGAGGAATCTTGCCAACACCTGCTAATGGATTGTCCTGTCTCTCAAATATTTTGGTTTGCTTTCGACCATACTCTAGTACCTTTGCCTTTAAACAATAATATTTGCTCCTGGCTAACAGATTTGTTTAATGCTAACAATTTTCTGGAGACATCTATGCAGGCTAAGGTCAGATACATATGTTGTATTTTCTGGTGTATTTAGAAACAAAGATGTGAAATAGTATTCGATAAGAAGCAATTAAATTTTACAAGCTTTATTCATTTTGTTAGAGACTTTGTTAATGACTGTGAAAATGCAATTTTTCCAGTGACAAGGTCTAATACAGCAAGTGTGATAAGCTTATGGCAGGATCCAACTAAGCATTATCTAAAATTAAATTTTGATGCTTCCTTATATCCATGAATCAGCCAATGGGTTTTGGACTAATTCTTCGTAATCATGCATGTGTTTTATGTGGAGCAACATGGGGGAATGGACACGCATTAAATGAAGAGCAAGCTGAGGCTATAGCTGCTCTAGAAGCTATGAAGTGGGCTAAAGAGGAAAACATACAGTTTCTGAAATTAGAATGAGATTGTATTAATGTGGTAAACGCCATTAATGGGTAGTTTAGGATCAATAAATTGAATAACAAATAGTGTTGTTAAAGAATGTATTTTAATTTTGAAAAACTATCCAAATTGGTCTTGTACTCAGGTTAAGAGAGATGCTAACAGTGTAGCTGACTGTTTAGCAAAGCACTCTAGAGATTATGCTGGTAGAATATCATATATTCATCCACCAGATTTCCTGAAAGGAAAACTGGATAAGGATAACAACTATGTATCAACTCAATAATTTTTTTATGAATTTGATTTTCTTATTAAAAAAAAAGTTATTGGTCGTTGACTAAAGTCAAAGTTCCTTTGAGTGAGAATTTTAGTTGACTTATGCAACGACGGGTAAATCGTATTTTTTCAATGGGAGATATATATTTTTAATACAATAGTCGGGATTTTCTCTAAAAAAACGAGCCTCAGCCTTATCCATCCCAACGGAGAGAGAGATAACAGATTTTCTCATCCTTTTCACTACTCTTTTGGTCTCTCTCTCATTCTCCCTCACCTTGTTTAGGCTAACCCCTATGAGCTAGATTGAACTGCTAGATTGGCCAAAAAGTGTTGCAAATCAAGAAAAAAGTGTGGGAAAAAAGTTAACACTACTTCTGGATACTTCTCTCTCCTAGCAGTTGCTCGCAGTCAAACTATCAGCGAGATTGAAATGCTGAATCATTCAGCGCTGAAAAGTGACATAAACGTTGAACCATTCAGCGCTTTATAGTTTTTATTAAATTTCTAGAGAGAATGTGATGGAGAGAGAGGAAAAAGAGGGGGAGAGAGGGGAAAAACAGGGAGAACATGATGGAGAGAGGAAAAAGAGGGAGAGAGAGGAAAAAGAATGAGAGAGAATGGTAATAATTAATTGTATGGAAAATAAATTCATGTGACGTTGTTTGGTTCAGCGTTCAACGTTGTTCTATTCAGCAAAATGCTGAATATATTAGCAATACCATAGGACTTAGGAGGTTGCCCTAGCTGACGTGGATGACCAATCTAGCCCATAGGGGGTTAGCCTTGCAGTATGGAGATGATGTTCTCAATTCTTAGAATGCTAAATCTCAAATGTTGTAGTTGTGTTTGTAGTTGCAGGAAATCCTACAATACATCCCTCAGAAGAATTCATATTAATCAACCCATCTTTAAGATCGACAATCACACTTTTTATTAATCGAGTTAAAGAATTTTACAAAGAGGAAATGAAATCAAGAATACAACTATTGCTCTAAACTTTATCTCTCCTCAAAACTTTCCCTCCACTCTAAAAAGATCTCTCCCTTCTCTTAAGCTTGCTCGGCTCTTTATATAGGATATTACATAGTGGGTGACAGCTAAGCTGTCCTTTTTAGGATCTGACTTGCGATATTCTCGCAAGTATACATGTGTTAGATTTCGCAACACTCCTAAATCTCGCTAGGTCTCCACATCTTTCTCGTGTGTAGGCTGTCGTCATCTGTTGCGTCATTTCTGTAACCAGTCTGCTATATCTTCGTAGTGTGTCGTATAAAGATTTCACAAAGGTATTGATGTTGCGATATTCTGATACTACAGTGTTTACTTTCTTGTCCTTCTCTCGATCTCCTCCGCAATTTCTCCGATCTCCTTATTTTCATCTCTCCATTAAGAACCAGAAAGAAAAACCATTTCTTCTTGTACCCTTCTTCATCTCTCAAGATCCATTTGATAATTACTAAACCGAATCAACCTTCATCAAACTAAGAATTAACTCTATGAACCAGAAAGAAAAACCCTACCATGAAATCTAAAACCATTTCTTTGAAACCCTTACCTTGTAAACAAAACCATTTTCTGTTGTTCTTTAACCAATTTCATGTTCGAAAGAAACCCATTTTCTGTTTTTCTTCACCAACTTTTCGTGTTAGCAGTTAGGGATTTGGTTTTCTACAAACTTTATCTAGTAAAAGTAATGTTTGCAATTTAATTTTTGGTTTTCCCTATTTCCTATCCCCACTTTTCCTATTTCCCATCCACCTTAATTCCTATCCCTAATTTTCCTAAGTACCACCCATATAAAATTTCATATGTCCTAAATACCATCTCTTGACTTTTTATTTACACCCGACAATAAAACTGCCTAACAAACAAAAAAATAAATAGTAATTGCTTACGTTCCTATCTCCATCACCACCAACCAGTACCTATTCTGCTCCATCTGGATAACTTATCATCACCTTCGGTGAATACAAGGAAGGAGAAAGCTTGGGATGTCATGTAAGCTAGATATTAAAAAAATGATGGACGAGGGGGACTAGGCCATCGTATTACTCAAAATTGATTGTAGCATATGATAAGTTATTGATTTACATTGTACTAACAGGATCATCCGCTAGTTCTTTTTGTTAAGCATGTGCTACTAAATCAGCATGTGCTAGCCAAAGGAAAATCATTCAGTGGAGGAAACGAGAGCTTGGTAATTCTGTCAAGTTTCCTGCTGCTTGTTGGAAACTGTACTACTTTAAACCTAGCTTTAGGCTGACACAAAGCTATGATTGGTCTTGTAGTGTATGTATGTAGTCATCCTAAGTTTCACTGTTATTCCCAAGCCTTCCATAATCCTAAGTAATTTTAGCAAGTTATTGATAATTTTTTTAAGTTTAGAAAAACCAAAAATCTCTACCCAAAACAATGACAGTGAATCCAACTGAGTTGTAGGACAGTGGCCTCAGCAAAACCTACGGTACACTATTAACTGTGTAGTTCGAGCGTGAGTGATAATGAAGTTGGGGTTAAATACGCTTCCCTTCATTTTTTTCTCAACGTAATCTCCCATGATAATGGTTAATTGGATAATTGCCAAATAAAAAATTAAAGAAATAGATGTATTGTAATTAGTTATTGAAATTTAACTTAGGGTTCTAACTTGATATTTTTTGGTTTTGTTCAATAAAATAAGAGATTAACGAAGAAGAAGACAAATAAAAATGGTGATAGTCATGGTCGAAGTCAAATTTGACTTTTATGGGCGGTACATAGGAAAAATTAAAATTGAAAAGTGAATGGATTTTAGAAATTCTGGAGGGTTGGGAAATAGGGAAAATGAGGATGGGAAATAGGGAAAACCTAATTTTTCTCTATTTTTCATTTTTGAAGTTGAGGTTTGATTTTGTTGACAGGGTTTCAATTTATCATTCGTTTTCTTCTACTGTAGGAATTGCTAGAGGAATATTCAACATCTTCACCTGTATTTTTTTTTTTTTTTGAAAATCTTCAGTCTTCAGGTATAACTTCACCCTCATTTTTACTTGTTTCAGATAGATTTGATGTTAATGAATTTATTTGAAGTCATTTGTTGTTACTCCTGTGTTAATCAAGTAATTAGAAGTCATCCATAATTTTTGTCAAACAAAATTGGGTGTTCTTAATGATTATGTTGTTGGATTTTGAATTTGTAAATCTTGTCACACATAATTGTATGAGTTCTGTGGTATTTATGATTCTAATAATAGGTTTGATTTGTTAGTTTTAATAGGCTTTTATTGATAATTTTTGGTTTTGTTGGTGCAGGGGATGTATGAGATGAAAGAAGAACCACTGGTGGTGGTAAATGGGTGTGTTGAAGAAACTGTTGGTGGTGATGATAATTGGATCGTTGGTGGTGGTGGAGGTTATATGGACTGAACTGGCGATGGTGACTGGATTCTTAGAGAGGGAATCAATGAGTTCGATAAAGCGTTCATGGTGATGGTAACTAGCTCGCTGCTAGTGGTGGAGGTTGTATGGATAGAACTGGTGGTCGTGAATCGGTAATTGGAGAGCGAGATCAAGGTTATAAGTTGTTTTTTTTTTTTGAAAAGGGTTATATATGTTATACACTCAGGTGTATCATTACAAACTTGTTTTCATGTACAGGTTCAAAGAAAACCCCTAATTTGATTTTGAAGAATAACCTCTATGCTATCTTAAAACGTTTTTTTTTTCTAGTGTCAATACATGGATTTTGAGATTTGGGCGTTTGCTTGTTTTCGATTTTGAACTCAAACTCTCTGAAATTTTCTACAGTTAGTTCGGTGGGGAAGGGTACTTACTGATGTTTCAAAGTTAACTTCAATTGTCTTGCAGGTCTTTCCCGCTTGACAGATCTTTTGTTGGAGTCCATGAAAAAGACTGCGTCTCAAAGTAACATTGAAAATGGACTACATGGGTTTCGTGTGTAAACAGAACGAAATATAGGCGATTCCATCGTATATTCATATAGGTTAAACTACAATTATGCACTTGGTACGTAAGAGGTAATACTAGGCTAGGTGATACGTTAATGCTTTTAATTTGGTTAAAAGAATCGTGAATCGTGATGTAATCTAAGATCTGTGGTACCTTTGATTGGCAGTCTGAGAGTAATTTAAATTTTATTTTACATGATATATGTTTTATTTCAGTTTTCTTTTTAGACTTTGGAGAGAAAAGATTAATGCTTATGATGTTCGAAATTTTATCGATGTGATATCATATGGTAGACTACAGAGGGGTTTGATATACATACAACACATTAGAACTTGCACCTTTTCTATGTTAGAATTTTGGGCAATCCACAACCATTTGCTTTGATTTTTTTAGAGATATAGCATAGTCGTAAACTGCTGTTACAGATGAAGTTCTTCTTAAAGCATCCACTTGTTTCATACTGTGATGAAGACGGATGAACTGAAACCAGGACGACTCCCAGATTTGGGTATGTTGGGAGCTATTTTGGATTTTGAAAAATCCAGAAGCTTTACCGAAAATGTGGATGGGATGTAAGTAGTGAACTATAATGATTGGCTTATGGTGAAACATTTTCTACATGACTACTTAGTTTAGTGTTCAATTTTAAGTAGTTCCACTAGGATCCCTAGCGTACTATAACTGAACACCTTAGAACATCAACTTATGCATGAATCGGCCGAATTCAATTGAATGAGTAGTACCCCTGCATTTGTTGCTTTCTATCTTCTTATTGCACGAGTCGGCCAAATCCAACTTTTTGTACGACTGAAGTTACTTTTAACCAATTTTAACTTATGGATTCAATTTTTCTGGTTTTTGCCGAGGATCTGCTTATATGCTTTGGAAAAGGCTCACCTATATGGGTGGAAACCAAATATAATCCTCTATTGTACAAGAATGTTGGATCCTTAAGTTGTATATTCGGACCAATTTTAATTAGGTACGTGTTCTTTTGGCTGAAGTAGTGTTTTTCATTGTACTTATTTTAATGCATATGTTGAATTTTTTGCAGGCTTACACCACCAAATTTTGTCGCAAAGAACATCAAGCATTGGCACTTTCATTTGTAAGTTTATCCAAAATTTTCATGAATATCAACATATTTGTAGTTCCAACCAGTGATCGTGCTGGATATGTATCTGTTTTTTTTAATACTCTAGTTGTAGGATCAAAATATCGCAACCTCAATACTTCGCGAGATGAGTAAACGCTAGTGTCGCGAAGGGGTCGCAGGGAAATAAATAAATGACGTAATGGATGACGATAGTCAGAATATAAGGAAGGTGTGAAAACCTGGCGAGGGTTCAGTAGTGTCGCGAGGGTAAACACTTACACACTTGCGACACTTCGCGAGTCATTCCCGAAAATAAAGGACAGCTTAGCTGTCATCCATTGTATACAACCCTATATAAAGGGCTGAGTGAGTCTATTGTAGGGGGGGTTCTTTTGAGGTGAGAAACAAGTCATTGGGAGGGTGAAACTTTGAGTGATTGTAATTTCTAAGTTCTGTACTATCTCCCTTTGTATACATTTCAAGATTTATCAATAAAGATTCATTGCCATTAACTCTTCTAATGAATTAGTTATAGAAATTCCAGTGAGGGTGTAGTGTAGGATTTCCTGCAACTACATATGCGCTAGAAACAGGGACGGATTTGGAGTAGTAGAAAAGAAATTTGATATAATCTTTAACAATTTATTAAAAGAAAGAAATGGCAAGAAGGAGAAATGTACGAAAACAACCAATAATCGTGAGAAGAAGTGGGAGACTTGCTGGTGAAAGGAGAAATGAAATGGGAGAATCATCAAGGATGAACATGCATGAGGAATGATGAAGAAAATCAAATTCAATCGCCAATTCAACCAATTGCAAATACAACTGTGGACTATGATAGAGTAAGTGTACACACTTGGAGATCAGATTCTGCGAATGAAAGAGAAGAAGAGCAGCAATTGATAGACAATGAACAAAGAGAGAGAAGTCGAGGAGTAAATGGAGAAACAATCCAGGGAAATGAGGAGATCGCAGCATTAGAGGCGTTGAGACAAACGATACATGAAGAAAGACGATTAGAAGCAGAAGAACGAGCAAATTTAACAAGGCAAAACCACGAGTTGAGGATGGAAAATATCAGGTTGAAAAATAGAAGATCAAGAAGCACTACAAGATCAAGCTCAAGATCAATTAGGGAGGAAAGAAGGAGAGTTTTACCTACAAGAAATGCTGAGGAAGAAAACCGAGAAGAAATACAAGATCCAAACATGGAACGTGGCGAGAGAAGAGAAGAAATGGAAGATCGTTATATTTTGCATCCCGAGGATTTTCAAAATGAGCAGAATGGGGAAAATCAAGGAGATAGGCGACGTCAGGAGCAGAATAATCCAGTTGATGAAGGGATAAGAATATTGCATGGGAGAGAAGCTTTGAGAAGGCAAAAAGAGATTGAAGATGATATTGAGAGGCATTATGTTGAACAAGCACGTTTAGCTCGCGAGAGGGAAAGAATAAGAGCCGAAGTAGAAAATCAAGAATTAGAGAAAGAGATAATAGCTGAAGAAGTAAAATGCGAGAATCTCGCCATCAAGAAAATATGAATGGATAAACTGAGATAATAACAAAACAAGATTGTGCGACAGCTTCGCAGATGAAATAAAAAGATTTTGTAATGAAAAGAATTAAAGATAATCGAAATTGAATGATTGAATGAATTAACAAAAATGAATGAGTGAGTGAATGAGACAAACCTTTATGGCGTACACCCTAGTTCGCGAATGACATTTCGCAAGATGCAAATGTAAGACCTAAAGTGCGTCATATAAGGGGGTATCTCTTGACATGGCTCAGGGGAAAAGGTTACACCGCTCCCCGGAACCCGAGTCATGGAGATTTGGGGCCCATGAAAGCCTATCCAGGAGAGATACCTTGGATTTCCAACTTTATATAAGGTTATACCCTGGTTGGACGACCGAGGATCTCTTCTAAGGAGTCAGTATATGACCAAGGCGCCGAGGTACACGGTTGAGCCAAGGGTGCCTGGGGCATTTGAAGTGTCTCGGACATTCTTGGCAAGTCTTGGCGTATACTGCACTCGGCCCGAAGAAAACTCCACTTAGGGTGCAGCCTCGTAACCATAAGCCCTATAGGTATAAGGGATAAGAGGCTGCGAAAACAACTGGTTGTTGTTAAGACCGGATGGGAGGAGCTAGCCTTGTATGGCCGATGTTCGCCTCCTTGAAGGGGCAACCAGGGAGAAGATAAGGGCGGCACCCTCCATTAGGGAGCTGATCAGTGTCAAAAGACGCAAATGTCATAAGGCTTTATTTTCGCAAGAAAATTTAGACTTGTCATATTTGTGCAATGATCCTGCAGAGGCAATAATACTAACGCGAGGATAAGACGAGATCAATGGGTCTTTGCATGAAAATGTACAGACGTCCTGCGATTTCGTCGCAAAAGCAATAATGTCATGGGACTATACATTCGCAAGAATAATTAGTCCTATCATATTGACGCAAGCAAAATATCCTGCAGAGGCAAAAATACTTGAGAAAAGATAAGGCAAGATTAATGGGTCATTACATGAAAGTGTAAGGACGTCCTGCAATCTTGTCGCAACGAGGGGTGGCAAAGTAAGACCTTTACTTAGGAAGGCAAAATAAGACCACACAAATAATGTTAAGGCAAGATCAATAGACTTCTTCATTTATGAAGATATCCTGCGATCTTGCCGCAATAATTAATTCTTTCTAAGGGATTCAAAATATATATATATATATATATCCTGCGAGATTGGTTATACTTTAGGGATAGAAGATTAAATACTTCTTATACCTCAAGGGTTAATACCTCTTACTTTGAGAGAGAACAATCCTGCGAGATCGACTGAACTTTATGGATAGAAGATTAAGTACTTCTTATATTTCAAGGGTTTATACTTCTCATTTGTTTCGCGAAATATTGAAACTTTGCAAAAGAATAGAAATAAAGGAAACAAAAATTGATTCAATAATCCAAGAAATTTGCAGTAAGGAGTTACAAAAATTGATATACAGATGATACAAGAGGCAAAAGAAGAAAAAGAAATTATTTCTTGGTTGATTCTTCTTTTGTATTTGATTCCTCGCTACTAGTGCTCTCGTCGCCAGACTCTTCTTCTTCGCTAGCCTCACTATCGGAAACATCTGAGACAGGCAAGTTTTCGGGAACTTCTTCAAGCAGACAAGGATATGAAGATAGAGGAATATCATGATCATTACAAACTCTCTCCATAGCTTGATTGCGGAAACGAACAACATCATTGTTGAAATTCGCCACCGTAGTTTGGAATTGCCTTTTCAATCTGGAATATCTGCTCTTGCGAATAGAGAGATCTTTTGCGAGTTGTTCTTTTTCAGATTGTAGTTGTTCTTTTTCTTCTTCAAGTACTCCAATCCTCGCCTGGAATTTCTTCTCGGATTCTGAAAACATGAGAAAATGAGTTAATGATAATAATACAAAAAAAAAAAGAGCAGAAGAATAAAGAAAAATGATAAACAACCTTCTCTGTCAGAAATCATATCTTTAATCAAGGAGGTTTGCTCGGCGCGAAGACTAACATCAACACCTAAATCATTTCTGGCATTATCTAGAACCTTCGCAGCCCAAGCAAACTCATCATCATTATTTATGACAAGTAGAGAACAAACTTGATTTTCTCGATCATTAAGCAAGGCATTTTGACGTAGGTATTCATCCCGTTCAATTTGTACTTCAAGGAGAGATTTTTGAAATTTCTCTAATGCTTGGGCACCTCTATTAGCAATGCGATCTTTATCATCTATAAGACTATGAATTTTCTTCCTTAAAGTACTGGTCTTCGTTTGAGAGTTGAGATACATTCGTTTAAACTGGTTGGATAAATTCAAACTAGATCTATGCTCAATCTCTAGGAGACGATACTTGGTTTGAAGTTCATTTAATGGAAGGGAGTTAGTTTTGTGTGACAGACTACCTAAGGATTCATTAAGATGAGCTAGAAGAGCATTATCATCCATAGGTTCTGGGAATGATCGGAGAAAAGTGGCTTCTTCGGTGAGGTTATATATGTCTGCGAAAGTAATAAGTTAGGTAAAATACGCAGATGACAAAATAAGAATAAAAGTAAGAAAAGAGGATTTTATACCATAGAGTTGTTGGTTGGCACTTTGAAGAGTAGCAATCTTGTCCTTTGGGGAAGAATGTTCAGTTTCCAATCATTTGATTTTTTTCATGAAGAGCCGCAATCTCGTCTTCATCCTTCTTGCGAGAAGCCGCGATATGAGCATTCTTTTGCAATTGAACATTAAGTCTCCTCTCAAGATCTGAGGCAACAACAAAAGAAGTTCTTCCAGCCTGTAAGGAAAGGAAAAAAGACTGTTAAGACATATTTTGAAGTAAAAGTCGCAAGGAAAATATGAGTTCGGACGTACCAAGGAATTAAGTGCGTTTAAGAAATTGGGAGACACCGATCTAGAAACCCCTTTAAAGGAATCATTGCCCTCCAGTAGTGGGGCATCGCATACATTTGCGAGAGCCTCGCAAATAGAAGTCAGACGAGCATCCCCAATTCCTTGTAAGGAGTCTGCGAAGATGTCGGATAATAACTTCATAGGAGTTTCAGTTGATTGATTCTTCTTTGCGGAAGAGGTGTTCATGTCATTATCACCTTCGTCAGAAGATTCCGAACTTGAGTTGGGATGAGAAGAAGATTGAATTTTTCGTTTCTTGGAAGACGGAGCAGAGGGTTTATCCTTGCGAGTAGTAGCTTTACCCTTGCCTTTATTCTTTGCAACTCTAGTTTCTTCGTCTTCAACCTTTGCACACGAATGAAAGTAAGAAATAGAGGCAAAAATATTGTTTAAAAGAACAAGAGAAAATATTTCTTACTTTATCCGTGATTGATTGGAGTACCGTCAGGGTATTCGCTTTGGGATTTTTTCTATAACTCCTTTTTAGTTTGGCAATCTAAAGATTTTGCGAATTTAGCATACATAAGAAGAAGGAAATATTGCAAATTGCAAAATTTGAAGTTGGAAATATACCTCTTTTGTCTTCTCGGGCCAATTAAACTCCCAAGGATGGTAGTTTGAAAGATTCGCATGGAGTATATATGGACCTGCGATATAAGGTCCATCTAAGAATAAGGGAACAACCCACCATCTCTCATCTTTGGACTGACGAGGAGTACAATTGTTGCCCGAATGCCAGTCGATATCTTGCATAAGCAGCTTATCCTCGGGAACATTCTCCAATTTCTTCAATCGAATACCCCAGCGAGACTTATCATTTCTCATAGTTATTACTTTATAGTTTTCAAAGAAGTTTTCCAAGGTATATTTTTCAACAACTATTGGTAAGTCTGCGAACTTAGGATCCTTGGCAGTATCAGGATACAAGGACCCTTTACCAGCACCGCGGTGGGAAAATTCAAGCATAAGGGGAATGCAATCGCCGCTCAGTTGATAGATAGCTCGCGAGAATTTCTCGTGAGCAAGAATTTCGTAGAATAATGGCATCTCGGGATTATACAAAGGAATGGGAAGTCCTGCGAGGAGTTGACCTAGCGAGACAATAATTCTTTGATCACTATACTGATGATCAGAAAATAGTTTGGAAGAAAGTATAGATGAAGGTTCTAGACCAGGGATAAGTGATACAGTGAAACCTTTCTCTTTTAAATTCTTTTGAACTTCATTGAAGAGGGGTTTATATGTACGACTAAGTGAAGCCATTGTCAAAGTATAGGAGTGGATGGGTAGTTGAAGATTAAGGATAAAGAAAAATCTGCAGTAGCAGAAGCGCAAGTTGCGGAGGGAGAAGATTGAAGGAAAGTTGCAGAGGGCAAATAAAGAAAGAAAAATGAAGGATGAGAAAACTATATATAGAGGGAAGAATCCTCGAGAAAAACGAGGGCATTTAATGCGAAGATGGGACACGAATGGTCAAGAATGAGCGGTTGAAGGAGACGTGTCAAGAAAAGAATGGAAGAAAAGACATTTGTAATAAAGTCCATGTAAAAGTATGGAGATAAAATAAAGAAAAGATAAGCAATTGCGACATTTTAAAACATTGATTCTCATGACATTCTCTTCTTCGCAGAGAAGACATGAGAAGAGGCAAGATGTAGGATCAAAAGATCGCAACCTCAATACTTCGCGAGATGAGCAAACGCTAGTGTCGCGAAGGCGTCGCGGGAAATAAATAAATGACGTAATGGATGACGATAGTCAGAACATAAGGAAGGTGTGAAAACCTGGCGAGGGTTCAGTAGTGTCGCGAGGGTAAATACTTACACACTTGCGACACTTCACGAGTCACTCCCGAAAATAAAGGACAGCTTAGCTGTCATCCATTGTATACAACCCTATATAAAGGGCTGAGTGAGTCTATTGTAGGGGGGTTCTTTTGAGGTGAGAAACAAGTCATTGGGAGGGTGAAACTTTGAGTGATTGTAATTTCTAAGTTCTGTACTATCTCCCTTTGTATACATTTCAAGATTTATCAATAAAGATTCATTGCCATTAACTCTTCTAATGAATTAGTTATAGAAATTCCAGTGAGGGTGTAGTGTGGGATTTCCTGCAACTACACTAGTTCAGCATGAGAAATAAGGATGATAATTGGTCCTCTAATTGGAGGTTTCCTTGCTCAGGTATCATAGAAGAAATTGTTCCTCGCAAATGAATGTTTTTCAGTTTTGTTAGTATGGATAAATCCAATTGTTGTCATCGAACCAAAAAAAAAAAAACGATTGTTGTCATGGACCTTAATAAATTACTGCTCCTACCAGCCTGCAGAAAAAATATATGGATATATTTACGAAGGATTCTCTATTTGCAAGTGTTGATGGTGGTTTTTGAACAAAGGGTAAAATCGTAAAACCCCAAATAACCTAATGTCACCGGTGACACATTTATTAGAACATTGAATACATGT
Organism: Papaver armeniacum; assembly: GCA_023531295.1. NCBI lineage: Eukaryota > Viridiplantae > Streptophyta > Magnoliopsida > Ranunculales > Papaveraceae > Papaver > Papaver armeniacum. The sequence goes on along the minus strand of JAJJWW010018709.1, from coordinate 513,628 downwards.
AGTTAGTAATTAATAGGGGGTATTTTTTTTTTAAATTAGGGTTACAACGAACAAAACCCTAATTCACCTTCGTGCCAATGGCAAATCATGCCAGCCACACCAAACGTGCCAAAGCATGCCAACCATGCTAGCCACACCTCTGTGCCAATGGCAAATCATGCCAGCCACATCAAACGCGCCAAAGCATGCCAACCATGATAGCCGCACCTCTGTGCCAATGGCAAATCATGCCAGCCACACCAAACGCGCCAAAGCATGCCAACCATGCTAGCCGCACCTCCGTGCCAATGGAAAATCATGCCAGCCACACCAAACGCGCCAAAGCATGCCAACCATGCTAGCCGCACCTCTATGCCAATGGCAAATCATGCCAGCCACACTTAGCCCAAGCTAGCCGCGCCATGCCAAATGCACTCTTCCTTGGCCCTAGCCACGCTAATCACACCAAACGCGCCAAAGCATGCTAGCCGCACCACCGTGCCAATGGCAAATCATGCCAGCCACACTTAGCCCAAGCTAGCCGCGCCATGCCAAATGCACTCTGCCTTGGCCCTAGCCACGCTAATCACACCAAACGCGCCAAAGCATGCCAACCATGCTAGCCGCACCTCCGTGCCAATGGCAAATCATGCCAGCCACACCTAGCCCAAGCTAGCCGCGCCATGCCAAATGCACTCTGCCTTGGACCTAGCCACGCTAATCACACCACGCAATGCCAAAGTAGCGCCCTCACCTAGGCTTGCAAACCATGCAACCTAGGCCAAATTGGCCACGCATGCCATTGGCACATGCCAACATGCGTCACTGGTAGCCTTTCCTACCAAACCACGGCCCTAATGGCCGAGTGTGCCATTGGCACATGCCAACACGCTCGCTGGTAGCCTTTTCTACCAAGGCGCGACCCAAACCGGCCACGCATGCCATTGGCACATGCCAACATGCGTCACTGGTAGCCTTTCCTACCAAACCACGGCCCTAATGGCCGAGCGTGCCATTGGCACACGCCAACACGCTCGCTGGTAGCCTTTTCTACCAAGGCGCGACCCAAACTGGCCACGCATGCCATTGGCACATGTCAACATGCGTCACTGGTAGCCTTTCCTATCAAGCCACGGCCCTAATGGCCGAGCGTGCCATTAACACATGCCAACACGCTCGCTGGTAGCCTTTTCTACCAAGGCGCGACCCAAACTGGCCACGCATGCCATTGGCACATGCCAACATGCGTCAGTGATAGCCTTTCCTACCAAACCACGACCCTAATGGCCGAGCGTGCCATTGGCACATGCCAACACGCTCGCTGGTAGCCTTTTCTACCAAGGCGCGACCCAAACTGGCCAAGCATGCCATTGGCACATGCCAACATGCGTCACTGGTAGCCTTTCCTACCAAACCACGGCCCTAATGGCCGAGCGTTCCATTGGCACATGCCAACACGCTCGCTGGTAGCCTTTTCTATCAAGGCGCGACCCAAACTGGCCACGCATGCCATTGGCACATGCCAGCACGCTCGCTGGTAGCTTTCATTACCTAGTCGTGGCCCTAATACACGCTGGTAGCCTAACTTGCAAGCCGTGCAAACCAAGGCTAACTTGGCTGTACGAGCCATTGGCACATGCCAGCACGCTCGCTGGTAGCTTTCATTACCTAGCCGTGGCCCTAATACACGCTGGTAGCCTAACTTGCAAGCCGTGCAAACCTAGGCCAACTTGGCCGTACGCGCCATTGGCACATGCCAAAACTCACGCTGGTAGCCACTTACACTCAACGTACAACCTACCACCATGGCATTCCACACATGCCATTGGCACATGCCACTAGCAGATCTGGCATTGCCACTTGCACTCGAGGTGCAACTCGCAACAAAGGCATTCCGCACATGCCACATGCGCCCCTAGCAGCACCACTTGCACTCAAGATGCAACCAACACTCGAGACATCAACACAAACTGGGGGATGCTTTTCAGGGTCTTGGTTTGGCGGTCACAGCATGCAACGTACACTACGCTCACATTAAGAAGGCGTGAAAAGGAATAAAGCGGTCAAATAAAAGAGGAAATAATGGTGAAAACGTTTTCACCCATTAACACCATAAGGTTACCACCTCCTCCCATTATTTCACCGTTTACTCTCTTCCTTCATGAGGCCAGAATGCTTCAATCTCGACTTGTATAAATAGGTCTTACCTATTTCCACCAGACAACAAGTCTCGGTCAGGAGAAATATACTACACTCTCAGAAAAGGCAACTTTGAAAGCTCTCCAAAAAGCTTTCATCTCTTGCAAGCTTCCGAAGCTTTCACTTTCTGATACAAGTCGAGACACTACTCTCCCGAACTATCCCGGTCTCAACACCTTTCTTTGCTTCCCTCCCCAAATAACCCTTCTCCTCCACTTTGTGACCGAAGCAAGTCCGGGAACGCCATTTCTTGGTTTAGGCCGGACTTGTACAGATTGATCTCTCGAATCTATAAAGTGCTCACGTGCAGCACATTTGTTTAGGGTTTGAACCAGTTTCTCACTTACCTACCGAATTTACCGAAATCGGAAGAAACGATTTTTACCCATAAACAATTGGCGACCACAAAGTGGGAGGATTGATCTATCGGCTACAATGTCGATCACGATCTCGTTCTTCGACCCAGATGTCAAGATGGTAGGGGAAGACCACTCGATCCGACGCAACTACCAGACAACCCAGTTACTAGTTGTAAAAACTACACGAGAAAACTGGGGACTCGCCGAAGATGCAACTACCAAACAACCCGGTTACTAGTTGCAAAACTACACGAGAAAACCGGGGACTCGCCAAGATACTACCAGCGATTGGGGACTTGATGGCGATGCTATCAACAAAGCCGCCTTTTACATGGAAAGGGCGTGTTCACAAAACCTATGAAGTGAGTAAATTTAGACTGCGCAAGATATACGATCTGTTTTTTAAGTTCTTAGAAAAACCGTCATACTACTGAGTCTTGCGCCTATTGCTAGCACACACTTTCATAAAAGCAATATTCCTTTCCTAAAACATAATCAGAGTCATATTATCAAAACCATTCATCCCAGAAATAATCCAATATCCTCAAAAGCTACCACTGTCTACCAAAACTGGTCAAACTTTGAACCGGACATCCAAAAAAGATGTCTTTCAAAAAAAAAAAAAACCTAAATGAAAGTTTAACAGAGAAACATTCAAGGAAAATCATCCAACAGAGGTCTCTTTCTTCTTGGAGAAAGTCAACTTTGCATCTTCAAGAGCTGCTCTCTTCATAGCTAACATCTTCGAGTTCTACCTCCTGTCGTGCAATCTCCTCGGCGGAAGGGCTTTCGATTGCTTCATCTTTCAACTTTTGGATCTCAGCAAGGCCTTCGACAAACCACGAAGTATTAAACTCCTTTTCTACGCACACGTCGCGATGGTGCTCCCAGTCGGCAATAACGTCTTCAGAAACGGTGTGACCATTCACCTCACGCATATCCTCGATGGAAGATAAAGCCTCTTCCACACGCTTAATCAGCGCAAATCGACTAGTGACTTTCTTGGTTGTTGCCATATGTCCGTACTTCTCCCAGATTCTGGTGTACAACGCCTCATACTTAGCCGCACGCTCGAAGCCGCCAACCGAACATGACTGGATAAGGAACCAAATACGGGGATCAAAATGGCGCCCGCAACTGGCCTCATGACTCTCAAAGGGTCTTCTTCCATGTTTACGGCAACAACCATCAGAGAATCATCCACCGTTTGAACCACATCTGTGCCCGGCGATTGGTTAACTCCCATCACCAAGTCACCGGCGGTCACCAAAGGCAAGTTTTCGTGTGACTCCACCCCAGAATCGTCCTCCGAACCGGATTCCTCCTGCGAACTTGAGTTAGACATTTTTCAAAAGAAGAAACAGAAGAATAAGAAAGAAAAGAAGTGCGAAACTCACCGAACCACTTCCCGAAAAAGAACCAGTGCTGCCAGAGGAATCACTCTCACTTGTCAAACTTTCTTCATTCTCTGACTCATCACCGCTATGAGTAGGCTCAGTGCCGCCGGAATTCTTCGAAGAAATTGTCGTCTCCTGACAACGTGCAAGGGAAGCGAAAGCATTAATACTACCGAAGCCCTGGAAGAAACAAGACAAATGTTTTCAGCAGAAATTCACGTGTTTTGAGACAAACCAACAAGGAGGCGACACATACTTGGTTATTGGAAGAACTGAAAGACACGAGAGCTGTGGGAGGATCTTTTGAAACCGCCCGGAACCCGCCAGCACGATTCTTCGTTCTCCGTTCCTTGGCCTGGGGACTTTCCGAGTCACTAGGCAACTTTCGTTTGAGATCTCTCAACATTGGATACTTCTTCAAAACTGGCTGGGAAGGTTTACAACGAACATTCTCCACCACGCCGCTTACAAAATCTTGGATCATAATAAACTCATCGCACTTTTGAACTCATTATAGCCAAAGGTCGTCGAAGTTACTCTTCCCATTTGAAAGAAGGGAAGGAGGATACCCGGCTCAAGGACACTGGCATTGAGGGCGGCACGCAATGAATCCTTAGGAATCACCGGCTGGTAAGCAAGAGGCACCCCTTGATCGAAACCCATGTGACGAGCCGCACGGTCAATATTGTAAGCAACTATCTGGAAGGACCCCATGAAGAAAGACGGCATATAACCGGACATGCAGCTTTGAATGAACAAGTTTTCACCAACGCTCAAATTGCCATCAGAAGATAAAGACATGATCGGAGCAGAAGCAAAGGTGTCAATTTGAGTCACCGACCTATGGACCGGCTCCCATGGGCGAAAACTGATTTCATACGACTTATCGAGGAGACTAACCAAGCTCACGCCAACTCTTGGACGCTTGTTCACCCATCGAAGAATTCGAGAGCCCCCCAACTCGCGGAATCGAAGGCATCGGTTTGAGCATACTTCTCAAAGTGCTCCCATAGCCGGACTTGCGAGAAAAGCAACGTGCACATATGAATCCACTTTCATGAAACCATTCGAAACTCGCATGTTCGCAACTATGTGATCCAGATGCACATACAAGGAACCGAGGAATAGCTTGCCAATGGGAAGAACTTCACCGTTCGCTAACTTCACAGCAATCGCTAGCAACTCTGGTCTTATTTCCTTCTTGCCAGAACCGTCATCAAAAACGTCTCTAGACAACCAGAGAGCCAAAAATGCTGCAACATGAAGATCACTGCATTTCTGTTTAGGTTCCACTGTCTGGAAACCATTGAGATATCCACCAGCTATAAAAGCACCTTTCATCCTCTTTCCGGACAGAATCCTTCGACTTCGCAGTGGAGTCTTTTCGAGCGTAATCTCCCACCTTAGCGGCAAGGTCATCTCGCATCTTCACCTCACCTTCAGATAACTGGATGTTAAGATTCCCAGTTACCGGAAGATTCAGCAAGAGAGCCACACTCTCCAAGGATAAAGTTATCTCACCCCACCTACATATGATCGTATGGGTGTCCGAATACCATCTGGAGATGAAAGCAACCAAGCCCGGGATATCCTTCCTAATCTGGAGATTTATCAAGCTCTCGACATAGTCAATAATGCATGCTCGAGTCAAGTTGGTATTTATGTGCTCCTTACTCACCATGAACTCAACCCATCTATCAAAAGAACGCAATGGGCTTTGACACATCCTGAAATCAATGTTGGAAGAGGAATATACCCCTTTATGAAGGAAGAACCGTATGGTGTTCTCCGGGCGAACCGACGTGTCTTCTTTTCATCTTCACTGTAGTTGCAGGAAATCCCACACTACACCCCTTACTCAATTTTGCTTAATTAGTCCATTGAAAGATGTAAGATCAAGAATATTTATTGATTGAATCTATGAATAGTTTACACAAGGAAATAGAATTACACTTAGAAATTAATACACTCTCAAACTTTCTCTCTCTAATGACTTGCCCAACAACTCCAAAAAGATCCTCCCCTTTTACAGACTCACTTAGCCCTTTATATAGGGTAATACATAGTGGATGACAGCTAAGCTACCCTTTATTTTCGGGAATGTCTCGCGAAGTGTCGCAAGTGCACAAACATTCGTTCTCGCGACACTCCTTAGCCCTCGCCAAGTTTTACGTCTCCTTTATGTTTTGCTTGTCGTTATTCATTGCGTCGTTTATTTTAGCTCTCTGCGACTGCCTCGCGACATCGTTGTTTATTAACCCCGCGAGCCTTGTACGTTGCGATATTATGGTCCTACATCTTGCCTCTTTTTCCTTGAATATTGCTTGAAGAGCGATCTTTAAGGAAAAATCTGTTGTTGTAATAATCTTTGGTCTTCGCTGATGAAGGAACAAGCAGAAGAATATTGTTCTTGAAAAGTACGTACTTGCCTCTATTCTTTTGTGAAGTTCCGAAGCTTCTTTGAGATGTACATTTAGTATCGATTCTTGTCTTTCCTCATATTTCTCCTGCGAAGGGAAGAGTATCATGAGAGTGATTCTTTTGATTTGCTGCGACTGTTTATCTTTATCTGTTTCAGTTTTGTACTTTTACACGGATTTTGATTATTAATGTCTTTTCTTGACACGTCTCTTTCAACCGTTTATTCTTGACCGTTCATGTCTCTTCTCGCATTAAATGACCTCGTTTTTCTCGAGGATCTTTTTCCCTATATATAGTTTTCTTTTCCTCTCCTCTTCATTCTTTAGTTTCTCTCTGCAACTTCTCTTTGATTTTCTCCTTCCGCAATTTGCGCTTCTGCTACTGCAAATCTTTTCTTCATCTTTTCTAACGCTGATCCTAATCTCCAACCTCCCATTCATTCCCATACTGATAATGGCCTCTATGAGTCGAGCATACAAATCTTCTTTTGAAGAAGTTAAACAGAAATTGATGGAGACGGGTTTTACTCTATCAACCATTCCCAATCAAGAACCTTCATCTATTCTTTCTGCAAAATTGTTTTATGATCATCACTGTGATGATCAAAAAATTATTGTCTCGTTGGTCGACTTCTCGCAGACTTCCCATCCCCTTATACAATCCCGAGATGCCTTTGTTTTATGAAATCTTGGCCCATGAAAAATTCTCTCGAGCCGTTTATCAATTAAGTGGCGATTGCATTCGCCCGATGCTTGAGTTCGCGAACCGCGGTCTTTGGCAAAGGATCTTTATACCCTAATTCATCGAAACCCCCAATTCGCAGACTTGGAAATAGTTGCTGAGAAGTACACTGTGGAAAACTTTTTTGAAAATTACGCAGTGATAACTATGGTGAATATGAAATCTCGCTGGGGCATTCGCCTGAAGAAAAAGGATAATGTCCCCGAAGATAAATTACTCATGCAAGACATCGATTGGCACCCAGGCAATAATACTTCTCCTCGCCATTCCAAAGATGAGAAGTGGTGGGTTGTACCCTTGATCTTAAACGGCCCTTACATCGCGGGCTCGCATATTCTTCCTGCGAATCTCGCGGGATATCATCCTTGGGAATTCAAATGGCCTGAGAAGAAGAAAGAGGTATATTTCCTACTTCAAATTTTTGCTTTCGCAACTTTCTTTCTATAATTGCTGAGTTTGTGAAATCTTTCAGATAACCAGGTTGAGAAGAAGCTACAAAAAGGATCCGTCGGAGGATACTCTGACATTGCTTCGATCACTTACGAGTGAAGTAAGAAACACTTCTTTTCTTTTTATTTAAAACAATATTGTTGCCTCTGTTTCTTATCTTTATGTGTATTCGAAGGTTGGAGTTGAAGAAGCTGTAGCCGCGAAGAGTAAAAGTAAGGGCAAAACTGTCGCTCGCAAGAATAAATCTTCTGCTCCATTAACTAAAAAGCGAAAGATTCAATCTTCTTCTCGCCTTAACTCAAACTCCGAATCTTCTGATGAGGATGACCATGATTCGAATCGTTCTCTTGCTAAAGAAACCCCATTGGCCGGTTCTCCTATGGATCGGTTATCTAGCATCTTCTCAGACTCTTTCCAAGGAATGGGAGATGCTCCCCTGGCTTCTCTTTGCGGGACTCTCGCAAATGTGTGTAATGCTGCTTTACTAGAAGGCAATGATTCTTTCAATGGAGCTTCTAGAGTCGTGTCTCCTGACTTGTTGAATGCACTGGGATCTTTGGTACGTGTGCAGCCACATTTTTTTTTTTTTTTTTTTTTTTTTTTTTATGGTTTTTCTATCTTCTTTTATAGGTTGGAAGAACTTCCTTTGTAGTTGCCTCAGATCTCGAGAGGAGACGCAGCAATCTTGAGAAGAAGAATTAGCAATTGAGCAAGAAGGTTCGAGAATTAGAAACTGAAGCTGCGTCATCTCGCGATAAAGATGAGAGAATTCAAAAGTTAAATACCGAACTTGACTCTCAAAGGGATAGGGTGTCCACTCTTCAGAATGCTAATCAGCAACTTTACGGTATAAATTTTTTCCTTCTTTTTATTACTTCTATTTTATCGATCGCATATTGCCACCTAACTTATTACCTTCGCAGATGTATATAATCTCTCCGATGAGGCTATTCTTCTCCATACATTTCCTGAACCTATGGATAATGACCTTCTTCTCGCTCACCTTAATCAATCTCTAAGTAGTTCCTCATATAAAACTAATCTCCTTTCATTAAAGGATCTTCAATCCAAATATCAACTTTTAGAGATCGAACACAGATCTAGTTTAAATTTAACTAACCGCTTTAAACGAATGTACCTTGATTCCGAGGAGAAAATCAAGATTGTAAGGAAGAAAATTAGTGATCTCATAGATGAGAAGGATCGCATTACTAACAGAGGTGCACAGGCGTTAGCAGAATTTCACAAATCTCTTCTCGGTGTGCAAGTTGAACGAGATGAACTCCTTCATCAGAATACTATGCTTAAGCAGCGAGAAGAGCAAGTTCGTTCTCTTTTTGTTATTAATAGTGATGATGAATTCGCCTGGGCTGCGAAAGTTTTAGATAACGCCAGGAATAACCTAGGTGTTGACGTTAGTCTTCATGCCGAGCATACTTCCTTGATTAAAGATATGATATCTGATAGAGAAGGTTTCTTATTATACCTTACTGCTTCTTACTTCATTGCATTGCACTGTAAATTATTAACTTGTTGTTACTTATTTGCAGAATCTGAGAAGAGGCTTCATGTTAGAATTAGAGAGCTTGAATCTGAGAAAGAACAACTCGCCAGAAATTTTCCAGCGAGAATTGAAGAACTCGAAACTGAAAAACAACAACTCGCCAAGAGTCTCTCTCTTCGTAATAACAAGTATTCCAAGTTGAAGAAACAATTCGAAACGACAGTGGCGAATTTTAATAATGATGCAGTTCGTTTTCGCAATGGAGCTATGGAATATGTATGTAAAGACCACAAAATCCCTCTTCATTCATATCCCTGGCTCCTCGAAAAGGTTCCTGAGAATCTGCCTGTCTCAGATGTTTCTGATAGTGAGGCTAGCGAAGGGGAAAATTCTGGCGATGAAAATAATAGAACTGAAGAATCAAATGAAGGAGAAGAATCACCAAAGAGATAACTCTTTTTGTTTCTTTCATTTTGTAATATCTCAGATATTTTTCGTATCTTTATTATAGTGTATTTCTTGGATTTTCCCCCCGAATTCGCCTTCACCCCCTTTTTGGTGATTCTTCCTTGTAATATAATTGGCTAACCTTATTGATGTATAACTCTTTCATCGGAAGATGAATAACAATATTCCATCTTTTCCATTCCCATACTTGCCTCTGTTACTCATCTTCCGATGGAAGATTTTAGTTGTCTTCTTGTATTGGATAATAATTTTATTGTTATGGAAATGGATCGTCGCGACGGAGTCGCGGGTATCTTCATGAATTGAGAATTCTATCTCTTTTTGTGGCGACAAGGTCGCAGACCACCCGTACATTTTCAAGTAAGGGCCCATTGACCCTGCCTTATCATTTTTGTGTGGTCTTCCGAGTTAGACCTCCCTAATTAGAGGTCTTCCCCTGCCACCTTGTATTGCGACAAAATCGCAGGACGTCTTTACACTTGCATGTAAAGACCCATTGATCTTGTCTTATCATTTTCCAAGTATTTTTGCCTCTGCAGATGTTTTAGTTGCGACAATATGACAGGCCTAAATATCCTTGCGAACATAAAGCCCCATGACATTGCCGTCGTGCGACGAAATCGCAGACGTCCGTACACTTTCGTGTAAAGACCCATTGATCTCGCCTTACCCTCGCGTTAGTATTATTGCCTCTCACAGGATCATTGCACAAATATGACGAGCCTAAATTCTCTTGCGAAAACATAGCCTTATGACATTTGCGTCTGTTTTGACACCCCCTAATGGAGAGCGTCGCCCTTATCATCTCCCGGTTGCCCTTCAAGGAGGCGAAACATCGGCCATACAAGACTAGCTCCTCCCATCCGGTCTTAACAACAACCAGTTGTTTTCACAGCCTCTTATCCCTTATACCTATATGGTTTATGGTTACGAGACTGCACCCTAAGTGGAGTTTTCTTCGGGCGAGTGCAACGCATGCCAAGACTTGCCAAGAATGGCCAGGGTAGGTTCATCCATCCCGGCACTCGCTCAACCGTGTACCTCGGCGCCTTGAGCATACACTGACTCCTAGGAAGAGACCCTCGGTCGCCCAACCAGGGTATAACCTTATATATAGTTGGGAATCCAAGGTACCTCTCCGGATAGGCTTTCATGGGCCCCAAATTTTCATGGTTCAGGCTTCAGGAGCGGTGTAACCTTCCCCCTGAACCATGGCGAGAGATACCCCCTTATATGACGCACTTTAGGTCTTACATTTGCCTCTTACGAAATGTTATTCGCGAACTAGGGTGTACGCCACAAAGGTTCGTCCCATTCTTTTGCGCATTCATATTTGTTTAATCATTCAATCATTCATGTTTCATCATTTGCTGATATTTGTTTGCGAAGTATTCGCACAGTTCTGTTTCATTTGTTGTATTTCACTTTTCTTTCTTAGTTGAATTCTCATTTTACTCTTGGCTGCGAGATTCTCGCACATCATTACTTCAGCTGCTACTTTGCATACTGCTTTTATTGATTATTCACTTCTTATGCCTTTTGCTCCTCGTATCTTTTGCTCCTCTATTATCATAACATTCGCCTGTCTCTAGATATTCACCTCGCGAGGTATGTTCAGTCCTTACTTCTATAGCATCCACCATCAGTTTTTCCTTTCTCTGCTCATCTCTCACATGTTGCTTCCAACCCTTTCTTTTGGCATTTCTTTCTTCGCAGCTTTCTATATCGACCTCATGACATTGTTGCGACTCCTTCCAATCTCCCTGGATGATACCAATGCCATTTGGGTGTGGAAATTTTATGCATTGATGGTATGTTGAGGCGACCCCCAAGATTTCATGAAGCCATGGTCTCCCAATTAGCGCATTATACGGGGATTCCACATCTACCACACAGAATAAAACATCAGTTGATAATCCTTGTAGAGGTATTCTCATGTGAACCTCTCCCTTTGGCTTGTTTGCGGTGCCATTAAAGCCATATATCTTGTATGTCGAGGGAATCAAATCCTCATCTTTTCCTCCCATCGTCTTGTAGGTATGGTAGAAGAGAATATTCACCGAACTTCCTACATCGATTAGAATTCGGTTAATCGCCCAAAGAAGCTTCTGCCTCATCATCTTCTCCATCGACTGGTTTCGGGTTAATCTCTAGTTTCACAACCAACGGGCTATCGTGTGTTTCTCTTCCTTTTGGTACTTCATCTGCAGAGAAAGAAATAGTCTTCAGCTGCCACTTTTCTAATCAAGTCGTTCTCGCTGGACTCATTATTTCTTTATCATTAGCATCTCTCGCAAAGACTCTACTCGAGCACGTTGTCATGAAAATCTTCGATTGTGCGATAGGAGTGGACGATAGAGTTGCGTTCAAATTTCTAGCTTTTGTTCCAATTTCTATAACAAATGTTTCCTTTCCTTTCGCCGACACTGCTCTGTGCATCTCTCGGTGGTGGTGGTAATGTTAGGCCCGTTTCCTCTCCCTTTAGAAAGTGATTTAGCTTCCCCCTGATCAATCATCCTGAGAATAATTCTCTTTATGTTTCTACAATCGTTTGTTTGATGCCCATGGAAGCGATGGTAAGAACAAAACTCATGACTTCTATCGCCCGGCGGTGGTTCCATTCCAACATTCCAAGGTGCTTTGTACATTTTCCATCACAAGTATAGCTTCCCAGATCTTTTCAACACTAGCATTCAGTGGAGGCATCTTAATCTGTTCCCATACTATTCTGTGATTTCTCTGCCCTCCACGGTTATTTTGCCTTCGTCCACCATAAGTTTCTTGCACATGATCTAGCCTCTGAATCTTATTATTGTTTATTACGGTTGTAGTAGTTTCTTTCTCGCTCAAACTCTTCTTGATCATGGCTTCCCATGGCTACTATCTTCTGCTGTCCCTCATCAGCTTTCCTCGCCTGCTGTCCTTGCGAAGTGCTCGCCACCGTATTTATGAATTGAGGTAACAAGCTTGCGTTCGCGGCGTTAGAGTTTGTGTTCGCGACTGGATAAGAATTCATTTCATTCTGTCTTTCTTCTAAGGCAATATATTCTTCCTGTAATTCTCGCAGTTCTGCCATCGTGATTGTATTTTTGATTCTAAAAATTTGAATGTATAACAAGTTAGTCGCGAAGAGAGCATTCACAAATGAGAGTATGAGATATCTTTCCTCAACCCGTCCCCGCCATTTCGCTACACATGGTCCTCCATCTTATTGTCAACTGCCTTAAGCTCTCGCCAACCCTTTGTTTCAACCCGAATACATCTTCAATACCTGGTCGCGAAGAGTTGTTACTTATGTATGCTCCCAGGAATGTGGCCTGTAAATGGTTAAATGATGTGATTGTGTTCCTTGGTAGACCTTCAAACCACTTTAGTGCTTCTCCTATTAAGCTTGACGCGAAATATTTGCACAATATGGCATCATGATTCTCCCATTGTAACATACATCTCATATAAGCCTTAATATGTTGTATCGCACAAAGTGTTCCATCAAAGATGTTGGTTAATGCAGGTAAGTTGCACTTAGGAGGTATTCCTCCCATCTCAGTACTTCTAACGTGAAGGGATTCTTCGCGGCTCACGCGATGGCTTCGTCTAACTGTCTCCTTCCTCCTTCCCTTCTACCATTCAAGAATCCTCTCATTTCATCCAGCTTCTCTTAAGATTTGTTCATTTGCCTCGAATTTGATTCTACCGGTCTTTTTAGCTCGCTTCTCTCCTTCTTCGCTCGTGCCTATTTTGACCTTCTTGCTCGTTATTTTCTCCTCTTCTTTCCCCGCGACGCTCTTCTTCGTCTCTTTCGTTAATTCGCACGCCATTATATCGGTTGTTCTCTCTTCTTGGTTGCCTCTCACTCTCATCATCTCGCACCCTCTCATATTCTTCGTTAATATTTCTATTGGTACGATTTTGTTCCCTCCTTCTCTCGCGGTTGTCATGGTTATTCTCGCGGATTGCTTCTTCCATCTCTTGATTTTCCATTTCTGCTCTTATTCTTTCTCTTTCGCGAGCTAGTCGCGCTTGTTCAATGTAGTGTCTCTCAATGTCATCCTCGATCTCTCGGTTTCTTCTCAATTCTTCTCTCCCATGCAAGATTATTCTCCCTTCAGCAGCTGGGTCATTCGGTTCTGGGAGTTGCATGTTTCCTTGATTTTCCCTATTCCGCTCATTTTGAAGATTTTCGGGCTGAGGAATATAACGATCTTCTATTTCCCCTCTTCTCTCGCCATGCTCTGTATTCGGATTTTGTGTTTCTTCTTCGGTACTTTCTGCAAGTAGAACCCTCCTTCTTTCTTCTCTATTCAATCTTGAACTTGATCTCACGCTACTTCTAGATCTCCTACTTTGCAATCTCATATTTTCCATCCTCAATTCATGATTTTGTCTCGTCAAGTTTGCTCGCTCCTCTGCTTCTAATCGTCTCTCTTCATGTATTGTCTGTCTCAATCTTTCTAACGCTGCCTCTTCTTCGTTTCCTGGATTCATCTCTCCATTCACTCCTTGCTCGCCTCCTCCTTGTCCATTGTTTACCAGCCGTTGCTCCTCTTCTTCAGAATCAGACCTCCAAGTATGTACACTCACTCTATCATAATCCACCGCCGCGTTTGCTACTGGGGAGATCGGTGGCTGGTTTTGATCTTCTCCATCATTTCTCATATTCATCCTTGACGATTCTCCTGTTTCATTCCTCCTTTCTCCAGCGAGTCTCCCACTTCTTCTTACAATCATTGGTTGCTCTTGTACATTTCTTCTTCTAGCCATCTTTCTTTTTCAATGAATTCTTGAGTATCTTTTCTAAATCTCTTCTCTGTTAATCCAAATTCCTTCCAATTTCTACGTCAATCATCGCTCTCCTTGTTTAGCGCATATGTAGTTGCAGGAAATCCCACACTACACCCCTTACTCAATTTTGCTTAATTAGTCCATTGAAAGATGTAAGATCAAGAATATTTATTGATTGAATCTATGAATAGTTTACACAAGGAAATAGAATTACACTTAGAAATTAATACACTCTCAAACTTTCTCTCTCCTAATGACTTGCCCAACAACTCCAAAAAGATCCTCCCCTTTTACAGACTCACTTAGCCCTTTATATAGGGTAATACATAGTGGATGACATAAAGCTACCCTTTATTTTCGGGAATGTCTCGCGAAGTGTCGCAAGTGCACAAACATTCGTTCTCGCGACACTCCTTAGCCCTCGCCAAGTTTTACGTCTCCTTTATGTTTTGCTTGTCGTTATTCATTGCGTCGTTTATTTTAGCTCTCTGCGACTGCCTCGCGACATCGTTGTTTATTAACCCCGCGAGCCTTGTACGTTGCGATATTATGGTCCTACATTCACCACCGGTTAACAAAATTGGCACGAAACCTGGGTGATTTTTCCGAGCAGGGGCAAGGTTTTTGGCGAAGAATTCATCATCCGTGTTCGGTTTGGAACTATGAGCATCCTTCGATGAGGCGAAATTTTGTTCAGGTAACATCTTGTCGGATTTCTTCATAACAACTTAGTAACAAGATATCTGCACACGGAGAAAAAGAAACAAAATTATTTCCCTGACACATAACCGCGCCGAACAAAGGAAAACCTAAAAAAAAAAAAAAAGAGGGCGTATTCTTTACTGGCTCAAAACTGCACACGCAGTATTTTCTTCAGGTTTCAAATTATATACGCAGTATTTTATACGGGCTCAAGTGCGTCTACAGTATCATTCTTCGGGTTCAGAATTATATATGGAGCATTCTCTATGGGTTCAAAATACACACGCAAGATTTTCTTCGAGGTTCAAAAATACACACGCAAGATTTTCTTCTGGGTTCAAAAATACACACGCAGATTTTCTTCGAGGTTCAAAAATACACACGCAAGATTTTCTTCTTGTGTTTCAAATTATATACGCAGTATTTTATCCGGGCTCAAGTGCGTTTGCAGTATCATTCTTCGGGTTCAAAATTATATATGGAGCATTTCTCTACGGGTTTAAAACTGCACGCGCAGTATTTCTTTCAGGACCGAAAATTCATATATGCAATATTTCCTACGGGTTCGAAGTCATATGAAGCATATATACAGTATTCTTCTTCGGGATTCATACAGTATTCTCTACGGGTTCAGAACTGCACACGCAGTATTTTCTTTAGGGTTCAAAATTATACGATGTATTTCATACGGGCTCAAGTGCGCTTGCAGTATCCTTCTCCGGGTTCAAAATTGTATATGGAGCACTTTCCTACGGGTTCGAATAATATATGCAGTATTTCCCTTGGTTGCATACATACAATATTTTCTACAAGAGACACGCTAAGAAATTATATGCGCAATGCAAGGATTATAAAGAAAACGCCTACTCTTAGGGTTTGCACCTACATAAAAAGGGAAACAAGAGAAGTACTGGAAGACATACCTGGAAGCCGGTTTTTTCTTTGTAACTCTGCCGCTAGTAGGAAAGGATGAAAGGAAATAAGGTGCAAGATGAGAGAAATGGATTTTATATATATATGGGCGTGAAGATTCTGAAATAGGGAAGGATTTCCCTTTACCAAAAATCGTGCGGACTCACAAGAACGCCAACTTCCCAATACCGCCCAAGTTGCACCGGTCTCACCAATCGCGCCGACTCCCCAGTACCGCGCAAGTTGCACCGGTCCCACCAATCGCGCTGACTCCCCAGTACCGCCCAAGTTACGCCGGCCCCACCGATCACGCCAACTTCCCAATGACCGCTCAAGTCCCGCCAGCAAGCACGCACAACTTCCCCACCTTGCGCCGGTCCCACCAGCTAGCACGCTCAGTTTCCTAACCCGCGTCAACTTCTCAAATGCCGCCCAACTGCCCGCCTCTCACAACGATAACTTCCCAATTGCGCCAGCCTCCCGATTTGTGCAAAATTGCCAGAGGCAAGGATTCCAAATCCTATTGATAAAAAGGTCAGACAAACCTCCTCAATTCTCTTTACGATTTGCTGCTGATAGTTTGTCACCATCTTATGCTTACCTCGCAACAAATCTCCTGCTCCGAGCTAAGCAGGGGACTTAATGTTGATGGTGGTTTTTGAACAAAGGGTAAAATCGTAAAACCCCAAATAACCTAATGTCACCGGTGACACATTTATTAGAACATTGAATACATGTAGTCAGTATTTAATAGGGGGTATTTTTTTTTCAAATTAGGGTTACAACGAACAAAACCCTAATTCACCTCCGTGCCAATGGCAAATCATGCCAGCCACACCAAACGCGCCAAAGCATGCCAACCATGCTATCCATACCTCTGTGCCAATGGCAAATCATGCCAGCCACACCAAACGCGCCAAAGCATGCCAACCATGCTAGCCGCACCTCAGTGCCAATGGCAAATCATGCCAGCCCACACTTAGCCCAAGCTAGCCGCTCCATGCCAAATGCACTCGCCTTGGCCCTAGCCACGCTAATCACACCAAACGCGCCAAAGCATGCCAACCATGCTATCCGCACCTCCGTGCCAATGGCAAATCATGCCAGCCACACTTAGCCCAAGCTAGCCGCGCTATGCCAAATGCACTCTGCCTTGGCCCTAGCCACGCTAATCACACCAAACGCGCCAAAGCATGCCAACCATGCTAGCCGCACCTCCGTGCCAATGGAAAATCATGCCAGCCACACCTAGCCCAAGCTAGCCGCGCCATGCCAAATGCACTCTGCCTTGGCCCTAGCCATGCTAATCACACCGCGCCATGCCAAAGTAGCGCCCGCACCTAGGCTTGCAAACCATGCAACCTAGGCCAAATTGGCCACGCATGCCATTGGCACATGCCAACATGCGTCACTGGTAGCCTTTCCTACCAAACCACGGCCCTAATGGCCGAGCGTGCCATTGGCACATGCCAACACGCTCGCTGGTAGCCTTTTCTACCAAGGCGCGACCCAAACCGGCCATGCATGCCATTGGCACATGCCAACATGCGTCACTGGTATCCTTTCCTACCAAACCACGGCCCTAATGGCCGAGCGTGCCATTGGCACATGCCAACACGCTCGCTGGTAGCCTTTTCTACCAAGGCGCGACCCAAATCGCCACGCATGCCATTGGAACATGCCAACATGCGTCATCAGCGTTTCCTACCAAACCACGGCCCTAATGGCCGAGCGTGCCATTGGCACATGCCAACACGCTCGCTGGTAGCCTTTTTCTACCAAGGCGCGACTCCAACCGCCACGCATGCCATTGGCACATGCCAACATGCGTCACTGGTAGCCTTTCCTACCAAACCACGACCCTAATGGCCGAGCGTGCCATTGGCACATGACAACACGCTCGCTGGTAGCCTTTTCTACCAAGGCGCGACCCAAACTGGCCACGCATGCCATTGGCACATGCCAACATGCGATACTGGTAGCTTTTCTTACCAGGCCGTAACCCTATTGTCCACGCATGCCATTGGCACATGCCAGCACGCTCGCTGGTAGCTTTTATTACCTAGCCGTGGCCCTAATACACGCTGGTAGCCTAACTTGCAAGCCGTGCAAACCTAGGCCAACTTGGCCGTACGCGCCATTGGCACATGCCAGCACGCTCGCTGGTAGCTTTCATTACCTAGTCGTGGCCCTAATACACGCTGGTAGCCTAACTTGCAAGTCGTGCAAACCTAGGCCAACTTGGCCGTACGCGCCATTGGCACATGCCAAAACTCACGCCGGTAGCCACTTACACTCAACGTACAACCTACCACCATGACATTCCACACATGCCATTGGCACATGCCACACATGCCACTAGCAGCTCTGGCATTGCCACTTGCACTCGAGGTGCAACTCGCAACAAAGGCATTCCGCACATGACATTGGCACATGCCACATGCGCCCCTAGCAGCACCACTTGCACTCAAGATGCAACCAACACTCGAGACATCAACACAAACCGGGGATGCTTTTCGTGGTCTTGGTTTGGCGGTCACAAAGATGCGGCGTACTCTACGCTCACATTAAGAAAGCGTGAAAAGGAATAAAGCGGTCAAATAAAAGAGGAAATAATGGTGAAAACGTTTTCACCCATTAACACCATACGGTTACCACCTCCTCCCATTATTTCACCATTTACTCTCTTCCTTCATGAGGCCGGGTACGTTTCAATCTCGACTTGTATAAATAGGTCTTACCTATTTCCACTGATAACAAGTCTCGGTCGAGAAAAATACTACACTCTCGGAAAGGCAACTTTGCAAGCTCTCCAAAAGCTTTCATCTCTTGCAAGCTTCCGAAGCTTTCACTTTCTCGATACAAGTCGAGACACTACTCTCCCGTAATCATCCCGGTCTCAACACCTTTCTTTGCTTCCCTCCCCAAATCAACCCTTCTCCTCCACTTTGTGACCGAAGCAAGTCCGAACGGCCATTTCTTGGTTTAGGCCGGACTTGTACATTGATGTCTCGAGTCTATAAAGTGCTCACGTGCAACATATTTGTTTAGGGTTTGAACCAGTTTCTCACTCACCTACCGAATTTACCGAAATCGGAAGAAACGATTTTTACCCATAAACAATAAGGTACAAATTATTACATGCATATATGTTTCAGTGAATGAACTAGTTCAGCGTTTGCTGTAATTTCTCGACATATTCTAATGTTTATGGTCATAAATATTGCAGAGTTAGGTACTTCTTAGTTCTTACGCCCTGCTTCTGTATACTTGTATGGACAACAACTACGACTACTGCCTAATTTTGGCTTCCGTTAGTTTCTTACTCTTTTCTTTAATGCTATTAGATATGGTCAAAACTATTCTATAGGTTCAGAATTTTTTTAGCTTGAGTGACATAAACCAATGATCTCCAAATGCTTTTAATTCGTATAGTTTTTACATGGAGATTTGTTCTTACTGAAACTAATACGTATATATTGCAGAGCAACAAGCTGCTAGAGAGCATCGTCGTCATCAGTCCTTTGGAACCTAAAGTAGCAGTAAGTGGAGAAGAACATTCAGCAGTTGCTGCTGCAACAAGGGGGACAACCATATTTGATCATCTTGCAATGCAACTTACCATCCAAATAATCAAATGGATCAAGGGTGCAGCAGCAGTAGAAAACAATAGCCATAATAGACTTCAATTTTCTTCACTTCATCAACTTCATCCCTATCATCTTCAGCCAACTCAACCTTAGCTTGCAAGATGTAGTTTCAAGCATTCGGTTGAGTATGTAAAAAAATATAGGATGAAAACAGAAATGTAGGTTGACATTTTAACCCGGTAGAGAAGTTTTCATATTTTTTTTGAACTTGATATATTTGATATGATGTTGTTAAAATTGTTATTGATGCATCTTTTAATATATAGTGTATTCAGTTTCATGTTCATTTTCAAAGTCAGTGTTGGTTTTAATTTCAATTTTGTTTCAGTTTGAGCTGAATCAGTTTTGGAATTCATCTGATTTTCAGTGTAATTTGAGCTTAATTTAGAGTAGTTTGAGTTTTGAATCAGAATTATTTCAGTATAGTCAGATTTTGGCTGCAATCAGTCAGCCAGATCTGATTTGTTTTTTTATTATATATAAATTAAATCTACGACGAAACTTTGATGCCGTGCCCAAGACACCTCATAAGTGACGTAAATAAGAGTCAAGTTGAAAATGTCGTTCCAGTATAATAAAATGAATATACGCACTTTTAGCTGCAATTTGAAATTGTCGTATAAGTCGTATATACGACACTTTTTGACTATCTTAAAATGACCTTTAGGGTCGCATAGTAGTGGTGCCAACTTCTTTATGGTGTACCAAACCTCTTGAAGAGTTTCATTCAAATCTTATTGGATTCATTCAAGGTTTTTGCGAACTTAATTATAAGCGCTTGCAAAGTAATTTCTATTGGAAAGGTATGAAGCGATCAGTCAAAGACTTTATTGCTTAATGTGATGTGTGTCAACGAAATAAAACTGAAGCTATAACTCCACCAGGGTTATTAAATCCTCTTCCTATTCCTACTGATGTGTGGATAGATATATCAATGTATTTTATTGATGGATTTCCATCTTCTAATCGAAAAATTCAATTCTGATGGTATTTGATCGTTTAACTAAGTATGCACATTTTATAGCCCTGACACACCCTTATTCTGCTAGTTCCATTGCACGTGAGATTTTTTGTCTTCATGGAATGCCAAGAAGTATAATCAGTGATCGAGATCCCATTTTATGTGCAACTTTTGGGAAGCTTACTTTAATATGCAGAATACAAAACTATGTTGTAGTTTAGCGTATCATCCTCAGTCTGATAGACAAACAGAGGTAATCAATAGAACACTGGAAAGTTATTTGAGATGTTTTGCTGGTATGAAGCCTAATGATTGGTCGAAATGGCTGCCATGGGCAGAATGGTGGTATAATACAAGTCATCACTTGGCCATTAACATGACTCCTTATCAAGCTCTCTACAATCGCCCTCCACCAAAAATTTCAGCTTACCTACCTGGTTTTAATTCTATGAATAATGTTGACTTGAATCTCAAGGAAAGGGATCACATACTCAAACTGCTGAAATCACATTTACATGATGCTCAAGATAGAATGAAAGCATACACTGATGCTCATCGCACAGAAAGGGTATTTCTAATAGATGATTGGGTTTATCTTCGTTTATAACCTTATCGACAAAGAACTGTCACTAACCAATCATTCTCAAAACTTTCTCCAAGATTTTATGGTCCTTTTCGTGTTCTAGAAAGGATATGATCAGTAGCATATAAGTTGGAACTACCAGCTGAAAATCGTATTCATCATGTGTTTCATGTTTCTGAATTAAAACTGAAGTTAGGATCAGTTATATCTGTTGAGCAGGTTTTACCTTCTGTCATTGATTATGATAAGTGGGAACCAGAAGCTGTATTGGAGCGCAAGATGTTCAAGAATGGTTCATATGCAGGCACTAAATGGTTATTCAAATGGATGGATCATCCACTGAAGAAGCAACTTGGGAAGATGCAGATGAGTTACTTCTTCGTTTTCCATCATTTCGGGCTTGAGGAAAAGCCATTTTTCAAGCAGGGAGGGATGTTGCGTTACCAACACCTACACTAGACTAGTTTCGTTTTATAGCTTTTCTATTTTTAGCTTACTTTCAATTTGTTGTTTTGTTTAAACTGTAATTGCAGGAAATCCTACAATACACCCCTCATTAGAATTCGCACAATTAATCCATTTATAGATGAATAACTATGAACTTTATTGATTATTTTCTCAAGTTGTTTACAAGGAAGATAGAATAGAACTAATGAAATTACAATCACTCCAAATTTTCTCTCTCCTAATGACTTGCTTAATCCTTCCAAAAAGAACCCCCTTATAACAGACTTACTCAACCCTTTATATAGGATCGTACACAATGGATGACAGCTAAGCTGTCCTTTATTTTCGGGAATGTTCTGCGAAATGTCGCAAGTGTACATGTATTAAATCTCGCGACACTCCTGTATCTCGCTAAGTCTTCACACCTTTCTCATGTTCTGTATGTCGTCATTCATTGCGTCATTTATTTTACTTCCCTGCGACTCCCTCGCAACGTCGTAATTTATTAATCTCGCGAAGTATTGATGTCGCGATATTCTGATCCTACATCTTGCCTCTTCTCATGTCTTCTCTGCAAAGGAGAGAATGTCATGAGAACCAACATTTTGAAATGCTGCAACTGTTCATCTTTATCTATTTCAGTTCTGTACTTTTACACGGAATTTACTACAGATGTCTTTTCTTCCGTTCTTTTCTTGACACGTCTCTTTCAACTGTTTACTCTTGACCGTTCACGTCCCCTCTCGCATTAAATACATTTATTTTCTCGAGAATTCTTCTCTCTATATATAATTAATTTCTTCCCCTTCTCTTCTTCCCTTTTATTTTCTCTCTGCAATTTTTCTTCAACTCTCTTCCTCCGCAATCTGCGCTTCTGCTATTGTTAATCTTCCCTTCTCTCTTTCTTTTGATCTTCAACTCTTTATTCATTCCCATACTCCTAGAATGGCTTCACTTGGTCGTGTATATAAACCTCTTTTTATCGAATCTCAAAAGGATTTACAAGGGAAGGGCTTCGCTCTATCAACCATTCCTGATCAGGAATCTTCGTCTATACTTTCTGCAAAATTATTCTCTGATCATCAGTGTGATGATCAAAAAATCATAGTCTCGCTAGGTCAAATCCTCGCGGGTCTTACCATTCCTCTTTACAATCCCTAGATGCCTTTATTCTATGAAATTCTTGCTCAAGAGAAGTTCTCGCGAGCTGTTTATCAATTAAGTGGCGATTGCATCCGTCTAATGCTGGAATTCGCCAATCGTGGCGCTGGTAAGGGGTCCTTATATCCTGATAATGCCAAAAATCCTAACTTCACAAATTTAGAAATAGTGGCTGAGAAGTATACCGTAGAAAACTTCTTTGAAAATTACAAAGTTATAAATATGAGGAATGATAGATCTCGCTGGGGTGCTCGATTGAAAAGAAAAGATAATATTCCTGATGATAAACTACTTATGCAAGATATTGACTGGCACTCGGGTAAAAATAATGCCCCTCGATACTCTAAAGATGAGAAATGGTGGGTTATTCCTCTCTTTTTGAGTGGACCTTACATTGCTGGCTCTCACATACTTCCTGCGAATCTCACGAATTACCGTCCTTGGGAATTTAAGTGGCCCGAAAAGTCAAAAGAGGTATATTTCCTATTTTGAATTTGCTTTGCGATACTTCATTTCTCTTATATTTACTAGCCTTACAAAATTATCAGATTACCAAATTGAGGAGAAGTTATGAGAGAAACCCAAAAGCAAGTACTTTGGCGATACTTCGATCAATCACGGATGAAGTAAGAAATACTTTCTTTTGTCATTTTTAACAATATTGTTGCCTCGGTTTCTTATCTTCATCCATGTGTGCAGATCGGAGTTGACGTAATCGAACAAAGGGAGATTCCCGAGATTGAGAAAACCAAGGGGAAGGGGAAAAATCCTCTTCGCAAAAGAAAATCCACCGCTTCGAATCCTAAAAAGCGGAAGACTCGCTCTTCTTCTAGTTCAAGCTCTGAATCTTCTGATAAAGATGATAATGATTTGAGCACATCTTTCACAAAGGAGAGTCAATCAACTGAATCTCCTATGCAGCAATTGTCCAGCATCTTCTCAGACTCCCTTCAAGGAATTGGAGATACTCGCCTATCTTCTACGTGCGAGGCTCTCGCAAATGTGTGTGATGCTTCGTTGCTAGAAGGCAATGATTCCTTTAAAGGAGTTTCTAGATCTGTGTCTCCTAGCTTTTTAAATGCGCTTAATTCCTTGGTATGTCCGAACTTATACTTTCCTTGCGACTTTTACTTCAAAGTATGTTTTGACAATCTCTTTACCTTTCTTTACAGGCTGGAAGAACTTCTTTCGTTGTTGCCTCAGATCTTGAGAGGAGATACAATATTCAACTGAAAAAGAATGCTCAACTTCGCACAAGAAATGAAGAATTGGAAGTTGAAGTTGCGACCTCTCGCAAGAAGAATGAAGATGAGACTGCTGCTCTTCGCGAAAAAATCCAACGATTGGAAACCGAGTCATTTACCCAGAAGAACAAGATTGCTACTCTTCAAAGCGCCAATCAACAACTTTATGGTATAAAATTCTTCTTTCTTTCCTGCTTTTATTTTATCATTTATTTTTCTTTGCCTGACTTATCATTTTCGCAGACATATATAATCTTTCCGAAGAAGCCATTCTTCTCCACTCATTCCCTGAACCTATGGATGATGATGCTCTTCTCGCTCATCTCAATGAATCCTTAAGTAGTTCGTCAAACAAAGTTAATTCTCTTCCACTAAATGAACTTCAAACCAAATACCGTCTCCTAGAGATTGAGCATAGATCTAGCTTAAGTTTAGCCAACCAATTTAAACGAATGTATCTTGATTCTCAAAAGAAAACCACCATTCTAAGAAAGAAAATTAGTAGCCTTATAGATGACAAAGATCGCATTGCTAATAAAGGTGCACAGGCATTAGCAAAATTTCAAAAATCTCTCCTCGAAGTCCAAATTGAGCGAGATGAATATCTTCGTCAGAATGCCATATTTAATGAACGAGAGAATCAAGTTCGTTCTTTGCTTGTCATAAGTAATGACGACGAATTTGCTTGGGCTGCGAAGGTTCTAGATAATGCCAGAAATAACTTAGGTATCAATGTTAGTCTTCACGCCGAGCATACTACCTTGATTAAAGATATGATTTCTGACAGAGAAGGTTGTTTATTATTCTTTTTTACTTTTCCACTCTTTCTTTTTGTAGTATTGCCATTAAGTTATTAACTCATTTTCTCATGTTTCAGCATCTGAGAAGAGACTTCATACGAGGATTGGAGAACTTGAACATGAAAAAGAACAACTCGCAGAAGGCCTCTCTCTTCGCGATAACAGGTACTCCAAGTTGAAGAAGCAATTCCAAGCTACAGTAGCGAATTTCAATAAGGATGCTGTTCGCTTTCGCAATCAAACTATCGAGATGGTTTGCAATGGTCAGAACATTCCTCTTTGTTCATACCCTTGTCTTTATGAGGAAATCTCTGAAAATATTCCTGTA
Source organism: Papaver armeniacum (assembly GCA_023531295.1). Lineage (NCBI taxonomy): Eukaryota > Viridiplantae > Streptophyta > Magnoliopsida > Ranunculales > Papaveraceae > Papaver > Papaver armeniacum. The sequence continues at coordinate 488,540 of JAJJWW010018709.1, read as the reverse complement.
TCAGACGTTTCTGATAGTGAAGCCAGCGAAGAAGAAGAATCTGGCGACGAGAATGACAGAATTGAAGAATCTGATAAAGAAGAGTTAATGAAGAAATAACTTCTTTTTCTTCTTTTGTTTCTTGTAACATTTGTATATATATCTTTTTAATCTTCTATTTCTGTAATTCCTTATTGTAAACTTCTTGGATTATCAAATATGAATTCAACCTTTGTTTCCTTTGTTTGCACATATCAATCAAGCAATTCTTCCTTGTAATATAGTTGACCAGCATTATGAGTGTATAAATCTGTCATATGAAGATGAATAACAACATTTTATCCTTTTCATTCCCATACTTGCCTCTGTTATTTATCTTCAAATGAGAGATTTTATCAGTTATCACTGAAGAATATAAACTTCTGAACTTCGCACTTGCTACCTCTGACCATAAGTAAATGAAGGTATAATCATTTTCGCGAGTTTATTTGCTTTTGTGTGATTTATCTCCATTGATGTTGAAGTTTATCATTGCGACAAGATCGCAGGATATCTTCATAAATGAAGAAATCTATTGATCTTGCTTTATCATTGTTTGTGTGGTCTTATTTTGCCTTCCTAGGTAAAGGTCTTATTTTGCCACCCCTCGTTGCGACAAAATCGCAGGACGTCTTTACATTTTTATGTAGTGACCCATTGATCTTGTCTTATCATTTCTCAAGTATTTTGCCTCTGCAGGATATTTTTCTTGCGACAATATGACGAGCCTAGATGTTCTCGCGAACGTAAAGCCTCGTAACATTGTTGTCTTTGCGACGAAATCGCAGGACGTCTTTACATTTTTATGTAAAAACCCATTGATCTCGTCTTATCCTTGCGTTAGTATTATTGCCTCTTCAGGATCATCGCACAAATATGCACTAGTAGAAAAATGACTCAACTGTTACCGTATTATTTTCGTAACAGTTTTATTTTTTTCTGCGGTGTTACTAAAGGCCCGGTTACGGAAAGTTTATAAAAACTGTTGCTGAATGGTCCTTCGAAAATGTTGCATAAATTCTAAAACTGTCATTGCTAGTAGTTTTCGGTAACAGTTTACACCAACATATGTTACTGAATAATTACTATGGTAATCTGTTTAGACACAAAACGGTTGCCATTTATAGTTTACTATAACACATTCGCAACAAATCATTGCTATTATCGTGAGTAATCATAACAGCTTTTACTTAAATCAAGTCACTATACACTATAAAGGTGACTGGAACACGATATGAAAGTGACATGTTTTGCCCACAAACTGTTACTATAACGTGTTACAGTAACATTTTTTGGAAAACCCGTTACTATATTTTGGATTAAAGTAACATATTACTTTATAAAGTGCCATCATATGTCACTTTTGTCAAAAGGCTGTAGTACCAATTTTCCCACAAAGCTATCACTATAACCAGATGATAATGACAAAGGTAACTATGTTCGAATAAACCATCACTGTAAAAAGATGGAAACTCTTTCATTCACTTTTTAATATATATAATACAACAGTCGAATTATTGCACAAATGTATTTCAAATAAATAAATATATCCATCATATCTTTTCATTTTGACTTCAAGAAAGAAAAGAAACAGAGAATCTGATTCAATTTATGAAACAATTATTACTAGTTATAATTCATATCCTCCCCTCCAAAAGCAATTCCTTCACTTTTTTGTTTTTGCTGAAAGAAGCTTCTCGTGCAAAATCCTGGACAGTTAGACATGCCAAGGTATAAGAGTCTCTGATTTGATAAGTTGATTATACTACAAACCACTTTTGAAGAGAATCAATATGGCTTTTAGACCTTCCATTTCTATACAAACTTGAGCATTGATAGGCATGCCTGCTTTGAGTACTTGATTCACTTGAACCGTTGGAATGGTGAGCCATTTTTTTTTGAGACATCAGAAAGTCATTCTAGCGGTACTTATACGTTGGTAGCCACCACTTATCATCCTTTCTTCTCGCAGAATCCGTTCAGAACTTTAATTATCCATGGGACCATATCTAATGATCAAAGAGGAAAAAAACTACCCAAGTTAAAATGAACTTGACAACCAGTAAATTGACATGTTGGGGGCGAGACATTAATGGACATAGCACATCCAGATTAGCAAAACATCATATAACAGTCAACAAATGCAACCACAGTTCTCCACTACTACACAAACAAATAGTAATATATAAACATAAAATCTTAGAAAATGTTATATTCAACAGAACATTTGAGAACCTTTATCTAGGTCATACTCATTATACTATGACATGCATTTATAACTTAATATCTACTACTATGTGGACACGGGATATGAATAGGAATATGTAAGCACAACCGTTATCCAATTTCTGAATACGTGTGAAGCAATCCCTTCTTGTAATGATTGCAAGTTTCATGAGTTCTTTTTCTAAATAGCCCAGGTGCACTACGCATGAAACAAGAAATTGATACAAAATCATAGTTAAACCAACTCACTTTCTTTAATTCAATTGGAGCAATAGGTTCTTTATAGAATGTTGGCATTGGCATAGCTTTGAATGCCAAGCTCTTTCCGAGTTAATTGATTTCTTTCTCTGGGCTCTCCTGCACATGAAAACTAGAAGTAACTAATTGCTCTTTAACATCTAAAACAGACTACTATATAGATAAATAAAGTAAAATTTCAACTTGATCTCCCTTTTTACCTTTGATTTCACATATCATTTTTTTCCATTTCCTTGGCATGGATGTTCCGATCTGAAAGAAAATCCAGAACCATCTACGCTAAAAGATACATAGCACTTGGATGCAACTAGAACACGAAAATCTAAAGTAAGTACATTATTACCTGTTCAATGGCTTTCTCCAAATAATAAAAAGCTTGTTGTTCTGTCACACCGAAACCAAAAGAAAAAGGAAGGAATAAATACACAAATATACGGGATACCTTGAAACTTTACAGTGTGCTAAAAGCCTATAACACCACAGATGCTAGACTGCTAGTTTCGGCACATGCTCAATGTCTAGATGATTTTTATCCGCATAATTGGAGTTACAACCAGGAGAATATTACAAATCTACCTTTAAACCACATCAAGATCCAACAAATCCAACCTCTTCGATTTGGGTTCTTGACTAGAGCTATATCATGCTTGAAATTTTAAAATGTAATGCTACAAAATGACGATCGATTAAATAAAATCAGTGGGAATATAGTCCGTGTAGTGTCAAGGCAATGGAAGAAGAGCCTAACCTCAATTCTCAAATGGCGGCCCAAATCATAACACCACATATAATAGAATGAATATCTACATTTTTTTATTCGCATAATCAGAGTCTACCTAGCTCTAAACCACATTATGAACCAAGGAACCCAACCTCTTGGATTTGGGTTCTTGAGTAGAAGTATATAATGCTTAAAATCCAAAGATGTAATGCTAGGAAATAACAACCTATTAAAATGAAATCAGTTGGAATACAGTCAGTGTATCAAGGCGGTTAGAAGAAGATCCTAACCTCAACTCTCAGACGACGACCCAACTCATATTGTGCATCTGCATCACCCATGTCTGCAGATTCCACTAGTAGAGCAGCTCCACTGTTGGAAAATATAATCAGAAAACAAACAAATTCAAATTCAAATCTCATTTACTCACTGTGATCAACATTATACAGATTCAATAATATGTAATAAATAGAAATCCTCTAGGGTGTATTCACATGGCTTTACATGACCCAGGTGCTTGATATTTCAGCTGGAACCTAGACAACCAATACCTTGCATGATTATTTGAATTGTCCACTTCCAAAGCCATTTCAAATTTTGTTTTGCAGTCTAATACACACAAAAACCCCCAAAAAGAGAACTATCTATAATCATTTTACACTGATTAAACCTAATAAAACCTAAAATTGATAAAAATGACAAAAAAAAAATTCATCATTTCACTTTGATTAAACCTAATAAACCTGAAATTGATTTTAGAAGAAAGGGGTTGTTTATTTTTTTCTTACTCTGAAAAGTGGATGAAGACTTGGGTCTGTAGGTTCAGTAAAAACAATAAGATATAGAGCACCTGGATGCAACTAGAACACGAAAATCTAAAGTAAGTACGTTATTAGGAAATCCAAAGTAAGTACGTTATTAGGAAATCTAAAATCAATGAAATACAGAGCACCCTCTACGACCAGCAGAAGTGGTGTTTCTGGTAAAAAAAAAAAGTTATCACCCTTAATACCATTCAGATTGAAAAAAAAAAACTAAGAAATAGCACAATAATGAAAGAATTGACGAAGACAAATATAAAATACGATGTAATGGAGTTTGTATCTTGGTCATTACATCCCAGAATTTACAATTAAAAACCCTAATTATAACAAACTAAAAAAATTGACAATCAAAATTTAAATAAAACTCAAAATGAAACAAAACCCAATTCATGTCAAGGTATTAATCCATATATTCTAATCAGAAATTTTAAAACCCCCTAAAAATTCCTCCAATTTTCTGAAATCAAAATTGTTTGAAGCATACGTAATACATAAAAGAAGGACTCTTACAAAATTATCACCGATTTCTCTACCTACTCATCGATTTTGATCGAAACTGGTGAAAAAAATCGTTTCTGTAACCATCGCGATTAAAGACAACATAGAGAAGAAGGAGCAGAGGGTATTTGTACCGAACAGGTGGATGGTGGTTGTGGCGGTGGAAAGATAAAGACGATGGTGACAAGGTTGTGTAGATTTAGACGGAGGTGGTGGCTTTGCTCCTGTTGCAGAGAAGAACGAAAGTGAAATAGGTTTAGGGTACAACCCTCACATCTCATTCTTATCATGGTAGCATTATCAGAAAACCGCCCCTGCTACAACTTTCTAAAGTGGCTGCCCTGAGGACGAGTTATGGATGCTGCAATAACTCATTTATATAGTAACAGTTAACCTAAAGATATGTTATCATAACGTCAATAATGGTAACGGATTGCAGCTGTTACAATAACATAGATGTACAACTACAGTTATAGTCTTAAACAGTTACAACATATAACTACAGTGACGCTTTAAAACTGTTACCGTATAAAAAATATATATGTAACAGTTTTTACAAGAAACTGTTACCGTTATTTGACAATCCAATATTTAGTAACAGGTATTTTCCGAACTGTCACCTTAAGAAATTATGAACTGTTACGAAAAGCCATATTTCTACTAGTGATGACAAGCCTAAGTTTCCTTGCGAAAGCAAAGCCTCATGACATTTGCGTCTTAAGACACTTATCATCTCCCTAATGGAGGGTGCCGCCCTTATCTTCTCCCTGGTTGCCCTTTCAAGGAGGCGAACATCGGCCATACAAGACTAGCTCCTCCCATCCGGTCTTAACAACAACCAGTTGTTTTCGCAGCCTCTTATCCCTTATACCTATAGGGCTTATGGTTACGAGATCGCACCCTAAGTGGAGTTTTCTTCGGCCGAGTGCATATGCCAAGACTTGCCAAGAATGGCCGAGACACTTCAAATGTCCTGTGCACTCTTGGCTCAACCGTGTACCTCGGCTCCTTGATCATACACTGACTCCTTGGAAGAGATCCTCGGTCGTCCAACCAGGGTATAACCTTATATATATAGTTGGAAATCCAAGGTATCTCTCCCGGATAGGCTTTCATGGGCCCTAAATCTCCATGACTCAGGTTCCAGGAGCGGTGTAACCTTTTCCCTGAGCCATGTCAAGAGATACCCCCTTATATGACGCACTTTAGGTCTTACATTTGCCTCTTGCGAAATATCATTCGCGAACTAGGGTGTACGCCATAAAGGTTCGTCCCATTCACTCACTCATTCATTTTTGTTAATTCATTCAATCATTCCTTTTTTGGTTATCTTTAATCATTCATTCAATCTTGTTATTTTGTTTGCGAAGCTATCGCACAATCTTTGCTTTGTTATAATCTCATTTCATTTATTCATACATTCTTGAATGCGAGATTCTCGCGCATTGCTTCTTCAATTATTATTTCTTTTTCTTGCTCTTGATATGCCTTTGTTTCTAATTTTGATGATAATGACTATTCATTTCCTACATCTTTTTCTCATGCTACTCTCTGTCTCTGCACCATTCAAACCTCTTAATGATTCCTTTTCAACATAACTTTCAACTGCTTTCGTGCACTGACTTCGCGATGTATCTTCTATTTTTGTATTTATGGTATCCACCATTAACCTTTCTCTTCTTTGTCCGTCTCTTACATTCTGCTTCCAACCCTTCTTTTTTGCAGCTCTTTCCTCGCAACTTTCCACATCAACCTCGTAGCATTTTTGTCCTTCCATACAATCTCCTTTTATGATTCCAACACCACTAGGATGGGGAAATTTTATACATTGGTGATAAGTTGATGCTACACCCAAGATTTCGTGCAGCCATGGTCGCCCGATCAATGCATTATAAGGAGATTCCACATCCACTACACAGAACAAAATTTCAGTTGATAGGCCTTGCAAGGGTATTCTCATATTACTTCTCCTTTTGGTTTGTTCGCTGTACCATTGAAACCATATATCTTATATGTCGAAGGTATCAAATCTTCATCCTTTCCTCCCATGGTTCTATAAGTATGGTAAAAAAGTATGTTTACTGAACTCCCTGTATCGATTAAGATTCTATTGATCGCCCAGGAGTTTTCTGCTTCATCGTCTTCGCCATCAACAGGTTTTGGATTGATTTCCAACTTTACGACCAACGGGCTATCATGCATCTCTCTTCCTTCAGGTATATCTTCTGCAGAAAAAGAGATAATCTGCATTTGTCATTCTTTTAGCTGCGACGCCTTCGCAATGTTCATTACTTCTCTATTATCAGTATCCCTCGCAAAGACCCTACTGAGAACATTGTCATGAAAATCTTCAATTGTTTGGAACGAATGTACTATGGAGTTGCAAAACAAATTTTTGGCTTTCGCTCCAACTTCTATTACAAATGTTTCTTTCCCCTTTGCTGAGTTTGTCCTATGCATTTCTGGTGGTGGTGGTAACGGTTGAACTTTCTCTTCATTTTTTAGAAAATGATTCAACTTTCCTTGGTCAATCATTCTGAGGATGAATCTTTTCAGATTTCTGCAATCATTTGTTAGATGTCCATGAAAGCGGTGGTAAGAACAGAATTCGTGACTTCTATCACCAGGTGGCGGTTCATTCCCCAAATTTCATGGTGCTGGGATGTTCTCCGTCAAGAGTATAGCTTCCCAAATTTTTTCCACACTAGCATTTAGTGGTGGCATTTTGATTTCTTCCCACACTACTCTTGTGACCTCGCCGCCTCCATGATAATTCTGCCTTCGACCTCCATAAGTTTCTTGGATTATCAAGTCTTTGAATTTTGTTATTGCCGCCACGGTTATAGTAGTTCCTTTCTCTTTCAAATTTTTCCTGATCTTGGCTCCCCATAGCTACTATCTTTGGCTGTCCGTCATCTATTGTCCTTTCTTGCTGCCCTTGCGAAGTGCTCGCCACTGTGTGTATTAATTTGGGTAATAAGTTTGCATTCGCAGCACTTGAACTTGTATTTGCAACTGGGTATGATTCCATCTCATTTTGCTTCTCTTCCAAAGCAATATATTCCTCTTCAAGTTCTCGCAACTCAGCCATGGTGATTGTATTCTTGACCCTAAAAATCTGAATATATAACTAATTGGTTGCGAACATAGCATTAATAAATGATAGAATGAGATATCTTTCATCTACTCTTCCAGCCATTTCGCTACACATTGACTTCCACTTCACAGTTAAATGTTTCAAACTTTCGCCAACTCTTTGTTTCAGCCCAAATACATCTTCAATTCCTGGTCTCGAGGAGTTGTTACTTATATATGCCCCTAAAAATATAGCTTGTAAGTGGTTGAATGACGTGATTGTGTTTCTTGGTAAGCCCTCAAACCATTTCAGCGCTTCTCCTGTTAAACTTGATGCAAAGTATTTGCACAATATGGCATCATGATTTTCCCATTGTAACATACATCTAATGTAAGCTTTGATGTGTTGTATTGCGCAAGTTATCCCATCAAAAATGTTGGTTAATTAAGGTAAACTGCACTTTGGGGGTATTCCTCCTAACTGCACTTCTAATGTAAAGGGAGTTTTCGCAGCCTCTTCGATGGCCTCATCCAATTGTCTTCTTCCTCCTCACCTTCTACTGTTCAACATTCCTCTCATCTCTGCCAATTCTCTTAAGATTTGCTCATTTACATCAGAGTTCGAATCTATTGGTCTTTTTAATTCTCTCTCTCTCCTTCTGCGTTCATGTCTGTTTTGATTTTCTTGCTCATCATTCTCTCCTCTTCTTTCTCTGCGAGATTCTCCTCCGTCTCCCTCGCGGATTCGTATACCGTTATATCTATCATTTTCTATCCTTGGTTGTCTATCAGTTTTCCTTTGTATTCTTTCATATTCTTCATTGATATTTCCATTGTTGCGATTCTGTTCTCGCCTTCTTTCTCGATTATCATGATTATTCTGCCGGATCGCTTCTTCCAATTCTTGATTTTCCATTTCTGTTCTTAATCTTTCCCTCTCGCGGGCGAGACGTACTTGCTCAACATAATGCCTCTCAATGTCATCTTCAACCTCTTTTTGCTTTCTCGATACTTCTCTTCCATGCAATATTCTTCTCCCTTCTTCAACTGGATTATCCTTCCTATTTCTTTGATTCTCCCCATTCTGCTCATTTTGAAAATTCTCAGGATGCAGATTATAACGTTCTTCTATTCCTTCTTTTCTCTCGCAATGTTCCGTTCTAGGATTTTGTACTTCTTCTTGATTTTCTTCCTCGGCATTCTCTGCAGGGGAAACTCTCCTCCTTTCCTCCCTAACTGATCTTGAGCTTGACCTTGTAGTACTTCTTGACCTTCTATTTTGTAACCTAATGTTTTCCATCCTCAACTCATGATTTTGTCTTGTTAAATTTGCTCGTTCCTCTGCCTCTAATCGCCTTTCTTCATGTATTGTTTGTCTCAATGCTTTTAGCGCTGCGATCTCTTCATTTCCCTGAATTGTTTCTCCATTCATTCTTCGTTCTCCCTTGCCTTGTCCATTGTTCACCAACTGTTGCTCCTCTTCTTCTCCATCCTCAGAATCTGATCTCCAAGTGTGTACACTTACTCTATCATAATCCACAGTTGTATTCTCTAATGGTTGAATTGGTGATTGAATTTGATTCTCTTCATCATTTCTCATGTTCATCCTTGATGACTCTCCCCTTTCATTTCTCCTTTCCCTAGCAAGTCTCCTACTTCTTCTCACAATTGTTGGTTGTTCGGTTACATTTCTTCTTCTAGCCATTTTTTAGTAAACTGTTGAAAATTATATCAAATTTCTTCTTTACTACTCCAAATTCTCCCTGTTTCTAGCGCAAATACAATTGCAGAAAATCCTACAATACACCCCTCATTAGAATTCGCACAATTAATCCATTTATAGATGAATAACTATGAACTTTATTGATTATTTTCTCAAGATGTTTACAAGGAAGATAGAATAGAACTAATGAAATTACAATCACTCCAAATTTTCTCTCTCCTAATGACTTGCTTAATCCTTCCAAAAAGAACCCCCTTACAACAGACTTACTCAACCCATTATATAGGATCGTACACAATGGATGACAGCTAAGCTGTCCTTTATTTTTGGGAATGTTCTGCGAAGTGTCGCAAGTGTACATGTATTAAATCTCGCGACACTCCTGTATCTCACTAAGTCTTCACACCTTTCTCATGGTCTGTATGTCGTCATTCATTGCGTCATTTATTTTACTTCCCTGCGACTCCCTTGCAACGTCGTAATTTATTAATCTCGCGAAGTATTGATGTCGCGATATTCTGATCCTACATAAACTCTATAGTTAGCTTTTCTATGTCTTTCGAGATTTTCTCTTAATTCCTAACACAATTCATACCCGGATTGTGAAAATAACTTCTACACTACACTTGTTTGGGTTTTAGAAAATTCGTCGACAACTACGGTTTGAGTTGTATGCATGTGAATTCTTTGACAACTTTTGTTTGAGTTGTAAGTCTCTTCTTTGACAACTATGGTTTGAGTTGTTTGTCATTTCTTTGACAACTCTTCATATCAGTTGTGGTTATTTTTCATTTGTGAAAAAAAAAATGAAATTGGTCACAACATTCAAAACAGGGGCGGAGCCAGCCCATTGCAAGGGGTTGCACTTGCACCCCTGCCTAGTTGGCTCCAAAGCCCATTTTAGGTCTCATTACAAATTTATTTTTAACAAACAAGCCCATTTTTGCACTTTTACACCCCTAGAATTTTTGGTTGCACCCATAATAAATTTGTGCACCCCCTTCTCGTGATTCTTGGCTCCGCCCCTGATTCAAAATATACCAGCATTCATTCAAATGTAAACCATCAAAATGTGACATCATTCAAACACTTAAACCAGTCTCAGATCTCGAGACCGCAAATTATTATAACAATTCTTACTTGTGAAACTACAATATAAATTAAACGAGTGATACATTGCAGGCAAGAAGATTCTATCCATTGAAGAAACGAACTACATAAAGCTAAAAGGCAAGGAAATGTGTAGTAAACATGAGTCAAAGATACTGGTAGCTGGGCCCATTTCTTCGGAATAAGCTTGGTTCAAGAACTTCCCTTGGAACCATTTTTTTGGGACCATGGTTTTTTTTGGGACCATGGTTTTATTAGGCCACCTTCCCTATAGTTATAAGGGGTGTCCTAAAATGTGGAAATGACTAACCTACCCTTAACTTAATTTAATTTAAAACCAACCTAATAACCACCTATATATATAACCACCACCTCCTCCCACCACCACCGCCCACCACCGCCGATTACCACCACCACCTCCTCCGATTATCACCACCACCAACCACCGATTACCACCACCACCACCTCCGATTACCACCACCACCAACCACCACCCCTCTATATATATAGCTTAATTTAAATCATTAACATATTTACTCTTTTACCTAATTAAAATTATAACTAATCTACAACTTCTTCTTCCTCTATTCTACAATTTTCTTCTTCTCTTCTTCATCAATTTATGATCATCTAACCTTGATCATATACAAATCTAATCAAAATCATCAAATTTTTAGCCTGGTCGATTCATTGAATTTTCATCGTCGATTAATCAATCTTTTATAAACAAACATATCCATAAGTATTTCCCACAAACCCATTACTTCTAATTCGTTTTTGATTGAAATTTTGAGTAGCAGTCATCAAAAAATGGTTTAAATGGAAGTTACAGTGGCATGTTCGGTTAGGAATAGTTTAAAAAAAACTAGTTTGCTAACCGAACATTTTGAAACCAAGAACACGAAGAACACTTTGGTTATCACGAATTAATTTTTTCTTAACCGAACTCAGAGTTTGGTTGGTTCGCAAAGAAGGCTAAAACTATTTTCTAACCGAACTTTACCAATATTACAAAAAAAAAAAAAAACAATCACATGTAACCGAATTGTGCTAGTTTTCCCACTATGTTGATTTTTGATTTAACCGAACTTTGCCCACTCAGAGTTCGGTTGGTTCGCAAAGAAGGCTAAAACTATTTTCTAACCGAACTTTACCAATATTACAAAAAAAAAAAAAAATTCCAATTTAGCCGAACTGTGCTATTTTGCCCACTATGTTTAGTTTCAATTTAACCAAACTTGTCCCACTATGTTCGGTTTGTTCGCAAAAAAACCTTGACAAACCGAACTCTTAACTAATTGTGTGTAGTTCGATTAGATATTGGTTGGTATGAAGTTTGCGAAACAACCGAACTTTGTACACTAATGTGCAATCTTATTTTACATAAGTTCGGTTAGCTATTGGTTGCAAACTAACCGAACTTATAGACCCTAAAGTTCGGTTACATTTCGGCCAAACCGAACATAACACTGTAATCCTATAGAGTTCGGTAACCTGCGTGTTTAGAAAAAGTAACCGAACTACACTTTCAGATGAGTTCGGTTACATGTTCTTCACACAAGGTAACCGAACAAGCCCAAATCTACTTAACAAATTCACATTTTCTTGAAAATTTGGACCAATTCAACCAACATTATCTAAGTTTAGAGCATACCTGGGTACCCAAATAGTCTTCCTCCTGGGTTGTGGTTGGTAAAATCCATCGTTTTCATCTTGAGATTGGCTTTGGGGAAGAATACATTCACCATCTAAGAAATAATTCATCACTTGAATAGTCTAGCTTAGTGAACTCAAAAAAAAAATTTATTTTTCATGTTTTTCTTCTTCATCTTCTCTAACTTTTCTCTCTCAATAATTCTACTTCTTTTTTAAAAATCTGATTTTTTTAATCTCAAATCTTTATTCAAAATCATTTCACTAATCACACTAACTAATCATTAACCAAAAATAATCAAAGGGTAATTTAGGTATTATCATAAATATCTAGATAAGGGGTGGCGTAGATTTACTTCTAATATCTTACCCAAAATAAAAGAATGGTCCCCCAAAAAAAAGGCTGGTCCCCAAAAAATGGTTCTTCCCTTGCATTAAGATTCAATGAAGGAAGTGCAGGTGCAATTGTTGGACCTAAACCAAGAAGATCATCAACCGCGAAGGTAAGCTGTGGACTGCTGGAGTTTGATATTGTCAGTTGTGGAGTGGCCTGAGCTACAGAAGAAGTACTGTATGCAGAACCATTACTGATAAGACCTGTACTTTCTTCCTTTCCTGAAGTACTTAGTAGAAAATCATTGTCACTAGCTTCAACTCGGTGTGCCGGCAATACATTGTCTGCAGATTCTGCTCCCACTGACAAACTTCAAGGGTCTTCCAAAAACTCAAACGGCCGCCTATGCTCTTTATCAGTAGCCGCTACCTCTGCTTCCATCGTACCTTCACCCATTTCTTCCTCCTCAAACTTATCTTGGTTTTTATTTTGTGTCACTTCTTCCTGTGAGAAAAACAATAAAAGAAACAAGAACATACAAGTACAATGAGATTATGAACTGTTTGTTTGTTTGTTTGTTTGTTTTCCTTTCACAATGAGGAAGAAAGACAACAAAAAATCAGGGCCTACATTTGTGTCAGGAGTGACCTCATCTTCCTCGCCCGTCAGGGCAACAGACTCGTCATCTCTATTAGAATTTTGCTCAGCCTCAGCTTCGGCTGCAGCTTTTTTTAGCCTTTCAATAACCAGTTCAAAATGGGAATGATCTGCAAGAGAAAAGTCCGCACATTTGAGTCTTCAAATCATTCAAATTAGGTGCTTTTTCTTTTGGTAAAGCTACATATTAGGTGCTAAAACCGAATTTGGATTATTTCTGTAAATGGTGCTAAAACCGAATTTGGATTATTTCTGTAAATAAAGTTTGTAGAGAATTTTGAATATTTCTATAAATAAAGTCGGTATAGAATTTGGAATATTTCTGTAAATAGGGTTTGTAGAGAATTTGGAATATTTCTATAAATAAAGTTGGTATAGAATTTATCATATAAATAAGAGCGAAAATAGTAGAAGGCGATATAATCCATCTTTGCATGCCTTGAAAACCATAATATCGTAGAAGATGAAGATGAAGATGAAGCCCAAAGCAGCAGCTGCAGTAGTTATGCCAGACCTACTTCCTAAAGATATCCAGATAGAGATCTTTCTAAAGTTACCGATGGAGTCAATCTCACGTTGTAAGTGTGTATGCAAGTTTTGGCATAATCTAATTTGTAGCTCTGAATTTGTTAAGAATCACCTTAACCGCAGTATACAAACAAACAAGTATAAGCTCTTGGTTAATGGTTATGCTCCTTACGATGTTTTGCGATGCACTTCAAATTTTGCTTCGATATCATTGACATCATCATTAGGATACTTTCCAGATGGTGGATATTTTTTAGAACATTGTATTATCAGATATGGTAAAATATATTACCCTTTCCAAGATACCAAGGAACCTGATTATGCTAAGATTTTGGGTTCATCTAATGGTTTGATCTGCCTACGTATAATTGGTACCAGCGATTATGGTAAACGTATTATTTGTATATGGAATCCGTCGACTAGAGAATATAAGAAAATACCATTATTTATAAACGATGGTTCTGAGAAAATTGAGGATGCCATGTATGGGTTTGGTTATGATGGTGCTAATGACGATTACAAGTTGGTAAAGATCCACGAGACTGAAGAATCGAATTATTTTAACAACATTCAAGTCTACACATTAGGATCAGATTCTTGGAGTAATGTGCAAAAATTGCCTTACTGGTTTCCCTCTATTTCAAAATGTAACGGTTTGCTTTTTAAAGGAGCCCTTCATTGGTTTGGCGTAGTCCAAGAAAGCTCTGTTGAGGTTATCATGTCTTTCAATCCAAGCAATGAGCGAATCGTGGAAATACCATTACCAGAAGCACCACTGCCACACCCAAGAGATACGAAGGATGAGGTGGGAGCAAATGTGGGTTTGTTGGAAGATTGTCTTTGTTTAGTCTATAATGAAGTCGCTTGGAAAACTGTTGATGTGTGGGTGATGAAGGATTATGGAGTCAGAGAATCTTGGACTAAACAATTTACCATTATTCAAGACAGGCCGAGCCCTATTTGGTGTCCTGTTTGGGCTTTTAAGAATGGTGATATTCTTGCAAATAATCTCGAGGAATCTGTTGTATGGAACCCAGAGGATTCTGTTGTATGCAACCTAAATGAATCTCGCTATCTGCAGTTTAATGATAAACTGGGAATTATCTGTAATGGGTATCAACATCTGAATGTTTTGGAATCAGCAACTTATGTAGAGAGCTTAGTTTCCCTTAATACGGGCACTTACTTTGGGAATAAGATATTAAAGACACAAACGACGTCTGGAAAGAAAACCAAAAAGGGAAAAGGGTTATCGGGATTCATGAAGAAGCTCATAACGATGATTTGTTATTCTTAATTATCATTGAAAAACAGTTTATGGTGTTGGTGGAAAAATTGGATGGAGTCCATGGCGAATCCAGAACAAAAATTTAGAAGGGGCATGCTTGGATTTTCAAGATCATAATTCAGAGTGTAACACGAACAATAATTTAACGGGGCATTAGTAGAAAAAACTTCCAAATGAAATTGAAGAATAGTTTGATGACTTAAGTGGACAGAAATTTTCATGAACTTCTTTTTGAAATTACAGTTGGCTTGTTTTCTTGCCTGTAATGTGCACATTTTATTTTATTCTTTCAATTTAGAAGCCTTCTAACTTGTGTTTGTAGTCTTACCAGAGTCTATTAGCTAGTCCAAGCAACATCAGGTTAATTAATTGTGAGAGTGATAATGGGCGGCTTGATCAATTTTTTCCCAAATTTACCAGAGTAGAAGAAAGTCTAATTCAAGCGGAACAAATGCAAAATAGCCGATAAAACTCTACTGAACGTACTCTGGAGGACTGAATTTGAATATGGATATGAATTTCTCATTGCAGCAACAGATCACTATATATAAAGAGGACTGCTCATCCAGAAATTTGAAGAGGCATACCATCCATGAAAGACTATAAACAAAGGAAAGTAATCGATCGAAGTTAAACAAATCTGATGTATTTTCTACGAAGGAAGTCTTATAAAAGATCATACATCTATACATTTGTAGATTAGTTTTATTTTAATGTCTTTGTTTACACCAAGACCAGCTTTATAACCAAACATCAAGTGTATGCCTAAACGGTTCAAGCACAATAAAAACATAGATTATGAGTTATCTCGAGTGGCTAATCTTCAATGTGACCAACTGTAAAAGGAAAACCTTAATTATCTGGTGACGGTGTGTAAGATAATGAAATCAGCTTAGACCTATAACCATCAGCCCCATCACCGTCTTTCACGACAATCCCATTAGGTCTCGTGAAGTCTTCAGATGAAATTTCAGGTCTTGTGAAGTTTTCAGATGAAATTTTCGAGGCAAAACCGTTTTCAGGAATGGAGTCAGAGATGGCAATAAGCGACTCCCTAGTCGGCAGACTCTGATCAGCAATGGACTCGGTCTGGTCAGGAATGGACTCGGAGATGGCAATAAGCGACTCCCTAGTCAGCTCCTTGGATGACACCACTTTGCACGGTGATTTGGTATCCATACAATGACGATACTCTCTGTCCTGTAGAAACAAGAGTTCCATTCACAAATAGTTCAGCAACAGTAGTAAAGAAGCAGTTAAAGACCATATTTATATGTATACCTATGATCTACTAACTTGAATGACAATTAAAAACATAAGACAAAAATAAAGAACGGTTCACACACTTCAACAGCTATGTTCAACACTAGAATTTACACATACTCCTTTTCAATCCTTCGTTTTCTCTGCTTTGCTCACACAATCCTCTCGGGGTTTACACGCCTCCCAACTTTCACCTCTTTTTACCCTATGATGCTACTTGCAGTCACCCTTGATTTTCTAAGGTGCATCCTCTATTTATAGACCAAAATCTGATATTAGAAACACAAATAATTATAGAAATTCTCAGGCAATAATCCATTTCTGGTACCAATATAAATTCCATATATGAAATGTTTCCTAACATTAGATGTCGTATACAAACTAGAAACTTAAAAAGTGACCTAAATATCCAAAGACAAGTCAGACCAGGCAAGTATATACACAGTACATGAACATCAGCTTGAGGAATGCAAGCCAGCAAGACTTCAAGGGATGTTGGCATCTATAAAAAAAAGTATCAATGCCATACAGATCGCAAACTTGTGTTTTGACACAGATAAGGGTCAAGAGGAGGCTAAAAAAAGGTCCTCGGGTACCAAGAAATAAAAAAACTAATGCAGAAAACAGGGTGCTGAAGGAAAGTAGAGCCTCTAGCTAATCTCCTCTATGCCCAAAAACAAAGCTCTATCAATAACCCCTGCGAGAAACTAAAGGCTCTAAAAAATCCAATTCTTTATTATAGTAACCAGAACAATTACTGGAATTCGAATCACCCATAATGACTTAACGAGTAGCAAAAGTGATATTCTGCAGCACAACCCAAGAGCAACTTTAGCACAAAGCATAACAAGCTCTTAGTTAAACTCAAGAGTTGTTTCCCCCTAATGATGCTAATCCGGAGACCTTCTAGACCAGATTTTGACATAATCTGATAAAGTTGCCGGGTTTAATCTTAATAATAATGTGTAGATGGATAAGTATAATAAATCGGTTTTATGAAGAATACTCCGATAAAAGATCATAAAAGAAGATTAGGAGGAAACCTGTTCTAATCTCCACAGCAACCATATTTCCAAAAGTTGAAATCTGAGGTTATACTTCATAGCCAATTTCGTGAAACTAAACCCACTTTCGATTAATAGGATAAGATTATGACACCTATAACATTGCACACATACTTCCGAATGATGTATTTTCGTTTCTTATACGGATGACTAATTGTTTCAGACAATATAAACCTGGAAATAGGCCTATAAACTGCTCCATAATCCGCAAAATTATGAGGAATTCTTTACTCATCCTACAACACTTATTATATTTCCATTACTTGAAATGGAGGTCATAGACGTTTAGACGTATCTAATAAGATTGATGGATCGGTATATATCAGATTACACAAATTACACAAGCTCAACAGCAGCCGCAAATTAACAAGATAGACTAACACCACTAGTTTCTTCTAATCTCAATACTTCCAATATGTTTGTGAATCACATGAATTCATTCATTCTGACAGTAAAAACATCACAAAGTCTAACATCAAATGATTAAAAGGACAAAGTACTGTGGATAAGGCAAAAGATCTGAATCCCTTATTTTTCCAGATCATCTATCTAATGGTTCAAAATATCCAAGTACACAATAAATTGGTCTTTGTCACCATAAAACCTCACAAAATCAACATCCATCCATCCATACACAGATTGACATTTGGAATTGGATCAGAATCACAAAATTTCACAAATCCAAAAAGAAAAGTCACAACAAATCCTAATAATCAACCTAGATTCATGTTTGAAAAAAAAAAAAAACGGATAAGGTCAAAATCATGCTTACACAGAGATAAAAAAGGAGATATTCATGGTTTTCCGACAAGAAGATTTGTGTAAAACTGAAAAATCTATAGATAGATATAGATCGTACCTTAACGGATTCTGCGAGAATTTCTTTCAAATTGTGAGAATTTTCAGGGGAAAAAAATAAATCTGTATTCTCTTTTTCTTTCTTCTTCTTGTTTTTCTGGAAACCTTCTGGAATGAAAAGTAAGAAAACCCAGAACCTCCTGCTTTCTTTATATTTTTGTGAGTAATAAGACCAAATCTGATTCGTTCATCACCTAACCCCACCAACAACTGTGAACCGTTATTATATTTTTGTTTTCTCTCCCTGTAGAGTCTAGCTGGAACCAGAAGAAATCCCAATTGGTTTCTCGATCCAACGGATGATAATTTATAGAATTTAGTTCCTTATTAGGATTAGTTGACAGCAAGCTAATTAGGTGTCGACACGTTTTAAGTACTGCAGTACGGGGATGGGTAGGTGACAGCAATGACATAGAAGTTGATGACTCGTTTCTTATTAGGATAGAGAAAATATATGTTTGGATTTATGTGTCAGAAATCACATGATTTATGGTGCAAGTGGGATATTTTGAATTTTAAATTACTAAATTCGGGAAATATTTGCTTGCCCTGCCGATCACCTGTTTTAAGAAATCAAAGATATTTAGGCCCAGGAGTATGGTGTGCCATTTCACTTAGCTATCCCCTGCGTGAAGCTAAGGAAATGGGTATAGTTAGTTCTTATCCCTTAGCTACGCACGGAAATTCAGTTACCATGTAGACAGTGCTAAATGGGTATTGAGTATCTGTTTAAGTCAATGCTTTGACTTGACCGAAACGGATACTCAATATCCGTTTTTCAGTATAAAGATATAGGAGACGCATGGTTTCCTATATTTTCTTCACTCTATTTCTTTCTCCCTAAAAACCTTCTTAAACTCTCTCAAACTCTTTTTCTTTCCCTTCATGATTCTCATGGTGATTTCGTGTGATTCTATGGTTGAAAATAAAAGGGTTTGATCCATATTCAAGGATGATGCCAGTGCATCCTTCAATTTTGAATTCCATCCACAAAATCATCAAAGGTATGTCATTCTAATTTTAGGTTTTCAAGTTAAAAAAAAAATCGATTTTCATGAAATTGTTGATATTTTAGGTTGATGAGGTATGTTGGATGATTCCAACAGGTGTTCTGAACATGTTTTGATAACATACCCGATTATTAGAGTCTAAGCCCGGATTAATTGGATTGATTCTTGCAACAGACTCAGCAAATTTATCCACTTTTGTCATTAATATGCTAAACATACTACGAACGCTTTTTGTAGTACGATTATATGGATTTTCGCCACAAGGTACAACAAACTTTTCAAAAAGTTCTGCATAAAAGACTTGCATATCCGAAAATTTCCCTTCCTTCTGTAGAGCACAAAATATAGCACCAAGATGATGGTCTTCTAGAACACTGAATCTCTTTCTGGGTTTTGATTTCTCCTTTTGGGGTTGCAACATTACTATCTACCAACAAAAGAGATGAACAAGAAAATAAATAAAACACAACCTTTTAAAGTTAAAGAAGAAAATTTGTGAGATTTAAGTGGAAAAAAATTGTTGTAGGAAGATAATTTGATAAGAAAAATAAGTTTGTATTTATAGACATTTTTCTCAAATTTTGAGAAAATAACGGTTGTGATCCGACGGCTAAGAAAAAATAGTTGTTGAGAATTAAGGATGATTAAGATCGGGTGTTGATGGAGTGTAAACGAAAAAAGATCAAACAAATAAAATTTACGAAACGGGAATTCAGCTTCCGTGTAAAAAGTCACGGATATTAAGTATCCGTTTCAACCGAAAAACGGAAATTGAGTTCTCATAAAGTGAAAAATCAAACGGACACTGAGTATCCATGTGATTTTTGTATAAAACAAAGTTTATCAGATTTATCAAGCTTTGAAATGTGGCTAAGGATCGGTTTCCATGTGAAAAGTCACGGATACTGAGTATATCCGTGTGATTTTTCAATGCTACAAAGTTTATCATCATATCTGTCCAACTTTACCCTTACGAGTATAATGTGAAAATGTTTTTTACTTAAGGAATGCTTTACCCTTACGAGTATAATGAATGGTTGGTTATGATGGTAGTAGTTCAAAAATACTTGAACATGGTTTTAAGATGAGGATTGAATAATTACGAGCAGCGTTTAAACGTTTTTTTTTATCTAGACATTAAACAACAATTAAAAGACATTAAACAACATTTAATCAGTCTGGTTGATTTGGATATATTTTTTATTTAACAAATGAATTTATAAGTATTATAAATAGTTAAGTTGTTTTGTTGTTTGACTAGGAATGCTAGAATAAGGTTTCAGGGCGAGAATGAAATAGATACGGGCACCATTCCAGCATTTTTAATCTAGTGGTATCATCGCCAATCATTTTAAAATGTAAAATTAATTTAATTATTTCAGACAAAATTTTCATTTACAAATATTACAAACGTTCAATTATGTTGTAGATAGATCAAAGATCCCGAACATCATACCACGAACAAAATATTTCAATAATCTCATAAACTAAAAAAGAAATTCGTATATTTATTAATTTTTCTTTCCCGGAGAAAAGCACTAGAATTTGTAACCAAATGCCTTTTGCAAAGCGTGTAGAGCCAGTACGGTAGGAGCTTTAAGTTGCTGTTAATTTTGTTTTACAAAACCTTTAAAAAAAAGACAAAAAAAACACGTTTATTGGTGGGACGGTGGGGAGACTTTTGTTCCATCTTCTTTGAACAATCGTTCTGGGCGTACCGCCCTTTTAAACAAAACTAAAACCGTCCCTCACAGAAAAAAGAAGTAGGGCCCGAGGATTTTGCAGTGAGGCCAGGTTTGGGAGGGAGTTTGTGAGGGTTATTTTAATTTTGTTTGTGAGGGCGGTACGCCCAGAATTTTTGTTCTTTGAAACCTCATTTTATATTAAAAGGAAAACGACAGAAGCTTGTTTTCTTCTTTTCTTTTCTCACGGCTAGTCTGACCCACTCGTCAATCTCAAAAAATTTCGATTGCTTTAATAGCTAGACTATGTTCTAAATTTAAATTTAGGTGAACAACCATTCAAAAAAAAAAAAAAAATATTAGTAGCTCTTTACCGACTATACAGTAGAGGCGGAGCGAAGAATCATGTGAAGGTGGTGCAAAAATTTATTATGGGTGCAAACAAAATTTTTAGGGGTGCAAAACTGCAAAAACAAGTTTATATATAAAAGAAAATTTCTTAAAGGGCTAAAAATGGGCTTTGAGCCAAAAAGGGTGCAAGTGCACACTTTGCAATCTATTGCTCCGCCTCGCTATACAAAGATACAAGCCGTCTAAGGAAAACATAAAGCTATGACAGTTGAGTATAAGGTCTGCCAAGCTTGGCTAAGAATAACAACTCTTGTATACACATGATTCATCATCTGCCACGTGTTGAAGGAAACACACATGGAAGACACGCAACACCTAGACATCATGATATGACGCCACATCCCAACACCCGGGGGGCATCTATCGCTTATATTTGTTCGTCATCACGATAATCCAATGACACAGATCGTAGTGCACCAAGGAACGAGCCACCGCGAAGCATCGAAGAGCACCAAGATCTCGCTTTATTCCATCTCGAGGCAGATCCAAGATCAACGACGAAGATTAACTCCACTGACGAAGATGTGACAGGGGCATCAGACATATGTCTGACGCGTGCGGATCGCCCCAACCACCCGTATTAAACACCATAGGCATAGGGTACGTGTCAGCAGATCTGTGGAAGAGATAGAGGTGACCCTTCGTAACCATACATGACCGATGGAACCTTCGGTCGAGAACGAAGATACTAGCGGGATCAGCACAAAGATCAAGAAGATAAGGTTGCAACTGTCTCTAATATTGACCCCATGTATCACCCTATAAATACCCCTCTCCACCGAGAGAGAAGGGGCCTCGACTAACCGAGAGTAAAAGAATAGGAGAGAGAAATAGGAAGAGTAAGTATGAGCCATATCTTCCCCTTGTCTTCGTGATTGACACAGAGTCATTTGACTATCTTTGTAACTCCAAACACATGATGAAAACTCCAACCCCGTGGACGTAGGCCTTAGTGCTGAACCACGTAAATCATTGTCTCATTTATGTTTCAGCACTTTACTTTCTGCTTTGGTTATTATCTTTTGTGATATTATGTGTCGTGCTCATATATATAGCTGAATTACTTTCCATGACTAGACAAGGACGAGCCCGAAGGCTCTGAGTCGATGAGTCTTCGTGTTTATTCCATTTTCGCATCTATTTTATCCCCCACCATGATTTTATACACACTGTGAGTATTGTTTGTGAACACGTGGATGCCATCAATATTTATGTCGCTAAAAACAGGGACTCTGTCCCGGTAAAAGATTTATCTTATCCTGTGATTGCTTATTTTCTGCCTCCCCGTGCTATCTTTTAAATGATAGTGTTCGGATTTAAGTTGACCTTCGAAATCAATCTTTGAAAACCAATTTTCTACGTATGGTTTAAAGCTTATTATTCATGTATGATTTAAAACCAATTTTCCTGTAGATTTATACTTCTCTTAAAAGTTATTTATGCTTTCCAGGCGCAAAACCCACAGATCTGTGCATTTTCTGAAGTTTTCTATGTTTCCCTAAGACGAATCTTACAGATCTGTGCTTTCTTTAGAATGTTGCATACCTACCATGTTTAAAATTTTAGGACGTGCGTTCTTCTTAGAAATTTCCATGTTTTTCACATTTAGAAAAAAAACGATCATCCCATGAAATAATTTCTCAGATCCATGAGTAGATCTATGTTTTCAATTATTGGATCCGCCTCTCCAAATTTTCGTCTAAATTCACGATCTCTTGGAAACTTTCTGTTGAGTCATACTTTTGGTCTACGCGTTTGGATTAACTTTGCTAACAAGATCCACATGGATATTGTATTTTCGATGATGTTTAAACTGTGCAGGCAAAGAATGCAAAGATGGAAAACGCGAAGGATGCCGGAAAATCCAAAGCATCATCCAAAGAAACACCAAGGACAACACCAGTCATGACATGCAGCAAGCAGAAGGGTGAAAAGCCGAAAATGGCGAACCAGAAGACAGATGCGGCGGAAATCACCTCACCGTCAAATACAAACGATGTAGCAGCGGAAACTCTCAAGGCAAGAGGCAAAGAAAAAGCCGACGCAGCCCCGCCAGCAAAGAGAAGCAAAAGTCGATGCGGCTAGAGCAGATGCAGCCAAGGCCGACGCAGTGAAAGCTGCAGCAGCTACCCGCGCCCTCGAGCAACGGGAAGGATTTGCGGAATCGTCAATACCGCAGACAGCCTTCGGGATGCCACCAACGAACGAGCAGAACCAGACTCTACCAATAACCCAACCGTTGCTGACAAGAAACCAACCCTTACCCCCGCATGTGGAATTACAGATAGAAAATATCGAACCTCTCATCCCTCTAATCCAAACGGTAGATGAAGATCATACCATGGCGCTTGGGGGGAAAGGATTGCTAGGTAACCCAAATCAAGGGTCAAATCATTCCCCCCAGTTGATGGCAGAGATTGAAGAACTAAAGAGGAGCCAAAGGGTGTACATAAAGACGGTGGCATTACTGGCCCAAGAAAACCAAGAGCTCAGAGATAAGATCTCCCAAAGCCTAGGAGCAACTCACCAGCATAACAAAGCCTTGCATGAAGTTAACTCTAAAGCACCTGAGCCGAATTATGACCGAAGAATGGTCGTGAAAAATGCAGCAAATCCCGAGCCGTTGAACCGAAGAGTAGCCAGAGCGAATTGATCCAGGATCCAGATTATGTTCCAGAAGACTCGGACTATTTTGACAGCGAAGACCAAAGACCAAGGTGAAACTCAACCAACGATGATCACCATCGGGCAATGGATGATCTTCGGGCAAAAATGATGGCAGAGATCAAGCAGTTAAAAGCAAAAAAAATGGGGGAGGAAGATTAGAAGAGGTGATGAAAGAGCCAACACCACCCCGCTGGTTCCGCGTTTATCCAGAGCTCTCATTCCTCAGAAGTGCAATATACCAGCGTTCGAGTGTTATGATAGATCCAACGATCCGGAGGCCCATCTTCGTTACTACAACCGTATGCTGGCACGATGGGATCAGGATGACGCAATCCTCTGCAGATATTTCCCTTCAAGTTTGAAAGGATCGGCCCTATCCTGGTTCGATAACCTTCCACCCAACTCCATCGACTCCTATGACCAGCTTAATGAGAAGTTCTTGGGGACATACATGTAAAACAAGGATGTAAACGCAGGAATAAACAAGCTATTTTCACTGGAAATCGCCTACAAAGAGAACCCGAGAATATACCGACAGATGGCACAAAATTTTCCAAGCGGTAGGGAACGTAGATCCGGTGGTCAGTATCAACTGCTACAAATGGGGGTTAGATAGGATGGGCACGCTATTTGTCGAGATTCATGGAAGTGTTCCGACGACCGAAGGAGATCTTCGAGTAAGCATCGAAAAGCATGCCAGGTTAGAAGAAATCCAGCGGGAAAATCCCAGAGCCCAGACTCAAAGACCTCATCGAACTAATTCAGTAGATCAAGCCAGCGGTTCCAAGAGGGTCGGCTCTGCACAACGACTTAGCGAAGATAGGAGAGGACAAAGGGATGATCATCGAAGTAATGACCGTAAGTTCGAAGACCAAGTTTACACGAAGCTGAACACAAACTACACCTGTATCCCGAGAGAGATCAAGTATCGGGAAAACCTGAGTGGCCATGGTCCAAAGGGAAGCAACCTCCAAGGAGCGAGAAGTCGAGAGATTACTGCGAGTATCACTGCTTCAACGGGCACCAGACCGAGAAATGCGAGAATCTCAAAATCATGATCCAAAAGTTGATTGACGCAGTGACCTCAAGCAATACATACAGAAGGAAGACGTCGAAGATATGACCAAACGAATCAAACAAGTTCAGCTACCCGAGGGAAACTGAACGCTCAATACCATCTCCCTGTTCGGCCACTGGGACCCGCCGACGGCTTAGATAGGGAAAAGGCCGAGAAGCACCCGAGGACTACCGCGAAATCAGTACAAAATCAATGGAGTAGAAGTTGACAAACACGAGCAGTGGATGAACGCACCAATGACTTTCGAGGCTGAGGATGTCGATGAGGACATGGAAGACCACAATTATCCTTTGGTCCTCACACTACCATTGGCAGGGTGCAATATCAAGAAGATCCTCATCGATGGAGGGAGCTCGGTAAATGTTCTTTTCTATGACACATTCAAAAGAATGGAGCTCAATGATGAACAGCTGATGTCTTCGTACTATACCATATATGGATTCAATGGGACACCAACGAAGCCGTTAGGTGATATTGTCTTGCAAGTGGACGCAAGGCCAATGAAGGTAGATACTCGATTCAGCATAGTGGACGCACCTTCCCCCTACAACGCCATCATCGGTCGGAGATGGGTTCACAAACTCAAAGGAGCGGCAGCAACCTATCATCAATACCTTAGATTTCCAACACCCAAAGGGTTAATGGAGATAAAGGGAGATCAGGTTACCGCCCGAGAGTGCCAAGATCTACAAAACCATCTCAATAACGAACAAGATTAGCAGCGGAAGTCTCGAAGGAGTCAAACAAAGAAGATGCTAAGGAAAAAGCAATTGATCTTTATCTCGAAGAAATCTCAGGGAAAAGTCTGATTAAGAAAAACATCGTTCTAAACACTGAGGCAAGCACCTCAACAGCTAAAGAGGCCGAAGAGCCTACCAATTAGCATTTAAAGAATGTCCCTCTCCTAGGGGAAACAAAGCCTACGTTCACATCCGTAGAACCTGTGAAGGAGATCAATATAGGTACCAAAGAAAACCCGAAGATGATCAAGATAGAGACCTTGATGGACAAAGAAAGAGATTTATCTCTTATCAAGTTACTCATAGAATACGCAGATATCTTCGCGTGGAAGTTAGGAAACATGCCAGGAATCAACTCGAAGATAATCCAACACGAACTTCGTATAAAGCCAGGCACTACACCC
Source organism: Papaver armeniacum (assembly GCA_023531295.1). Lineage (NCBI taxonomy): Eukaryota > Viridiplantae > Streptophyta > Magnoliopsida > Ranunculales > Papaveraceae > Papaver > Papaver armeniacum. The sequence goes on along the minus strand of JAJJWW010018709.1, from coordinate 462,450 downwards.
TTCAGGCAGAAAGTACGAAAGGTAGCACCAGAGTATCACCAAGCAATCGAAAAGGAACTCCGTAAATTGCTAGAAGAGGGATTCATCAAGGAGGTCAAATACCCAACATGGATATCGAACATGGTCATCGTGCCCAAGAAAAACGGAGGAGTAAGAATATGCATCAATTTTACCAACCTCAATAAGGCGTGTCCAAAGGACATCTACCCGCTCCCGATCATTGATCAACTAGTAGAAGCTGTCGAAGGATACGAAGAACTATCATTCATGGATGGATATTCTGGTTATAACCAAGTGGCACTGGCAGAAGAAGATCAGCAACATACATCATTCTACACCTCTCATGGCCTCTATTGTTACATAAGGATGCCCTTCGGACTTCGAAATGCAGGGGCAACATACCAGAGGATGGTTGATGCTATCTTCAAGCCATGGATTGGGAGCACCTTAGAAGTCTATGTTGACGATATGCTTGTCAAAAGCAAGTTGCGCAAGGTTCGCCATCAAGACCTGAGGGACATCTTTGAGGCAATGAGGAAGCACAACATGAAAGTAAACCCGGAAAAATGCACATTCGGCGTCACCTCAGGGAAATTCCTTAGGTATCTAGTAACGAAGAGGGGCATCGAAGTAGATCCTGCGAAGATCCAGGCCATCGTAGAAATGTCATCCCCGAAGAACCTAAAAGAAGTCCAAAAGATCAACGGATCACTAGCGGCTCTGGGTAGATTCATCGCCAGATCATCGGACAAATGCAAACATTTCTTCAACATACTCAAAAAAGGGAGCAAGGTTGAATGTACCGCTGAATGCGAAGAAGCTTTTCAAAAGATCAAAGAATATCTAACTACGATACCGATTCTACAAAAGCCTGATCCCGACGAGGTACTGGCCCTCTACATAGCAGCGACAGAGGATGCAGTAAGTGCGATGTTGGTCAAGACGAACACGAAGATAGAGCAACCAATTTACTACGTCAGTAAAACTCTCAACCAGGCATAGAGAAATTACATAAAGATCGAACAACTCATCTTTGAACTAGTATGGGCAACCCAAATGCTAAGGACTTATTTCTTGACTCACTATATTCGTGTTCCATGCAAAGCACCGTTGGAGGCTGTTCTCAAAATCGCTGGGAAAGTAAGAAGGATAGCAAAGTGGAACACTTACCTTGATCAGTTCAACATTATCCATGAAATCCAATATTCCCAGAAGTCACAAGTCTTGGCAGATTTCCTAGCAGATCTACCCCTGGACAACGACGAGAAAGTAAGGGGAATAACAGAAGTGGGGGAAGGAAAAGACCCAGTCGATATTATCGAGACTTCAAACCAAAGACGATTGGAGGTTTTCATCGACGGATCGAAGAATAGGGAGGGTGCTTGCATAGGCATCGTAATCACCACCCCTGCCATAGAAATGATCGTGCACGCGCTAAGGTTGGAGTTCAAGGGGCATACCAATAACATCGTCGAATATGAAGTCGTGGTTCATGCCCTTCGTTTGATAATAGAATTGGGAATAACCGATGTACGCCTAACAAGTGATTCACAATTGATCATGCGACAAATAGGGCTAGAATACAATGTCTACGATGAGACTCTTTCAACGTACATGGCTTTGGTCCAGACACTGGCGTCCCAAATACCAAACGTCAAATTTTGGCACTTGTGTTGAAAGGAGCTCAGGCATTCCGATGCTTTAGCTTACATATCGTCCATGTTGAAAGATGAAAGAATCGAGGCAATCAAGATAACATATGAATGAGCCCTCGGTCATCCCACAGGAATCCTTCGCCACAAATTGAGAAGACAATGTAGGGGAGGATATCGCTAACGATGATGTAGGGGAAGACATCGTTGATGACTTTCACGAAGATGATATCATGACCAGAGCCAATGAAGACGAAGACTTCCAGTACAAAGACGATTGGAGAATCGAAGTTCATATCTTCCTTAAAAAAGGAATGCTGCCTATGGATTTGAAGCAGGCTATAAAAGTGCATTCAAAGGCGGAGAGATACGACCTCGGGGACGGAATTTTATACAAGAAGTCTTTCCTAAGACCATTGTTACGATGCTTATCAAGAGAAGAAGGACATCGGGTTTTGAAAGATATACATTATGGAGACGCAGGCAACCATAGTGGGATGAGATTCTTAGCAGACAAGGCAAAAATACAAGGGTATTAATTGTCCAACAATGATACGAGATACTACGATAATGTCAAGGAGATGTGAGGAATGCCAGCATTTTCCAAAATAATCCACGCACCTGCAACGAAGCTGAATTCGGTGGAAAACCCTTGGCCTTTCTCAAAGTGGGGCATAGATATCGTTAGACCCCTGATCAAAGGATCGGGGAAAAGATGATTCTTGATAGTAGCCACAGATTACTTTAGCAAACGGGTAGAATCCAAGGCCCTAGCCAGGATCCAAGACTCGGATGTATTCACGTTTATTTTCCAAACATTATCTGCAAGTTTGGCATCCCAGCAGAAATTGTCTCCGACAACGGCAAGCAGCTGCAAGGAAAGAATATCGATATGCTCTTTGATACCTTCAAGATCAGAAAGAACAAGTCAACCCCCATATATCCTCAAAGCAATGGCCAATCAGAATCTACGAACAAGACCCTTGTTGTTATCCTCAAGAAGCAGTTGGACGAAGACAAGGGACGGTGGTGTGAACAATTACACAACGTGTTATGGGCATACCGAACAACTCGAAGGTCCTCTACAGGAGAATCACCATTCCTCCTTACTTATGGAGCCGAAGAATCCCAACGGAAATCATCATGCCAACCACGAAGACCAAAGCATGGGAAAAGAACCTCACGGCGGATATGATGATGGAGAGGCTCGATGATCTGGAGGAAAGAAGGGAAACGACGCTACATATGATGGAGAATTACCAACGAAGATTAGAAAGGTAATACAACAAGAAGGTTAAACTTAAAAACTTTGTAGAGGGACAATATGTGCTGAGAACTATACCCTAATACCAGCGAGAGAAAAAGTGGGGCAAGTTAGTACCAACATGGGGAGGACCATTTGTTATACACGACAACGCAGGCAATGGATCTTATTATCTGCGTAACCTGAAAGGAGAAGTCCTCAAACACCTGTGGAATGCGAAATATCTCAAGCCATACTATCCATAAAAGCAACGCAGTTCTGCATCTGCGTGAAGAGCACCTCCAGAAGAAGACAGTGTACCTGCTTGACATGTTTATATCTCTGGACGAGGAATAGCAGACCTCAACTCATCAATCGAACAAACTTTTTGCAAAATTTCTATTCGGGAAAGTATCCATATACAATCTCTCCGGACTCCCCTATCAGTGTCTATAAGTGTAGGAGCATGGGGAAGGCATCGAGCAGAAAGAGATACCCCACCAATCTAAAAGTCAAAGGTTCAGCGGAATGAATGCATGTAAAGAGTTCAATAACGCATTACATATCCGAGAACGTTGCTTCAACCACCACCGTTTGGTAATCCTCTGGCCAAGGGTTAGCCAGCGGAGTGACAGGTCCAAATCCAATAACGAAGGTGCATATCTTCGTTATTGCCGTCAAACACTATCAATTACTTATTTATTTTTTATTTTTTTTAAATAAGATTTACTCGCTATATAAACAAAACAATTAAACTAACCATACAAGTAAATCAGAATTGTACATATCCAAACAAATGATGCTTCATTGCATAAGAGTTGATTACAAGTTCGGGAGATTAAGACAAGAAACACAAAAAATACACCAAAAAAGGGTCCGAAGACAAGTAATCAACAAAGATTAGCGAATAAAAAAAAGTATGACAAACCACTTCCTACTTCCCCTTGGATCAGCGGGGGCTTTTCTTCTGAAACGAAGGAACACTTCCTCCCGAAGAAGGACCAGAGGAAGAAGTTAATGGCTCAGGCATAGGGTGACGAGGATAGTTCTTGACAATGCCATGATCTTTTTGAGAGGAGAAGCAGTATATTATAGATCTAGGTATTTTTTTAATGAATAGTGAAATTTGGGTTAGGGTATTTTTGACTTTTTGATATACCTTGAGTTCCTCTATCCATTTTTTGGCTACACATTGCATTTTAGCCCCCAAAAACTCACCCCCTACAGCCCAATAATAGAGTTCTTTACTAATCTCGTTAGACCTATTTTTATGCACCATGTCAAAAAATTGAGTTTGTCATGCCATGTGGCATGGCAAATGAGTTTCCCCACTATGGTAGATATGGCAAATTTGATAAAAAATATATATTTAGTTTTGTTGGGTGGGACCCTATTGAATAAAAAATACATTTTTGTTTATGTGGTGGGATATTTATAAAAAGTTTTTTCTTATAATATAATCAGTGGGACCCTTTAAATATAAAAATATATTAAAAAAGTTAAAAAGTAGGACAGAAAGTCTTTATCATTGCAGATAAAAAAGACTATCGCTGGAGATCGAAAGACCATCGTGTATGCCTATATGTTATAACTGACATACATGCATATGAGTCTGGCACTTTGGCATACCCATAGTGGATGCATATATAACAAATATATGAGTTTGCCATACCCATAGGAATAAGCCTTAAAAAATGAGAAAACGTGTTTGGTGGGGAAAAACGTTTTTGACTTTTTCACATATGACATACAAATATAATATATATATATATAGCAAAAGAGCAGAGTAACTCAACTGAGCTACTTACTCAAAGGAACTACAGGGCGATCATTTGGGCTATGTCTAGCACCGCAATGACCTCTCACAATAATTTCAGAGTTATTACAGTTCTCTTTTGTGACATAGTTTAGAATGGACTGTAAAACTGACAAAAGAGACTGAAGGTTTGGACCTTTCCAGTTAAAGTTTTGAAGAAGATTAGAGTGACTTGGTAATCTAGCTAAGTTGGCAACAGTAGTGTTTTGCTGAGGATATAGCTTGATAAGCTTGCCTAAGACAAAATCTATTGCTTAAAAATTCTTGTCATTGCTTTGATTAAGACCTCCCTGTAATCTTTCCTGCACTTCTAGTTGGTAACCTGTTGTTGATGGTGGTTTTTAGCTTAGGGGTAAAATCGTAAAATCATAGTCAGGCAATGACGTCCACGTAACTTGAGTAGTAATGTCCAAACCAAGCACATTTATTGAACCCTTTAATTTGTCTCATGAGAAAATTACTGTGGTACCTTTTTTAATGCTAATTAAGGTTTCGACGGGCCAAAACCCTAATTCTCACACCTCATGTGCCAATGGCTAACCATGCCAGACCACACCTATCGCGCCAAGGCATGCCAACCATGCTAGCCAGCACCCTCGTGCCAATGGCAAACCATGCCAGCCACACCCATCGCGCCAAGGCATGCCAACCATGCTACCAGCACCCCAGTGCCAATGGCAAACCATGCCAGCCACACTTACCGCGCCATGCCAAATGCACCTTGCCATGGCCCCATGCCAACCTAGTCGCGCCACCTTGCTGGCCTTCCCTACGCGGCTACCAAAACGAATGCGTGCGACAATCAACGGCCGCCCTTTAATCCCAAGAGAAAATCCTATCCGTCCGAGGTTACCAAATGACCTTTGGCCCAAAACCCTAGCTTGGTCACGAACCTAGCTTGGTCTCGCCAAATATTGGCCCCACATGCCAAGCCAAACCGCCCCTAGCCAATCTAGCAACGCCATGCGCCCATGGCAAACCCTTGGCCCCACATGCCAAGCCAAACCGCACCTAGCCAAGCTAGCCACGCCATGCTCCCATGGCAAACCCTTGGCCCCACATGCCAAGCCAAACAACACCTAGCCAAGCTAGCCACCCCATGCGTCCATGGCAAACCCTTGGCCCTACATGCCAAGCCAAAACACACCTAGCTGCTTAGCCACGTACGCCATGCGCCCATGGAAAACCCTTGGCCCCACATGCCAAGCCAAACCGCACCTAGCCAAGCTAGCCACGCCATGCGCCCATGGCAAACCCTTATCCCCACATGCCAAGCCAAACCGCACCTAGCCAAGTTAGCCACGCCATGCGCCCATGTTAAACCCTTGGCCTCACATGCCAAGCCAAACCGCACCTAGCCAAGCTAGCCACGCCATGCGCCCATGGCAAACCCTTGGCCCCACATGCCAAGCCAAACCGCACCTAGCCAAGCTAGCTACACCATGCGCCCATGGCAAACCCTTGGCCCCATATGCCAAGTCAAACCGCACCTAACCAAGTTAGCCACGCCATGCGCCCATGGCAAACCCTTGGCCCCACATGCCAAGCCAAACCGCACCTAGCCAGGATAGACACGCCATGCACCCATGGCAAACCCTTAGCCCCACATGCCAAGCCAAACCGTACCTAGCCAAGCTAGCCACGCCATGCGCCCATGGAAAACCCTTGGCCCCACATGCCAAGCCAAAACCGCACTTAGCCAAGCTAGCCACGCCATGCGCCCATGGCAAACCCTTGGCCCCACATGCCAAGCCAAACCGTACCTAGCCAAGCTAGCCACCCCATGAGCCCATGGCAAACCCTTGGCCCCACATGCCAAGCCAAACCGCACCTAGCCAAGCTAACCGCACCATGTTCCCATGGCAAACCCTTGGCCCTGCCATGCCAAGCCAAACCACACCCTGCCTTGGCCCTAGCCAACATAGCTGCGCCACCATGCTGGCCTTCCCTACACGGCTACCCAAGCGAAGGCGTGCAATAATCAACGGTTGCTTTTCAATCCCAGGAGTAAATCCTAGCCATCCAAGGTTACCAGACAACGCATGGTAACCTTTGGCCTGAAATCCTAAGTTTGGCCACGCCAAACCATGCCATGCCAACATAACCGCGCCACCAGGCTGGCCTTCCCTACACGGCTAACCAAGCAAAGGCGTGCAACAATCAATGGTTTCCCTTCAATCACATGAGCAAATCCTAGCCATCCAAGGTTACCAGACAACGCATGGTAACCTTTGGCCCGAAAACCTAAGTTTGGCCACGCCAAACCATGCCATACCAACGGCATGCCAACCTAGCTGCGCCACCATGTTGTCCTTCCCTGCACGGCTACCAAAACGAAAGCGTGCAATGATCAACGATTATCTGATCCTCTTGAGATGCAAAATCTCGACCTTCGAAGGTCACCAAGCTAGCAAGTCTCCCAAGTACGACTTGCCAGGCAAGAACATAATGTTACATATTTTCCACAAAAAATTCGAGACATCAACACATATCACAAACTGGGGGATCCTTTTGGGTATTGGTTTGCCGGTTTACAGCGTGCGGCGTACACTACGCCCGTCATAAGGAAGTGTCATAAGGGTAAGGCGGTTAGTAAATACATGGAGTTAATGGTGAAACGCTTTTTATATCAATTCCATGCGTTAACGGTTTTATGGAACATCAATTCCATACGTTACCACCTCCTCCCATTTACTTACCCATTTTTCCATTCCTTAATGAGACCAGAGTACGTTTCAATTCGACTTGTATAAATAGGTCTTACCTATTTCCACCGAACAACGGGTTCATTTTGGAATACACAACACTCAGAAAATACTTGCTAGCTTACCATTTGTTAGCCTTCCCACTTTTCTGATACAAGTCGTAGTAACACAACTACTCTTCCAGAATCAACTATTCTGGTCTCATCACTTTCCTTGCTTCCTCCCCAAAACCAACCCATTCTCCTTCACTTTGTGACCGAAGCATGTCCTGAACTGCGATTTCTTGGTTTAGGCCGGACTTGTACAGATTGATCTCTCGAATCTAAAGTACTCCCAAGCAGTACATTGTTAAGGGTTTAAATTGTTTCCTTTTCATCAGGAGACCTAAAACCCAAGTAAGTCCTACGTAGACAAGATACATGGTTTTCTCTTTCAAGTTTTCACTTCTGAATGATAAAACCAATAGCCATGTTATGTTTCACCCCATGTCATCTACCAAACACACGGTTCCATGGTTTTCCTGGTATGCTTGCAACACTTTCAATCATAACCAAGACAACATCATTTCCAAATACAATTCATTCCTAAACAATTCATTCCTAAACAATTCATTCCTAAAAAATTCATTCCAAAAGAATAATACAAAACCATCAAGGTAACATTTATCTGTCAACCACAAAAATCCAGAAAATCAAAACCATAAACCAGGTGTTTCCATTTGCCTTTCAAAAAAAAAAAAGAAACCCTAAAAATAAGAAGTTCAAAAGATAGAAATGTATTCAAGGAAAGTTTTACAACAGAGGCTTGCTCCTCTTAGAAAAGGCCTCCCTTGTGCTCTCGGAGAGCCGCCCTTTTCAACTTCAAACACTGCATAATTTTTTGAATTCCGCTTCTCGCTTCTTCACCATGTCTCAAGGAAGGACCTTCGAATGTTTCACCAGAAAATTCTTGACCTCAGAGAAACCTTCAACGAACCAAAGAACGTTGAATTTAAAGTTTAAACATATGACACGATGGATCCTGCAGCTCGAGATTACATCCTCGAAACCAGATGACCAAATACGTTGCACATGTCGTCAATCGAAGACAAAGCTTCCTCCACCCGCTTACTGCACACGCCACGAGACGCCAGATACCAGACGCGCATGCCGGACGCGCTTACCGGACGATTTCGCCGGACGCGCATGCCGGATGCGCTTACTGACGACGCGCATGCCGACGCGCATGCCGACGCGCTTACTGTGACGCGCATGCCGTGACGCGCATACCAGACGCGCTTACTGCACGTGTATGCCGTGCACACATGCCACACGCGCATGCCATCCACAATACCACACCCCGCTGTTGATGGTGGTTTTTAGACAAAGGGTAAAATCGTAAACCCCGGATAACCTAATGTCACCAAAGACACATTTATTAGAACATTCAATGCATGTAGTCAGAATTAATAGGGGTATTTTTTCAAATTAGGTTACAACGAACAAAACCCTAATTCACCTTCGTGCAATGGCAAATCATGCCAACCACACCTAGCCCAAGCTAGCCGCACCATGCCAAACGCACTCGCCTTGGCCCTAGCTATGCTAATCACACCAAACGCGCCAAAGCATGCCAACCATGCTAGCCGCACCTCCGTGCCAATGGAAAATCATGCCACCCACACCTAGCCCAAGTTAGCCGCGCCATGCCAAACGCACTCTTCCTTGGCCCTAGCTATGCTAATCACACCAAACGCTCCAAAGCATGCCAACCATGCTAGCCGCACCTCCATGCAAAATGCACTCTGCCTTGGCCCTAGCTATGATAGCCACACCAAACGCGCCAAAGAATGCCAACCATGCTAGCCGCACCTCCGTGCCAATGGCAAATCATGCCACCCACACCTAGCCCAAGCTAGCCGCGCCATGCCAAACACACTCTGCCTTGCCCTAGCTATGCTAATCACACCAAACGCGCCAAATCATGCCAACCATGCTAGCCGCACCTCCGTGCCAATGGAAAATCATGCCAGCCACACCTAGCCCAAGCTAGCCGCGCCATGCCAAACGCACTCTACCTTGGCCCTAGCTATGTTAATCACACCAAACGTGCCAAAGCATGCCAACCATGCTAGCCGCACCTCCGTGCCAATGGCAAATCATGCCAGCCCACACCTAACCTTAAGCTAGCCGCGCCATGCCGAACGCACTCTCGCCTTGGCCCTAGCTATGCTGGTCGCACCACGCCAAGCCAAACACACTTAACTTGGCCCTAGCCGTGCCAAGCCAAACACCCTTACCTTGGCCCAATCCTCGCCATGCGAAAGTAGCGCCCGCGCCTAGGCTTGCAAACCGTGCAACCTAGGCCAAATTGGCCACGCATGTCATTAGCACATGCCAACACGCATCGCTGGTAGCTTTTCTTACCAGGCCGTGGCCCTAATGGCTGAGCATGCCATTGGCACATGCCAACACGCTCGCTAGTAGCTTTTTCTTACCAAGCCATGGCCCTAATGGCCGAGCATGCCATTGGCACATGCCAACACGCATCACTGGTAGCTTTCTTACCAAGCCGTGGCCCTAATGGCCGAGCATGCCATTGGCACATGCCAACACGCTCGCAGGTAGCTTTTTCTTACCAAGCTGTGGCCCTAATGGACAAGCATGCCATTGGCACATGCCAACACGCATCGCTGGTAGCTTTTCTTACCAGGCCGTGGCCCTAATGGCCGAGCATGCCATTGGCACATGCCAACACGCATCGCCGGTAGCTTTTCTTACTGTGCCGTGGCCCTAATGGCCAAGAATGCCATTGGCACATGCCAACAGGCATCGCTGGTAGCATTTCTTACCAAGCCGTGGCCCTAATGGCCGAGCATGCCATTGGCACATGCCAACACGCTCGCTGGTAGCTTTTTCTTACCAATCCGTGGCCCTAATGGCTAAGCATGCCATTGGCACATGCCAACACGCATCATTGGTAGCTTTTCTTACTGTGCCGTGGTCCTAATGACCGAAAGCATGCCATTGGCACATGCCAACACGCCGGTAGCTTTTCTTACTAAGCGGCCCCTAATGGCCGAGCATGCCACCGGCACATGCCGACACGCATCGCCGGTAGTCATTTCTTACCAGACATAGCCCTAATGCCCGAGCATGCCATTGGCACATGCCAACACGCATCGCTGGTAGCTTTTATTACCAGGACGTGGCCCTAATGGCCGATCATTCCATTGGCACATGCCAACATGCATCGCTGGTAGATTTTCTTACCATTACGTGGCCCTAATAGCCATGCGTGCCATTGACAAATACCAAACACACACGCCACTAGCAGATCTGGCATTGCCACTTACACTCAACGTACAACCTACCACCAAGTTATTCCGGACATGCCATTGGCACATGCCACACACGCCACTAGCAGCTCTGGCATTGCCACTTGCACTCAAGGTGCAACCCGCAACAAAGGCATTCCGCACATGCCATTGGCACACGCCACTAGCAGCGCCACTTGCACTCAAGGTGCAACCAACACTCGAGACATCAACACAAACTGGAGGATGCTTTCCAGGGTCTTGGTTTGGCGGTCACATCATGCAGCGTACACTACGCTCACATTAAGAAAGCGTGAATAGGAATAAAGCGTTCAAATAAATGAGGAAATAATGGTGAAAACGTTTTCACCCATAAACACCATGCGGTTACCACCTCCTCCCATTATTTCACTCTTTACTCTCTTCCTTCATGAGGCCAAGGCATTTTCAATCTCGACTTGTATAAATTGGTCTTACCTATTTCCACCCGTACAACAAGTTTCGGTAAGGAGAAAAACACAACACTCTCGTAAAGGCAACTTTGCAAGCTCTTCAAAAAGATTTCATCTCTTGCAAGCTTCCGGCTTTCACTTTTCGATACAATTGAGACACTACTCTCCTAGAATTATTCTCGGTCTCAACACCTTTCTTTGCTTCCTCCCCAAATCAACCCTTCTCCTCCACTTTGTGACCGAAACAAGTCTGGAACGGCCGTTTCTTGGTTTAGGCCGGACTTGTACAGATTGATCTCTCGAATCTACAAAGTGCTCACGTGCAGCAAATTTGTTTAGGGTTTAAACCAGTTTCTCACTCACCTACCGAATTTATCGAAATTGGCGGAAACGATTTTTACCCATAAACACCTGCGCTAATGGCTTGCATCCATCCAGCGCTAACATCTTGCGCCCTTCCAGCACCATCTTCTCTGCTCCACAACCAGCTAAAGCAGCGCCATCCTCACCCTTCGAAACAGTGCCATGGATCCAGCACTAGTGGCGCTGATGAAAAGACACCAGAGTGGCACATATGGATCCTCCGCCAAACCAAGACCCTGGAAAGCATCCTCCAGTTTGTGTTGATGTCTCGAGTGTTGGTTGCACCTGAGTGCAAGTGGCGCTGCTAGTGGCTGCGTGTGGCATGTGCCAATGGCATGCGCGAATGCCTTTTTTGGGTTGCACCTTGAGTGCAAGTGGCAATGCGAGAGCCGCTAGTGGCGTGTGTGGCATGTGCCAATGGCATGTGCGGAATGCCTGGTGGTAGGTTGTACGTTGAGTGTAAGTGGCAATGCCAGAGCTGCTAGTGGCGTGTGTGTTTGCTAGTGGCGATACACTTATGATCACTGCAACCGCAGCGGCTTCCACCAACCCAACGTTTCTTCAAGCATGATAGCTCTAACCGTCACCAGAGACGCTACTCCACCATCAGGGAAAGGTACTGGAAGAGCTGGAAGAAGGCGACCTCCTTTTACCACTGTTGATTTGATGAAAAGATAAAACGCACTTTAGCAGGACGTGCGTTTATAGATGAAGAGGCTCGCGTTGCTCTTGAACGCCCAATAGAAGGGACTCAGCAATCCAATTTCATCACACGTAAATATCGGGAACGACTTCTCCAAAATCGAGGCAAACTTATGTGAGATTTTATATTTCTCCAAGGCGTAGCGTCAAGAGATATTTACATCCCTCAACCGCACTACATCAAGAAAGTAGCTTTTTCCAGTCAGGGAAGCCGTTCCCAAACCTCAACCTCTCCTGGAAAGCACGATCGACAGATGGAACTGGGGACTCCTAACCAATGTATTGTAACCGTCAAGGCTCGAGAGTTTCAAGGCGCCGCGTTTGACGTTCTCTCCGTATGGCTCCACTTCAACGTTTCGAGCAAATGCGGCCCGCTTCAACGTTCGCTTAGCAACCGCTCCGCTTCAATGTTCGCCTCCAAGAGTCGCCCCGTCGGGCGTTATCTCCATAAGCTGCATCATTTGGCTCCTTAAGTTTCAACGTCCTCTCCAAGAGCTAAAGCCGCTTCAACACCACTCCTTCTTGCAAAGGGTCGTGCCACCACGCTCCCCACGTCAAGGATCATGATCGCAGTCAGCCAATCTTCGTAGTCATGGCCACCTTTTGATCCATCCCACCGAAACTCGTGACCATGGACAGTTTGCTCGCTTACGCATCCATCCAACCCTTTTACTTTCATGGATTCCCATACGATTCTATCCAACCTACTTTGTTCCCACGATAATGTAGTCTCTTTTGATTACATCTTCTACCAAGAACTGTTGCCGCTCATTTTTTGATACCAGCCAGAGCTTCAACGCAGCAGCAATCACTACGAAGGGAACCCGTACTCATCCATATTTTAGTATCACATGGAAGAAGTAACAAAATCACCAGTACGAACGCAAAGCTAAAACGTACAGGAAGTTCAATTACTCAGGAGCTCTGAAGGGAATGGAAGATCGAACAACATATTCTTATGGAAGATTGAAGTCTTTCAAATAAGAAGTTTTATTCAAAGATGTGAAACCGCAAGCGGGCTTCTAATTGGCGAAACCCTAACTTCGCCATGAATACCAAGAAAATAACAACAATTCTGCAAAAGCACCAAGACGTCTATACAAAAAAGAAAAAACAGCAAAAAGGGGAAACTGGTCATAGAAAGCGGATGCGCGAGTTGCCAACACCTCTGTCAGAGCTTCTTCAAGCACTTTTCCCAAAGAATTCTCTCTAGCAAAGTTTCCATCCGAAAGCATAACACTCTCGGAATTTGGATAAGGAAAGGATTTCCTATTCTGGCTAAGTAAGGAGGAAAGGCAATCGGTCCCGCGAAGATAAGCCGCCACCGTGTAAACAATCCGCACCTTTGCTTCGCCAACGCCATGCTTGGGCAACGCTTTGTCAAGCATCCCACGCCCATTCCAAGCCAAATCAGTGCTAATGGGTCCCTTTCATGCCAAGTCTATGATAGCAGCTCCGCCTCGCGTTCCAAAAGCCTAGCCACAAGACGCACAACCATACTGTGATTTACGCAGCTACAAGGCACAAGGATCACGGATTCTACTTATCTCTCGGAAAAAGGAGGTACGATCGTTGCTAGGAGATTCCATCACAATACCAAACTTTTTTTTTAACCCGAAATTCATAGAATCATATTTTTTAACCATTTAAAAGCAAAAATAAATGGTGGGTTTTCTTAATTTTTCTTTTGATGATGATCATCATCTTTATTATGATCTATGAATGAAAAGGAAAAAGAGAAGATAATAATTTTGGGTTTTCTTTATGATCATGATCATCGATCGTTCTCATCATGATCAAACTATGATCATCATCTTTATCACAATTTATGAATGGGAAGAGAAGTACGAGGAGAAGATAATAGATTTGGTTTGTTTTTTTCTAATTAATGATCTTCATATTCATGATGAAATCATGATCATCATGATTTGTAAATGAGAGGAGAAGGAGTAGATTATAGATTTAGGTATTTTTTTAATGAATAGTAAAACTTGGGTTAGGGTATTTTTGATTTTTTCATATACCTTGAGTTCCTCTATCCATTTTTTTGGCTACAAATAGCATTTTAGCCCCCAAAAACACCCCCTACAGCCCAATAATAGAGTTCTTTACTAATCTCGTTAGACCTATTTTTATGCACCATGTCAAAAAATTGAGTTTGTCATGCCATGTGGCATGGCAAATGAGTTTCCCCACAATGGTAGATATGGCAAATTTGATAAAAAATATATATTTAGTTTTGTTGGGTGGGACCCTAATGAATAAAAAATACATTTGTGTTTATGTGGTGGGATATTTATAAAAAGTTTTGTATTATAATATAATAAGGGGACCCTTTAAATATAAAAATATATTAAAAAAGTTAAAAAGTAGGACAGAAAGTCTTTATCATTGGAGATAAAAAGACTACCGTTGGAGATCGAAAGACCATCGTGTATGCCTATATGTTATAACTGACATACATGCATATGAGTCTGGCACTTTGGCATACCTATAGTGGATGCATATATAACAAATATATGAGTTTGTCATACCCATAGGAATAAGCCTTAAAAAATGAGAAAACGTGTTTGGTGGGGAAAAACGTTTTTGACTTTTTCACATATGACATACAAATATAATATATATTTATAGCAAAAGAGCAGAGTAACTCAACTGAGCTACTTACTCAAAGGAACTACAGGGCGATCATTTGGGCTATGTCTAGCACCGCAATGACCTCTCACAATAATTTCAGAGTTGTTACAGTTCTCTTTTGTGACATAGTTTAGAATGGACTGTAAAACTGACAAAAGAGACTGAAGGTTTGGACCTTTCCAGTTAAAGTTTTGAAGAAGATTAGAGTGACTTGGTAATCTAGCTAAGTTGGCAACAATAGTGTTTTACTGAGGATATAGCTTGATAAGCTTTCCTAAGAAAAAATATATTGCTTCAAAATTCCTGTCATTGCTTTGATTAAGACTCCATTGTAATCTTTCCTACACTTCTAGTTGGTAACCTGTTGTTGATGGTGGTTTTTAGATTAGGGGTAAAATCGTAAAACCCTAGTCAGACAATGACGTCACAGAACTTGAGTAGTAATGTCCAAACCAAGCACATTTATTGAACCCTTTAATTTGTCTGAGAGAAAATTACCAGGGTACCTTTGTTAATGCTAATTAAGGTTTTGACAGGCCAAAACCATAATTCTCACACCGCATGTGCCAATGGCTAACCATGCTAGCCACACCTATCGCGCCAAGGCATACCAACCATGCTAGACGCACCACTGTGCCAATGGCAAACCATGCCAGCCACACTTACCGTGCCAAGGCATGCCAACTATGCTATCCGCACCCCCAGTGCCAATGGCTAACCATGCCATCCACACCTACCGCGCCAAGGCATGCCAACCATGCTAGCCGCACCCCTGTGCCAATGGCAAACCATGCCAGCCACACCTACCGTGCCATGCCAAACGCACCTTGCCATGGCCCCATGCCAACCTAGACGCGCCACCTTGCTGGCATTCCCTACGCGGCTACCAAAATGAAGGCGTGCGACAATCAACGGTCGCCCTTTAATCCCAGGAGCAAATCCTAGCCGTCCGACGTTGCCAAACGACCTTTGGCCCAAAACCCTAGCTTGGTCACGGAACCTAGCTTGGTCTCGCCAAACCTTGGCGCCACATGCCAAGCCAAACCTCCTCTAGCCAAGCTAGCCACGCCATGCGCCCATGGCAAACCCTTGGCCCCACATGCCAAACCAAACCGCACCTAAACAAGCTAGCCACGCCATGCTCCCATGGCAAACCCTTGGCCCCACATGCCAATCCAAACCGCACCTAGCCAAGCTAGCCACACCATGCGCCCATAGCAAACCATTGGCCCCACATGCCAAGCCAAACCGCACCTAGCCAAGCTAGCCACGCCATGCGCCCATGGCAAACCCGTGGCCCCACATGCCAAGCCAAACCGCACCTAGCCAAGCTAGCAACGCCATGCGCCCATGGAAAACCCTTGGCCCCACATGCCAAGCCAAACCATACCTAGCCAAGCTAGCCACTCCATGCGCCCATGGCAAACCCTTGGCCCCACATGCCAAGCCAAACCGCACCTAGCCAAGCTATCCACGCCATGCGCCCATGGCAAACCCTTGGCCCCACATGCCAAGCCAAACCGCACCTAGCCAAGCTATCCATACCATGAGCCCATGGCAAACCCTTGGCCCCTCATGCCAAGCCAAACCGTACCTAGCCAAGCTAGCCGCACCATGTGCCCATGGCAAACCCTTGGCCCCGCCATGCCAAGCCAAACCACACCCTTCCTTGGCCCTAGCTAACATAGCCGCGCCACCATGCTGGCCTTCCCTACACAGCTACCCAAGCGAAGGCGTGCAACAATCAACGGTTGCTCTTCAATCCCAAGAGCAAATCCTAGCCATCCAAGGTTACCAGACAAAGCATGGTAACTTTTGGCCCGAAATCCTAAGTTTGGCCACGCCAAACCATGCCATGCCAACGGCATGCCAACATAACCGCGCCACCATGCTGGCCTTCCCTACACGACTAACCAAGAAAAAGCGTGCAACAATCAATGGTTGCCCTTCAATTCCAGGCGCAAATCCTAGCCATCCAAGGTTACCAGACAACACATGGTAACCTTTGGCCCGAAAACCTAAGTTTGGCCACGCCAAACCATGCCATGACAACGGAATGCCAACCTAGCCGCGCCAACATGCTGGCATTCCCTACACGGCTACCAAAATGAAAGCGTGCAACGATCAACGGCTATCTTTCCTCTTGAGATGCAAAATCTCGACCTTCGAAAGGTCACCAAGCTAGCAAGTCCCCCAAGTACGACTTGCCAGGAAAGAACAACATGCTACATGTTTTCCACAAAAACATTCGAGACATCAACACATATCACAAACTGGGGGATCCTCTTTGGGTATTGGTTTTCCGGTTTACAGCGTGCGGCGTACACTACGCCCGTCATAAGGAAGTTTCATAAGGGTGAGGCGGTTAGTAAATATAGGTAGTTAATGGTGAAACGCTTTTTACATCAATTCCATGCGTTAACGGTTTTATGGAACATTAATTCCATGCGTTACCACCTCCTCCCATTTACTTACCCATTTTTCCATTCCTTAATGAGACCAGAGTACGTTTCACTTCGACTTGTATAAATAGGTCTTACCTATTTCCACCGAACAACGGGTTCATTCGGGAATACACAACACTTAGAAAATACTTGCTAGCTTACCATTTGTTAGCCTTCCCACTTTTCTGATACAAGTCGTAGTAACACAACTACTCTTCCAGAATCAACTATTCTGGTCTCATCACTTTCCTTGCTTCCCTCCCCAAAACCAACCCATTCTCCTTCACTTTGTGACCGAAGCATGTCTGGAACGGCGATTTCTTGGTTTAGGCCGGACTTGTACAGATTGATCTCTCGAATCTAAAGTACTCCCAAGCAGTACATTGTTAAGGGTTTAAATTGTTTCCTTTTCATCAGGAGACCTAAAAACCCAAGTAAGTCCTACGTAGACAAGATACATGGTTTTCTCTTTCAAGTTTTCACGGGAATGATAAAACCAATAGCCATGTTATGTTTCACCCCATGTCATCTACCAAACACACGGTTCCATGGTTTTCCTGGTATGCTTGCAACACTTTCAATCATAACCAAGACAACATCATTTCCAAATACAATTCATTCCTAAACAATTCATTCCTAAACAATTCATTCCAAAAGAATAATCCAAAACCATCAAGGTAACATTTATCTCATCAACCCCAAAAATCCAGAAAATCAAAACCATAAACCAGTGCGTTTCCATTTGCCTTTCAAAAAAAAAAAAACCCTAAAAATAAGAAGTTCAAAAGACAGAAATGTATTCAAGGAAAGTTTTCCAACAGCGGCTTGCTCCTCTTAGCAAAGGCCTCCTTTGTGCTCTGGAGAGCCGCCCTTTTCAACTTCAGCTCCCTGCATAATTTTTTGAATTCCGCTTCCTGCTTCTTCACCATGTCTCCAAGGAAGGACCTTCGAATGTTTCACCCGAAACTTCGACCTCGTAGAAACCTTTAACGAACCAAAGAACGTTGAATTCAAAGTTTACACACATGACACGATGGAACCTCCACTCAAGATTACATCCTCGGAAGATGACCAAATCACGTTTGCACATGTCGTCAATCGAAGACAAAGCTTCCTCCACCCACTTACCAGACGCGCTTACCATACGCGCATACCAGACGCGCATGCCAGACGCGCATGCTAGATGCGCATGCCAGACTTGCTTACCAGACGCACTTACCAGACGCGCATGCTAGAAGCGCTTACCAGATGCGCATGACATACGCGCTTGCCAGACGTCCATGCCAGACGCGCTTAGCAGACGCGCATACCAGACACGCTTACCAGACGCGTATGCCGGGCACACATGCCACACGCGCATTCCAGCCACAATACCACACCCTGCGCTAACGGCTTGCATCCTTCCATCGCTAACATCTTGTGCCCTTCCAGCACCATCTTCTCCGCTCCACAACCAGCCAAAGCAGCGCCATCCTCACCCTTCGAAACAGTGCCATCGCTCCAGCACTCCGTGATCAAACTGTGCCATCTCTACGCGATACACTTTTGATCACCAGAACCAGAGCCGCTTCCGCCACCCCAACGTTTCTTCATGCATGATAGCTCCAACCGTCACCAGAGACGCTACTCCACCATCAGGACAAGATACTGGAAGAGCCGGAAGAAGCCGACCTCCATTTACCACTGTTGATTTGATGAAAAGACAAAAGGCACTTCAGCAGGACGTGCGTTTATAGATGAAGAGGATCGCGTTGCTCTTGAACGCCCAATAGAAGGGAATCAGCAATCCAATTTCATCACACGTAAAGATCGGGAACAAATTCTCCAAAATCGAGGCAAAGTTATGTGAGATTCTATATTTCTCCAAGGCGTAGCGTCAAGACATATTTTCATCCCTCAACCGCACTACATCAAGAAAGCAGCTTTTTCCAGCCAGGGAAGCCATTCCCAAACCTCAACCTCTCCTGGAAAGCACGATCAATAGATGGAACTGGGGACTCCCAACCAATGTATTGTAACCGTCAAGGCTCTGAGAGTTTCAAGGCGCCGTTTTGAAGTTATCTCCAGAAGTGGCTCCACTTCAACGTTCTCCAGCAGTGGATCCGCTTAAAAGTTCGCTTCAGCAACCGCTCCGCTTTAACGTTCGCTCCAGCAGCCGCTCCGCTTCGGTGTTATCTCCATAAGCCGCAAAGATTTGGCTCCTTAAGTTTCAACTTCCTCTCCAAGAGCCGAAGCTGCTTCAACACCACTCCTTCTTGTAAAGGGTCGTGCCACCACGCTCCTCACGTCAAGGATCATGATCGCAGCCAGCCAATCTTCGTAGTCATGGCCACCTTTTGATCCATTCCGCCGAAACTCGTGACCATGGACAGTTTGCTCGCTTACGCATCCAGCCAACCCTTTTACTTCCATGGATTCCCATACGATTCTATCCAACCTACTTTGTTCCCACGACAATTTAGTCTCTTATGATTACATCTGCTACCAAGAACTGTTGCCGCTCATTTTTTGATACCAGCCAGAGCTTCACCGTAGCAGAAATCACTACGAAGGGAACCCGTACTCCTCTATATTTTAGTTTCACATGGAAGAAGTAACAAAATCACCAGTATGAACGCAAAGCTAAAACGTACAGGAAGTGCCTTATTCAATTACTCAGGAGCTCTGAAGGGAATGGAAGATCAAACAACACATTCTAATGGAAGATTGAAGTCTTTCAAATAAGAAGTTTTATTCAAAGATGTGAAACCGCAAGTGGGATGCTAATTGGCGAAACCCTAACTTCGCTATGAATACCAAGAAGATAACAATAAGTCTCGCAAAAGCACCAAGACGTCTATACAACAAAGAAAAAACAACAAAAAAGGGGAAACCGGTCATAGAAAGTGGATGCGCGAGTTGCCAACACCTCTCGTCGAGCTTCTTCAAGCACTTTCCCCAAAGAATCTCTCAGTAGCAAAGGTTCCATCCAAAGCATAACACTCTCGGAATTTGGATAAGGAAAGGATTTCCTATTTTGGCTAAGTAAGGAGGAAAGGCAATCGGTCCCGCGAAGATAAGCATCCACCGTGTAAACCGTCCGCACCTTTGCTTCGCCAACGCCATGCTTGGGCAATGCTTTGTCAAGCAGCCCACGCCCATTCCAAGCCAAATAAGTGCTAATGGGTCCCTTTCATGCCAAGTCTATGATAGCAGCTCCGCCTCGCGTTCCAAAAGCCTAGCCCTGAAGACGCACAACCATACCAGGATTAACGCAAAGCTGTAAGGCGCAAGGATCGCGGATTCTACTTATCTCTCGGAAAAAGGAGGTACGATCATTTCTAGGAGATTCCATCACAATACCAAACCAGGAGGAGGAATGAGCTTTACCCTACCTTCACCAACTAACAACTGGAAAGAGGAAGATGTTCACCAGCAATATATGTATTGCACAAACCCTAAAACGTGGAAAGGAGAAGTAACGCTCTCTTATGGGTGTAACACTTCCATATTTTTGAATAAGGAAAGAATTCACTGTTAAAGCCGCGCATGAAGAAAGGAAATCGGTCCCACAAGAGCAAGCCTTGCCACTCCCAAGACATCCGCGTTTTCCTTTCCAGTGCCAGTCTTGCCAGCGATCCACGTTCAGTTTTTGCAACGATCCGCGCCTTTCGTGCTAATGCGCTAACACCAACAACTCGCCGAGCCAGCGTCATGATGTTCCCTAACCCAGCCAAGATGATGCATAGCCAGACTAAGCCGACGATCTTCATCTCACCACTTCACGATCTATACCACAAATAAAATCTATCCAAGGCTTCCAAACACGGGATCATGAACTCTCCTTACCTCTCTAAAAAGTCGTCACCTTCCCACTAATCAAGCAAGTTGTTATCTTCCCGGCCAACGCTCACCCCATGCCAAGCCAACGGATCAGCGCCACGCGCAAATTTACGCTAGAGGCTCCCATTCAAAGACGATCCAGTGCTAACGACTCCTTTCCAAGCCGCACGATATCTGTGTCTCCCATTCCAAGCCGATCCAATGCTAACGGCTCCAAGTCCAAGACGACCAGTGATAGCAGCTTCCCTTCACACCAAATCTACACTAGTGGCTCCGCCTCCAGCTAACTCGCAGTACCACGAGCACAAGGGACTTTCTTAAGATCGCTCGTCTTCTTCTGCTCCGCTACATTTGCCGCGGCCCCACCACGCCTAGCCTTGCCATGGCCGCACCATGCCAGGCCGCCCGCTCCATTATCGCGGCCGTATCATGCCAAGTCATCCACGCGCGCTTTTCCTCTCCAAGCTGTCCGTACCGTGAACCTGCCAATAACAACAAATTTTCCTAAGACCACGCCACATCTTGGCCCCACGTGCCAAGTCGTCCGCTATGCTTTGCCTTCCAAGACCGCGCCTGCTTAGCCTCGGTGATGTACGACCAGACCAAGCCGCAAACTTTCATCTCACCACTCCACGGGCTGCATTCCCAGTACAACTTATGTAGGGTCGCCAAGACGGGAAGCAAAAACTCTCTTCACCCCTCAAAAAGGTTAGTCGGATTTTCCTGACCATCTTTGCAATAATTTACATCTTGATTCCGTCCTTGTCTGTCACCATCATATGCTTACCTCGCAACAAGGCACATGTTCCGAGCTAAGCATGGGACTTAATGTTGATGGTGGTTTTTAGCTTAGGGGTAAAATCGTAAAACCCTAGTCAGACAATGACGTCACAAAACTTGAGTAATAATGTCCAAACCAAGCACATTTATTGAACCCTTTAATTTGTCTGCGAGAAAATTACCAGGGTACCTTTTTTAATGCTAATTAAGGTTTCGACAGGCCAAAACACTAATTCTCACACCGTATGTGGCAATGGCTAACCATGCCAGCCACACCTATCGCGCCAAGGCATGCCAACCATGTTAGCCGCACCCATGTGCCTATGAAAAACCATGCCAGCTATACCTACCGCGCCAAGGCATGCCAACCATGCTAGCCGCACCCCTGTGCCAATGGCAAACCATGCCAGCCACACTTACCGCGCCATGCCAAACGCACCTTGCCATGGCCCCATGCCAACCTAGCCGCGACACCTTGCTGGCCTTCCCTACGCGGATACCAAAACGAAGGAGTGCGACAATCAACGGTCGTCCTTTAATCCCAGGAGCAAATCCTAGCCGTCCGAGGTTACCAAATGACCTTTGGCCCAAAACCCTAGCTTGGTCACGAACCTAGCCTGGTCTCGCCAAATCTTAGCCCCACATGCCAAGCCAAACCGCCCCTATCCAAACTAGCCACGCCATGCGCCCATGGCAAACCCTTGGCCCCACATGCCAAGCCAAACCGCACCTAGACAAGCTAGCCATGCCATGCGCCCATGGCAAACCCTTGGCCACACATGCCAATCCAAACCGCACCTAGCCAAGCTAGCCACACCATGCGCCCATGGAAAATCCTTGGCCCCACATGCCAAGCCAAACCGCACCTAGCTGCTTAGTCACGCCATGCGCCCATGGCAAACCCTCGGCCCCACATGCCAAGCCAAACCGCACCTAGCCAATCTAGCCATGCCATGCGCCCATGGCAAACCCTTGGACCCACATGCCAATCCAAACCGCACCTAGCCAAGCTAGCCACGCCATGCGCCCATGGAAAACCCTTGGCCCCACATGTCAATCCAAACCGCACCTAGCCAATCTAGCCACGCCATGCGCCCATGGCAAACCCTTGGCCCCACATGCCAAGTCAAACCACACCTAGCCAAGCTAGCCACACCATGCGCCCATGGAAAACCCTTGGCCCCACATGCCAATCCAAATCGCACCTAGCCAAGCTAGCCGCACCATGTGCCCATGGCAAACCCTTGGCCCCGTCATGCCAAGCCAAACCACACCTAGCCAAGCTAGCCACACCATGCGCCCATGGAAAACCCTTGGCCCCACATGCAAAGCCAAACCGCACCTATCCAAGCTAGCCACGCCATGCGCCCATGGCAAACCCTTGTCCCCACATGCCAAGCCAAACCGCACCTAGCCAAGCTAGCCACACCATGCGCCCATGGCAAACCCTTGGCCCCACATGCCAAGCCAAACCACACCTAGCCAAGCTAGCCACGCCATGCGCCCATGGCAAACCCTTGGCCCCACACGCTAAGCCAAACCTTACCTAGCCAAGCTAGCCACACCATGCGCCCATGGAAAACGCTTGGCACCACATGCTAAGCCAAACCGCACCTAGCCAAGCTAGGCACACCATGTGCCCATGGCAAACCCTTGGCCCCGCCATGCCAAGTAAAACCACACCTCCAAGCTTAGCCACACCATGCGCCCATGGCAAACCCTCGCCCCACATGCCAAGCCAAACCACACCTATCCAAGCTAGCCAAGCCATGCGCCCATGGAAAACCCTTGGACCCACATGCCAAACCAAACCGCACCTAGCCAAGCTAGCCACGCCATGCGCCTATTGCAAACCCTTGGCCCCACATGCTAAGCCAAACCGCACCTAGCTAAGCTAGCCACGCCATGCTCCCATGGCGAACCCTTGGCCCCACATGCCAAGCCAAACCTCACCTATCCAAGCTAGACACGCCATGCACCCATGGCAAACCCATGGCCCCACATGCCAAGCCAAACCGCACCTAGCAAAGCTAGCCACACCATGCGCCCTTGGCCCCACATGCCAAGCCAAACCGCACCTAGCCAAGCTAGCCGCACCATGTGCCCATGGAAAACCCTTGGCTCCTCCATGCCAAGCCAAACCACACCTAGCCAAGCTAGCCACACCATGCGCCCATGGCAAACCTTTGGCCCCAATTGCCAAGCCAAACCGCACCTAGCCAAGCTAGCCACGCCATGCGCCCATGTAAAACCCTTGGCCCCACATGCCAAACCAAACCGCACCTAGCCAAGCTAGCCACGCCATGCGCCTATGGCAAACCCTCGGCCCAACATGCCAAGCCAAACCGCACCTAGCCATGCTAGCCACGGCATGCGCCATGGCAAACCCTTGGCCCCACATGCCAAGCCAAACAGCACCTAGCTGTTAGCCACGCCATGCTCGCATGGCTAACCCTTGGCCCCATATGCCAAGCCAAACCGCACCTAGACAAGCTAGCCACGATATGCGCCCATGGCAAACCCTTGGCCTCACATGCCAAGCCAAACCTCACCTAGCCAAGCTAGCCACGGATGCGCCATGGCAAACCCTTGGCCCCACATGCCAAGCCAAACCGCACCTAGCTGCTTAGCCGCACCATGTGCCCATGGTAAACCCTTGGCCCCGCCATGCCAAGCCAAACCACACCCTGCCTTCTCCCTTGCCAACATAGCCGCGCCACCATGCTGGCCTTCCCTACATGGATACCCAAGTGAAGGTGTGCAACAATCAACGGTTGCCCTTCAATCCCAAGAGGAAATACTAGCCATCCAAGGTTACCAGACAACGCATGGTAACCTTTGGCCCGAAATCCTAAGTTCGGCCACGCCAAACCACGTCATGCCAACATAACCGCGCCACCATGCTAGCCTTCCTTACACGGCTAACCAAGCAAAGGCGTGCAACAATCAATGGTTGCCCTTCAATCCAGGAGCAAATCCTAGCCATCCAAGGTTACCAGACAACGCATGGTAACCTTTGGCCCGAAAACCTAAGTTTGGCCACGCCAAACCATTCCATGACAACGGCATGCCAACCTAGCCGCGCCACCATGCTGGCCTTCCCTACACGGCTACCAAAACGAAAGAGTGCAATGATCAACGGCTATCTGATCCTCTTGAGATGCAAAATCTCGACCTTCGAAGGTCACCAAGCTAGCAAGTCTCCCAAGTACGACTTGCCAGGCAAGAACATAATGCTACATGTTTTCCACAAAAACATTCGAGACATCAACACATATCACAAACTGGGGGATCCTCTTTGGGTATTGGTTTGCCGGTTTACAACGTGCGGCGTACACTACTCCCGTCATAAGGAAGTGTCATAAGGGTGAGGCGGTTAGTAAATACATGCGTTAAGGGTTTTATGGAACATCAATTCCATGCGTTACCACCTCCTCCCATTTACTTACCCATTTTTCCATTCCTTAATGAGACCAGAGTACGTTTCACTTCGACTTGTATAAATAGGTCTTACCTATTTCCACCGAACAACGGGTTCATTTGGGAATACACAACACTCAAAAAATACTTGCTATCTTACCATTTGTTATCCTTCCCACTTTTCTTAAACAAATCGTAACACAACTACTCTTCTAGAATCAACTATTCTGGTCTCATCACTTTCCTTGCTTCCCTCCCCAAAACCAACCCATTCTCCTTCACTTTGTGACCGCAGCAAGTCTGGAACGGCCATTTCTTGGTTTAGGCCGGACTTGTACAGATTGATCTCTCGAATCTAAAGTACTCCCTTGCAGTGCATTGTTTAGGGTTTAAATTGTTTCTCACCCGTACACCCAAAATTATCGAAATCAGCAGAAACCATTTTCACCTACAAACACCTGTCTGAATGGCTTGTAGTATTTCTTCTTCTGCTGCATATTCAATGTTGGTTTGTTGCATTTCCTTGCCCCAGGCCAGTGCTAGATGAGCTCCTCTGCTTGCTCTTCCTGCCCTGCTGAGTCCAGTTGTAGTGTCTTTGATGTTCCTTGCTCTCATACATTGACATGTGAAAGACATTGCCATAAAAGAAAAGTTAGTATAGGATGGTAAATCACCATTAGCCATGTTATTGTTAACTTCCAAGATATGTATGCTAATAGTGATTCCAAATTTTTCTTTGTTGTTTCTGATGAAACTGCTAGTTCTTAAGATATTCTCATTGGGATATTCCTGGTAGTAGAGATTGTTTAGAATATGCCCTGGATTATGATTCACTTTAGAAAAAGTACATAGATGTTGAGTGATTTTCAGAGCAGTTGTATCAGCATATTAGTGTTTATGCTCCTGAAAATCAAATCGCATCTATCCTTCCAGATAAACCAACAAATAATAGCAAAAATTGCATTCCAGCTAGCAATGTGATTGTTGGGATGTAACCAACTGTTGAACCAATCATGGAAAAAGCTGTATGCATTAAGCTGATGATTCTCCCCAAAGAGTTTTGCCCAAACATCAGAAGAAGCTGGGCAGGCCAAGAGTACATGGGTGATGTCTTCAGGAGCATTCTTGCAGAAGGTGCAAATGGGATCAATGTAGTTCAGAATACTGGATGACTTTCCATTGTTTGGAAGAATGCCATGTGCGCATTTCCAGATAAAGAGATGAATAGCTGGAGTAGTATCAAGATTCCAGATTTTCCTCTAAGGAGCTATGAGAATATCATTAGCATATTTGTCATTAATTTGCTTGTCATATAAAGATTTGACAGTAAAGTTCCTTGTATGGGTTAAGCTCCACCTTATAGTGTCTTCATTATTAAGGTTATGATTTGTCTGAAGAATGAATTTTTGAATATCCTGAGTAAACCAGAGAGCTAGGTTATCAGTGTCCCACTCTCCATGGGTATTGAAAAGTTGATTGACTGTTTTGACGCTTGAAGGGCAATGAGTGGGTTTTTGGATTATGTTAGGTAGGTTATGAATCCATCTATCCTCCCAGATGTGAATATTTGTGCCATCCCCTAGCTGTCGGATATAATATTTTTGAATGCAAGAAATGCCTTCCAAAATTCCTTTCCATATCTAAGAGTCAGTGTTCTTTGGCTTAGTGTCCATTCTGATAACTTCTTGATTAGGATAATGAGATGCCTTCATGCTGCTGCACCAGAGAGAGTTTGGTTCTTCAGTTAATCTCCAAGCAATTTTTGAGATCATAGCTAGATTAAAACACTCCATATTTTTTAATCCCAATCCCCCTAGATCTTTTGGTTTGTTGACATCATCCCAAGCAATGTAGAATAAGCCTTTAGATTTATCCTGCTCCTTATTCCAGAAGAAGTCCCTTTGTATAGCATTTATCTCTTTACAGGTACCTTTTGGGATCTTAAAGCAATTCATTTGGTAGATGCTAGAGGTTGAGGAGACTGATTGGATCATGGTAACTTTACCTGCTGTAGAAAGATTAGTTTTCCAACCAGCAAATTTGTGTTTTAGTTTATCCACACATGGCTTGAGTTTGCCCATATGTTATCTAAATTACGTATTTTTCCAACTTGTACCAGAAGATCAAAAACTCAAAATCTGCTTTGAAGGTTATTATTGTCAACTGGACTTTTATTACTGCACGTTTGGTAGTATATAGACCGATTTGGATTTATTTTTTTAAGCCGCTTTGGAATAAGGTACGTATAGAAAACAGTTTCGTTGAGAACCCTAAATTTCTATGATATTCTCAAGGCTTCCGGAACAAGTTCATGCAGATATCTTTCTCAAGTTGCCATTGAAATGCATCGGTATGTGTAGGTGCGTATGCAAACTCTGGCGTTATCTACTTTGTAATCATAGATTTACTAAGTATCACCTTGATTATTCAATACTAAAAAATAACCCTAAGCTTATGCTTAGAGGTACCATGAATGGCACGCAAGATATACTTTACTACATAAGTTATGCTTCAATATCATCATTATTTGCATCGTCACAAACATGTGAAAGCAAGGAAGTTGCTAGGATGCATTACCCTTTCGAATATGACCAAGATCAAGATGGGAGATTAGTTTATATTTTGGGTTCTTGTAATGGCTTGATTTGTTTAGCTATTTCCGGTCGTCCATTAGATATTGATTATAGACTATGCATTTGGAACCCATTAACTAGAGAGTACAAGAGAATACTAGGAAACGTTGATGTCAAAGATCGATGTCTAAGGTGTGGATTTGGTTATGATTGTAACAATGAGGATTACAAGTTTATAAGAATTTTGGAAGATCTTGAAAGAACTGGTTATTTTAAAGCTCAAGTCTATAACTTAAAATCAGATTCATGGACTATTCAATCCATCCCTTATTTTTTCCCCTTTCGTGGAACTCTATGTCCGAGCGTGCTTTTCGATTGAGCTCTTCATTGGTTGGGTGTTACCACCACAAAAGAAGCTAACTCAGAAGCTATTGTGTCTTTCGATATTAGCAAGGAGAGATTCATAGATGTAGGTATTCCCGAGGAAACTATGGCACCTACAGTAGGTAGTCAATCGGATAAAAATTTGGTTAAAAATTTGGGGATCTTGAGAGATTGCCTGTGTTTAGTTGTTCGTGTCTCTTGTATGGTCTATGGTGTTTGGGTTATGCAAGATTATGGAGTAAAAGAATCATGGAATAAACAATTCACCATTAACCAAACGACAATTTATGATTTTTGGAATCTAAAGCCAATGTGGTCTCTTAAAAATGGTGAGATACTGATAAGTACTTTGGTAGGGTTTTATTTATACGACCCTAAGAATGAAAGAGGTACAGAGTTGCTGGTTGGTCACCCAGAAAATAGTTTGCAAGCTGGTGTTGTTACCATGACAGCTAATCAATCAGAATGTTATGTGGAAAGCCTAGTTTCGCTTTACTCTAGTACTTATGTGGTGGATTAAAGGATTATAGACAAAAACCATGAGAAGCTTCTTCGCTTGATTCTGGTACTTGTTGTGCGAAACAAAAAAATGGGAAGCATTACAAGAGGGTAGAAGATCGATGGAACATAACTACCTTATCCTACAATGCACTTTTGTTTTATCAATTAGTTGAATTTAAGTTGACAATGAAAATTAAGATGAATGAAAGTTTGTTTGTTTGATTGCATCCATTTACCAATTTCCCAACTCCATCTATTTATGCATGTTTCCAGTCAATTCCAGTCATTCTACGATCCTTATATGCCTGTCATCACAAAAACATATGCATCCTTACTGCAACAACTTGTGCATGCAGCTACAATTATCCAATAAATTTATACACGCACATACATAAACTTATTAATTTTTTTTTTGAACTTATGAATTATGCCACTTGTATTGCGTAATAAGGAATGACTGTTCATTTCAAGTTTATGTTATTTCAATTCTAACCGAAACTCACGTTCTAGTGATGTTTTTTTTCATGTGTTTTTACTGTTCTAGATATTTAAAAAGCTACAATCCATGCCTTTTTTCGAATTATGTTGGAGAGCAACAGCAAACAGCTAGTAAGTGTGGTTGGTAAACAAAGAGCATATCATTTCGCTCTGAAACTAGTCTGCATCCATATCGTGTCAAAATTTGAGAGACCGGAAGTTACAAAGCCGACACCAGTATGTCCATCTTCGGCTGTTTAGATCTAAGATGTCGGAGAAAATTGAAAAATCATCCATGTAAACCAAATATATCCCAGATGTCGGAAACAAGACAGATGTAACGGAAAATAAACAGGTTAGATGCAACTTGGAAAAGCGAATGAAAGGTCGCCTATGTATCAATTAGGCTTCTTGGTGTCTCCAATATGGATGCTAGCTAGTGGTTCCTACGATATATATGCACCGGGGGGTCCTATTCAATAGAAGCTTGTCTGTTTATTGGTCGACATTACGGCAATGGGTTTATTTATTTTTTCAGAGTCTTGTAAACGGTAAACCACATCACACCTCATATGTTAAACAAATTAAATAGGTAAGCGATGTGATTCCTAGCTTCGGTCGAGGAACATTACACATACCACTTCTAAATTCAATTGCAAACACTCCCTCATTTTTACTCCAAAATCATGTTGTTCTTACATGCTGGGCCGCACGATCTAATGGCTATAATTTGCACAGAAACATACGACTGATTACATCCCTACCCATTTTATAAATATGTCAATTTGCAGTGCAAGTATCACACTGTAGGACCATCACTGATTTTGTTCAAATAAGATGGGAATGTTACTGTTAGCATTTCAGATACTTATTCAAACGATTATAAGCACTGGTTTCGCAGCAGTGCCTTGCCGGTAAAAGAAATCAAAATTTTTTTGAAGGAAAGACGGGTTTTAACAACCCGAAATTTATTAAATTACCTCATTAAAATTGAGGTTTGAAGGATACATAATGGTGGAGAATAACCATTCCACCAATTGGAATCAGTAACATCAATATCAATTACATCATTAGAAAACAGAAAGAATAATCTAGTACTAAATTTACAGATTTCGAAACTTAAAGAAACGAAAAATCGAAATTGTACTGATTTACATTCCGTGGACGAAATTGACATCCTTCTAATGGTCATTAATTCAAACCATTTTGATTCCCGATCTTTTGATTCTTGATCATTAACATCATATATGTTAGATGCTTCCATGTAAAGGAAGTAATATGCCCAAAATAAAATCATCACTGCCAATCTTGGTCTTGTTTGCTGAAGAAGATCATCGTCCATAACATGATTGGTAACAATGAAGCAAAGAACACCACAAAAAAACACCAACTTGGCAAATATATAACAAATCTAGATGACATGGAGAAGTCATTAGATCAATCAAAGCAAAATATTAAAAAACCTAAATAGAAAAATTGTTGGATCAACAATTTGTTTTATTGAATAAAATTATAAAAACTAATAGTACTAACCTTGATTTGCCCTAGCAGATCTGAAAAATCAAATCTAATCCAGACATATTCTAAACAAAGAAATAAGTAGGTTTTACTGGTTTTTCCGGTGTGTTTTGGAGAGAAGAGAGCGGTTCAAAAAGAAATCAAATTGATGCATACAGTGGTTGTGATATTTCTCATCAAGGAGTCGTACATTTGGCCACACTACCCTTATACTTGTTTGAAGGCAGGCTTATTCCTACTCGTACCATGAAGCTTTGTTAACTGCATGAATGATGAATGAAACCTTAGTTTGTCAATGTTCCGTTTAGTTTTGTCAATGTTCTAAGATAACAAACGCTACGCTCTGGATCTAAATGACCACGACAGATAACCTTAGTTTTGTCAATGTTCCGTTTAGTTTGTCAATGTTTCCGTGTGGAGGCTTGGTTTGTTAAATTCTAAGATGCTGGGGGACACTGAAATGCCAAAACTTTAAAGAGATTTTGCTTTCTACTTTCTCTAATTCTCCTCTTATTCTCGTACTAGATTTAAAATGTGATGAATAAACTTGAATAATTTTAGTGCTTTTTTATATCTATCATTCCATGATTTTTTCACTTCATTATCTTGCATATAACCCATAATTCGTAGACATACGAGAGACACCAACAGCAAAATAGGTTTGGTTTATAACTTTATACATCTGTTTAACTGTTTGTTTGAATCCATTTATCAGTTTGCCCAACTCCATTGTTTTCCTCCAGTAAATTATATTAACTGTTTCCGTAAAAGTGATACTTTCATTTTCACTTTTTCTCCAATTTAACCTTTTTTTTTAGGAAAACATAAAAAAGAGAAAATCTCATTTTTCCCGAAAAGAATAGAGTATTTCTATCTGGCGAACCAAGCCAAGCCACAAACATAGAAAAAGGTTCACAACTTTAACCCACTGGCGCTACATCATCACAACAATGGTACTCGGAAAAACAACCCTCCTATCAAATGATATCCCTGGTACTAGATTGCTTTGGGGGGTGATTTTATAAAGTGGCGCCCCATTTGAATTAGTAGTCTGTAAGGCTGGCTACGATGGGATTCAAGATCCCACATTAGACACTGTTGAAGTGTCGTTTATGTGTGAATAGTGTGAGTGATCCGGAATGAGTGCTGCGTTCAGCTTGGATCCAAGTTGGAAGTACCCAAGGAACGCAGTTTGAAACTGCGTATTGAAAAAGCATCACACGCAGTTCCTAAATGCATATCAGAGAATAATTTACGAGAATATTCTTCCACGCTGCAGTTTGAAATCGTTCGCTTTGACCTGGCCAACACGGTCAATCACGCGGCTTCAAATCGCGCATGGACTGGTCAACACATTCAATACGCAATTTGAAACCGCATTTTTGAGTATTCCTGCTCTCAGATTCCCATTACGCCCAGGCGTTGTATTTTGGTGATGTGGATCCAAGAAATAGCTTGAATCTTGGACCACGGTTAGACCTAGCCTAAGTGAACGTATTAGCAAAAGAAATGAGAGAGAGAGAGATCTGCTTCGCCATCATGACATAAACATATTCTACAGAAATTTTTCAAAGTAATTTTATCTGTCAACTCAATCTACAATCATGGAAAACTCAAGCAATTCATTCTCTGTAATATCATTCACTTTTAATCTTCGTTTTAAAAGTGAAGACTAAAAGAAGCATAAAATAATTCGCAAAATATTTTACCTCACTGTAGCTTTGGGAGAGCCTCCATTTTCTTTCAAAATGTTTTGCTATTTCCATTTATGTCATAGGCTCATAGCAAAGCAGCATCTTTACCAAGCTTACTTATATATACTAGTCAAGAGGCAAGTGCAGTAATATCTCAATTAAGAGAAATTGATTTAGACAGTAAATATGTATACTATTGAGTTATTTGCTTTTAAGTTTTATTTGCTTTTAAGTTTTGCTTTCAAAATGTTTTGCTATTTCCATTTATGTCATAGGCTCATAGCAAAGCAGCATCTTTACCAAGCTTACTTATATATACTAGTCAAGAGGCAAGTGCAGTAATATCTCAATTAAGAGAAATTGATTTAGACAGTAAATATGTATATTATTGAGTTATTTGCTTTTAAGTTTTATTACAGGTTAGAAGCTGTAATTGATCTCAGAATGAGAATCTGACCACATAAAGACCACTTTAAAAATTAACTTAAACATCATTCTACAATTAGGCACTGAAGTCTTTCTAGATGAGTTTCGCTTCTCGACTTCCCTCATTGAATTATGTTCTGCTTTAGCTAAAATTTCATGCAGCGGTAGTGGAGCATCTGTTTGTTATGCATCAAGTCTACTGTGACATTGCTTCTCTTCGGCATTTTTTGCAGCTCTTTCAAAGTCGAGCTAGGTCAATTAGTTTAGGAATTTGACGGAGATCATGAAGCTTGCCCTCAATTAATATTTCTGCATTGGAAACACAAAATCAACTCGATTGTAGCTGACATGATTTACAAATTAGGAAGCCATTAAATTGTTGTTACACAGCACAATAATTATAAGAATGTAAAAGCAATTTGAATTTAACAAAAACTCTGTATTACTTAGTGGTAAAGCATTAAGAATTTAGAAGTAGCTTTCATCTGCCTTTGGTCCTTAAATTATTGTTCACATAAATTTCTAAATTCACATACGTATCAGCTCTTAAATTCACATCCACATTAGCACTACCAAGTATATTTTCCTTTAGTTCTCGTTACTACTAAAATTTTGACGCATTTAAGGAAGAAATTTTGCAGCATATTTTTGCATAGAGCTACAAACTATAACTATGCAACTTCCTATAATGCAACTTGACTGAAATGCAAGAATGGGACATTGGAAGGTCAACCGCTAACCTGATCGATGATAATGGGTGATGATCTGTCCTTTTAACTGAGTTAATCTTTAAACATGCAGAGAGGTGGTGTATTATCTTACCTGTATTTTCCATTTGCAACTGAGCTGGAGTAAATTTGCCATTCCTAACTCCTAAAGCCTATTGAGGATGAGAAATAGCCATTACTAACACATCACTACCTACAGTTCCTTGGGTATTTGCATGCACAATTGGATAAAAAACCATGAAAGGCCAAGTACTACCTAAATGGCACAGTCATGAAAAAGCATAAAGGTATTGCTGCTACTTTAAAATAAAGCCCATTACTTTGAAAACCAAGCTTACTACTTCAGTTTAAGTCTTGGCAGTTGAATCAGTGTTGTGAAAGTCAGATTAAAAGTAATAACCCAAAGTAACAATGGGAACATAAATATAGTTGTTACTTGTTTGCAATGTACACCAAAATCCTGAATCTTATTCAATAGAATAGTCTGATCCTCGGAAACAGGCTCATCTGATAAGATGTTAGTTGAGTTGGCAGCCCAACTGCCTAAAACACTGAAGTTTTAAATTGCAAATCATGTAATAATTTATGCTCTTAAAACGTAAAAACGGCCGTTCAATTGGTAAGGTGGACAAAAAATAAATGTTACCTGCAATATTGGTTAAGTTCACCTTCGTCTCTATATAATTTCACTTAGTCTATGACAGTTAACCATGACTTTTCCTCCCTTAGAGCAACTGCAGTGGGTGACCAAGACCAAAAATTTGGGAAAAGATAGAGACGTAGTGGGACGGACTAAAGATCATATACCAGACTATACCAAATTTCCAGACCAAATTTGGTCGGCAACCAAGACCAAACCCAAATTTTAGTCGAACGTTGATATAGTGTTCGCCCCACACCAGGCATTGATATAGTATTCGCCCCACACCAGGCGGACGTAAAGTCTACGCCCCACACCAGGCGTAGTTTATACCCCGCCCCATATATATATATTTTTTTTTAGTTTATTGTGGGGCGTGGTTTATACCTCCGCCCCACTCAAAAATTTAGAATGTTTATATGGGGCGTGGATTATACCAACGCCCCATTGTTTTGTTTATTTTTTTTTTTTTTTTTTTTCTTACGTTTTGACACTTCTGGCGAACGTATACCCTCTCGCCTCCCACATCGCGCGAACGTATACTTCACGCCCCACACCAGGCGTTGGTATAGTTTACGCTCCACCAAAATTTAGTCTTCCTCCCACTGCGTCACTCAACGGACTAAACCCAAATTTAGTCTTTTTTTTCCCTCTTTGGTCTTTGGTTATACTCGCACCACTGCAGTTGCTCTTAGTCTACACTTGCTGCACATGTAAAACAATGATATATAATAAGCTTATGAGTTGTTCGATCCTTATAAGATGAAACATTAACTAAAGATATAATGTGGTTAATCAGCTGCTTCATGAGATTCTAAAATGTAAATCACTATAAAAGCAAAGTCATAAAGAACATTCAAAGTTGTTGTCTTACTACAACTTGTTCCTGCTGGCTGATTTCTGTTTTCAGCAGCTCTTATTCTCTGCATACGATAAGCATTCCTACATCTTTCTAGATGTGCTTCCATTTTCGGTCATTGAATTACGCTTCGCTTTAACCAAAATTCGGCGCAGCTGTAGTTGAGAATCTGTTTGTTGTGCATCAAGTTGTCTAGGACATTGCCTTGTCGTGCTAGCTCTATTAGTCTAGGACTTTGACGGAGTTCAGGGAGCTTATCCTCCATTATACAGTTCTGCATCGAAAACCCAAATTAGCTTAATTGAAAAACAAAAACTAACTTATACAAACATACAGATCATCAACTGAGTTGATAAAATACAAAATTTTAATTGCACAGTATAAGAATGTAAACCAATTTGAACATTATCATAATTTGTAATAGCAAAAGCAAAATTCTGTATAAAAACAACCTAAACCAATTGCAATTTAACATTAATTTCTTACCCAAATCTCAAATATCCCAAAACCCCTCAGCTGCCATTATCCTTAAAATCATCAAAATTTAACCAATTTCGGCAGTCCATCATCTCAAATACCCTTAAAGTAGCAGCATAAGTTTCTGATACAGGATGAATCGGTATGACTCAGTAACCGAGTCAGACGTTAACATGAAAAATACCTCGATTTCAGCAGTACATCAACCCTCTGCCCTTCTTGTTAGGCTTATCATAAACAGAACCTAGCTGATACAACTGAACCATGAGCTTCATCATCTTAAGCCAAAATTAAAATCCCAGAATCATCCACTTCACCCCATCACTGACCAAAATTAAGTTAATTTGTTCTTTTTTGAACCCGGGTAGATGAAACTGTAAAATAAAAGAAGAAGAAAATTAAATCAGGGGAGAGACGAGATACAGAGAGTCTCCGTTAGAGACTGAGAGTACTGAGAGAGACGAAAGTGAGAACAGAGAGAGTGAGGAATTTGATAAGAACGAGTGTTAGGTTTGATTTTCTATTAAGACTCAAATTTACAAAAATGACCTTTAACTCTTTATATTTTGAACACTTGGTACGCATGCGTTCTGGTATAATTTAGGTGCACGAGACTCTTTAAGAACAAGCTGATGCATGGTGCGGCATAAACTAAAGAAAGAAAGAAAAAAAAAAACTAAAATTTAGGTTTAGTCATGTTGTAACGCAGTGGAGGGAGACTAAAATTTGGTCAGCGCAACTTTGAGTTACGCCCCAACCAGCAGTAATTCAAATCTCGTCCCATTTCTTTTTTTTTTTTTTTTTTATATTATTGTTGGGGCGCAACTCAAAGTTGCGCCCAATTTTTTTTTTTTTTTTTATTATTGTTGGGGCGCAACTCAAAGTTGCGCCCCATTTTTTTTTTTTTTTTTAATTGTTGGGGTGCAACTTCAATTTACGCCCGACTAAAGACCAGACTAAAGAATAAATATGGTCTGGGTTTTGGTTATAGTCCGGTCTTTGGTCTTTACTCCGTCTCCACTGCGTCTGTTTTTTATCAAAAAATTTGGTTATACTCCACGACTGTGGATGCTCTTAGAGGCATACTCAGAAATTGCTTTTCGATTTCTAGAAATTAAATAATCAGAAGTCGGTTAGATAATAATATTTCAGAGCAACTTCTAAGAGTAGAAAAATAAGTTTTTTCGTGAAGTAAAATAGTTTTGCTTCTGATTTCTGCTTATGGCTTCTAGTTCTGGAGTCCAACCCCTTCCCCCCAAATTCAGTATAAGAACCTAAGCAATTTTGCCCTAAATTCAGTATAAATACCTAACCAATTTGAATTTTAAACCTAACCCAAGCTGAATTTGACGTTGTTCTTCATAATTGAAACAATAGAACAAAAGATCAACATAAAAACCCAAAACTAATTTGTACTCCAATGTGTCATTGTTTGTAAAAGTGAATACAAATCTACCCGAAAGTGACAAATAGATTTCCGTTCTGATACTCACTTGAGAGGTTTCTTTGAGTCAATGGCTTGCATGATCTTCAGCGTTTCTCCATGTCTTTCATGGTTTCTCGTCGGTGGAAGGAACAAATGAAGACGATGGGAAAGGAGGAGGAAAAAATAGAAAAAAGTCTGTTCAATTGAGTCCAACGAAAGTCGACCTTTGAACCTCCGTTTGTCTGATTGACAAATATACCTCCATGATTTCGGAATACTACGCATCATACCTGCTATTCAGACTTTTAACTTGAGGGTTGTTTTTTAATATCATGTTGACTCCAATTTTTGTGACCAACCAAAAAAAAAGGCTTCACCAAAAAGAGGCCTTTTCTTTGTTATAGTAAGACTATTAAGACCACATGTGCGATGCACATGCTTGAATTTGATTCTTTAAACACCACCAAATTTAATAATATATAAAAAAAATCAAATAAAAATTTAATATTCTTATTTGTACTCATTACATGGATAATTCAAAGAGCTTTCCAAATATAATAATTTTGCAAAAATCCGTGTATATTACTAAAGATATCAAGTTTTTAAATTTATATAAATATATTTTCAAAACATTGTTATTCTTGTGAATATATAAACATTGGTTTAATATACATTTTCACCCTTGAATACATAAGCATGGTAGTGATTGATTTTTAAGGTCATGTTAATAATATCAAGGTGACACCAAGCTATTTTGTCTTTTTGTGACCAACCAAAAAAAAGCTTCACCAAAAGGGGGTCTTTTATAGTAAGATAGTACGTTGAGTACACAGTACTGACTGCATGTTTAACCTTATAATTCTCGAAAAGCCTACCTACTTTTACACCAACCTAACTCTAAAGTCTCTAACCCTACTTTTCCACCACTTACACAACGAGTACAACATCAAAAATTTATGACGTGCATTTAGATGGAAGTTTCTTGCAGACTCCAAATAAAAATTACCGGCTCAGTAAAAAGTTAAAACCATTTTTTTTTAAATCTTATAAAAGTCTTTAAACTATTAGCATGTTATGGTGGTCCAATGGCGAGGCGGAGCCACTATAGAGCAAGGGTGTGCAATTGCACACCTTTGCTCGCCCAAAACCCACATTATGATGTAGTTTTGTAATCCCAATAAAAGAAAAAACAGAGTTCTGCACCCCTATTAAAAGTCCAAGTGAGGTTTTGCACCCCCATTAGAAGCCCAAGTGATTTCTAAGTCCCATTTGCATACTATATGGTAAGTTGGTAACCTACTAGTAAACTTGCTTGGAAAATATGTTCTGGTACAAATGATTATTGTTGTTCAAATTCTAGAAGCCAGGTACTTTAGTATTAGGAATCCTCTACATCTAAGTAAACTGAGTGGCAATAATTCATGGGTTTGGAAAGAGATCTATAGACAAATAGATTTCATTAAGAAAAATAGCTTTTGGTCTGTTATGTGTGGAACAAAAGTCAAAATTTGACTTTTAAATGGGTTATTGATCAAGATCATCCACCTGAATCAGCTAATGGTACTACTATTCCTTCTAATCTTATCTATGTGCATGAACTATTTTTTGCCAGGTACTAAAATATGGAATGTTCAGCTTGTTAACAATATTTTTAACTGAGAATCTGCTAACAAGATTTTGTCTATGCAGATACCTATGTCTGAAAATGATACTCTCATCTGGATTCATGATAGGAAATGCAATTTTTCTGTCAAAAGTGCTTATAAAGTCCTTAGCAGTCAATCTGACAGCGTTACTGGAAATCAAAATGTCACTACTCAGACTTGGAAGTCATTATGGAGCTGTAAAATTCCTCACAAGATTAAACTTTTTGTGTGGAAATGAT
Source organism: Papaver armeniacum (assembly GCA_023531295.1). NCBI lineage: Eukaryota > Viridiplantae > Streptophyta > Magnoliopsida > Ranunculales > Papaveraceae > Papaver > Papaver armeniacum. The sequence goes on along the minus strand of JAJJWW010018709.1, from coordinate 423,531 downwards.
TAAGGGAGATAGTGCCTATTAGGGATAAGATTTATAGATACAAGCATGATATTGAAACTCATTACAATATCTGTATTGTTAGCCTAGAAACTCCTGACTATTTGTTCCTAGACTTTACTTATTCTAGATACATTTGGCCGAGCATGAATATTCATGTTGAGAATATTAGAAGTGTAGCGCCCTCTAAGCTAGCAGCTGACTAATCCAAGAAATTAGCTAAAAACTGAGGCACTAACGATCTAATACATCTATTTAAACATTAAGAAAGAAGTTCTAAACAAAGATTAACCCGAATCTAAACCCTCTGTGAAATAAATACAAGAACTCCTCTCAAGTGATACATATTTAATAGTGAGTTGGTTTACAAATAGAATATACATCAAAATAAACATAGCGGAACCTAACCTACTAATGAAACCAACTCCTCGAAGCTTTCAACGTCGCGTGTAGATCTTGATCTGTCTATGAAACTGAAAATAATGGGTGAGCACATCATGCCTAAAAGGGGTGCCTAGTAGAAATAATAACTAACATTCAAGTAATCACTAGAATGATTTGAAGACAATGCAGGTTTTACTGAAAACCAATAAAATATGGAAAACAGATAAAACATAAGTAAATTAATAAGTGTACTGAATTATAAAGTTTTACCAAAACCAATAAACCGGCACACATTCACAACATAAATAATAGTTGAGCGACGTCTTCCTTCGGAGTAGCAAGGCATGACTTTTGTAGACTCTTCAATGATTATTAAAGCTCCATGAGGTTTCCGTCCCCAAGTCATAAACGATGTGTACCTTACCAGTACCTTATTCTAAGCGCACTCTACATAGCAAGTATCCAAAGAAACTAATGGTAACAATATTATATCCGATCGAAGTGCTTACACTGTGCAGAGCCATATACACTGCGTAAATCCAACAATCTTATATAAGATTCTCAACATCACTCTCTCTAAACACCAAAACATAATATAATAACTTTTGAAAGTAATTTAAAAGAAACAAGAAACATTCACGTATGAGACATGCGTTGCCCCGGTCTGAAATAGGAAAATATAATGGCCAAATTAAAACCAGACCTATATAGTATTCAACCCAACGAGGCCTATCTAGGTTTGCTTAAATTAGGTACAACATTTGGGGGCACACATCTCACACTAATCAAAAGGAAAAGGTTTCCTTACATGCTAACAACAAGTAAAGTTTGTAACTACTTTCCATTTAATGGAAACAATCACTTTTTGAAGATAAGTAAATACTCCCAAAACACAGGTATTAGTTGTTTCTAAAGATCCAACCCCATCCCAAAATGTAAAAGAAAACTAGTTTGTATTACACACAAATACTACATGCATACACATATCATATACTAGCAAAGATATGCATGCCTTTCGCAATATAAATATATTTATAAAACAATAATGAATACAAGAGAGTTCGTTATCAATTCCCACCTCTTTTGATGACAAGCCTTGCCTACCTCGAGATCCATAATCCACTGGTTCATGCTTTAGATCGTTCGTTGTTAATAACGACTAAATGTTAATCACACAAGCACTCTACAGATTAGCTAAAAAGCTCATACAAGGCTCATAACATAATTTCATACAATTCTTTAGTTATAACTAAGTGAACTATCTAATGGTTCTAAGTCCATTTATGTTTTTACACCTTTTCATTATATAACCTTAGAACATATAAAGTTTTACTAATTCAATTAAGTTGGTTCTATAGTCCATTAGATATGTCTTATGAAAATCTACAACTTTGTAGAAGGAACCAAAGGTTAATTCAGACCATGAGTGGTCCAAAAGATCAAAATAGAAAAACTAGGCCTAATCCCAAGTCTACCAAACTTGGCCCATTAACACAAGGCCTGGTCCAAGAGTCAAATGACGGTCGCTAACAGTCAAATAGGTCAATTAACAGTCAACGTCTATTCAAAGTCAATTCTAAAGTCCACGGGTCAATGTCAAGTCTAGGTCAAATGGTAAGAGTCAAATAGGAATCGGTGAGTTAACTCAGTCAACAAGACTGATTCAGGTCAAAGGGTTAACTCAGTCAGATAGTCTGAGTCAGGTAAGTCAGCTAGACTAACTGGAATGATTAACAGGCAAAAACACAAGGCCGGAGCCATAATCTCGTGCCACAAACTAATGCATTAAAATGATGCATCATATCAATTACTTTCTACAAGTCTATAATTACTAATCTTCATGAACTGCAACTTCAAGATCATTTCTAAACAACAACAATCTCAGCTTAATCATTACAAGCTCCATCTATACAATTTATAGGCAACACCACCACCTCTGTATATCAACCCCACTAGACTGCAATGGCAACAACAGACTACCAATTACAGTCATCTTCATTACCACCTGCCATATGACCACCAGACTCAACGATAAGATCATTACAATAACTTGCATCACCAGTTCCACTTGCATACATTTCACCATCACTTCTACTTATTGCTACCACCTGCAGCTTCCCATTCTAAGTAACCTTCAACTAATTCAATATTCAACCATACTTGATTAACAACAACATCACTTGTAACACCGTCTCAATCCAGACTAACACACACCATCACTATCTGAGACACAACTCAGAATTCTTGCAACACCACCAATTTCAGTTGAACAACACCACAACCATTGCTATCTTATCTGACTAGTAAATGCCCAAATCATCTTCATGCTTCATAACCAATTCACTTCATAAATGCCCAAATCATTCACGCCACGCTAAAACTCCTAATTCCTTAAACCGCAATTCCTTCATTGCCATACTATTGATTCTACAAAAATCTCATTAGGTTCTTCTTTAATCCTAATCTCAGTAACCAGTCCATTCTTCATAATAATCCACTAACATGACTTCTTCATGTTCTTAACTAACAACACCAAATCTATCGGAAATGTGAACCCAGACCACTACCTTCACTTAAGACCACCACCATCTCGCTCATACTCGATTGCATCAACACCGCACTTCATTTTCTCGACTATAAAAAAACCCATCTAAACTTAATCGAATCCCATAAAAAACATTCTTATGGCATCACTTTGTTCTTACACCAACTTCTAATACTCTTCAAAACTCTAATTCTATAACCTGAGTTCAATCACCACCATTCAATTTATCTCCTTTATTTGAAATTCCCAACTCAGGAACCCTAATCTTCCTCTTCAATTCAATGAAACCCTAACCCGCAATTCAAAATCCTAAAGATCTCAAAATTAAACTTTATACAATCCTTTATACCCTAATTAACAACAAACCCAGAAAAAATACTACCAAACCAAACTCAATTTCATAAAGAAATCCATCAAAACAGAAACCCCAAATTAAATATTCAAATTAAGGAAACCCTAATTTACCCGGTTCCGTGATTCTTCACAAGAACATCTTCAGAACTTTAATTAAACACCAACCCATTCGATCTTCATCCAATAGAAACTCAAAACTCCTCTTAATCTCTCTTCCAACTCAAGAACATAATCCTAATTGATTCAACAACATCTCCTTCTTCTCCCGAGCTCAAATAACATCAACAACACCACCAGTAATCAATTCCTAATGTTCACCCTAAGTTTCTCTTCGATTCGACCTCAGAATCATCTCACAAAATTGCCAGAGGCGATGAACAGAGCAGAAGAAGAAGGAAGAATAAAATAAGAAAATAATGAATTCTCTTCGATCTGGTTTTGGATAAAACCAAATAGAATTTATCAAGCCGCCCACGAAAAGGATAAGGGCAACCAGGCGGTTTAAAAGCAAAATGGTATTTTGCCCTTCATACTAATTTGATGATATCTCTTTGTCTGGTATCCGAGTGACACGTTCGAGTAGTCTATTTCGTATAACTTTTCGAGATCTATCTAGTAGTACTAGTTTCGTATCTAAATCTTTGTTAGATTAATTTCTATTAGTTAACGTTTGTGTTAAACTAATCGAGTCATTAGCGGCTTAATCGTCTCTTGACCAGTCTAATAGCGTTGACGAGCTTGAGGGTCGTTACATTCTCCCCACCTTATATCATTTTCGTCCTCGAAAATCGAATGATCCTTCTAATCTTCAAAACTCCCCACCTTATAGAAAAAAACTATCTCTCGACTAAATGTAGGTACTTCTCATACTTAAAAACACGCGAAAAGGAAAACAACTCATTTTAAACGAGTTCAAAGCAACAAGAAATGGCTCACAAGCCTGTGTGGTTTTCTACAACTAGAATCTATAATTTGTAGCTCTAAGTTCAAAAGACTAATCTCTATTTCATAATATGTTTGTCTCTAAGCTCACTATGGTGAATTTGATTCTAACAGATAGGTATGTCTAAGTTCTCCGTGCCAAAATTTATGGTCTAATATTTTGTAATTTATTAGTTTGATGTAGTTCTATATTTGTTATATATTTATTCATAAAGCTAATCCAAAATTTGATTTCACGTAAATCTACAAAATCTGTTATTTTAATTTTACTGTTATTCAATATACAAATTTTTATCCACTTTAAATCTGATATAACATAATTATTACAACATTACTATTTCTCATATCTTTATTATTATCTGTATAGATTTGTTTATAGTCTCGTTGGTACATTAAGTCTTAATTTTCTAAGCATAACTATAATTGATTTTACCGAATCATATCAAGTCTGTGTTCTATATATATATATCATATCAAATATTAGCGTTGGTAACTTAATATTATTTCAATTTAAGTCTGCATAAAATTATAATGTAATCCAATAGTCTTTAATTTAAAGTATCCTATTATTATACGTATTTATTTTCTCTCAAGTCTATTTGTGTACTAAGCATCCAAATGCTATTATTGTTTCTTCATGTTTATTCATTTAACTTTAATGAGTTACTGAATCAGTTATTGAACTAAAGTTAATTTAAGTATAAGATTACTAAGAAATTTAGTCTTTTATTTTATGCAATATATTCGTACGTTCTTAAGTCTTAACCTAATAAGTCTTATATTAACTATCTAATAGTTACTTCAAATGCAAAAGAAAGTATTTTAAATTTTATTTAACGTATTTCTAATAGCAAATTTAAAAGCAAAATCTGACCGTAGATAAATTCGAATAATAATAATAATTATTTTTTTTTATTTTTTGCGTAGCTGCTTGATGCTAATTATTGCTTTTACCGTTATACATTTGCTAATAAAAATTTTAATTAGCTAAAGTTCAATACCATACTATTTGATAAGTGTTAATATTACCTTCGTTATGATTATTAGTGATCCTATTATCCTTTATTATTATTAACACTATTGGTCGAACTACCTTAGTTATTTCTACAATTTAACTTTATTTCTACTTTGATATATTAAAGGTTCTAATTATTAGGGATGACACTCTATTAGTTTCTAAGTAAAACTTGGGATCTATTGATTAACTAATAGAAGCAAGTTCTCCTTTTACGAATGGTAATCCATGCATGTAATTGCCCTGTCTAGGCTGATCAGACCCGACAATGCTTTCCTACGGCCAAAAGACGACACAAACATATCTGAATTACCAACCTCACTATTCTCCAGTGCTAGATTATCTAAGTATCATTCAATATAGACTAACTAATTTCTAGTTATATATCTATTGAAATTTCTAACTTATACCACAATTGGTTTCAACCTACAATTTTTTATTTCATATTTTATATTAGTAACACACATATACAAAATAATAAACAAACAAACTAGCATGTTATACAAAACAATCAAAAAATTCAATTCAAAAATATTTTAGTTCTTGATTATTTTTAGTGGTTTAAGATTTATCTCACAAACCAACCCAATTCTAATCTAATAATTTATCTGGCACTGGCTATTATCTATTTTTCCCATGTAAGATCTAATGGTGAGCTCTGATACCAAACACTGTAGCGCCCCCTAAGCTAGCAGCTGACTAATCCAAGAGATTAGCTAAAAACTGAGGCACCAACGATCTAATACATCTATTTAAACATTAAGAAAGAAGTTCTAAACAAAGATTAACCCGAATCTAAACCCTCTCTGAAATAAATACAAGAACTCCTCTCAAGTGATACATATTTAATAGTGAGTTGGTTTACAAATAGAATATACAACAAAATAAACATAGAGGAAGCTAACCAACTAATGAAACCAACTCCTCGAAGCTTTCAACATCGCGTGTAGATCTTGATCTGTCTCTGAAACTGAAAGTGGGAATGGGTGAGCACATCATCCCTAAAAGGGGTGCCCAGTAGAAATAATAACTAACATTCAAGTAATCACTAAAATGATTTGAAGATAATGCAGGTTTTACTGAAAACCAATAAAATACGGAAAACAGATAAAACATAAGTAAATTAATAAGTGTACTGAATTATAAAGTTTTACCAACCAATAAACCGGCACACATTCACAACATAAATAATAGGTGAGCGACGTCTTCCTTCGGAGTAGCAAGGCATGACTGTTGTAGAATCTTCAATAATTATTAAAGCTCCCTGAGGTTTCCGTCCCCAAGTCATAAACGATGTGTACCTTACCAGTACCTTATTCTAAGCGCACTCTACATAGCAAGTATTCAAAGAAACTAATGGTAACAACATTATATCCGATCGAAGTGCTTACATAGTGCAGAGCCATATACACCGCGTAAATCCAACAATCTTATATAAGATTCTCAACATCACTCTCTCTAAACACCAAAACATAATATAATAACTTTTGAAAGTAATTTAAAAGAAACAGTAAACATTCACGTATGAGACATGCGTTGCCCCCGTACAGAAATAGGGAAAATATAATGGCCAAATTAAAACCAGACCTATATAGTATTCAATCCAACGAGGCCTATCTAGGTTTGCTTAAATTAGGTACAACATTTGGGGGCACACATCTCACACTAATCAAAAGGAAAAGGTTTCCTTACATGCTAACAACAAGTAAAGTTTGTAACTACTTTCCAGTCAATGGAAATAATCACTTTTCGAAGATAAGTAAATACTCCCAAAACACAGGTATTAGTTGTTTCTAAAGATCCAACCCCATCCCAAAATGTAAAAGAAAACTAGTTTGTATTACACACAAATACTACATGCATACACATATCATATACTAGCAAAGATATGCATGCCTTTCGCAATATAAATATATTTATAAAACAATAATGAATACAAGAGAGTTCGTTATGAATTCCCACCTCTTTTGATGACAAGCCTTGCCTACCTCGAGATCCGTAATCCGCTGGTTCATTCTTTAGATCGTTCGTTGTTAATAACGACTAAATGTTAATCACACAAGCACTCTAAAGATTAGCCAAAAGGCTCATAACATAATCTCATACAGATCTTTAGTTATAACTAAGTGAACTATCTAATGGTTCTAAGTCCATTTATGGTTCTACACCTTTTCATTATATATCCTTAGAACATATAAAGGTTTACTAATTCAATTAGGTTGGTTCTATAGTCCATTAGATATGTCTTATGAATATCTACAACTTTGTAGAAGGAACCAAAGGTTAATTCAGACTACGAGTGGTCCAAAAGATCAAAATATAAAAACTAGGCCTAATCCCAAGTCTACCAAACTCGTCCCATTAACACAAGGCCTGGTCCAAGAGTCAAATGACGGTTGCTAACAGTCAAATAGGTCAAATTAACAGTCAACGTCTATTCAAAGTCAATTCCAAAGTCCACAGGTCAAGGTCAAGTCTAGGTCAAATGGTCATAGTCAAATAGGAATCGGTGAGTCAACTCTGTCAACAAGACTGATTCAGGTCAAAGGGTTAACTCGGTCGGATGGTCTGAGTCAGGTAAGTCAGCTAGACTAACTGGAATGATTAACAGGCAAAACACAAGGCCTGAGCCATAATCTCATGCCACAAACTAATGCATTAAAATGATGCATCATATCAATTACTTTCTACAAGTCTATAATTACTAATCTTCATGAACTGCAACTTCAAGATCATTTCTAAACAACAAGAATCTCAGCTTAATCATTACATGCTCCATCTATACAATTTATAGACAACACCACCACCTCTGGATATCAACCCCCACTAGACTGCAATGGCAACAACAGACTACCAATAACAGTCATCTTCATTACCACCTGCCATATGACCACCAGAGTCAACGATAAGATCATTACAATAACTTGGATCACCAGTTCCACTTGCATACATTTCAGCACATCACTTCTACTTATTGCTACCACCTGCAGTTCCCATTCTAAGTAACCTTCAACTAATTCAATATTCAACCATACTTGATTAACAACAACATCACTTGTAAAACCGTCTCAATACAGCCTAACACACACCATCACTATCTGAGACACAACTCAGAATTCTTGCAACACCACCAATTTCAGTTGAACAACACCAAAACTATTGTTATTTTATCTGACTAGCAAACACCCAAATCATCTTCATGCTTCATAACCAATTCACTTCATAAATTCCGAAATCATCTCACGCCACACTAAAACTCCTAATTCCTTAAACCGCAATTCCTTCATTGCCATACTATTGATTCTACAGAAATATCATTAAGTTCTTCTTTAATCCTAATCTCAGTAACCGGTGCATTCCGCATAATAATCCACTAATGACCTTCTTCATGTTCTTAACTAACAACACCACTCCATCGAAGTAACACAACCAAGACCACTACCTTCATATAAGACCACCACCATCTCGCTCATACTGATCGCATCAACACCGCACTTCATTTTTCTCGACTATAAAAAAACCCATCTAAACTTAATCGAATCCCATCAAAAACATTCTTATGGCATCACTTTGTTCTTACACGAACTTCAGAATACTCTTCAAAACTCTAATTCTATAACCTGAGTTCAATCACCACCATTCAATTTATCTCCTTTATTTGAAATTCCCAACTCAGGAACCCTAATCTTCCTCTTCAATTCAATGAAACCCTAACCCGCAACTCAAAATCCTAAAGAACTCAAAATTAAACTTTATACAATCTTTTATACCCTAATTAACAAAAAACCCAGGAAATATACTACCAAACCAAACTCAATTTCATAAAGAAATCCATCAAAACAGAAACCCTAAATTAAATATTCAAATTAAGGAAACCCTAATTTACCTTGGTTAGTGATTCTTCACAAGAACAAACTTAACTTTAATTAAACACCAACCCATTCGATCTTCATCCAATAGAAACTCAAAACTCCTCTTAATCTCTCTTCCAACTTAAGAACATAATCCTAATTGATTCAACAACATCTCCTTCTTCTCCCGAGCTCAAATAACATCAAGAACACCACCAGTAATCAATTCCTAATGCTCACCCTAAGTTTCTCTTCGATTCGACCTCAGAATCATCTCACAAAATCGCCAGAGGCGATGAACAGAGCAGAAGAAGAAGGAAGAAGAAAATAAGAGAATAATGAATTTTCTTCGATCTGGTTTTGGATAAAACCAAATAGAATTTATCAAGCCGCCCACGAAAAGGATAAGGGCAACCAGGCGATTTAAAAGCAAAATCGTATTTTTCCCTTCATACTAATTTGATGATATCTTCTTTGTCCGGTATCCGAGTGACACGTTCGAGTAGTCTATTTCGTATAACTTTTCGAGATCTATCTAGTAGTACTAGTTTCGTATCTAAATCGTTGTTAGATTAATTTCTATTAGTTAACGTTCGTGTTAAACTAATCGAGTCATTAGCGGCTTAATCATCTCTTGACCAGTCTGATAGCGTTGACGAGCTTGAGGGTTGTTATAAGAAGTATCCATGATAAATTATTCTACTAGATTATTAGTTGGTTGTCTACTTTTCATGCTCAACCTAATACCACTAATGCTCAACATATTGATAGAGGTACTGCATTTTCTCATGATTACTATATGGACTATTTGGAGGGATAGATGCTCTCTAGTTTTCCAGAATCTGAAACTTAATATATATATATATATGAGATCTATTAGTAATATTCATTTTTTGATGGATAGTTGCGAGTATATCTCAAGAAATTCTATAGCTTCTACTAATAGCATACAGGTGCAGGATCAAATTTGGGATCCTCCAAACAGAGATTTTGTCAAAATAAACATTGATGCCTCTTTTCTTAAAGCTAACTTTACATGAGGCACAAGACTAATAGTTAGAAATTTTGCAGGACAATGTTCATGGGTCAAAGTAAAATTCTACAATGGAGGAATGATACCAGAACATGAAGTGGATCAATTGGAATGTCTTTCCATGAAAGAAACAGTGGAGTGGGCTATTTCAAAGAACTTAGTCGAAGTTATTTTCGAGTCAGACAATGATGTTTTAATCAAGTCAATAAAGTAGGATACCTCTTATGTGCATTGGTTAAACCAAGGAACTATCTTAGATATCAAAACTATGTTTCAGAGTCGTGCTTTTTACTCTTATCAGTCAGTTAATAGGCTTAAAAATGGTGTTGCGGACTCTATAGCTAAGAAAGCTAGGAGCAGTGGCACTAGTTTGAGTATATAGACAATTTCCCTCCAGATATTCACAGTTGGGTTATGGAGGATACTATCAGCTGTAATCTTACTTCTTAATCAATGAAATCCTATTTGCATTAAAAAAAAATATCCATATATCTTGCGTCCATTAATCGGTTTGCCAACTCTGGTCCTTTTTTCCCTCCAGTAAATTATATACCTCTGTTTCCAAAAAATAGATACTTTCATTTTTACTTTCCTTCAAGGTAGCCTATTTTTAGGTAAAAATGAAAAAGCGAAAATCTCACTTTAAGAGCTTCTGAAGATAAATGTCTAAGTCCACATAGGATAGACATTCATTTTGCCTAAAATTCTTCTCCAAAACCAACTTCTTAAATCAATGTGAAGATGACATGGCTTAATTTTTGTTAGACATTGTCAAGGTGAATGTCTAGTTTTATACATAATTGACAATGTCAAGTTATCCTAGTAAGCTTTGGCTTAACTAAAATTAATTCCAATATATTAAATATCGAAAATGGTATTCAACTCCCTCTTTTCCACCTCCCTACTCATTTTTTTACAATTTAAACCACACATCCATATTTAGATTCACATTCAGGTACATGTGGGGTTCACCATCCCCCAAATGTGGGGTTTAGAGGTGAGGGAGGTGGAAAAGAGGGAGCTGAATAGCACCACTGATTAAATAACCATTTTTAGCTCTAATAAAATCTGAAAATTATTAAAATTAAAATTTACATTTAATCCCTAAGATCAACTGCAATGGTGCGATCAAAACCAAAGATCAAAGACCAAAAACAACGACGAAATTTGAGTTTAGTCTGTAGTGTGACGCTACGGTAGTCGAGTATATTTAGTGGAGCGGTTATATAGTCTTCGTTAGATGTGGAGCGAAGTTATAAAGTTCCTCAAAATGAGGCGTACATATACATTACGCGCGTTATGGGGCGTTTGTTCATATACACGCCTGAAAGCAGGCGAGCTTTATATGTTCGCTCACTGTATGCACACGTAACTGACACATGTGGGAGTTAAAAGAGGCCAACATTATATCTCCGCTCACTATAATACTTCTGTTCGTCTCAATGGGGCGAATCTATAGTCCACGCCTGTCATGAGGCGTACATTTCAGCAACGCCTAACCGGGCGTACATTTCACCACCGCTCCATTGAAGCGTAGTTTATATACACGCTTCATCATGGAACGAGGACTATACATCCGCTTCACGTGAAGCGTACTTTATAACTTCGCCTACTGACAAACGTACATTATACGTTCGCTCGACTATATTTAGTTTTGGTCTTGGTCCCATATGAAATATAGTCTGGAATTTGGTTTTGGTCCAGCTTTTACTCTTTACTCCGTCCCACTGTGTCTCGTTCTGGACCATATTTATAGGTTTGATCGTCCATTGTGGTTGCTCTAAAAGATCACAACTCGTCCCCCAAACTTAAGGAAAACTTGGAATGATGATGTCTTGTTTGTGTTTGCCACTTAGGAAACACACAGAACCACCTTTGGAGAAGCTCTAAGAGCAGTACCTATGGAAAAAACAAACTTGAAGTTTGTTCATTTTGCTCCCATTATGGACTCAAAAAACATTAAAAACAGATGGGCAAACCAATAAATTTGAAGGTTTGTTGAGCCCGACCATAGATCTCACACGCGCTTGATGTAGAACCGGGTGGCTGAAGCAAAAATGATGGTGTTTGATATTTGACCGCCCCTTGATTTTCTCTCTCCAAATCACGATTATTACATTTAGGGTTATTTTTTATTATTTGTTCTATCAGTTAAATAATAAGTAAGACCTTAAATAGTTTATCTACCTTATAAAGCATAGTTTGGACAACTTAGGCAAGTTAAAGAGTGGTCCAGATTTCTCTTTAGGAAAGCTAAATCTCACAAACAAAATGATCAGTTTAATTAATTTTCAATAATAAATGTTTATTAGTATTTCATAATAAATGTTTGTTTAATTAATCAAATAAATATACTTCCATCAATACATCCTGGCGAGATTAGGGTATACCCAAACTAATTGGGGTATACCCAATAAGACAAAATCTGGTCATTATGAAGTAAAATCAAGCAACCCTTAACCTTGTTTTTTCTAAATGGCTAATATGTCATTGGTTAATTAACACTAAAATTCTGATTAGGTTAATTAATTGAGTTTAGATTAAAATTTTCAAATTATGAATTCAGTAGATTAACCTTTTGATCCATCTTATGAGTTCGATTTCGATCCAAAAATTTTGGTTTTGAAAATGCATAAGGCCGGCAAGGTCGTGGTTTGAATAAGCTTCCGACCATATATCCGCCGGAATGGTCAACTTTGAATAAGCTGTCGATTGCTCTTCCGCCGGCAGGTCAACTTTGAATAAGTCACAACCGATATCCGCCGGAATGGTCCTCGGATGAAGAATACGCCGACTATCTTGGGAAGCAATCTTACGGTCGACATGTAAATATTTCCTATCCTTCCGGCTATCTTAAAGGCGGCATGCAAAAAAATTACAACATTGCCGGCTAACATAATATGGAAGATGTAATTTACTTTATTCATGCAATTTTGGTTACTACATTGATTGAAACATAAAACCTAATCCTTGTCGACGGAAAAACGAATGCACTTAGCATGTGCATCAAGCCTTTGAACCCCTAGGCGACCCTAGTGAACGAGTTATAGTCTCGTGAGGGTTTACATAGAGGTCTACCCACAAAACCTATACAAAAACTTCTAAAGCCATCAATCTTCGTCCGAGGACGATACACCCTCCATCATCTCCGGGGCATACTCCGGAATTTTGGATTCCATGAATTGATAGCTTGCATCGAATGCGAATGCTTCCCCCCTTTCCCTCCAAGTAGCGCGCTTTGGCGACTTCATGCTACCAAAACATAACACAAACTTACTTTGTTAGTGGTGTTTAGTAGGAAGATCAAACAACATGGAACACGTAAAATAAACCACAAAAAAACTTACAAATTGTTCAATGGACAAGTTAAAGTGGGGAGCGTTGAAAATTGGTTTTGGATAGCTAAATAAGTAAGTATCGCATTTTCGATGACTATGTGCCTATCGTTCACTTGTTGAACACTTCTTGAGTTAGGATTCCCATACTCTTGGCTAAAAGTGTTGTGAACCCTAGCCCAAAAGGTTGTGGAATCCACCCTTACGGAGGACTGCCTTCGAACTCTAGTCTCCGCATACCAAGCTTTGGTGATTGCCAAATCTTCATTAGAATCAAATGAAGCCATTTCTTGTGTGTAGAGAGCTATTGGGTGAGTTAGATGGAGTGTGTGATGATATGAGCTTTGGAGAGTATATGCAGATAGTTGTGTGTTGTTTTGTGGAGATAAGTAGTGTATTTATAGGATGGTGCCCAAATTTGGCCGTTATAGTGTCCAAGTACAAGTGAATCAATGCAATTTTACTTGCAAAAATTTGAATTTTGAACCCTCCGTCGGGGTCGTAAATTTGCTACAATGCCGGGGTCGCAAAACTTTTTGTTTCCCTCCCGACCTTACATGATTTTAGGCATCAGAAGAATGGTTTTTCTTTCAAGATATGGCCGGCAGGGTCTCTATTTTCGTACCCTTCCGGCTACAAAAATGCCGGCTTATTAGGAATCGTATTACCTTGCCGCCCCTGGTAACTACACAATTTTTGTTGTGAGTGGCCTAGGCGACATTTCACAACATTGCCGCCTGACAGCCGACAGGGTAGCTTAAAAAAGCATGCCGGCAAATGTATTGACACTTTATATAGCTAAACAAACCATTCATTCAACAACTAGAAATCCAACATTTTTTTGTCCAAAATACGAAAACATGTCCCATAAACCGTAAAAAAACATTTGTCCACACCATTAACTTAAACATTTGTCCACCACAACATAAAGAAATGAACTAGTAAAGCATTCATTGGCCACGACGACGACCCCGACCCCGTTTTGGAACACTACCTTCACCACCACGACCACTGCTGCTACCTTCACCACCAGGACCACTGCTACTACCTTCACCACCATGAGCACTATGAGTCCTCTTTTTATCAGCCTTTATCTTGGCTTGTGCATCCTTAATAGCTTTTTCTTCCGTCTTTACTTCAGCCTGAAGTTGCTTGAACAATAGCTGGGCATCCTCATTGTCAACATTGCAAGCATAGTCAATATGCTTTCTTTGCACAGTTTCTCCTCTGTCTTTCGCGCAACACAACACCCTCACAAAGGTCTTCAACTGATCCTTCTATATTCAATTAAACAACAAACAATTAATAGAATGATTCGGTAATGCAATCAATCTTAAAATAGTAAGAGCAACTCTAAAATACTTACAAATATCTTAAGCAATGTTGTTGGGTCTTTCGATTCCATCTTCTTCTTACGAGCCAGTTCTTCAGTAGTCATTGGCCTAATCACAGTAGAACGAGCCCAACCCAAGTACCACGCCATGTATTTCTCAGTAGCTTCATGACCAGTGGTCACCTCATCCACAAGACTCACATTGATTTGACCGCGACGCCTATCAGCCCAATGTTCTTGAGTTGGTGCTGGAAGTTAAGAGACGTTCATACCTTTTTGGGACGTGCTGCAATCACTCATATCCACAGTAAAGGCCGGGTTTGCTGCATCGAAATGAGGTTCTTCTTGGACGTAACCCAATTGTCGCATTACCCGATGTGGATCGTACATTGAAAATCCTTCAAACACAGTCATCAAGGGTCCATAGTATAATGCAACAACTTCATTTCTCCTTGGGATTAAACCTTGATTTCTATCCTATCGATACGGATCAAATATCACCTCTTTCGCAGTCAATTTGTCGATGGCTTCTCGGAGTTTCATAAGATTTTGCGGCATTTCCTTATCCTGAGTACCCTTAAAACTGTACCTTTGGGCTCTTGGAAAATGAATCGGAACACTGTTATCCACTTTGACGTAAGAGTTGTCTTTGAACAAAGAAGGGAAGTGCTCATATATCCAAACCTATGCAAAAAGAAAAAAAGTTTAGTAAGAACCTTATCTTACGAGAATTTTGCGAATATAAATGTTCTAGACAATAAAATTACCTAGAAGAGACATGTGTTTCCGTTAACTTGCTTAGTGAGTACCCTAGAACATTTTGTCAACTCATTGTTCAAGAAGGCGACCACCGCAGCATTTTCCAAGAATACCCACGCATCTCATGTAAGGGATCCAATAGTTGCAAGTAACTCGGCCTCGACTTGGTTTCCTGAATCTGTCGGGAAGATACATTTGCCCGGGGTGTATAGCAAATAAGCGGCCGCGGTAGCATTGATTCGCACCGGGTGCACTATTCCTTCCCTATCAAGGATTTCCTGAGTCTTCCATAATTTGTCCCTCAACTTCTTCACATTAAACTTCTTGGTTAGTCGACCATCCTTCTTGTCAAGAACATCATCCGTCTGAACCTGATTCCAACCTAATAATTTCTTGCTCAATTCGTAAATCTTCTCGAAAGAAATGGCATTATCGAATCCCCTAGTGACTGCTTTTACATCAACCTCGAGGCCTAGAATTTGTTGAGCATCATCGGGAGTTATCACCATCTCACCGAATGGGAATAACAGAGTATCAGTCTCTCCATAGAACCTCTCACAGAATGCAGATACGGTAACTTTATCATGATTAATATTCGAACTCTCCACCGCAGGCCACAACCCAGAGTTCCTCACAATCGCTTTCACCTCCTCACATTCCATGCCAAGGTCCCAAGTATGAGTCACTGAACACGAAGCTTGGAGCCTCATGAGACGGATGGCATGCTTGTGATCCTGAATACCAAAAAAAAATAAAAAATGAAAAGAAATACAAACACTAGACGCAAATTTAATTAAGATAGTTACACACTTGAATAAATAACAAAGACGGATTAAGATTACTTACGATAGTATTATGGACCGTACATGCCCATGAGTGTTTGTATCCAAAAAGAACATCTCCATCATCTCGCTGGGGTCCCTTTTGGAGGCTCACCTTCTTTCGATTGCAACCATCATGTTTTGGAGGCATGTGAGAATCAGCCGGTTTAGTGATCACCCTCTTCTTCGTTCCGGTTGAAGTTGAAGCCGAAGCTTCGGTGGCTTGGACAATAGCTAGAGTTTGTTCTCCTTCTCCATCTCCATCTCCATCTCCATCTCCATCTCATTCTCCTTCTTCTCCTTCTTCTTCTTCTTCTTCTTCTTCTTCTTCTTCAACAATTTCGCCTTCGATGATATTATTACCTTTATCTCCATTACCATTATCATCATCACCATCATCATTACCTCCTCCAGCCTCAGGCATGTTTTGATCACCATCATCATCATCATTGTTACCTCCTCCAGCAGCCGGATTGGTTTCATAAACATCATCATCATCACCTCTTCTACCAGATGGAATTGATTGGTCTTCATCTCGAGTCTCGTCCGAATCATCGGGTTCGAGATAGTGGTTCTAAGACCTTTGTCGTTCCCGGCACAACATATAACCCTCGATGTTTTGAAGACAAGAGTTTATCACCAACACGAGGAGGGTTTGAAGGAGGACTAAGAGCTGCTTTCAGAGTTGCTTTCTTCTTTGCCATTCGCAATCTGAACAAGAATAATTCAGAAAAAAAAAACATTACAGGCCGGCAGGGTCGACAAATACAACATATCCGGCGGAAAAATGGCCGGAAAGGTCGACCAAAAGATGAGTGTCGGCTAAGCCAAAGCCGGCAGTGTATCATCAAAATAGCCTCCCGGCTCGCAAAAAAATATAGGATTTTTCACTAAACTGGTCGGAAAGGTCCATTTCCCACACATCGCCGGCTGACAAACAACCGTAATGGTTTTATATAAATACCCTTCCGGACGAAAAAAATTCTAGGCATCAGGAAACATTCTAAACAAGTAGCTGGAAGGGTAAACAATAATAAGATGCCGACTTCATTAAAAAAAAACGCCGGAATGGTATACGGATGAATAACTGCAAACCCCTGCTAGCAGCGATTCACGAAAACTATACAAACTGTAGGCAAGTTCTTCAACCTTATACCCTCCCGCCAAACCCTAACTATGAAATTCCGGAAAGGTCGATAACAAAAAACCTTGCCGTCAAGAATCGCCAATTCACAAATTCAATTTTCTGACCTAATTTGACATGCAAACATGAAATCGAAGTACTAGAGTGAGTTTAATCCCTTACTTTCTTAAGCGCACCATTTCACGTGTTTCAGCGGGTTCAATTTCTTCTTCTTCAACCGTTTTTTTCTTCACTTTCTTAGCAACCAAACTTGCAATTCCAGGGTTATATTCATTAGGTTTTCGATTAGTTTCTTTCATACGAGTTTCCTTCTTCCGTGGTGGATCCATTGATGAAGATTAATCGGAGTTTTCGAATCGACGATTTTAACGAATTGATCGACGAGTTTTGGTGGTGGTGGGGGTGATGGAGCCGGTAGGGTTGTGGAGGAGAAGAAGAAGAGAAGAAGATGAAATGAAGAGAATAAAAAATGATTTAGGGTAATTAAGATTATTAATGGTTAAGGGTAGTTTTGTAACTTACCCATTAGGACTCCCCCTAAAATCCACAAAAAGTGTCCCTTTAAAATTGGGTATACCCCAATTAGTTTGAGTATACCCCAATCAAGCCAGGTAATACAGTACATAATAAATTTATCTTATATTAAATCAGTAGACACTAATGGTGGTTGTGATGATGGGCGGGAGTGGTGGATCACTGGTGGGGATAATGGTAATGGGTGTTGGTGAGAATGGTGGAGTGATGACGTTAATGGTGGCGGTGGTGGAAGAAGCAGTGGTAGTGGGATCAAAAAGGTGTCCTAAAGTATATAATTACTTAGTTACCCTTGGTTTATTTTTTAATTTGATATTAATTTTATAATTTGTTTTTCTTTTATTTTCTTTTTAATTTTTTTAAATTTAGAATAATACTTTCATAATACAATACATAACAATTTTATATTATATTAAATCAGTGGACAGTAATAGTGGTTGTGATGGTGGGCGGGGTGGTGGATCAGTGGTGGTGATAATGGTGGTGGGTGTTGCACGTGAGATTGGTGGGGTGATGACGTTAATGGTGGTGGTGCTGGAAGAAGTAGTGGTAGTGGGATGAGAAATGTGTCCTAAAGTATATAAATTACTTAGTTAACTTTGGTTTATTTATTTGATATTAGTTTTTAAAATTAAAATAAATATTATAGAGCGGATTTTTGTCGGGTTAGGACAGGAAAGAAAATAAACGGTTGAGGACTATAAAGAAACCAAGGTCATTCTGAAAGTTAGATACCAAACCAAGATAAAGCGCGGTTATAATTGAAAAAATTATTTTGCATAAAAAGATGTCTCAGACGTTTATAATGAGTTGATTGGTATCCGAGCGACAAGATGACATCTAAAAAATTATTTATATCTAAACTGTAAGTGTTTTACTTTGCATAACATACCAAAAAAACTATAAAATTATTCTTTTACGTATTAATCTAAATTTTGCATTTGGACAAGTTAGGCAAGATAAACAGGGGATGAGATTTGTTTAGGAAAAAGATATATCAATGGTTGTGGTTGTTTACATTCTTATTTTATTATTAAACTTCACATAACAAATATTTCACTAATCTCTCATTATAAATGAAATATATTTTCATTAAATAAATAATTAATAAATTTGTTAATAATCATTACAGATGATCGGGTGGTCTTTGTGAGCGGTGGTGCATGGAACCAGTGACCATAATGCTGGTGGTGGAAAAGGTAGTGGTGATGGGTGGTTCCGGTGATGGTAGTGCAGGTGCTTAGTGTGTTAGTGGAAATGTTTATTCTATGTCATTATGACATAAGTAACATTATTATCGAAGTTGTGGTTGATTTTCTTAATGAGAAATTAAGATGGTTATTAATACAAAAGAATAAATTGTACATGCTGACCACAATTTTCTCCGAAAAACAACTTGAGAAAAACCCAGTGACGATAGGGATAATAAAGGTTTTTAGTTGGTCTCATTACATGTTTCACCCGATAATCTTTTCGAGACAAATATTTAAGTCAACCTAGAAATTCTCAGAAAGAAAACATAATAATTAAATAACATAGGAGAATAATTATCATTTTATATGGAGCCGATAAAAAAATGACAAAGGTTAAAATTGACTTAATTTTTTTTACTTACTACGGAAGCCGTGCCATTACGGCACGGGTGAAATTCTAGTATTAATAATATAAAATCAATATTAGAATCCTAAAATATCAGATCTACTATTCATTTTGCCTTGGTTTCCCATAATACAATAACGTGTTTGTTCATCCACACGGCTCAATGAAAAAGAAGTTTTTGCTGGTTGCCATAGGAATTTGCCCTAAGGGAGTACTTCTAGCTCGTGAACCAAGCCAAACCACAGACACAAAGAAGGGTTCACAGTCCACCCGCTACCGCTAGCGCTAGATCATCACAACAGATCTTAATCCCAGTCGATCCCCCCTTTGACTTGACTTGACTTCTCTTTCTTCCGAACAAAAATAAAATCATTTCGACTTCAATTTGAAGGTTTATTGAACATTGCCTTGATTTCTCCGGTAAATGTTGAGACGAAGAACAATAAACGATCCGGAGATTGAAGAAGCTAATCATCATATCAATTGACTGAAAATCAGTAATCTGATTCAATCAGTGATATCAGTCTTCTTCTTTTGGTTCGGAATTAGAGAGATATCAATCAATGTGGTTGTTTAGAAGAAGCAAAAATGGTCCATCTGGGTTTTCATCTTCTAGTACAGCTGAGGAAGTAACTAATGGAATCGATGCGTCTGCTAGTAGAATCAAGAAATGGAATTCATTAATGAAGATCAAAGATATTACAGAAGAAAAGAAAAGATAAGATTCCTACACACAGAAAAAGAAATACACGAGACACACACACTATTTATGAAGTATAGTGATTGGTCGGAGATCACACTCGGCCCGGTGATAGGAGGACACATGTAAACAAAATTAGAGGTGGATGCCGGCTATACATTGACAGACAGGTTGGCATACATTGAACAGGCTCAAGCTAACTTGTTTATTAGCCCCCTCAAATTGAGTAGGGCGAGACTTAGGAAGCACACACAATTTGCCTCTCAAGAGCTCAAATCTGGGTCCAGCAAAGCCTTTGGTGAAGATATCTGCAGCCTGATCAATGGTAGAAATATAAGAAATCTTGAGCTCCTTGGCCTGAATGAGCTCCCTGACAAAATTGTAATCAATGGCAAGATGTTTCATTCTTGAATGAAACACAGGGTTGGAAGAGTAAGAGATAGCACTTAGATTGTCACAAAGAAGTGAAGGAGCAGTAGGCAAGAAAATGTGCAAGTCCCTAAGTAGTTTGCATATCCAGATGACCTCAGCTGCAGAATTGGCCAGACTGCGAAATTCAGCTTCTGTAGAGCTTCTGGCAACAGTAGATTGTCTTTTGCTTGACCAAGATATAGGATTAGAGCCAAAAAAGATGCAATAACCCCCTGTACTTTTCCTAGTATCAGGATCCCCTGCCCAGTCTGCATCACTAAATCCATGCACAGCAGTAAGTCCCTTGCTGAATAAAATGCCAAAATCAATGGTTCCCTTGATGTATCTTAATATCCTCTTAGCAGCAATGAGATGATCAGAAGTTGGATTATGCATGAACTGACATACTTGGTTCACCAGCATAAGCGATTTCTGGCCTTGTCAGGTTAAATATTGTAGAGCACCAACAAGTGATCTGTAAGAAGTTGGATCAGGCAGAGGAGTACCTGAGTTTGCAACAAGTTTGCAATTGGCAGGTACTGGTGAAGAGCAAGACTTAGCACCTCCCATGTCAAACCTGTCTAGAAGATCAAGTGCATATTTGGTTTGAGAAAGAAAGATTCCATTTGCATTTCTTTTAGCTTCTAGACCAAGAAAATAGTGTAGCTCCCCCAAATCCTTAAGTGGAAAGTGTTGTTGCAACTGAGATATAAGATCTTTACAATAAGTAGAAGAGTTCCCAGTTAAAAGAATGTCATCCACATAAATGAGAACAACCGTAATTACGGAACCAACCTTTTGCACAAATAGAGAAGAATCAAATAAGATAGTTTGAAATCCAGAGATAGTAAGATATTCAACAATTTCTCATACCAGGCTCTGGGAGCCTGTTTAAGCCCATAAATTGACTTATGAAGCTTGCAAACATAATTTGGATGATCAGCATCAATAAAACCAGGAGGTTGTTGCATATAGACTTCCTCAGCCAAATCTCCATGAAGAAATGCATTGCTAACATCCAATTGAGTTATGGGCCAGTCAAAATTAACAGCAAGTGCAAGAACAACCCTGATAGTAGTAGATTTAGCCACTGGACTGAATGTTTCTGTGTAGTCAATTCCTTCTTGCTGATGAAACCCCTTAGCAACAAGTCTAGATTTATACTTGGATGTAGTACCATCTGGATTCTGCTTCAACCTGAATACCCATTTGCAGCCAACTATGTTTTGAGAGGGATGAGGAGGTACCTTAGTCCATGTTCCAGCATCTTGTAAAGCTGTATACTCTTCAAAAAGAGAGTCTTTCCATGGTGGAGACTTTAAGGCTTGACTGACACAAGTAGGTACCTGTAACTGTTTAGCTTGAATTGCAGCAGGCAAAGAGTGAATGGTAGAGTAAACTTTAGGCCTAAAGATACCTGCTTTGGCCCTGGTAGTCATAGGATGAGAATTGGAACCTAAAGAAGGAGCAGGTGGCTGAATACAGACTGGAGCATCTGAGATAACTATGGAGGTATCTGAGAGATCTGGTGAAGCATCTGCATCTGAAAGAAGTATATCTGAGGATGGAGCAGCACAATCAGGAATGGTAACAGAAACAACTTCCTCAGAAGTAACTGATGGTTGAGCAATAACAGCTTCAGAAATAACTCTGCGGGACAAGTAGGCAATCGAGTGGATCTTAGTGGAAAAACTGCTTCCTGAAAAGTGACATGTCTAGAGACATACACTCTGCCAGTAGTAACATCTAAACATCTGTAACCTTTCTGAGCATGACTATATCCAATGAAAACACAAGAGATGCTTCTTGGTTGCAATTTATGTGAAGTATAAGGTCTAACCCAGGGAAAACATTGACACCCAAAGACTCTTAAAAAATTGTAATCTAGAGCTCTTTTAAACAGTACTTCATATGGGGATTTAAGACCAAGAGATCTTGTTGGAAGCCTGTTAATAGTGTAGTTGGCAGTAGAGAAGGCTTCTACCCAAAAACTTGTTGAAAGACCAGATTGTATTAGATGTGTTCTGCCTATATCAACCAAATGCCTGTGCTTAGATTCTGCCACACCATTTTGTTCAGGTGTGTGAGGGCAAGAAATCTCATGATGAATTCCATAGTCAGCTAAGAATGAAGACAATTCTTTATTGATAAATTCACCACCACCATCAGTTCTAATAGTAAGAATATGATGATGTAAATGATTTTCAACCTGAGCTTTGAATTGATAGAAAATTTTCTTAAAATCAGACTTATCAAATAAAGGATATATCCAACAAAATTTGGAAAAGTCATCAATGATATTAACATAATAGTTGTACCCAGCAATGGATTTTACAGGACATGGACCCCATAAATCAAGATGCAGCAACTCCAGAGGTTGTGAACTACAATGAGTAGACATTGCAAAAGGCAATTTATGACTCCTCCCTAGTTGACAATCACTACAGAACAGTGGTTGTTTGAGTACATTGGGTAAATGTAAAGAGCTACAAACAGATTTCATTGTTTGATAGGAAGGATGAGCAAGTCTCTTGTGCCAAACATCTGGAGAAACATTTGAAACACTTGAGAGAGCTTTATTGAGGGTTGAATGATGAGTGAACTGCAAAGGATAGAGTCCATTATGATGAGGGCCTTGTAAAAGAATCTTCCCAGTGGATAAGTCCTTCACAGCAAAACCAGAAGAATCAAAGGTTATGGAGCAATGATTATCTGAAGTGAACTTATGAACGGATAGAAGATTTTGGGTAGCTTTAGGAACAAGAAGTATATTATTGAGATTAAAAGTATGATTAGGAACAGACTTCAAAGAAAAACCAGTGTGAGTTATACTCATACCTTCCCCATTAGCAGCTTGAATTTCCTCTAAACCTTCATAGGTAGCAATAGCTTGAAGTTCAGATTCATCTGAAGTAATATGATTATTGGCTCCAGTATCTGCATACCAAGGATTGTTGCCCAAAATATTTGCAGAGGCTAACATGGCACTGAAGTGATGTGGTGTATGATAACTTTGGTAGGCAAAATTGAGCCTGTTGCTACACTCTAAGGCAGTATGTCCAAATTTACCACATATTTGACAAACGAGAGGAGGTAAGGTTGTTGGTGACTGAAATTGTGATGGAGGTCTAACTGAAGATGAAGGTGGAAAATTAGTTGTAGAACCTTTAGCTAGTGGTGGAGGTGTAGTCGCATTTCCTGGAGAAAAATTGTATGTTCTACCACCACGGCCAAAGAAAGGAGTACTAGAGCGACCACCAAACGTATTAAAACGACCACCAGAACCACGACCAGAAGGTCGAAAATTGGACATATGAGTAGCAGCAAAGGCTTGATTTGAAGAATCAGTAAAGAAGGCTCTATTCGAGGATTCAGCAAGAATAGATTTGTTTCTATCACTAATGACAGACTCTTCACTAAGAAGATTGTTATGAAGCTCCAAGCTAGTAATTGGTGGATAACGATGTCTCATAGATGTTGCAAAAGGTATATAATCAGGGTTAAGTGCGAAAGAGTAACAACAACAAGTTCTTTGTCTCAAATAATCTCACCAAAGGCAGACAAGTTGATCGGAAATTGATTTAATCTCGTGAATCGGGAGGGAATGGATTTATCACCTTGTTTGAGAGCCAAAGAACTTTGTTCGAGTTGAATAGTATGAGTTGAAGATGATCTTGCAAAGCGTTCTTCAATACAAAGCCATAGTTGATGAGATGTTGTAGATCCAGCAAAATACGCAATAATCGAATCGAGAAATTGTAGAATGTAACCACATCGGGATTGCAAGCATCTTCATCAATCCAATCAACATAGAGAGGATTTTCAATTTCATTTTGTGCATTGCGATTGTTTGTAAACCGAGGTGGACAGGAATGAGATCCATCCAAGAATTTGATTAATTTGTATTTTCTAATAACAGGAAGAACAAGATTCTTCCAGATGAGAAAATTTGATTCAGTCAGTTTAAGAGAAACAAAACTATTCAGTTGATGAAGAGAAACCCTAGTAATGGAATTAGATGTTGGATTCTCCATTGTAGTAGATGAGGAAGAAGGAAATTCTTGAATCATACACAAGATAAGAATGCAGCGGAAATGAAGATCGAATAAACCTGAGAAAGATTATCTTTCTCAGTCTGATACCATAGTAGAATCAAGAAATGGAATTCATTAATGAAGAACAAAGATATTGCAGAAGAAAAGAAAAGATAAGATTCCTACACACAGAAAACAGAAATACACAGACACACACACTATTTATGAAGTATAGTGATTGGTCAGGTGATCACAGCTCAGCCAGTGATAGGAGGACACATGTAAACAAAATTAGAGGTGGATGCCAGCTATACATTGACAGACAGGTTGGCATACATTGACTGGGACAGACTGGCTAACTTGCTGTTATTATCTGCTCTTACTGCCATTTTCACTGGTAACAAAAAGATCTCATCTTTGTTAAGTATTTCATTTTTTATATCACTACTTCAATAATGGTGTGTGTGGGTAGGCGTCTAGGCGTGCCTAATTGTCGCCTAGGCTGTGCCCCTAAACATATTTCATCAGCTAGTGCCAACTATATATATTCCTTTTGTTTAGGCTATGTGGAGCGGCTTTGATGGCATAGCTTAATCAGTTTTATTTGGGAATCCCTGTTTTTTATTCTTTTTGGAGTGTAATGTTGAAGTATGTGTAATTTTGTATAGATTTTGAAACATTGTGATCTTCGATTACGGAATTTGTGTATCTTAACTAAATTTGGAGTTAGCTTTGCAGGTGCATCAAGTGGTATTGGTGTTGAGACTGGAGTGTTCTTGCACTGCGTGGAGCTCGTGTAATCATGGCAGCAAGGAATGTGAACGCAGGTAGAGCTGTCAAAGAAGCGATAGTAAGTAATGTGAAAACCATGATGCCAAAGTTGATGTGATGGAGTTAGATTTTAGCTCCATGGCGTCAGTGAGAAAATTCCCGACTGAATTCAAATCCTCTGATCTTCCAGTTAACATTCTTATGTGAGTATCTTAGAAGATTTTCAGTGTTCTTGAGTTAAATTAGTATGGTTTTCTGACATTATTGGTTGTTACAGTAACAATGCATGAGTTGGTACCTCCTTCAAGCTTTCCAAAGACAACATAGAGCTAGAAACCAAACAGTTCGTCCAATTAAAATCTTCGAAGAAAAGATATTCTTGTTATGCTTGAAAGTAAACTTGAGATGATTCCTCTTGATTTTTTCTTCTCTTGCAGGTCATTTTCTTTTGACTGAACTCTTACTGGAAACCATGAAAAATACAGCCTGCCGAAGTAACACAGAAGGAAGACTTATCAATGTCTCATCTGACTTACACAAACATTCATATGACGAAGGGATTCGTTTTCATAAACTCAATCAACTTTAAGAATATTTATTTGCTAAAAGGATCAATGAATAAATTGAATCAACGGTATGTTGTTAAAGTAAGTGCGCTTCTGAAATTTTGCAGTCACATTCTCACTATTGCAAGTCAAACTTCAATTGGTGGATTTTCTCCAACACATTTTTGTCTCTATAACCTACAGGTACAATCTCTGGACAGCATACACACAATCAAAACTCGCGAATATACTGCACGCTAATGAGCTTGCAAGACGCCTCAAGGTATAATTTTTAATGGAGGTGGGATCAAATTGAACTCATATGCAACAGATTTGTATTTATTTTAATGGTTTGATGAACAGGAAGATGGGGTTCATGTAACAGCAAATTCTCTTCATCCAGGGGCTGTAGCAACCAATATTTTTCGCAATACCTTTTTAAGTGGTAAATGTTCCTGGTGTATATACGATTTTCAAGTTATCTTTTGTTATTATTACTAAAACCCTCACAAATTGCTTTGAAATGAATCATTTGGCCTAAAAATCTATTCATACTCTTCTGTTGCTGGCTCAATGCAGGATTTGTTTCAACGCTGGGAAAATTGGTTTTTAAAAATGTTCAACAGGTTGGTATTGTTGCACTATAATACACAATTTTTTGGAGCAAAAGATTATACAAGTTGTTAATTGTTTAAGACTGAACTAAAGGTTATAGATTTGAATTGCATATTCTGATTCTGCATCTTCAATATACCGAAGTAATTTACTAAGTGCTACCTTTTCAAAAATGATACATTCACAAATTTGGTAATCTATTTTTCATGGTTTATGATTGATTTTTTGTAGGGGGCATCAACGACATGCTACATTGCATTACTCCGAACGTCAAAGGTGTAGCGGAGAGTATTATAAAGACAACAACATCTCAAAATCAGACCCCAAGGCTAGGGATATAGAATTAGCCAAGAACTATGGGATTTCAGCGTGAAATTGATCCAAAATGCTTGAATATGCTTCCGTGATGTGCTGCTCTGAATTTGCACTACTGCATTCGACATAGGTAGTTTTTTGTTTTTTCTTAGTCATCAACAGTTTAGCCCAGATAACAGAAGGTCATGTTTGTCATAGCTTTGTTTATCTGTCCTCATGGGTCACGTTAATTTGGTTATGCACGATGATATACTACATTGTCTCACATCTAAATGTCAAGAGGCGTAAATGGAGAGTGGACAACAACATTTCAAAAAAGGAACTCAAAAGCACAAGATATGAAATTTAGCCAAGAAATATGGGATTTCACCATGAAATTGACCCACAGTTGTTGAAAATGCTTATGTACTGTCCTCCTCTATTATGATCTATAGTTGTGTTCAAGTGTACTTGTTATTGATGATTATATTAAAACTCCATTTCCTGGCTATGCATTGCAACATATTCTGCTTTTCTTTCGCATTTCCATTCTTCCAGGTGGTGTTAGCATTGTGCCTGAGTTGTCTTTTAATCGATGGAAGAGCCGTGGCCACTGAAACGAGCTTTAGTTGATGCTGCAGCTGGGGCTATTTCCGGTGGCGTATCTCGGACCATAACATCGCCATTGGATGTTATCAAGATTAGATTTCAGGTTCAACTGGAGCCAACTTCATCATGGGCATTATTTCGTAAAGAGATGTACGGGTCGTCAAAATATACTGGGATGATGCAAGCAACTAAAGACATTCTCAGAGAAGAAGGTTTACCGGGTTTTTGGCGTGGTAATGTCCCAGCACTACTCATGGTGATGCCGTATACTTCTATTCAGTTTACGGTGTTGCGCAAGTTTAAAACT
The DNA here is from genome assembly GCA_023531295.1 of Papaver armeniacum. Lineage (NCBI taxonomy): Eukaryota > Viridiplantae > Streptophyta > Magnoliopsida > Ranunculales > Papaveraceae > Papaver > Papaver armeniacum. The sequence goes on along the minus strand of JAJJWW010018709.1, from coordinate 395,599 downwards.
TTTGTTTCAGGCTCATCCAAGGCACAGGATCACACTCATTTGAGTCCTTACTTATCTTACTTAAGTGGATCATTAGCCGGATGTGTAGCAACTCTCGGATCATATCCATTTGATCTGTTACGAACCATTTTAGCGTCACAAGGGGAGCCAAAGGTTTATACAACCATGAGATCTACTTTTGTTGATATCATAAGAAATCGTGGCTTTCGAGGTTTATATGCAGGATTAGCACCGACTTTGGTTCAGATCACTCCTTATGCTGGTCTCCAGTTCGGCACTTATGACACCTTCAAGGGCTTGCCGTTGAACAGGCACAGATTTTCCAACCAAGGTTCAAAACTTACCAGTGAAAGTTTCTCTAGCTTCCAGCTTTTTGTGTGTGGGTTAGCTTCTGGTACATGTGCCAAAGCTGTCTGCCACCCCCTTGATGTGGTCAAGAAAAGGTTCCAGATTACAGGACTTCCCAGGGACCTAAAGTATGGAGGTCGGGTCGAGCACCATATTTATAATGGCATGTTTGATTCCCTGAGGCGCATCTCGGTAACTGAGGGGTGGGCTGGTCTTTACAAGGGTATTGTCCCTTCAGTAATCAAAGCTGTTCCAGCAGGTGCACTCACATTTGTTGCTTATGAATACACATCAGCATGGTTACAATCCCACTTGACTTCAAACAAAGTCTGCATATTAATCCTCATCATATTTTTCGTATCTGCCAAGCTTAACCTAAAGGAGAATAAATTGCATTCAGTAATTTTTATGGACGGGAATTTTATACTAGTCTTCTTCATCATAATCTTCCATGTCAATTTTTTTTTTAGTTAAGTTGGATAATGTTGACTGTCTTGAGGATCCCATGAAGCCTGCCGGTTATAAATGAAGCATGATGAAAGTAAAAATGTATCCTATCATTGAAAACCAAGTTTTACCAGTATCATGATAGTACATTAGTACTCCTTACGTTACTTTTTGATAGGCCAGTTTTGTTTTTTGAGAAATTTAAGGAAATTAAGAGAACTAATTATTGAAAGTGGTCCTCTAGACACCTGTCAATAAAAGAAGTGAAGTGAGATGGTCTCCATGACACTTGTCAGCCAAAGAACTAATTGAAATGGTCCACATAACACTTGTCATCAAAAGAAGTTAAAAGAAAAGTGGTCCCACAAAATTAAAGTAACATTTGACTTTCCCAATTAGGTAACCAGCCTATTTTTTTGAAATATTTATTTATAGAAACTGGCCTATTAAAAAGTAACAGAGGGAGTACATATTCTTGTTACTTATTGCATCAGACATCTAAAAGATCTTAATTTTATGGAGCTTTCTCATTCTATGAAAACAATTGAGATCAATAACAGAACAAAACACCAAGAACCTATTTCCCAAACATAGGAGACTCTCGCAAAATAAAATCCATATGATGGAAACCTCTATGATAGAGAGCACCAAAAGAAAAAATCAAAATGTAAAAAATTTGGACCATTTACAGCCAACTGGAAGAGCGCGTTTATTATGTACCCAATGAAATGCAGAATTACAGTACTGGAATAAAAGTTTGATTTTCAGGAGTTGGTAGTTGCCATTGGGATCTAAATCACATTGGAAATTAATTTAGGATGTCCACGCTGCAGATGGAGATAATCTTGTACCCCGACAGATCGTATTGCTAATTAGCTCCTGGAGGATACATGGTTAACAAATCCACGGTTTCTTCAAAATATTTAAGTTCACTAGCTAAAGCCTGAATCATATCCATGTTTAATCCTGCAAGAGGACTTCGGCCACTGAAATGCCGCTATGAACTCATAAATAAGAGGATTTCCACGTCTAGCTGTCGTTGGCTGTAAAAAAAATAAAAAAAGTTAATAGTTTTGTTCAAATCAACATTAATTAGAAACGTAAGAAATGAAATGTATACTTCTTTTTACCTCTATCATAGACACATTACTGAGCATCTTTGATGCACATTTTGAGCCTGAAAAAACTATGAAACCTCCTGTTATTATTTCTAAAAACCTTGCAATTGCTTTAAATGAATCATTTGGCGTAAAAATCTATTCATACTCTTGTGTTGCTGGTTCAATGAAGGCCTGTTTTCACCGCTGCGGAAACTGGTTTTTAAGAATGTTCAACAGGTAGGTATTTTAGTTTTCACCGATGTCTCAACCGTCTTGAAGCTGAAATAGAGATCAGAATCAATAAAAGTTGGTTAAAATGGTGGACAGGAAGACATAACCATGATTCCATGAATACATATATTAAATTTAAAGTTAAAAGAAGCATAAAATAATTGTTGAATTAAATTTACCTCATTGTATATCTCAATATATCTCAAAGCAAAGCAGCATCTCCTGAAATTGTTTTCCAAACAACACCATACTACTAGAGAGAGCCATGGAGATAAGAAAAGGGGAAAGAAAGAATAATGATGCTTTATGAAGAACGCGCAATTGGGGATATAGAAACTAATTGGGGGATATGAATTACTTCCCCAACCCATGGTGTGTGCTAAGGGGTGACTTTTGGGGGCGAAAATACTAAAATACTCTTCCCACAAAATAAAAATCAAAAAACAAAATCATATCCCCCATTTCCATCTCCACTTCTTATTAATCATATTTAGGGGTGGAGCTTTGAAACCCAAATTTTCCCATTCCCTTTCAAATTCTAAACTCTCCCCATTCTATATCAAATTCTCTTCTCCTCACTTTGGAAACCAATTTTTTTATTCTAAGTGATGAAGATCATCTTTGAAAGTGATGATGACCTTTCAAATTCTAAACTCTCCCCACTCTATATCAAATTCTCTTCTCCTCACTTTGGAAACCAATTTTTTTATTCGGAAGTGATGAAGATCATCTTTGAAAGTGATGAAGATCATCTTTGAAAGTGATGAAGACCATGCCGGAATTGATGAAGACCATGCTTTTATTATCATGTTCCGGCATATGGTCTTCATCAATTCCGGCATGGTCTTCATCTCTTCCTTTTTGAATTTTTACGGTATTAATCGATCCACTTCCAGGCATAGAAAATAAAGCAACATGGTATCTTGAAAAACAATACCGGCATGGTCTTCATATCAACCCGACCATGCCGGCGGTGGACTGATTAATACAAGAAAAAAGTTCAAAAAGGAAGAGATGAAGACCATGCCGAATTGATGAAGACTATATGCTTGGAACATGATACCCAAGCATGCTCGAGAATTTCCTATCAATGCCGGTAGTCAAGTGAAAAAAAGATCAACATTCTGGATACTTTTCATCCCGTTCGGCATGGAAATTTAACCAAAATACTATGCCGGAACATGTACCGGCATGCTCGAATCCATGATTACCATGCCGGTACCTGTTCAAAACCAGAAAAAAATCAACATCAAAACCATGCCGGTACCTGTTCAAACAATTTATGAACATCCAACAATTTCCCGCTTGGGTTTTTGGTTGAATACCATGCCGGCACCAAGCTTTTTCAGCTGCAACAATGGTGGATTCAAAGAAAAAAAATCAATTTTTCAACCTCTTATTAGCGGTAATTCTCTCGTCACAATCATCTTCCATTTTCAAAAAAAAAATTCCACTCAATTTTTTTTTTCTCTCCATCTACTCCTCACTTACACAAATTAAAATAAAAACACACACTAATCTATCCCCCAAATACTTAAGTTTTTTACTAATTATTATTAACCACTAAACATGATTAGTGAGGGGTATATTAGGATTTAAAAAAATAATTACATAAGGGGTGACCCAGAATTACTATTGGGACTCCTATTTTGTCTTGTAGCTATATCCCCCAATTAGTTTTCATATCCCCCAATTGCGCGTTCTTTATGAAGAAGTGGTTAAATTTAGAATAATGTGAATACCATTTTGAACTAAATAGTACGTTGAGAACAGTACTGAGTGCATGTTTTACCTAATACACTAGAAACTCTTTTAATTAATACTCGATTATTTAATAAACTCTCTTAAATAATATTTTTGGTCAGTCCCGAATCGGGGACAACGTGCCAAATTAATAATTCGCTAAAATTATAAGATAATACTTTTTTGATTACCTATGTAGGTCCCATATGAAATATAAATTAATAATGCATTATATATAATACATAAATGGTTTGGGAAGACTGTTTGAAAAATGATTTAATTGTCTTCTATTTTTTTGCTAAAATCAATATTGCATTGAGTTTCATCTCTAATTTTTCTTATCATTGTAAGAATTTTTGGTTTTGTTTTCTCATAGCTCAACAAGAAATTATTCAATGTGATTGCCACTTTAATAGCCTCGTTTCGTGAAGGAGGCACTATTGTAGAACTTTCATCATCTTCTTCCACATCTTTATCAGTTCCCATAACGTTCCCGATTATTTTTCATCGATCAACAACTGTAACTTCATTTTCTTCCAATAATTTAGGACATCTTTGACATTCATTGAATTGCGATAGCCCAACTTCTCGATCAAATTTTGCAAGTCCTAAGTGATTTCATTTTTCATGTGTTCATCCAAATTGTCTAAACTTATGTTATCGGTTGATCGAAGTTTACAATGACGAAAAAGCAATTTGCAAGTGTATTTGTACGACATCGATAGTCCATCTTTGAAATTGCAAGATTCATTGCATCTAACACATTTATTTTTTTCTGGATTAATTTAACGCCCCTAATTCATAGCCTTCCAAAAGACCTCTATAAAATCGACGACAATAATGCATTTTAAAAGCTCATATAATCCATGCATCAAAAGGTTGAATTTTTGAAGTTGTGTTTGGTGGCAAAAAAAATAATTCAACATTTTGCAGTCCTTCAATATGATATGGTATTTTGTTTGTATAGAAATTAATTATTTGATATATGAAATTTATCTATAAGTTAATAAAGTATTAATTAATATATAAATTAATAATTATTAATTTATCGGTTAATTATAATATCTCGCTTAATTAATAAATTTTGATGGTCCCGACAACATTAATTTATAGAGTTTCTACTGTAACTCTCGAAAAGCCTACTTTTAATTATTGCCACCAACCTAACTCTAAACTTCATGATTTATACGGGTTGATCCCTATCTTACTAAGGGGATACCATTCGGTCGATCCAACGGACGGGAACGCTTCAGATCATTTTTTCTTATATGGAATGGTATCCCCTTAGTAGGACTGGTATCAGCCCTTGTAAATCATGCTAAACTTGATAAATTCCGTTTCAGAATATTTTTTTTTCCTAACCTTATTTAGGCCGTTAAAGTCATTCCCGGTTTAGCCCAGTACAAGTGCATTTGTTTTTAATGGGCCAAGATTAATGTACTTGAGTTCTATATAATCGAATGGTTTTTTTTGGGGACTAGGTCATTGTGAAAACCAAATCCCCCTGCCGGCCTACCCATATATTTATGGTGATGGTTTTTTTTTTTTTTTTTTTTTTTTTTTTTTTTTTTTTTTTTTTTTGAGAATAAATTTATGGTGATGGTTAAGATACGTGGTTTATGCAGAAAATTTTCTCGAAGAAAAATTAAAATTCAAAAAGGATTTTTTTATTGGGTTCAGTTCGGCTAATTTTTTTTAGTAGAACCTCAATTTGTTTGGCTAGGAAAAAAAGATCATCCAAACCCTTGACCTTGATATGTTTCTTTTTATATGCGAAAAATAGATCGAGGTTTGGATATAAAAGTAACAAAATAATACCCCAAGTGAATTTGGATTTCGCTACGAAAAAAAAGCCCAACAGAACCTGAATTCGACTAGAAGAAAATTCTCAACAATTTCATTTGGAAGGCAACCCACTCCATACTCCCTACTAGTATGAGAGTGGCAACCATCATTCCTGATATATATAATATACTTGTAAACATTATAATGAAAGTCAAAATACTTTAACTCATTTGAAAAATCTAATTTTTTTCTTTGAAAATATGAAAAACTAATCTTCTCCTATATCTCCTTGTTGTTTATAGATCGTGTTGTCCATCAATGGTGTTTGCCTGGTTTCATGTGTTGATTATAGCGTTTGCTGCTGTGTTTAAAATGCTTGTGAAAGCAGAAGATTCATCTGAAGTCCCCATTGTTCAAGGTTTTTCTATGAAGAAGGTAACTCACTCCTCCGATTCAAACAAGGAAAAAAGTGCATGGGCAAAAACTACATGTAGAAAGAGAAAATTACATTACTAATTTGAATTCACTCTATCCCTCCTTCTATTTTGGTCAAAACCAACCCAAATAATTTGCTTTCCTGTTGCAACAATCTCCACAAATCTCTCAATGCCTAATTCAGGGATGATTGATATACAATAACCCTAATAAGAAGCCTATTTATCATTACCCTAAGTTTCATATTCTGCCGCATCTTTACAACTTTTCTAGATTCAAAAACATAGTGGCTACTAAATACTAATGAGGAAACTATTTCAAATCCTAATGATGAAATTGTTGAGCTTGCTAGAAAGTTCAGAGAAGCAACACTAAAACTGAATGCTACTGTTGATGATACCATCATCCCCAACAAAACTGAATCTGATACTGAAGAAAAGGAAGAAGGAGATTGGGATTTTTGCTTAGTAGGAAAAATAATTATTGAAGGGAAACTACATTATGGTGCTGTGGAGAAAAATATCCAATTTACTTGGCCTTTTGTTCATCCAGAAGAGGTTAAAATAATTGAAGTTGATACCAATGTGATGATTTTTAAGTTGAAGAACAAGGATGTTGTTGACAAAGTCATTGAAGAAGGTCCCTAGAACATTGATGGCTACATGTGTATTCTGTTTGATTATTTTCAAAGATTAATACACCAGAATTTAGATTGGTCCCAACAAATGTATTGGATCCAGCTGAAATATCTCCAACCAGAACATAACTGTGAAAGCTGTGGAAGAAATAGGAAAATTGTTGGGAGAAGTACTTGCTATATATTGAACCACCAAATGCTATACCAACTGAAGGAATCCCAATAAAAGTCTGTGTGAAGATTGAATTAACTACATCATTATAATTAAGAAGGGGAGTCCTAGCAATCACAACAGCTGGAATAACAAAATGTGTTAGATTTTTTTATGAGAGGAAAACTAGCAAGATATGTAAAGAATGTTTCATCATCAACCACTGTATAAGGGAGCTTGTGGGGCAGCAGATATATATGTAAAAGCTCTGCATGACAAACCTCTCCCATTTGAAAGAATATGGAAATTGAAGAAGATCCCAACAGTCAGAAATAACAAAGCTTTAACCCCAAAGCCAATGACAAGAAATACTGTCAAAGCAATGCCTTTTGTTCCTCCAAAAGATGGAATCCCATTCAAAATCCAAGAAGTTATTGAGAATGAAGATGTGCAAGAAAGACTAGGAAAAAGGCAAAGATTCATTAAGGAAGGTAAAAAAGGAGAAAACTCTGACAATGGGGCCACTTCAGTAAATCAAACATCAGCAAGAGTCACACACAAGGACAACCAATCTGGAAACAAAAATGGGGAGAATGAGGTAATTTTAAAACTTAACAACTTTTTAGTTGTCAATTCTAGTTTTATCTGCTCTACTTTTAGTTCCCTCTATTCCAAATATTTGTCTAACATTTTCTTAAAAATGAAGATAATGTCCAGGAATGTATGTGGTTTTGGAAACAGTGATACCAGAAAACACCTCAAAGATCTTATAAGGTCTAAAAACCCAGACATCATCTTTCTCATAGAAACAAAAAATACCACTAGGAAAATGAAACTAGGTACACAACCAGATTCAATTACCCAAATATGTCTTTTCATGAACCAATAGGTGCATCAGGAGGATTGGGTCTCCTTTGGAAAGCTGGTATTAACCTTCAAATCCTGGAAACCAATCTAAATATCATACAGTGCACTGTGGAAATGGGTGCCAGAATAAAGAATACTCTGGTGTCTTTCAAATATGGTACCCTAGATAACCAAATAAGAAAATATCAGTGGAACTATATGAATGATATAACATCACAACTGCAATTGGCATGGCTTGTTACAGGTGATATGAATTTGTCCTATCCCAGGATGAAAAGGATGGAGGTAACACAATCCCTCAATTAGTTCTTAATGAAAATAATGAGTTGCTTGTTAACACTGGCCTCCATAGCCTAGGTTATATAGGAAATCCCTTCACATGGACAAATAGAAGAAAATGGCAGGCACTTATTCTTGAAAGACTTGATAGATTCTTGGCCAATGATACCTGGCTAAATAGTTACCCTTCTTGTGATGTTTACCATCTTATTCCTCTATCTAGTGATCATTGCCTAATTTTGTTATCTACCTCAAAAATCCAGAATGACACATACAAACCATTTAGACTGAATAAGGCTTGGTTTAGAGACAAATCTTGCAAAAATATTATTGAAAAAGCCTGGAAGGTCAAGGAAAATGGTTCTCATGCTTATAAAGTTACTAGATCTTTGTTTTATACAAAATAAGAACTTAAAAAATGGAACTATGTATCTTTTGGAAACATAAACACTCAAATAAATAAGATAAAATCCCAATTAGAAGTTTTATATATGAGGAATAACAATAATGACATAGCCCAGATTGAGGAAGTTAAGTGTAAACTGAACCATGGGTATGACATAGCCCAGATTGAGGAATAACAATAATGCCAAAAAATATAACTGATAAAATGGATGCTCCTCAAAGGAGATTATGGTGGAACAAAAAGCAAGGAGAAAAAAGGTATATTTACTAAAAAATGGGACCATGTAGCCCTTCCAAAGGACCTAGGTGATAGGTGTAGAATACACCGTATTTACTATCTAGTAGTTTATGCTTTCTTTGCTATTTTTCGTGTAAATTATGTATTTTACGCTTGTTTTGAGTTTTATAGCTACTATGGAGTCGCACGGAGGAAAAGAAGAAGAAATCACCCAATTTAAGTCAAAAGGGCAAAAGGTCATTTTACGGGCGAACACTATTTGGAGCCTAGCAAAGGTTAAGGGCAACTTTCGGGAGGATTACTAAAGACAAAGTTAGCCATGGTTAAAGGGACACCATATGGGTAGCCCTTATCCAGAAGGTGGGTGTGTTGTTAGCACCCTAATCTTCCTTTACTCTGAATCGAGAGACGAGTTCTCTCATTCACCTCATTCCACCTGAAAACAAAGTTAGAAAAGAAAAGCAGCAGCAGCTCTGCTATTTTGTGAAGATCCGAGATCGAGAATCGTAGAGAGGAGATGGAATCGAGTTCGCGGAGAGGAAATTCGGATGGGGTTTGTCGTGAATTGGCAACTTCATTAGCATTCAGAGACATCAGTAAAGATTGAAGAGGTTAAAAGTTAGGGTTCGTCTGAGCAAGATAAACTAATGGTGAGATTCTCAGAGGAGAAATTCCAGCTGGTGTTGTTGAAATCAAGCAGCAGATGAATCGGAGATGGCCATGAACTGAAGAACAGAGAGATCGATATGCAGAGAAGAATTGAATGCGAGAATGAAAAGGGGATCGATTCATGTTGAAAGATTAAGAGACGAGTTATTGTTGCCGATTGAAGATTCGGATAGAGTAAAGTGGAAATAGGGTTCGATTTGTTTATGGGTTTGTGTTGGTGAAGCAAGAAAAGGGTTGGTGGTTGAAATGGAAGTCATTGACGATAGAACCGAGGATGAATGTTAAATTGTAGATGAGTTAATTGTTAGGGTTTACTTGTGAAGATTATTGCCGTTCGGAATTGATGTTTGCTAATGTTGGATCGGTCTTTGTGGTGAATTGATGAGGGTGCGAAATTGAGCTTGAAGTTGAGATGATGCTATAGAGAACAACACAGGGAGTTGTGAGAAGCAGGTGAAGGCTGGAATCCAAGATGGTAGTTCTACAGTGACAAGGGACAGAGAAGATTAAAGGGTTAACTGAGATGAAGGAGATTGGAAATTAGGGTATGAAATTGCAGGAGCTAGTTGGGGAGATGCAGCTGCAATGGACTCAAGGCATTGGAGATGTCAGTTGGAACAAGAATGAGCTTCAGGTTTAGCAGCTGCTACTGAGTTACAGCTGAGGACAGGGAGTATGATGGAATTGCAGCTGCAATGCAACTGGAGCTAGGTGAGATGTTGGCCTGAGCTAAGGTGGTGCTGTATTATGTTGATTGCTGGAATTACAGGGGAAATTGCAGGTGGAGTGATGGTTTGTGAAGGTTCATGTGGAAATCCTGTGAGCAAATGAGTTGGTCTTGAGATGTTGCGAGTGAAGCCGGGATCTAGGCTTGTCTTTCATTGAATCGGGGTGAGCTCAATTGTGCGGGATGGACTCAAATTAGTGTTGCAGCTGGAACTAATATGGTAGCTGAGATGGATGAAGTAGAACCTACATACTGCGGTTGCAGTCGGTGAGCTAGAGCTGGTGCTAGGTTGGCTTGAACTCGATTGTGGCATTGATGCGGTGAGTCTGCAGATCGGTGGCATTGAGGCTGGTTATGGAGATTGCGAGGTCTGATTTTCCAGTGCGTGTGGTGCTTTGGGTGTTAGTCTTTGGTGATTGCCATGGTTTTGGTGGTTTCATGAGTAGACTAGGGTTGATGTTGGAGCTGTACAAAGCAGGTGGTGCAGTCTGTGGATAAAGAATTGGAGGTTGTTGATGCTTGCTTGCAGATAGGGAAGGAAATGCTTATATATAGCCATTGCGAAAGCGGGTCGTGGTGCTTGTTGTGGTGTATTTCGGTGGCGGTTGAGTTGCGGAATGTATGGGATGGTGCTAAGCTCGATGCAAACAGATTGAGTTCTGTCTTGTTGATGTGATAGAGAGGCATGCTAGGATTACTGAGTGGCTGGAGTTGGTGATGATGGTGCATTACGGGTTTTCAGCATCCATCATGGTCAAGCACAACCATTGTGCATCACAAAGATCCGGCCCGTGCAAGGTTGCAATGGCTCATGCAAGACCGACTGACACAGTGACTTGATCGACCACGACCCGCAACCAGACTGACTCCTCCGGGACTCGATCGACTCGGTCGACCGAGTTGACCCACTGAGTTGGACCGTTGACTCACTGAACCGTTGACCGGGCCGGTCACCTGAGATAGTTTTCCGGCGATTTTCCGGCCGGATTCCGGCCATAATACCAGTTTTCCAGCGACCAAAATTCCAGAATTTTCTATGGACTTCTCTCATGGGTGTGAAGACTTGGACTAGGAATTGGATGGAGAATTGGACTCAAATTTGGAAAGAGAAGATGAAGAGTTGAGAAAAGCTTGGATTTGGAAATTGAATTGCTAAAGGAAAAGGGTTCTATTCCTTGGAAGATTTGGAGAATATTGAAGCCTATAAATAGAGAAGTTTTCTACATCTTTTACACATATCTCTACACACAACACTTTTCTTTTCCTATTCTTTGTGTGAACTCCTTAACATGAGTAACTAATTTTATTATTGATTGAGGATGAATTCCTAGTTCTTAATATGATTTAAGTTTTTGTTTCAATTCTATCTTGAGTTTTTCACATGATTATCGTTTGTTTTTACTAATAGGAATGATCTTAAAGACATTCATGATTGATTGATAGATTGTTTAGGTGGCCAACTAAATTGATTTGTTAATTTGATCTAAAGCTAGTGAAAGTTAGGAGATAAGTAATCGTTTCTTGACTCTTTACATAAGTAGCAAACACGAGACCTTGCGGAGGGATTCCGTGGAGCAATTGTGTGTAGAAACAACGCTAGAAAGTGAACCAAGCGAACCGAGTTTAACTACTAGTACTAAACCTAAATTCATAAATCTTAATGCATTCGAGAATTACATCTTGTAAAGCGAACCTCGGGGTGGTTCTTTTGAATAGAATCGATAACTAAGCGGACTGTTACTCGGTGAAATTAGGGATTTTGGGGCTAGTAAGCGTACTGCTATCCTACGGTTGGTGATAATCAGTGACTAATAACAAGTAGAAAAGAACATAACTTTAATCATTGTTTTGCAACGAAGAAGGATTCCTTGATCTTATCTCTCTTATTGCTTTCAACTTTATCTTTTAATTGCTTTGTTTATTTTCTTTTGCTTTTTACACCCCCTTTCGTGACAACTTTTACAACTAAGATCTCTTGCTCCTCGTGGGAACGAACTTGACTTCCATTATATTATTTTTAATTGAGTGGAAACATTGATTAATTTGATTGCACCTACGACACGCATCACTAGGCGGCCTGAAAATTAGATAGTTTGATATTCTCAATCAAGCTATCTTAACCAAGTTAGCGTGGAGAATGCTTGAAGATCCTGATGCCCCTTGGGCTATTCTTCTTAGACATAAATATTTTCATGGTCTTAATCCTCTTAATAGTGATCTTTCTAGACATGGCTCTTGGATTTGGAAAGGTATCTGTGATGGCATTGAAAATTTGAAATTTTTATTGTTGGCAAATAGGTAATGGAAAGGCTATATCCATCCAGAAAGACAACTGGATTCCTGGATTCCTAGCATGGATGGGCTACCAAAATCTAAATTTCGGTCCATAAATATTAGCAAAGGGTCAGACTTGATTGATGATAACACTAAAAACTGGAAGTCTGACCCTCTTACTGCTCTTTTTTGATAGGGAAACTGTTAAAGCCATTCAAGACATTATAATTCATATACATGGTAAAGACACCATTATAAGGAAGCCTGCTAGAAATGACATCTTCTTTACTAAAACTGCCTATAGAGCCATTTTAGATTCTTCCCAAATCAAACCAGCTAATAGTGATATGATTGATTGGAAAGCTGTGTGGAAGTCTAATCTTCCAGTTAAATTCCAACATTTAATCTGGAAATTCCTACAAAAGTGTCTACCAACAAGGGATACGATATCTAAATACTCTAATCACTCTGTTGATGAATGTCCTCTTTGTAGAACTCAGCCTGAGTCTCAAAAACATCTGTTAATGTCTTTATAAATATTCTCAACAATATTGATACTCATTATATTCAGTCGATTCAAGGGAAAGACATACATGACTGGATGAAAACTTGGTTCGATAAAGATTATCATAATAGACATGCTAATATAACTCAGTTTCAGTACATCTGTTTTACAATGTGGCGTACTTGGAAACTTAGGTGCAATGTGGTTTTTGAACAGGTGCAAGTAAAAATTGAAGACATTGTTTTTACAATTAAATCTCATATGGCTGACTGCCTCAAAGTACAAAGAGTTCATCTTCCTATCACTAATGGAAGTTTCTGAACTCTCAGCTAAAGAAATGGAAAAAGCCGTCCCCAAACACTGTGAAAGTGAATTTTGATGAACCATGGTGCAAACATAATTATCCTACAGGATCGGACTAATCTCTCGTGATTCTGCAGGTTCAAGCAATGGAGCTAGAGGATACTGCACAAGGACTCTAGAACCAGAACAGGAAGAAGCTCTGCAAGCACTTGAAGCAATACAATGGGTAAAGAATAAGAATATCACTGATCTTCATCTGGAGGGCGACAATCAAAGAGTAGTGAAAGCCATAAATGCAAGTGCAGGAGCTGTCAACTGGACTAATCATCCTACAGGATCGGACTAATCTCTCGTGATTCTGCAGGTTCAAGCAATGGAGCTACAGGATACTGCACAAGGACTCTAGAACCAGAACAGGAAGAAGCTCTGCAAGCACTTGAAGCAATACAATGGGCAAAGAATAAGAATATCACTGATCTTCATCTGGAGGGCGACAGTCAAAGAGTAGTGAAAGCCATAAATACAAGTGCAGGAGCTGTCAACTGGACTAATGCCAACATTATTGAAGATGCAATATTTTTACTTAATAGTTTAACTCATGGACTTGTAGTTTTTTTCATCGTTTTGTTCATCGAGACGGAAATACTTTCGCAGATGTTATTGCGAAAAAAACATTAGCTTTTACAAACATTCGGGAATGGCAGCATGATATGCTGGATTGGCTAAATGATGCCTTGGATGATGATAACAATGTCACTGAATCTCAATAGTTTAATATCCAATAAATTTATCTTTCGTATTAAAAAAAAATGGTTCCTTCATTCCAACTACGCCTCCCATGAATGGATGTGCTTTGATTTTAACATGGATTTTATTAGAAATGGCACAATTACTATCCATGATTTGTAAACCAACTGTTTTTCTGCAAACTCTGAAAGGGGAGATTATGACATAGATTGGAAGGTTTTATGTAGCATGATAATTTGGTTTATTTTGAAAGTACCGTGTGATGTAGTTTTTAAAAAGAAAAGACAAAATAGTGCTATAACCACGAACAATATAATAAGAATTATTAATAGTTATAATACTGTAAACAAACCAGGTCATACTATAATAGAGGACCTCTAGTACAGTCTGCGGAATGATGAAGTCTTTCAAATTGCTAAATATCCATAAGAGGAAGAAAAAATGACACGTGACACTAAAAATTAACATTGCTCTGAATACGATGGAATCTGCTGAAGCGGAAGCAGCTTTCCTATGAGCAACATATTGGAATGGCCCCAAAATATTTTTCAGGAGTGATTAAGAACCCAGTCCGATGTTGTTGGTAGGAATGTATGTAGAAGCTCACAAACAACGATATATGACCGGTGAATTTGAAAACTCCAAAAGATTTCATACAAATTTCTTAACCTAGAATTTCAGTTTAGTTATGAGAGTAGATGTAATTTGGGCGACAAAACTATCGATTTTTTTTTTTTTTTTTTTTTTTTTTTTTTTGTTTTTTTGTAATAAGTATACAATCAAACATAACGGGGTAGATCATAACCTATGGACAATCTTAACTTATCTAAACATTCAAAAATGGAATGAAGATGTTATGATTTTTGGTAACTCCAATTATGCAATTCACAATAGACCGAGGTTACTTCTTTTCCTAAAAGAAAGAAAGAAAGAAAAAAAGTCATGTTGCTAGTTTGTTTTCTTCTCTTTCTTTAAAATATTAATATGCTTCTGTAATGTGCTTCTCTAATTTGCATTCGTTTCCTCTCTCTCCTTCTGCTCCCACTCTAGAAGCGATTTCCGGCGGAAAAAAAAAAACCCTTTTTCCTAAGAAATTGTAAACTTTCAGTTTGCTTTGGATCTTTATAGATCCAAGTAGATCTGGGCAGTAGCAATAGAAATTAGTTGTTTTAGTTTATTTCCATCTTGTTTCTCCTTAGATTATTAAGGTTCTAAGTTTATTTAGGGTTTTTTTTTTATGTTCTTCACTTGCCGGTTGACGGCAAGGTCTATGCATCTTTATGGTGCTTTTATCTTCACTGTTATAGTGATTCTTCCTGCCATTAATGGGTATTCTTGGTTACGAGTTTGAGTTTTAAGGTCGCCACGATGGCTTCCGGCCGCCTTAATCTTCATCCACAAGTTCAAGAAGAAAAGTTGCACAAATCACTCCACTGGAGCATCTCTGTCTGACGAAGACAATCAAACAAATGGTTGGATTTTACTCCGGAAAAACCATTACTTCTCCGAATCATTCGGCTCTTTCATATCTGTGTTTGATCTTCACCGGAATTTCTTCTCTTTCTCTCGTCGGAATTCATGGCCTTGTTCGATCACAATATGTTTCTCTGTTGTTTCTTGAATTTGTACTCTCACTCATTGTAACTCTGATTTACTATTAATGAAAGGGTTTCACTGTTTATCAAAAAAAAAAAAAAAAAAAAAAAAAAAATTTGCATTCGTTTTTTGGTATATAGTTTTTTCGTTTTTTTCTTTGTCATTGACGGTTAATTTATCCCAGATAACAAAAGGTCACACTGTCACATTTTTGTTCTTCTGTCCCCATGGGTCACATTCGTTTATGCACGGCATCGATGATATACTACATCGTTTCACATTTAAATGTCAAGAGGCGTAAATGGAGAGTGGACAACAACATTTCAAAAAAGGAACTCAAAAGCACAAGATAGAACTTTAGCCTAGAAAACAAGGGATTTCACCATGAAATTGACCCACAGTTGTTGAAAATGCTTATGTACTGTCCTCTTCTATTGTGATATATAGTTTTGTTCTAATGTACATGTTATTGATGATTATATTAGACATCCATTTCCTGGCTATCCTTTGCAATATATTCTGCTGCTTTTCGTTCGCATTTCCATTCTTTCAGGTGGTGTGAGCATTGTGCCTGAGTTGTCTTTTAAGCGATTGAAGAGCCCGGGCCGCTGAAACGAGCTTTAATTGATGCCATGTCTGGGGCTATTTCTGGTGGCATATCTCGGACCATAACATCGCCATTGGATGTTATCAAGATTAGATTTCAGGTTCAACTGGAACCAACTTCATTAGGGTCGTACCAAGCTTTTTAGGGGCCCTAGGCGAAAATCGAAAATAAGGCCCTATTTCTTTTTTGCCGATTGTTTAAGTAAAAAGATCAATAACTACATAAGTATGTATAAAAAAAAGAGAAAAAAACGCAAACATAAGTATGTAGTAAAATTTTCAATTGGAAACAACTAGACAAAAGTAGTTACTCTACGGAAAATTGAGCTTCCTGGCCTCCCCTATGGAAAATCGATGGTATTCACCTTCCTCGCACTAAAGTCAATGGATTCTGAGAACTCTAGCAAAGTATCCCATATTTCAGGAAGATCGTATTGCTTTGACACTCACTATATTTCTCATCGATTATCTGTCAACGGCTTAATCTATGCCCATATCAATGATGTCATGTAGATTTAAATATAAATAAAAACAAAATTGAAGAGTAAATTGAAGAATCCTCTGTTGAAAATTTGAAATAGATTCTAATCAATGAACTTACCGAAATGAATGTTGAAACTAAGATGAAGAGACAGGTTCTCCGGGAATGATGAAATGTAAATGGATTAGTCAGTTAGGTTTTACCTTTGTACACTAGACAGTCGGATACTAAGTGAGGCTAAAAAATACAATAGTTCACTGGGCCAAAATAACTATTTTGGCTGACAGTGGTTTATTATTTTTTTCCTGCGACAGGCGAGTACACCGGCATAAAAAAAATGGGCCCCCCGGGTGCCCTAGGAAATTGCCTATGTTTCCTAATGACTTGGTACGGCCCTGTACTTCATAAAGAGATGTTCGGGTCGTCAAAATATACTCGCATGATGGAAGCAACTAAAGACTTTCTCAGAGAAGAAGGTTTAACGGGCTTTTGGCATGGTAATGTCCCAACACTACTCATGGTGATGGTACGGTGTTGCGCAAGTTTAAAACTTTTGTTTCAGGCTCATCCAAGGCACAGGATCACACTCATTTGAGTCCTTGCTTATCTTACTTAAGTGGATCATTAGCGGGATGTGTAGCAACTGTCGGATCATATCCATTTGATCTGTTACGAACCATTTTAGCGTCACAAGGGGAGCCAAAGGCCCAAAGGTGAATACAACTATGAGATCTGCTTTTGTTGATATCCTAAGGAATCGTGGCTTTCGAGGTTTATATGCAGGATTAGCACCGACTTTGGTTTAGATCATTCCTTATGCTGGTCTGCAGTTCGGCACTTATGACACCTTTTAAGCGCTGGATGTTGCGGTTGAACAGGCTCAGATCTTCCAACCAAGGTTCAAAACTTACAAGTGAAGGTCTCTCTAGCTTCCAGCTATTCGTCTGTGGGTTAGCTTCTGGTATATGTGTTAAAGTTGTCTGCCATCCCCTTGATGTGGTCAAGATCAAGAAGAGGTTCCAGATTACAGGACTTTCTAGGGACCAACGTATGGAGCTCGAGTTGAGCACCATGCATATAATGGCACGTTTGACGCCCTGAGGTGCATCTTATGATGCTTTTGGCTGTGATGCAAGTATGTTTACTTTGGTCTAAAACAAAACAAACTTGGTCTCCTGATGTGGATTTGTTCTTTGGGTACTTTGATTTGGTTGTATGTTTGTTTGGTAGGAGATTTAATCGAGAATTAGAGGAAATCTGTTAATTTTGATGATTGTATTTTGATTTTGATTTTTTTTTTTAAATAATGATGATTATATTTTGAATCTTTTAAATTCAGATCTCGAATCAGCTATGTTAATGATTTCTGAGGCTTGCCACTTTTATCAAAAAAATTGAGGACCAAGTCGCGTAACTTTAGTGATTTAATGTAGGGTCCGGATCATGGGACGTTTAGTTTTGACACACACTTTAAACACATCTTTGAAACCGTCTGATTGATTTTATCTGACGGTATTCACGTCTTGTGCCGTGGCATCTGCTTCAGTTCAAAGACTCTATACGGCTCAAGCCAAGCCAACATTTTAATTTGATACGGGTTTTAAATAATCTTCTTGTCCACACGTTTAATCTGAAAAAGGAATTTCTTTTGACTATCAGAAGGAAATATCCTTCATCTTCTCATCAAAAGTCTATGGTTTGCAATAGTTTCTAGGTTGCATTTTACCAGTGAGCGCGGTACTGCTCTTGGAAAATATTATTCGTTCTTTTGATTAGAACTGAAGTAATTTTCCTTGTTTGGTAACTCTGGTACATGTATTGAAGATTATGCTTCAAAAAAAAATAGTCTGTTGAAGATTAATCAATACCCAGCAACTGTTACAGTAATCACAAGGGTTTGATTATCAAAGAAAAAAAAAAAAAGAATCACAAGGGTTCCAATTCTATAACTATTTTTTATGCGTGTTTTTCAATTGATTGTCCTAAGTTGTGCTTTAATCGATGTGCCGGATTAGTGTGATTTATGTACTGCTACTACTGCCTTAGGTGAAACAATTGATCACATTATAATTGACCGTCCATTAGCTTATCACAAGTTTAGTATCTACTGCAATTTCGTTAGACCCCATGATTAGTTTTTCTGTTTATTAGTCTCGGTTCTTGTAACATTGATGGAAGATACTTAATCACAATAATTAAAATTCCAAATTCACAAAGCTTAGTGTGAGAATCAAGCAAGCAAACAAATAACAACCATGTATAGATCAAAATGAAAACCCAAGTTTTCACGTAGATCAGATTGAAAACGAATATCAAAATGCATGTGTGATTATAAAATAAAAATCTTCCACTTCAATTTAATTTACTTTTTCTTTCAGAGAAGAAACCTATTCCCCTATGCCGCACCTTCTAGAGGAATAATACTTAACGATAATCATGTAAGCGAAAAACCAAAGGGAGTACTTCACATGACGAGAAACGAAAACGAAGACTGTAGCTGTTCCAAAAATATGAAAACGTTAAACGTGGGTAGATATCCGTGAGAAGTTGCAACTTAAAACAGAAGATATACACGTTTCCTTTCTTCTCGTACCCGATTAAATTGTTGGCTTGGCTCAAGCGACGTAGAGTATTTGAATTAAAAAAAATGCCACGTCACAAGACGTAAACACCATCGGATAAAACCTAATAGACGGTTTAGAAATTGTGTTTAAAGTATGTGTCAAAACTAAACGTCCCATGATCCGGGCCCTTTAATGTATTAAATAAATAATAATAGTAACTCCTAAGGCTGCTTAGAGCATCTCTAACAGAGGGTGAGTGTTTTTTTTTTCTTTTTTTTGACACATAGGATTTTAGAACCTCATTTGGATTAAATCCTTTAATAGTAGGTCCTATAAAGTAGTGCTGTGGTGCCGAAGACTACCGGAAAGAAGAGAGAGTGGGAGGGATGGGAGAAGACAAGAAGAAAACGCCTTGGTTTAACCCGGAAGACCCATGTAAGCCAAGGCTTATCTAATCCATTGGTGTCTTTTTCTTATATCTCCATCTGACGGCTATGACAAGCCTGTCAAACCTTGTGAAAATAGACCCTGTCAAGGGATCCTCCTGTTTTTTATTATATTAAATAAATTTTTCTAAACCAATAAAAAAAATAAATCATTTTTATCTTTATCCAAAGAAAACAAATCCTAAAACTAACACCCCACACTATTGGAAATGGATGGTGAGAAAAATATTATTCTTTTTGCTATATATATATATACCTCATAAACAAGGATCTAAATAAAAACTCCACATAGGATTTGTAGCCCCCGCCGTTAAAAATGCTCTTAAAATGTGCAGTTGCTTGTCATTCTTATTTTTTCTAAAAAATGCTAATAGTGAACTGCACGTTGTACGGCGAAATCTTAACAGTGGGATGCCAACCAAGAAGCGCACCCTATTACACAATTTGGTTTTCAATTTGATCATGTGATATTCTTTTGAATTTCAAAATATTGTTGTTGATTTGCACTTAATATCTAGAGAATTTGTTTAATTTTATATGAACTTAAAGATTTTTTTTTTTTAATTTTATTCGAATCTAAATATATATTTTTTTTTTATAAAACTAAAAAGATTTCCTGCTTCTTTTCTAAAATTAAAAATTCTAAGTACTTACTAGATTTTTTTATTGTATAAAGAAATAAACTCACGAACACTTGCACCATACAAGTTGTTTTATTTTTGAGTCAGTCCAAGTCCAACCTAATGTGGTAGGAGTATCTGAACTTGATTTCGATTTTGTTTTTCGGTTTCTTTAAATCAACACAAAGTTGGTTAAAAAGACCAAAATCAATAATTTTTGGGTGAAAAAGACATTTAGATTTTGATATTGTTTAAATGGACAAAAATATAAAAATAGAAACCTATTATAAGGGCTCCAAGAAAAGAGTTTTGAGGGAACAAGATGACAAAATCGGGTTATGAAATGGTATTTAACAAAACCCCATATCTAACTATTTTTTGTGATGGCTAAAATACCCTCCATGAATCATAAAATTAAATTCATTATCTTTTCCTTCTCTTTTCAATCATAAATCATGATGAAGATGATGATCATATACAAAAAAACTAAATCCATTATCTTGTCCTTCTCTTTCCATTCATAAATCATGATGAAGATGATGACCATGAAAAAAACCATATTCTTCTTCTTCTTTTTCTTCTCCGTCGTGATGAAAATGGCGATCATAAAAAGAAAAAACTAAGAAAACCCATCACTTATTTTTGCAAAAAACAGTTTCAGTACTGTCTACGGTTGGGAAAATTCATACTTCCCAACCGTAGACAGTTCAGCATACGGTTGGGAAAACTCATATTTCCCCACTGCAGACAATTTCCCAACCATAGACAATCTACGGGTGAAAATTCATACTTCCTAACCGTAGGCATTTCAGTCTATGGTGGGGAAAATTCATATTTCCCCACCATAGTCTGTCTACGGTTGGGAAAATTCATACTTCCCAACCGTAGACAGTTAAGCCTACGGTTGGGAAAATTCATATTTCCCAACCGTAGACACTTCTGAAACTGTTTTTCAAAAAACCAAATTCGATCGATTCGGCTTATCCATGCATTGAAACCAATTAAATAAGATGGGCTTTTGATTTTTACCTTATTGAAGTTATTGCGGTGGATTAAATGGTGTTAATCGATAATGAATTATTTTGATAATTGACGATTAATCGAAGAAATAAGCGATGAAGGTGATGTGGAAGAAGAAAATGGATGAATTAAAGGAGAGGAATGAAAACAAATTAGCTTTAGGTTTCAATATTAATAGGTTAAGGGTATTTTAGTATTTTTCTTATGAATTAGGTCCCCTTATCTTCATTGTAGGATATTTGAATCCTTAGGAACCCTCAAAACTCTTTTCTTGGAGCCCCTATAATAGGTTTCTAAAAATAGCCAGGATGTAACCAGTTTCATCCTACCCATTTTCAAATTCTTTTTCTTATTTTTAATTTACATCAGGATGCATCCAGTTTCATGCTCGCTATTTTTTAAGTTTAAGCCAGGATGAATCCAATTTCATCCTTGTTATTTTTTTGTGTCCATTTCACCCATAATAATTTTTACTCGTCCATTTAAACCATGTTTTAAAATTTTTTGGACAAATGACTCATTTTCCGTTAAATCAAACTCAAGTAACTCCAAAAGAGCAAGTTTAAAAGCTCCCATTTTCATGTAAGCTCGTCAAAACGACCAAAACAAAGATGCACTAATCTGATATGGAATTGAAAAATAATGTGTCTAAATTTGGTGATCGAAGAATTTTAAAGAATACAAGCAAGACGATGGAGTATAAGTTGTTTTTATTTTGTATTGGAATCTGGATTTAGTGTATTAAAATCGTCTACTCTATCGGTGGTTTTTATCCTTGAGGAACATATATGTTCATTATGAAAATAAAGCAGTGAAGGGCTTCCGCAAACTAGAAATTTTCTTGATGTCTCCGCCTTCTACTTATTCTTTTCTTTTGAATTTGTGGAACACGACATGAATTTTTCACTTAAATATTAAGAGGTTTGCTTCTTTTATTATCATTAGTGTGGTATAAGTCCTGTTTGGGAGTGTTTTTTCCCGTCAAAAGTATTTTGTAACAACTTTTTAAAGAAAAAGGTGTTCGGTATATACTTTTCAAAGTGCTTTTTTCCAAAAACACTTTCATTTTGGACCAACTTTTTCTATTTTAACCTTGTAATCATATTAAAAGATAATATTTACCCATCGATATTTTTTTATGTATTATCATTTTCGTTATTTAAGATCTGCTCTTTTTTATATACTAGTAATAACAATGATATTATTATTTATTAATAAATAAAAATAGAGTTTACAAAAAGTCGATCGGAAGCCTGACTATTAAATTATAAAAATAAGAATAGAAAGTTATTAATATAATTTATTTATTCAAATATTACTAAAATTTTAAAAATAAATTTTATTATTATTGGATATCATTTAAAATTAGTGGCGGAACTAGACATTCGATATAGGGATGGCTTGAGCGTTTTTTAGGGCTTGCTTAAGCGTAAAACTCGTACACCAATTATGGTTCAATTAAAAAAAGGTTTTGAAAAACATGACTTTTTTTCTTGTTTGGGTTGGCTTAAGCTAGCCCTAGTCACAAAGTAGTTCCGCCTCTGTTTAAAATAAAATGAAAACATGTCCATTTTTGACATTAGTTATATCAGCATCACTTCAACATGATAATTTACCAAACCGAATTTACAATATATTTATTCACAACATTTTGTATATTATAGTTTACCAAACGTTTAATTACTTTATTTCAACAACACAACACAGCAAAGCACCGCACAACACAATATAAAAACGCTTTTCATAAACTCACAACAATACCAAACTAGCCTATAATGTTAACAGAAACGAAAACGCTACATTTTACATACATAGCGTTATATTCCGTGAAGACTACGGAATACATATATGGTACTTATTCCGTTATGTATTTGTTAAAGACAACAACATAAGCAATGGATGCCTTTTGGAGGATGAATCCCAGGGCATAGGAAGCTGTCGAACATATTCTTGTCACTTCCACACAGATTTTGCAAGCATTTTGTTTGTTCATGTGACGGCAAAAAGCCCTTGCTGCATTTCTTCTGACATAGGGGTCCACAATTGATGCAATTTCTAGCATCAATGACGCCCTCAACCATTCCTCCGTGTGATATGCATGATCTAGAAAATATAAATAAACCAAACGTCGTCTCTGCATTACCTACATAATTAGCTCAGAATTTTAAATAACAGTATACGTACAGATTGATCGAAATAATTAACCAGTGAACAAAAGGAGAATGTTCTCTCGACTACAATGAGTCGACAAAAAGGAGAAATATGTTACTCACCAGAACAATTGAAAAGCGCAGTCAACGTGATAAAAATAAAACCAACCAGAAATGGAGAACTATTTCTTGGAGCCATGACAGATATCAATGAAGGCATTAAGCTTTATCGATGGATGAAGCTTAATGGATTTGCGGTGCAATTTATAGTATTTCCAACTAACAAAGATATTATTTTGTTAATTGTTGCTCAATCAACCTTCTTTTAAAATTAAAATAAATAAAAAGTCTAAACCGTATAATGATTTTTATATATTAAACTAATCCATAAACTGATTTTACAAGATCTTTTATGTACTTTGGATGATTTTCTTTGTAAGTGTACAAGAAATTTAGAAGATCTCTTTTGATTTCTTTTTTTATAAAGGGAAAATTGCAAATATGTCCCATTTTCACTAATTGGTTTGGGAATCTATCCCAAACTCAAAAAATTAAGAAATCTATCCTAAAGAGAGAAAAAAAAACCGTTAAATTGCTAACAGCCCACATGTGTGGGATTACACATGCGTCAATGAAGGCATTAAGCTTTATGGATGGATGAAGCTTAATGGATTTGCGGTGCAATTTATAGTATTTCCAACTAACAAAGATATTATTTTGCTCAATCAACCTTCTTTTAAAATAAAAATAAATAAAAAGTCTAAACCGTAGAATGATTTTTATATATTAATTAAACTAAATCATAAACTGATTTTACAAATCTTTTCATGTACTTTGGATGATTTTCTTTGTAAGTGTACAAGAAATTTAGAAGATCTCCTTTGATTTCTTTTTTTATAAACTAAAGCTAAAAGATTCTCAATATTTCTCATCAGATTTTCAAAATTTAAAAGCCAATAAGATCAATTAACTCACTCAGTCTATTCATTCCAGCCAAATGCTTAGGTTGCACGCACATTTTGATTTTCCGACCAGATAGAAGAATCGTATCACACTCATTTGAGTCCTTACTTATCTTACTTAAGTGGAGCATTAGCAACTGTCGGATCATACCCATTTGATCTGTTACGAACCATTTTAGCGTCACAAGGGGACCCAAAGGTGTATACAACCATGAGACCTGCTTTTGTTGATATCGTAAGAAATCGTGGCTTTCGAGGTTTATATGCAGAATTAGCACCGACTTTTGGTTCAGACCATTCCTTATGCTGGTCTGCAGTTCGGCACTTATGACACCTTCAAGGGCTGGATGTTGCGGCTGAACAGGCACATATCTTCCAACCAAGGTTCAAAACTTACAAATGAAAGTCTTTCTAGCTTCCAGCTTTTTGTCTGTGGGTTAGCTTCTGGTACATGTGCCAAAGCTGTCTGCCACCCCCTTGATGTGGTCAAGATCAAGAAGAGGTTCCAGATTACAGGACTTCCCAGGGACCCAAAGTATGGAGGTCGGATCGAGCACCATATTTATAATGGCATGTTTGATGCCCTGAGGCGCATCCCGGTAACTGAGGGGTGGGCTGGTCTTTACAAGGGTATTGTCCCTTCAGTAATCAAAGCTGTTCCAGCAGGTGCACTCACGTTTGTTGCTTATGAATACACATCAGCATGGTTACAATCCCACTTGACTTGAAACAAAGTCTGCATATTAATCCTCATCATTTACATATTTTTCGTATCTGCCAAGCTTAACCTAAAGGAGAATAAATTGCATTCAGTAATTTTTATGGACGAGAATTTTATACTAGTCTTCATCATCATAATCTTTCATGTCAATTTTTGTTTTTTAGTTAAGTTGGATAATGTTGACTGTCTTGAGGATCCCATGAAGCCTGCCGGTTATAAATGAAGCATGATGAAAGTAAAAATGTATCCTATCATTGAAAACCAAGTTTTACCAGTATCATGATAGTACATTAGTACATATTCTTGTTACTTATTGCATCAGACATCTAAAAGATCTTAATTTTATGGAGCTTTCTCATTCTATGAAAACAATTGAGATCAATAACAGAACAAAACACCAAGAACCTATTTCCCAAACATAGGAGACTCTCGCAAAATAAAATCCATATGATGGAAACCTCTATGATAGAGAGCACCAAAAGAAAAAAATCAAAATGTAAAAAATTTGGATCATTTACAGCCCACTGGAAGAGCGCGTTTATTATGTACCCAATGAAATGCAGAATTACAGTACTGGGATAAAAGTTTGATTTTCAGGAGTTGGTAGTTGCCATTGGGATCTAAATCACATTGGAAATTAATTTAGGATGTCCACGCTGCAGATGGAGATAATCTTGTACCCCGACAGATCGTATTGCTAATTAGCTCCCGGAGGATACATGGTTAACAAATCCACGGTTTCTTCAAAAAATTTAAGTTCACTAGCTAAAGCCTGAATCATATCCATGTTTAATCCTGCAAGAGGACTTCGGCCACTGAAATGCCGCTATGAACTCATAAATAAGAGGATTTCCACGTCTAGCTGTCGTTGGCTGTAAAAAAAAATAAAAAAAGTTAATAGTTTTGTTCAAATCAACATTAATTAGAAACGTAAGAAATGAAATGTATACTTCTTTTTACCTCTATCATAGACACATTACTGAGCATCTTTGATGCACATTTTGAGCCTGAAAAAACTATGAAACCTCTGTTATTATTTCTAAAAACCTTGCAATTGCTTTAAATGAATCATTTGGCGTAAAAATCTATTCATACTCTTGTGTTGCTGGTTCAATGAAGGCCTGTTTTCACCGCTGCGGAAACTGGTTTTTAAGAATGTTCAACAGGTAGGTATTTTAGTTTTCACAGATGTCTCAACCGTCTTGAAGCTGAAATAGAGATCAGAATCAATAAAAGTTGGTTAAAATGGTGGACAGGAAGACATAACCATGATTCCATGAATACATATATTAAATTTAAAGTTAAAAGAAGCATAAAATAATTGTTGAATTAAATTTACCTCATTATATATCTCAATATATCTCAAAGCAAAGCAGCATCTCCTGAAATTGTTTTCCAAACAACACCATACTACTAGAGAGAGCCATGGAGATAAGAAAAGGGGAAAGAAAGAATAATGATGCTTTATGAAGAAGTTGTTAAATTTAGAATATTATGAATACCATTTTGAACTATATAGTACGTTGAGAACAGTACTGAGTGCATGTTTTACCTAATAACTCTCGAAAAGCCTACTTTTAATTATTGCCACCAACCTAACTCTAAACTTGATGATTTATAAGGGCTGATCCCAGTCTTACTAAGGGGATACCATTCGGTCGATCCAACGGCCGGAACGCTTCAGATCATTTTGTCTTATATGGAATGGTATCCCTTTAGTAGGTCTGGTATCGGCCCTTATAAATCATGCTAAACTTGATAAATTCCGTTTCAGAATACAGTATAATTTTTATAAAATAATACACTTGGGACCAAGAAAAATTATTATTTAACAGAGATATTATATTATCGATAATATAATAATTTATTATTTTAAAAAATAATTTCTATATATAATGCATTCACAAACCTTTAACTTCAAAGTATTTAACATATAGATATGTCACATACAACATTCGAAATCACCAAGATGTATTTTCATCTCAAAGGTGTATATCACTAGCTAACCAATTAACAATGCAAAACGGAAAGTGCTATGTGAATATAAAAGGGATAATCCTTCTTGCAAGCATCAATCACACTACAACACTTCTTATTGCAATACAACAATGCGACTCTAGGCCTCTTAAGTGCACTACAAACTATTAGGGATTAAATACAACTTGATTTGAATTTCTAAGAAAAACAAACTAATATTCAATTATACTTCAAGAAAATTTGATATGTATGAAAATTATTTTTTATTTTTAGTAGTATTATTATTTTATATGTTATTTGGGACCTGTTAATCCTTAAGGGAAATTTTTAAAATGTATTATTTTAGAACGCGAAATTGGGGATATAAAAAGGAATTGGGGGATATAAGAAAAGGACAAAAACTGGATCCATATATCAATTCGGGGTCACCCCTTATCTAAGTATTTTTTTAAATCCTAATCTACCCCTTACTAATCAGGTTTAGTGGTTAATAATAATTAGTAAAAATCTTAAGTATTTGTTAAATGATTAGTGTGTATTTGTATTTGGGTGAATGAGATGAGAGTAGAAAGATGGAAAAAAATTTGGGAGGGAACTTTTTTTTGGTGAAAGTGGAGGATGATTGTGAAGAGAGAATTGCTGCTAAGAGGTTGAAAATTTGATTTTTTTTTTCTTTGAATCCACCATTGTTGCAGCTGAAATAGCTCGGTGCCGGCATTGTATTCAACCTAAAAAACCATGCCGGCATTTGTTGGAAATTTTCATAAATGTTTGTCACTATGCGGGGGGTCAATTTTCTGGTTTTGATCTTCAAAACCTATTTATTTTGGTTTTAATCAGTCCACTGCCGGCACAGTCGGTTAATCCTCGAGCATGCCGGTACCTATGCCGGCATAGTATGTTGCTTAAATTTCTATGCCGGCACATAATGAAAAGTATCCAGGTGTTGATGGTGGTTTTTAGACAAAGGGTAAAATCGTAAAACCCCGAATAACCTAATGTCATCGGCGACACATTTATTAGAACATTCAATGCATGTAGTCAGTAATTAATAGGGGGTATTTTTTCAAATTAGGGTTACAACGAACAAAACCCTAATTCCCCTCTGTGCCAATGGCAAATCATGCCAGCCACACCTAGCCCAAGCTAGCCGCGCCATGCCCAACGCACTCTGCCTTGGCCCTAGCTATGCTAGTCACACCAAACGCGCCAAAGCATGCCAACCATGCTAGCCGCACCTCCGTGCCAATGGCAAATCGTGCCAGCCACACCTAGCCCAAGATAGCCGCGCCATGCCAAACGCACTCTGCCTTGGCCCTAGCTATGTTAGTCACACCAAACGCGCCAAAGCATGCCAACCATGCTAGCCTCACCTCCGTGCCAATGGCAAATCATGCCAGCCACACCTAGCCCAATCTAGCCGCGCCATGCCAAACACACTCTGCCTTGGCCCTAGCTATGCTAGTCACACCAAACGCGCCAAAGCATGCCAACCATGCTAGCCGCACCTCCGTGCCAATGGCAAATCATGCCGGCCACACCTAGCCCAAGCTAGCCGCGCCATGCCAAACGCACTCTGCCTTGGCCCTAGCTATGCTAGTCACACCAAACGCGCCAAAGCATGCCAACCATGCTAGCCGCACCTCCGTGCCAATGACAAATCATGCCAGCCACACCTAGCCCAATCTAGCCTCGCCATGCCAAACGCACTCTGCCTTGGCCCTAGCTATGCTAGTCACACCAAACGCGCCAAAGCATGCCAACCATGCTAGCCGCACCTCCGTGCCAATGGCAAATCATGCCAGCCACACCTAGCCCAAGCTAGCCGCGCCATGCCAAACGCACTCCGCCTTGGCCCTAGCTACGCTGGTCACACCACGACAAGCCAAACACCCTTACCTTGGCCCTAGCCGCGCCATGCCAAAGTAGCGCCCGTGCCTAGGCTTGCAAACCGTGCAACCTAGGCCAAATTGGCCACGCATGCCATTGGCACATGCCAACACGCATCGCTGGTAGCTTTTCTTACCAAGTCAGTGGCCCCTAATGGACGAGCGTGCCATAGGCACATGCCAACACGCTCGCTGGTAGCTTTTCTTACCAAGATGTGGCCCTAATGGCCGAGCATGCCATTGCCACATGCCAACACGCTCGCTGGTAGCTTTTCTTACCAAGTCGTGGCCCTAATGGCCGAGCATGCCATTGGCTGCCAACACGCATCGCGCGGTAGCTTTTCTTACCAGGCCGTGGCCCTAATGGCCGATCATGCCATTGGCACATGCCAACACGCTCGCTGGTAGCTTTTCTTACCAAGCCGTGGCCCTAATGGCCGAGCATGCCATTGGCACATGCCAACACGCATCGCTGGTAGCTTTTCTTACCAGGCCATGGTCCTAATGGCCGAGCATGCCATTGGCACATTCCAACACGCTCGCTGGTAGCTTTTCTTACCAGGACGTGGCCCTAATGGCCGAGCGTGCCATTGGCACATGCGAACACGCTCGCTGGTAGCTTTTCTTACTGCCGTGGCCCTAATGGCCGAGCATGCCATTGGCACATGCCGACACACATCGCCGATAGCTTTTCTTACTGTGTCGTGGCCCTAATGGCCGAGCATGCCATTGGCACATGCCAGCACGCATCGCTGGTAGCTTTTCTTGCCAGGACGTGGCCCTAATGGCCGAGCATGCCTTTGGCACATGCCAACACGCTCGCTGGTAGCTTTCATTACCTAGCCGTGGCCCTAATGGCCATGCGAGCCATTGACACATACCACACACGCCACTAGAAGCTCTGGCATTGCCACTTACACTCAACGTACAACCTACCACCAATGCATTCCACACATGCCATTGGCACATGCCACACGTGCCACTTGCACTCAAGGTGCAACCAACACTCGAGATATCAACACAAACTGGGGGATGCTTTCGAGGGTCTTGGTTTGGCGGTCACAGCATGCAGCGTACACTACGCTCACATTAAGAAAGCGTGAATAGGAATAAAGCGGTCAAATAAATGAGGAAATAATGGTGAAAACGTTTTCACCCATAAACACCATGCGGTTACCACCTCCTCCCATTATTTCACCCTTTAGTCTCTTCCTTCATGAGGCCAGGGTACATTTCAATCTCGACTTGTATAAATAGGTCTTACCTATTTCCACCAGACAACAATTCTCGGTCAGGAGAAAAATACAACACTCTCAGAAAAGGAAACTTTCCAAGCTCTCTAATAAGCTTTCATCTCTTGCAAGCTTCCGAAGCTTTCACTTTCTGATACAAGTCGAGACACTACTCTCCCAACTATTCTCGGTCTCAACACCTTTCTTTGCTTCCCTCCCCGCATCAACCCTTCTCCTCCACTTTGTGACCGAAGCAAGTCCGGAACGGCCATTTCTTGGATTAGGTCGGACTTGTATGCATTGATCTCTCGAATCTTGAAAGTGCTCACATGCATCACATTTGTTTAGGGTTTAAACCAGTTTCTCACTCACCTACCGAACTTACCAAAATCGGCGGAAACGATTTTTACCCATAAACAATTGGCGACCACAGCGGGAGGATTGATCTATCGGTTACAATACCAACTCCGACTCCTGATTTCGTTTCCCGAACGTCAAATCCCAACATGGTGGAACTCAGGTCCGGAGCGGCTGCCGAGAATACCAGCACAGAACACATCCCTGATGTTAGTGTCTCTCCCAATAACGTTGTTGCATCACCTGCTGACTACAGTAACATCGAATGCACTCCCTCAAGCGTAACACCGCCAATCACCAGGGCCAGAGCCGCTTCCTCCTCTAGTGTCTCTGCACAACCCTCAAATCACGGCAACGAAAATATCTCTTCGGGTGTCACGCCACCAGTCACCAGGGCCAGAGCCGCCGCTACGGCCCCTGATGCTTCGTCTAGCATGGCGCCTCCGACCACAACTAAGGTTCCAACTACCCCGCCGACGGGACGAAAGACCGTAGGGACCAGAGGAAGTCGTCCTTATGTCACCATCGCTGATTTGATGGAACGACAGGAGATGCTCGCCAGAGCCCAGACGGATATGGTTTCAATGCAGAAGGAGGTACTCGTCTTTCTCAAGACCCTGACAGAGCGACTACCACGTGAGTCGCGTCCTCCAAAGCCGCTTGGGAACGTCTCCAACAACCCCGACGCCAGCACCTCGGCGGAGCACGCCTACACGGATGAGGAAACTCATGCTAGAATCCCGTTGGAAAGAAATCAACCGCCCAACTTCGTCACGCGAGAAGATCTGGAACAACTTCTCCACAACCGAATCAAGAATGATGAATTGGACTGCATCATCACCAACCCCGTTACCCATCCGAAATGCAGAATCCCTCTCCCAAGGGGGTACTCTTCTCCTCAATTTACCCCAGACGATGGTACCTGGAGTGCACATGAGCATGTCTCCCGCTTCCCGGAATCCCTAGGTGAACATGAATATAATCACGTTCTTCGTTTAAGGGAATTCTCAAAATCACTTACCGGAAGGGCGTATACATGGTACAACAACATCCCGCCGAACAAGATTCCCAACTGGAGTAGCATGGTCACTGCGTTTTTACAAGAAATACTTCTTCGTGTCTCGAACAAGTTACTTTCTCACCTGTAAAGAATGTACCATTGGGATAACGAACATCCGAATGATTTCTTCAAAAGGTTCGTGGTTCAAGCACTCGATCGCCACGACCCAAACGTGACCGTGCAACAACCGGTGAACGCGTGCATCAATGGTATGGTTCCTATTTACCGCGCCTTGCTAAAGAACTTGCGCTAAACGTTCTCCGAACTCCATGAAGCCGCCGACGATCCGCAACAACATCACCAAGCATTACTGGAAAGAGCTAGGCCAACTCGAACCGAAGACACGCGTGAAACTCGCGGGAGTAGACGCCTCATCAGCAAGCAATTTAATGTCGGCTCATCCTCCGTGAACATAGTAAACGAAAGGGGGAAAAGAAAAGCCCCAACTACGAGCCACCAAACAAAACGTGAAGCGCCAAGAACGCAACTTCTAACCCCCCGCCACGAAAGACCGTCACTAAAACTCCCATGCAAAGATCATGAGACCGAAGGAAATACCCTTGATTTCCCATTTCCCATCGAGGAGGTGATTGACCTCCTAGAAGTCTGGGTTCAAGATGATGTTATCAGACTGCCACCTCCCATACGTCCACTAACCGAGGCCGAGATGGCGAACCCTGGGCACCGCCATTACCACAGGTTCGTTCACCACCCGACCAGCGATTGCAACAGACTAAAGCATATTTTCAAAGAAAGGATAAAAGAGGGAGGACTCCAACTAGGAGACGAAAGAGTGCATCGAGACCCACTCCCAATAAGAAACCATGGTCCTCTGGGGACTCCGTGCACGAGACTTTACAATCCATGATGCAACATGTATGTGAAATTCTCTATCTTTCCAAGGTGCAGCGCTAAGATATTTTCGCAGCTCTCAATCGTGTTGTATCCGGCAAGCGACTTTTTCTCTCCTCGAAACCACGCCAGGCCCAAGCTTTCCAAACAAAGCGGAACCAAAAGGAGAACTGGGGACCGTTGACCACGTCCCGTTTAAGAGGTAACGAATTTGACGACACGCTCATCGACACGGCCTCTCGACCACAACATCATTACTTTCAAGACACTAAATGTAGCAGGATTTACAAAACAAGACGCTACCTATTCCCCGTCCGTGATTAAGAACTTGACAGGGGAAACTTTAAACGCGCATGGCTACATCAACCTAGAGATCAAGATGGGAGACGCTATAACGCATAACAAATTCCATATTGTCAAAAAACTATATCATGACATGATATTGAGACGCTTATGGGTGATCGACAACAAAGCGAAATTGGATGTGCACCCTCTGCCGACGTCTACGCCCGAAGGAATTTCCAACAAATCACCCCGTTGGTTATCGCATCAACGAACTATTGAAGGAACCCAGACATCCGGAGAGGACCCGTTAGCGCTAGCTCATGGTTTTCAAATGCAAGTAAGTCTCGACCGAGCAACCTTTTCTCGCAACCAGCCTTTCCTTCCCCCATTCCGTCATGGGGACTCAAAGCGACATCGCACGAACTCACAAAAATGTGAATGGGGAGTCGGACCATTTGAACACTTTGCAAGAATCTTGGAAACTTCTATTGAAACCAACGAAGCCAAGACTCAAACGGTTGTACGACGTCTGAACCCGTTTTCAATCGGAGATGTGGTGGTTAAGGAAAGCTCGTTTCAAGTTGGGAGGATGACAGTAAAAATGGCTATTCAAACTGATTCGCCCGATGAAAGAGAAGACGAGCTGTATCTGGTTGCGGATACCCTTTTGGGAGGATATTGCAAGCTCATCAATGCAGACACACCTGAAGGAGTGATAATTCACTCGCAATGTCTCAAGGTCTCCAATCCCTAAAACGCTGTACTTCCCAATCACTCCCCCCTTTAGTATTTCCTTTAACAATTCCTCTTAGTAGTTGTACTCCCCAAGATGAATACACCGTTTGTATTTTTTCCCTGGGATTCCCTTTTCCGTCAAAAAAAAAAGCATAAATACATCTCTTTCCAAGCAAATTCTCCAGATATCAGAGAAATACATCAGATAAATCCAGAAAACCATTGCAAAGCCATCATACCACAACCTCTTTCAAAAATATATATGAAGCAAAATGTTGACTGATGAAGAAGAAGGTAAAGATGAGTTTACGAAAAATAAAAAAATATCAAGGGAACTAAGCAAAATAATTGTAAATAACAAAAGGGAGGAACTAGCCCTCGAAGGATGGAGCACAAGTCCCCGGGCAAGGCTATCTTCAAGCACTTCCCCAAAGAATCCCTCGGGTAACAAAGGTTCCATTCAACGGTGTTAGCAGCAAAGAACCTCAACATCCCATCCCGAAGCAACCACAGGACAGCAGAGTCCTCCCCGACGATCGGTCCAAAGATACGCCACCATAACCCCTCCTATCACCAACAACACCTTTGGCATCAACTTCAAAGGCTATTTCGTTTCCGTCATATGCTCCTTCAAGGTTTTCTCATTGACACTTCGAAGAAAGTTTTTTGATTCATCCGCATCAAAATCAAGAATCATGGCGCTCTCCTCCAAGAGCCTCACACGTTCGCTTTTCCGTCGCTTCAACCTAGAAATAGTCCGATCTTCCCCATACCCGGACCGAGGAAAGGCTTTGCCGCACTGAAACTTCTCAATATGCCAAGACTATTCCTCGTTTTCTCGCTCCTCCTCCATGCTCACTGAATTAACCCAAGAAAGTCTGAACATGCACCTGTTCTTCATGGGGATAGATGGAAGGTAGGTCCTTAATGATTTCACTAGCTTCGTGGAACAGAGATTCAATCCCAACCAATGCCTCCTCAAGAGAAGAAGATCGATCTCCGCCAATTCTGAAGTCCTTCTCCGAAGAGTTAAAGGCGCGACCATCCCTGGAGGGTCCCATCATACACTGCAAAAAATGGGGAAAATGATCAAGTTCCATCCTATCTATACACATATAAAAAGAGGATAACATGAACAGAGAAGAAGAAGAAAACATACCGATATGATCTTTTTAGCCCGAATAACCCTAGTCGGGGTGCTTTTGCAAGAGTCAGACCTCGCGCCTTCACTTGGAGAATCTGGCTATTTAGAGGATGATTCGTCTCTAGGCAAAGAAAGAAACTCAACAAGAAGAAACTTTTCTCAAATAAGGGAGGCGGTACAATTGCGTTGGGTATGAATACGGAACCTTAAAAAAGGAAAGGAAGCAATGAGGGACATAACGCTTCCATTGAAGCCGCGCGTGAAGGAAACTTTACTATCTGTAGAAACACCTACTCCCTCCTTGTTTACACTGGTCCCATCAAGCTCGCGCCCGCTTTCCCAATCCCCAAGCCACACCGGTCCCACCAATTGCGCCAACTTCCCAATGACCGCCTGTCGCGCCAACTAGCTTGGTCACTTCCCCATCTTGCGCCGGTCCCACCAGCTAGCACGATCAGCTTCCCCACCTTGTGCCGGTCCCACCAGCTTGCATGCTCAGTTTCCCAACTCGCGCCAACTTCTCAATGTCGCCCAACTTCCTGTCTCTCAATGATGCGACTACCCAATCGTGCCGACCTCTCCCGATTTGTGCAAATCGCCGAGGCAAGGATTCCAAATCCTATTTATAAAAAGGTCGACAAGCCTCCTCAATTCTCTTTACGATTTCTCACGATAGTTTGTCACCATCCTATGCTTACCTCACAATAAAGCTCCTGTAACGAGCTAAGCAGGGGACTTAATGTTGATGGTGGTTTTTAGACAAAGGGTAAAATCGTAAAACCCCGAATAACCTAATGTCATCGGCGACACATTTATTAGAACATTCAATGCATGTAGTCAGTAATTAATAGGGGGTATTTTTTAAAATTAGGGTTACAACGAACAAAACCCTAATTTCCCTCCGTGCCAATGACAAATCATGCCAGCCACACCTAGCCCAAGCTAGCCGCGCCATGCCCAACGCACTCTGCCTTGTCCCTAGCTATGCTAGTCACACCAAACGCGCCAAAGCATGCCAACCATGCTAGCCGCACCTCCGTGCCAATGGAAAATCATGCCAGCCACACCTAACCCAAGCTAGCCGCGCCATGCCAAACACACTCTGCCTTGGCCCTAGCTATGCTAGTCACACCAAACGTGCCAAAGCATGCCAACCATGCTAGCCGCACCTCCGTGCCAATGGAAAATCATGCCAGCCACACCTAGCCCAAGCTAGCCGCCCATGCCAAACGCACTCTTGCCTTGGCCCTAGCTATGCTAGTCACACCAAACGTGCCAAAGCATGCCAACCATGCTAGCCGCACCTCCGTGCTAATGGAAAATCATGCCAGCCACACCTAGCCCAAGCTATCCGCGCCATGCCAAACGCACTCTCCCTTGGCCCTAGCTATGCTAGTCACACCAAACGCGCCAAAGCATGCCAACCATGCTAGCCGCACCTCCGTGCCAATGTCAAATCATGCCAGCCACACCTAGCCCAAGCTAGCCACGCCATGCAAAACGCACTCTGCCTTGGCCCTAGCTATGCTAGTCACACCAAACGCGCCAAAGCATGCCAACCATGCTAGCCGCACCTCCGTTCCAATGGAAAATCATGCCATCCACACCTAGCCCAAGCTAGCCGCGCCATGCCGAACACACTCCGCCTTGGCCCTAGCTACGCTGGTCACACCACGACAAGCCAAACACCCTTACCTAGGCCCTAGCCGCGCCATGCCAAAGTAGCGCCCGCGCATATGCTTGCAAACCGTGCAACCTAGGCCAAATTGGCCACGCATGCCATTGACACATGCCAACACGCATCGCTGGTAGCTTTTCTTACTGTGTCGGGCCTCAATGGCCGAGCGTGCCATTGGCACATGCCAACACGCTCGCTGGTAGCTTTTCTTACCAAGCCGTGGCCCTAATGGCCGAGCATGCCATTGACACATGCCAACACGCTCGCTGGTAGCTTTTCTTACCAAGCCGTGGCCCTAATGGTCGAGCATGCCATTGGCACATGCTAACACGCTCGCTGGTATCTTTTCTTACCAATCCGTGGCCCTAATGGCGGAGCATGCCATTGGCACATGCCAACACGCATCGTTGGTAGCTTTTCTTACTGCATCGTGTTCCCTAATGGCCGAGCATGCCATTGGCACATGCCAACATGCTCGCCGTAGCTTTTCTTACCAAACCGTTGCCCTAATGGCCGAGCATGCCATTGCACATGCCAACACGCATCGGGCCGTAGCTTTTCTTACTGTGTCGTGGCCCTAATGGCCGAGCATGCCATTGGCACATGCCAACACGCTCGGCCGGTAGCTTTTCTTACCAAGTCGTGGCCCTAATGGCCGAAAGCATGCCATTGGCACATGCCAAAACGCCGTCACGGTAGCTTTTCTTACCAGCCGTGGCCCTAATGGCCGAGCAAGCCATTGGCACATGCCAACACGCATCGTTGGTAGCTTTTCTTACTTACAGTCGTGGCCCTAATGGCCGAGCATGCCATTGGCACATGCCAACACGCTCACGGGTAGCTTTTCTTACCGGGACGTGGCCCTAATGGCCGAGCGTGCCATTGGCACATCCTAACACGCTCATTTGGTAGCTTTTCTTACCAAGACGTGGCCCTAATGGCCGAGCATGCCATTGGCACATGCCAACACGCATCGCTGGTAGCTTTTCTTACCAGGCCGTGGCCCAATTGCCGAGCATGCCATTGGCACATGCCAACACGCATCGCTGGTAGCTTTTCTTACCAGGCCGTGGCCCTAATGGCCGAGCATGCCTTTGGCACATGCCAACACGCTCGCTGGTAGCTTTCATTACCTAGCCGTGGCCCTAATGGCCATGCGAGCCATTAACACATGCCACACACGCCACTAGCAGCTCTGGCATTGCCACTTACACTTAACGTACAACCTACCACCAATGCATTCCGCACATGCCATTGGCACATGCCACACACGCCACTAGCAGCTCTGGCATTGCCACTTGCACTCAAGGTGCAACCCGGAACAAAGGCAGTCCGCACATGCCACACACGGCACTAGCAGCGCCACTTGCACTCAAGGTGCAACCAACACTCGAGACATCAACACAAACTGGGGGATGCTTTCCAGGGTCTTGGTTTGGCGGTCACAACATGCAGCGTACACTACGCTCACATTAAGAAAGCGTGAATAGGAATAAAGCGGTCAAATAAATGAGGAAATAATGGTGAAAATGTTTTCACCCATAAACACCATGCGGTTACCACCTCCGCCCATTATTTCACCCTTTACTCTCTTCCTTCATGAGGCCAGGGTACGTTTCAATCTCGACTTGTATAAATAGCTCTTACCTATTTCCACCAGACAACAAGTCTCGGTCAGGAGAAAAATACAACACTCTCAGGAAAGGCAACTTTGCAAGCTCTCTAAAAAGCTTTCACTTTCTGATACAAGTCGAGACACTACTCTCCCAGAATTATTCTGGTCTCAACACCTTTCTTTGCTTCCCTCCCCAAATCAACCATTCTCCTCCACTTTGTGACCGAAGCAAGTCTGGAACGGCCATTTCTTGGTTTAGGCCGGACTTGTACAGATTGATCTCTCGAATCTAGAAAGTGAAGTTGTGCGAATTGCTAAATCTTCTTCCATAGAAAACTTATGACCACGAACTATAATAGGCATTTCTTTTAATTGAAAGATAAAGATTAAAGTGAAATTATAAGAATTTTGTAGGTGTAAAAGGTGAGATTTTGGAGTTGAAAACAGCTGAACTTATGCAGAGAATTGATAGCCGTTGGATGAGACTAGCCATTATCGGCGCAGTCAAGGCCGCCCAGCTCAATGTGAGACGAGGGTCGTCTCTGCTTGAACCACGTCTAGGCTTATGGTTTCTGTTATGTCTTTCTTTGGATTGTAAGGGTACCAAGCATTTTCCAGTTTATGTCATATGAATATCCACAAGTCTTCTTTGGATTGCAAGGGTACTAAGCATTTTCAGTTTGACTCATATAAATATCGACAAGGGGCCAGGTAAGAACTGAAGTAAAGCAAGGCCTTAGGCTCGGGGCCGTAGCAAAGGTTTTAGGGGCCCTAGGCGAACTTACTGAAATGGGGGCCTATATAAGCAAAATAACAAAAATTCTGGCGATTTGATATATAAAATTATTACAGGTTGTCAAACGACGCTGCCAAAAAAAGTCTAAAAACATAAAGCAAATACCTTATCTCATGATAAAAATTGATCTTCCTGCACTTTCCGACACGAAATCTTCAATTATACTATCAAAATCAATGTTATCTAACATGTCAATCTCAATAGATAACATTGCTAACCCCTTCAATCTTTCTTGTGACATCGTCGACCGAAGATAATTCTTGATTAACTTCAACTTCGAAAAACTTCGTTCGTCCGAGGCAACGGTAACTAAAATTGTCAATAAGATTTGGTATGCAATAAAAGCATTCGGGTAGGAACCTTCCATATCCTTTAAGAAATTCAATACTTCAATTGGTTTACCGGTTTCGGTTGGCAAATAACTTTTTAAAACTTTCAATCCCGCATATAAGTCATGCCCAATAATATCAGAACTCATACCATGCTTTAGATGATTTTCAAGATTGATACAAGAAGCCATTAAGATATAATCATCAAGAGAAAGCAACTGATCAACATTATATAAGAATCCAAAATTTTCTACGAACTCTTGAAATTGTTCAAATCTACTAGTGAGTGAAGATATAACTTGATATAAAATGTAATTGAACTAGTTAACTCTAAAGGAATCTTAACCTGGTGGCGGTGCTTCTTCGGATATACTTTCATCATCAAAATGTCTTGTTTTATTTATTATACGTTTTTCTAGAAAATTATGTTCAATCCCCATTGTTGTGGCAACCGTTGCAGCTTCAATCAACGAATTCTCAAATACAGTCTCCCTATAATTGTCAATGAAAAAAATATCTTTAAATCGCTTCACGGCGGTATCGAGATGCATATCCTTATTTTTGAAGCAACTTACTAACTGAATTAACCACAAGCAGTAGATGGTGCCAAACAACCATCCCAATTATAGATTCAAAATTTCCAAATTCATGCTCTAACGGTGAAGAAGCTTCAATAGTTTAATCCTCTTCTTCTTTTTTGATTAGAGATCGGTCGAAGGAAACCCTAGATTACCATAAACAGAGTTAACCGTAGACTTATAGTCAAAACCGATGCTTCAAAGATTAACTTTTATTATCAAAAAGGAATATTCGCGGATCTTTTAATCACTGCCAATACAAAAAAACAGCCGATACAAAAAAAAAAAAAAAAAAAAAATTTGAAAATCAATAATTCTCCAAGGGAGTAAAACATACCTATAGCAACAAACGTATAATTTTGGGGCCTCCAAGATTTGGGGGCCCTAGGCCCTTGCCTAACTGGCCTATAGCCAGCGACGGCCCTGCAGTTAGGCTGACCAAAATCTCTACTAGGCTTATGGTTTTGCAAGCCTTTACACCCCTAAAGCCCAAATAACAAAATTTGCTTATGAGTTTTTATTCGCATAATATTGCCATCGCGTAAACTTGAATAAAGGAGTGAAATAGATATTGAATTTGGGGGTTTCGATCGAGCAACAAATAGATATTGAAATTTGGGGTTTAGGGGTTTCATTATCTGCCCAAGATTAATTGATTCATTCAAGAGTTTACCCAATTCAGCATTTAAAAGGGGTTTCAGCATTCACTGGTATGTCTTTCCATCTTTTTAGGTTATGAAAAGCACATTTTTGAGTTTCCATCTTCTTCATACAATACTTTTACAATTAAATTGTTACAGTTTATGATCTGTGCATTCGTCCAGTGAAATAATGATTTATGTTTGTTTTTGGTTATCAAATGAAAGGGGATTTATCCATGTGTTTTTATGGTAGTTACAGATGGTTGTAATTTGCATCTCCATATGCTGTCTTCATTGACATTGTTACAATAAGATCAAAATTTTGCTGCATATTAGTGCTTCTGTTACAATTATGAGTACTAACAACTTGAAAATAAAGCTATAACAATTTTTTTGTTGTTGTTCTGTTCAATTTTGTTGTTAATATAAACTTTGTTTTTCAAATTCAAAGTGAAATCCTGTAACAATGTTTCCATATCTAAATAAAATCAGCGTAACCTAAATGCCTAGCGTTTTTGGTGCACCATTTAGGAGGGATAAGTTGTCATCTTCTCCTGATAAGTTGTTAAGACAACTTCTATGTAACTGCTTTTGTGTTTTTTTGGAAGATTAAGGGTTAATTTATTGGAAGTATATATTAGAGTGCAGCTTCTTCTATACTCACTCCCATTTACTTTCTTCAGGAAACATCATTGGGAGTCATGGTGTTGATAAAACAGAAGAAACCCGAAAGTTCACACGATAGTGTGGTCGTGGGAGAGGATAAGATAAGTAATCTACCTGAAGCACTACTTCATCACATTCTTTCTTTCCTTCCAACCAAATGTGCAATGTCTACCTGCATTTTATCCAAAAGATGGAAGTATGTATCCCACTCTATACCCACTCTTGATTTTCGTTACTGGCGAACTGGAAAAGGTACTAAAAAGCAAAAATTGCTGGAAACCAAATGTTTTATGAACTTTATGGACACGGTATTATTTCTTCATGAGAAGCCAAATATTCAGAAGTTCTATCTTGATTTGGATGAGGTTTCTGATGAACCTCGAGTTAATAGATGGATCAGTACCCTTATGAAGCGTAAGGTTGAATCATTTTGTCTTTACTTAAATTGCTCAAGTACATCCTCCATATTTCCTCTATCATTTTTCACTTGTGATTCATTGACGTTGTTGGATTTGTGTTTTGATATGAGAAGTAGTGGCAAACTCATTATTCCAAACACGGTTTATTTTCCAAAGCTCAAGATACTTCGACTCAGTTATCTTAGTTTCGTGGATGAAACCTCGACCAGAAAATTGTTTTCTAACTGCTCCATCCTTGAAGAGTTGAGATTGTCTGATTGTTCGCTATCTGAAGGGTTATGCATTGTGAATCCCACATTGAAGCACTTGTTTATCAATTCCTGTTCCTTTTCAAAGTCTAAGGTGACGATTTCTGCTCCTAATTTATTGACCCTTGGTTACAGTAGAAATCAACTAGCAGCAGACATTGTCCTCAATAGCTTTCCGTCACTAGCTGAGGCAGATGTTGGCTTGCACATCTATGAGAGATTCGAATACGCAAGCGAAGTATTTGTTAAGCTTTTCGAAAAGCTTTCAAGTGCAAAGCTCCTTAAAATATGTGGTGACTCATTCATGGTATGTATAAATACTGTAGATAATTCTTACATAACTGATTATGTTGTTGTAAATTTAATCAGTGTCGCATATCTTTAATATCTGCTCTATTGTGCTGTGGTTTTTCGGAATCTTATATAGTGGTGTACTCTATTTATTTATTAGGTTTTGTTTTGTGTGATCAGGTTCTAAGAGAGGCAGACATCCTCTTAACCGGTTTGCTTACGTTTAACAATTTGATCCATTTGGAAATCAGTTCTCGATTTCGTTACATGAGTGCTGGTTCAGATTCTGCTTCCACTGTGAGAACATTCTTTAGGTTTCTCCAGATGTCGCCAAATCTAGAATCGATTCTCTTTGCTGAGGCAAGTCACTCCCCTTATTCAGTTCCCTATTTTGGTTGGCATTCGTATTCAGTTCTCCCATTGAAAACTGGCATTACCTTATTTTGCAAAACTGTTGATCTAAATTGTAAACTATTAGTTCTCTAAACTAGAATCACTTGTCATCTCTTCTGACAGTCACTCTCATTATTTTTCTTTTCAGTACCCCCGTTTCACCATCTTCATAAGATATATTTTGTTTGTGCTAGCGTTACTGTCTAATTCTTTTGCTTTGATTGATGTAGAGCATTCACATCTCTGAAGAGGAAGAGGATGATGGATGTTGGCAAGTTGATCCTAAACCTTCGCTACCACGCCTGAAGTCGATCAAATTCAAAAAATTTGAGGGGGAACCAATGGAGATAAATGTGATTAAACTCTTTCTGCTCCATGCCAGTTTTCTTGAGACTGTAACAATTGTAGTTTCTCCATGGCCCCCCAAAGACCACGAGGAAGTAATGAAGCTGTTGCTAATGTTCCCAAAACCTGCACATTGTGTGGTTAAGTTTTTGATGAGCTCGGAAGACACTTAACAGTACTTTCAGTGACAAAAGCATCTTAAGCAATTTGAAGACTTGAATTTATATTGAATCTTCAAGTACATCTGAAGACATGAACAAAGAAACTAAGATCTGCTCTACTTAACAAGTACATCGAAAGCTTTTACTAACGTTCCCAGAGCCTGCACATTGTGTGGTAAAGTTTTTGATGAGCTCGGAAGACACTTAACAATACTTTCAGTAAATCAGTGTTTACAAAAGCCATATTAAGCAATTTGAAGACCGGAATTTATACTGAAAGTACATCTGAAGAGACGAACAAAGAAACTAAGATCTGCTCTATTTGTTCTAGTAAAATATTGAGATACCATTTTATTGCAGCAACATCGATGTTGTTTAAAAATCTAGTGACTTGGTGGTAATATTTTTCAACATTCTTTTTGGAGCGAATAGCGAACTAGCCGATACTTCCTCTATTTTGGGAAAGAAGATATCTTCACTTTTATAATTTGGCTTATTTTCGGGCAAAAAAAATAAAAGTACAGTATCACTTTTTATGAAACAAATTAAGGGTAGTATACCTTTCGCTCAAAATACTCTCTTCCATCTCCCCTTTCAACTCAGCTCAGATCACTAATGGCCTCTTCTTATTCTTTTTCAATATTCCCGCCACCTTGTCAACACCACCTTCAAAGCTCAAAATCAATCGCCCTATTCTCTTCCCCCTTATTAAAACACAAAACTAGAACCAAGTTCGGATCTTTATCGATTGTTCCTAAAGTATCTTCTCAACTTTGTGACCCACTCGTTCTCCAAATCGCTGAAACCCTAGAAGATTCACATTCATCATCTCTATCAAAACAATCCCCAATTCTTCAAAAACTTAGGGATTCTTCTGCTGAATCTGCCCTTTCTCTTTCTTGGCCTACACGAAAAGACGAATCTTATAAATCTACTGAAATTTCTTTTATCAAAAACTCCCAGATTTCTTTAATCTCACACAACCCAACAAATCTCATTGGTCTTGAATTAGATGGTGGTGATGAAGATGATACTCAAACCCTAAATATCGTCATAGTTGATGGTCACATTGTTAAATCTCTATCCAAACTTGATGAATTACCGGAGAATGTGTATGTTGGAGGTATTCAGGGTATAGTTTCAGATGAAATTAGTGAAAAAGTTATGGAATTTGTGTCAAATTCTGAAAACAGGGATTTGTTTTGGTCTTTGAACGGAATTGGAGCACCTGACGTTACAATTGTCTATGTTCCGAATGATTGTATCGTTGAGAAGCCGTTGCGGTTTAAGTTTTATTCTCGGGAGACAAGTGAGATTGGTTCGAGAAATTTGCCCATGTCGAATCCGAGGGTTTTGGTGTTGGTAGACAAAGGAGGTGAAGTTGGGATTGTGGAAGAGTATTTGGGTGGTGGTGGTGGTGGCGGCGAAGAAGAAGAAGATGGGAGTTATTGGATTAATTCAGTTATGGAGGTACAGATTGGTGAAGGTGGCAAGGTTGTGCATACTTATCTGCAGCAAGAAGCTCCTAGTGCTGCACATCTCAAGTGGACTGCAGTTCGTCAGGTAATACATGCACGCTTTCTTCTTCCTTTTATTGCACGTAAAAGTTTGTTGTCTTAAGCTTTTGAGGCATAAACTGCTTTAGCACTTGTTTTAGGAGAAGTAGAAATGCAGTTGCGTCGTATAAGTTTAGTTTTTATGAAATGCAGCACAGGTGAA
Source organism: Papaver armeniacum (assembly GCA_023531295.1). Lineage (NCBI taxonomy): Eukaryota > Viridiplantae > Streptophyta > Magnoliopsida > Ranunculales > Papaveraceae > Papaver > Papaver armeniacum. The sequence continues at coordinate 351,132 of JAJJWW010018709.1, read as the reverse complement.
TTTGTTGTAACTCCGTGATATGTTTTATTGCAGGAATCGTCTAGTACATATAACCTTGTAGAGGTAAGTTCTGGTGGGAAATTTAGTAGGCATAATCTTCATATTCAACAGCTAGGCCCTGATACATTTACAGAAGCCAGCTCCTTTCACGTATGTGTACGTCATCAAATACAAGATCTTCATAGCAATATAATTCTGGACCATCCGAGAGGCTTTGTTCGACAACGTCATAAAGGCATTGGGGCTCATTCACGAAATCGAGTTGTGTGCAATGGTAACATTGTGATGAGTAATCCTGCCCTAAAGACCGACTATGATCAGGTCATAAGAGGCCTATTACTTGTGGATGGTGCGACTGCGAAAATGGAACCAAGGATACACGCAAATAAAAACGAAGTTAAAAGGTTATCTCATGGATCTAATATTAGTGGTATCGATATAGATCAATTATTTTACTTGTGTACCCGTGGCGTCGACTTAGAGGTAGCAAAGGATGCCTTAGCTATCGGCTTCGGATCTGAGGTGACGTCACGGTTGCCTTATGGTTCACTTCGGAAAAGGATGGAGAGCCATGTTCATAGATTACTAGATGGTACTCCATTATAGTTGTCAGGATCATGGTGTTCCGTAAAGGGCATCAGTGATTTTTTTTTTTTTTTTTTTTTTTTTTTTTTTTGTAAAATGACAAGATATTCGAATGTAGGGCAGATAATTGACAGGCTCCCCACTACGAGCCACGATTCCCACCCTTTTTATTTATCCATTCTTTTTATATCTACTAGTGCATTAGATAATGAAAGGATCTAATTGTTTTTGGTGAAAAGAGAGAAAATCTCACCAACTAACAAAAAAAAAATGTATGTATACTGTACACACCAAAGAAACAATCGGTGACTCTTCACAGTAATCGAACCATGCAGGCAACACATTCTAATATTCTTAAAAGGCAACCAAAAACTGACTCTGTATGACTGCCTGACAATGGACCCTTTCCAGAATGTTATTCCGTGCATCTTTGAAACCAAGTATTGCAGAATTCTATCCGGGGAAGGAATTTCCGGCTTGACACGGCACTGTTTAAGAGTTTGTTATTTGCTGCAATTCTAGAATTTTTATCCCCGAAAACTAGGACACCTTTTTGCTAAATTTAAGAATAAGAATCACTTTATCAGGATTTCAGTGGTTGGACTAGCAAGTACCAAAACCATATTTAAACAAACAAAACAGGCTGGACTTGCATTTATTCTCTTTATTTCTTAATTTCCTCTGTGAGAGAAAAACAGAATTTAAAGGAATTTGCAGAAAGAAATAAAGAAAAGAAAGAACGAAAAGATGGTGTTGTTTAGTAGAAGAGGAGCATCTGGGTTCTCAGCATGTAATACAGCTGAAGATGTAACTCTTGGAATTGATGGCTCTGGCCTCACTGCTATTATTACTGGTAATAATCCATCAATTCTCTAATTGTTTCTTTGTTATATGCATCTGGGTTCCCAGTTTGCATGCTTGCTGCAAGTTATAGGTAATACTCCACCTACTCTTGATGGTTTCTCTGACACTAGAAGATGGTCTCTCGGTACAGATGGCGTTTTCACAGTGAAGACTTTGTACGCCAAGCTGATATGGGAGTTGATGATTTCCCTCATACTTTTGTGTGGAAGTACAATATCCCTCCAAAGGTAAATTTCCTAACTTGGTGTGCAGTACATGGTAAATTAAACACAATAGATATCCTGTCTACAAAAGGAATTCCTCTTGATGATGGCTGTATTCTATGCGGAGATGCTAATCAAACAGCAGATCATATCTTTTTACACTGTAGAGTTGCAAATTGGACTTGGTCGATGCTAACTCCATCTAATTGGGCATGGTCATTTCCAAGAAGTTTATATGACCTTGCTCATCGCTGGGATTCCAATCATTTTTCTGGTACCGGTAAACAATATTGGTCTTTTATTCCAGCTGATGTGATTTGGGTACTTTGGAGGGAAAGAAATGCGCGCACTTTTGATGAAAAACATAGCTTCACGACAGATTCTGACTTGGGTACTGAACCCAAATCTCTGGTGATTGCTTGGGCTTTCTACTTTTGGCCTCAAAGCTCACCTGAACTTTTCCAATTTTGTCCAGAATTGGGACAGCAATTTTATGTTATCTTAGTTCTGTCTTTTTTTTTTTTTCTTCAGCTACCTCTGGTAGCTTGCATTGTACATTCTATATTTTAATAAATTCTCCCTTTCAATCTAAAAAAAAACTAAGAGTTTTGTTTTAGGATTGAACGAAGGGTTACACTTTGACACAACTCTGTTGGATCTGTCCTCATGGGTCGTGCTTGATTGTGCAAGGGGTATCATTATAGGCGTTAAAAAAGAGATGGAAGAGATGATATAAACATAATGTAAAAACAAACCGTTAATATTGATGCCTCTAACCAAAACTGACAAGAACTAACCAAACTTCCTGCCCGAGGTATGTTCATCAACTACACACACAAAAATATTGTGCCAAATGGTTAATTAAATAACTAATAACTCGTTATTTGTTCCCGAGAAACTAAGAGAAGAAAAATATGAAACCATGGCCGAACCAGTTGGTGGCATTTGCTTAAACATGTCATATATGTTGCTAATCGTGCATTCATCGAACTTACAACCATCTATTTCATAGAACTTACAATCAACCAATACTCCACCTCCATCTCCTTCATTCGTCGCCCAAGCCTTCATGGAAACCAGGTTCTCAACATGATTAGTGACACAATAATCATAACCACATTTACCATAAGTAGGACCTTTTACTTCAGTAAGCTTTTTCGAGTCCAAATCATAAAATTGAATAACCGCAGGATTTCCTTTGTGTCGCGTCAATTCCCTCCAGTATAGATATATCCGGCCAGCGAATTCTAGAATGCGAATATCAGTGTTACCCCCCTCAGTATGTGTAAAGGTAGCATGGTTGTGGTTAGAATAACATGGAGCTCTGGGAGGATATCGCAGAGTTGTTGGAAGATCGAATGTAATAGTTTCCTTTACCCAAACTTGGTTGATTCTGTCTTTCAACATACATAACTCAACCTTACCACTATAACTATGACTATCAGATTTGTGAATTCCAACAAAACACAGACATCTTTTGTATTCCAATATATCATCATAACCCCAAGGATACACGCAGTGCGGTATATCAATTACTTGAAACTTCTCTTCATGGAGGTTGAACGCAATCAAAGATTTTCCGTAGTCGACCCAAAAAAGAACTCCATCAATATAATGGCCGGGTGACGCAAGCCTAAGTCCTTGTGGGTAGCGTTTTGGTGTCATTGGATGCTTAATCTCTCTCCAGGAATGAGTACTAGTAGTACTTCCAAGTGTTAAAATCATATATCGGTCGTGTAACTCAGCGCCATCAATATATTGAAGTATACACATCAGTTTATATTCCTTGGCCAAACCATCATATCCAAATCGACAATCTTGGACCCCTGTGCTTCCTGGGGTTTTTATGCGAGAGACAATACGTAGTTTCTCGAGTTTACTAAAGTTAAAGATTTCAATGACAAAATAAGTCCAATCGCCTGTTGCATATGGAAAACCCACCCAAAAACATACTAAACCATTGCAATAACCAATTAATCTCCTTGGAGAACTGTTTTTCGAAGCTATTAGATTCTGAATATAAGGTAAAACTTCGCTTTTACTATTAACAAACTTATCTTTTTCCAAATAGAACAAGTGATTTACAGGATATTCTTCCTTTCGAGCTAAAAAAATAGAATGATCATAAATAAAATAATCCAACTTTCTGGGTAAGAATTTAAATATGAGTTGGGGATTCTTTTGGGATTCAAGTAAGTGGGCATGGATAAATTGTCGACCATTCACGATTGACTCGGACCATGATTTACATACACAGTGGAACCTCATCAAAGTTTTAATAGGAAGTTTGTGCAGTATTTGCAAAAGTACCTCGTGTGGAATATGTGCATTGCTTTGAGCCTTCATCTCTTCCGTTGTTCTTTTGCGTTTCTGCATGCTTCTCTTTTTTTAATAACTCAGAACAATTCTATGTCTAAGTTGAATATCGTTTATATCACGAGTATCTTCCAAATCAAAGACTTTCCTTTTCCGTTTATATCACGAGTATCTTCCAATTATATGCTAGTTTTGTTTTGTTGTAAAACAAAAGGTTACATTTCTATATTTCCTTTTCCATCATAACCAACACTACGGCCGGTATCATTACCAGCGTGTCACAGTAACCAGTGCCGCCATCACAACCGTCTCTAACCAGCGCCACCACCACAACCATCTCTAATTAGCGCCAATACACCTTCACCACCATCGCCACCACTAACAGCAACTCCGCCAGCTCCCCAGTACTTCTAACACCACCGGAACCACCTCTAAACCAACACCATCGCCACCACTATAACCAGTACTACAACCCTAACCAGCACCACTAACCTCCGCCACCGATTAGTCAATCATTCACCATCAGCACCACCGTAAACACTAATTATTTCTTTCCCACCAATACCCATAACCTGCACCGATGTAACCTCCACCATCATGACCAGAACCACCACCACCTTCTAATCAAACATTAACCACCAAAATTCCGCCGCCGCCAGCAAATACAATTTCTTCTACCAGCATTTGAATCAAACATTAACCAAAATAAACTTAATCTCTTTCTCCACCACCACTGTAACCAGCACCACCATCAATGGATCATTCACAACCACATACCGGTAACGCAAAATCACCGTTAAATCTCAAGTCACTGTCGCCACCGCCGCCATCTCCACCACCACTACTAAAAAAAATTCCGAATCGATTAATTTCAACCAAATAGGAAGCTCCCAATTTCTAATAAACCCACCCATTTGAACGAATTTGATTGATTCTGGTATCAAAGTTTTTGCAGCAGCTAAACAACTAAATGGCTTGAATAAACGAACAAATGAAGATGAGATAAGAATCACCGACGCCCTAACCTTCAGCACAAGAATAACAACCTCTTTTTATCTAATCTTAATCTCTTAGATTGAACAATGTAAAATGGTAATTTATGTGACAAAGAAAAAAAAAAAAAGAGATGAAGAGGAAGAGAACTTGGCTTGATTGGGGTATACCCAGATTAATTGGGGTATACCAAATGAGATAAAATAGAGTCATTTTGAAGTAAAAGAGGTTACCCCTTAACCAAATATTTTCAAAATGGCAAAAATGCCCTTTTATAGTTAACACTAAAAAAATTGATTAGGCTAATTAAGAACGCGAAATTGGGGGATATAAAAAGGAATTGGGGATATAAGAAAAGGACAAAAACTGGATCCATATATCAATTCGGGGTCACCCTTATCTAAGTATTTTTTTAAATCCTTATCTACCCCTCACTAATCAGGTTTAGTGGTTAATAATAATTAGTAAAAATCTTAAGTATTTGTTAAATGATTAGTATGTATTTGTATTTGGGTGAATGAGATGAGAGTAGAAAGATGGAAAAAAAATTTGAGAGAGAACTTTTTTTTGGTGAAAGTGGAGGATGATTGTGAAGAGAGAATTGTCAAGAGGTTGAAAATTTGATTTTTTCTTTGAATCCACCATTGTTGCAAACGAAAAGCTTGGTGCCTGAAGATGGTATTCAACCAAAAAACCATGTCGGCATTTGTTGGAAATTTTCATAAATTATTTGCCACTATCCGGGGGGGGGGGGCGTAGCACCGTTATCCTATGCCGGAACATGATGAAAAGTATCCAGGAAACTTCAATTTTTTTTCACTTGACTACCGGCATTGATAGATTTCTATCGAGCATGCCGGCACCATTTTACGGCATGGTTCTTCACCAATTCCGGCATGGTCTTCATCACTTCCGGTGATGTAAAAAAATATTCCGTTTTGAGTTTTTTTTCTGGTTTTAATCAGTCCACTTCCGGCACAAGTAGTTAATTCTCGAGCATGCCGACACCGATTTCCGGCATAGTATGTTGCTTAAATTTCTATGCCTAAGCACATGATGAAAAGTATCCAGAAACTTCAATTTTTTTTTCACTTGACTACCTAAGATTGATAGATTTCTATTGAGCATGCCATTTTTAGTTACTGCATTGAATGTTAGTTACCAACCATGCCGACACTCAGTTTCCGAATGGTCTTCATCAATTCCGGCATGGTCTTCATCACTTGCAGCATGATCTTCATCACTTCCGAATAAAAAAAAAAAAATTCGTTTCCAAAGTGAGGAGCCGGCAGAGAAGGAAAAGAGAATTTGAAAGAGAGTGGGGAGAGTTTAGAATTTGAAAGGGAATGGGGAATATTTGGGTTTCAAAGCTCTAACCCTGAAAGTGATTAATAAGAAGTGGAGATGGAAATGGGGAATATGATTTTGTTTTTTGATTTTAAGTTTTTTAATTTTTATTTTGAGGGAAGGGTATTTTAGTATTTTCATACCCAAATGTCACCCCTTAGCAGACACCATGGGTTGGTAGAAGTAATCAATATCCCCCAATTCCTTTTTATATCCCCCAATTTCGTGTTCCTAATTAATTGAGTTTAGATAAAAAATTTGAAAAGGAAAATTCAGTATATTAAACCTTTAATTCGTCTTGTGAGTTCGATTAAGATCAAAAAATTTTGTTTTCAAAAATGTCAAAGGTCGGCAAGGTAGAGGTTTGAATAAGGTGCTTAGATTATATATGGCCTAAGATGGTCTTTGTTTGAATAAAATGTCGACCAATTTTAGCCTAAGAAGGTATTTAAATGAAGAACATGTCGACTTTATTTTTTTTTTGACACACAGGAGATGGCTATTGAAAAATATTAGTCGACAAGGTCTACAAAAAAAAAACCCGCCGGCTGGTGAAAATACCACGCCCGTTGTTGAAAATACCATGCCGGCTATATTTGGCTGGCAAGGTATTTAAATGAAGAACATGCCGACTTTATTTTTTTTGACATACATGAGAGGGCTATTGAAAAATATTAGTCGGCAAGGTCTACAAGAAAAACCCGCCGGCTGTTGAGAAAAATACCCCGCCGGCGGTTGAAAACCCCGCCAACGGTATAAGTCGGCAAGGTCTTCAAAAATATCCCCGCCACTGTTGAAAAAATTTACGATCTAAATCGCCATGAATGTTATGAAAAGTCGGCAAGATATGCATGTTACGACCTTGCCGACCAAAAACACAGAAATCATAATTTTTGATTTCCAACCTAACATAACAATCAATCACACAACACAATGATGGGTTTGAGTTCAAACATCATTAATAGTCTTCTTTTCGCTTGTAGAGTCAACAATTTTTTTGGAAAATCAAAGTTGAAGATTTTTATATGGCTTTGGTTGATGGAAGATGAAGAAGATGAAGAAGAAGAAGAAGAGTTGTTTAGTTTTTTTAATTTTAGGGTTAATGAAATTAAGAAATGACTTTATTTTTAAGATTTAATTAGTTCAAGGGTATTAAAGTAAAATCACCCTTTTTAATAATAAAACATCATATCCCTTGAAATTGGGTATACCCCAATTAATCTGGGTATAGTTTTTCTCTTCCTTTTTTAACTATTAAAAATTAAAGAATGTAAATTACTACACTTGTCCGTATTTTGGCTATAAAATTTTTACAGTTGTGTCTCATCGTAAGTTTCTCTGCCACAAGTGGGACTGAATAAACAGCTTGTACGTCTAAATTTTGATGACACAACAAAAACCAAATTTAGGTAAAAGCATTTTACAATCGGGAACATGGTTAAATATTAAAGGTGCACCTAAGTTGGCCTTCCAGCAAATCGCCGCCGCAGAGGCCACCGCCGCCACAAAAATATCCGTTTAGAAGATTTTTATTTCGCCTAAAATCTGCCACTGTCGCCACGCGTCATGTAATCAGCGGTATCTCGTTTTTCTTCGGTCGGCCACCGTGGCAGCGGTGTTCTAGTGGAAAATGACAAGGGATTCGAATCTAGTGCGATGATAATTGACAGGCTCTCCTCTACGAGCCACGATTCCCACCTTTTTATCCCCGAAAACTAGGAAACTTTTGATGGTAAAGCTTTGCTTTTACCATTAACAAACTTATCTTTTTCCAAATAGAACAAGTGATTTATAGGATATTCTTCCTTTCGTTCCAAGAAAATAGAATGGTCATAAATAAAGTAATCCAACTTTCTGGGTAAGAATTTAAATATGAGTTGGGGAATATGTGCATTGACTCGGACCATGATTTACATACATAGCGGCACCTCATCAAAGTTTTAATAGGAAGTTTGTGCAGTATTTGCAAAAGTACCTCTTGTGGAATATGTGCATTGCTTTTTAGCCTTTATCTCTTCCGTTGTTCGTTTGCGTTTCTGCATGCTTCTTTTAGATGTCTATGAATCGTTTATATCACGAGTATCTGTTGGGTTTGCTAGAATCGTTTATAGAGTACAAATCAAAGACTTTCCTTTTTCTAGGCCAAGTTGTATATATTAGGAAAAGCTAGTTTTATTTTGTTTTATTCGAAACAAAAGGTTGCATTTCTCGGTTTGCAGCAATGCAAACCGGGAAAGAACAGGGTCATATAGGTGGTTTTGCGATGAGTCAAAATGGGATCGTTATTACTCATCTTCAGTTTGCCGACGACACGTTAGTTTTTCTCGACGATTCTACGGATCAAATGAACTATCTGAGATATTATCTCCTCGGTTTTGAGATGCTATCCGGCGTTCATATAAACTTCGCCAAATGCGGCATCTTTGGGGTGGCAGGAGCTTCTAACTGGACACTATGGCTTCAATGTTGGCCTCGCAAGCCTAAACTCTTCCCTCTTCTTATTTGGGTCTTCCTCTTGGTGATACTTCAATGGGAGCCAAGAATTGGGATTTGATTATTGAAAGATGTAAAAATAGACTTTGTTCCCGGAAACGTTCTTGCCTCAACAAAGGTGTAAGTTAACTCTCATTAGGAGTGTCTTGTCTAGCATTCCAATTTATATGCTCTCCCTCTTTATAGCCCCTCCCAAGGTTATTAAAGCAATTGAACAAGTTATCGTGGATTTCTTATGGGATTCTTCGGATACTAAGAAAGGTTATCACTATGTGGGTTGGAAGAATTGTCGTAAACCTCTGAAAGCTGGAGGACTGGGTATCAAATCAGTCAAGAGTATGAACATAGCTCTTATCTCAAAAGGTGGTGGCGCTTTAACAAAGAAAAAAATGCCTTGTGGCGGAATGGTATAGTTTCTAAATATAACTCAACTCTTTCGGATAGAGAGACTAAAAAGCCAAAATCAGGAAACAAGTGTGGAGTTTGGAAGAATATCTTTGCTCATTTGAAGACATTCAAACAATGTTCAAGGCTTCGTTTAGGTGACGGGGCTACTATCAGATTCTGGGAAGATACTTGGCTCGGCGACCAACCATTGAATTTGGCTTTTCCTCGCATCTATTCTATAACCTATACTAAGAAATGGACGGTGCAAAAATGTGCCGAATCATTACTTAATGGTGGATCGTGGAACTTTGGTCTTGACAGAAGGCTCTCTCAAACCCAAATACAGGAAGTTTATGCTCTTATTGTCTTATTAGATAACTTATCGCTTGGTTCCGAATAAGACACTCTCGTTTGGTCGCCGACAAAAGCGACTGCTCACAAAGAAATCGCTTATTCTTGGTTCGAAAAAGAGCACAAATTGGACCTTAATAATGTAAGTATGTGGTCGAGAGCTTCGCCTCATAAAATAGGTTTCTTTCTCTGGCAGGTTTATCATAAAAAGCTATCCACCATGGATGTTCTCTATCGAAAAGGTAAGCTTCTAATCAATGGTTGCCTCTTGTGCTGTCAAGAGGGAGAATCCACCTCCCATCTTCTTTTCCACTGCACTTTTGCGAGGGACATTTGGTTGCATTTTCTGTCTTTTGTGAATCTTGAATGGGTTATGCCCAACTATATTGACACGATTATCAAAAGTTGGCGAGTGAAGAATCTACCTTCTGTAGCTAGATCGCTATGGCAAGTGCTACCTGCAGCTATTACATGGACCATTTGGAATGTCCGAAACGGCATCGTTTTTAATAACGAAACAACGACCTTTACCAAAACCATAGAAATGGTAAAGACACGGGCTTTCTACTGGTGCAGGAACCTAGATTCCGTAAAGGGCATCGGGCTAGACTATATTATGGCTAATTGGGGTATGCTTTTCATAACATAGGGTCTGTTGGTTTTTTGGTTTGAAGACTGGGTTGTCTTTGCTTTCCTGTTGTTTTGTTGTAACTTTTATCTTTTTCTTGGGCATGGGTTGGTTGTGTTTGTACTTCCTCCCATCTTTGGGTCTCTTTGTTCCTCTGTTCCCTGCTTGCAGTTGTAAGCTTCTTCAATTATATTCTTAATTTTGCCGAGAAAAAAAAAAAAGGTTGCATTTCTCACAATCTGTCCTCACAGGAAATGCTTGTTGTCAGTGATATTTTCTTTTTCTTTTTTAATGGAAAAAATGACAAGTGATTCGAATCTAGTGCAATGATAATTGACAGGCTCTCCTCTACGAGCCACGATTCCCAACTTTTTTTTTTTATTTTATCCTTTCTTTTTATATCTACTGCAATGATAATGTATCTATTTTTTTTTTTGGTGAAAAGAGAGCAAATCCATCACCAACTAACAAAAAAGTGTATGTGCACTGTACATACCACAGCAACAATCGGTCTTCACCTCAATTTGAAAAATGCTTCCTTGGTAAAAAAAGTAATACGGTGGCTGTCTGACCATGGGTAAAAAACCCTTTTTAGAATGTTATTTCGTGCATCTTTCAAACCAAGTATTGCAAAATTCTATCCGGAGAAAGACTTTCCGGCTTGTCACGAACACTGTTAAAGAGTTTGTTATTTGCTGCAATTCTAGAATTTTTATCCCCGAAAACTAGGAAACTTTTTGCTAAATTTAAAGAATAAAAATCACTTTATCAGGATTTCAGTGGTTGGACTAGCAAGTACCAAAACCATATTTAAACAAACAAAACAGGCTGGACTAGCAGTTATTCTCTTTATTTCTGAATTTCCTCTGTGAGAGAAAAAAAAACATACAGAAAGAAAGAAAAAAGAAGAACGAAAAGATGGTGCTTTTTAGTAGAAGAGGAGCATCTGGGTTCTCAGCTTGTAATACAGCTGAAGATGTAACTCTTGGTGTTGATGGCTCTGGCCTTACTGCTATTATTACCGGTAATAATCCATCAATTCTTCAGCTAGTTGTTTGTTATATTATGCTTATTAACTGCTAATTTTAGATGAACAAATTTTATTTTTTCTTAATCGATTTTGGGTTTTGTTATTTGAATTCAATTACTCGGATTCTGTTGCTGTTGTTGTTATATATTCTTGGACTAGTGTGAACTTTTGAAATAATATGGTTTGCTTGCTGGATATCAATGTTGAGATTTGATTTTGCGGTGACTAGCAATTTTGTGGAATTGAACGAAGAATAATTTTGAATAAGAATTTTTCATGATTGCTGATTTTAGAAGCATTCAGTACCGCTCCAAATTCTTTTTGCTTTTTGTTATGGTTGTATCCAATTGTAATTATTCTGATGGCAGGATCATCGAATGGTATTGGCGCGGAGACTGCACGTGTTCTTGCAATGCGTGGAGTTCAAATTGTCATGGCTGTGAGGAATACGGCTGCGGGTACCGCAGTAAAAGAAACGATATTAAAAGAAACACCTTCTGCCAAAATTGAGGTACTGGAGCTGGATGTTAGTTCCATGGCATCTGTGAGAAAGTTTGCGGAAGAATTCAAGTCTTCAGGTCTTCCACTGAACATCCTAATGTAAGTTTCTAAAGAATTTGACAAGTTTATTTTCACTATTCATCTGCAGTTACGTATGTGCTTTTTAGGGGATGAATGCTTTTTTGTTGAGAAGTTTTTACTCTTTGTTGCAGTAATAATGCAGGAGTTATGGCATTGCCTTACAAGCTCTCTGCAGACAAGATAGAGCTTCAGTTTGCAACAAATCATCTAGGTATGTTGCATCAGTGGTCTGGATTATGTTGTGTCTGTCAATATAGAGATTGATTAGGCTACTCTAACCTTATCAAGCATCAACCAACAAGACCTCCTTTCGTACTTAGTTCTGCACTATACCGTCCTGACTGTCTTATCTAATTCCTTATTTCCCAACATAATTCAATTTTGTGAACAGGTATCTGGCAATGTTTCTATCTTATATAATTTCAATTTTGTTGCAGGTCATTTTCTTTTAACAAATCTTTTGTTGGAGACCATGAAAAAGACTGCATCTCAAAGTAATATAGAAGGAAGAATTGTCAATGTTTCTTCTGAAGCTCACAAGTTAGCATACAAAGAAGGGATTCGCTTCGATAAACTCAATGAAGAATCAGGGTTCGTAACTCCGGGATAAAGAGTTTTTGCTTAGGAAAAACTTTAAATTTCAAAAAGTTGAATCCTAGTTTCTTTCTCTTATTTGCAGGTACAACAGCTGGGCGGCCTATGGACAATCAAAACTTGCAAATATATTGCATGCTAATGAGCTCAGTAGACGCCTTGATGTATGTTGTCCTCAAAGTTTTTCTCCTTAGTATATTATTACCATCATAAAAATGTTCAGAAATTTCAAGTAGTACAGTCAATAATTTGGAAGTTTGTTCCGTTTTGCTTAATGAACAGGAAGATGGGGTGGCAATAACAGTAAATTCACTTCATCCAGGAGCAATTGTGACAAATCTCTGGCGTAATAGCAGCATATTTGGTGGTAAGTCATCGTCCATGGTTTCTTTTTGAATTTCACTTTCGCGCACAAATTCTTTTTAATTTGAACTGACTTGTCTGGTTTCGAGGTTTTATCTTACTGATATGGTGCAAACTCTATCGCAGGCTGGGTTTCTAAAGTTGTTGTAGCTCCAGTTAGCAAGATTGTGGGGAAAAATGTTCCACAGGTATGTTTCATGCATTGTGCAGAAGATGTTTTCTTTTGAAGATGTTTTCTTTTTCTTTCTCAGTTTTCCTGACAGCAACGATCCTGCTGATATCTGTTGCCTAAACCATTTATCTTGCATGTTACTGTTGGTCATGGTTTTCTAGGGTGCGTCTACAACATGCTACGTTGCATTGCATCCAAACAACAAAGGTGTAAGCGGGGAGTATTTCGTGGACAACAACATTGGAAAAACAACCTCACAGGGTAGTGATACAGAACTAGCAAAGAAGCTTTGGGATTTCAGCATGAATTTAATCAGTTGAACAACTCTCAGTCCATGTGGTGGCGGCGGCAATGGTGGTGTTAAGTGTGTTTAATGATTCTCATTATAACAGAACATAATTATATTTCAGACACAAAAAGTACTCTTAATAGTTTGTCATTACTCCATTAGTCTACATTATAACTACTTTAGTTTTGTCAGTTCTGCTTAAGATTTTAAAACGGGACTGTTAGTGGCAGTTTTCAATCACCCCTATGCAAAAAAAAAAAAAAAAAAAAAAAGTATTCTCCAAGTTTAGGACGTGAATATTAAGAAACTGAGATCCAGAACTCAACATGACATTAACACCAAAACATACAGCAAGTGACATAAAACCGAAACTCACACTCTAGTTTAGAACAAAAAAAAACAACTGTGGGATCACTTCTTGATTTATCTGATGAGAGATGAGCAGAGCAAAGCAAAAGGTTGTTTCTAAATTTCTAATAATAATTTAGAACCAGTATTAGGCCATTTCCAGCACCAATGCTGGTTTCCAGGCGCCATTTCTTTGCCCTATGTAAATACAAGAAAACCTGTTCAAGGTAATTACTTTTCCAAAATTGTACAGTAAGTTGGGTCAATTTAATTTAAAGGGTATCGTTGCCACCAAGGGGTGGTGGCGCAGTTAAAGCTCATAGCTATGTTGAGGTCTCAGGTCGAGCTACCCCAAAAAAAAAATGTTGAGGTGATCCTGAGGTTGGTTGCATTATGGAATTACATAATTTTAGATTGATTCGAGCCTCTCTCACCCCAAAAAAAAAATACTTTTGCGTATAATGAAAGAATACAAGGCGAATTTAGTTCTCTTAATTTTCAAGACTAGGATGGGCGAACATCAAGTTGGGCGCAACTCAAAGTTGCGCCCCATTTTTTTTTTTTTAATTGTTGGGGCGCAAAAGTTACGCCCCAATCGGTTTTACGGCTAACTTTGGTTTGGTTTTTAGTTTTAGTCTAGGATTTACTCGTCCCACTCGATTTATCCCAAATTTTTAGTTTTGGCAATGCTCTTAGATAAATCCTTTCTCCCCTCAATATATAAGCGGAGAAGTGGGTTTTTGTTGTGGGTTTTTGTTGTAGATTCCTCTAATATTAGGGTTTATTTTGGCTTATCTATGTATTTGTAGGAATTTAATAACAAATAAAATAGGGATTTGTCGGTCGAACTGTTTAGCAGCCTAGCGAAATCATTTGTTAGCGTCATTTAAATTTGTATTTTGATTGAGTTCACAATTTATAACTTTTTCCTTATTATATATGACACAACTTAGAGACTTCAATCTATAAAATTACATTATCTAATAAATTAAGAGTAGGCGTGAACAATTTTACATTTAATCTTTAGCTTCTTTGTGGAGACTCATAAAGTTTTGATGTTATCACTATTCACCTTTACATTCTTCCATACAGTTACTAAGAAGAAGATGGAAAAGATTTGGAAGATCACAGAACCACTATAGGGGGAGAAGAAGATGAAGTATGCCTTGATAGCATGGAGAAATAAGGTTAGAATTCTCCTTGAATTTGCACCACGTCAAAACCACAGCTGATTTCACGTTCGAAAGCATGAAATTTGGATTGTGTTGATTTTAGTTTTACATTTTTTTTTTTCCGTAGGAAAAAATGAGTTATTAGTGATGAACTCTAAAGACGCTCTTTGTATGTGGTTAAATCTATTATCTGAAAATGGAAATTTCCTTGGTTTTTTGCTTAATCTTTTAAATGTTGATTTGATATGATAGTTAGCTTAAAATTTTTCTTTGCAGATCTATTTTTCAAACCAATACACACAGTGGCAATACGGTAAACCACCTTCTTAATCAGACCTCATTGACATCTCATTCATGCCAATCCAAGATTCTTCAGTACAACCTAATAACAGTTAATGGATTTTGTAGCTAGGTGACAGTGGGAGATGGATATCATATTATCATTGGATTAACCAACAACAGGTATGGATTACTGTGGCAATCAGATGAGAATTAATTTTCTATTAACTTTTAGAGAGTGTATCGTATTCACGGGTCGAGTTCGACATGTGCCAATGTGAGTTATTTTAACACTTGGGTGGATTTTGGGTGGTTATGCTCATATATAAAGGTGTAAATTGGGCTGTGACGAAGACGCTAAAATTTGAGCCAAATGACCCGAAGACGTGACTTAGCTCGGCCGCGGCACAACACGTTAGTTAAATGGGACGTCTTTGGGTTTGACTAATTGGCACGATGTAGCACAAAGACGCTGCACGGATAAGCAAGTGGCCCGGCCGGCCAAAGACGACGTTAAGAGAGCACGTCATAACTTGTACAAATACACCATATAACAAGGCATAATACATCACATTTTTTGTATATTTCACAAAAGAGTCACTATTCTAGCTAGTTTTTAACATTTTATGTTGGCTTATTTATAACAACACATATATTACCTTAATATTTGGAAAATATATTTCAATATCGTTGTTATAATGTCCTCACCTATATTTAACTAGAACATTAATTTACATGACAATAATCCAATTTTATATTTGATGGGTTATTTCTTTTTATTGAATAAACTTGTTAATTTTACTTGAAATAATTTCAAATGATATGTTGTCTAATTAAATTCTTGTGATAATGTCTGACTTAATATATAAATTAAATGATTACAAATTGTTTATAGCACGTGTGCCAGCACGGCACAGCACGGCACGTTTATTCGTGTGCTTTGCCCGTGGGTTGTGCTGTGCCTAGCTTTTGACTAGTAAAGCACAGCATGGCACATCACGTTTAAATCGTTGGCACAGCATAACACGGCACATGGCACGTGAAGCACGCGACTTCGTGTGCCGGGCTGTGCCGGGCCGGCACGTTTTACACCTCTACTCATATATGATCTCATTCACGAACCTGTAATTCAATATTTAACTCAATTAATATTTTGGGATAGCATTATAATAATAATAATATAGTATGATTCAACCACTGCATAGATTTTATTGAGCCTATGGTAACAAGCAAGACAAATAGTCTACGCTTCTCTCATAGTTCTTATGTTACATTAGTTTAATACATCATTTTAAAGCATTTTCTGTAACGGAAAATGGATCATTTGTCCAAAAAAATTTAAAACACGGTTCAAATGGACGAGTAAAAAATTTTATGGGTGAAATGGACACAAAAAAATAGCAAGGATGAAACTGGATGAAACTGGATTCATCCTGGCTTAAACTTAAAAAATAGCGAGGATGAAACTGGATGCATCCTGTGTAAATTAAAAATAAGAAAAAGTATTTGAAAATGGGCATGATGAAACTGGTTGCATCCTGCCTATTTTCAAATTTTTGTCCATTTAAACAGTATCAAAATCTAACTGTCCTTTTCATCCATGAAATTTTAATTTTGGTCTTTTTAACCAATTTTGTGTTTCTGTAATGGATGCATAGGGTTGTTGCCTTGGAGGAGACAGTGGGAGCAAGAGAATTCTGCCGAATTCAAGTTTTGTTGCCTTAAAGGTAAATGTGGTTCCAAATTATGGTACGAGAATGGATTTATCTACATACATTTTAGGCATCTCAGTAGGAGTAACCAATGAATAGTTACGGCAACGTTGTGGTTGTCCAAGAACTACAATTTCAATTTTGGAACATCCTATACAATGGTTTAGTGGTTTGTGTTGTTAGGGTTCATGTTTATCTAAGTTTGGCTTTACATTTTTTGTGTTCTTGGTAATTCATAATCACTTACTCAATGCATGAAATGGAATTATTATCTATCTAAATTTGGGCGTCAAAATTTCATTTAGCACATAAGTTTGAAGTATCAAAACACAGACTAGGGAAAATTGTTCAACTTATAGCCACATTTAGATGGAAACTTTGATTTCCATTTTTGGATTATATATTGTCTTAGATGGATTGGGTTGGAAATGTGCAATGTGGGTTCCGAATGCGTGGAAAAAATATTAAGTGCATTTTTGGTGTTTATGGCCATATATACAAACTCATTCATGATCCTTTTTTTTTTCTTAAACTGAATTAATGAATTGGTAACATGTTATGATCAGAATACAGTGTTATTCGATCAGTGTGTATACTTGGAGAAATTTTTTGATGGGGCGTTTTTTGAAGGGGGCATGGGGGACAAATGATATGTTGACACGTGCATCTGATATTAATGAATTATGTTTCCAAAAATATGAAAGAAGTGTAATTTTGGAGAGAAATTTTGTTTTCTTAATTGGTGTTGGTATTTTTGGAAACATAATTCATTAATATCAGATGCACGTGTTAACATATCATTTGTTCCCCATGTCCTCTTCAAAAAACGCCCCCATCAAAATTTTTCTCGTATACTTGGTAGTAGATGTCCTAAGAAGTGAAGCAGATAGATTATAATATTTGTGTTGCATTAGGGTAGGACATGATTTAAGAAATTGTGCTGATATGTGAGTCACAAGACTATACTGTGGTTAGCGAAATTTTTAGCATTCTTTACAGTTAAATTCATTAGTGTACTAAAGCCTTTGTATAAATTCCTTGCCGAATAGTGTATTAATGGAGAATGAACCAGAAAAAGAGGGAAAATATAGAGAAGGATAGAAGCCAATGACTAGATACTAGATTCAAATGACGCAGTAAGCGGAAATGACAAAACATGGGACTGAAAAAGTTATGCGTCGTTACTTTGTGGGAGGAAGTCAAGTAAACCTGAAAATGACAAGAAGGCATGGACACACAGAGATAGAGAGTAAAGATTCAACTAGTGAAGCCGAACAAGATGAATGAAATGAGTTTCCATGAATGAATGAACAAGAGGAGGAGCATCCCGGCCACAATAATGAAATACTTGATTACAAAAATCGAGGATAAATATATAGATGAGGAGGACACTACAGTGACGGGAAATTCGAAAATGACTAATGAGAAGACGAAGATGATGGGAAAGATGACCGAGGAGGATGAGGAATAAAAGATCGTGAACTGATAAGGATTGCTGGATTTTATGGTGAATATTTTGATATACAGATTTTTGGGGAATTTTCCATTGGGTATATATTGTACTTCTATCTTAAACATATTTTTTTTTTGTATACAAATTAGTACTATAGTTTCCATGTGCATCCATTACTACTGTGATATGAATATTTATTTTTTTGATGGGTTAATAAAGTGTTTAGTTGGCCGAATTTGGGAAAAATGAGGAAATTATTTTTGTAAGGATAATACAAAATCTTAGGATTGTTTTGTTCTAAAGGTTTGCTAAATGCCACTTGGATGGCAGAGCTAACTGCTACTTAGATGAGAAAGAACAATAATAGTCGAAGCAAAAGAAGGGAAATGGGTATTTACTAAAGTTGCACATGAACATATATCTGTGAGTGTAAAAATTACGCAAACATTGGTTAATCCGACCTCTCCGTAGATTGAAGGAAAAATTAGTTCATTACAGTATCTCATATATATTATAGAAACAAATGGCACGATCAAATTTGACATACAAAAGCTCAAATTATTTACAATGAAGGTCGTGCCGTTACGGCACGGTCAAGCTCTAGTAGATTTAAAAAGGACAGCAAGAATTGCAAAGAGATATGCAATACATTTTGTTGAAAGAGGAGAAATAAAGAATTCAGTTTCTTGATGGCCATTTGGCTGTGTGAGCTGTGCAAATTTGATAGCAA
Source organism: Papaver armeniacum (assembly GCA_023531295.1). Classification (NCBI taxonomy): domain Eukaryota; kingdom Viridiplantae; phylum Streptophyta; class Magnoliopsida; order Ranunculales; family Papaveraceae; genus Papaver; species Papaver armeniacum. Next base: position 332,241 of record JAJJWW010018709.1, on the reverse strand, counting down.
TTAAAAAAAAAAAAAAAAAAATCATTGCTACCTAATACAGCTTTGTTGCAACAGCTACACTAGCTACAGTAAATGCCTGCAATTAAATTTCTCATCAATCATGAGAATTTTTTCCTTTCTTACTCTAATTTGTGTTATTAGATATCTTCTTCAACAAAACCCCAATCCCAAATCCCCCACCACTAAGAAAACCCAACAAAATCAACAACCCAAGTTTCCAAATGGATCTAGAATCTAAGGTTTCACTAAATTTGATAAAAATCAAAGATCCATTCACACAATCAAAATCATTTAAGTCAAACAACAATAGAGAGAGGGAGAAGATGAAATAACCCATGTTGATGGCCCACAGCCGTTTGTGGCAGTGGATTCATAGGGTCGGTGAAGACATTATTTCTCTCATTTTATTTTTGTGTTAGTTGTTTTTATGTGATTTTCTCTCGGTTCAAAGACTTTTCGAACCCATAATAAGATGTTTTGTTTTTGGCCTCTTTGTGGTAGTGGATTCATAACCTAAGACATTATTTCTTCAATTGTTTATGATTCAGTGGTGGATCCTCTACCAACCTAATTTTTGCGTTTGTTTTTTTCACTACCTCTATAAAGATGGAGGCAAATCACTACCAAATTAGAGGATTTCAAAAAAACAGTAGCAAGGTGCTATTTTCATCCTTAACCTCTATCTAATGCCGAAATCTCAAGTTTACCCTTGAATTAATTTTAGATTTCCAACTTTTATTCTATAATACAAAACCAATTTTCTCTCTCGTTAATTCTCTCCTTCTCTGTAGCTACTTCCCTAAAAATATTTCGATCGTTTCTCCAGTGGAAGATCAAGAAGGTTTCATCGGTCTCTTGGGGTTGGGAAGGTAAGATGTTATTTCTTTTCTTCTCTCGTTCTTTGTCCAATAATTTATCTCCGTAATCTCTATTTTCTGAAATCGTGAAATCGTTAGCATTAGGGTTTTTTAATTTGGGTTTGGTTTGATTTCATTAGAGTCTGCATTGGATGTTACTGATGGTTTGGATGTTGGTATAATTCTTGAATTAGGGTTGATTTCATCATCTGGCAATGAATTTTTATTCAAAATTTTCGTCATCTAATAATGATATTTAACATCAAATTTTAAGGATTGAAAATTGTTTGACAAAATAACCAAGAGATTGTTCTCTGTTTTTTAATAAAAAAGAGATGTCATCAAAAAAACAGATGAAAATATCTTTGTTTTGCTTGCTCTTGATCAATTGCTTCTAGAATTTGCAGATTGATCCCATGTTCAATACCTATTTGCAGTATGTGGATGAATTTCATTGGATAGTATGGTGCTGGTTTTGGCTATCCACTTTTGTAATAACCTAGATGAGTGTAGCATTGAACTTAACTATTACTACTGATTTTAATAGCATAAGCGGATGGAACCCAATTGATGGAATCTTGTACTAGACTAAAGTGAAGACTATACTAACACTTCTAGCATGAAATCAAACTAGCTGATAAGGAAATTGTTATATATTTTCAATTAACCAAGAAAGGAAATGAATTTCCCGATTTAGTTTGATATCCAAACAACAACTCATCTATGTATAATTAGTCCATTTAGACCTTCCATAGTGCCATTATTAGCAACTAGTTTGATCAACTAGTCTTAAAATTTTTAAAATTTGGTTGTGATGTTCAAAAGCATGAACAGTTAGATACTATAGGTAATTGTGGTGTATCAGACCTAAGTAGTAAGCACTATTGTAGGCAATGTTATACTTTCTCTTCGTCCTTATAGCATGCTTTTGTGGTTGTTTGTCTCCGGTCTTATGTGTTAGAGTAATGTTCCTTCACAATTTTCTCTTGCAGGCTGTGTTAATGGGTACTTGCAGTGTGTTTTTTAAGAGAGGATCCCTTCGAAAATTCTCACTTACCAAGCTTCTGATGATCCAGTGTACAGTGGTGACAGGTCTGTTGTAGAATCTACGAGCCAAGAAGAAGCTTTGGTAAGATTTAGTGCTAACTATGTTGACGATGCATCCATACAGGTATAACCGGAAAAGTGTCATGTTTTAAGTTTTTTATTTAACTTATTGTCACATGACGAATTATGATGTTGACTTATTATTATACTTAAAAATATTGAACATTATATTCAACGGCATTAAGGCACCATCTATTAACATTCAATGCCACTAAATCATGATATGCAGCATCCCCCAATGCACACATAACCTCCGAATATCAATGTTTTTGCGGCGAAAAATCATTACCATGTCTACAAACTTTATGAAACTATGTTTTTTGTCATTCGAAAATGAACTCCATTTTAAATTTAGAGAAGGGAGAGATTTCCTTATGTGACTGTGAATTAAATCTAATCAAGTGATGCTTTGTATTGCCCTCTATAACATGATATTTCTATTCGAGACCCTAGTGGTTGTGGCTCTCATTTGGCATATGATTTATGTGACTGTGGTTGGAATCTGTTTACTTTGGCATTAGCTTATGGAGCCTGGCATCTCGTTGGCTATTGCACGGCAATTAGGAAATGAATTAGTATTGCTGCCAACGATTTATGGATGTTAACGATGGGTTTTGTGCTATGAAATCTCGGTATTTTGCCTATGATTTAATATTCCACAATAAAAACAATGGATACGGAGGTCCATGTGTAGTATGCAATTAGAGTGGTTGTGACAAGATTTGGATGGTCATGGAATAGAATGAGTACTATGGTCGATATTTGGAAAGAGTTGGAATGACTTGGTGGCATAGGGTGTCATGCTGGTGGTGACTAGTGAATTAGATGATTTTGACTGGTGGTGATGGATGCCAGCATATGGTGATGTCAAGGTTGCGGTGAACTAGTGACAGTGGAAGTTGCTGATGATGGCGAATCGGTGATGGGTTTTCTGTTGTAGAGGAATTTTTGGTGATGTTCGAGCCAAATTACAACATTACTCACCACCAGCATTTCAAATTTGAATTATATTCGAATTTCAAATTTGAATTATATGCATTTTAGAATTTTTGTATGTATCACAACCTCATATCTGAAGTAAGTGTATTTTAAATGTTTTGTATTTCATCTTAATGGAAGGTAATTGATCTTTATGGAATTTGTAAAATTTTTAAGGGTGCAATGGGAAATAGAAGATATTATTGAATGCATTTAAGATAGTGGTAAAACAAACATAAATTTAAGAAACACTATGTAGTGATTTGTATATAGAGGTTTACCTCTATGTAGAACCCTTTACCAATATAGAGGAAAAAACAAACATGCTGTAAGGCATGGTTTTTAAAAGCGTACGCTTCGCTTCAAAAATGATTTTTGTTAGAGGGAGAGCAAAAATGGATCCGAGGAGAGCGAAAATCGTAGTCAACTCGGTAATTAGAACCTATTCCATGTTTTTTTTGACTCGGACAAAAATACCTTTACCGACACACATTTCCTTCACACGTCCACCACACATAACATCTGCTAACCTAATCTAGAACAGAATCGCAATTTAACTCCACCATTTCCACCGTCATCTCCACCACCAACATGACTAAAACGTAAAAGATTTTTCCAGTTCCATGGGTTTTACCATTGTATCACAACCCCGGAAATCAGTTGTGGTACCACATAAGACGACGTTTATCGATAGGTTGCACAAGGGGGGGGTTGTAGAAAGTCTTCAATTGTTTGCAACTTGTAAGCTAGAGTCGTAAACTTGGTTGTGGTTCAATTTTATACAACACTTGCTTCGGTTGTGATACTTAATCCAAATTACTGGGCAACATCTCACACAACTCATCAAGAGGTTGTAATAATTTGTTTCACAACAAAGTTATAAGTCTTAGAAATATCTAACACAACCAATATAATGGTTGTGTATATACCATTCTCCCAACTATTATTATGGTTGTAGGACTTTCCCAAACAATGTTTCACAACAAGAGGGTAGTGTAGCAGAAACCCATATCACAACTTATGGAAGCGTAGTCTAAGACGTGTTTCACAATTATTACTTGGGTTGTAAGTACTTCTTACTGTTGATGGGTGAAAACTACTCCTGCAGAATTTGGTAATTTGGGGTGTGGATGAGGAATGAGTCTAAACCTTCAACAAATGCACCGCGCGGTGAGTGCTTGTAGATTCGAGAGATCAATCTGTGCAAGTCCGGCCTAAACCAAGAAATGGCCGTTCCAGACTTGTTTCGGTCACAAAGTGAAGGAGATGGGGTTGATCTTAGGGAGGGAAGCGAAGAAGGTGTTGAGATTGTGAAGGTGTTGGCTTGCTATGACTTGTGACAGAAAAGTGAGCAGGCTTACGGTTAATGTAAGGAGGCTCTGGATGTTGATTTTCTGTCTTGTTTTTTCTTGTTTTTGGAAAATAGGGCGGAGAACCTATTTATACAAGTCATTGAGCCTCATTCACGTTTCTCGTGGGAAGTGGAGGTAGTGGAATGATGGAGTAGTGGAGTTGTGTGTCGGTAACACTCGACCAGTCTTGCCCACTTTTCCTGTTCATCTCTAACCGTCCATGACTTCCTAACACGTTCTTGTGATGGCGCGTTGCACGCTGCACGCTGTAAACCGCCAGACCAATACCCCAGTATGTATCCCCGCTTTGTGACATGATTGATGTCTGAATGTGGATCGTGGATCCACGAAAGATAGCATGTAATGCTGAATTGAATAACTGCGTTATTCGTAAAGTCGATACTTGTGAAGTATCGTGTGTATTTTATGCAGTATCGCATTGCGGTGTGGTAAAGTGATGGGTAATGACTCCTCACTAACCAAATAACTCCCGACTGTGGTTGTATAACCAAGTCTGGTGAGGTTGGACGGATGAGATGATGTTTGAGACACTCATCTGCGACCGTTGATGAAATTAGGGTTTTTAAAGAGGTGCGCAAGCATCACTCTCCAGCTTGGTCGAAACCAAGCATGGGAAGGATTTTGGAGAGGACCGACCATACATGCGTGTTGACGGCATGATGGTGTAGGCGCCCAGTATTCCGTTCCCTCAGAAAGCGCGATCTGGGCCACTCAATTTGACCGGTAAAGAGGAGTGGTCGAGATCGATTTTGCGATAGAAGTTTGATACCGCAAGAAGCCGCGCGTCACACCCTTTTCCGGCGCGTTTTCCAAGACGACCTAGCTTGGTCGGTCTTGGCCGGTTGGCTTGGCGTGAAGATGGTAGGCTGATGTTCACGCCCATGTCTCACCGTCCCATGAAAACGTGATCTAAGCCACCCAATTCGTCTGGTGAAGTTGAGCGGTCGAGATCAGTTTAGGATTTGGGAGATGTAACCGCGTGAGTTTGGTCGGGCGTTTTGGATTAGCCGGGCATGGTATGCCTTGGCCGACCGCAAGAGGAGGTAGATGGGCCCACGGTGGTCATGCTGGTGTGACCGGCCTTGGTTAATCCAATCTGTGACCCTCCATTCGTACCGGAGAAGATGGACGCGCGTGATGACTTGAAACCCTAATTTTGGCTTTCAAAGCCGCGCGACCACACTCTTTAAGGCGACGAATTCGTTGTAACCAATCATGGTTGGTTTCACCGATTGGTCATGTGTGTAGGCGGTCACATGGTGATTGTGTTGACATGCTCCGGGCCCTTTGAGTCTACATCTACACCCTCCATCTATGCCTCGCGAAGATGGATGGTTGAGACCGTTTTTGCGGCACATGTAATATGCCGCAAACCCTAATTTAGGGTTTTCCGTCCATAATGCTTGGTATGGACGGTTTCTTGGCAAAGCGAAGGCCAATGGTCGACCATGCGGGGTCGGCCGTGTGTATTCCATACCGCTTGGGGGTGATGGAATTGATCCGTGGTCATCCAATCATGCTTGTGGAGTTGGATGACCGCGATCGAATTATATTTGGCAAAGCTAAGGCCGTGTGTATTCCATACCCGCTGGGGTGATGGAATTGATCTGTGGTCATCCAATCATGCTTGTGGAGTTGGATGACTGCGATCGATCATATTTGAGGCTAAGGCCGTGTGTATTCCATACCAGCAGGGGTGATGGAATTGATCTGTGGTCATCCAATCATGCTTGTGGAGTTGGATGACTGCGATCGAATCATATCTCGGCAAGCTAAGGCCGTGTGTATTCCATACCGCTTGGGGGTGATGGAATTGATCTGTGGTCATCCAATCATGCTTGTGGAGTTGGATGACTCGCGATCGATCATATCCGAGACCGATACATGCCAAGTCCGGGATGCTCAATCGGGCTAGTATAACACACCGAGAGGGGCTCAATCGGGCTAGTATAACACACCGAGAGGGCTCCTGCTAGTATAACACACCGAGAATCGCCCGTACGGGTATTTCGTACATGGATTCATTATAGTGCTTGGAGGTTCGTGTTACTCGTAAGAGTAACACTCGCCGTCATGCCACACCGATAATGAGTACAGAAATACAAGGCCGATATGAAATTCACAGAAGGGATTGTTGCCGCATGCTCCACCGGAGGAATTTCATGTATTCACGAATGGGATTGTTGCTACATGCTCCATTCTTGGTGAATCAAGTGAGGAGTATCCGTCACTTATAAACGGCTTTATCTTTTACAAGATGTCAGCGCATGATTTTTCGTTTTTTTACAAATTTAACCTTAAACGAAAATCCACCATCAACATTAAGTCCCCTCGCTCTAGCACATAATGGTTACACTATTGTGTGGTAGGCATGAGATGGTGACAATTAAAGATAAAACTTATGAGACAAAGTTAGATGTTACCGGAGAGACGGGTCGTCTGTCCTCCGAGCATGCGAGCGTTCCTCTAACATGATGTCAGTCTTTCCTGCTTCGATGGCCTGTTACGCCTATTTGGTTCGTGGGGCTACTGCACCTGCTTGATCGAATGTGGGCTTGATGTGCCTGTTTTGGTTAATCGTGGGTGCGTTGCGTCTTGTGTGCTCAAATGTAAATGTGGGTCCTGTATAAAGCGTTGAAACAGCTTCTGGAGCAGGCCCGGGAGAGCGTTGAAGTGTTGGAGTTGGAACGCCTTCTTCTGGAGAGAGATCTTTGATTGGGGACGGCTGTGTCTGCTTCGACCAATCCGGGGCTGTGATCAAGTGGTAGCTGCCGCGTGCCTGTCTGAACGTCAACCCCGTGTTTCGACTGAAAACCGGCCCTGCTGCGTGCGCCGGACTTGAAACTTGAGCTGGACCGGACTAGAAGCTTGATCTTGAAAACTTGAGTTATACCGGAGTAGAAGCTTGATCAATACCAGACTTGAAAACTTGTACCGGCCATTGTGTGCTCCGATGTGAGTTGTGTCTTGCCGTGTGTGACTACACTTCTCCTGTGCTTTCATACAAGTTCTAACTCCTGTCTTTTATTTCATTGCGGTAGAAAGAAAAGAACTCCCGTTGATATGTCTTCTGAAGATAATGCTGGTGGAAGTGTTGACAAACTTCAAATACATGCCGAACATTGATGATGAGTTGTTCACCGCGCCCTCTCAACTATATGAAAATATTCGTTCCACAGGATAACTTGAGTGTTGAAACGACTCGAGAGGATGTTAAAGTGGCTTCTGGTGCGAACGTTGAGGTAGATCCTGGAGAGAGTGTTGAAGCAGGATTCTGAAGTGAACAGGGGTCCGGAGAGATCATTGATGCGGCTCTTGGATAGACCATTGAAGCAGCTTCTGCTGGAGGAAGCGTTGAAGCGGAGCGACTCTTCGGTTCGATTTACCCTTGCGAATTCCATGATTCTTGACTGACCATCTTTCTCGTGTTGAAGAAGTCTTTGACTGAAGGCGAAGGAACTTCATGCCGAGCCTCAGTCCCCAAGCGTGGTTTACATGGTTTGTTCGTAGTGGTCGTTGTCGAGCCAGATATGGAATATCTTGGACATTGCTTCATCATTATGGGAGTCGTGCATGTGGTACTGGAGTTGGAGTCGGCGGACGCGCAGGATGTTGTATCTCGGTAGTTTTCCTCTTGGTGCTTCAGGTAACTGCTTGCAGAAGGCTGAAGGTTGTATCGCCTGTTGGTGAGATATATGCCCCTACGAACATTATGAGGCTCTTCATTACCGGCAGGCCTAGTTCTTTCTATCAGGGCATATGTTGTTGTAGATGAGCGTCCAACAGCCTCCAGAGGATGACCAAAAGCGCAGATTCTCCAATATAGCATGATAGACAGTGTACCACTGCCTCATAAGGTGACTTGCCCTGGATCGTTCTCGGTATGACGTGTGGACATCGTTATCTTCTTGAGGCCGCTCTCTTGAGGTATCGGCTCCAAAGTGGAAGATTGACGTGATAGAGCGTTGCACCAAGATTCTTTAAACCAAATGGCAAAGTATGGTATAATAAAAATTTCCGAGAGGAGTTCGAAAGATATCTTACTTGCATCATGCTCGTACATCCTTATCCGGTTGTAGCCGCTACATCCATCCATGGAGGAGAACATGCCATGTCCGCCGATTGCATCCGGTCTCACGCCGAATTACCTCGAGATTGTCCGACCGGCTCGGATCGGAGATTGTATGAATGATTACACAGGTCGAGCTGATAGAGATAGGCCTAGGAGATTCCTTGTCGTCGAGCTCATCGGGTTGTGGAGTTGGTTCCCTCTTGCAGCGGCTTGTGGAGCATCTAGCACTTTGCTCTTGTGGTTCATTGTTTGTTGTAGCATTCCGTTGGGTGGAGAGACCGGTGTCGGTCTTTCCTCCGCTAATTGATAATGGCAAGTGTCGGATACCGTTTCCCTTTCTCGGTCACGACTCACCATAAAAGTTCGTTCCCTCTTTGTGTGAACGTGGGTCGTGGTTTCACGGGATGGAGAAGAATGCTTCGTCAACAAAATGCATCGTGGGTACTAGCCCTCAATGATGCAAACCGGTCTTCTTCCCGAATTGACGCCCACGTGGGGAGTGGGATGCAACGAACTTGTCCGATTCTTTCCGCGAGTATGTCTTTGGTTTGGTTTCCCTCGAAGTCTGTCATTGTGGTAGGCTTCCGTACGACCTTTGCCCGGGAGAAACTTGGATGTCTTGAGAGTCTTGAAAGTAATCACATTCGAAGACGCTTCGTGTAGATAAGGGCCGTCTTGAACTCTGAATCCTTGATGCGTGCGGTGATATGTAGGGCACGGTTGTGACCTTCCTCTGGTTGATTGCAGCAAAATGTCTCCGTGCGCTGATTCTTCGAGAGGTGTGAAAGTTCGCATAAACTTTCCACTAGAGAAAAACGCTTCCCGATCCACCGGCCTCTGGTTCATAGTGAAACTATTGACTTGAGGAGGATCGTTGTGAGGATCAGTCCCAGTGTAGAGTCTCCATGACAAGACCGCTCATATCTCGGTGTCGCTTCTTTGATCGGGTACATAGAGGTCTCCGCCGCTCGAAGTACCTTCTCCGGTGCGTTGCATGCGTTCCTTGTTGGCTCCAGTGGACGTCGCAGCTCTTGTGGAAATCGATCAGTTAAAGTTTTTAGGAAAGTGAGTACCTCTTTTTGAGTTGCGGCCATATCCGTTTGAGTCTTGACAAGAACTTCCTTCTTTTCCATCAAGCCCCCTCCGGCTCCTCGTCCTGATGAAGGAGTGGAAGTTGTTGCTCTGGTGACTACCGGAGGTGTTACACTTGATGAGATGCCAGGATTTGCAAATGCCGCTCCGGCTCGGTGATAGGAGGTGTTGTAATATCACCGCCGGAGTGATCGAATTTGAACATTCCCATCCTCTCGTACTCACGTGTTCCTTGATCGTTCTCTCCTTCCTCAAGCATTTCTTCACAGCCTTCAACAAGGGTCTTGAGATATAATCTTCCAAATAGGATCCGTAAGTCTGCAGTGCTCCATTTCTTTATCCCAGTAGACGTTGTGGTACCCTGACAAGTCTTTTCCTCTCGTGGAGTTGCCTCGAGTCTTCGTTGTCACTGGACCATGTTGTTCATCTCTCCCGAGTCCCCCGTGTTTGCGCGCTCTTTCGCATCTCCACCGGTAAAGGTGTGACTCCCGACTAAGGATTCAACATTTCTTACCGCTTGAGTAGATGCCTGCCGATCCTTCTTGTAATTGTCTTTCTTATGTCATTCAAAAGGCGAAATGTCTCGCTCCGCCTTCCGTGATACCAGCTTGATTTGCCAAGACATCCTCCAACATTCCAGCTATGCTTCCCATGATATCTGAACCACCAAGGACTCCGTGTGAGGATACATCGTGAGACGAAACCGAAAACCGAAGAATTGAGAATTCGATTTTTTGTAACCGAGAGATCAATCTCCCACCGTGGTCGCCAATTGTTGATGGGTGAAAACTACTCCTGCAGAATTTGGTAATTTGGGGTGTGGATGAGGAATGCGTCTAAACCTTCAACAAATGCACTCGCGCGGTGAGTGCTTGTAGATTCGAGAGATCAATCTCGTGCAAGTCCCACCTAAACCAAGAAATGGCCGTTCCAGACTTGTTTCGGTCACAAAGTGAAGGAGATGGGGTTGATCTTAGGAGGGAAGCGAAGAAGGTGTTGAGATTGTGAAGGTGTTGGCTTGCTATGACTTGTGACGAAAAAGTGAGCAAGCTTACTTGCTAATGTAAGGAGGCTCTGGATGTTGATTTTCTCTCTTGTTTTTTCTTGTTTTTGGAAAATAGGGCGGAGAACCTATTTATACAAGTCATTGAGCCTCATTCACGTTTCTCGTGGGAAGTGGAGGCAGTGGAATGATGGAGTAGTGGAGTTGTGTGTCGGTAACACTCGACCGCCCTTGCCCACTTTTCATGTTCATCTCTAACCGTCCATGACTTCCTAACACGTTCTTGTGATGGCGCGTTGTTGCACGCCGCACGCCGTAAACCGCCAGGACCAATACCCCAGTATGTATCCCCCAGCCAGTGACATGATTGATGTCCTGGAATGTGGATCGTGGATCCACGAAAGATAGCATGTAATGCTCAATTGAATAACCGCGTTATTCGTAAAGTCGATACTTGTGAAGTATCGTGTGTATTTTATGCAGTATCGATTGCGGTGGGTAAAGTGATGGGTAATGACTCCTCACTAACCAAATAACTCCCGACCAGGTTGTATAACCAAGTCGGTGAGGTCGGACGGATGAGATGATGTTTGAGACACTCATCCGCGACCGTTGATGAAATTAGGGTTTTTAAAGAGGTGCGCAAGCATCACTCTCCAGCCTTGGTCGAAACCAAGCATGGGAAGGATTTTGGAGAGGACCGACCATACATGCGTGTTGACGGCATGATGGTGTAGGCGCCGTATTCCGTTCCCTCATGAAAGCGCGATCCAGGCCACTCAATTTGACCGGTAAAGAGGAGTGGTCGAGATCGATTTTGCGATATAAGTTTGATACCGCAAGAAGCCGCGCGTCACACCCTTTTCCCCAAGCGCGTTTTCCAAGACGACCTAGCTTGGTCGGTCTTGGCCGGTTGGCTTGGCGTGAAGATGGTAGGCTGATGTTCACGCCCATGTCTCACCGTCCCATGAAAACGTGATCTAAGCCACCCAATTCGTCCGGTGAAGTTGAGCGGTCGAGATCAGTTTAGGATTTGGGAGATGTAACCGCGTGAGTTTGGTCGGGCGTTTTGGATTAGCCGGGCATGGTATGCCTTGGCCGACCGCAAGAGGAGGTAGATGGGCCCACGGTGGTCATGCTGGTGTGACCGGCCTTGGTTAATCCAATCTGTGACCCTCCATTCGTACCGTAGAAGATGGACGCGCGTGATGACTTGAAACCCTAATTTTGGCTTTCAAAGCCGCGCGACCACACTCTTTTAGGCGGACGAATTCGTTGTAACCAATCATGGTTGGTTTCGACCGATTGGTCATGTGTGTAGGCGGTCACATGGTGATTGTGTTGACATGCTCCGGCCCTTTGAGTCTACATCTACACCCTTCATCTATGCCTCGCGAAGATGGATGGTTGAGACCGTTTTTGCGGCACATGTAATATGCCGCAAACCCTAATTTAGGGTTTTCCGTCCATAATGCTTGGTATGGACGGTTTCTTGGGCAAAGAAGGCCAATGGTCGACCATGCGGGTCGGCCGTGTGTATTCCATACCGCTTGGGGGTGATGGAATTGATCTCGTGGTTATCCAATCATGCTTGTGGAGTTGGATGACTGCGATCGTATCATATTTGGCGAGCTAAGGCCGTGTGTATTCCATACCTCGCTGGGGTGATGGAATTGATCCGTGGTCATCCAATCATGCTTGTGGAGTTGGATGATCGCGATCGAATCATATTTGGCGGTGGCTAAGGCCGTGTGTATTCCATACACCGCTTGGGGTGATGGAATTGATCCGTGGTCATCCAATCATGCTTGTGGAGTTGGATGACTGCGATCGATCATATCTCGGCAAGCTAAGGCCGTGTGTATTCCATACCGCTTGGGGTGATGGAATTGATCCGTGGTCATCCAATCATGCTTGTGGAGTTGGATGATCTATGATCGATCATATCCGGAGACCGCCACCGCCAAGCCCGGATGCTCAATCGGGCTAGTATAACACACCGAGAGGGGCTCAATCGGGCTAGTATAACACACCGAGAGGGCTCGGGCTAGTATAACACACCGAGAATCAGCCTGTACGGGTATTTCGTACATGGATTCATTATAGTGCTTGAGGTTCGTGTTACTCGTAAGAGTAACACTCGGTCGTCATGCCACACCGATAATGAGTACGGAAATACAAGGCTGATATGAAATTCACAGAAGGGATTGTTGCTTTGCATGCTCCGGCGGAGGAATTTCATGTATTCACAGAATGGGATTGTTGCTACATGCTCCATTCTTGGTGAATCAAGTGAGGAGTATCCGTCACTTATAAACGGCTTTATCTTTTACAAGATGTCAGCGCATGATTTTTCAGGTTTTTTACAAATTTAACCTTAAACGAAAATCCACCATCAACACTTACACAACAAAAATATGTATAGGAGAAACTCGTATCACAATCAAGTTCATAGCAGTATGACATCATATTCACAACAGCTTACTTGTGTAGCAGAAACTCGTATGACAACCAAGATTATAGTAGTAAGACATGTTATTCACAACCCTTAACTTGTGTAGCAGAAACGTGTATCACAACCTTTGTATGTGTAGTAGAAATTTGTTTCCACAATCCAAAGTGCATTGTTTCACAACAAATACGATGTGTAAGCGAAAACAAGTATGACAACCATTATTTTCATATCACAACCCTTACTCGGTGTAGCATAAAAATGTATCACAATGTTTTTTTATGTTGTATAATTACTGTTTCACAACCCATATCCTGTGCAGCATAAAAATATTTCACAGTACTTGTTTGTGTTGTATAATTATTGTTTCACAACCATATCATGTGTAGCGATCACCTTTTTTTCCAACCCTGTTTAGCAGTTGTGATTCTTTTACATTTTAGAAAAAATATATATATAAAATTGCTTTTCGATGCACACAAATATATATAAATAGACTTCCATTTATTCAGATAAAAACCATTAAAATGTAATAGAGATCAACATATAAACAAGTTAACAGATCATCATTGTTTCCTGAAACACTCATTGTCATTGTTTTAAACTGATGAAAGCAACAAAAAAATAACCATTGTATCATGAAACACACCCCAAACAAATTAATAGATTATCAGATGGCAGGCATTATCAGATCCTTGGACCATGTGACATAAGTTCCTACAGCATGTATAACACGCTTCAAGTCACCCGATGGCTTGTAGAGATGAGCATCATCAACACGTGAAGTAGTCACAGTCACTTTGTACGCGCCGAAACCTATTGGCACTCTATGGCACTCCATATTTGGATCTGTCGCGGTAGCATGCCACTTTAGCCTTGGCCACGTCGTTGAGCCCTAATTCTTACTACGACGCCAAAACCTAGCCTTGGCCACGCCACCAAGCCCTAATTCTTACCACGACGCCAAATCCTAGCCTTGGCCACGCTTCCAAGCCCTAATTCTTACCACGACGCCAAATCCTAGCCTTGGTCACGCCGCCAAGCCCTAATTCTTACCACGACGCCAAATCCTAGCCTTGGCCATGCCGCCAAGCCCTAATTTTGGCCACGGAGCCAAACCTTAGCTTTGGCCATGCTACAATGCCACAGGCGTGGCCATGACACAACGCCACTGGCATGCCGTTATGCCATGGCTCCACCAGGCGCTACTATGCCAATGGCGCCACTTCGCTATACAACAAGATGCGGCCATAATCAATGGCCACTCTTCCTTATGAGATGCAATCTCAGCCATCCAAGTTCGCCACTGAACTGACGGACTTGCGGAAGTCCCAGGAAACCCTCTACGCCACGGCTACGCATGGATAATGGTGCCACTTTTTTACACAACAAAGATGTGGCCATAATCAACGGCTACCCTTCCTCATGAGATGTAATCTCAGTTATTCAAGTTCGTCACCAAAACTGACGGACTTGTGGCAATTTTTAGGCGGCCGACCAAGGCAAGCCTAATAGCATCACATGTTATTTTCCTATGGCAAAGTCTCTTGACTTTGACTTGCCACACATAGCAACTTGCTACACGTTTTCCACGAAAAACACTCGAGACATCAAACATGTCACAAACTGGGGGACACTCATCAGGGTATTGGTCTGGCGGTTTACAGCGTGCGGCGTGCAATGCGCCCGTTACAAGAAAGTGTCATGAAGTGGGACAATTAGTGGTGGTGAAAATTAACGGTGTAAACAATTCATTTCCTTCATCATGGAAGCGTAATGACTAACGGTTACACGAATTCACTTCCCTCATCATGGAAGCATAACGTCTGACGGTTACACGTTACTCTATTCTTCCACCACTTAATCGTTTCCACTTCCTACGAGACCAGGGTACGTTTTAATATGACTTGTATAAATAGGCTTCACTTATTTTCACCAAACAACAAGTTTTGGTCGGCAATAATACAGTATCTAGAAATCACATGACACTGTATAACAATAATTGAGAACATCTGTTTTCTTATTGTTATGGATACGGATCTTCAACAACAATGATGATGAGTTGAACACATTCAGAATCACTGAAGAACTTGGAGTGACGAATAATTCAAGGAATGTTAAAGAACCAAGGAAATCAAGCATGTTGGTTGAGAAGCTACAAAGTTTATTTATTTTTTAATCCATATGTATTGATAGTTTTGTCACTAAAATTGACAAAGGGGGAGATTTTTAGAGCACTTCTCGGTCGAACTCGCAAGTGTTGCTATCTCAAGATTGTTTGTCAATTTTAGTTGATCAAAACTATAAGTCTTGATTTCTAGTCTACTTATAGCTATGTCTCGGATTAGGATAGAATGTGTAGTTGAGCTTTAGACTTCATGGCGTTCATCGATTGAAGACGAAGATCTACTAAGGAGATCTTTGAGGAACTTCATCAACAAAATTAGGTATGTGGATACTAAAACTTATCTATTACTCAGAAGTCTATTCTATTATATATCCTAATGATACTAAGTCGTAAAAGCTATATAGACTTTTATATTATACACATTTGACATTTCGAGCCAAGTTTAACTCGCTTATCTATTTCTCGGAATATGTGTTGGAAGCTTTTTGCTTTAGCTACATTCATCATTATTCTTGACGAGTTTAGTTGGTAACAATTTATTTATTGGAAACTAAATAATAAGTCAAAAGATGATCATGTTTCGTATCTAAATGAAGGTATATTTCATTTGTGTGTAACAAGCTAAGACTATCTAACGGTGGAGAGATATTGCTTTGGTTTTAAGCAAACTTAGCTTGAATCTTAAATCAAGTTTTCATCTAGCGGTGAATATTGATTGCTTTGTTACTAAGCTAACTTAGAATGCAACCCCTGATTTGAAAAACTATATAAGGGAGAACTCTAGCAACTGGAAAAACTAATTCCCACACTTCTGTGTGATACTAGTTGCAACTAGAGTCGATTATTCTTTAACCTATATTTTTCCTAAAACCATTATAGGTTAACGACTTGAAGACTTCATTGGGATTTTGAAGCCAGACCCAACTATTTTCCCAGTACTTGCATGTTCTTATCTTACTTGTTTTATCATATTGGGTACTATATTCTCTAAGATTTGCTCGATTTTTATCTCCGATAGGTAAGATATAAAAAGTAACCACGAAGCTCTTCGTCTCTTTCTTTGTGATTCCATAATAAATTCTTCTACTACCATATAGTTAAGTTATTGTGAGGTGGTCGATATTTCTAGGCTGTTCTTTGGGAATATAAGATCGGATTATCAATTGGTTCCTGTTCACCTTGATTTATCAAAAGTCAGAACAAAACTTCATAGGTATTTCTGTGGGAGACAGATTTATCTATCAAATTAGACTTTTTTGTGGAAGACAGATTTGATTATAAAGTCTTCGGCTTTTGGTCGTAGAATCTCTTAGTTGTGGGTGAGCCAAGATAAGGGAATCAAGTGCGTAGAGTCCTCCTGGGATTCAGAGGCGTAAGGAACGCGGTAGTACCTTAATCGGTGTGAGACTTGGTTATAGCTCAACTACATTCCAGTCCAAAGTTAACTTGTTGTAGGCTAGTGTGTGTAGAGGCTTAATACAATGTGGTGTTCAAATCTGTACTAGGTCCTGGGGTTTTTCTGTATTTGAGGTTTCCTCGTTAACAAAACTTCTGGTGTCTGTGTTATTTCTTTTTGGCATTATATTTGTTTATATAATTGAAATATCACAGGTTGTGTGTAGTTCAATCAACTGGTAAATCCAACTTTAGGTTGAAATTGATTGACACTTGAACATTGGTCTTTGGTATCGTTCAAGTTATTCTCATACAAATCAGTTCACGGATTCATTCATGTTGATTTGCTGATTGATTTGAGAAAGGGATATAACTCTTGGATATATTTTCTTGATTGTGTCTGACTGTCTAGTTGATTCTCTTGATATTATAATGGAGTTAGTCCATACAGATTTCCGAACGAAATATTGGGTGTGGTTGCTAGACCCACGCTTTTTCAGTATTAGTGTTATTGTTGGTGTCTTTGGAGATCTAGTTGTTGTTGATAATCTTGAGTTTGGTATTGTTCTGTGTGACTTGGTTGTTGTAATCCTGTAACTATTGTTGCTCTTTTTGTAGCTTTAGGTTTTTCATGTAACAAGAATAAACACCCTAATCTCAATCACCATCAACACCAGAGAAGCAACCAACTGATTTGAAATTGAACTAGATTTAAGTGAAGCAACACATTAATCAAATCAAGTCCAAAAAAGAAAAAAATAAAAAAAACCTAAGACATCTTTAAAAAGGGAAAAAAAAAATGATATAACTTATTACCAAAAAAGATTTGAAGATGATGAGAAAGAGATGTTTTGGTCTGCACAGATTGGTCCCAAAGGTACATAGATGGGCAGATGGAATTTTTAGTGTGAAGGTTTTCAATCGCAGTGGTTAAGAGAGAGTGAGAGGGGATTTTTCAGTTAGTTGTTATGCTTAGGTGTTTCTCGTCTCGTTCTTTTTTTTTCATGCATTAATATCTTCACTTTTTCCAGTAAAATAGAAAAGCTAATCGTCCATGGGTGAATTACTAGAAATGTAGATTTATTGTTCTTTTTTTTCCCCTATCATAGAGACAGTAGCATGGGTGATAAAGATAACCTAAATCGCCAATCATATAACAGAACTGGTCTTGATTTTTATCTTTTTTCGTCTTCTGGAAAAAAAAATTATTGTAGTCTTTGGTGTTAGTATTACTGTTGGTGTCTTTGGAGATCTAATTGTTATTAATATTCTTCATTTTGGTGTTTTTATGTGTGACTTGGTTGTTGTAAGCTTGTAACTCATGTTGCTCTTTTTGTAGCGCTTCAGGTTTGGTTCTTGTAACAAGAATAAAAACCCTAATCTCAATCGCCATTAACACTAGAGAAGCAAACCCACTAAAATTGAACTAGATTTAAGTGAGCAACACATTAATCAAATCAAGTCCTAAAAATAAAAATCTAAGAGATCTTAAAAAAGAAAAAATAAAAACGAAATAACTTATTACCTAAAAAGATTTGAAGATAATTAAGAGATTAGAATTAGGAGAGATGTTGGGTCAGCTCAGATCGGTTCCAAAGGGACATATATGACCAGATGGGATTTTCAGTTTGAAGGGTTTTCAATCGCAAAGGTTAAGAGAGAGAGACAGAGAGAGGGGATTTTTCAATTAGTTGTTACGCTTAGGTGTTTGTTGTCTCTTTTTTTTTTCTTCCAATAATATCTTAACCATTTCCAGTAAAATAGAAAAACTAATCGTTCATGGGTGAAGTACTAGAAATGTGGATTTTTTTTTCTTAATCAAAGAGACGGTAACTTAGGTGATAAGGATAACCTAAATCTACCATCATATAAAGGAATCAATTTTGATTATCATCTTCTTCGGTCTTCTGAAACTTTTTGTTGTAGTCTTTGGTGTTAGTATTATTGTTGGTGTCTTTGGAGATCTAGTTGTCATTGATAATCTTGATTTTGGTGTTGTTCTGTGTGACTTGGTTATTGTAAGTCTGTAACTAATAATGTTGCTCTTTTTGTAGCTTCGGGTTTGGTTATTGTAACAAGAATAAAAACCCTAATCTCAATCGCCATCAACACCAAAGAAGCAAACCTACAAATTTTAAATTGAACTAGATTTAAGTGAAGCAACACATTAAATAAGTCAAGTCCTAAAAATAAAAAAGAAAAACCTAAAAGATCTTAAAAAAGGAACAAAACGAAATAACTTATTACCTAAAAAGATTTGAAGATGATGAGGAGATTAGAACTAGAAGAGGTGTTTTGGTTTGCTCAGATCGGTCCCAAAGGGACATATATGGGCAGATGGGAGGGTTTTGAATCGCATAGGTTAAAATAGGGAGAAAGGAGTTTTCGATTAATTGTATGGTGCTTCTTATCTCGTTCTTTTTTTTTTCCAATAAAATCTTAACCTTTTCCGATATAATAGAAAAACTAATCGTTCATGGGTAAGGTACTAGAAATGTAGATTTATTTTTTATTTTTTTATTTTTTTAATCAAAGAGACAATAACATGGGTGATAAAGATAACCTAAATAGACCATCATATAACGGAATCGGTCTTGAATTTTCATTTTCTTCGGTCTTCTGAATTTTGTTGTTGTTGGAGTCTTTGGTATTTGTGTTACTGTTGGTGTCTTTGGAGATCTAGTAGTTGTTGTTGACGATCTTGATTTTGGTGTTGTTCTATATGACTTGGTTACTGTAAGCCTATAACTAATTTTGCTCTTTTTGTGGCTTCAAGTTTGGTTCTTGTAAGAACAAAAACCCTAATCTCAATCGCCACCAACACTAGAGAAGCAAACCCAGTGATTTGAAATTGAACTAGATTTAAGTGAACTACATGTACATTAATTAAATCAAATACTAAAAATAAAAAATAAAAACCTAAATAACTTATTATTTAAAAATATTTGAAGATGATAAGACGATTAGAACTACATCTAAAATCTAAATAGAGCTAATCACTGTTGTGTGAGCTTTACCTTCCTTAACTGACGCCGTTAACTATGGCACGGTAAAATATAGTCAAAATACTCCTCTCTTCTTTTTAACACTCGTTCAGTAAAAAGCATGATCTTAAAAACTTAAATTTCAGAGAATTCCCCAATGATCTTCTGATATCACTATGAAATCATAACATCAAAGACTAGATTTCCTTAAATTATATATTACATATATTATTCCAATAAGAAGAGTCGTACATCATTTTCAGTGAATTACAAACATCAAAGTAAAGTAAATGATGATCTTCAATTGAAATATCCCTACCATATAAAACCTAAACAAATTTAATCATATCATAATGTTGATGGGTGAAAACTACTCCTGCTGAATTTGGTAATTTAGGGTGTGATGAGGAATGAATTTAAACCTTCAACAAATGCACTGCGCGGTGAGTGCTTGTAGATTCGAGAGATCAATCTGTGCAAGTCCGGCCTAAACCAAGAAATGGCCGTTCAGGACTTGTTTCGGTCACAAAGTGAAGGAGATGGGGTTGATCTTAGGGAGGGAAGCGAAGAAGGTGTTGAGATTGTGAAGGTGTTAGCTTGCTATGACTTGTGACAGAAGATGGTTGAATATGACGGTATCAACGCTTGGTTTCTGTCGACTGAACTTGTGTTGTTCTGTCTCCGTATATATTCCTTGTTGTTGTTGGAAATAGGGCGAGACCCTATTTATACAAGTCATTGAGCCTCATTCACGTTTCTCGTGGGAAGTGGAGGTAGTGGAATGATGGAGTAGTGGAGTTGTGTGTCGGTAACACACGACCGGTCTTGCCCACTTTTCTGTTCATCTCTAACCGTCCATGACTTCCTAACACGTTCTTGTGATGGCGCGTTGCACGCCGCACGCTGTAAACCGCCGGACCAATACCCCATAAGTATCCCCCCGCCATGCGACATGATTGATGTCTGGAATGTGGATCGTGGATCCACGAAAGATAGCATGTAATGCTGAATTGAATAACCGCGTTATTCGTAAAGTCGATACTTGTGAAGTATCGTGTGTATTCTATGCACGCATCGCATTACGGTGTGGTAAAGTGACGGGTAATGACTCCTCACTAACCAAATAACTCCCGACCAGGGTTGTATAACCAAGTCAGTGAGGTCGGACGGACGAGATGATGTTTGAGACACTCATCTGCGGCCGTTGGTGAAATTAGGGTTTTTAAAGAGGTGCGCAAGCATCACTTTTAGCTTGGTCGAAACCAAGCGTGGGAAGGATTTTGGAGAGGACCGACCATACATGCGTGTTGGCGGCATGATGGTGTAGATGCCTGTATTCCGTTCCCTCATGAAAGCGCCGATCTGGGCCACTCGATTTGACCGTCAAAGAGGAGTGGTCGAGATTGATTTTGCGATAAGAGTTTGATACCGCAAGAAGCCGCGCGCCATACCCTTTTCCGGCGCGTTTTCCAGACGACCTAGCTTGGTCGGTCTTGGCCGGTTGGTTTGGCGTGTAGACGGTAGGCTGATGTTCACGCCTATGTCTTACCGTCTCATGAAACGTGATCTAAGCCACTCAAATCATCCGGTGAAGTTGAGCGGTCGAGATCAGTTTAGGATTTGGGAGATGTAACCGCGTGAGTTTGAGCGGGCGTTTTGGATTGGCCAGGCATGATATGCCTTGGCCGACCGCAAGAAGAGGTAGATGGGCCCACGGTGGTCATGCTTTGGTGTGACCGACCCTTGCTCAATCTAATCTCCGACCCTCCATTCGTGCCGGAGAAGATGGACGCGCGATGTCTTGAACCCTAATTTTGGCTTTCAAAGCCGCGCGACCATGCTCTTTCAGGCGGAAGAATTTGTTGTAACCAATCATGGTTGGTTTTGACCGATTAGTCAAGTGTGTGGGCGGTCACATGGTGATTGTGTCGACATGCTCCGGCCCTTTGAGTCTACATCTACACCCTCCATCTATGCCTGCGAAGGTGGACGGTTGAGACGTTTTGCGGCACATGTAATATGCCGCAAACCCTAATTTAGGTTTTCCGTCCATAATGCTTGGTATGGACGGTTTCTTGGCAAGCAAAGGCCAATGGTCGACCATGCGGGGGTCGGCTGTGTGTATTCCATACCGCTGGGGGTGATGGAATTGATCTGTGGTCATCCAATCATGCTTGTGGAGTTGGATGATCGCGATCGAATCATATCCGGCAAGCTAAGGCCATGTGTATTCCATACCGCTTGGGGGTGATGGAATTGATCTGTGGTCATCCAATCATGCTTGCGGAGTTGGATGACTAGCGATCGATCATATCGGCAAGCTAAGGCCGTGTGTATTCCATACCGCTTGGGGGTGATGGAATTGATCTGTGGTCATCCAATCATGCTTGTGGAGTTGGATGACTGCGATCGAATCATATCCGAGACCGATACGATCAAGTCCGGATGCTCAATCGGGCTAGTATAACACACCGAGAGGGGCTCAATCGGGCTAGTATAACACACCGAGAGGGCTCGGGCTAGTATAACACACCGAGAATCAGCCACGGGTATTTCGTACATGGATTCATTATAGTGCTTGGAGGTTCGTGTTACTCAGAAGAGTAACACTCGGTCGTCATGCCACACCGATAATGAGTACGGAAATACAAGGCCGATATGGAATTCACAGAAGGGATTGTTGCCGCATGCTCCGGCTGGAGGAATTTCATGTATTTCACGAGAATGGGATTGTTGCTACATGCTCCATTCTTGGTGAATTAAGTGAGGAGTATCCGTCACTTATAAACGGCTTTATCTTTTACAAGATGTCGGCGCATGATTTTTCGTGTTTTTTATAAATTTAACCTTAAACGAAAATCCACCATCAACATTAAGTCCCCCCCTAGCACATAATGGTTACACTATTGTGTGGTAGGCATGAGATGGTGACAAGTTAAAGATAAAACTTATGAGACAAAGTTAGATGTTACCAGGAGAGACGGGTCGTCCCGTCCTCCGAGCATGCGAGCGTTCTCTAACATGATGTCGCCTTTCTGCTTGATGGCCTGTTACGCCTATTTGGTTCGTGGGGCTACTGCACCTTCTTGATCGAATGTGGGCTTGATGTGCCTGTTTTGGTTAATCGTGGGTGCGCTGCGTCTTGTGTGCTCAAATGTAAATGTGGGTCCTGTATAAAGCGTTGAAACAGCTTTCTGAGCAGGCCCGGAGAGCGTTGAAGTGTTGGAGTTGGAACGCCTTCTTCCGAGAGAGGTCTTTGATTGGGGACGGCCGTGTCTGCTTCGACCAACTGGGGCTGTGATCAAGTGGTAGGCCGCGTGCACATCGAACGTCAACGCCAGTGTTTCGACCGAAAACCGGCCTGCTGCGTGCGCCGGACTTGAAACTTGAGTCGGACCGGACTAGAAGCTTGATCTTGAAAACTTGAGTTATACCGAGTAGAAGCTTGATCAATACCAGACTTGAAAACTTGTACCGCCATTGTGTGCTCCGATGTGAGTTGTGTCTTGCCGTGTGTGACTACACTTCTCCCGTGCTTTCATACAAGTTCTAACTCCGTCTTTTATTTCATTGCGGTAGAAAGAAAAGAACTCCCGTTGATATGTCTTCAAGATAATGCTTTGGTGGAAGTGTTGACGCTTCAAATACATGCCGAACATTGATGATGAGTTGTTCACCGCGCCCTCTCAACTATATGAAAATATTCATTCCACAGGATAACTTGAGTGTTGAAACGACTCGAGAGGATGTTAAAGTGGCTTCTCGGTGCGAACGTTGAGGTAGATCCCGGGAGAGAGTGTCAAGCAGGATTAGAAGTGAACAGGGTCCGGAGAGATCATTGATGCGGCTCTTGGATAGACCATTGAAGCGGCCTTCCACCGGAGGAAGCGTTGAAGGAGCGACTCTTCGCCCGATTTACCCTTGCGAATTCCATGATTCTTGACTGACCATCTTTCTCGTGTTGAAGAAGTCTTTGACTGAAGGCGAAGGAACTTCATGCCGAGCCTCAGTCCCCAAGCGTGGTTTACATGGTTTGTTCGTAGTGGTCGTTGTCGAGCCAGATATGGAATATCTTGGACATTGCTTCATCATTATGGGAGTCGTGCATGTGGTACTGGAGTTGGAGTCGGCGGACGCAGATGTTGTATCTCGGTAGTTTTCCTCTTGGTGCTTCGTGTAACCGCTGCGTATAGGTGAAGGTTGTATCGCCCTTGTTGGTGAGATATATGCCCCTACGAACATTATGAGGCTTTTCATTACGGCAGCCTAGTTCTTTCTATCGTGGCATATGTTGTTGTAGATGAGCGTCCAACAGCTCCAGAGGATGACCAAAAGCGCAGATTCTCCAATATAGCATGATAGACAGGTACCACTGTCTGATAAGGTGACTTGCCCGGATCGTTCTCGGTATGACGTGTGGACATCGTTATCTTCTTGAGGCTGCTCTCTTGAGGTATCGGCTCCAGGTGACGTGATAGAGCGTTGATACATTGCACCAAAGATTCTTTAAACCAAATGGCAAGATGGTATAATAAAAATTTCCGAGAGGAGTTCGAAAAGATATCTTACTTGCATCATGCTCGTACATCCTTATCTCGGTTTGTAGCCGCTACATCCATCCATGGAGGAGAACATGCCATGTCCGCTGGTTGCATCCGGTCTCACGCTTATTTGAATTACCTCGAGATTGTCCCACCGGCTCGGATCGGAGATTGTATGAATGATTACACAGGGGTCGAGCCGATGGAGATAGGCCTAGGAGATTCCTTGTCGTCGAGCTCATCGGCCTGTGGAGTTGGTTCCCTCTTGCAGCGGTTGTGGAGCATCTAGCGGTTGCTCTTGTGGTTCATTGTTTGTTGTAGCATTCCGTTGGGTGGAGAGACCGGGTGTCGGTCTTTCCCGCTAATTGATAATGGCAAGTGTCGGTATACCGTTTTCCCTTTCTCGGTCACGACTCACCATAAAAGTTCGTTCCCTCTTTGTGTGAACGTGGGTCGTGGTTTCACAGATGGAGAAGAATGCTTCGTCAAAGAAAATGCATCGTGGGTACTAGCCCTCAATGATGCAAGCCGGTCTTCTTCCCCGAATTGACACCCACGTGGGGAGTGGGATGCAACGAACTTGTCCGATTCTTTCCGCGGAGTATGTGCTTTGGTTTGGTTTCCCTCGAAGTCTGTCATTGTGGTAGGCTTCCGTACGACCTTGCCTCGGGAGAAACTTGGATGTCTTGAGAGTCTTGAAAGTAATCACATTCGAAGACGCTTCTGTGTAGATAAGGGCCGTCTTGAACTCTGAATCCTTGATGCGTGCGGTGATATGTAGGGCACGGTTGTGACCTTCCTCTGGTTGACTGCAGCAAAATGTCTCCGTGCGCTGACTCTTGAGAGGTGTGAAAGTTCGCATAAACTTTCCACTAGAGAAAACGCTTCCCGATCCACCGGCCTCTCGGTTCATAGTGAAACTATTGACTTGAGGAGGATCGTTGTGAGGATCACCCCCAGTGTAGGAGTCTCCATGACAAGACCGCTCATATCTCGGTGTCGCTTCTTTGATCGGTACACATAGAGGTCCTGCGCCGCCGAAGTACCTTTCTCCGGGTGCGTTGCATGCGTTCCTTGTTGGCTCCAAAGTGGACGCCGCAGCTCTTGTGGAAATCGATCGATTAAAGTTTTTAGGAAAGTGAGTACCTCTTTTTGAGTTGCGGCCATATCCGTTTGAGTCTTGACAAGAACTTCACCTTTTCCATCAAGTCCCCTCCGGCTCCTCGTCCCGATGAAGGAGTGGAAGTTGTTGCTCGGTGACTACCGGAGGTGTTACACTTGATGAGATGCCAGGATTTGCAACTGCCGCTCCGGTGATAGGAGGTGTTGTAATATCACTTTGCCTGAGTGATCGAATTTGAACATTCCCATCCTCTCGTACTCACGTGTTCCTTGATCGTTCTCTCCTTCCTCAAGCATTTCTTCACGCTTCAACAAGGGTCTTGAGATATAATCTTCCAAATAGGGATCCGTAAGTCGCAGCTCCATTTCTTTATCCTAGACGTTGTGGTACCCGGACAAGTCTTTTCCTCTGCGGAGTTGCCTCGAGTCTTCGTTGTCAGCTGGACCATGTTGTTCATCTCTCCTGAGTCCCCTGTGTTTGCGCGCTCTTTCTGCATCTCCACTGGTAAAGGTGTGACTCCTGGATAAGGGTTCGCCGTTTCTTGCACTGTCTGAGTTGATGCTCGTCGACCCTCCTTGTAATTGTGCTGCCATATCATTCAAAAAGGCGAAATGTCTCGCTCCGCCTTCCGGTGATACCAGCTTGATTTGCCAAGACATCCTCCAACATTCCATCTATGCTTCCCATGATATCCCGAACCACTCATGGAATCCGTGTGAGGATACATCGTGAGACGAAACCGAAACCGAAGAATTGAGAATTCATTTTTTGTAACCGAGAGATCAATCTCCCACTTTGTGGTCGCCAATTGTTGATGGGTGAAAACTACTCCTGCTGAATTTGGTAATTTAGGGTGTGATGAGGAATGAATTTAAACCTTCAACAAATGCACTGCGCGGTGAGTGCTTGTAGATTCGAGAGATCAATCATGCAAGTCCGGCCTAAACCAAGAAATGGCCGTTCCAGACTTGTTTCGGTCACAAAGTGAAGGAGATGGGGTTGATCTTAGGGAGGGAAGCGAAGAAGGTGTTGAGATTGTGAAGGTGTTAGCTTGCTATGACTTGTGACAGAATATGGTTGAATATGACGGTATCAACGCTTGGTTTCTGTCGACTGAACTTGTGTTGTTCTGTCTCCGTATATATTCCTTGTTGTTGTTGGAAATAGGGCGGAGACCCTATTTATACAAGTCATTGAGCCTCATTCACGTTTCTCGTGGGAAGTGGAGGTAGTGGAATGATGGAGTAGTGGAGTTGTGTGTCGGTAACACACGACCAGTCTTGCCCACTTTTCCACGTTCATCTCTAACCGTCCATGACTTCCTAACACGTTCTTGTGATGGCGCGTTGCACGCCGCACGCTGTAAACCGCCGCACCAATACCCCAGTAAAGTATCCCCAGTTTGCGACATGATTGATGTCTGAATGTGGATCGTGGATCCACGAAAGATAGCATGTAATGCTCAATTGAATAACTGCGTTATTCGAAAAGTCGATACTTGTGAAGTATCGTGTGTATTCTATGTGCATCGCATTACGGTGTGGTAAAGTGACGGGTAATGACTCCTCACTAACCAAATAACTCCCGACCAGGGTTGTATAACCAAGTCAGTGAGGTCGGACGGACGAGATGATGTTTGAGACACTCATCTCATGCGGCCGTTGGTGAAATTAGGGTTTTTAAAGAGGTGCGCAAGCATCACTCTTTAGCTTGGTCGAAACCAAGCGTGGGAAGGATTTTGGAGAGGACCGACCATACATGCGTGTTGGCGGCATGATGGTGTAGATGCCTGTATTCCGTTCCCTCATGAAAGCGCGATCTGGGCCACTCGATTTGAGCGTCAAAGAGGAGTGGTCGAGATTGATTTTGCGATAAGAGTTTGATACCGCAAGAAGCCGCGCGCCATACCCTTTTCCGGCGCGTTTTCCAAGACGACCTAGCTTGGTCGGTCTTGGCCGGTTGGTTTGGCGTGTAGACGGTAGGCTGATGTTCACGCCTATGTCTTACCGTCTCATGAAACGTGATCTAAGCCACTCAAATCATCCGGTGAAGTTGAGCGGTCGAGATCAGTTTAGGATTTGGGAGATGTAACCGCGTGAGTTTGAGCGGGCGTTTTGGATTGGCCAGGCATGATATGCCTTGGCCGACCGCAAGAAGAAGAGGTAGATGGGCCCACGGTGGTCATGCTTTGGTGTGACCGACCCTTGCTCAATCTAATCTCTCGACCCTCCATTCGTCTTAGGAGAAGATGGACGCGCGCGATGTCTTGAACCCTAATTTTGGCTTTCAAAGCCGCGCGACCATGCTCTTTCAAAGGACGAATTTGTTGTAACCAATCATGGTTGGTTTTGACCGATTAGTCAAGTGTGTGGGCGGTCACATGGTGATTGTGTCGACATGCTCCGGGCCCTTTGAGTCTACATCTACACCCTCCATCTATGCCTGCGAAGGTGGACGGTTGAGACGTTTTGCGGCACATGTAATATGCCGCAAACCCTAATTTAGGGTTTTCCGTCCATAATGCTTGGTATGGACGGTTTCTTGGCAAGCGAAGGCCAATGGTCGACCATGCGGGGTCGGCCGTGTGTATTCCATACCGGCTGGGGGTGATGGAATTGATCCGTGGTCATCCAATCATGCTTGTGGAGTTGGATGATCGCGATCGATCATATTTGGCAAGCTAAGGCCATGTGTATTCCATACCGCTGGGGGTGATGGAATTGATCTGTGGTCATCCAATCATGCTTGCGGAGTTGGATGACCGCGATCGATCATATCCGGCAAGCTAAGGCCGTGTGTATTCCATACCGCTTGGGGTGATGGAATTGATCCGTGGTCATCCAATCATGCTTGTGGAGTTGGATGATCAAGATCGTATCATATCCGGGAGATCGATACGAGCCAAGTCCGGATGCTCAATCGGGCTAGTATAACACACCGAGAGGGGCTCAATCGGGCTAGTATAACACACCGAGAGGGCTCGGGCTAGTATAACACACCGAGAATCACCTGTACGGGTATTTCGTACATGGATTCATTATAGTGCTTGAGGTTCGTGTTACTCGTAAGAGTAACACTCGATCGTCATGCCACACCGATAATGAGTACAGAAATACAAGGCCGATATGGAATTCACAGAAGGGATTGTTGCTGCATGCTCCAACTGGAGGAATTTCATGTATTTCACGTAATGGGATTGTTGCTACATGCTCCATTCTTGGTGAATTAAGTGAGGAGTATCCGTCACTTATAAACGGCTTTATCTTTTACAAGATGTCAGCGCATGATTTTTCAGGTTTTTTACAAATTTAACCTTAAACGAAAATCCACCATCAACACATAACAAATCATGTATATATCTCAAGAGAAGAGAGACACTGCGGTTTCATGTATATATATTTCAATTTTCAAGCACGGAATCTCAAACTCTTCCCAAGCTTTGAATCCGACACATTAACATTGTATACGCTTGCTCTGTTCTTCTCCATCTTCTTCTTGTTCTTGTTCTTCTTTTTCCTCCAGCAGCATTATAGCTTATGCAATATAAGAACCAGGGACGGAGTCAAAATTCCTTTATAAAGGGACTAATTTACAAAAAAACACATTTAGAAATAACTTATTAAGATATTTATTGTTTAATTAGTAAAAACTTTAAAGGATATTTAATAAATTAACAAAAAAAAACTGGGGAGGAGGGGCCATCCTTAAGCTCCACTTAGCTATGTCCCTGAGATCTACCGTTAAGATCAGTAGATCGAATTGATATTTCAAATTTTCAACGGTACTAAATCAACCTTTGTCCATTATTTATTAATAACAAACTTATTGATTATAGTATCTTTTTTTATTCTTTACGGTCAATTAATTAATTGCATTATTTGTAGGCGGCATTTACTTTTTTTTTTCTTTTTATTTTTCCAAATTCTTAAACTTCAAACATCACAATGAAAATACTATTGTTAGTAAATTGAGAAGAAGAAAAAACATTATTTACTTGTTAAACATCTTTTTCTTCTATTTTTCTTCTTTCTTCCATTTATTTGTTAAACAATCTTCTTTTTTCTCATATTCTATTTTCTTCTTCGTTTTCGTTAATACAGGGATTTCGAAAGGATTTTCATGAATTTTTTTTTTTTTTGGTAAGTTATGTAACCATAGGAAATCATCATATTCTTTTTCTTCTAAGGTTTGTCTTTGGTAGTATACTTGTGATAATTGTGATTATCAGTAAGTCGGGTTCCAAACCTTAGAAGTTCACAAAGTCAGGTCATATGGGTTTGCAAACCTAGTTTGGGAACTTACACCCATTCCTAAACTCATATGTAAAGGGTTTTCAAACCTGTATAGTTTGTGGAATTCTTTGACTTAATATATACAAATATGTGTATCTTGCGCCAAGCAGTTCTATATCTCCCATAATTGAATTTAACACATTCCCAATAGTGCACAGACCAAAGTCCTTGCATTGTGATTTATTTATTTTTTGAAAGAAAGCAAATATATTAGATCATTGGTGAGTTACAATGTTGATTGTTCTAGGATATGTTGTTCCATTCCTACGTACTAGTATAGAATAGTATGTAATTAAGCAATATGTAAATAGTGAGTTATGGCATCAGAACCTTGCATTTAATTTCCTCTATTGCATTGTGAGTTATGTAAATAGTGTGTAAAGATGTTTAAATTCTCTGCATTCACAGATTCCTACATTGACTGACTATATGTGTTTATGGTTTGTAGGACGCAGATCCTCCTACTTTAGAGCCTGACCTTCCTATGAACGCTTCACCTCCTCCGAGCCAGCTGAAGGACCCTTCACCACATGGGAGCGGCGTGGGACTTCCATTTTGGATTTGGGCGACCATCATATCAGTTGAGGTCTTTTTATTTGCAGCTGTTGAGTTTATACCTTCGAGGAACGTACCATTACCACCTCCTCCACCATAGAGTGACGGTCAAAAGGTCTTTGCTCTGCACGGGCTTAGCTTGGTTGTCCCAAATCTAAGTAAATAAATTTTTGCATAAGACATTATGCACCATCTCTTAGGAAATTTCCAAATGATGTACTTGAAACAAAAATAGTTTGTGAACAATAAATTGTTCTAACTAAGATTGCTAAGGATCTGTGAACATCCATTGCTTGAATCATATATCGAGAGTTTAAGCAAGACAATCTTGAACTCGAAATTTCTTCATTGCAATATTAAGTCTATTAAAATCATACGACATAGTCTCATAAGATAGAAGAGTATATGCCATGATAAAATAGGATATGTTAGTCTTCACATACTTGATGAAATTTTGGCAAAGGCTTTCGTTTGTTCTTCCGTCTTCAATCTTAAAATTATGGTTATTAAATAATGTCTAATACTCAGCTACTATGCTCTAATACTATTTTGATACTTGACTTTAGTAGACTAGAAATCAAGATATAGTTTTGTACATTTGACATTGACAACAAACTTCAGATAGAAAAACTTGCAAGTTCGAGCGAGTGGTGCTCTAACAATCTCCCCATTTGTCAATTTTAGTGACAAAACTATTAATACATATAGATTTAATAAAATAAACCTTTTAGATCAATTTCCATAATGCTTGATTTCTTAATCATCAATATCTGCTTGAATTATTCGTACTTCAAGCTCTTCCATGATTCTGCATATGATTATTTTAGCATCATTGTTGTTGAAGATCCGTAGAGAATAAAAACTTATGAGAATACTCAATTAGAGATTTTCAAAAATGACAAGTCAATCTACTCAACGGTTGTTACATCAGTGCGTAGTATTTTTGCCTACCTCATAGTCCATTTGCACCAAAACTTTGGAGAAATACTACGGTGATGTGTTCTCCCTCTTCGTCCTTACTTGTCTCTTTTGCATAATAAGTAGAAACCTACTGCTTGCAATTTATGCTCCCTTACATAATGCTCCGAGAAGTTATATATTATAGTAGAAACCTACTAAATAATCTCCTCCTTGTTGTCAAAAAATTGGCAAAAGTGAAAGGAAATAGACCTTATTAATGAACAACACAAAAGAGTTATCTAGATTAAAGATGACATACCAACTTTTTAATACGATTCCACTAAGTTTCGCTACTTAGCATGTTCACGAATGATAGATAAAGGTATACTCATCTCCTATAATTTCACATTTGCACTCCCCACAAAGATATAACAATTAGGAATAAGTTCATAAATTGAATTCTCCCCCATTTGATGTCATTATCAAGAGAAAAACAAGAGAAGGATTTCTTGGACACTAACAAATTTAATGGTACATTTTTATCCCAAAATATTTATGTCTCTTTTAGCCAGAAACGAACAAAGAAGTTAAAAAACAATGATCTTAATGTTAGAGGCATCAAGAACCATTACTTTCTCGATAAAAATAACATCGACAAAAACTATTCTCCAAGCTAGTTATAAACAAAGAGCAAAATTTGAGTAATCTGACTGACATAAGCCATGTACGGATGGATAGATTAAAGTTTTAGAATTCGTTCTCTGCCATTTACGGACTCATAGAAGTAAGGCAATAACTAAGAACATTTTATGGAATCCTATGCAATATATTCACAAAGTGTAATCATGGGAAGATCAATATTGAAATTCTCGAAATAGTTTACTCCTCCTTTAGATAGTTACGAACAAAAAGATTTAAGACTAACCTATGAGAACATATGTGTAAGGACCCTTAAGCTCGTCAACGTTATTAGACCGGTCAAGAAATGATCTAGAGATGATCAAGAGTCGACTTAGCCACTAATGACTCGATTAGTTAATATAGATCCTAATTAATAGAAATTAATCTAACAATGATTTATGTACGAAACTAGTACCGTGAATAAATCTCGAAAATTTATGCGAGATGGAGTACTCGAACGTGTCAATCGGATACCGGACGAAGAAGAAAACATCGGATTAGTGAGAAGGGTAAATTGGTTATTTTGCAGTTGAACTGACCTGGCTTCCCTTATCCAATTCAGTGGGTGACTTAGTAATTTTGTTGGTCTTATCAACAAAACCCGATCGAAGAGAAATCACTTCTCTTATTCTTCTTCTTTCTTCTTCTGTTTCTGTTCTTCGCCTCTGGCGATTTTGAGAGTCGATACTGAAGCCGTGAAATCAAAAAGAAACTTAGGAGAATCAATTATCTAGTTTGATAGATGAGGAAGGGGTGTTTGTTCTGTGAATCTTTGAAGAGAAAGATGTTTTTGATAATGAATCGAAAACAGGTAATTTAGGTTTCAAATTGAATGATGTTTTTTTATATGGAATCGTTCTGTTTTGATTAATTATAGATGGGTTTGTTCTTATTAATTGAAGTCTAGAAGGTTCTTTAGAGTTTAATTTTAGTTCTTAGTAGATCAAATTGGAAATTAGGGTTTCTGTTAAATTGAAATTGTTGTTGGCAGAATAAGTCGTGTTACTTCGAGGGGGTTTGAGTTAATTAAGGCGCTGATGTTATTGGGTGTGGTTTAATTGCTGGAATTATGGAAGTTTAGATTATCATAACAAACTAGGAACAAGGGTTATGCTTTGGTTAAGATCATGGAGAAGTTGGTGTTATTCATGCAGAGATGGAGAAATAAAGATGGAATTGAAGGGATTTGTGGATGTAGTTTAGGTCATGTTGAGATACAGGGGATGAGAAGTTCAATTTTGAACTGAAGGTGAAGATTTATGTTATGTGAACTGGAGATAAATTTGTTTGTGTGTTGGTGAGTGCAAGTGTTTGTGTTGCTGCTTAGGTGCTTGAGTTGGAGATTAGATGAGTAAATAGCCCCTAGATGATGGAGCTGGTGTTAACTGAAGATGGTGAAGGTTCAAGTTAAATGTTGAGGATTAAAAGTCTATTCAAATGAGAAGATAACTTCAGATTGTGTATATGGTTTTGGATGTATGGCTTCTGGAGATTTCAGTTAAGCTGTTACCTCTAATGGGTTTGGAGTTGTGAATTGATGGTGTGAGAATTTAGGTCTGGCAATGGTGTGGACTTATAAACTGGGAGGATTAGGTGTTGTAGGAATGGGAAATGGGGTTGTTCAGATAGTAATATTAAACTTGAACAGAATTCAAAAGGTGGTGATGTATTACAAATGTCGATAGTTGTAGGAGGAAGTTGTATGTGGAATTGTCTAAGTATGAGCCAGGGATCTGGTGGATGTTCATCATGTCTCAAGATCCTTACATGAGGCTGAGAAAAAGAGTAATGTGTTATTTCTGCTGTTGTGTTGGGTGTGGAAAGGATATTGTTTTAGAATGATGGTCTGGTGGTGATACTAGAGTTGTTGGTTTGCTGAGAATGTTGCCATTTCTTTGAAGTGCAGTTGCTGCTTCGAGGGAAATATAATGAAGTTGTGTAGTTGAATTGATAGACGCTTTAGTGGTAGATTAGGTTTGTAACTGAGTTATAGGATATGGGTCTTTGCATTTGTATTGCATCTTGATTGTGCATTAGAAGTTTGGCTTGTTCTAAGGTTTTGGCCTTATGCCATTCAGCTTAGTCAGATATCTAACTCTAGCTATAACTTAGTCAATCTGACTGAGTCGACCAGCTGATATAGTAAATCGGTTTGACCCAGTACTAACTCAGTGAACCTTGACCGAGTTGGTTCTTTTGACTTGACTTGACCATTGACCCTGGACTTTGACCTTTCTCTGGACGTTGACCGTTAGATGGACCCTTGACCGTCAGTGACCATTAGTCAACCCAGTGGGGCCAGGCCTTGTGTAATGGACCGTGTCAGATCAGTCCCATGGACTTGGGCATAGAGTTAGTTTTCTTATCTTGATGAATTGAACACCTTATGATCTGAATTATCCTTTGGTTCCTTCTACGAACATGTATATCTTTTCAAGATTTATCTAATGGACTATAGAATAAACCCAATTGAATCAGTAAACCTTAGCTGCGCTAAAGATGTATGATGAAAAGGTGTAGAACCGTAAATGCGCTTAGAACATAGTTCAGTGAATTAGCTTATAACTAGATAATAGTCTGAGATTATGTTATTAGCCTTGTGTGAGCTTTTTGGCTAATCTTTTGGAGTGCTTGTGTGACTAACATCTACTCTTCTATTAACAACGATCGATTCAATGGATGAACCAGTGGATTTTGAATCTCGAGGTAGGCGAGGCCTATCATCAAATCAGGTGGGAACTCTGTAACCTTCTTGTAATCATTAAGTTTTCTTATATTCTGCGAGCATGATGAGTCTTTACTCTTCTGTGAGCATGGTAGTGTGTACTTTGATTTACTATTCTTGTATCCTTGAGTATGTTGTATCTGTATGTACGATGTTTGTTACGATTTGTTTTGTGTGTGATATGTATTGTGAGATTTCCCTACGAAGAGTGTTTGTGTTTCCCCACGGCTCTTAGCTAAGTTAAGTAAGGTGGTAATTCATCCGTCGATAATATTATGTAGTAGGGCGGTAATTCATCCTTTTTAATATTTTTATATCTAATTTATTTAGTAGGGCGGTAATTCATCCGTTTTAATAGTATTTAGTAGGGCGGTAATTCATCCGTTTTAATAGTATTGCTTATTAATATAGTAGGGTGGTAACTCATCCGTTTGATTATTATCCTAGTAGGGCGGTAATTCATCCGTTATGATATTATATATACTATTTTATTTGAGGGAAATCACTCGTGTGCATATTATACTTGTTTGTCTAACTTTCTGATCCTGATTGTAATATTTTGAATCATGGTTTGTATGGGCACTCTGTGTGGACGATGTTATTATTATTGATTAGGGTTGTTCTCGCGTCGTCTTCTCCAATGAGTTTGGCGAGGTTAGGATAACACTTGCCTTATGATGTATAAATCGTTGAATACTTTAGACTATTATTATATTATAGTTCTTTAGATATGTGAAGAATGTTAGTGATTACTTGAGAGTTTTATGTTTCCATTGGGCACCCCTTTGGGATGATGTGCTCACTTGTTCCCACTTCAGTTTCAGTAATCAGAAGGAATAGAGAGTGCGAAGATATTCATTTTTCGTAGCTTAGTGCTCTACCGAATATAGTGTTGTCGTGTATCTTTATTATAAGTATTCTTTCTTTATCTTGTAAAACAACACATTTATATATTTATATAACATGAGAGACTTTCAAATATACCGTATTAGAGAGATTGGGTTTGTTTGTTAGCACTTTATGTGAATATGACTCTTAAGATCGATAATCTGAATTTGATGCTTCAATTAGGTTGTAATCCTATAGCTAAGCAGGTTTAAGAGTTTGGCGTCACAATATGAGACACGTTTTAATCACCGGGACTATGATACCAAAGAACAAATCTCACAAAAATAAGCTTTTATGAATACATTTATCAGTTTTAAACAAACGTACAAAACTATTATAGCTACCATTCTAAGGAAGTACAAAACATAAGAAGTTCAAGAAAAGGTTCACATAACAAACATGAAAGAAAACACTTGTGTATAAAATAGTTTGATCTTGGTTAAAGTCTTCAACAATGCTTGAAAATCCTTTAACAAGATTGAATTCTCAGAGACTGCAAAAAATTGAATTGTTACTCAAGACAAGCAACTTTTTGGTAGAGTTCTTATATTCTTGGATCTTCAGCGTGAAGAACAAGTATAGTGTTTCTCTTCATCTTGTTAATGTCATGATGAGTAAGATAAGTGGGTCTTCCAGTGAAGGAACCAAAGAGAGAAACTCTAAAATGACTGCAGATTCTGGTAATGAGACAAGAAAAGCCAAGATTTTTCTTACCTGAAGTCATGCCAATCATTTGAAGAATGATGAGTCCGCAGAAGTCAATTCTCTTTCCTTGGATGAGATTGTAAACTAACTCGGACACGATTCTGGTCCACTGTTTTTTTTTCTTCAATGGTGCTTGGAATGAGATTGGAAATAGCTAGTTTCTCAAGCCTTTAACAATAAAGTTTCCCCATTAACTGACAATTTTCCATCTGCCCGGTGGACCCATTTTCCCGAATAGAATTCAGACAGCTGATCTGAGAAGGTCTCATATTTTCAGGTTGAGATATTTTGAAATCACCATTACAAGGTAAATCCATCAAATAAGCAATTACACCATGATCATATTTTCCGAAATGAAATTACGAGAGTCCGCAACATGCATGTTAGCATAAAATAGGATAGTTTTCTCAAAATGAAAACTACCATGCCAAGATGAAAACAACCCCATTTATACTGGCTCATGAATTTGGTTAGTGCATGATCATCAACTTTTGCATCATATCATTTTCGTACCAAATTAACGTGAATAATACTTATATTTGTTACGAGCATGCTTTTTAATAAAGAGCAATTGATAACTAGCATCAAAATAGGGTTCACGGACCTGACCCATATTAACATCATGTCCATCATCACTATCAAAGTTTCTTCTGCGAGAAATTTCTCCATTATTATTCTTTTTTTTCTTCACCAAACATGTTCAATAGCATCAAGAACTAATATAGAGTTTAGCGAGTCCGTGAACTGTTGACAATGGTTGTTCTCAAAAATGGCAGCAAAAGATGAAATTGGTGATCACCCATTATAGACAATTTCTTTACGAATCCAACGGTACCAAGTAATCAAGTTTTAATGAGAATTGATCTTGTGGTAAAACCTACTTCGTTTTTCT
The DNA here is from genome assembly GCA_023531295.1 of Papaver armeniacum. Lineage (NCBI taxonomy): Eukaryota > Viridiplantae > Streptophyta > Magnoliopsida > Ranunculales > Papaveraceae > Papaver > Papaver armeniacum. Next base: position 295,498 of record JAJJWW010018709.1, on the reverse strand, counting down.
TATAACATACCGAGTACTTGAAGGGGAAATAAAATGAGTTGATACAACCAAAATTTTCCTCCTTTTAAGTGGATGATGGTGATTGTTCGTGAATCGTTCAGTTTAGTTCCATGACGAAACCGGTTCAACTATATTTCATGGTACGTGAATTACAGATGTACAAGCCAAAGGTGTTAGCACACATAATTTTTGTTGAATAATTAGATCCCTTTCCCGACGAGTAAGTTTAAATATCAATATATGGTAACATATATGGAATCTCAGAGCATATATGCTTTTTGACTTAAAAAAACAATACTCGTGAATCTTTTCTCATCTCTTACTTAGGAGTCATATAAGCATGTAAATTATCGTTTGTAGTACAAAGAGTGTTGATACCCACAATGATTTATTACATTTTGGACTCATAGAAGTGCGAAGCCATCAAGTTACTATGATTGGTATTGCAAGGGAGATATCATTGACTGACAAAATAAAGTTAGTTAAAAAGCAATATTGTCAACATGTTACATAAGTAGTTGATAGATGGAATCATCTCCTTGTAGCAAGGCTCAAAAATTGGAGATCAAAATTCTCTTGTCTGAAAAGAAATATTCGAAAAATTATATAATCTGATGGCGAAATACTTCATAGAGAAGATTTGCTTAGGATGGCTTTATTGGATTTAGAATGACTTTGTGAAAGAACATATTTCCAATAACGTTCTAATATTCCAGAGGATCAAGAAAATTACAGTTACATGTAACAAAGAGAAATTACTATGATGATATCCATCCACTCCTGCTAGCACAAGAACTACAAATATCATGGTGAGATATAAAACCTTAATGTCTTGTTTTGTAATTCTTTAATAATTAACAACGCTTGGCGAGAGCGCTTACATTACACAATAAAACTCTATAGTCAAAAATAGGATTCTTGAGTTTTCATAATGGAATGAGATTCTGAAATTATCTTGAAAATTTTGTAGCACAACATTTTTGTGAACAAACAAGCTATAGGATAGTAGAGAAAACACACCATGAGATTTACTGAAGTTACAACATTCATAAGGATAGAGATCAAACTCTTATTTAGGAGTGATAAAAGGGTTCTAACAACCTTTTAAACCACAAAAATAAGGAGCCGAGGACTCACTTATTAAAATATCAATATCAACCTCAACATTAAAGTCATTCATCGTGACCTTGTTTAACATGTCTAAAAAATCTTGTTCTTTCTAAAGATACGAATCAATATCAAGAGTGAGATTCTCCAGTTGCTTTTCCAAGACCAGAAAACACTTCGATGGATTTAAACCTCTATGGAGTACATCAAGAAGCTCTTCTACATTTTTAGTGATTTCAGCCGTAGAAGAAGATGTTGAACCCAATGGTTCTAGTAATTAGAGATTGAATTCGTGTCCATAAATTCAGATCACCACAAATACTTATTAGGTCTAACGGTGTTTTCCTGCTCTGAAACCAATTGAAAAGGAAATGGTACCAAGTAAACCACCAAAATTTTTTTTTTTTGAAACCTGTATGGACAAAACCTGATACAATCACAAGTAGGTCAAAGCAAAGACCCCTGAATGAGATTGTATGTAGAGTTTTTCTCTTTCTCTTTCTCTTTCATATTAATATGTATAAACCAAATTTTCGAGTACGTAATTGTGTACAAGAGTTCTTCGACGTTCTCAAAAATCAATATCCAAGATCGATTGTTGTATCCAAATTATCAAGATCCGATTTACCAAGTAGAAAAATTTTAATCTATCTTTCAGGATTTGAATTCAATAAGAACAAGCAACAAGTTTTGTTTATGATTTCATACAATAAGGATTTAAACTACCTAAATTGATTACGTACTACTTGTGTTATTCATATTATAAAGATAAACAATAAAATGCGAAAAAGGAAAAACACAAGACACCATAAATTTTGTTAACGAGGAAAAATGCACTTGCAGAAAAACCCCGGGACCTCATCCAAAAATTCAGATATATTCGTGTTCCTTATATGTCTCTTGAACCTCGTAATATTTTATGCAATTAATTCCCTTAGCTGGCGTCCTTTACATCCAAATAGTTGCTTCAACATTAGTGAAAACTTTTGATACCTATCTTACTCTAGTAGACAAGACTATTTGGTTTCAGTTCAGATATATAATCAAGGTTTAGAAATGTGTTAGCAGTAGACAAATTCCAGCAAACCTCACGGATACGGAACACTTACACTCTTTTAGCAGGGAAATATGGATCATTAACTACCTCTCAATAATAATCCAAATAAATTAAAGAATAGTATAGATATCTATCTTGAGAAATCACAAAGTCTGAGAGGTGTGACTACTAATTTTCCCATAGTCTACGTAATGTATACAGCTCGGAGAATCGGATACTAAGTAGTATTGATATCTCTATTGAACTGATAATGCTAAGTAATAAAAGGTATTCAAGATCGCAATAATAACGAAGAACACAAATATAATGTAAATGCTACTAAGTTATCATGAGACACATGAGATTACGAGGTTCGACTTTATTCTACGTCCACGGGGTAATGAGTGATAGTTTGTATTAAGTATTGGTGGCTACAAAGATATTGAATGCTTCCCAAAGTAATAGAGAGAACTCAAGTTGAAGTAAATACTTAAGTTTTAAACATTAAAGAGGTATAAGCTTGAGACTAGATCTTCTTCTCCTAGATATTGAATGCCCTTTATTTGTTGGTGAAGCTTGGTATTTATATCCCTTTTTGCTCCAGATATATCTTTGTTGTCTTTGGATCCATCGTCCCCTGATATACCTTCCGTACAAATGGTACCTTCATTCACCACACACTTTCTCCAGTCGGACTCTGCCACCGCAGCTGACCCACGTTCCTTCGGGAACTACCCAGCCTCAGTACAGATTGTACCTTCATTCACCACCAACCTTCTCCAGTCAGACTCTTCCACCTCATATCTCTCCACGTACTTTGGCTAAGCGTGTAGATAAGAGATTCACGCATTTAATGATGATTGGATGTGTCATCTACCCCTATCCTTTCGCCATCTTCCTCTCTCTAGACTAGGTTCTACTTTTTCATCTTAGCCGTTGAGGTATCTTTTCTTGGGATGGGATAAAGTAGATCTGCGAAGGTGTCTTCTGCTACTCAAATTCCTCTGTGTAGCGATGGCTACACAGCTATCCTGCTCACGACCACTAAAACCGTGACACGTACGTGCTCCGCAGAATATTGATATTCATAGTTTGACCCTTTTCTTTCATATTCTACCGTTTGGTAGGATTGGAAGAAAAAACTTCCATAACGCCGCCATTTTTGGATGGGTGGTCCCCAAATGTCCTTTCATGCAATAACTTCCCCTTGAATTTCGGGACAAATTTTTGGATTCTCTAGCCGCCTATAAGAAGAGAATAAAAGAAGGAATTTCATTAACTTTTCCCTTTCTTCACGAACTGTTGCTCTCTGTCTCTTTCACAAAGATTTCTTCATCTCCTTTTCTTCCAACTGTTGGTCTTCTTCCCGACTCCCAAAAGATCACGCTCGTTTGTCATCAGCAGGTTAGTAAACATTGTTTTTTTCAATTTCACTGTTGTTTCTCGTATTCTCCATGCTTGACTTTTTGGTCGTTGATGTTGCTTCCATCTCTACATGTATCGATTTCTGTCTCTTTATGCTTCTTCATGTTATTTGAAAGCATGGGTTACTTTCCATTTCGTGATTTCACCATGAATATGCCATGACTTTTCATTGTCTGCAAATTCGATCATGGCGGTTAATAATCCTCCATTTCGTTCCGGGGAAAAATTAAGTTGTTTCCTTTGGTTGGTTTAGATAACCCCATGCCCAAAGTATGTTTGGTTTTGCCCCAAATCCATTTTTGAGCCAACTGCAATTTTGTCCGCCATTGTTGAAGGACTGTATTTTTTACTGGTGTTAGGGATTATGAGACTTCCGAAGAAACCTATGCGTAGGGATCCGAAGCCTAGATCGTCTACTGAGCCTCCTTCGCGTACGGACCATCCTGACGCTACGCCTTCTCCACCCCCCGAGGATACTGAGATGCCTGCTGAAACTAAGGTGGCTGTGGATACTAAGGTAGAAGAGGTTATTGTTGAGGATCTTCCTCCTCCCCCACCTAATTATGAGCTCCAAAGACTGTAACTGCGTGATAAGGATAGCTACGCCCATTTGTCTTTGGCTGATATCTCCAATTATTTCCGCCTGCATAAGTTTGATATCTCCTTTGTTAATGGCCCTGATGTTCTTACTGAATCTCTGATCCGGAGTTTCCCTTATGATGAGAACAACTTGCTGATCAGTGTTGGTCAGTTGGCTACAGGTATGCTCCTACCTTTGTTTAGTAGAGAGGATCCCTTATACTATGATGTTTTGTCCACTAGGGATGACCCGGTGAACAAGACTCGGGTTCGAGGGGTCATGCAATACACTGGTAACTATTGGCGTGCCCTTAGAGAGTGCTGGTATCGTAGCATGGGTAAGACTACTTTGAAGTCTTATGACCCTTTTGCTGCTGGGAGGTCTAAGCGAGAGGATTACACCCCTGCCAACTTCAATGCTACCTACACTGATGTTATTCAGAAAAGCAATCTTCTTCCATGGTGTGTTGGTCCGCGCCGTATCCATGTTACTGCTAAGCAAATTAGGGAGGGCAATAGCCTTCGGTTATTGGACGAGATTGACAAGACTGGGTTGACTGTCATCTCCTATTTTGTTAAGCTCTTCTTGCCAAAGCCTGACCGCATTCTTATGGATCATGATGATCGTTGGGCGCGTACTCCTCTTCGTGTTGTGGGTCCTTGGGCTTACGGTTTTACTACCGCAGATCCCAGCGTCCCTCATACAGCTTCATCTCTGCCTGCTAAGTATGATGGATACCAGTCTTGGGTTTTCAACCCTACTATTAGATCACTGCTCGGTCGAACTCGCATGCGTTTCTATCTCAAGCATGTTTGTCAATGTTAGTGATCAAAACTATAAGTCTTGATTTCTAGCCTATTTATAGATGTCTTGGACTAGGACATAGATAGTGTAGTTGATCTTAGATTTCACAGAGTTCATCATTTGAAGGCAAAGAACTACTAAGGGGAGCTTGTGGAACTTCTTCGACAAAAGGTATGTGGAGACTTGAACTCATCTATCACTTGGAAAGTCTATTTCTACTATCTCCTATATTGAGACATAAGTCGTGTTAACATTTGAGATTTCGAGTTGAGTGTATCTCGCTTATATATTTCTCGAAATATGTGTTGGTAAGCTTTCGCTTCGACCAAGTTCATCTTATATCATGAGAAAATTGCCGAGTAACATCTTACATGGTTTGTGTGATATAATCATTTGATGTAGGCTTGGAATTTTCGATAATGATTATTTCAATATCTTGAAAATTGCTTTGATGCTAATAGTGTGTGAAAACGGCTATTATCATTATAGAAGAATGTTTTAATGATTGAAATAAAGAGTTGAGAATGTAACCATCTTTGGATATAAGCATATATAGTGTGCTCGCACATTAGTGTATAAATCCATAAACTGGGAGCCAAGAGTATGCATATGTGTGTATACGAAATTGGTGAAGGAGACAGGTTAAGTATGCGTACAAGTACACATACTAGCAGAAGTTTTCGAACCGATAATTTCTGCTGAGTTTTGTTTTGACAAACTCTTAAACTAGTCACCTTACGCATACTGGCAGAATTTTTCAAACCGAAAATTTCTGCTGAGTTTGGAAACTAAACAAACTCAAATCCGATTGCTTAATTATGCATACCTGTACGCATACTGAAGCTGGTTACTTTGTCAAATCGGTCAGTTCATGGACTTAAACATTTAAATCATAAGGAATGCAATCTTTGCAAACCGTGGCTATAATGTCCATGATTGATTCAAGTGAATCAAACTGGTTTAGTTTCAATTGTGTTCTCTATGCAATTGAACAACTCTTTAACTAGTTTCATTTGAGTCATTTGAACTAGTTATGGTTAAGATGAATAAGGTTGATATGAGAGTAATCATATGGCTAACCTTGGTTAAATATTTGTGAACCAACATGGTGTACACGTTTAGGTGTGGTTGCATAAACCTAAATGAGGGTACATTTCATTTGTGTTTAAAAAGATAAGTTCGATCTAACAGTTGAAAGATATTAGCTTGGGAGAATCAGGTTTTTCATCTAATGGTGGATATTGAATGCTTTGTTACCAAGGTAACTTAGATTGAAAACCCTGATTTGAAAACTATATAAATGAGAATTCTATCAACTGGGAAACCTAATCCCCACACCTCCTGTGTGTTACTAGTTGCATGACGAGAGTCGATTCTCCATTAACCTTAGGTTTCTTATCGAGACCCTGTAGGTTAACGACTTGAAGACTTCATTAGGATTGTGAAGCTAGTCCCAACTATTATCTTTGTAGTTGCGTGATCTGATCTTGATGTTTCTATCATGTTGAGTATAATTGGATTGGCTCGAGATTTTACTTCGATATGCAAGATAGAAAAGTAATCACAAACACTTAATCTCTTCGTTTGTGATTCCACAATATCTTCTTTCGCTAGTCGATTAAGATTATCGTGAGGTGATTGATAATTTTAGGCTGTTCTTCGGGAATATAAGTCCGGGTTATCGATTGGTTCATGTTCACCTTGATTTATCAAAATACGGAATAAAAACTTTTGGGTATTTCTGTGGGAGACAGATTTATTCAATCCTATAGACTTTTCTATGTGAGGCAGATTTGTCTATCAAGTCTTCGACTTTGGGTTGTAGCAACTCTTGGTTATGGGTGAGATCAACTAAGGGAATCAAGTGCGTAGTATCCTGCTGGGATCAGAGATGCAAGGAGCGCAACTGTACCTTGAATCAGTGTGAGATTGATTAGGGTTCAACTACAGTCCAATCCGAAGTTAATTGGTAGTAGGCTAGTGTCTATAGCGGCTTAATACAATGTGGTGTTTAATCTGGACTAGGTCCCGGGATTTTTATGCATTTGCGGTTTCCTCGTTAACAAAATTCTGGTGTCTGTGTTATTTCTATTTCGCATTATATTTTGTTATATAATTTAAATATCACAGGTTGTGTGTTATCATCAATCAATTAGAATATACAACCTTTGGTTGTTGATTTACATTGATTGACACTTGAACATTGGTCTTTGGTACCATTCAAGTTACTCCTCTTATATTCAATCGGGCTCGCAGATTTCTAGTTACTGATTGCGGATTGAATTAAGAGTTAGAGATATTAAAACTCTTTGACACACTTTATTCTAGATTGAGTCTGACTTTCTAGTTGATTCTCTACAATGTATATTGGCGTATGTCCTCTCAGATTACAAAACGAATTGTTGGGTGTGGTTGTTAGACCCCCGCATTTTCAATTGGTATCAGAGAAGGAAAACACATTAAAGACCTCATAAGTCTGTGTTTGTAGCGATCTGATATGGACAAAAGTGCTATCTCTATAAACGTACCACCAGTCTTCGATGGCTCAAATTACTTGTGGTGGAAAATTGCTATGCGTTCCTTTCTTCAAGCGCATTATTTTCAATCATGGGTTTATGTAGTTAATGGTTATGATGCTCCCGTTGTGGCAGTAGGGAATACAACCGTTCCAAAGAACATTGGTGAATACAACGCTGCCGAGATACTTGCTTCAAAGCAAAACTATGATGGTTTGAATGTCATCATACATGATATTACCCCAGATCTTCAGCACCATGTGACTACGTCCACTAGGTCTAAAGATGCTTGGGATATCTTAGAAACCGTATTCGAAGGTAATACCAGTGAAAAGGAAGCTAGGCTTCAAAACCTTAATTCTGAGTGGGAAAACCTTCGTATGGCAAATGAAGATTCGTTTGATGAGTTTAATCACAAAGTGTCTGAAATTGTTAATGCATCGTTTGCATTGGGAAAGACTATTTCTGAAAAGGACATTGTGATGAAAATTCCCATATCGCTTCCATCCAGATACGATTCTAAGAAGCATGCCATCGTTGAAGGAAATAACCTTGATGCTCTCTCCAGAAACATATTGGTTGGAAAGCTAAAGATCTTTGATCATAAGCATACATCCAAAATTGGAAAGGATGTTGCCTTCAAAGCACAAAAGAACACTAATTACTTGACAAAAGTAAAAGTGTTTATGTCTCTAAGGATGATAATTCTGAGGCTGATTCATCGGAAGAAGATCTTGAAAAATCAGTCTCTTTGATCAAAAGACAGTTTAGAGATCTTCTATTGAAGAGAAGTAAAGGGTTTTCTAGAGACAAACCTAGGACATCAGTTAAACCTCTCAACCGCATTCCTCCTAAAAACAGGGATGCTGACGAGGCTGATGACGAGGATATGCCACAGTGCTTTAAGTGTAAAGGTTTTGGTCATTTTGCAAATGAGTGTCCAAATCGTAGAAAATACACTGGAAACAAAGGTCTTGCTGCAACTCTTGATGGAATGTCTGATCACTACGATTCCAATGAAGACGAAAAATTAAGTGTTGCACTTCTTTGTGAAGATATTGATTTTGATAATTGTAGAAATACATATATCAATCTTAATATTTTTCCAGAAGAAGATTCAACCAATCTGGAAGAAAAATTAACCTTTTTGTTGGAAACCCTATGTCTGCCTAGCAGCTTGCACATCTCGTATGTCTAAATCATCTTATCCAGGGACATGTTCTTATTGTTCACTCAAGTATCATGAACTTTCGAAGTGTTACAAGTATAAACACAAGATGAGACATGTTGATGTGATTTTCAATTGAGTTGTAGTAAAAGGTTCGTTGAGACTTGTGAAAGCAATAGATTTTAGACTTATAAAACTTAAAAATAAAGAAAACTTAACTCAAAATTTGATTTCAAGATATTAGAAATAACCAAGACACTGATTCCACTATTACACATGAATAAATTATGGTAAATAAGCCAAAACTCTAATTATATTTTAAGTCCCTAATTTCTTAATTCACATATAATCAGAAAAATTCTCAAAAATTAATTGTATCCCCTAAGCATAGATTATCTAAACAAAGCATAACCTATCTAATTGAATCACAACTAATGAAGAAAATTTTGCAAACAATTAAAAACTCTGCAGTGATTGAATGAATTATAAATTATAAATTAGAGAAAATAAATAATTACCAATTATTCATGCGTAAATAGCTTCCTCATTGCTTTGGTTGTGAAAGAATTAGCCGCTCATCATGTTGGAAACACGCTCAAAAATCATTATTATTGCTCAAAGGGTGTTTACAAAGATGAAATGGAGAAAAAGATGAAAATCGGGTGTTTGCAACGTTTATAATTGTTGCAAACACTGTTACAAAGAACGATAAAGATGAAATGTTGTTGTTACCGTAGCTCTGCGACCCTCACCTAATTGTCGTTAACACTGTTGATAAACGACTGTCTTTTTGTGTCTAATGTTCTTGGTGTTCTTGGTAGCAGCAGAAAATGGTGTATCCTGCAACTTGATTTTCTCGACTCTGTGATGTTCTAAATTCCCCCTAATCTCTCCGTCTCCTCTCTTGTTACACCAACAGCCTATTTATACATGGCAGAGCTAAGAAATATCGGTAATAACTTCAAAATAGTCTTCATTTACTCGGGAATATATTTTTCCTTTTTTTATCTCCTCCACGGGAATAACTCCTCTGTACGTATCTTCTCACGAGTTTATAGATAGACAAAACTCTCCCAATTTCTCCAAACACGTGATATACACAAATAGACAGAGTCAAACTTCTCAGCACAACAGCACATCGCGTGAATATCTCCCATTTCTCTGTTTTCTTCTCACCGAGTATCTAGCCAATTTTAGCTGACGAAATCAACCATACTCTGCCTGTTAAGACTAGTCAAGTCTTCCTAACAATTACCAGCCGTTGAGTCTCCTTCAATCCCGTCCAAAATGCCAACCCTAAATCTGCCGTAGCATGTTAGCTTTTTCCCGCCATTTTTCTGATTTAAATTTGAGAAGAAGATGTCCTCCCCTTAATCCTGTACGGGTGTGCAAATAGCAGTTGGCGCCCCTGGGTGTAAATAACCATGGGGATACCCCTTATCAGTTGGGTGCCCCTTATTCAAACCGAGAGTCCGAATAGTAGGTGTTCTTTGAGGCTAATCCGGGTCATTTTTCGAGGCGATTTTTCCAACAATGTTTATTTCCAAAAAAATACCTACACACACAAAACACCAAAATAAGCACAAAATCGAGCACTAACAATAGAGACACTGAGGACAATTCAGCCACAAAAAATGTGTCTATCACATGTCAAGAGACTTCAACGAAGAGCAAATCGCCTAGCAAACAAGCTCAAACTTGTTCAAAAACCGAGGTATGTAAGATTTTATCCTCTTCAAAGAAGTTGCTTTCCAAAGATAAGTCAAGACCACTAGAGAGAAGAGTATGCATGGTTTAAACGGTTTGATAGACAGGGTTATATGAATTCATTTCAAAAAGGTTATGGTGGACAAATTGTTATTCACCGCAGCACAACTTAATTGTGTTGTTTTAGTGCATCTTGTCTCATGTGCCTAATTAAAAGAGACAAGATTGTGCACACCTCAGGCTTAAGAGAAAAAAAAAATACTTTTTTGTCTTTGTTTTCTTAGTTATTATGTGTGATTTGGAATTCTTTCATATCTAAATTGATTGATATTGGAAGAGACTTCCATGTGTTTTCAATAAAAGAGGGTTATTCTCGTCAATTCCACTCTCTTTAGGGTCGTGAATTGAGCGTGCGTAAACCTGTGTGGTTAAAAGGTTCCATAACCCTACATGCCTTTTTCCTTCTGTGAAACTCTTTTCATCTTAAGACTGCCTGTTGAGTTTAAATTGTGATTTCCTCTCACAAACCTATACACGTATGGAGACTCCAAGCATCATGTGTTCTGATGGAAAAGACGTTATAATGATTGTTAATCCATCAATCATAAAATAAAAAGAAAAATCTCCGTTGCCTCCAACTTTGAAAAGAAAAAGAAGGAATGTGAGGAAGCCAAGAGCTGTTCCTTCAAATTTTCAGAAGTTTTCTGATGTTCTTGAAGAGTTGAAGGAAACAAGGAAGGAAATGCAGCTAATAAAGGCTTATGTTATGTGAACTCTTGAAATTCAGAAGGCCCTTGTTCGACATCATCAGCCTAGAAGGTTTGTTGGAATTGACTCCTTTCTTCACGAACCTTATGTTCCCATGGCTGTTAACGACAAGGAGTTCGGGGACGATAAAAAATTCTTCAAAGGTATCAATCTCTAGTAAATCTTCTTTTAGTGGATTTATTTCTTGCTTTTCTAGAAGAATAACTAGGGTTTGGAATTGTTAGAGCATTGCTCGGTCAAACTCGCATGCATTGCTATCTCAAGCATGTTTGTCAATGTTAGTGACCAAACTATAAGTCTTGATTTCTAGCCTATTTATAGATGTCTCGGACTAGGACATAGATAGTTTAGTTGAGCTTAAATCTCTCGGTGTTCATCTCTTGAAGACGAAGAACTACTAAGGTTAGCTTGTGGAACTTCTTCGACAAAAGGTATGTGGAGACTTGAATTTATCTATCATTTGGAGAGTCTATTTCTACTATCTCCTATATTGAGACATAAGTCGTGTTACAATATAGTTTTCTTTATACACATTTGAGATTTCGAGCTGAGTATATCTCGCTTACGTATTTCTCGAAATATGTGTTGGTAAGCTTTCGCTTCGACCAAGTTCATCTTATGTCATGAGAAAATTGCCGAGTAACATCTTACATGGTTTGTGTGATACAATCATTTGGTGTAAGACTTGGAAGGTTTCAATAATGATTATTTCAATATCTTGAAAATTCTTTTGATGCTAATAGTATGTGAAAATGGCTATTGACATTATAGAAGAATTTTTCAATGATTGAAATAAAGAGTTGATGATGTAACCATCTTTGGATATAAGCATATATAGTGTGTTCACACATTAGTGTATAAGTCCATAAACTGGAAGCCAAGAGTATGCATATGTGTGTATAAAAAATTGGTGAAGGAGACAGGTTAAGTATGCGTACATGTACTGGCGGAAGTTATCAAAGCGATATTTTCTGCTGAGTTTGCTTTTGGCAAAACTTTTAACTAGTCACCTTAAGTATGCGTACCCGTACACATATTGGCGGAAGTTTTTGAACCGAAATTTTTTGCTGAGTTTGTAAACCTTACAAACTCAAAAACCGGTTGCTTTAGTACGCATACTTAAGATGGTTACTTTGTCAAATCGGTCAAGTCCATGAACTTAACCATTTAAATCATAAGGAATACAATCTTTGCAAATCGTGGCTATAATGCTCATGATTGATTCAAGTGAATCAAACCGATTTGATTTCAATTGTGTTTTCTAAACAATTGAACAACTCTTAACTAGTTTCATTTGAGTCATTTGAACTAGTTATGGTTAAGATGAATAAGGTTGATATGAGAGTAATCATATGGCTAACCTCGGTTAACTATTTGTGAACCAACCTGGTGTACACGTTTAGGTACGGCTACATAAACCTAAATGAGGGCACATTTCATTTGTGTGTAACAAGCTAAGTTTGATCTAACGGTTGAAAGATATTAGCTTGGTTGAATCAGGTTCTTCATCTAACGGTGAATATTGAATGCTTTGTTATCAATGTAACTTGGATTGCAAACCCTGATTTGAAAACTATATAAAGGAGAACTCTAGCAACTAGGAAACCTAATTCTCACACCTCCTGTGTGTTACTAGTTGCATAACTAGATTCGATTCTACTTTAACCTTAGGTTTCTTCTCGAGACCCTGTAGGTTAACGACTTGAAGAGTTCATTGGGATTGTGAAGCCAACCCTAACTACTATCTTTGTAGTTGCGTGATCTGATCTTGCTGTTTCTATCGTGTTGAGTGCATTGAAATAATTGGATTGAGATTTTATATCTCCGATAGGCAATATAGAAAAGTAATCACAAACTTCGTCTCATCGTTTGTGATTCCACAATATTTATAATTCTAGGATGTTCTTCGGGAATATAAGTCTAGGTTATCAATTGGTTCCTGTTCACCTTGATTTATCGAAAGAAGGAACAAAAACTCTTGGGTACTTATATGGGAGACATATTTATTCAATCCTATAGACTTTTATGTGTGAGACAGATTTGTCTATCAAGTCTTCGACTTTGGGTCGTAGCAACTCTTAGTTGTGGGTGAGATCAACTAAGGGAATCAAGTGTGTAATATCCTGCTGGGATCAGAGATGTAAGGAGCGCAACTGTACCTTGAATCAGTGTGAGATTGATTAGGGTTCAACTACAGTCCAGTCCGAAGTTAATTGGTAGTAGGCTAGTGTCTGTTGCGGCTTAATACAGTGTGGTGTTCAATATGGACTAGGTCTCGCGGTTTTTTGGCATTTGCGGTTTCCTCGTTAACAAAATTCTGGTGTCTGTGTTATTTCTATTCCGCATTCTATTTTAATTTGTTATATAATTCAAATATCATAGGTTGTGCGTTATGATCAATCAATTAGAATATCCAACCTTTGGTTGTTGATTTATATTGATAGACACTTGAATATATTGGTCTTTGGTACTGTTCAAGTTACTCCTCTTATATTCAATCGGGCTCGCAGATTTCTATTTGCTGATTGCTGATTGAATTAAGAGTTAGAGATATTAAAACTCTTTGACACACTTTATTCTAGATTGAGTCTGACTGTCTAGTTGATTCTCTATAAAGTGTATTGGAGTAAGTCCTCTCAGATTTCCAAACGAATTGTTGGGTGTGGTTGTTAGACTCCCGCATTTTCACCTGCTACTTCTCACGAGGTAACCGTCATTCGTTACGGAGGTTCTTTATTTTTTGCCTTATCACCTTTGCGGTCTTTTGCTAAGTATTTTTGATGTTTCCTTTGCAGCCTGCTCCTACTTCTTCTGCTGGGACTGCTCTAGGTTCTGTTGGTAACTCCGTGGCTACCCAGACGAGGAAAAGGAAAGCTTCGATTGAAGCAATTAAATTGGCACTTGCGGAGGTGAGGATTATACCTCTACCTTAGTGTTCGTGTATTCCTTAGTATTTTGCCACTGATCCTTAGCTTGCGCATGTTTCCTTCTACAGTCTTCCAAGAAGAAAGGCAAGCTGAAGGTTGTGATTGATGTTGAAGAATCCGATGAGGATCCTAAGGCTGCCGAGGAAGAACAAGATGACGAGGATATGGAGGATGTCGAGGATACTGCCCTTAGTCCCCACATATATGACATTGAGGAAATTTTTCCAAAGATAGTCCTAGTCCTCTTCGTGCTGGTTTTGTGGAAGGTGATAACCTTCAAGTTGATTGTGGTTCTTTGTTGGTGAGAAAATTTAGTGCTCAAGTTGCAACTCCTGCTCTGCTGCCGAAGGTACCCTCATTTTCTGCTCCTGGTGAATTGCAACCTGTTTCTTCGGCTGTTACTAGCGCTATGGTGATATCTTCCAAGAGTCTTTCATCTTCCCCTGCTACTTCACTTCATTCGAGTGGTTCATTCGCGAAGGGTGTTACTCCAGCGGTGAGGGTGAGTAGCTCAGGCTCCCAGCCGAAGAAGAAGGTTGTGATTTCACTTTCCAACTTCTCATTCAATGCTACGCCTACTTCTTTGGGAAGCGCGCAGTCTGTCTCTACTGTCCCTGCTAGCAAGGTTGTTGGACCTCCACCTTCGTCACCAGATTGGACCGTACTGGGTAATCTTCATTCTGCTGGTGATATGGACTTAGGTGGTACTTCTAACCAAGAGTTTCTTTCCGTTCCCAGCTCGTCCACCATGCCATCTCTTCGTCGTGGTGAGGATTTAGTACTTGTGATACATGCTCGTTCTCAAGAGACTGGTGGGGCTTCCACGAATCTTGGCAAAGGTAAGTTACCTGAGATCTTGAGCCTTGGGATTTCTGAAGATGCCATCCTTGAAGCCATACTGCGGGATTCAAAGGGCCCCTTTTCTGCTGAGGTTGATCATCATCAGCTGGCTGATTCCTTGGAGGTTGCTTCGAGATTGGATACTTTGACTGCTCAGTATCGAGTGTCCAAGGATATGTTCTTCGATCATGTCTGCCTTCGCTCTATCTAGAGCTTCGGTGAAATCCGCATGGGTAGTATCCAAGAGATGGAGGCTTTCATGGATACTTACGCCGACCGTCTTTCTTTGTTCTCAGTAAGTGGCTCTTACCTTATTGTTTTACGCATTGTTTTAACCTTCGCTTGTTTTTATGCTTTTTTGCAGCTTTGCAAACAAACCGATGTTGGTTGTACCTTATTCAAGTTTTATAGGGCTAAGTGTACTCACTTGAGTGCTCTGTTGGAGCGTGCTCGCCAAGATTATGCCCTTGTTAGTGCGCAACAGCCTTCTTCTGGTGATGTTGCTTCTGCCGCTAAGGTACCTTTATTAGAGAACGAGCTGAGGAAGACTCAGAGGTCCTTATAAGCTTGTTTGTTGGCTCTTGAGAGAGCTAATAATGCTGCAAAGGTTGCTGAGGAGGGACGCAAAGCTGCTGATTCTGCTTTGGCTGCTGAATCCTCCAAAGTCATAGGTTCGTTCTTTATTTTCTTTAGATTTTTTTTCATTTTTGTCTGGTAGCATAGTCCTGAGAGAACCTACGCCTGCCAGCTGGTAGCTCCGGTGAGCTTAGACACCTTCGGGAGAAAATATCCAAGTTGACCTCCGACGTTTGATATTGCCAGAAGAAGTCTGATAGGTTGATGAACGTGACTGTTCATAATGAGGCCCAAATCTCCCTTGAGTCTACTCATAACTCAGACCTTGTGAAGAAGATAGCTTTTTCTCCGTAAAGAATGTGATGAAACTCTCAAGTGGAAAGATGATCTCATTTTCAAGCAAAAGGAAGATATTACCTTAGTTGAGAAGCGCGTTTCAGCTCAAGAGATTATCCGCAAAAAATATCATGCGGATTTTGAATATTCCTGCGGTTCCTTAGCTAAGGTTACTGCAGAACGTAACGTATTGTACTCTAAGGTCCGTTATCTTAAGAACAAACTTAGCGAGGCTGATTTCATGCCTTCTTCCATGTCTCATGCATCTATGATCAAGAGGTTGGAAGAGTTAGAGAATGTTTACCAGGTTTTATCCTCTGAGAATGCTTCGCTCCGGATTGATGTTGAGGATTTCCGGACAGAACGAGATACCTTCGTAGAGGATCTTGATGCTGCTGAGGTGGATCTTGCCGAAGCCCGGCATAGTTTAGAAGAATCCCTTAGCCATGCCGGAGGTAGCTTATGATTTTCTTATTTTCGCAGCATTCTTCTTTCCACGTATTGCCTTCGCTCTTTACTTATCCCTTTTATATCCACAGGTCTCCAAGAGAATCTTGTAGGTGCGAACGCTAAGGTCAGCTGTCTTGAGGGCCAAATATCTTTGTTGTAGATAGCTCGTCAATTTGATACTGCTGCAAAGTTTAAAGCTGAAGCACTCCAGTAGGCTAATGATCAAATTAGTGCTCAGATGATGGAGCTTCGTCGGAAATCAGCCTCGGATGTGGAGGTTCAGTCCTCTCAGATGAAGGTGCAATTCGAGCGTTCGGCTATTGACTATTATTAACAATTCTTTTTCTGAAGTTGAACTTCAAGCTGACGGAGTTGTCTTTCCTCGTCTTCCTTATCCTTGATTCTGTTGTCTCGAGATTTGTTTAACCAAACTCTTTGTTGTTTTATGTCCTCAGCTGAGGTACCTTTTTTATCTATGATGTGTCCCTTCTTTGAAACAATGCTTTCCGATGGTTTGAACCATTGTTAGCTGCCATGCAACTTTTAAGAAATGTTAGACATATTTTGGTAAAATTATCATTTCACTTTATGTTATTGCATGAATATTTTGTTTAGACATAATGTGTCTAATTGGTCGCACAGTCAAGTTATCAAAAGGTGCTAAGGTATGCTTAACCTTTGGTGGAACATTCAACGTCCTAACCGGATATCCTTTGGCCAGAAGGTATCATGGTGGCGAAGGTCCCTACGTGGGCAATAATTTTCCTGTAACCCTACGCGTTCAGCGCGGAGACTGTTTTACTTCGACATGGTATCTCTATAGGGGGTATCTTATTTTTTCTTATGCCTCATGAAAGGAGCTATCACCCCGAGGATCCGAGATTGACATATGCGCAGTTATGCCTTGCCTTTCCTCATCGTCACTCCTGACGGAGGGTGTCTATTCTAACCCAATTGTATTAATCAAATCTATTTTTTTAGCCAAAAGTTTCTTTCATTGATTAGTAAGGTTTATAATACCTTTGGTCAGGGATAGAACATGGTAGGCTATTTCCCGTTCCTTTTTTCTCCCGAGTAATCACCATTTTCTTATGGGTAGTACTTTTTTAGGTACATTGCATTCCAAGGGTGATGTAGTACTTCACATTCGAGGGTTCTTAGGTAGTAAGACCCTTTTTCGGCGATTTCATGTATGATGTAGGGCATGTCCCATGTCGGAGCTAGCTTTACCCACTCCTTCTTTCTTTGATATGGTGGTATCTGATGCAGCACATATTCCTCAGCCACAAAGTTCCGAGGGATGACACTTTTGTTGTATTATCGAGCTAGCCTTCGTTGATAGTTTACCATCTTTTGCAGGGATACCTCCCTTCTTTCTTCAAGATCATCCGGCTTTTCTAACATCAAGTCTGTTTTTAGATTTTTCTCCCAAGCCTCCGTTTTTGTTGTTGGTAGTATAACCTCTGTTGGGATGACTGCTTCGGCTCCGTAAGTGAACAAGAATGGAGTTTCCCCCGTAGCTGACCTTCTTGTAGTTCAGTAGGTGATGAGTGCCAAATATTGCATATTTATACATCTATTTATTGGCATTTTACTCATCTTTTGTACTCAGAAATCAGATATTATCCCAGATTCTGTATTTTCTTTGTTTTCAAGAATAAATATTTGTATTAATTAATTTTGTGTTTTTATGTAATAAATAAAGTTAGGAGAATCGGAGGAGCCAAAAGAGCAGAAAATTGGAGGCAAGCGTCTATGGAGCAGAAAGCCAAAGCCCGCGCGCGCAACAGTTGCAACCCAACAAGGAGCAACCCATCTACAAGACATGGGCCCGAGCTATCCAAGACTTGACCCACGACCCGGATCCGAGCCCATTCCTTCCGAGCCGTTAGATTTTCATCCTACGGTCGCATCGAGTCACGCATCGGATTCATCAAGATCCAACGCTCGCTCCTTTATCCTCATCAAACATCGATGCTCCCGCCTCACACTAAAGACCCTTATATCTTCACCCATCAAACCAAAACCCTACTCCACTTTCTCTTTCTTCCTCTTCTTCACCCGACACTCTCAGAGAAAACCTCTGCAGCGCCACCTTTCTCTTCCCCGACCATACCACCATACCTCCTTCACCCATACTGCAGAGCCATCACCACCACCTCCATCTCCCGACACCCCAACAACTACCATCAACACCTGCTCCACCACTCTTTGTCTCGAGATATCTCTAACATAGCTTCTCCATACCCTAGAAGCTAGGTTAGAGATAACTAGAGCTAGGGTTTTCACCAATCGGCATTCGACGGGAGCTCCGAGACGAATTGATGAGATGAGAGTATGATTCAGAGGGTATGGGCGAATGGGTTTGCATTTATTTTCTGTTTTGAAGAGAATTAGGGTTTGGTATTTGCTGGTATAAATAGGCTTATGAGTGTTTGTTTGAAGGATGCGTGGGCTAGCCAGAGCACCAATTTAGTGTAATTTGCATTTTGTTGTTTTAATTATGTTCTAATTTAATTAACTAGGGTGTTGATAAAACCCCTAATCTCATGTCAAGTAGTTAATCTTTGGTTGTATTTATGCTGTGCGATAATATGATCAGGATTAGGAGTTAATTATGAGCTTTTGAACTTGTGATAGAGTGTACTGTAAGAAGACACTTTATACTAGGAGGGAAATAGTGAATTAGTTAATGAATACCCACCTGAGCCCTTCAAGTGAAGGCTCAAGAGCATAACCAGAGGTAAATTGCCTTAGCATAAGATTAGAGGGTGAATTCAATCACCCTAGTGCTCTTCAATCTTGTTACAACCTGTTGCTATCTTAGTTCACAGTCACAAACAATTCTTAGTCGTATCGACAACAAACCACAAATTGTGTCACTCTCCCTTAGAAATTATTTAGAGTGAGCCTTAGATCAACATAACACTCCACAAGTCTCTGTGGGATCGACCTGTGCTTGCCACGCCTCCAATAGGCCTGTGCACTTGCAGTAGACATAGTCGTAGGCATCTTTTCTAGCCTACCAGTAGGCCCATAGGACGTTGTGTAGCTGCTCGCACCACATCTTTTTGTATACGCCTAGCTTCTTCTTTAAGTTCATTGCTATGGTTTTGTTGGTCGCCTTCGCTTGTCCATTGCTCTTAGGGTATATAGGAGTTGACTTGTTCTTCTGAATGTTGAAGGTATCAAACATCATGTCGATGTTCTTTCCTTGTAGATGTTTGCCATTATCTGAGACTATGGCGGATGGTATTCCGAACCTGCATATGATTTGCTCAAACAAGAATTTAAAGACATATGTGTCCCTAATTGTTGCCAAAGGCTTTGCTTCCACCCACTTGGTGAAGTAATCCGTAGCCACAATAAGATATTTTCTTTTGATGTTCCCTCTATCAAGGGTCCAACAATATCAACCCCCCATTTGACAAATGGCCAAGGGATGATAACCGAGTTAAGCTCCGTTGCTAATGCTTTGATTTTCTTGGCAAAGCGTTGGCACCTTTCACATCGCTTAGCCACGCACGTTCTTTGAATCTTCGTCCATGCTTAGCCAGTAGTATCCTTGTATTTTGGCTTTAACCACCAAGGCCCTTCTTCCACTATGGTTGCCGGCATCTTCGATGTGTATATCATGGAGTATTTTCCTTCCTTCGGTTCGTGAGAGGCACCGCATTAGGGGTCCGAGAAATGACCTCCTATACAATATTCTGTCACGAAGGTTGTACATTGCTGCTTTTGATTCAAGTTTCCGAGCTTCTTTAACATCGGATGGTAATGTACCTTTATCAAGGTACTAGTGGATTGGAATTCTCCAATCATCTTCCGCTTCGTTTCCGTTGCCTTCGTATGACATGGATTGGTCTTCGTCAGATTCTTTCGCTTCATCATCTAATTCTTTTATTTCTTCGCTTGCTTCTTCTTTGTCTGCTTCTCTCATCGCACGAGTTTGAACGGCCAAGGCCTCCTCAGCGTCTAAGATAGGTCCTTCTATCGAAAGTTCGCATATCCTTCCAATTTGAATGACGGTGGTATTTCTGTCCCTTAGCATAGAGGATATGAATGCTAAGGCATCTGCGTGTCTGTTGTCCTTTCGGCATACATGTCTGAATGCTATGTTGGTGATCTTGGATGCATGTTCCTGGGCTAGCTTCAGGTACAAAGATAGCACTGGGTCTAAAGTTTGGTATTTGAGTTCGATTTGTCTAATGACCAACTGAGAGTCACTAGTCAACCGAATATCTGATAAGCCTAGCTCCCGTGCCAAGCGTAAACCATGTATGACCGCCTCATATTTTGTGATGTTATTGGTGTATTGTTCTAATTCTAACATGAATGTGTAGATGAGTCGGTCTCCGGTAGGGGTTGTAATTACAATCCCTATGCATGCGCCTTCTCCATTGGAGGATCCATCTACGAATATTTCCCACCTTCGTGAATTCTAAGGTTTCAGCAGATCCTCCGGATCTTGCTTGTCTTCCTTCATTCCTGGGATGTCTTCTATTTCTGTTTTGTCGTTGAGAGGTAGGTTTGCCAGAAAATCTTCTAATATTTGTGATTTCTCAGCTTTCCTTGTTTCGAAAATTATTTGGAACTGTTTGATCATGGCATTCTATTTTTCCACCCTTCCAATTTTCTCCGTGCTATCGAGGATTTGACATATCTGAGCCTTTGTGAAGACTCAAATGGTATGTGCATCAAAATATATCCTTAGTTTTTGTGTTGCCACTACTAAGGCATATAAGAGTTGTTCCACCTTGGTGTAGTTACGCTCCGCTGAACTGAGTGTTTTGCTGATGTAGTAGATGGGATTTTCTCCTTTCCGTTGGTCTTGTATCAATACTGCGCTTACAACGTAGCTTGTTGCTGCTAAGTATAGAGTGAGTATTTCACTTGGCTCCGGTTTCTGTAAGACAGGTACTAAGGCCAAGTACTCCTTGATTTTTTGGAAAGCTTGCTCGCATTCCATGGTCCACATGAATCTGCTTCCTTTCCTTAGTGTATCGAAAAATGCAAAGAATTTTTACGA
Source organism: Papaver armeniacum (assembly GCA_023531295.1). Lineage (NCBI taxonomy): Eukaryota > Viridiplantae > Streptophyta > Magnoliopsida > Ranunculales > Papaveraceae > Papaver > Papaver armeniacum. Next base: position 274,229 of record JAJJWW010018709.1, on the reverse strand, counting down.
CGATCTTGCTATGAATCTTCCCATGGAGGCTAATATTCCATTTATCTTTTGTACTCCTTTTAGTGTTTTTTGGAGATGGCATCTCCATTATTGCTCTGACCCTTTCGGGGTCTACTTCTATTCCTCGCTTAGTTACCAAGTACCCTAGGAATTTTCCTGAGGCAAACGTACATTTCTCCATATTCACTTTCATGTGAAAGTTTCTCCTGGGTTCGAATATCTCCCTTAGGTATGATAGGTGGTTTTTTCGCCTCTTTGCTTTTGAAAAGCATGTCGTCCACGTAGACTTCTAGTATCTTGCCTATCCATGGCTTAAAGATTTTGTCTACCAATCGTTGGTATGTTTCCCCCGCGTTCTTTAGTCCAAAAGGCATCCTTGTATAGCAATACAAGCCTCGTGGGTTAAAGAACGCAGTATGCTCCTGGTATTCTTCTGCAAGGGAGATTTGGTTGTAACCGGAGTAAACATCCATGAAGGATAGCCTTTGGTGACCTTCGGTTGCATCGACTAATTGGTCAATATTTGGTAGTGGGTAGCTGTCCTTAGGGCATGCTTTGTTTATATTGTTAAAGTCGATGCAAATACGCACGCCTCCGTTCTTTTTAGGCACAATCACCATGTTAGATATCCACGTTGGATACTTGACTTCTCGTATGAATCCTGCTGCTAGGAGTTTTTGCAACTCCTTCTCCACTGCTTCCTGGTAGATATCTGCCACCTTGTGGATACGTTGCTTGAATGATGCCATTTCTGGTTTGAGCCAAAGGTGGTGGGAGACCAAATTCGGGTCAATTCCTGGCATGTCTTCCATTGACCATGCGAAGACATCTGCGTAGTCCTTGAGTAGCCTTTGTAGTTGCATATCCTCGTCCTCTTCTAGTAAAGTTCCGATGTTGATCATCTTTGGCTCAGTCTCCGTTCCGATGTTGATTTTCTTTGTTGGTTCCACCGGTGAAAAGGTTGGTTTCTGAGGTCGTATAGGAGTGCATTTCTGTAATTATCATTTAGCAGAAGTGTCCTCTACCGGAGTTGCGGAGGTGCTTGCTTCTTGAACTGAGGGGGCTTCGGGGACTTTGAAGTCTCCATCCCTTACTTCGTTGGTGTTCGTTCTTCGTCTTTTCCTTTCGTGTTGTTTTGCATCAGCTCTTTTTTCGTGGAGTCTGACCTATACTAGATTGCATAGCCTTGCGTCTTGTTGATCACCTTTGATTTCCATTTCACCCATGCGTGTAGGGAATCAAAGGCATTGATGATAGTTTGACGATGTTCCTCTTAATCGATGGACCCAAAGTCGTCCCATAATGACGTTGTAGGGAGAAGGTGCTTATACAACACAGAACCTTGTATTGGTTACTAAGGGTCATGCACACACCTGCAAGAAAATTTCTCCTTTTGGTCTAGAGACTGCTCCATTGAAACCGTATATTGTGCAAGTGGATGAATCCATTTGCTCAGCTTTTAAACCCATAGGTAAGTAGGGTTCGTAGAACAATACATTTAACGAGCTGCACTCATCAACGAGGACCTTCGTAACATTCCATCCATGTATTGGAAGAGTGATCACAAGTGGATCGTTGTGCATTTCGACCTCCTGGTTGACGTCCCTTATTAAGAATGTTAATGGCGTGGCCATCCATTCTTCGCAAGTGCTAGTTGGTGGTCCACTTAGCTTGAATACCTTGTGGGTTTCTAGCTTTCTTCTGTTTCGATCTAGCTCGAGTATATCTTCGAGTAGATCCTCCTGGCCTCCGTATGAGAAGGTGATCATGTTAATGTATTTTCCATCCTGTGGTAACTCCGCCCTTTTCTTGGGGGCTACCTTAGTATCAGCAGGTTGTATCTGCACATACTCCATGAATTTGCCTTCATCTTTGAATCTCTGAATTGTGTTCCTCAGATGGTAGCATGTGTCAGTTGTACGCCCGTAGTACTGGTGGTATGCACAGTACTCCTTAGCATCCTTTGTTTTATCCGGCTGCTTTCCCCTAGTGTTAGGGTAGGGAAAGTCTGGCTTCACTCCCTCCTTTCTTAAAATGTGGGAGAATGTTGTGTTTAGCTTTGTGTAGATTTTATCTACAATGTCTTCCCTTCCTTTTTCTATGCCTTTGCCATCTCCGTACTTTGATCTTTTATCCCATGAGCTGGTTCTGCCTCCGTCTTCGTTTTGCCTCTTAGGTATCTCCGGAATTGGTTCCAGAGAGTTCGTTCGTTGCGGAGCTGCCGTTGTCTTTGTTTGTGCTCTGGGGTTATCCTTCTGAATTTCTTCAAGTCGGATATAGCGATCTTGGACAACCCGAAGTTCTCCTTCGGAATCATGGGCTCGGTTGTGAAGCTCCACGAAGATAGCTGAGGTTCTATCAAGTCCGTACTTATAGCAATTAATGCTAATTTCTGGATTAACTTTTTCAATTGCTTGGCACGTCTTTTTCCACCTGTCTATGTACTGCATCAATGTTCCCCGGGTCCGATATCTAAAGAAAATATCTAACCCTGCCTTTGTTGATTTTTTATACATGTATGTCTCCAAGAACACCGTAGAAAATTGCTCAAAAGAGTCAATTGAGTTTGCTGGAAAATTATCATACCACGCCAATGCTGATCCCATCAAGCTTGCAGGGAAGTACCTACAAAGTACTATCTCATCTCTTTCCCAATGGGAAAGGACACGATTGTAGTACCGTAGGTGGGATGCGGGATCTGAGGTACCATTATATGCCTAAAACATAGATATTGGGTTGTTAGAGCATAGCTCGGTTGAACCCACCAAGCGTTGGTATGTCAAGTTTGGTTGTCATATTTTAGTAAACCAAAACTCATTTAAAGAGTCGCTTGATTATTTACTAGAGTCAACTTCGTATAGGTTAGATTGAAATTATTAGGATATGAGACATTACAAGTATTACGTGAAGACTTGAAGAATGTGAATAAGTAAGGAGCTACAACGACGACATCATCCTTCCACTTGAGGTTAGTAATATTTGACTTGAACTATTTCATTCCCTAACGTATCTTTCAAGTCGTGCATATTGAAAACATAACTGCGAAGCTATGAATGATTATACTCTTATAGGTTGCAAGTCTTTTGAGATTTGTAAGATCCTTTCGGTTTGTCTTTTATTTGCTCGTACCTTTTTCATTTTGTGACAAAAAGGGGGGGAGAAATATATGGAGTAAACAAGTGATTTGGTATCACTAAGGAAAGGACATTGGTGCTTAAACGTTATATCTAACGAAAGAGTAAAGCATAGACTAAGGGGGAGTAGCATATCATATTGATACTTGTAGTTATATGGACTACAAAGGGAAAAACAAAGACGTGCGGATTGATAATCTACCTATCTTACCTTTAGGGGGAGTATTATAATGTCAACAGCGGAATTTATGGATTGAATGTATACAAGTTATTGTGCTGTTGAATTTGGGAATCAAGCGTATGTGTAATGAATTCTTGTAATTTGTTTATCCATATGATGTAAGAGTTTTGTCACTAAAATTGACAAAGGTGGAGATTGTTAGAGCATAGCTCCGTTAAGCCCCCCAAGCGTTGGTATGTCAAGTTTGGTTGTCATATTTTAGTGAATCAAAACTCATTTAAAGAGTCGCTTGATTATTTACTAGAGTCAACTTCGTATAGGTTAGCTTGAATGTATTAGGATATAAGACATTACAAGTATTACGTGAAGACTTGAAGAATGTGAAGAAGTAAGGAGATACAACGACGACATTCCACTGGAGGTTAGTAATATTTGACTTGAACTGTTTCATTCTCTAACGTATCTTTTAAGTCGTGCATATTGAAAACATAACTGTGAAGCTGTGAATGATTATATTTTAGTTAGACATAGTATTAAGAAATTATAATACGTAGTATAACGTCTATCTTTTGAACATCGTATATAAGACATCGACATAATCGTATGAATGTTATTGTGATTATGTATGGTATGGGTGAAGATTTCGTCCTAGGAAATAATGTTTTACATTCGTTTAAAGGAAGTACAATTCATAAACTTATTTTATGAATCGAAAGGGAAATCGCTAGGATTATTGGTATTGTTATTCATTGCAAATCTTTGGATTACCAATATGTGTGTTTATGTATCTTGGTAAAACTATTCACAAGGCCTGACTTTTGTATTGGTATGACTTTTATTAGTGAAACAGATCTTAAGTAATCACCTGAGATGGTATGATCGATTTGTTGTAATTGGTATGACCAACTCTAGACATTGGGGAACCGATCCTAGTAAGAGGTGCAACCGATCACAAGCAAAGAGGAATCGATCCTTGTAAGAGGTGCAACAAGTCTTAGATATTGGTAACCGATCCTATGAATTGTGTAACCGAATACAAGTTAGATACCATAAATATGTGGTAACCGATCCTAGTACCTAGTCAACCAAATTTTGGAAAGCTATTGTGACTGATCCTAGTACCCACATGGAGGTAGAACCGAAACTTGTTTCGGTAGAACCGTGAAACCCATGATTGGTGATTTGATCAGGAAGTGTGGCAAATCGGTTCCAAGATTGTAAATATGAAAGAGGATTTACAAAGTAAAGATGTCGACATACTTTGAACATGTGCAGTAACGCTTATCTTTTATTGTTCAAAGATATTCTTTAATATCTAAAGGAGAATCCCGGATAGAAATAAATTGAGAATCTTTTAATTAAGGTTTTTAGTTTTATATTCTTTTAATTTCCAGCAATTAAAATGCATATCTTTAGAAAATAAAAATTGGTAATGTGCATTTACTAATTAGAGATTTTCTACTGAGATTTCGGTCAATATTTGGACAAAGCATTTACAGGAATTATGGAAACCAAATTTGGAAATATATTGCATATCTTGAGAATATTTTCGGTTTTGGAAATTCCTTGGTGTCCAAACTTCCTTGGTCTATAAATATTGAAGTTTCCATTTCGAGCAAACTAATCCTCAGAGCCATCAAAACTACCTTGTTGTGTTATTACTGGTGGAGCCTTCTATTCGGAGAGGAAAGTACCCTAATTAGGCGAAATCTCTTACGACCGCTCGTTTTAAAGACTTATTTGGGATTGGGAAGCTCTACGAGTACCGTTGGTGGGAAACTAGATAATTGCAGTTTATTATTAGTTTTCGATTGATTTGACTGACTAACGGTTGTTGAACTTTGAATACACCTAGTTTGTTTATGCTTGAGAATCTTTTCTTCTGATATAAGATTCACTCAAACTATATCGAAATTTCGTCGGGGATCTTTAGACTGTTTGTAGATCTAAAGACGTCTTGTGATAATTATTGTTAACAGACTCCATTCTGTGTGCGATTGATCACAAGAGATCCAAGTTTATTGTGTGCAGGTGTTTATTGAAGATCTAGGAAGATTTGAAGACGAAAAAGATTTCTGATTTGGGTTCATAATTTTTGGTGTGCACAAAACTTGATCGGCTGGGGATCCAACTATAATCGGTTTATCTTTGTGATAATCTTGATTGATTAGTTGAGTAGATCGACATCAATACGATTCTTTTTGATTCAAAGTATTGATTGCATAATCTTAACAGTTACTTTGGTAGTTGTTGAAAAGATAGATCTAAGGACCAGACAAAAGAGTTTATTGGGATAAACGGAAGAGCCTTTTGTCAAACTCATATCACATTGTTTGAAAAGAGTTGTTACCGAACATATTTGTTGTTCCTTTACTGTTTGGAATACGAACCAAAGGAATTGTTCCAAGTGCGTAACTTAACTTATTGTAAGTTGGAGGCGCAGGGATACAGACGGAACTAGGTGAACTATAGGTTTAGTTTGTAGTTGCAATTGGCGAGAAAATGGGATGGACCTTATATCATTAAAGAGGTAGTTGGTACCGGGGCATATAGATTGATGGATCCCGAAGGAAGAGATGTGGGACAAAAATTGGATAGACCATGGAACAGGTTATATCTAAAGAAATATTACCCATAAAAATGAGAGAGGAAAAAGGAATCAACATGAAGTACTTCTTCGCAAAATATTTGCGACATTCAGTAAAATGCAGAGAAAATCCGCGATGATCTCGCGACAAGAATAACAAAAAGTCATGAATGGCTTAACAAAACAACAAGAGATAACGATTGATTAAATGAATGAATTGGCGAATATCTCGCAAGCAAAATAGCAAATGCTAAAGAATGATTGAATAAAAGAATGAATGAATGGGACGAACCTTTATGGCGTACACCCTAGTTCGCGAATAACATTTCGTAAGAGGCAAATGTAAGACCTAAAGTGCGTCATATAAGGGGGTATCTCTCGACATGGCTCAGGGGGAAGGTTACACCGCTCCTGAAGCCTGAGTCATGGAAATTTGGGGCCCATGAAAGCCTATCCGGGGGAGATACCTTGGATTCCCAACTATATATGTAGGTTATACCCTGGTTGGGCGACCGAGGGTCTCTTCTTAGGAGTCGGTGTATGCTCAAGGCGCCGAGGTACACGGTTGAGCGAGTGCCCGGGATGGATGAACCTACCTGGCCATTCTTGGCAAGTCTTGGCATATGTTGCACTCGCCCGAAGAAAACTCCACTTAGGGTGCAGTCTCGTAACCATAAACCATATAAGTATAAGGGATAAGAGGCTGCGAAAACAACTGGTTGTTGTTAAGACCGGATGGGAGGAGCTAGTCTTGTATGGCCGATGTTTCGCCTCCTTGAAGGGGCAACCGGGGAGATGATAAGGGCGACGCTCTCCAATAGGGGGAGTGTCAAAACAGACGCAAATGTCATAAGGCTATGTTTTCGCAAGAGAATTTAGGCTTGTCATATTTGTGCAATGATCCTGCAGAAGCAATAATACTAACGCGAGGGTAAGGCGAGATCAATGGGTCTTTACATGAAAGTGTACGGACGTCCTGCGATTTCGTCGCAAGACGGCAATGTCATGGGGCTTTATGTTCGCAAGGATATTCAGGCCTGTCATATTGTTGCAACTAAAATATCCTGCAGAGGCAAAAATACTTGGAAAATGATAAGGCAAGATTAATGGGTCTTTACATCCAAGTGTAAAGACGTCCTGCGATCTTGTCGCGATGAAAGGTGGCAGGGGAAGACCTCTAACTAGGGAGGTCTAACTTGGAAGACCACACAAAAATGATAAGGCAAGGTCAATGGGTCTTTGCATGAAAATGTAAAGGCGGCCTGCGACTTTGTCGCAGAAAAAAAAAAAAAAAAAAAAAAAATATAAAAATCAAATCCCTAATTGGGATGGATTTACTTAATAAAAGATTCAATGAGCGAACATGCTCGCAAAGTGGTCTTAATTAAGAAAGGAAGAAAGAAATATGGAAATTACTCAATCAAAAGAGTTAAGTCATTCAAACAAAAAGGAGTTCTAACAAAATTACAAAGAGAATTTAACTCTCTACATCAACATCATCAAATACAGAGGATGGTTGAGACTTTTCTACGCCCTCATCAGCTTCGCCTCCTTCAATTGGTGGATTTTCATCAGAAATGTTTTCATCACCTTCGTTCTTGCCAGTTACTGGATTTTCATCAGGAGTCTTTCTATTCGGATCTTCATCGATAACTTCCTTATCAGGGAGATCTTCGCAGCTTTCATATTCATAATCACTATCAGGAGCATGGGGAACTTCATCATCACTTACTTCCAAAGGATCGACGTGAATAGGATCAAGAGACTTCGACAAAAAATATTATTCACAAGAACTTCCGCTTTAAGAGGGAATTGGCGAAGCAATGCCTTTTGACGATTCTTACTATCAATGTCCTTACAATAAGACATATAATCAAATCTTCGCTCTGCACGGTCGCGAGAACGAGCAAGAGACGCGGAAAGTAGTCCGTTTTCCCTGCGAATTTTAGAATAATCAGACCTGAGGGTGGAGATAGTGGAGCGAAGCTTTCTCTCGAGTCCGCATAACAAATACACAAAATCGTAGAAAATTCTTATCGAACATTATTGGCATTCTCAGGGTAATAAAGCATTCATGGAATATATACATAATTTAAGATAGTCAAATAATTTGACTACCTTCCTTTTGAGAAGTAAGATGTTGAATTAAAGCTGCGAAATTATTCCCCAAGCGGTCCATGACATCATCAAATGAATCTCCAACTAAGCCTTTCAATCGAGATCGCAAATTCTTTTCATGGGAAACAAGTATGGAGTTTTCGGTCGCCAGAGTAGAGTTGGATTTTTCTAATTTGGCACATTGTTCTTGGAACTGCTTCGCTTTTACACTCAAAGTTATTCTACCTTGAATAAGTTTATCTCTCTCGGCAGTAATTTCTTCAAGTTGGTTTTTCAAAGTATGCTTAGCTTGTTCGTGTTCTTCACATAACTTTTGACAAGCATTATACTTTCTGCGAGTAGCTCGCCATCTTATTCAACAGAGAACGTTTCTCTTGAGAAAGAGTTCGATTCTCATCTGATAAAGTTTCCAACTCCAAATTAGTTTTAGTCAAAGCATAAGAGAGGCGAGATAAGTCATTACTTAATGAGTCTTGCTTTTGCGATAAATCAAAATTCTCTTTAGACAAATTATTTATTTGATCAGCAGCATAGGTATGAAGATTATCTAAGAGATTATACTGCTCCATCCAAGCATCTCTTTCAACTCGAACTTCTTCAACGATAGACTCCGTCTGATATATCTCCATTATTCGTTTCTGGTTTAATACTTTGAGGACGAGCAAAGGTTTGAGTTGTAAAAAAAAAAAAAAAAAAAAAAAAATGGGGGGATGGCGAGAGCATACCTTTTAATTCTTCATTCTTCTTGCGAAGATTATCGCGATCTAGTGAGATACTGAGAAATTTTTGATTTTCAAGGTGGAGATTATTGCACTTCACAGCCATAGCTTGGAGATCATCCTTCAGCTTATTAATCTCTTGAACTAAAGGTGCTTGCGAGATCCTCTCAGGACCAAGATGCTTACTTAAAATCTCGCAGACGTTCGATTTGACAGGATCAGTAGAAGTCTTTTTGGCATCATTCACGAGATCAGAAAGGACCTTAAAGGCCACATCTATCCCTCCAAATTTTCCGCAGTTAGAGGAATTTGTTCAAACAAAGAAGACGAGTCGACCTTTGTCAAAGGAACCTCATGAGAAGAGGAGGTTTCAGGGAGAGAAGTGATTGGAGAAATAGCAGGGATATTGATAGCAGGAGGAGGTACAAGATCGTTTGTAATAGGACAGTTATAAGGAACTTGGTCTATGAGGAGTTGAGGTATAGAAATATTGTCGTTGGTAATATTACCAGGGGAAGGGGGCACAAAATTATCTTGCGAAGATTTCGCAGCAGGAGACGAAGGTGTGAATGAAGGAAATGGAACGTCAGGAGTGACAGGTTTGGAGTAGCGAGGCTTTTTGGGCGTATGACCAGTAGTTTTATCATCCTGCGAATGACAAATTAAATAAGGAACAGAGGCAACAACGTATTGTTGACAAAAAAAAAAAAAAAAAAAAAAAAAATGTTTCTTGAATACCTTGTCACTTGCAGACTGTCTTTTTGAAGCCATAGATTTTGCTCGCGAAGTGGGCTTTGGTTGTGCGAGGGATTCTGGTTGCGAAGTGGATTTCGATGGCGAGCCCAAAGAAAGAAGAGGGTCCTTCACGATAAACTTAGTTCTGGGTTGGTTCTTGCTAAACAACAATGGCAGAAAGAAAATTACAAAGTTAATCATACCAGTGTGATTTCGACAAAGAAAGCTAATCTCAAATTTGATCAACCACAAAATCAGCCAGATGTGGCAAAATTAACAAACCTGGACGCCATGAGAGTAACAACTGATAGAGAATAGCAAAAGTGGTGAAGAAGATGGTAAGAGACAATAATAGGTAAACACTTGCAGAATGATGAAGAAGAAGAACACTTGCAGACGATGAAGAAGATGAAAAAGAAAAGGAAAATTCTTCACAGGGGGTGCTCCTATAAATAGATGAGAGAAAATGTTATGACCGGTTAACATTGAATACACCGGTAAAAGAGATAAATATAGACACGTGTAAACGGTCACTACTAAATCCAAGGAAGCCAGACGAAAAGAACCTTAGTAGAATCCAAATATACAACATATTTCCTAGTAGGCGAGAATAGCTGGCGAAATAGATTATTTTCTGCAATTCATGAGGCAAGAAACAACACTTCGTATATATACTATAAAGAAGCTTCGGAACTTTGCAAAAGAATAGAGGCAAGTACGTACTTTTCAAGTCCAGTATTCTTCTGCTCGTTCCTTCATCAACAAAGATCAAAGATTACTACCACAACAGATTTTTCCTTAAAGATCGCTCTTCAAGCAATATTTAAGGAAAAAGAGGCAAGATGTAGGATCATAATATCGCAACGTACAAGACTCGCGGGATTAATAAACGATTGTCGCGAGAGGCGATCGCAGGAGCTAAAATAAACGACGCAATGAATAACGACCAGGTAAAACATAAAGAAGACGTGAGACTCAGCGAGGTTAAGAAGTGTCGCGAGAATGAATGTTTGTGCATCTGCGACACTTCGCGAGACATTCCCGAAAATAAAGGGTAGCTTAGCTGTCATCCACTATGTACTACCCTATATAAAGGGCTAAATGAGTCTGTAAAAGGGAGAGATCTTTTTGGAATTGTGAGGCAAATCAATAGGAGAGAGAAAGTTTAAGAGTGCTTTAATTTCTAAGTGTAATTCTATTATCCTGTGTAAACATTTCATGGATTCAATCAATAGATATTCTTGATCTTATTCCTTTCAATGGATTAATTAAACAAAATCGAGTAAGGGGTGTAGTGTGGGATTTCCCGCAACTACATAGTTGTTTGGTCTCAACTATACAAAGTAGGCTTAGATTTTGTATAGCGGCTTAAAACTGAGAGTATTCAATTCTGGACAAGGTCCTGGGGTTTTTCTGCATTTGCGGTTTCCTCATTAACAAAATCTTGATGTGTCTTTTACTTTTCTATTTCCGCAATTATAATTATTTTTATTATAATTAGAAGTAAAATACACAAACGTTAATTCCTATTTACTTGATAGCAATCCTATTGTGTTTGGTTAAGTCCGAACATATTATCAAGTAAACATACTTCGTTGTTGTATTGTCTCGATCTTGTATCCATAAACAATCACACAAGTTATCTTGTTGTCGTATTGTCTCGATCTCGTATCCATAGACGATCACATGAAGTGTAAACCTATTAGTTGTATTGTCTCGACTCAGTCCATAGACAATCACTTTCGGAGAAAGGACTTATAGGTGGAAAAGTTTTAGATTGAGGTATATTTGGGTACCTTCGTCTTTTCAATTGGTATCAGAGCATGCACACACGAAAATATCTAACAATATTTGTTTGGTGCGATCCAACCTATAAGATATGAGTCAAAATAAGAAAAGAAAAGCTAAACTTATGAAGAACTCAGTTAACGTATGTCAAGATAATGAGAATCAAATCTCAGAAAAGGTCAATGGAAATTGGTCTCGTAAGTCTTTTCGAAAATCAAATAAAAAGTCTATGACTAATAACTTGATTGCGAATCAGGTTCCCGATTAGAAAAGTATGAATCTGAAACTCAAGAAAAATATTTTGGATCCGACTCCAATCTCTAGTGAAAAATCGTCTGTTTCCAATTGTGAAAAGGGATTAAATTCGCTAGTCTGCCCAAGTTCTGAATTTCGTAAAGTGTTGGAAAGATTTTTCAAACATGTTTCAGAAAAGGGAAAAACCGTTGACAATCTAGATGATGTCCTAGAACTTATTGTTCAATTGAATGTAAGAATTTGTGAAGGAAAGCACAAAACACTCAGTCTTCAAAATAATCTGGTAGATTATGTGGAACAAAAATTGGCTCTATGGAATGAAGTTCATCAACTGACTACATAGTGTGAAATTCTTACTCAATCGTTGGAACATTCACAAATAAGGAATAAGATCCTTATTGAAGATCTTCTTACAGAAACATGTCAAAAGGTATATCTATACAAGTGTTTAGAAAAACATTTCCACCAAGGAATTGTTACCTTAAAAGAACATATAAAATGTCTTGAACAAAAGACATCAGAAATCTTTCGGATGGCATATCTAGACCACACGGGTTCAAGTTCAAGGAATATACCATCCTGGGCACAAGATGTAATCAAGGATATAGCATCTCGCAATATTCCTAATGAAGAGTATGGATTTAAAACCCACTTAAGGGAACATGATAATGTCCCTGAAAGAAAGAAGGAAGAAATTCCTCAAAAGATATTTGATGAGGAAGATCCTGATCCAAATGCTTAATCGCGTTGGAATGTGCATCCTTACAATGCCCAATCTACTGATGTAAGGAAGCACACATATCTGGGCAATATGTATCCTGTCAATAATCTCTTATTCAGCATAGAGAGTGAACACAATCTACCTAAACATGCATACGGTCTCCATGTGTAGAAAAGTTGTATTGCAAACAACTTGTGTAAACAGGATAATTTTCCTATTTAAAGTATCTCTTGATACTGATCTAGAAGATAATTTCTTTTCGAAGAAAGTTGTGATTCAATAACACATTAGATGCGAAAATCCTTTCAAATCTTGTCAGAATTATTTATTTAAGGCTGGCATCCATGTTTGGTATGTGTTAAAGATATTTTTAGTATTTGTACTCAACGTGTTTGAGAAATTATGCTAAAAGATGCATTCTCTAACCAGATCTCAAGCTAATCTTCTAAAAGATCTGAGTGCAATGGCTTCGAATGAAACTATTGATCTTGATTCCTTCAAGAAATCTGGTTGTGAAGATAAAGAAAAGGAAGATGTGACACATATCCTTGTCCAAAACAGTTTGGATGCTAAGATTGATATTCTCAATCTCCGACAAGTCCTCCTCAGTACTACTGAAACTCATCGTAGACAGGCAGCATTACTAAGAACTGTTATTCGTAACCAAATGAAACTGATTAAACTTGGAATCGGTAATAGGGAGTATGATCGGAATATTAATCGAAAGGTTAATGCTTTAGCCTGTGAACATAACCAAGGTACTGTGTGCAGAATCCGAGATATCAGTCGAGATGTTGTTGATGAAGATCCTGAAAAATTCGAGGACATTGAAGATGATCTTTAAGAATCTGTTGAAAGATCTGTCAGAAAAATAGACATTAGTTTTTAATTATTTCAATAAAGTCTATTATGAATAAAACTATCTTATTTATGAATAAAATTATTAGTTTATAATTTTTCTTGTGATAGTTTTTCGTTTACATAGCTTGTGCTTGAATGCTTCATCTTATTGCTATGTATGTTTATGGGATGTTTGATTTCGGTTTTCTTAACCTTAATATTCGATCTCATATGATGTGAACCCTTATGGTTTGGGTGACTTTTTGGTTTAGCAGGATTAAGTTCTAGCCCATGTTGGTAGGCTTTATCAAAGGATCATAAGGGGTTCTGATTGAAACAAATATGTGAAAAATTCACAATATGTTGAATCGTTTGGTTTAGCATAAAATCATATGTGTTTCGGGGTTTCAACTTTTGCATTGCATTAGTTAAAACCGATTTTGAACCTTTCTCTGGTAAAGGTTGGTTTTTGTTGTTGTTCTTTTGTCTTGCGAGAGGATGACAACACAATGGGGGAGAGTTCTATCTTGAAATGGTGCTTAATGACATATCTTTCTGGGGACAAGAGGATGCGGAACTTGAGGTAACGAATTTGTTAGTTAATCATTTTCCTGTTTAAGAAAAGCTTGATTTTATTGCATATATTTATTTATTGCTTTTGCTTAACAAAAATTCGGTACAATTGATGTTTATTCCATTATTTGTGTATGGATGTGTGTGTGATTCAATTGTTTAGAGTTAAGAAAAACTATTGTTATCTTGCTTTATTGTTTGGTATCAATTGTTTAGGCTTACAAAATTTCGGTGCAATTGCGGTACTTTAATGTCTATGTTGTTTCAATTGCTTCCGGTTGAGGTAAATAATTATGCAAGTTGATTTATTTGGTTTGTATGAATTGTTTATGGCTTAACAAAAGGTTTTCGGGAAGAGGTTTTGGTTATTCAAGTCTAATCGAATGCCTTAACAAGAAATGCTAGTTAACTAACCTAGTACTTGTCTTGTTTAAAAGTGAAAGGTCTAAGTTATTGTTTCAATAATTAGAACTTGATGAGAAAAATAAAGTTAATTCTGATCTTTATTTTGGGCTTATCAAACAAGCGATTGTATTTGTGCAATCGATTTAGAAAAAGAACTAAGGTGCTTAGTCGATTTTTTGTTTGCTAAACTATTAGGGAAAATTATTTCGGGCAATTGTTTCCTTGGTAACATATCAAAACAAAATTAATTTGTAGTTTCGGTTTTGATATTGGTTATCAAAAATGGTGTGTGGAACCCTCGTGCTTAACTCTTATAGGTTGCAAGTCTTTTGATATTTGTAAGATCCTTTCGGTTTGTCTTTTATTTGCTCGTACCTTTGTCATTTTGTGACAAAAAGGGGGAGAAATATATGGAGTAAACAAGTGATTTGGCATCACTAAGGAAAGTACATTCGTTCTTAAATGTTATATCTAACGAAAGAGTAAAGCATAGACTAAGGGGGAGTAGCATATCATATTGATACTTGTAGTTATATGGACTACAAAGGGAATAACAAAGACGTGCGGATTGAAAATCTAACTATCTTACCTTTAGAGGTAGTATTATAATGTCAACAACATAATTTATGGATTGAATGTATACAGGTTATTATGCTATTGAATTTGGGAATCAAGCGTATGTGTAATCAATTCTTGTAATTTGTTTATCCATATGATGTAAGAGGTTTGTCACTAAAATTGACAAAGGGGGAGATTGTTAGAGCATAGCTCCGTTAAGCCCACCAAGCATTTGTATGTCAAGTTTGGTTGTCATATTTTAGTGAACCAAAACTCATTTAAAGAGTCGCTTGATTATTTACTAGAGTCAACTTCGTATTGGTTAGCTTGAAATTATTAGGATATGAGACATTACAAGTATTACGTGAAGACTTGAAGAATGTGAAGAAGTAAGGAGATACAACGACGACATTCCACTTGAGGTTAGTAATATTTGACTTGAATTGTTTCATTCCCTAACATATCTTTCAAGTCGTGCATATTGAAAACATAACTGCAAAGCTGTGAATGATTATACTTTAGTTAGACATAGTATTAAGGAATTACAATACGAAGTATAACGTCTATCTTTTCAATATCGTATATAAGACATCGACATAATCGTATGAATATTATTGTGATTATATATGGGTATGGGTGAAGATTTCGTCTTAGGAAATAATATTTTACATTCGTTTAAAGGAAGTAAAATTCATAAACTTATTTTATGAATCGAAAGGGAAATCGCTAGGCTTATTGGTATTGTTATTTATTGCAAATCTTTGGATTACCAATATGTGTGTTTATGTATCTTGGTAAAAATATCCACAAGGCCTAACTTTTGTATTGGTATGACTTTTATTAGCGAAACCGATCTTAAGTAATCACCTGAGATGGTATGATCGATTTGTTGTAATCGGTATGACCAACTCTAGACATTGGGGAACCGATCCTAGTAAGAGGTGCAACTGATCACAAGCAAAGGGGAATCGATCCTTGTAAGAGGTGAAACAAGTCTTAGATATTGGTAACCGGTCCTATTAATTGTGTAACCGAATACAAGTTAGATACCATAAATATGTAGTAACCGAACCTAGTACCTAGTCAGGCAAATTTTGGAAAGCTAGTGTGACTGATCCTAGTACCCACACGGAGGTAGAACCGAAACTTGTTTTGGTAGAACCGTGAAACCCATGATTGGTGATTTGATAGGAAGTGCGGCAAATCGGTTCCAAGATTGTAAATATGAAAGAGGATTTACAAAGTAAAGATGTCGACATACTTTGAACATGTGCAGTAAAGCTTATCTTTTATTTTTCAAAGATATTCCTTAATAGCTAAAGGAGAATCCCGGATCGAAATAAATTGAGAATCTTTTAATTAAGGTTTTTAGTTTTAGATGCTTTTAATTTCCAGCAATTAAAATGCATATCTTTAGCAAATAAAAATTGGTAATGTGCATTTACTAATTGGAGATTTTCTACTGAGATTTAAGTCAATATTTGGACAAAGCATTTCCAGGAATTATGGAAACCAAATTTGGAAATATATTGCATGTCTTGAGAATATTTTCGGTTTTGGAAATTCCTTGGTGTCCAAACTTCCTTGGTCTATAAATATTGAAGTTTCCATTTCGAGCAAACTAATCCTCAGAGCCATCAAAACTACCTTGTTGTGTTATTACTGGTGGAGCCGTTTATTCGGAGAGGAAAGTACCCTAATTAGGCGAAATCTCTTACGACCGCTCGTTTTAAAGACTTCTTTGGGATTGGGAAGCTCTACGAGTACCGTTGGTGGGAAACTAGATAATTTCACTTTATTATTAGTTTTCGATTGATTTGATTGACTAACAGTTGTTGAACTTTGATTGCACCTAGTTTGTTTATGATTGAGAATCTTCTCTTCTGATATAAGATTCACTCAAACTAGATCGAAATTTCGACGGGGATCTTTAGACTGTTTGTAGATCTAAAGACGTCTTGTGATAATCCATTGTTAACAGACTCCGTTCTGTGTATGATTGATCACAAGAGATTCAAGTTGATTGTGTGCAGGTGTTTATTGAAGATCTAAGAAGATTTGAAGACGAAGAAGATTTCTGATTTGGGTTCATAATCTTTGGTGTGCACAAAACTTGATCGGCTGGGGATCCAACTATAATCGGTTTATCGTTGTGATAATCTTGATTTATTAGTTGAGTAGATCGCCATCAATACGATTCTTTGTGATTCGAAGTATTGATTTCATAATCTTAACAATTACTTTGGTAGTTGTTGAAAAGATAGATCTAAGGACCGGACAAAGGAGTTTATTGGGATAAACGGAAGAGCCTTTTGTCAAACTCATATCACATTGTTTGAAAAGAGTTGTTACTGAACAGATTTGTTGTTCCTTTACTGTTTGGAATACGAACCAAAGGAATTGTTCCAAGTGCGTGACTTATTGCAAGTTGGAGGCACAGGCATACAAACGAAACTAGGTGAACTATAGGTTTAGTTGTTTGATCTCAACTATATGAAGTTGGTTTAGATTTTGTATAATGGCTTAATACTGAGAGTATCCAATTCTGGACAAGGTCCCGGGGTTTTTCTGCATTTGCGATTTCTTCGTTAACAAAATCTTGATGTGTCTTTTACTTTTCTATTTCCACAATTATAATTGTTTTTATTATAATTAGAAGTAAAATACACAAACGTTAATTCCTATTTACATGATAGCAATCCTATTGTATTTGGTTAAGTCCGAACCTATTATCAAGTAAACATACTTCGTTGTTGTATTGTCTCAATCTTGTACCTATAGTCAATCACACAAGTTATCTTGTTTTCGTATTGTCTCTATCTCGTATCCATAGACGATCACACGAAGTGTAAACCGATTAGTTGTATTTTATCGAATCAGTCCATAGACAATCATTTTCGGAGAAAGGACTTATAGGTGGAAAAGTTTTAGATTGAGGTATATTTGGGTACCCTCGTTTTTTCATGGGAATTTCGCAGGGATAGGCTCCCTCTAAATGCGAAAAAACAACGTTGATGTTGTCTCTTCTTGGAGTACGTCTTCTAGCCTTGATCCTCCATGGCTAGTCTTCAATCCTTGTATTTCTTTTCGCATTTTATCTATTTGTTCCATGAACATGCCCACATTGTGGGCATCTCAGGAAAATGCCTCATCATAATAGGACTGGGAGGGCTTGTAAGTTGGATCCACCTCGTCTGGATCGTGTTGTGTTTTCCTGGATCCCCCCCGGAGGGTTAACCTTTGGTGGGTTAAGATCCCCCCTTCGTCTTCCTTAGATAGCTCCGTGTTCACGCCTCTTCAACGGAGGGTGAGTTTGGGAACCTTCAATCTGTACATCCAGCATATCCTTCAGGTTCTGGTTTTCCTGAGCCATCACGTGCATTGCATCCTCGTGCTCCTTGTTACGGAGTAGCAAAGTTGCTACTTGCGCTGCCATTTGTTCTTCATTATGGATTCCACCACCCTGAGGAGTGCTGTCGGACGGATCCTCAGAGTCATCCACTCCTTATTCAATGACCGGAGCATAAGGATATAGCTGGATAGGAGTTAGGTTTCCCAACCCTCGTCCCGTAGGAGCTAATGTTCTGGTTAACCCTTCGTTAGCCGCAGGTGGCTTCGTAACATGGGGATGCTCCGGTAACGGCATGCCGTAAAGTGGTTGTGCTCCCGATGTTTTCCCCATCCCTTCAACATGGGTAGGTGGTTTGTTAGAAACTGTTCTTCTTGCTATTTCTCTTTGTCCGTCCTATGCTTCGTTTCTTTGATTCACTTGAGATGGTTTTTGAGATCTTCCTCTCGTAACCTCTGGTCGTGAGCTTGTTGGTACGTCACTTGGGTTCTGCATGCCTTCGATCTTTTATTATCCTGACGTCACAGAAAAAGTGGAAAAATCTGCTACTTGGGTGCCTTCGTTAAAATTAGGAATTAATGCTCTGATACAGAAGACGGCTAAGCACCTTTTTGAGAAAAACTAATAGAATGATGTCCGAAAAGATGGGTATTTAATTTCTTATGACACCCTTGGAAAAAAACAACCTTAAATGTTGAAAATAATTAAAAAAGGTGTCAGATCTCCCAAGAAAATGGGTTATTAAATGCTTTGTAAGATCTTTTCTCCTTAAATTCTCACTGAGATTCCTTAGTGCTCAGAGGTACTCAGATCCAATGGATACTCTGTCGGAAAAAGTTATTTTAGTACGAAAAAAAAAGTTTTAACGTTTTGTGAACGCGCTTTTGCATAAAACTTTGTAGATATGTAAGGTTGTAAGTCTTTAGAGTCTATGAACTCAAAGAACTTACCTAAATAACGAACGAATGGATCACTAGGAAGTGAGATCCGCCGTTGTTAAACTCAGTTCTCTTCGTTAAAGAAGATGCGTAAGTTAAAAAATAAAATAAAAAATCAAGCTGGTGAGCAAATCTTTCTAGCGCCAAACCGTGACTACTAATTTTCCCATAGTTTACGTAATATATACAGATCGGAGAATCGGATACTAAGTAGTATTGATATCTCTGTTGAACTGATAATGCTAAGTAATAAAAGGTATTCAAGATCGCAATAATAATGGAGAACACAAATATAATGTAAATTCTACTAAGTTATCATGAGACACATGAGATTACGTGGTTTAACTTTTGTCTACGTCCACGGGGTAATGAGTGATAGTTTGTATTAAGTATTGGTGGTTACAAAGATCTTAAATACTTCCCAAAGTAATAGAAAGAACTCAAGTTGAAGTAAATATTTAAGTTCTAAACATTAAAGAGGTATAAGCTTAAGAATAGATCTTCTTCTCCTAGATATTGAATGCCATTTATTTGTTGGTGAAGCTTGGTATTTATATCTGCTCCAGATATATCTTAGTTGTCTTTGGGTCCATCTTCCCCTGGTATAATGGTACCTTCGTTCACCGCACACTTTCTCCAGTCGGACTCTGCCACCTCATCTGACCCACGTTCCATCAGGAACTACCCAGCCCCAGTACAGATTGTACCTTCGTTCACCGCCAGCCTTCGCCAGTCAGACTCTACCACCTCATCTCTCTCCATGTGCTTTGGTTAAGCGTGTAGATAAGAGATTCACGCATTTAATGCTGATTGGATGTGTCATCTACCTCTGTCCCTTCGCCAGCAGCCTCTCTCTATATTACGTTCTTCTTTTTCATCTTAGCCATCGAGGTATCCCTTCTTGGGATGGGATAAAGTAAATCTGTGAAGGTGTCTTCTGCTACTCAGATTCCTCTGTGTAGCAAGGGATATACAGCTATCCTGCTCGCAACCACTAAAACCGTGACACTTGCTCCGCATAATATTGATATTCACAAGAGGAAAATAACTTTGTAATGTTTTATCTATCTTGTTCCTGATCCAAAGTTCTTGAACTTCAATAACTAGTAGAACAAGATCTGAATACAAGAACTATCGGGTAAAATTATAATCTTACCGGGCTTCACTAATCCATGGATGAAGTCTTTAAAGTTGTAACCTAGGATAAAGTTTCGTAAAGAAACCTAGGTTATAAAGGACAACCCTATCTTTGAAAATAAGGCACGACGCACGATATTGGAAGGGACTAAGAGATCATGTTGAAATTCAAGAAAACCATTTCTTAGTTTTAATGAAATTATTATTAGGAATTCAAGAATGTAAAATGTCTGCCTTCAAATTATGCACAAGAATATACACTATGGTCCATAATTCTAGAACCGTGCACAATGATAGTCCACAGCGGCAAGTATTCCTTTTAACTTGTAAACACTTACCAGCGTTCAATAACACTCTAGATTAAACAATAATCCACATACTCAGTGTGATTTTGTGAATAAAAGTTTTCATAGAAGTGTTTATGATAGTTATAAAAAAAGTGAACAAAGTCATGTAAGATAGTTAGTGACCCTCTGCTAAATTGCAACTGGGTTTCAAATCTTTGGCCGTTTACCAAGTTATTCCATAGAGGTTTGCAAACCTTGGTAGTTCGCGAAGTCATGTCATAAGGATTTGCGTACCTACCCCTATTTCCGAACTAAGATGTAAAGGGTTTGCAAACCCTATACAGTTTGCGGAATTTAGATTGACTAGGTAATACATACAAGTCTGCGTACATTGCGTCAAGCATTTATATATCTCTCATAATTATATTTTAAACATTCCCAATAGATATAAACAGTGTGCATTGTTGCTTGGACAATTTTCAAATGATAAACTTGAAACAATAATAGTTTGTGAACAATTAATTTGTCTAACTTAAATTGCTAAGGATCTATGAACATCCATTGCTGGAATCATGTTTCAAGAGTTTAACCAAGACAAGCTTTCACTCGATTTTTTTTTTTTTTTTGCAATATTAAATCTACTAAGATCATATGACATAGTCTCATAAGAGAGAATGGTATGTGCCATGAGTAAATATGATATGACAGTCTTCACATACCTCTTTGTTGATGAAGTCCTCGCACATGTCTTCATTTATTCTTCAGTCTTCAATCTTCGATAGTTATTCATGAGTGATGTTTGATACTTAACTACCATACTCTAATATTAGTCCGAGACTTGAATTTAGTAGATTAGAAATCGAGATATAGTTTTGTACATCTAACATTGACAACAATCTTGATATAACAAAACTTGCGAGTTCAACCAAGCAATGTTCATACAATTAGGTCAACCTTATTCAAGAGTCATTTGAAACATATTTCTCAAAATCTTGGTAGTTCGAAAATGAGAAATGTCTTCGGCTAAGTTGGCTATATTTGTTTATTTTATGGTTTGAAAGTTTTGTTGTTTGGAATTTGGCTTATTTGGCTCTCTTTTTGGGCCTTACTTGTAAAGTTGGAGTTGGCTATGTGCCTTCCTTACAGATCCGGAACACTTACACTCTTTTTGCAGGGAAGCATGGATCATTAACTACCTCTCAATAATAATCCAAACAAATTAAACTTTAGTATAGATATCTATCTTGAGGAATCACAAAGTCTGGGAGGAAAAGAGCTTTGTGATCTTCTATCTATCTTGTTCCTAATACAAAGTTCGTGAACTTCAATAACTAGTAGAACAAGATCCGAATACAAGAACTATCAGGTAAAAATATAATCTTATCGGGCTTCACGAATCCATCGGTGAAGTCTTCAGAGTTGTAACCTAGGATAAATTTTCGTAAAGAAACCTAGGTTATATAGGAAAAATCTAGCTTTGCAAATTGGGCACGATGCACGATATTGTCAGGGATTAAGAGATCATGTTGAAAAAGTCTCTCTCTTTATGGATTTTCAAGGCTGCATGTAGCTTTGAATTGAATCTACGATTAGCTTGAGATTCAAGAAAACCCTTTCTTAATTTTAATGAAATTATTATTAGGAATTCAAGAATGTAAAAAGTCTTACTCGAAATTATACACAAGAATATGCACTATGGTCCACGATTCTTGAACCGTACACAATGATATTTCATAGCGGCAAGTATACCTTTTAACTTATAAGCACTTACCAGTGTTCAATAACACTCTAGACTAAACAATAATCCACAAACTCAATGTGATTTTGTGAATACAATTTTTCATAGAAGTGTCTATGATAGTTATAAAAAAAGTGAACAAAGTCATGTAAGACAGTTAGTGAGCCTCTTCTAAATTGCAACTGGGTACGTTTGCAAACTTGGTTTTCAAATCTTTGGCAGTTTTCCAAGTTATTCCATAGAGGTTTGCAAACCTTGGTAGTTTGCGAAGTAAGGTCATAAGGATTTGCGAACCTACCCCTATTTTCGAACTCAGATGTGAAGGGTTTGCAAACCCTATATAGTTTAAGGAATTCAAATTGACTTGGTAATACATAAAAGTATGCGTACCTTGCGGCAAGCAGTTCTATATCTCTCATAATTAGATTTTAACGATTCCCAATAGCTATTGTTTGTACCATAAGTAAAAATACCACTTAATGGGCCAAATTGATACTTGAACCATGTTTTGGTCCTCATCCAAGCCAACTAAACAGTCAACCAAGGTAGCCCACCAGTCTGCACAGACCGGTCAATGGTCAAAGTCGGTCAACTATCAAAGTCAACTTCCGGTCAAGGTCAATGGTCAAAGTCGGTCAACTATCAAAGTCAACGGGCGGTCAACGGTCAAAGTCAACCGTCGGTCAACTATCGGGTCGGGCCGCACTTTAGCCAATTTTCGCCTTGTATCCAAGAATGCTGCTAACCATTTCCTCAAACCAAAAACTCTTCCGCGCCGCCAACTAGGTCTCCAACCATGCTTTGCCAAACCCGCCTCCATCCACACCGCCGGCCATCATGCTCACAACCATCAAGCCAGTCCCTACCCATGCAATCACTGTTCCGCCAAAAATATCCACCAATATCGCCATCCATCATTTATGCAGAATTTATCATGGAAGCATAAATGTGCAGTTTCATGCAGAATTGAATTCCAGCAGTTTCGGCCATGCGAATTGAATTCCAGCAGTTTCAGCCATGCGAATTGAATTCCAGCAGTTTCAGCCATGCAGTGCTAAATGCAGCAGTTTCTGCCATGCGGTACTAATTGCAGCAGTTTCATACATGCAGAATTAACTCCAGCTGTTTCATACAGAATTGATGATGGAGACATGAATGAGCAGTTAATGTAATTTATGTTTATATTTAGATATGGAACTGTATAAATATGAGAGAGCAGAAATCAGGAAGGGGAGGCCAAGAGGAGAGAAAAACATACTTTGTAATACAAAAGTCAATAAAACATTTCTCCCCAAGGGGATTCGCCCGTGGACGTAGGCAACCTATGTCGAACCACGTTAAACCTCTGTCTTTCATTTTGTTCTTCATTTCGTCTCCTAACCCAAAATACACACCAAACTATCCATTCATCGTGTTTCGTGCCCAAAAGTAATTTTGGGTACAAACATTGGCGCCGACTAAGGGGACATACGAGAAAAGAAATCGTGTTTTCCCATTGAGAAAAGTTGTAGAAAATGCTTCAAAATCTTGTCCGCGAAAAAAGCAGTCTGAGCGTTTTGAAAAATCAACTCCGCGATCAGCTGACCGCAATCGCTGCAGCGGTCAACTTTGATCATAACAATCGCAGATCCAACCTGATCGCAATTGCTGCTCCGTATAATCGCACATACTATAATCCAGTGGATCGCAACTGCTGCAATCAAGATTCGCCGTTTGATTTGTCAAGCTATTACTCATGGATATCTGCTAAAATCGCGTCACTACAAAAATCTGATGATAGAGTTGCTGGGATGCTCGGTTCGCGGCCAAAGATGTAGTGAAATACCATCAAAACTTTTGTAGGAGATTCGATCCACAACATGGTAGGATCCATTTCGATTTCTATCACTGCTGTCCAAATGATCGCAGTGGCTGCGGTTGATTAATCACAATTACTATAGCCCAAAGATCACAATCGGAAGCCACCAAAGCTGACTCACTGCGAACATCGCTAAGATTATTGCTAGGATGTTCGATCCGCAGCATGTTCATGGAGAAAATTGTTGCAAGGAGAAAGGACAACAGTACTCAAAACTGTTACAAAGGGGAAGACAGCAAGGATAACACTTCAACCTTCCGTTGCAAGAAGGCATGAAAGAAAAGACAACAGTTCCCCAAAGCTGTCACCAAATGTTCGGAGTAAAGGTCACAGTTTCGTAGCACTGTCACCAAAAGTTTCAACAAAAAAAAAAAAAAAAAAAAAAAAAAGCCGACGGACGACCGGCGTAACCCTGACAGCAGAGGCTGCACTGCGAGAGGCCTCGGTCTGTTCACCCTCTTCGGGGGTTTCGTTCACCCACTTTACTTTTCACTCACCCACGTCATAGGTGTCCATCACCCACTTCCATCAATCGAAAAGGTTCGATGCTTCTTGTTAACTCAAATTTCGATGTTCGGCGTATGTAAACCGTTGATGCCCAGTGGTATATCAAACTTCGATGCTCCGTGATACATCAAAATTCCATTCTCAGCTACAATTCGATGCAATGGTGGTACATCAACCTTAGATGCGCTGGACATATAGAACGTTGATGCTCCCTGGTACATCCATTTTCGATGCTCAGTAAAACATCAAAATCAAATTCAAAAAAAAAAAAAAAAAAAACCGGCGGCCAAATCCGGCGGCCATTACTGACAAAGCCGGCGGCCAAACCCGGGGGCCATTACGAGCGGCGGCGGCGGCAGACAAAGTCAAGCGGCCAAACCCGGCGGCCATTACGAGCGGCGGCTGCGGCAGACAAAGCCGGCGGCCACCAGCGATTGGCAATCGGCGATTACTCTGCGAGGAAATGGCGATTAATCGGCTACAGACATTAATCGCCGATTAATTGGAGGTAATGTTTCGGTGCGACGGGTACAGCTTAATTCCGTAGCCCTGTTTCAATGGAACGCGACGCAACTTAATCCCGTAGCCCTCGGATTATTCCGCCCAGTTTCTCTTGCTTTGCGGATATGTACACCCCACTAGGGCTTGGTCTAAAAATTTGTTTCGTTGATATCTTCTTCATCTCACGTCCGAATTGGATGATCTTTGGCTCGTTGCGATCGCATTTCAATATCCTACGACATGAAGGTAAAATTTTGCAATTGGAGAATAATATTTTTTAGGTACAATCACGTCATCAACATGTTAGAGCAAGGCGTTGACCAACTAATTTTGTTTCCTCGATAACTTCTTCTTCGTGCATCCAAACTGAGTAATTGTCGGCCTGATGAGATCGTATGCCAATTACCAAGGTCGTGAAGGCGACATTCCAATTTTCAGAGAAGGTTAAATTTTTTAGAAATATAAAATGACAACTCCAAAAATGGTCACATTCAATCACCACCGAAAATACTGCAGTCTAGTTGATCGAACTGCTGCAGTCCTTTTCCACATAACTATTACAGTCAGTTGATCGAACTATTGTAATCCGGTTTCACAGCAACAGCTGTTGGCCTGTTGATCAAACAGCCGCAGTCCTTTTAATTCCTACAGTCCAGTGGGTCGAACTACTGTAGTCCGATTTTTCCCAAAAATTGTTTCAATACAGTTTTCCTCATAACTGGTTCATCCGATTTTGCGCATAATCATTGCAGTAAAGGTACTGATCACAATCACAATGAAATACTGATTCCGTGGCAACTGTCTTCGATCCAGCTTGGACTTAACTGGTGCATTCCAGTCCCACAGACAAATCAATTACTAAGTCGAGACGAGACGCTAAGGCAACTATACTAATCATCGTCGCTGGAAAACACCGACATAGCCAGTGGACATCCTAATCTCTTCGTAAGCGAAGTCACAAAACATTTTCAATAAGGTAAGTATACAATTTACATATTTTTGCATCTTTTCATATATTCATGCATACTTTTGTTCAAGAAGACACCTTTAATGTGGCAAGCATCTTCTCACGAGAGGATGCACACATTTCACCTCACGCGCATCCGGAATAGTGGGATTGCCCCGCGCGAATTTCGTAGATAGCGGACATATTCAAAATCCCATGCGCGAGCAAAATACAAAGAAGGCAAAGTGCACCCTTGTGCAAGCATTGAGCAGCATGACAATTACTATCTTCCGGGGGCGAGTTGCATATCACTTCAACACGAGTGACCATCACTTGGGGGCAAGATATGTAACACCTCATGGTCTAAAATTACTCTTTTGGGGCAAGCTGTGTAACACTACATACGCTTGGGGGCAAGTTACATAGCACCTAATTGCAATTAAGCTCCTGAAAATCGAAACTTCAGGTAACCCAAACTTCTTAGTCCTCCAACGAGTTGCAAGATTAAGAGGGGGCGAGCGTACACCCTAATATTTTTACGCAATTTTTACAATCAGTAATGTTAAACTGCTATAGTTATGTTGATTGAATTATTATACTCAGTTCAAAAGCAATCACGACTTTCGGTTGGACGCAACCGATGCAAATCCCGATTTTGCCTATGAATTCTGTCGACTCGAGTTGGGCGAATCGATGCGGTCACAGTTGCATTCGGTTGGACGCAACCGATGTCAGTCTAGTTTTATTTATAACGGTTACACCTAGGTTTATCGAATCTGTTTAAATTCGGGTCCTCACAATTGCAGTCCAGCTGATTGAAGCTACCGGTAATTGTCTCTGTTTGTATTCCCCGCAGTCCACTGATCGCACCGCAGAATCGTGTTCGTCGCTGCTGCAGACTAGCTGATCGAAGCTGCTGCAGCCCAGCTCTATTCGCAACTCCTACAGTCCAGGCGATCGCACCAGCGCCGCAGCGTGCGGTTTGCTCTGGATCGTTCTCGCAGTCCACCGATCGCACCGCCGAGTGCGATTTTACTCGTCGCTTCGCAGATCCGGTGATCGCAGCCTTTGCAATGCTCGTCGCCGCACTAGCCGATCGAAGCCGCCGCAGCCCAGCTCTGTTCGCAACTCTGCCGCAGTCAAATTGATGCGGTCACGCAAAGGTTGCTTTGCTCGTCACTCTGCAGCCCACTGATCACAAATTTCCGCAGACTAGCTTCACTCAATGTTGTTACCGCTCATTTCCAACATCACTCCGCTCCATTACCAAGCTTCCGTTGCATCACTTCAGTCTTGTTTTTACAGCACTTGGGGGCGACTTGATTTCGATCTCCACAATCAACGAAGGCGGTTCTATTTACGCTTCAGCAACATAAATTTACTCTTGGGGGCGACTTGATTTCCGCAAATAACAAGGGAAGTTCGCCAATCACCTCAATATCAATAGTCCACACTTGGGGGCGAGTTTTATCATTGACTAAGGAACACGAAATTTTTCTTAACCCCCAACAAGTTGGAGGTTAAGAGGGGGCGATATTTGTACCATAAGTAAAAATACCACTTAATGGGCCAAATTGATACTTGAACCATGTTTTGGTCCTCATCCAAGCCCACTAAATAAATCAACCAAGGCAGCCCACCAGCCCGCACAGACCGGTCAATGGTCAAAGTCGGTCAACTATCAAAGTCAACTTCCGGTCAAGGTCAATGGTCAAAGTCGGTCAACTATCAAAGCAACGGTCGGTCAACAGTCAAAGTCAACCGTCTCACAACTATCCAGTCGGGTCGCACCCTAGCCAATTTTCGCCTTGTAGCGCAATGCTCGCAACCATTCCTGACCAAAACTCTTCCGCGCCGCCAACCGGTCTCCAACCATGTCGCGGCCCGGCCTCCATCCACACCGCCATCCATCATGCTCACAACCATTAAGCCAGTCCCTACCCATGCAATCACTGTTCGCCAAAGAAATATCCACCAATACTGCCAGCCATCATTTATGCGACTTTATCATGGAAGCATAAATGTGCGGTTTCATGCACTGAATTCCGGCGATTTCGGCCATGCGAATTGAATTCCAAAGCAGCTTTGACCATGCGAATTGAATTCCAAAGATTTCAGCCATGCAATGCTAAATGCGGCAGCTTTACGCCATGCGGTACTAATTGCGTGAGCTTTCATACATGCGAATTAACTCCATCTTTCATACGGACTTGATGATGGATACATGAATGAGCAGTTAATGTAATTTATGTTTATATTTAGATATGGAACTGTATAAATAGGAGAGAGCAGAAATCAGGAAGAGGAGGCCAAGCGGAGAGAGAAACATACTTTGTAATACAAAAGTCAATAAAACATTTCTCCCCAAGGGGATTCGCCCGTGGACGTAGGCAACCTATGCCGAACCACGTTAAACCTCTGTCTTTCATTTTGTTCTTCATTTCATCTCCTAACCCAAAATACACACCAAACTATCCATTCATCGTGTTTCGTGCCCAAAAGTAATTTTTGGTACAAACAGCTATAAACAGGGTGGATTGTTGCTTGGACAATTTTTAAATAATAAACTTGAAATAATAATAGTTTGTGAACAATCAATTGTTCTAACTAAGATTGCTAGGGATTTATGAACATCCATTGCTTGAATCATGTTTCAAGAGTTTCACTAAGACAAGCTTTCACTCGAAATTTGTTTTTTTGCAATATTGAATCTACTAAGATCATACGACATAGTCTAATAATTTAGAATGCTATGTGCCATGATTAAATATGATGCGCTAGTCTTCACATACCTCTTTGTTGATGAAGTCCTCGCACATGTCTTCGTTTGTTCTCCAGTCTTTAATCTTCGATGGTTATTCCGTGATGTCTGATACTTAACTACCATACTCTAACATTAGTCTGAGACTTAAATTTAGTAGAATATAAATGGAGATATAGTTTTGTACATCTAACATTGACAACAGGCTTGAGATAACAAAACTTGCGAGTTCAACCGAGCAATGTTCAAACAAGTAGGTCAACCTTATTCAAGAATCGTTTAAAACATATTTATCAAAACCTTGGTAGTTCGAAAATGAGAAATGTCTTTGGTAGGGGCGGAGCCAGAAATTTTCCTATCGGGAGGAAAAAACAGTTGAGGGAAGGAAAAAGGCAAAATTTAGGCTTGGGACGTAGAGAAAATGGTTTAGGATAGTAATAATTGGGCATGGGTTGGCTCCGCCACTGGTCTTCGGCTTAATTAGCTATATTTCTTTATTTTATGGTTTGCAAGTTTTGCGTTTGGAATTTGGCTTATTTAGCTATATTTTTGGGCCTTACTTGTAAAGTTGGGTTTGGCTATGTGCCTTCCTTAGTGGTATCGTCCGTCCCCCACCCCACCCCGAAGAGAGTCAAACCTCATATCTATTGATAATAATCTCCGTGTCCTAACAGTTATAGTAGTTTTAATACTATCCAAGAGACTTTCAAAAATTATTATTTTACCAAACACACAACATACATATTCAACACATTCAACAACATAGTTGCATAATAGATGAAGAAAAAATTTAACCTTTCTTTGTTGACTCCTAAGTAACAAAACTAGCATAATGACCTTGTTTGGATAAAAAATAATACATTAAATTACATAATAAATCTACAAGTAGAGAAGTTGGGATGCAAATATCCACCACTTATCAAGATTTTTTATAAAATCAAAGGAGAACATATAACATGGTTATAAAAGGATCCAAAGATCCAACCTACTGCCACTTATTTTATCAAAGAGACAGTAACATGGGTGAAAAAAATAACATAAATCGGCCATCATATAACGGAATTGGTCTCGATTTTCATCTTCTTCGGTTTTCTGAGAAACTTTTAGTTATTGGAGTCCTGCTGGTGTCTTTGGAAATCTAGTTGTTGTTGATAATATTGATTTTGGTGTTGTTCTGTGTGACTTGGTCCTATAATCTTGTAGCTAATGTTACTCTTTTTGTAGCTTCAAGTTTGGTTCTTGTAACAAGAACAAAAATCCTAATCTCAATCGCCATCAACATTAGAGAAGCGAACCCACTGATTTGAAATTGAACTATATTTAAGTGAAGCAACACATTAATCAAATCAAGTACTAAAAGGGAAAAACAAAAACCTAAGAGATCTTAAAAAAAGGAAAAAACGAAACAACTTATTACCTACAAATATTTGAAGATGATGGGGAGATTAAAAATAGAAGAGGTGTTTGGGTCTAATCATATCGGTCCCAAAGGGACAAATATGAGCAGATGAGATTTTTAGTTTGAAGGGTTTTCAATCGCCGAGGTTAAGAGAGAGAGTGGTTTTTCAATTAGTGATAAAGATAAGATGTTTCTTGTCTCGTTTTTTTTTTAATCAAAGAGACAGTAACATGGGTGATAAAGATAACCTAAATTGCCAATCACATAACGAAATCGGTCTTGATTTTCATATTCTTTGGTCTTTTGAAACTTTTTGTTGTTGGAGTCTTTGGTGTTAGTGATATTGTTGGTGTCTTTAGAGATCTAATAGTTGTTGTTAATCTTAAGTTTGTGTGACTTGGTTGTCGTAAGACTATAACTAATGTTGCTCTTGTTGTAGCTTCAGGTTTGGTTCTTGTAACAAGAATAAAAACCCTAATCTCAATCGCTATCAACACCAGAGAAGCAACCAACTGATTTGAAATTGAACTAGATTTAAGTGAAGCAACACATTAATCAAATCAAGTCCTAAAAAGAAAATAACAAAATCCTATGATATCTTAAAAAAGGAAAAAAAAAAAACGATATAACTTATTACCTATAAAGATTTGAAGATGATGAAGAGATTAGAACTAGAAGAGATGTTTTGGTCTGCTCGGATTGGTCCCAAAGGGACATATATGGGTAGATGGGATTTTTAGTGTGAAGTTTTTCTATCGCATAGCTTGAGAGAGAGAGGATTCTTCAGTTAATTGTTACGCTTAGGTGCTTCATGTCTCGTTCTTTTTTTTTTCCTTCTAATAATATCTTAACCTTTTCCAGTAAAATAGAAAAACTAATCGTCCATGGGTGAACTACTCGAAATATAGATTTCTCTTTTTTATTTTTTTATTTTTTTTAATCATAGAGACAGTAACATGGGTGATAAAGATAACCTAAATCACCAATCATATAACGGAATCGGTCTTGATTTTCATCTTCTTTGGTCTTCTGAAATTTTGTTGTTGTTAGAGTCTTTGGTGTTAGTATTACTGTTGGTGTCTTTGGAGATCTAAGTATTGTTGATAATCTTAATTTTGGTGTTGTTATGTGTGACTTGGTTGTTGTAAGCCTGTAACTAATGTTTCTCTTTTTGTAGATTCAGGTTTGGTTCTTTGTTGATGGTGGGTTTTCATTTGAGGTTAAATTTGTAAAAACCAGAAAAATTATGCACTGACATCTTGTAAAAGATAAAGCCATTTATAAGTGTTGGATACTCCCCGACTTAATTCACCAAGAATGGAGCATGTAGCAACAATCTCATTCTGTGAATACATGAAATTCCTCCAGGTTGGAGCATGTAGCAACAATCCCATCCTGTGAATTTCATATCAGCCTTGTATTTCCAGTACTCATTATCAGTGTGGCATGACGATCGAGTGTTACTCTTGCTGCAGTAACAAGAATCTCCAAGCACTATAATGAAACCATGTACTGAAATACCCGTACATGTGCCGACTCTCGGTGTGTTATACTAGCCCGATTGAGCCCCTCTCGGTGTGTTATACTAGCCCGATTGAGCATCCGGATCTGACCGTGTCGGTCCGGGATATGATCTCGATCGCGATCATCCAAGTCCATAAGCATGATTGATGGCCCCGCATCAATTCCATCACCCCCAAGCGGGTATGGAATACCCACTACCGACCCCACATGGTCGGTCATTGGCCTAGCTTGCCAAGAAACCGTTCATACCAAGCATTATGGACGGAAATCCCTAAATTAGGGTTTGCGGCATATTACATGTGTTGCAAAGCAGTCCCAACCATCCATCTTCGCAGGTATAGATGGAGGGTGTAGATGTAGATTCAAAGGGCCCAGAGCATGTCAACACGATCACCGTGGGCTCGCCTACATACTTGACCAATCGGTCAAGACCAACCATACTTGGTTGCAACAAATTCGTACGCCCAAAGAGAGCATGGCGCACGGCTTTGAAAGCCAAAATTAGGGTTTCAAGCCATCACGCGCGTCCATCTTCTCCGGCACGAATGGAGGGTCACAGATTAGATTACAGTCCGGTCATACCGGCATGACCACCGTGGGCCCACCTACCTTCTCATGTGTTCGCCAAGGCATACCATGCCCGGTTAATCCAAAACGTGCGCCCAAACTAGCATGGCCACGCCTCCCAAACCCAAAACGATCTCGACCACTCAACTTCGCCGGGACGATTTAGATGGCTCGGATCACGTTTTAATGGGATATTCGGTATAGCGTGAACACCAGTCTACCACCTTCACGCGCAGTTAACCGACCAAGTCCGACCAAGATTGGTCGTCTTGGGACGCGTGCTCGAAGAGGGCATGATGAGCGGCCCTTGCGGCATTGGTTTTCTATCGCAAATTGATCCCGACCACTCGATTTCACCTGGATGAATTGAGTGACCCAGATCATAATTTCGTGAGGGGAATGGAGTACAGCGCTACACCGTCATGCCGTTTACACGCATGTATGGTCGGCCTGCCAAAATTGTATCCCATGCTTGGTTTCGACCAAGCTAAAGAGTGATGCTTGCACCTCTTCAAAACCTAATTTCATTAACGGTCGCAGATGAGTGTCTCAAAGATCATCTCGTCCGTCCAACTTCACCAAACTGGTTATACAACCCCGGTCGAGTTAATTGGTTAGTGAGGCGTTATTACCCATCACTTTACCACACCCATGATGCAAGACTTAACAAAATACACACGATACTTCACAAGTACCAACTTCCTGAATAAAACAGTTATTCAATTTAGCATTACATGCTATCTTTTGTGGATCGTGTGCAGTACCTGCACAAAATACATACGATACTTCACAAGTATCAACTTCCTGAATAACACAGTTATTCAATTCAGCATTACATGCTATCTTTTGTGGATCCACGATCCACACATTCCAGACATCAATCATGTCACAAACTGGGGGATACATACTGGGGTATTGGTCTGGCGGTTTACAGCGTGCAGCGCGCAACGCGCCATCACAAGAACGTGTTAGGAAGTCATGAACGGTTAGAGATGAACAGAGAAGTGGGCAAGGCTGGTCGTGTATCACCAACGCACAACTCCACTACTCCATCACTCCACTTCCTCCACTTCCCACGAGAGACGTGAATAAGGCTCAATGACTTGTATAAATAGGTTCTCCGCCCTATTTCAAACAACAACACAAGTCCAGGCACGAGACGAAAACCAAGTGTTAATACAAAACGTATTCAAACACCCGAGCTTGCTTGCATCAATCACAAGCCCTGCTCACCTTTCTGTTACAAGTCATAAGCAAGCCAACACCTTCACAATCTCAACACCTTCTACGCTTCCTCCCTAAGATCAACCCCATCTCCTTCAATTTGTGGACCGAAACAAGTCCGGAACGGCCATTTCTTGGTTTAGGCCGGGACTTGCCGTATTGATCTCTCGAATCTACAAGCACTCACCACAAGTGCATTTGTTTAAGGTTTAAATTCATTCCTCATACACACCCCAAAGTACCAAATTCTGCAGAGTAGTTTTCACCCATAAACAATTGGAGACCACAAAGGGAGGTTGATCTCTCGCTTCAAGAATCGAATTCTCAATTCTTCGGTTTTCGTCTCACGATGTATCCTCACCCGAATCCGCAGTGGTTCGGATATCATGGGAAGCATAGTTGGAATGTTGGAGGATGTCTTGGAAAATCAAGCGGTATCACCGGTATGCGGCGAGACATTTCGCCTTTTGAATGATATAAAAAGACAATTACAAGGAGGTTCGATAGGCGTCAACTCAGACAGTGCGAGAAACGTTGAATCCTTAGTTAGGAGTCACACCTTTACAAGTGGAGAAGCAAAAAGAGCACGCAGTCGAAAACGAATCAAGAAAGATGGACAACATGGTCCAGACAAAGGAAAAGACTTTTCCGGAGTACTACAATGTCTCGCGAGATAAAGAAAGGGAGCTCTGCAGCCTATGGAGCCTGCTAGAGGATTTATATCTCAAAACTCTTCTCAAGCTCTAAGATCAAGTGAATCCGCGTCGACCTTCCAACCGATCAAGAAATGCTTGAGGAAGGAGAAATCAATCGTGAAATACCCGAATATAGAGGATGGTAACGTTCAATCCGGTCACTCAAGCAGTGACATTACGACACCTTCCACATCCCTTTACCTAGGCAAGCGATCCGCAGATATGATGGCACTCGCAAATCTTCCAACTTCATCTCCTATTCCACATCAAAGCCACAGAGAGACATCACAACGCCCACTAACGCAGGAAAATCCAGACTCAAGGTACTTACATTTCCCCTTCCCAATGAAGAAGATTCTAGAGCTACTAGAGGCGTGGGTACGAAATGGAGAGGTGGAGCTACCCCCGGTATGGCGTCCGCCACTCGATCAAGAAGTAATGGACCCGAGGTACTTGTCATTTCCACCGGTTCCTCCATCACCCCACCGGTGAATGCAACGCTTTGAAGCGCATTGTTCGGGAGAAGCTTGGTCCCCGGCGATAACTCGAGAGATTGGTGCGAAGGATTTTCTTAGAAAGGCTACTACCGGTTCGATACAAGTGAGGCTTCGAAAGTAAGTAAGTTTTATTCAACAATTTTACAGGAAAGATAGTTTAGAATTCACTGGGGACTTAACATCCCGCACGTGGAGAAAGAGGCTCAGTGATCAGACGCCATGTTTGTTTCCATTCGTACCTCCCTTTTACACAACATTTGCAATTTCATGTGCAATCATTCATGACCAAGATATAAATTCCATTTAAAATAACCTCTTTCAGAAAATTTATTCACAAAACTATCTCAAAATAAACCAGTTCAATTACTTATTCAAAACCGGAAGCCAAATTACGAAAGAAAATCCTCACTATCACTCAAAAATAAAAAAAACATCTATAAGAAGAGACAAGTATATAGCATGAATACTTCAAGGAAAGTCCTTCGAAGAACAACTCGTCCTTCTCGGACGAGAGAGACTTTCATCCTTTGAAGCGCGGCTGCTTCGACTCCGCCTCCTTAGACAACTTCTCAACCTCTTCTTCCCGTCGAGCAACACAATCATAAAGAGGGACTTCATCTTGTAATTTCGAAGCTCCCGAATCTTGGAGAACCCTTTGAAGAACCAAGAAGCATTGAATCTCATGCTCAGCAAACACGTCCCGATGGCACCTCCAATCTTCAATCATCTCCTCGAAACTGCTTCGACCGGTCGTGACGCTCATCCCTGGATAGAAACTAAAGCTTCTTGGACGCGGTTGACCAACGCAAGACGACTTTTGAGCTTCATGGTGGTAGCAATGTGACCGTGCTTCTCCCATATCGCTGTGTACAACTCTTTGAACCGAACCCAAGACGCCGAATCCACCAACCAACACATGGCCTCGGATAAGGGATAGTAAAAGGAGGATCGAACAAAGCCCTGTGTGCATCACCGGTAATTCACCAACCACGGGAGCCTTGTCGCTGCGGGAGGCCTTTCGGAAGAAGTCACCACAATAACCATATTCACCGGAACCCCGCTCAGGACGGATTTCAAGGGAGCCGCCTCAATTATTGCGGACACTACCTTTCTTATACTCCTTCCGGCATCTACTTCGCTCACGGGTACTAATTTCCATCACGACCCCCCAACAAGATCACTCAGGGAGGCGGCTTGTCCAACCGAGCTTGCATCATCTCTGTCATGGTCGAGAAAAGGAGCGGTTTCTCCAGACTTCTCAGCATGAAGATCAGTTTCTCCAGATTTCTCAGCATGAAGATCAGTACCGCCAGCCTTCTCATTCTGAATACGCGCCAGCCTTGTGAAGACATTCTCTTTCGGAATCCCCTGATTTCAAGCAAGAATTACTCTTAGAAAGATTCACCCTGGAGAAATAAAGGAACCAACGGAAGAAATTTAAATACCGCATATTGGAGGAATTGAGGATCACCGAACCACATGCCTCGCCTCTTGGATCTCTCTCCGCTTGGGACCGCAATCCTCGCCTCTGGGTCCGTTTGGCCGGAAGTGGCTTCTACCGGAAATTCTTTTTCAAAACGTCGAAGATGGTTCACCACGGAAACCTGTCTGATACTCTCCCGAGAATCCCTGGAAAATCAACAGTTTCCTGCTCCAAAATTCCTTGTACTTATCGGTTACCACTGGGTTTCTCCCAATAAGCCAGAAGGGAAGGCTCACCCGTTCCAAAAACATGCCAGCGTTAAGAATATTCGGGAGAGATTCTTTCGGAACCCTTGGTGAGGGAATAAATGGGACACCCCGATCAAATACCATTTGGCGAGCAGCCTGTCAATATTGTACGGAGTCACGTAAAATTCTCCGTTAAATAGAGACGGACATATCCTGGAATGCAAATTGCGCAGGTAAATTAGTTCTCCAGTTTCATAGTTTCGACATCGGTACACAACACAAGATCGGGACGGTCGAAGCGATAGCAAAGTCTTTGGCTGAACAATGGAAGGCGGACCGGCCCCCATGGACGGAAATCTACAGAAGACACATTGTCAAATACGTCCACAAGTTTCGCACCACCTCTGGGACACTTTTTATTCCAACGGAGTATTCTCGAGCCACCATACAAGTTGCTGAGCGAATTTCCAGGAGTAGGAGCGTAACTTTTGAAGTGTTCCCATAAGAATGCCTGAATAAAAGCGAAGTGAACGTGCGACTTCACCTTCATGTACCCATTAGAAACATGCATGTCCATTGCTAAAGCGTCCAGATGAGAATATAGTGATCCAAGGAACAATGCGCCTAAAGGAAGAACTTCACCCTTCGCCAGCCTTATAACAATCTTAACAAGGTCACTTCTAATGGTCTTCTTTCCAGAACCATCATCGAATATATCCCTGGATAGCCATAAAGACAGGAACGCAATCACACTGAGCTCATTTTCCAACTCTTGATCCGGCTCTGGGTCTGCAGGAGACCACTCCGACACCCACCAGGTGTAAAAGCATCTCGCATCTTTTTTCTCTTCCTTGTCCAGACTGTCGAATTCCGCCACTTTTTGAAGTATATCACCATAGTTACTTTGTTCCGTATCGTAGATCTCGTAAGAGAGACTTCCAAAGAATGACGTGGTTCATTAATGTAGCCACACTCTCCAAAGTAATAGTCATCTCTCCCCATCTAGATATGGCTGTGTGAGTAGAAATACGCCACCGAGAAATGAAGGTAATCAAACCCGCGATGTCTTTCCTAATTTCGAGAGTAGCAGATGCCATGACCGCATTGAGGATATGCGCTTTGGTCAAATTGTCCTTAATGCCCTTATTACTCAACATGCGTCTCATCCATCCTTCATAAGAACCCATGGAGCATGGCAAGTCTTGAAGTCAATAGAGAAGGCGGATATTCGTTTCTCCGAGACAAAATCTCATCACAAGTGTCAAGAAGAGAATGGATCAGCTTCCATATTTTCGAATCGGAAAGCAAGACTATCTTATGAGAAGGATGTTTCCTAACGTTTGGAAAAGGCGAGGTGATAATTCATCATCGATGTTCGGCATATCTTTTGAAGTCGCCAACACTTCCCGACTTGGCACCCGCATTATCTCCAAGGCATCTCAACAGGATTCTTTTCTTCCACAATGAAATAAAATACAGGAGTTAGAACTTGTATGAAAGCACAGGAGAGATGTAGTCATACACGGCAAGACTCAATTCACATCGGAGCACACAATGGCCGGTTCAAACACCATTCAAGTCTGGTACAACTTTCAGTCTGGTATTGGTTTCAAGTCCGGTACAAATTTCAGTCTGGTATTGGTTTCAAGTCCGGTACAAGTTTCAAAATCGGTGTAAATTTCAGTCAACTTTTCTGATTCAAATACCCAAAGAAGGAAACCGGTCCCACCAAAGGATTCCATACAAGCACAACGGCGTGGGCAACTAGCGGTCGGCCAACACTCTTCCTGTAAACTCCTTTTATCCTCGTCTTTCTCATATATGTATGTCACCATCTCATGCCTACCACACAATAGTGTAACCATTATGTGCTAGGCAGGGGACTTAATGTTGATGGTGGGTTTTCATTTGAGGTTAAATTTGTAAAAACCAGAAAAATTATGCGCTGACATCTTGTAAAAGATAAAGCCATTTATAAGTGTTGGATACTCCTCACTTAATTCACCAAGAATGGAGCATGTAGCAACAATCCCATTCTCGTGAATACATGAAATTCCTCCGGTTGGAGCATGTAGCAACAATCCCATCCTGTGAGTTTCATATCAGCCTTGTATTTCCGGTACTCATTATCGGTGTGGCATGACGACCGAGTGTTACTCTTGCTGC
Source organism: Papaver armeniacum (assembly GCA_023531295.1). NCBI lineage: Eukaryota > Viridiplantae > Streptophyta > Magnoliopsida > Ranunculales > Papaveraceae > Papaver > Papaver armeniacum. Next base: position 235,850 of record JAJJWW010018709.1, on the reverse strand, counting down.
AGTAACACGAACCTCCAAGCACTATAATGAAACCATGTACGAAATACCCGTACAGGTGACTCTCGGTGTGTTATACTAGCTCGATTGAGCCCACTCGGTGTGTTATACTAGCCCGATTGAGCATCCGGACTGACCGTATCGGCTCCAGATATGATCTGATCGCGATCATCCAACTCCATAATCATGATTGGATGGCCCGGATCAATTCCGTCACCCCCAAGCAGGTATGGAATACCCACGGCCGACCCCGCATGGTCGGTCATTGGCCTAGCTTGCCAAGAAACCGTTCATACCAAGCATTATGGATGGAAAACCCTAAATTAGGGTTTGCGGCATATTACATGTGTTTCAAAGCAGTCTCAACCATCCATCTTCGCAGGTATAGATGGAGGGTGTAGATGTAGATTCAAATGACCCAGAGCATTTCAACACGATCACCGTGGGCCCGCCTACACACTTGACCAATCGTTCAAGACCAACCATACTTGGTTGCAACAAATTCGTACGCCCAAAGAGAGCATGGCGCACGGCTTTGAAAGCCAAAATTAGGGTTTCAAGCCATCACGCGCGTCCATCTTCTCTCCTACACGAATGGAGGGTCACGGATTAGATTAGCCGGGTCCTGTCATACCAAAGATGACCACCATGGGCCCACCTACCTCCTCATGTGTGTCGGCCAAGGCATACCATGCCTGGTTAATCCAAAATGTGCGCCCAAACTAGCATGGCCACGCCTCCCAAACCACAAACTGATCTCGACCTCTCAACTTCGCCGGACGATTTAGATGGCTCGGATCACGTTTTAATGGGATATTCAGGTATAGACGTGAACACCGGTCTACCACCTTCACGCTGTGCCAACCGACCAAGATTGGTCGTCTTGGGACGCGCTACCAAGAGGGCGTGATGAGCGTCCCTGCGGCATTGGTTTTCGCAAATTGATCCCACCACTCGATTTCACCCCATGAATTGAGTTACCCGGATCATACTTTCGTGAGGGAATGGAGTACAGTGCGCCTACACCGTCATGCCGTCACACGCATGTATGGTCGGCTGGCCAAAATTGTATCCCATGCTTGGTTTCGACTGTCAAGAGTGATGCTTGCACCTCTTCAAAACCCTAATTTCATTAACGGTCGCAGATGAGTGTCTCAAAGATCATCTCGTCCGTCCAACTTCACCAACTGGGTTATACAACCTGGTCAGAGTTAATTGGTTAGTGAAGCGTCATTACCCATCACTTTACCACACCATGATGCAGTCTTTACACAAAATACACACGATACTTCACAAGTATCAACTTCCCGGGTAACACAAATTATTCAATTCAGCATTACATGCTATCTTTTGTGGATCGTGTACAAGACTTGCACAAAATACAGACGATACTTCACAAGTATCAACTTCCTGAATAACATAGTTATTCAATTCAGCATTACATGCTATCTTTTGTGGATCCACGATCCACACATTCCATACATCAATCATGTCACAAACTGGGATACATACCGGGGTATTGGTCCGCGGTTTACGGCGTGCGGTCTTGTAACGCGCCATCACAAGAACGTTGTTAGGAAGTCATGGACGGTTAGAGATGAACATGAGAAGTGGGCAAGGCTGGTCGTGTATCACCAATGCACAACTCCACTACTCCATCACTCCACTTCATCCACTTCCCACAAGAGACGTGAATAAGGCTCAATGACTTGTATAAATAGGTTCTCCGCCCTATTTCAAACAACAACACAAGTCCGAGACGAGACAGAAACCAAGTGTTAATACAAAACGTATTCAAACACCCAGCTTGCTTGCATCAATCACAAGCCTCGCTCACCTTTCGTTACAAGTCATAAGCAAGCCAACACCTTCACAATCTCAACACCTTCTTCGCTTCCCTCCCTAAGATCAACCCCATCTCCTTCACTTTGTGACCGAAACAAGTCTGGAACGGCCATTTCTTGGTTTAGGCCGGACTTGCACAGATTGATCTCTCGAATCTACAAGCACTCACCGCGCAGTGCATTTGTTTAAGGTTTAAATTCATTCCTCATCCACACCCCAAATTACCAAATTCTGCAGGAGTAGTTTTTACCCATAAACATTCTTGTAACAAGAATAAAAATTCTAATCTCAATCACCATCAACACCAGAAAAGCAAACTCACTGATTTGAAATTGAACTAGATTTAAGTGAAGCAACACATTAATCAAATCAAGTCATAAAAACAAAAGAAAAGAAAAAAAAAGAAAAACGTAAGAGATCTTAAAAAAAGAAAAAAAAAACGAAATAACTTATTACCTAAAGATGATGAGGAGATTAGAACTATAGGAGATGTTGGGTTTGCCCAGATTGGTCGCAAAGGGACATATATGGGCAGATGTGATTTTTAGTGTGAAGGGATTTCAATCGCAGAGGTTAAGAGAGAGGAAAGTTTTCAATTAGTTGTTACGCTTAAGTGCTTTTTGTCTCATTATTTTTTTTCTTTAAATAATATCTTAACCATTTCCAGTAAAATAGAAAAACTAATCGTTCATGGGTGAAGTTCTAGAAATGTGGATTTTTTTTTCTTAATCAAGGAGACAATAGCTTAGGTAATAAGAATAACCTAAATCTCCCATATATAAAGGAATCATTTTTGATTTTAATCTTCTTCGGTCTTCTGAAACTTTTTGTTGTTGTCTTTGGTGTTAGTATTTTGTTGGTGTCTTTGGAGATCTAATTGTCATTGATAATATTGATTTTGGTGTTGTTCTGTGTGACTTGGTTGTTGTAAGCCTGTAACTAATGTTGCTCTTTTTGTAGCTTCAGGTTTAGCTTAGGGTTAAAATTATAAAAACCTTGCATATGATGTGACGTCACTCTGTAAGGAAACGAAGCCGTGAGTGTTAACCTCTCCACCGACATATTTATTAAGCCGCTCAATATATTTAAATTAAATTTATCCAGACTGGCGCATATAGCAACCATCCCAGATGTTCTGTAAATTTCGGCGCCTTGCCTATATTCACTTAATATAAGTTTCTTTGAATACTTTATGTGCTATGTTCCTCGGCTGAACCCTTAATGTTGATATGGCATGACAATTTGTGTTCACTACCAACAGAGTAGCACGAATTTCCAAATATCAAGGATAAGGTAATTGCATAAGATATTCAATCAGAAAGCATGCTTCTCTCTGGCAATGAACTTAAAAGAACTCTGTGTCAACACATAAAATTCAATTGATTACCCTGACTAATTTGCAAAAGTTAGGATTTTCACCTTGCGCAGTATATCAGACCTTGCTTGTCGAAATTTAAGCCTAGGTAAACTAGGTAATTAATCCGCCATGGATTAGTAGGTGCGAAATCTTGCCCAGAATCAAAAAACAAGGAGCCACAGGACAACAAAGGGAGGCATGGCCATTCTTTAGGCCAGTCGGCGCCACTTGCCATTGGCCACGCCCCATCCTAAACCGGCCTACTTCCCTCGACCAATCAGGTCGCCTTAAAACCGCCACGCTCACACCAGTCGTGGCTAGGCCCATACCTGCCGGCCCCAGTTTCCATCGACCAATCAGGTTGCTCTAAAGCCGCCACACTCACACCAGAAGTTTAGCCACACCCATGTTTGTCCAGCCCCTCTCCTTCCTACCGACCAATCAGGTCACTTTAAAATGTGCTACGAGCACTAGAGGTGTGGCCGCGCTTTATGTTTGGCCGCCCCCTTTTCTTGACCAATCAAGTTGCTCTAAACTCGCCACCATGCATTAAAGGCCAAACGCACCCTGCCGTGCCACCATACTAACTGTCAATCCAAACGTTCCCTACCACAACAACATATTAATCGGCATGCCAACATGCCACTCTGCCACAAGCCACTTTAGCCTTGGCCATGCCGCCAAGCCCTAACTTTGGCCACGCCGCCAAGCCCTAATTTTGGCCACGGCGCCAAATCCTAGCCTTGGCCACGCCGCCAAGCCCTCACTTTGGCCACGACGCCAAATCCTAGCCTTGGTCACGCCGCCAAGCCCTAACTTTGGCCACGACATCAAATCCTCGCCTTGGCCATGCCGCAAAGCCCTAACTTTGGCCACGACGCCAAATCCTAGCCTTGGCCATGCCGCCAAGCCCTAACTTTGGACAGGGCGCCAAATCCTAGCCTTGGCCATGCCGCCAAGCCTAACTTTGGCCACGACGCCAAATCCTAGCTTTGGCCATGCCAAACGCGCCGCAGTGTGCCATGCAATGACACGGCTATGCCACCATGCCGTAGGCGCATGCCACTACGCTGCAGCCATGCCACACACACTAATTAGGGTTTCGACATGCCAAACCCTAATTTGGGCAAAATTTCTACGCCAACCAAGCCAAATAACGTTTCCTAGAGCGTTGAGATTGATGTGGCAATATGACCAATGTTGCCCGAGTCATATTTTGGTCTAACACCAATATGCCAAAACAGCTGCCACGGCTACGCCACTGGCATGCCGATATGCCACGGCTACGTCAGGCACCACTATGCTAATGGCGCCACTTTGCAATACAACAATATATGGCTATAATCAACGGCTACCCTTCCTCATGAGATGCAATCTCATCCATCCAAGTTCACCACCGAACTAACGGACTTGCGGTAAGTTCCAGACAACCAGCTAGTGGCCATGGCTACGCCGGGCGCCACTTACACCACCGTGCCACTGGCATGCACGAGATATGTCAGTCTGCAATGTCACTGGCATACACCTAGAACGCTACTATGACATTAACAGGCTCCAACAGAAGGTAGCCATAATCAACGGCTACCCTTCTTCATGAGATGCAATCTCAGCCATTCAAGTTCGCCACCAAACTGACGGACTTGTGGCAAGTTTTAGGCGGCCGGCCAAGGCAAGCCTAATAGCATCACATGATATTTTCCTATGGAAAGTCTCTTGACTTTGACTTGCCACACATGATAAGTGTCATAAACACCGTCATTTATATCTATAGTTTATGTTTTCTTTGCTATTTTTCTTGTGAATTATGTATCTTATGTGTGAGTTTGAGTTTATTAGGTGCGATGGACTCATTGGGAGCAAAATAAGGAGAAATCATTTATTTGGAGCGAAAATGACAAAAACACCGATTCACATGCGAGTTATATTTGGAGCCGGCTATGATGTGCGAGAAGGAGGCGAAATATGAACTGTTTGTTTTCCGCAACTGACAGTGGAGCAAGAAAGCGAATAGAGTGTCAGTTATTGGAATTGACAGGCAAGTTATCTGAGGTGGACCTTATCCAGTAGAGCAGTGTGGCAATATAAATTTCAATTATTACAACCCTACAATCGGAAATAGTCTTCTTCATTACATCCGCCTCAAATTCAGAGATGGCTGCTGTCTGTGAGAGGTGAAATCGTGAGATTCAGATGAAATTAATGATGGAAAATCGATCTGAGTGAGAAAGAGATGTGAGATGGCTTCTCTGATGCTTATGCTGCTGTTGTTCACTGTTGAAGTCGATTGAATGAAGAGATATGGTGTCGGTGATGTTAAAGATTGAATTCAAGAGTCTCTGTGTGACGGGTTTCCGCGGTAATGGAGGTTAAATGAATTGAGAAGAGATTTGAGAAAATGGGTTCGGATCTAGTAAAGCTAGTGATTGGTGTTGTTTGATTTATAGAAGGGTAATGAATGATGCTGGTTCTGGAGATAGTGAGGGTTTTGAATCTGGGGTTTATATTGACTGAAAGTGCTCGAATCTGAAGAATGGGTTTGGTTGAATGGAATTGCAGCAGAAGAATGGTGATGAACAATTAAGGTTAGTGGTTTGGTGGTGCAGCTAAGAACCATGGTTGCAGGCTAGACCTAGGAGCTCAGGATGAGAAGGGGTGAAGAAGAAATTAGGGATTTGTTGTTAATCCAATAAATGAATGAAGCTGTTGTGAGTCAGAGGCATCGATGTGAGAACTGAAGAGGAGAAATTGATGAATTGAAGTAGCAGCTGAAAACTGGAAATTGCAGTTGTTGGTTTATGCAGGTGACAGAGAATATGGTGCAACTGGTATAGATGGTGGTATAGTGATGATGCAGGTTAACAGAAGGCTGAAATGGATCATCTGTTGTGACGCTGATTGAGATGCAGAAAATAATTAAAGCCTGGGAATGATTGAATGGATTATGAGCTATATGGGTGTGTGTCGAATCAACAACAAACTGAGTACAATGTGAACGATGAGTCTGGTGGCTTGCTGCCATTACTAAAAAGAGATGTTGTTTAAAATGGGTTTCTACAGGTTGTTACAATGGGTTAAGCTGTTGTACCAGTTGAAGTTGAGCTGCAATAAACTGGTTGGTGACATATGTGGTAGTCTGTGAAGCTAGTGATGCTGGCAGAGATGATGGAAGAATGGGTATTGCAGGTGATGGATGTTGGAGCTTTGTATGAGAGGGTGTTATCTGAGGTTAGTACGGGATTGTGGAATTTTAGGTGATGCTCAAATCTGGTAATAGTCTGGTGTTGTGCAAGGTTGTGCAGTTTCAAATGGAGAAGGCTGTTGCAGGATCGGTTTGCAGACAAAGAGATTATGGAGCTATGAAGGGATTACGAAGCTGTGTGTGTAGTAAGCTGGAGATGCTGGTGAGTTGCAGCTGTTTCCATTGATAAGAATAGACTGATTCCAGATGGTGGTTGAGCTAAAATGTTGCTAATGGAGCTGCAGTATGGCGTTAAACTGAGATGGTTTTGAGTTGAGTCAGCAAGTTGAAACGACGGGATCGTAGAGAATGGGGTAGTTAGTAAAGAGGTTGCGGTTATCTTTGGTGTGTGCTGGAATGGGTGATACAATGAATCCTGAAGCTGCAATGGGAAGAGATGGATGTTTCTATGGAATTGAAGTGTGTAGTGAGCCGGTGAATGATGAACAATGTAGATGAATGTTTAGGTTGGCCAGGATGAAGTGCACTCATGGTACATGATGAGGCTAAGCCTGTGCAGACTGAGTTGGCAATGGCCTGAACTTGAAATGGATTGTTAGTTGTAGAGAACTGACAGTGGAGCTGATTCAGCCCAGTTAGACTCTGACTCAGCTGAGTGAATGACTCACCTGACCCATTTAACGGCGACGTCATCATTGACCGCTAGTTTTAACAGTTGACCGTTATGTTTGACCGGTGACCGGGTGGACTTTGCCGGTCACCCGAGCTCTCTTCCGGTCACTTCTCCGGTAAATTTCCGGCTATAATACCAGTTTTCCGGCGACTATTTTTGGGACATATTTTCACATGGGTATTCCTCACATATGGTCTTGATGGACATCTTGTTATTTGGACTTTGGGCTTTGAAGACCTAGATGAAAAGCTACAAAAGGAGAAAGTTTTCTACAACTTGGAGATCACGTATTTTTCTACAAATTTTGGCGCCGTTGCCGGGGAGGCATACGGCTTGTTATTAAGTTTTTAGTTTCTTTTATAATTTCTGCTTTTATCTTTGCTTTTTGTTTTCTTGTCTTGTTTCTCACTTGTTTGCGAAATTGTTTTTCATGTACCTAATCCCTGGCTTCTAAAGATTGTAACTATCCAAGGTGCGGGATAGCTACTCGAAGAGGCACAATAATCCAACCAAGTCAAGACACAACATAAGATCAAGAGTTAGAAGTGGAAGAAGAGTTACAACTAGAAGGAGAACAAGAGGTTCCAATCATAGACGAACCACAATTTGAAGAAGAATAAGCAATGGATGATGCAAATCGTACACTCAAGGACCTGTCTTCTCATAGGCTTGATACACAACAAGGGTGTATTCAAACAAACTCTACATTTGAGATCAAGCCGGGGTTGCTTAGAGAATTACCAAAGTTCCATGGAATGGTGAATGAAGACCCAAACAAGCATCTTATGGACTTCCACACCATTTTCATGGCCATGCTTCCAAATGGATATTGAGGCGGATGGTGCAATGTTGAAAGTTTTCGTTTCTCTTTGATGGATAGTGCTAAGGATTGGTTGTACTATTTGCCTTCCGGAAGTGCCACGACATGGAATGGGCTGAATAAACTCTTTTTAAAGAGATATTTTCCTGCATCATAGGCTACTCAAATTCGCAAGGAGATTTGTGGGATGAAGCAAAATGTGGGAGAATCCTTATATGAATGTTGGGAACGATACAAGAGATTGGTGGAAAGCTGTCCTCACCACCAATTCAGTGACGCTATGATCATCCAATACTTCTATGAAGGACTCCAATCAAGTGATAGGAATCTTCTTGACGCTGCGGGTGGTGGTGCACTAGTGAGCAAGACGGTGGCACAAGCTAGAGAGTTGATTGAAAACATGGCAGCAAACTCCCAAACATTCTTGAGTCGTGGTTCGGATGTGCTTATTAGGAAAGTAAATGAAGTGAGCGAGGTCGGGGAACTTCATCAACAAATGGGTAACATGACAGCAATGATGCAACAAGTTGCAGCCGCGGTGATACCAAGTTCCTCTCAAGCTTATGAAGACGAGCAAGATAATGCGGTCTTTCCAAATCAACAAAGACGGTATGATCCCTACTCTAACACTTACAACCCATGATGGAGAGATCACCCCAATTTTAGCTATGCCAACAAGCAAGGTGCAGTCCAACAACCCACTTTCAACCGTCCGAGTGGATTTCAACCACAACAACAACAATTTCAGCAACCACAAGCACAATAATCAATGCAAAATCAAGATTCTGATATCGATTCAAAGCTTTAAACAATGATGCAAGGCATTTCCACCATGTTTAAAGAAAGTCAGCAGGAAACTAATGGGTTTGGATCAAGGAGTTGCAGACAAAAATGGGCTCCATGGCTATTGAGTTGAACCAATTGAAGGCATAAAATAGTGGGAAACTCCCTTCTCAACCTATTAACCCAAAAGAGGGTGTCAATGCTATTACGTTGATAAGTGGTACACAACTTGTGAAACCCGAGGTTACTGATTCGGGCAAGGTGGAAAACCAATGGAACCTGTTTTGGAGGAGAAGAATGAGGATTCTCCCTAAACTTCTGAGGTACCTATTCCTAATTCTAAAACTCCGGTTTCTACTAATGTTCCTCCTTTACCTTTTCCTCGCAGATTTGCAAGTTCTAAGAAGGCGGAACTAGAAAAGGAGATTTTAGACGTTCTAAAGAAGATCCATGTGAACATACCACTCATTGATGCGATCAAGCAAGTTCCCAAGTATGCAAAGGTGTTGAAGGACTTGTGTACCAATAAGCAAAGGCTCAAAGGTAATGAAGTGCTAAGTGTGGGGGAGAATTCTTCGGCAAGCTTACAACATAAACTCCCACTAAAATGTTTCTAAGATTCAATAGGGAGATACGCTATTTTCTTGGTCATGCAGGTTTTTATCGAAGATTCATCAAGGATTTTTCCAAGATATCAGGGTAAATTAAGGTTTGCTCGTCTTTGTAAGTGCTTTTGTTTAATTCTTGCTTGCAATTATTTCCGGGTAAATTAAGGTCACGATGGATCGGACCTTTTATTATTACTAATGTGTTTTCTCATGGTGCAGTGGAAATTCGTAGCATAGCTATAGGCAAAGAACTTAAAGTTAATGGACACCGGTTGAAACCATATTATGAGAATTTCACTTCCGAAGTTGTGGAAGGAGTTAACTTTGTGGATGTACTCCTTTGGAGGAGTCATAGAAAGAAAGGAGATAGTCGGGCTGACGACTTTAAACCAAGCGCTAAATGGGAGGCAACCCAAAGGATGAGTATTTCTTGTGTTGTATTTATTTCTTGTCTTGTTTTTATTTTTTCTGATTTCTTATCGCATATCATTATAGGATTTCCCACCTTGACTTTCTTTGGACGATTCAATTTACATTGAGGATAATGTAAAGTTTAAGTGTGGGGGAGTGGTTAAGCATTTGCATTGTAAATTTCTTATGAAATTTTCAACTTTTGTGTAAACTAGTGAATAAAAAACTCCAACTTGTGGTTAGTTTAGAGTCACATAGTATACATGTCGCTAAGATTACATTGAGATTATCATAAGAGTGACTGAACTTAGAGATGACAGAGAACATGATCATGTTTCTTAATTGTATGAGAGTTAAAGTTGGATTTAACCATGCCAGTGGCAAATAGGGTGCAGACTGAATTCGGTATTAGAGTAGTGGTCCCCTATAGTGGAGACTACCCATGTTACATAATGTGAGGCACCGACCTTCAATTCTTTGTACATGTCTAAATTTGTGCTTTTAGAGTGTGCGTCACCGTACATAAATTCCGGGTAGAATGGTGAGCTACCCAACCTCCCACCAATAGAAGCACTATTTTGATCCCTTGAGTGCTATTTTTATCAATCATGATGATGACATCGAATTGCTAACTTACATACCACTTGTAATCTTGTTCGCAGTTAGCACCATCCACTTTATCTCTCTCTACACCAACAGGTCCATAGAAACACCATCATCATCAATAAGAGGAGCATTACAAATTCGAAGAGAAGTTGAAGACGTTCAAGGTTTACAAGCAACGGTACAGAAATTAGCAGATTTCAGATTCAAGTAAAGCAACAAGACAAGGAGCAGAATTTTTATAAGTTGAAGACTATTGTACAAGAGTGAAGATTATCAAGATGAGAATTCGAGAAGTTTATGATATCAAGACATACAAGTTGTGAAGAATCAAGCGGTAAAGTACTTACACCATGGCCTTTGTACTTGCAATTTTATTTAATCTTTATTTGTATTTCATTTTCTCTTGTCAAAAAAAAAAATTGTTAGGTTCAGTATAAGCTTTATTATTTTGTTTTGTTTTGTTTTCATTTTGTATTTGTTTTATTTTTCTTATCTTAAAAAAATAAAAAAAAAATAAAAACAAGAAGAATTCATTGTGTCCTATTTTGGGTCTGTATAGTTCGTTTTTAGTTTTGTATTATTTCAATAAAGCCAATGGAAGAAGGAATTTCTACAATGAAGTTTTAAGCAATAAGGATTAAGCGGAAAGAATCATATTGTCAAGATTCTACGAAGTTCAAGATTTCATCATCAAGAGTTGAAGACCGAAGACGAAGATGAAGACAAGGATTGAAGACCGAAGACGTTTCTATGGATGCTGTGAGAGTGGTGCTAACTGTACGCCGAACGGATAACGAAGTAAGTAAGCATATTCCCACCTTCGTTAAGTGGTTGATTTCCTTTCTTAGAGATCGTCAGAAAAAAGGGTTTTCAAAATGAATAAAAGATGTGGGTTTTCAAAACAATTAGGAAGGTTTTTGCCTTCCTACCATTCAAGGTATCGCAGGATTCTCTCTTCACTCCTACATGGACACATGTGTGACCCATAAAAAGCTATTTATTATTGAGAGCAACTTCATAAAACCCTTTCTTGTGAGGCAGAGTCGAGACTTTCGATCACTCCAAACCCGAATTTCTTTCTATAAGGGATGGTTATTTCTCTCTCAACTTTTAAGGATGAGATTGTGTTCATTTATGTGTCTAACTTCTTATGACTAGTGTGAAGAATCTCTATGTCTTCTTAGCGCGTTGGATGCTATCATTTCGGAGAACTAGTAAGTTGGAAAAGTAGGTTGTTGTGGGTATATCTCTAGTAAACCCTCACGAGAGTTGTATGTATATTTTAGAATAAGTTTTGTTTCATTTGCTCGAGGACTAGCAAAGTCTAAGTGTGGGGGAGTTTGATAGGTGTCATAAACACCGTCATTTACATCTATAGTTTATGCTTTCTTTGCTATTTTTCTTGTGAATTATGTATCTTATGTGTGAGTTTGAGTTTATTAGGTGCGATGGACTCATTGGGAGAAAAAGAAGGAGAAATCATTCATTTGAAGCGAAAATGACAAAAACACCGATTCACATGCGAGTTATATTTGGAGCCGGCTATGATGTGCGAGAAGGCGGTGAAATATGAACTGTCAGTTTCCCGCAACTAACAGTGGAGCAAGAAAGCGAATAGAGTGTCAGTTATCTGGAATTGACAGGCAAGTTATTTTAGGTGGCCCTTATCCAGTAGAGCAGGGTGGCAATATAAATTTCAATTATTACAACCCTACAATCGGAAATAGTCTTCTTCATTACATCCGCCTCAAATTCATAGATGGCTGCTGTCTGTGAGAGGTGAAATCGAGAGATTCAGATGAAATTGATGATGTAAAATCGATCTGAGTGAGAAAAGAGATGTGAGATGGCTTCTCTGATGCTTATGCTGTTGTTGTTCACTGTTGAAGACGATTGAATGAAGAGATCTTGTAGTGCCCCCTAAGCTAGCAGCTGACTAATCCAAGAGATTAACTAAATACAGAGGCACTAAAAATCTAAATCATATACTTAAGCATTCAATTAAGAAATCTGATACAAAATTTAACCCAAAAACTAGCCCCGCTCAGAAATATATATATATATACAAGAATTTCTGTCAGATGATACATATACAATAGTCATTTATTTTGCAAATATAAACAACATAATAAACATAGCATAAGAAAACTAATTAACGGAGTAAAATCCTCGATGCTTTCGCTGCACAACTCTGATCTGTCTCTGAAACTGAAAGTGGGAATGGGTGAGCACATCATCCCTAAAAGGGGTGCCCAGTAGAAATAACATTTAACTTTCATGTAATCATTGGAAATGATTTGAAAACATCTCATGTTTTCCCTAACATTGAACACAAGCAGTTCACAAAGGTAAACAATCATGTATATGGAACTAACTCCTTCTAAATAAAGTATAATATGGTGACTCGTCCCGCACCTAGATAATAATATGGTGAACTCGTCCCGCACCTAGATAATAATATGGTGACTCGTCCCGCACCAGTAAATGAAGGAGCAGTACCCTATATACCACAGATGGAAATTCTTATTTCCAAACAATCAAATGGAAATTCTTATTTCCCAACAATTCATATAGACAAACATGCATTACAATTCCTTTCCAAACAATAGAAAGATTAAAAGAATCAACGGTACTTTCAGAGTTTAAAATAGAACAATGCATGCAATATACAATCAGACGATGCATGGATTTGTTAAAATAATCTTTTGTAAAGGAAAACAACAATAATCACAGAAGAGCTAAATGTAAATCCCTACCTCTTTTGATGACAAGCCACGCCTACCTCGAGATCCACGATCCGCTGGTTCATCCTTTGAATCGATCGTTGTTAATATAGACTAACTGTTAATCACACAAGAACTCTAAGAAACTAGCCAAAATGGCTCACACAAGAATCATACAAGTCTAACTAATGGTTCTAAGCCCATTTATGATTTTACACATCTTCATTATCCATCTCATGCATATCTAAAGGTCTAATTATGTTTCTCTAGTCCATTAGCTAAGTCTTGCGAACATCTACAACATTGTAGAAGAAGTCAAGGGCTAATTCGGACCAAAAGGTGTCTAATTCATCTAATTAATAAAGATTAATCCTAAGCCCAAGTCCATGACCCGCGGGTTACTCCGGCCCAGCCCGTCAAACCGACCCGTTAATAAAAGGTCTGGTCCATCTAAGTCAACTAACGGTCAAACTTAACAGTCAACGTCCAGTCAAAGGTCAATGTCTAGGGTCAATGGTCAACGAGTCAAGACTAGTGACTCAGTGGGTCAGACCCGATTCAACCTTATTCGACTCAGTCGGATGGACTAAGTCAGCTAGAGTCAGATCCTGTCTAGGCTGAATGACCCAAGGCTAACACTCTTGCACATGTGCCGGCCATTACTCAGTAGAAGAACATTAAAGCACAAACATTGTGCAATACAACTCTATAACCCAAACTCTAAACAACTTCTTCATTCTCATTTCAATTTTACCAGATTGTACAACTTCACCTAAACATTGCAATCATACAATCAAAGCATATAAACTTCATGACTCAATTTAAATTCAGATATAGATTACCTGCAATGGAAGCTCTAAGCAACACCACTACTTAGACCTGAACTCCACAGTTCAACTTCAAACTCCATACTCTAACCACTAACAGTTTTATAATCTGTAACACTACCACCACTTCAGCTTACACCTCTTACATGCATTACAATTCAGATATGCTTAGCTCCTCTCATTACCATATCCAATTACCATAACTCCAAAACTACAATCTTCATATTAACATAGAATCCACTTAGCCTTAACTCAGTCATCACCGTCGACCATTGTTACCTCACTCCAACATCACTACCAGCTGCCATATCAACTCGGTATCCACCAAATCCATTAACTACAACTCAAACAACACTCATTCATTAACTCCTGTTACAATTCCTTAACACAATCACTCAACCTCCATTTATAGTTCAATATTTCCATCATCTCATCACATTAATACCAACACAAACACATCCAAAACAACCCAGCAGTTTCCCAAAACCTCAAACACAAATAACAACCTACACTCAATTTATCTCCATCAACTTCAACACCAACAGTTCATTTACACAACCAAACTCCAACAATTGCAACTCCAGCAGCCCATGTAGCTGTGAATACCAACTCCAACAATTCCATTTATGAGCAATTGCACTAGCACCACCAATTTAAGTTGAGCATAGCTCAAATGCACATCCATCCAATATGTATCAATCTCAGTCTCATTAGCATCTCCAGAATCTTATACTTTCTCAAACCCTGACCACCAACATCATCTCAGTATATATGCACTAGTTTCATTCTTGCAATTCAACACACTCCAAACATGAAATTCAATTTCATTACATAATCATCAACATCCATAGCACCACTTCAATTCCTCCACTAACAGTTCTCTGGCATTCATACTAACATTAACTCCATCTCAATTCAATACATATTATTAACATCATCACTGTATTCATGCATTCACAACAATTCAACTTGAGTCTCAAGAAATGAAATAATAGCTTTTCTATATTAATGTATAAATACAATTACCTCCACCCAATTTTTGCTCAAGCACCACCAGGTTCAACACACAATAACAATTTCATCATCTTCTTAACATGAGAACCTAACCCAAGTTCTTCATCATCTTTAATTCCACACCTTAACTTTAGCAGCATCTTCAATTTACAAAAACCAGAACCCTAACTACCACTCTCGAGTGATTCTTCATCCTTAACCCCTGATTCAATTCAAACCCATCTTCAATCCTTCTTAAACACCACCTAATTCGAATTCTAATTCAACTCTGGAAACCCTAAAACCTCTATTCTTCATGAATAACTCCATGTCATTCAATTAACCACAAACCCCTCTTAATTACTTAATTATATCATCAATTTCTCATTAACATCCTCGCCATCACCTATTCACAGAGAAACCCTAAAGTCAAATCACAACAGCATCCACTTCTTCCTTTCTCGAACTCATTCAAAGTAATACTACCACTTCGGCAACAAACCCTTCATTCTACATCAACTTATAATTCGATTTAACCCATCAATTTCATACGAATCCAAGATCCATCTCAAAACCCTAACTCTGCTTCCTAAAATATCAACACAACTCTCAACTCGTGTCCACACCAGCAGCACCTTCCACTGCATATGATCTTCAGCATAGATTGTTTCTCAATCGAAATCTCTAGTTTGCTCTCAAACGCTCACAGAAGAAGAAGAACAGAGAAGAAGGGAAAATAAAGAAGAAGAATAAGAGAATGATTATTCTCTTCGATCCATTTGGAGATAAGGTCGACGAGAATTGATAAAGGCACCTGAGAAATGGATAAAGGCAGACCTTCGGTGCTTATAGAAGATAACTCGGCTGCCTTGATGAGTCTGAGTGGGAAATGACCATTTTACCCTCCACACAACTCAGATGATTTCTTCTTCGTCTAGTATCCGAATGATACGTTCGAGTAGTCTATTATGAGTAACTTTTCGATATCTATTCAACGGTACTAGTTTCGTATCTAAATCGTTGTTAGATTAATTTCTAATAATTAATGTTCCTTTTAAACTAATCGAGTTATTATCGGCTAAAACGTCTCTTGACTGGTCTAGTAGCGTTGACGCGCTTGAGGGTCTTTACAGATCTGGTGTCGGTGATGTTAAAGATTGAATTCAAGAGTCTCTGTGTGACGGGTTTCTGCGGTAATGGAGGTTAATTTAATTAAGAATAGATTTAAGAAAATGGGTTCGGATCTAGTGAAGCTAGTGATTTTTGTTGTTCGATTTATAGAAGGGTAATGAATGATACTGGTTCTGGAGATAGTGAGTGTAGTTGCAGGAAATCCCACACTACACCCCTCACTATAATCCACTAACTAATCCATTGAAAGATGAACAACAAAATATTTATTAATTATTTTCTTCAAATTATTACACAGGAAAATGGAATTACACTTAAGAATTACAAACACTCTCCTAGTTTCTCTCTCCTAATGACTTAATTTCCAAATCAAAAGAATCATCCTCTTACAACAGACCTTTCATCCCTTTATATAGGGTAATACATGGTGAATGACAGCTAGGCTGTCCTTTATTTTCGGGAATGTCTCGCGAAGTGTCGCGAATGTACAAGTATTCATACTCGCGACACTTCTTAACCGTCGCGACTTCACATCTTCTGTCGTCATCCAATGCGTCATTCCTTTTGACTCCTGCGAGTCCCTCGCAGACTTGTCGTTTATTATCCTCGCGAGCCTTGTACGTCGCGATACAATGATCCTACATCTTGCCTCTTTTTCCTTGAATATTGCTTGAAGAAGAGCGATTTTTAAGGAAAAAATTTGTTGTTGTAGTGATCTTTGATCTTTGTTGATGAAGGAACGAGCGAAAGAATACTTTTCTTGAAATGTACGTACTTGCCTCTATTCTTTGGCGAAGTTCCGAAGCTTTGAAAATTATATATGAAGTATCATTTTTGCCTCAGGGGTTATGGAAAGTGATAAATTTTGCGATCTCATCTCGCAAGTTAAAAAGGGTGATGAATCATGAGAATTTATGTCCCCTTGAATTGTCGCAAAAAATGCGCTTATCCATACCTATTTCAACCCGTATTTTCACGCGGATTTTATTGGCTGATGTCTACTCTTCCATTCTATTCCCGACACGTCTCTTTCAACCGTCTATTCTTGACCATTCACGTCCCCTCTCACATTAAATGCTCTCGTTTTACCCGAGGATGTCTCTCTCTATATATAATTTTCATATCCTTCTCTTTTCCTCTTTCGTTTTCTCTCTGCAACTTTTCTTTAACCTTCTCCTTCCGCAAGTTGCGCTTCCATTCTTGCAAATCTTCAATCTCTTCTCTTAATCTTCGATTTTTTATTCATTCCCATACCGATAATGGCTTCCCTTAGTCGTATGTACAAACCTCGCTTTATTGAGACTCAAAAAAGGTTGCAAGACAAAGGTTTCACCCTTTCTACCATTCCCCGATCAAGAATGTTCATCTATACTCACTTTGCCAATGACTTTTTTTCGATCATCAATGTGATGATCACAAGATTATTGTCTCGCTAGGTCAACTTCGCGGGACTTCCCATTCCTTTATATGATCCCGAGATGCCACTCTTTTATGAAATCCTTTCCCATCCGAACTTCTCATGAGCCGTTTATCAACTAAGCGGCGATTGTATCCGCCTAATGCTTGAGTTCGCCAATCGTGCGCCGGCAAAGGATCTTTATACCCTAACAATGTCGACACCTCAATTGCACATATTTAGAAATAATTCTGAAAAATATACTGCGGAAAACTTTTTGAGAATTATGAAGTAATAGGCATGAGAAACAAGAAGTCTCATTTGGGGTGCTCGCCTGAGAAGAAAAGATAATGTTTCCAAGATAAATTACTCATGCATGATATCGACCGGCATTCGGGCACACAATACTACTCCTCGCCAATCCAAAGATGAGAAATGGTGGGTTGTACCCTTGTTTTTAAGTGGACCTTACATAGCCGGGTTCGCATGTACTTCCCCGTTTTGAGAATCTCATTTGGTTATCATCCTTGGGAATTTAAATGGTCCGGAAGGCAAAAGAGGTATGTCTTCAAATTTTGTTTTTGCAATCCTTCTTTACTTATGTACTCATCGAGTTTGTAAAATTTCCGGATTGACAAATTGAGGAAAAGCTTCAAGATAAATCCATTGGCAAGTACCACGAATTACTTGATCGCTTACGGATGAAGTAAGAAATATCCCTTTGTTACTTAACAATATTGTTGCCTCTATTTCTTATCTTCATTTGTATGCGAAGGTTGACGCCGAGGAAATGGAACTTGCGAAGGTTAAAGCCAAAACTAAAGCCGATGCTCGCAAGGATAAGTCTTCTGTTCCATCGTCTAAGAAACGAAAAACTCAATCCTCTTCTCATCTTAGCTCAAGTTCTGGATCTTCTGACGAGAATGATGATGATAATGATAATGATATGAACTCATCTCTCCAAAAGGAAGCTCAATCATCCAATTCTCCTATGGGTCAACCTTGTTCAAAGATCTTCTCGGATTCTCTTCAAGGAATAGGGGACACTCGTCTAACTTCTATATGCGAGACTCTCGCCAAAGTGTGCAATGCTTACACATTGTTGGATGGCAATGACTCTTTCAATGGGGTTTCTAGATCTGTATCCCCAGCTTTTTAAATGCACTTAATTCGTTGGTATGTACAAACTCATATTTCTCTTCCAATTTCAACTTTTAATTTATATCTTAATAACCTTTTTATCTTCCCTCATGCACCGGAAAACTTCTTTTGTAGTTGCCTCCCGGATTTTGAAAGGAGGTATAACCTTCAATTAAAAGAATATCCAATCTTGTACAAAGATCAAAGAATTAGAAGTCGTCATCTATGAGCTCTCGCGAGAAAATTCAACAATTGGAGACTCCGAGCTTGACGCCCAAAGGATAAAGTTACCACTCTTGAACAGCTAATCAAGAACTTTATGGTATACAATTTTTCTTCTCTTATTATTTTTAGTTTATCAGTTACCTGTTTCTACCTGACTTATCCCTTTCGCAGATATATATAACCTTTCCGAAGAAGCTATTCTTCTCCACACATTTCCTGAGCCTATGGATAATAACATTCTTCTTGCTCATCTCAACAACTCTTTAAGTAGTTTGTCGAGCAAATTAATTCCTTTCATTAAATGAATTCCAAACCAAATATCGCCTTTTTAGTAATTGAGCATAGATCTAGTTTAAGTGCAGCCAACCAGTTTAAACAAATGTACCTCGAGTCTCATGAGGAAACCAAAATTTTAAGGAAGAAAATTAACGATCTTATAGATGACAAAGATCGCATTGCTAATAATGGTGCCCAGGCATTAGCAACATTTCAAAAGTCCCTTCTCGAAGTACAAATGGAGCGAGATGAATTGCTTCGCCAGAATTCCCTACTTAATGAGCGAGAAAATCAAATTCGTTCACTTCTTATTATAAATAATGATGATGAATTCGCTTGGGCTGCGAAAGTCTTAGATAACGCCCAGGGAATAATTTAGGTGTTGATGTTAGCCTTCATGCCGCATACTTCCTTGGTTAAAGATATGATATCTGACAGAGAAGGTTACTTATTATACCCATCGCTTCTCATCTCTGTAATATTGCTATTAAGTTGCTAACTTTTTCGTTGTTTATTTGTAGAATCCAAAAGAGATTTCAAGCAAGGATTGAAGAACTTGAATTAGAAAGCACAACTCGCAAATAATCTCACCCTTCATGAGAACAGATACTCCAAGTTGAAGAAACAATTTCAAACTACAGTGGCGAACTTTAATAATGATGTTTGTTCGTTTTCGCAATCAAGCCATGGAGTACGTTTGCAAAGATCACAAAATCCCTCTTTGTTCATATCCTTGGCTTTTGAAGAAGTTCTGAGAATTTGCTGTCTCGGATGTTTTATAGTGAGGCGAAGAAGAAGAAGTTGGAGATGAGAATAATAGAACTGAAGAATCAGATAAAGAAGAAGAATCACCAAAGAAATAATTCCTTTTGTTTCCTTCACTGTCTGTAATATCTATACATTTTTGCATCTCTTTGTTGTAAATTTCTTGGATTATCGATCTTCATTTCCTTTTCTTGGTAACTCTTCTTTGTAATATAATTGGCTAACGTTATTGGTGTATAGCTCTTTCATTAGAAGATGAATAACAATATTTCATCTTTTGCATTCCCATACTTGCCTCTGTTATTTATCTTCATATGAAAGATTTTGTTTAATTGTTATTGTAGAATGAAACCTCTGAAATTCACACTTATCATTTTGAAACTTATCATCGCGACGAGATCGCAAGATATCTTCAAACGAAATAATCCATTGATCTCGCCTTATCATATTTGGTGGTCTTTTAAGCGCGACCTTCCTAGTTAAAGGTCTTGCTCGCCACCCCTTTGTGCGACAAGGTCGCGGGGACGTTCTTACACTTGCATGTAAAAACCCATTGACCTTGTCTTATCATTTTTCAAGTATTTTTGCCTCTGTGGATATTTTGTTTGCAACAATATGACAGGCCTAAATTTTCTTGCGAAAATAAAGCCCCATGACATTGTCGTCGTGCGACGAAATCGCAGGACGTCTTTACACTTTCATGTAAGGACCCATTGATCTCGTCCTACCCTCGCGTTAGTATTATTGCCTCTGCGGGATCATTGCACAAATATGACAAGCCTAAGTTTCCTTGCAAAACAGAGCCTCATGACATTTGCGTCTGTTTTGACACTCTCCCTAATGGAGGGTGTCGCCCTTATCATCTCCTGATTGCCCCTTCAAGGAGGCGTACATCGGCCATACAAGGCTAGCTCCTCCCATCCTGGTCTTAACAACAACCAGTTGTTTTCGCATGACCTCTTATCCCTTATACCTATAGGGTTTATGGTTACAAGGCTGCACCCTAAGTGGAGTTTTCTTCGGGCGAGTGCAGCATGCGCCAAGACTTGTCAAGAGTGGTAAGGAAGTTCCATGCTCCCCGCACTCTTGACTCAACCGTGTACCTCGGCGCCTTGATCATACGGCGACTCCTTGGAAGAGACCCTCGGTCGCCCAACCAGGGTATAACCTACATATATAGTTGGGAATCCAAGGTATCTCTTCCAGATAGGCTTTCATGGGCCCCAAATCTGCATGACTCAGGTTCCAGGGGCGGTGTAACCTTTTCCCTGAGCCATGTTTAGAGATACCCCCTTATATGACGCACTTTAGGTCTTACATTTGCCTCTTACGAAATGTTATTCGCGAACTAGGGTGTACGCCATAAAGGTTCGTCCCATTCATTCACTCATTCAATCATTTGATTGCTTCAATCATTCAATCATTCATATTTAATTGCTTCTTGATATTCATCATTTAATTGTTTCAATCATTCAGTCATTCATATTTAATTGCTTTTTGACATTTGCGAAGTCCTCGCAAAATTTTCCCCTATGTTGCCTTTTGACATTTATTTTTTAGATTCTCGCATATTTCCTTTTGTTGACGAAAATCTCGCGAGACAATTCTTGTTTTCATTGCCTTTGATATAACTTTTGTTGATTATTTACTTCTTATGCCTTTTGTTCATTGCACTCCTTGTCTCTTCATCATCCCAATCCTTGAATGGCTTCTTCCCATCATAACATTCACCTACTTTCATGCATTCACTTGCATCATTTCGCGACGTTTCTTCATTTCTTATCTCTATAACATCCACCATCAACTTCTCTTTTCTCTGTTCATCTTTCACATTCTGTTTCCAACCTTTTCTTTTAGCGTTTCTTTCTTCGCAGCTTTCTACGTCAACCTCATAACATTTCTGTCTTTCCTCCCAATCTCCTCTTATGATTCCAATACCATTTGGATGTGGGAATTTTATACATTGATGATATGTTGACGCTACTCCCAAGATTTCGTGCAGCCATGGTCGCCCGATTAATGCATTATAGGGCGAGTCCACGTCAACCACACAAAATAGAATATTGGCTGACAACCCTTGTAAAAGTATTCTCATGTGAACCTCTCCTTTTGGTTTGTTTGTCAGTGCCGTTAAAACCATATATTTTGTATGTTGAGGGGATCAAGTCTTCATCCTCTCCTCCCATAGTTTTATAAGTATGGTAGAAGAGGATATTCACCGAACTTCCGGTATCGATTAGGATTCTATTAATCGCCCAACAACTTTCTGCTTCATCATCTTCTCCATCAACTGGTTTTGGATTAAGGTCCAGCTTTACCACCAGTGGACTGTCATGTACTTCTCTTCCTTTGGGTATTTCATCTGCAGAAAAAGAAATAACCTGTAACTGCCATCCTTTCAGCTGCGACGTTCTCGCCAAATTCATTACTTCTTTATCATTAGCATCTCTCGCGAAGACTCTACTGAGCACGTTGTCATGGAAATCTTCGATTGTACGATATGAATGAACGATAGAATTGCAAAATAGATTTTTTGCCTTTGTTCCCACTTCTATTACGAATGCCTCTTTTCCCTTTCTTGAAACTGTTCTTTGCATTTCTGATGGTGATACTGTTAGTACTTTCTTTCCTTTCTCTTCATCTTTTAGAAAATGATTCAACTTCCCCTGATCAATCATTCTGAGAATGATTCTCTTTATGTTTCTGCAATCATTCGTTAAATGCCCATGAAAGCGGTGGTAAGAACAATACTCATGGCTCCCTCACACTCGGTGGTGGTTCACTCCCGTGCATTCCATGGTGCTTGGTATTTCCTCCATTACAAGTATAGCTTCCCATATCTTCTCCACACTAGCATTCAATGGTGGCATTCGATCTCTTCCCATACCACTCTGCGATTTCTTGGCCCTCCATGATTATTATGCCTTCGTCCTCCATAGGTTTCTTGCGTATGATCTAATCTCTGAATTTTATTATTGTTGCCACGACTGTAGTAGTTCCTTTCCCTCTCAAACTCCTCCTGATCTCGGCTTCCCATAGCCACTATTTTCTGCTGTCCATCTTCGACCCTCTTTTCTGGTTGCCCTTGCGAAGTGCTAGCCACTGTGTTTAAGAATTTTGGTAACAAACTTGCATTCACAGCATTTGAACTTGTATTCGCAACTGGGTAAGATTCCATTTCATTTTGTCTTTCTTCTAAAGCAATATATTCTTCTTGGAGTTCTCGCAGTTCAGCCATCGTAATCGTATTTTTAATTCTAAAAATCTGAATGTATAGCAAACTTGTCGCGAATAGAGCATTTACAAATGATAAAATGAGATATCTTTCTTCTACCCTTCCAGCCATTTCACTGCACATTGTCCTCCATCTCATTGTCAAATGTCTTAAACTCTCGCCAATTCTTTGTTTTAATCCGAATACATCCTCAATTCCTGGTTGCGAAGAATTGTTGCTTATATATGCTCCCAAGAAAGTAGCTTGTAAATGATTGAATGACGAGATTGTGTTTATGGGTAATCCTTCAAACCATTTCAGTGCTTCTCCCACTAAGCTTGATGCAAAATATTTGCACAATATGGCATCATGATTCTCCCATTGCAACATACATCTCATATAAGCCTTGATGTGTTGTATCGCATGTGTTGTCCCATCAAAAATGTTGGTTAATGAAGGAAAATTGCATTTAGGAGGTATTCCTCCCATTTGTACTTCTAGTGTGAAAGGATTCTTGCCTTTCCGCGATGGCTTCATCTAATTGTCTTCTTCCTCCTTCCTTTCTATTATTCAACAATTCTCTCATTTCACGCTAGTTCTTTCAAGATTTGTTCATTCGCCTCGGGATTTGATTCTCGTGGTCTTTTTAGCTCGCTTTCTCTCCTCCTACGCTCATGTCTGTTTTGACCTTCTTGTTCGTTATTTTCTCCTCTCCTTTCCCCTGCGACTTTCTCCTTCGCCGCTCTTCGTCGGTCGCACACCATTATATCTGTTGTTCTCTCTTCTGGGCTGCCCATCAGCTCTCCTATGTACCCTTTCGTATTCTTCATTAATATTTCTATTGACACGATTTTGTTCTCGCCTTCTTTCTCGGTTGTCGTGGTTATTCTGCCGGATTGCTTCTTCCATTTCTTGATTTTCTACTTCTGCTCTTACTCTCTCCCTCTCGTGAGCTAAGCGTGCTTGCTCAACATAATGCCTCTCAATATCATCCTCAATCTCTTGTTGCCGTCTCGGTGCTTCTCTTCCATGCAATATTACTCTTCCTTCAAATTTGGATCATTCATCCCCCGAAATTGCCTAGCCCCTTGATTTTCCTCGTTTCTCCGCTCCTCCTGGAAATTCTCGGGATGTGGAATATAACGATCTTCTGTTTCCTCTCTTCTTTCGTGATGTTGGTTTCCTACCTCAGCATTTTCTGTTGGTAAGACTCTCCTTCTTTCTTCCCTAGTTGATCTTGAACTCGATCTCGCTGTGCTTCTCGATCTTCTATTTTGCAATCTCATGTTTTCCATCCTTAACTCATGATTCTGTCTTGTCAAATTTGCTCGCTCCTCTGCCTCTAGTCGCCTCTCTTCATGTATCGTTTGCCTTAGTGTTTCCAACGCTGTGACCCCTTCATTTCCTGGATTCATTTCTCCATTCATTTCTTGATCTCCTCCTCCTTCTCCACTGTTTACCAATTGCTGCTCTTCTTCCCTATCATCCTCTGAATCCGTCCTCCAAGTGTGCACACTTACTCTATCGTAATCCACATTTGTTACTGGGGGAATTAAAGCTTGGACATGATTCTCTTCATCATTCCTCGTATTCATCCTTGACGATTCTCCTCTTTCATTTCTCCTTTCTCCAGCAAGTCTTCCACTTCTTCTCACTGGTTGTTCAAGTACATTTCTTCTTCTAGCCATTTCTCTTTTGGTAAATTTTTTGAAGATTATCTCAAATTTCTTTCTTGCTGATTCAAATTCTTCCAAATCTCTATGCTTATCTTTTCTCACTCCCTGTTTCTAGCACCAATATGTAGTTGCAGGAAATCCCACACTACACCCCTCACTATAATCCACTAACTAATCCATTGAAAGATGAACAACAAAATGTTTATTAATTATTTTCTTCAAATTATTACACAGGAAAATGGAATTACACTTAAGAATTACAAACACTCTCCCAGTTTCTCTCTCCTAATGACTTAATTTCCAAATCAAAAGAATCCTCCTCTTACAACAGACCTTTCATCCCTTTATATAGGGTAATACATGGTGAATGACAGCTAGGCTGTCCTTTATTTTCGGGAATGTCTCGCGAAGTGTCGCGAATGTACAAGTATTCATACTCGCGACACTTCTTAACCGTCGCCAGACTTCACATCTTCCTGTCGTCATCCAATGCGTCATTCCTTTTGACTCCCTGCGAGTCCCTCGCAGCACTGTCGTTTATTATCCTCGCGAGCCTTGTACGTCGCGATACAATGATCCTACAGTGAGGGTTTTGAATCTGGGGTTTATATTGACTGAAAGTGCTCGAATCTGAAGAATGGGTTTGGTTGAATGGAATTGCAGCAGCAGAATGATGATGAACAATGAAGGTTAGTGTTTTGGTGGTGCAGCTAAGAACCATGGTTGCAGGCTAGACCTACGAGATCAGGATGAGAAGGGGTGAAGAAGAAATTATCGATTTGCTGTTAATCCGAGAAATGAATGAAGCTATTGTGAGTCAGAGGAATCGATATGAGAACTGAAGAGGAGAAATTGATGAATTGAAGCAGCAGCTAAAAAGTGGAAATTGCAGTTGTTGGTTTATGCAGGTGACAGAGAATAGGGTGCAATTGGTATAGATGGTGGTATGTTGATGATGCAGGTTAACAGAAGGCTGAAATGGATCATCTGTTGTGATGCTGATTGAGATGCAGGAAATAATTAAATCCTGGGAATGATTGAATGGATTATGAGCTATATGGGTGTGTGTCGAATCAACAACAAACTGAGTATAATGTGAACGATGAGTCTTGTGGATTGCTGCCATTACTAAGAATAGATGATGTTTAAAATGGGTTTCTACAGGTTGTTACAATGGGTGAAACTGTTGTACCAGTTGAAGTTGAGCTTCAAAAATCTAGTGATGCTGGCATAGATGATGGAAGAATGGGTATTGCAGGTGATGGATGTTGGAACTTTGTATGAGATGGTGTTATCTGAGGTTGTAATGGATTGTGGAATTTCAGGTGATGCTCAAATATGGTAATAGTCTGGTGTTTTGCAAGGTTGTGCAGTTTCAAATGGAGAAGGCTGTTGCAGGATCGGTTTGCATACAAAGAGATTATGGAGTTGTGAAGGGATTACGAAGCTGTGTGTGTAGTAAGCTGGAGATGCTGGTGAGTTGCAGCTGTTGCCATTGAGAAGAATAGACTGATTCCAGATGGTGGTTGAGCTAAAATGTTGCTAATGGAGCTGCAGTATGGCGTTAAACTGAGATGGTTTTGAGTTGAGCTGCAAGTTGAAATGGCAGGACTGTAGAGAATGGGGTAGTTAGTAGCAGGTTGCAGTTATGCTGGTGTGTGCTGGAATGGGTGATACAATGAAGACTGAAGCTGCAATGGGAAGAGATGGTTGTTGCTATGGAATTGAAGTGTGCAGTGAGCTGGTGAATGATGAAACAATATAGATGAATGTTTAGGTTGTCCAGGATGAAGTGCACTCATGGTACATGATGAGGCTAAGCCTGTGCAGGCTGAGTTGGCAATGGCCTGAACTTGAAATGGTACTCGATTCTGAAGAACCGACAAGTGGATCTCGATTCAACCAGATTATACTTGACTCAGGTGAGTGATCGACTCA
The DNA here is from genome assembly GCA_023531295.1 of Papaver armeniacum. NCBI lineage: Eukaryota > Viridiplantae > Streptophyta > Magnoliopsida > Ranunculales > Papaveraceae > Papaver > Papaver armeniacum. The sequence continues at coordinate 209,247 of JAJJWW010018709.1, read as the reverse complement.
CCTGACCCAGTTAACGGCGACGTCATCATTGACCGTTAGTTTTAACGTTGACCGTTATGTTTGACCGGTGACCGGGTGGACTTTTCCGGTCACTTCTCCGGCCAATTTCCGGCCATAATACCAGTTTTCCGGCGACTATTTTTGGGACATATTTTCACATGGGTATTCCTCACATATGGGCTTGGTGGACATCTTGTTATTTGGACTTTGGGCTTTGAAGACCTAGTTTTGGAAAGATGAAAAGCTACAAAAGGAGAAAGTTTTCTACAACTTGGAGATCACGTATTTTTCTACTTGAAGTTTTGGAGAGCGGCGACTAGGGTTTGCTTTTCGTTTGTTTTTCATCTTTTTCATTATTTCATTATTTTATTATTGATTATATCACTACACCATATCCTGTATTTTCCAACACATCAGTTTCGGAGGTGTGCAACGGATATTGGCGTTGCAACCGTGTGCAACGCCAATATCCGTTGGACACCAAAAAATACGTTGGTCATAATGGATAATATGAATAAGTTAAATAAAATTAACGGACCAACGTTTTGTCTAACGTTATAAAACGTTGTGCACAGTTGGCAAATATGTAATATCAGACAATTCCATGGGCTTTTAGTAGTCTCGTTTATTTAATCTCAATTTTTTTTTTACTTATTATTTCTCTCTCTTATTTCACCCAAAGTTTTATTCTCATCGTTTTTATTCTCTGTTTCAGAACCAAAACCCTCAGAAAGCCTTACATCAAAATTTCCATAATCAAAACCCTTCTCTAACAATGAAACCTGAATTTCAGTAATCGAAACATAGAAATCTCGATCTATTCTCAAAACCTAAAAATCTCGATCCTCTAGAACCTTAAAAAAATTCCTAAACCTAGAATGCAAAATCAAATTTGTTAGTGAAATCTGAAATCAATTCATCTGATAGTTGATTATCATCAGGTATAAACCATCTTACTAGTACTGTTGTTTAATTTTGAATTTGTTGACCTAATTCTGTGAAGTTCAAGTCTTATTGCATGTACAAATTTCGGTGATTTGAAGTTAGGGTTCTACTCTTCCGCTGTTTTTTTTTTTTTTTTTTTTTTTTGTTGGTATTATGAAAAATTGAAGGCATGGGTATGTTTTGCTTTCTGCTTAGTCAACACATTTAGTTTTATTATTATGGTGTTATCAAATGTTTATTTGTGAGCTATTTTTAGGGTTAAATTGCTTTTTTAGTTTTCAATCTCTTGCTTCCTTGAAGCAGCATCAAAGGTCCTCATCTTTCTCTAGCATTTTTTATACTAGTCATTGTCAAATATGGACATTACTAAAGATTTGAAAGAGGCTAAAAAATAACTAGTTGCAATTTCAAAAGATGGCCCTGTATCAGAAGTTTTTATTAAGGTATTCTAAGTTTGATCAGTTTTCCCTCCATGTGCTCTGACATCATCTTCTATTTTTTGTTGTCTTGGTTTTCAAACGTGCACTGTAGATGATAGCTAGCACCTTATTTTATTCTTTGTTTGCCCCAGATTTAGTTTAACGGTGGTTAACGGATATAACTTTCTAATGTCTGATTACATATGTTCGTGTTAGCTAGGCACTAGCGGAATTCATTGGATATGCTGAACCAGAAGTAGCATTATTATCATGATATTCCTCTATAGTGGTATGCCTTTTCAAACGATGTCATGTCATTAGTTAATTCAGTTATCTAGTGATGCGCTTTCTTTTTCTTTGCTTACTTTCATTTTGTTTCGTTGGTTTACAGGGAACTAGTTGCTTATTTCGGCAAAGAACCTGCAAGAGACGCATTTGACAAAGGTGACTGTTAGCTTGATTTGTATCACTATCCCTTACCACCATTTTGAAGTAGTGGTTTTAAATTATTTCCATCGATAAAGAATTTAATCTAGTAAATGATGGGAATTATTTTTCCAAAAGACCTATATATTTGATGTGTCCCTCTTTGTGAGCCAAGACCATCCAATCCAGAGTTTAAGATGTTTTTGTGCTTGTTAGTTCATCTTGATCTTTCCTGTTGTACAAATCGCTCTGGTACTTGATTCACAGGGAGGTTCATCCTATTAATTGTTAGGATACAATTTTTACATAGTTCATATTTTGGCAAGCTTACAGTTTGGCCTTCAATCATCTAAATCTTTATCTCTTTATATTTGATTTGTTTACATTATTCGAGGATTTGGTGCTTTGTTTGATTTGTTACTGCTGGATGTAGCCTCAATTCTGTATCGACATGGTTAATTTATTAGGATTGGTTATTTTCTAGAAAGGTTATGTTCTGTGATACAATGATTACCCTTGAACAGTAATATCGGCTTATGCAGCTGTTGTCGAAATAATATGTATTGGTTGTTTGCAAGTTATATGATACAGACTAATTTAACTTGTTTATGCTCAAGCTACTCGATAAATTGCATGAAAGAAACATACTCTATTTTGGCTTTCTTATTTTTGGATTTTCTTGATTTTTTTCATTCCTAACCTGTATGTTTTTTTATAATCGCTCTGCAATCTACATTGCTGGATAGAAATATCTTAATCTCTAATGCTAATATCTTAATCTACATTTCTGGATAGAAATATCTTGAATTGGATTATGTTATCTGGTTAACTTTTGAGCATTACAGATCAAATTGTCAAGTACTTGAATTTGGTCTTTTGAAAATATTTCAAAATGTGAATGCATATATAGTGTCTGTCATGAATTTGATCTATATATACTGGTTAATTGTGTAGAGAACATTTGGAGTTTGGATGAGAAACCAAAGATTTGCTTGAGAACTAGATTTCTAATTTTATATCTTAATTTTAGTTCTTTATGCTCAGTAGAAATGTTGAAGATAGAACGGGTTACACTTAATTTATATTTGTTCAACACTTGAACTTATAATGAACTGAGAAGCCGTCATAAATTGGATTGTTTTTAAAAGTTACTAACTGGAAAATTTACATTAGCCACTTGTCTTCAGTGAAGGTGTTGTTGAGTACAGATATTGATTGTAGCTTCTTCTTCTTCTTGTTCTTCTTTAGGAAAAGGCTTCTGTATGAGTCAGATTGAGTAATTATGTGCATATGTGGGTATGATTGATTCAAATGAGCAGATTTAGAATTTTTTTTGTTTCTTTCTCGGTCAGAGGGAGTTGTGAAATTTGTGGATTCGTTTATTCAAATGGTGTCATTGCTGGAGATGAAAAATAGGACCCCGTTAATATTATCTCCATTGTGTAATTCGGATGATACATGTGAAGTCAACTCTCTAAGGTTTTGTGTGCTACCAATTAAGAAACTGGATTGGTTAACATTTTTTTATTCAATTTCAATCATAATTACAAAGACTATTGATTTGCTTCTTGCATTTTGCTTGTGTGGAGACAATTGAATTTTTTCTATGAGAGAAGAAAAAATGACTTTGATGACATTTTGGCGGAGATAGATAAGGAGATGAGCATGGCTGATATTGTCAAGGAATTGGATTAACTGGCTGTGTATTTTGATTTCAGTTTTTTGGTGTTTTAACTACTTGTTGGTGGTAGCAATTGGTGGTGTAATGGCTTGAATTTGAGTATAAGAAGAAAGAGCATCCATTTGAGCATATTGGCATAGACGCTTAAAGCTGGGGTCAACACGGATTTGAAACCAATACAATCTTCCACTGGATTTAAAAGAGAATTCATTCTCTTGATATTTTTTGTCAGGGAAACAGGAGTCTCACATGTCCGTTTGAGAAGAAAAGGAAGTCAGGTCTCTTTAGAAACCAAATCTGTGAGAAGAGGAGGTCGAGCTTTCACCAGTGAGATGCTATGCTAGTTTTGTTACCGCCATCCAAGGGTTCGACGGTTATTCATCAGAGATCAACAACTCCACTCAAAACCATCCAAGGGGTACGAGTGCTGTGGTGTTTATGGACAGAGTTCAATGGAGATTTCGTCAAAAGACAACTTCACGGGATCTGCTCGTGTGGGCACATTCATTTTCTATCCGTGATCTGAATGATCTAAAATGGGGTAAATTTTCTTCTTCCTGACATTTTCAAACCTTTTGTACAGTTGATACTGATAGAACAGTGTGTAGGCATTCAATGTAATATTTTGGAAAAATGAATCTTTAGAGTTTATATCTCGCTGTTTTCATGAACTTCAGAGTATTAATTTGTGGCAATTCCAGCCTTGGAAATCGAATACAAGCTGATAAGAGCTAACTAGATAAAATTATCAGTCTAGTTGTTTTGTATCTATTATCACTTTTTGGGTTCAACAACATTAGTAGGACCAATGTAATTCGATTTTAGGATCGACCTATTTGCATACATCATGGGTTTTTCGAACGGTTGCCTTCTTTGCTTTGTTTTTATGGTGAGTTTAGGTTTTCTAATGTACATTTTGGTTAGTCCCCGTGTTTGTTTCTTAAATTATTACCTTAGTTTAGCTCAGTCGAATTTGCTGCTTGTGGGGATATTTCTGCATCTGTTTTATGTTATACGCCTTCTTCGTCCTGTTTGTTTTTCGTTTATTAGTTGTGCTTTGTAATTAGTAGTTTCTTGTTGGTCATTGTCAGGGATGCTTCTAAGGTTGTTGCTGGAGGTAGCTTTGCCTCTCAATTCTCTACTGGTAAGTTGTGTTGCTGTATTTAAATATATAGGAGTTTATTTATTTGTGAACTTGCTAGACTCTCAATTCTCTCAGTAACCCAGGTACAAAAGAAAGTGCACTATATGATGATGCTGAGAAACTGGTATTTCTTCTTCTCCAGTTGCGGTCATTGGCATCTCTAATTTATATTGGATGAGTCATTTAAGTCTAGCTCGTATTTTCAGCTTCAACAAGAAACTAAGAACTGGCCATATAGTTTCCCGGGTTTCCCCGACTACCAGAAAGTGGATCAAAGAGGTTCAGTTCAAGGGAAATTACTTGTCAGAGACAGGTATATCTTTTGACAAAAAATATAATATATAGAGAGAGACATGAATGCATACAGAAAGTGTATAGATATGTAAAACTGAATGATTAATGCACGCATACATACAAGCACAAACAAAGTTTTGAGTACAACTTTTTTTTCTTCCAGGGAAATAAACAATGTAAATGTACCTGCTATGGACGCTTATGTCGGATTAGCTTTACCAGGAGAAGTTGGTTGTAACTCAAGATTGCAGGCTGAATTGGGTTCGAAGTGATGAACATCTTCTGGAGTTTCAAGATTAATTGAACCATAGGATGTAAATGGTGTTGCCGCTGGTTAAATGAGGACCAAATGTGAATACGTTTGAATGTTAAATATCTGAATTATGGGTTTACTGTGAATTGAATTTGCAGGTGTTTGGGTGAGTACAAAAGCTATAGAACTTCAATGCTACAACAAGATGAGAAAAGCACATCAGCTATTCGATAAAAGGCCTGAATTGTCATCTTCTTGTCAACCAACGGTTTGTCCGCAAGGGTTATTCTTTATGATGGTTTGTGTGGCTGCTTGCAATATTATGGTGTCTGCACTGGATTGAGATGAGTCATAGAAGTCGCTAAAAAGGAAGAGGGTTATTGGCAGTTGATACAGAGAAGGACAACTGAGCTGAAATAGGTTTTTGAATCTGAAAAGTGCGGTTTGGTTTGAGAAAAAAATCCCTGCTATGTGAGCTTTTCTTGGTCCAGTAGATGGGTCACAACTGTAGACTTAGTTGGTTGAACATCTATTTACCTTTACGATTCTTTAAATGAATAATCCTCTTTTCTGTTCGCATCAGATTACCATGATGCTTCCTTTTATCATTTGCCACTTACTCATATATGTCTACTCTTTTTCTTTCACATGAATATTAAAACTTGGGTATCTTTTCTGCTAGGATGCAAGTCTTCTTGGATGATGCTGATACAAGGCGTGTTGTTCGTTCCCTTAATTTCTTAATGGGAAATAAGGTATCTTTGCTGCACTTTATTTTGAGTACCCTCCCTGCGGATACTTTTCATGTTTAGGAAATGATTGGCAATTTCGATCCTGAATTATGCTTTACATTGTTATCCTGAAAATAGGATTACCAACTTAACAATTTAACTAACCGTACCCTTTCTCGTCACTCTTGAATAGCTAAGCAGCCCAAATGCTTCATGTAGGTCGATTCATCCGTATCATTGTGCTCATGTCCAATTCAAAATTTGCACTTTCAGACAGTCTTGGTATAGCTAAATGGCTAAACCTCAATTTGTAGACATATAGAGACAAAAAGTGATACACAGTGGAGTGGTTGAGAATTGATTTGGAAGTGGTTAAGATTTTTCCTTTTGAGACTTAACTTTGTAATGTCAACCGATATCATTTTAAAAATGTCTAAAAACACGCATTATATAGTCATACATTTTCGTGTAGATTATTAATCGCGGATATTTTTGGTGCACACTTGTACATGTTCCTACACTAGCACATCGATCATTTGATTCTTATATATCATAAAACCGATCCAATCCCGATCCTGAATTATGCTTTACATTTAGACTTAGAATTTTGAATGACGACCTCTATTAGCGTTTAGAAAAAGTTTTTTTTTTATTTAAATAATGCACATCCCTTATGTTGATGTTGTTGAGTACTTAGCTGTATGTAGATCTGTTGTTGTGTAGTTTCTTCCGAGACTATGCCTGGTATTAATTAATTTAGTATTGGGTTACTTTTCGACTGTGCGGGACAACATTCTGCCTCAAATTGATTGTTTAAATGATGCAGCTGTCTGTGCTAGCAGGAGATTTTCTGCTTTCCCCGAGCTTGTGTGGAACTTTCCCCTCTTGAAAATACAGAGGTTAGTCTTTACCTTGTAACAATAACAACTTCTTCTTTGCATCAATGTACCGACTTTGGTGTAGTGTTATATGAGCGTGAACATTATTGTTTTCAGTTAGTTTTTTTGTCTTCAAAGTTTAGTAATAATTCATAGTTGGTGGTGGTTGGTTTGGGAGTACCCATCTATTCTGGTGGTTATAACAAGTTTGTTTCTCTTTTATACGTATGCAGATGTGCTCAGTCGATGATGGCGATGCCCAGCCATTATGGGAAGCAATTGCAGGTCATGTTTCCAAGGTGCCAGGTTCTGTGTTATCTCTCATTAACACACTGAATTTTACCATTAACCTTAACTTCCATATAATTCTGGGATATTGATTTTAATGCTCTTAAACCAGTGATACTTATGATACAACGTGTATGTAAAACATTAAAGGTATTCTTATGAACTAATTCATATTGTCAAATTCAGAAACTTGGATTTGTGATCGTATTTATCTTTAAATCAACCAAATAATTATATGGTTTATTATTATAGTTTATCTGTTACATGCTGATTCATATATTTATTACAAGATGATATATATGAATATATCTTGATGGATTGTCATATATAGGGTCTTTTAGTTGATCTACAATGGTATATGAATGTGCATAATATATTTTCAGGTGCAGAAATCCGTCGGAATTATCGTCGGAATTCTATTTTTCACCTGGAATTATCGTCGGAATATACTTTTTTTTTATCTGTAAACGGGTTTGCAACGTATATAAGTGTTGCTCAAATTAGAGTAATACGTTGCCTAAATTATTGTAACCGTTGCACAAATTAAAGAATCCGTTGCTCAACAAACGTTGGTAATCTATTTTACCAACGTTTATATACGTTGCACAAATTAATTTGACCAACGGATTTTGGCGTTGCACCAAAATTTGTTACGCCATATTCCCAACAGATATTAGCGTTGGTGAAATTCATTTGCAACGCGTATATCCGTCCCAAATTGGATGTTTTGGTGTAGTGTATGATTATGATGAACTCAAAAGCTATGAGTAGCTAAACACATATTATTGGTTATGGGATAAAGTGGATTTCTCAACATGTTATTTGAATCTATGAATTAGTTTTGTCTCAATAAGTTAATGTTTATGATTTATGGTTTATATTGTCATATGATTTGAATAATTGTTAGGTTGAGTCCGGAATAAATCCGATTTGCATTCATCTCTAGAGATATATTAGGGTTTTCAATACGAAAAAGTTGTTTATCCCTTATTCTAAGTAGCATAATTGTGGGTAGTGCTTGTAGTGATATATCCTACTAGTCACAAGTGAATCATAACTTTTGTTAAAACGGATTAGTGCTTTTACACGTTCGTTTGCATTGATTAGTCTTATTCCATAGAACTTATTGCTTTTAGGGAGTTAAACTTGATTGTGCTTTTACACGTTAGGTTGCTTTCTAGGAAGAATTCACATATACATCTTTTAATGTGGTTGTGATGAAATCATGGAATTAGCGGGATATTCTTGCGATCAAGATATCCTAGGACTTTTAGTAAATGAGAGATTAAAAATTCAATTCTAGTCATTGATGAAAATACATGTTTGTGAATGATACTATCCCATGACCAATATCTTCTCTTTATTGATTATTCAAATTATTTTATTTGCTTTGCTCTATTTTATTACTTTGCTAAAACAACAAAAATCCCCCTTGGTTACTTTAGAAACTGAAATTTTATAACAACAAAAGCCTCTCTGTGGATACGAACTCTTTCTTACCACGTAATTTATTTATATTTATTTAGTAGAGTGAGAAAGTGAAATTATTTTTGCTCGGCTGTCAACCGATCAACACACAACAAACTGCTACACATTTTCCACGAAAACACTCGAGACATCAAACATGTCACAAACTGGGGGATACTCATCCGGGTATTGGTCTGGAGGTTTACAGAGTGCGGCGTACAATACATCCGCTATAAGAAAGTTTCATGAAGTGGGACAATTAGTGGTGATGAACGTAATGGTGTAAACTAATTCACGTCCTTCATAATGGAAACATAATGCCTGACGGTTACACGCTAATCTATTCTTCTGCCACTCCATCGTTTTCATTTCCTATGAGACCATGGTATGTTTCAATATGACTTGTATAAATATGTTTGACCTATTTCCACAAAACAACAAGGTTTTGGTCGGCAACATCACAGTATCCAGAAATTACCAAAGAACTGATACCTTTCATTCCAGTTCCACTTAATGATACAAGTCATAAAACAACCACACCTTCAGAATCAACTATTCTGGTCTCAACACTGTTGATGGTGGTTTTTAGCTTAGGGTTGAAATCGTAAAACCTTGCATGTGACGTCACTCTGTAAGGAAACGGTGTCATGAGTGCTAACCTCTCCACCGGCATATTTATTGAGCCGTTCAATATACTTACATGAAATTTATCCAGACTGGCGAATATAGCAACCATCCCAGATGTTCTGTAAATTTCGGCGCCTCACCTATATTCACTTAATATAAGTTCCTTTGAATGCCTTCTATGCTATGTTCTCCTATTTGAACCCTTAATGTTGATATGGCATGAAGATTTATGTTCGCTCGCATCAGAGTAGCACGAATTTCCAAATATCAAGGATAAGGTCTTTGCATAAGTTATTCAATCAGAAAAGCATGATGCTCTCTGGCAATGAACTTAAAATATTTTTGTGTCAACACATAAAGTTCAATCGATTGCCCTGACTAACTTGCAGAAGTCAAGGTTTTGCGCCTCGCGAAGTATATCATACCTTGCTTGTCGAAATTAAGCCTAGGCGAACTAGGTAATCAATCCGCCATGGATTAGCGGTGTGCAAAACCTTGCCCGAATCGGAAAAACGAGGAGCCAGCGGCTGACAAAGGGAGGCGTGGCCATGCCGTAGGCAAACTGGCGCCAATTGTCATTGGCCATGCCCCTTCCTAAACCGGCCATATTTTTCTCGACCAATCATGTCGCCTCAAATTAGAAACGGGCACATAAGCTGTGGCTGGTCCCATACTCGTCGGCCCCACTTCCCATCGACCAATCAGGTCGCTCTAAAGCCGCCACACTCTCACCAGAAGTGTAGCCACGCCCATGCTTGGCCAACCCTCTTTTAATCGACAAATAAGGTCGCTCTAAACACGCCACACTTTCACCAGAAGTGTAGCCGTGCCTTATGTTTGGCCGACCCCTTTCCTCGGCCAATCAAGTCGCTCCAAACTTGCCGCCAAACATTAAAGTCCAAACGCACCCTGCCGCGCCACCATACTAACTGGAAAGCCAAACGCGCCTTTCCACAACAACATATTGATCGGCATGCCAACATGCCACTCTGCCTCGGTAGCATGCCACTTTAGCCTTGGCCACGTCGCCAAGACCTAATTCTTACCATGGCGCCAAATCCTATCCTTGGCCACGCCGCCAAGCCCTAATTCTTACCACGACGCCAAAACCTAGCCTTGGCCACGCCGTCAAGCCCTAATTGTTACCACGACGCCAAAACCTATCCTTGGCCACTCCGCCAAGCCCTAATTCATACCACGGCGCCAAAACCTAGCCTTGGCCACGCCGCCAATCCCTAATTCTTACCACGGCACCAAAACCTAGCCTTGGCCACGCCGCCAAGCCCTAATTATTACCACGGTGCCAAAACCTAGCGTTGGCCACGCCGCCAAGCCCTAATTCTTACCACGGCGCCAAAACCTAGCCTTAGCCACGCTACAACGCCACAGGCATGCCGCCATGACACGACTACTAGTATGCCTCTATGCCACGCCACTAGCATGCCGCTATGCCACGCCACTGGCATGCCGCTATGCCACGGATACTAGCATGCCGCGGCTACGCCATTAGCATGCCGCTATTCCATGGCTCCAACAGGCGCTACTATTCCAATGGCGCCACTTCGCTATACAACAAGATTCAGCCATAACCGATGGCCACTCTTCCTCATGAGATGCAATCTCAGCCATCCAAGTTCGACACTGAACTGACAGACTTGCGGCAAGTCCCAGGCAACCCGCTACGCCATGACGCCGCCAGGCGCCACTATGCTAATGGCGCCACTTTGTTACACAACAAATATGTGGCCATAATTAATGACTACCTTTCCTCATGAGATGTAATCTCAGCCATTCAAGTTCGCCACCAAACTGACGGAGTTGTGGGAAGTTTTTGGCATCCGACCAAGGCAAGCATAATAGCATCACATGCTATTTTCCTATGGCAAAGTCTCTTGACTTTGACTTGCCACACATAGAAACCTGTTACACGTTTTCCACGAAAATACTCAAGACATCAAACATGTCACAGGATGGGGGATATTCATCAGGGTATTGGTCTGGAGATTTACAGCGTGCGGCGTGCAATGCGCCCGTTACAAGAAAGTGTCATGAAGTAGGACAATTAGTGGTGGTGAAAAGTAACGGTGTAAACAATTCATTTCCTTCATCATGGAAGCGTAATGACTGACGGTTACAAAAATTCACTTCCCTCAACATGGAAGCATAACATCTGATGGTTACATGTTACTCTATTCTACCACCACTCAATCATTTCCACTTCCTACGAGTCCATGGTATGTTTCAATATGACTTGTATAAATAGGCTTCACCTATTTTTACCAAACAACAAGTTTTGGTAGGCAACAATACAATATCTAGAAATCACTGGTAGCTTTCCATTCTCGCTAACCAGTTCTACTTCCGATACAAGTCATAAAACAAACCACACCTTCGAATCAACGATTAAGTTTCAACACTCTCTTCGCTTCCCTCCCTAAGACCAACCTTTCTCCTTCACTTTGTGAACGAAGCAAGCCTGGAATGACCATTTCTTAGTTTATGCCAGGATTGTATAGATTGATCTCTCGAATCAAAAGTACTCCCATGCATTGCATTGTTTAGGGTTTAGATTCGTTTCTCACCCATACACCCGAAATTACCAAAATCAGCAGAAACAGTTTTCACCCACAAACAATTGGCAACCACAGTGGCAGATTAATCTCTCGGTTGCGAAGCCAATTTCTAGATTTTCATTCCAATCTTCCCAAACTCAAGATGGTGGGTCTTAGGTATAAATTCAATTATTAACCAGAATTCACTTCAATCACCGATCCCAACCTTCCACTTCAGAAGTTACCCCAGCCATCCGAAGCAATTCCAAAGCCGCGATGTTCGAAATCCAATCACCATGGAAGGCACGTCAAAAATATTAGAAGATGTTGCCGCAAATCGAGCTGATATTGTCAAGCCGCAAAATGAGATGTTTTGTCTTTTAAATAGTATAACGAACCGGCTATAGCAAGATCCAGCAAACATTCTCTCGGAGAACGCCACCAATTTCAGAGATGGAACAAAATGTTGAATCCTTGTCTGAAGTTTGTGCCCCCGACAACGACGATGCAGACATAATATGTGAACGTATCCAACGAGAGCAAGAGGGAATGACCGACACCAATGTATCTTCTTCAAGCGAAGTCAACACATCCCATGGCGTTACACCCTCTAGCACCAACACCAGCAACACCGGAAGCATCCCCTTTGGCGTGAAACCTCCTATAACCAGAGCCAGAGCCGCCGCTACTCCTAATATTTCTTCAAGCGTGACACCGCCAGTTGTCACCAAAGCCGCCGCTACTCCACCACCGGGACGAGAAATTGGAGGAGCTAGAGGAAGCCAACCTCCTCTTACCACTGTTGATTTGATAGAAAGACAAAAGTTTCTCATAAGGCTCAGACAGATATGGCTATAACTCAGAAAGAGATACCTATCTTCATCTAGACACTAACGGATTGGATACCACAAGAGTCACGTCAACCCCAAATGGAGCTGACAAAGAATACTTTTAACATCCGGCGCAAGCACTTTAGTAGGACTCGCCTCTATAGATGAAAGGGCTCGTGTTGCTCCTGAACGCCCAGTAAAAAAGAATAAGCAATCCAATTTCATCACACATGAAGATCAGGAATGACTTCTCCAAAATCGAGGCAAAGAAAATCAACAACCCTCTTGAGTTCACAGAGACCCTCTTCCCGTCAGGAGATGCATGATTTCTGGGGACTCCGTCCACAAAATTGTGCAGTCTATGATGAAACATTTATGTGAGATTCTGTATTTCTCCAATGTGCAACGTCAAAACATATTTGCATCCCTCAACCGCACTGTATCAGGAAAGCAGCTGTTTCCAGCCAGCGAAGTCGTTCCCAAACCCAAACCTCTCATGGAAAGCACGATTAATAGATGGAATTGGGGACTCCTAACCACGGTTCACTTGAAGTATGTCGAGTTTGACAGCACGCTGATTGATGCGGTCTCCAACTTCAACATTGTAACCGTCAAGACTCTGAGAGTTGCAAGGGAAAATCAAACAGAAGAAGCGTATTCTTTCCCATAAGGAGAAAAACACGACTTGCCGACCAACACTATTTGTGTGCCGTCTTCCCATATGCCATAAACACATATCAAATTGTTTTTCGAAATCAAGGGTTAATGGCGCTTTCACTGGAATTCTCTCCAGGAGCCGCTTCAACATTATCTCCAGAGGTCGCTCCGCTTCAACGTTCTCTCCAGAAGTCGCTCCGCTTCAACGTTCGCTCTAGCAGCCGCTCCGCTTCAACGTTCTCTCCATAAGCTGCTCCAGGATCCATAGCCGAAGCCGAATCCTTAACATCCTCTCCCATATCTGAAGCCGAAGCTTCGGCGTTCTGTTCCATAAGCTTCAACGTCCTCTCCAGGAGCCGAAATCGCTTCAACACTCCTTCTTTCCAAGGTTCGTGCCCGTAGCCACCACACTCCTCCCTATCAAGGATCGTGATCGCAGCCAGCCAAGGTTCATAGTTGTGGCCACCTTTTGTTTCATCCCATCAAATACCTGGGGAATTTTGTCCGTCTATCAACCCTTCGTCATCCTGATGTCACAACTAACGCCTGATGCTTCTCACTCATGGGGGAGCCTAAAATACCCAAAGCCCAATCATGCGCGAAGGACTTGCCTAGCGGATACAGAGCTAAGTAACTATCCTTATATTAAGTGTCTTATGTCTATTAGGTATATTCAATAAATTTTAAATATCTTAGTGTTGAGACGTTCAAATTCCTCAACACTCACCATTGTGTTTCTAGGCATGCTTCCTCAACACACCCTCTTCTTGGTGTTGAGACGTGCAAATTACTCAACACCACTATTGTGTTTCCAGGCATACTGCCTCAACACATCCTTTCTCTTAGTGTTGAGACGTGCAAATTCCTCAACACTCACCACTGTGTTGCTAGACATGCTTCCTCAACACACTCTCTTCTTGGTGTTGAGACGTGCAAATTCCTCAACACTATTATTGTGTTGCCAGGCATGCTGCCTCAACACATCCTTTCTCTTAGTGTTGAGACGTGCAAATTCCTCAACACTCACCATTGTGTTGTTAGGCATGCTTCCTCAATACACCCTCTTCTTGGTGTTAAGACATGTAAATTACTCAACACCACTATTGTGTTGCCAGGCATACTGCCTCAACATATCCTTTCTCTTAGTGTTGAGACGTGCAAATTCCTCAAAACTCACCACTGTGTTGCTAGGCATGCTTCCTCAATACACCCTATTCTTGGTGTCGAGACGTGCAAATTCCTCAACACCACTATTGTATTGCCAGGCATACTGCATCAACACATCCTTTCTCTTAGTGTTGAGACGTGCAAATTCCTCAACACTCAATTGTGTTGCTAGGCATGCTTCCTCAACACACCTTCTTCTTGGTGTTGGGACGTGAAAATTCCTCAACACCACTATTGTGTTGCCAGGCATGCTGTCTCAACACATCCTTTCTCTTAGTGTTGAGACGGGCAAATTCCTCAACACTCACCACTGTGTTTGTAGGCATGCTTCCTCAACACACCTTCTTCTTGGTGTTGAGACGTGCAAATTCCTCAACACCACTATTGTGTTGCCAGGCATGCTTCCTCAACACATCCTTTCTCTTAGTGTTGAGGCGTGCAAATTCCTCAACACTCACCACTGTGTTGCTAGGCATGCTTCCTCAACACACCCTCTTCTTAGTGTTGAGACGTGCAAATTCCTAAACACCACTATTATGTTGCTAGGCATGCTGCCACAACACATCCTTTCTCTTAGTGTTGAGACGTGCAAATTCCTCAACACTCACCACTGTGTTGCTAGGCATGCTTACTCAACACACCCTCTTCTTGGTGTTGAGACGTGCAAATTCCTCAACACACCACTATTGTGTTGCCGGGCATGCTGCCTCAACACATCCTTTCTCTTAGTGTTGAAACGCGCAAATTCCTCAACACTCACCACTGTGTTACCAGGCATGCTGCCTCAACACATACTTTCTCTTAGTGTTGAGACGTGCAAATTCCTCAACGCTCACTACCGTGTTGTCAGACATCACTTCCTCAACACATCTTCATCTTAGTGTTGAAATGCGCCATTCACCTTTCCGTAGCCAGCAGCGCCATTGACCTAGCCAACTAAAGCAGCGCCATCTAACTTGCCTAGCCAGCCAGCGCCCGTTCCGTGGACCAAGTTGCAGTGCCACCTCTTTCAATCAATAGCCAAAGTTACAACGCTGATGCCAACACCCTATGGCCAAGTCAAAATTACGTACAGCCGCCAACACAGGGATCACGGATTCCTCATGCCTTCCGCTAAAGGTTAGTTGAATCTCCTCGGAAATCTCTTCACGTCTTGCCCTTTCGATTTTACTCTTGTCTGTCACCATCTCATGCTTACCCCGCAACAATGCTACTGTTACGTGCTAAGTAGGGGACTTAATGTTGATGGTGGTTTTTAGCTTAGGGTTGAAATCGTAAAACCTTACATGTGACGTCACTCTGTAAGGAAACGGTGACGTGAGTGCTAACCTCTCCCCCAGCATATTTATTGAGTCGTTCAATATACTTACATGAAATTTATCCAGATCGGCGAATGTAGCAACCATCCCGGATGTTACTAAATTTCTAGCGCCTCACCTATATTCACTTAATATAAGTTCCTTTGAATGCCTTACATGCTATGTTCTCCGGCTGAACCCTTAATGTTGATATGGCATGACGATTTGTGTTCACTCGCAGTAGAGTAGCACGAATTTCTAAATATCAAGGATAAGGTCTTTGCATAAGGTATTCAATCAGAAAAGCATGCTGCTATCTGGCAATGAACTTAAAAGATTTCTGTGTCAACACATAGAGTTCAATAAATTGCCCTGACTAACTTGTAAAACTCAGGGTTTTGCGCCTCGCCCAATATATCAGACCTTGCTTGTTGAAATTAAGCCTAGGCGAACTAGGTAATCAATCCGCCATGGATTAGCAGGTGCAAAACCTTGCCCAGAATCAGAAAACAGGGAGCCGCAGCAGCAAAGGGAGGCGTGGCCATGCCTTAGGCCAACTGGCACCACTTGCCATTGGCCACGCCCCTCCCTAAACCGGTCCTATTTCTCTCGACCAATCGTGTCGCCTCAAATTAGCCACGCGCACATAAGTTGTGGTTGGGCCCATATAAGGTCGCTTTAAAGATGCCACACTTTTACCAGAATTGTAGTCGCGCCTTATGTTTGGCGGACCCCTTTCCTCGGCCAATCATGTCGCTCCAAACTTGCCACCATACATTAAAGGCCAAACGCACCCTGCCACGCCACCATACTAACTGGCAAGCCAAACACGCCTTACCACAACAACATATTGATCGGCATGCCTATATGCCACTCTGCCGCGCTAGCATGCCACTTTAGCCTTGGCCACGCCGCCAAGCCCTAATTCTTACCACGGAGCCAAATCCTAGCCTTGGACATGCCGCCAAGCCCTAATTCTTGCCACGACGCCAAAACCTAACCTTGGCCACGCCGCCAAGCCCTAATTCTTACCACGACTCCAAAACCTAGCCTTGGCCACGCCACCAAGCCCTAATTCTTACCACGACGCCAAAAACTAGCCTTGGCCACGCCACCAAGCCCTAATTCTTACCACGGCGCCAATACCTAGCCTTGGCCACGCCGCCAAGCCCTAATTCTTACCACATCGATAAATCCTAGCCTTGGCCACGCCGCCAAGACCTAATTCTTACCACGGCTCCCAAACATAGCCTTGGCCACGCTACAACGCCACAGGCGTGGCCATGCCACAATGTTACTGACATGTCGCCATGCCACGGCTACTAGTATGCCGCTATGCCACGCCACTGGCATGCCGCTATGCCACGGCTACTAGCATGTCGCTATGCCACGGATACTAGCATGTTGCTATGCCGCGGCTACGCTATTGGCATGCCGCAATGCCATGGCTCCACCAGGCACTACTATGCCAATGGCGCCACTTCGCTAGACAACAAGATGCGGCCATAATAGATGGCCACTCTTCCCCATGAGATGCAATCTCAGCCATCCAAGTTCGCCACTGAACTGACGGACTTGCGGCAAGTCCCAGGCAACCCGCTACGCCACGACCACGACAGCGCCACTATGCTAATGACGCCACTTTGTTACACCACAAAGATGTGGCCGTAATCAATGACTACGCTTCCTCATGAGATGTAATCTCATCCATTCAAGTTCGCCACCAAACTGACGGACTTGTGTCAAGTTTTAGGCGGCCGACCAAGGAAAGCCTAAAAGCATCACATGCTATTTTCCTATGGCAAAGTCTCTTGACTTTGACTTGACACACATAGCAACCTGCTACACATTTTCCACGAAAACACTCGAGACATCAAACATGTCACAAACTGGGGGATACTCATTAGGGTATTGGTCTGGCGGTTTACAGCGTGCGGCGTGCAATGCGCCCGTTACAAGAAAGTGTCACGAAGTAGGACAATTAGTGGTGGTGAAAAGTAGCGGTGTAAACAATTCATTTCCTTCATCATGGAAGCGTAATGACTGACGGTTACACGAATTCACTTCCCTCATCATGGAAGCATAACGTCTGACGGTTACACGTTACTCTATTCTTCCACCACTTAATCATTTCCACTTCCTACGAGACCAGGGTATGTTTCAATATGACTTGTATAAATAGGCTTCACCTATTTTCACCAAACAAAAAGTTTTGGTCGGGAACAATACAGTATCTAGAAATCACCTGGTAGCTTTCCATTCTGCTAACCAATTCTACTTCCGATACAAGTCATAAAACAAACCACACCTTCAGAATCAACGATTTTGGTCTCAACAATTTCTCCGCTTCCCTCCCTAAGACCAACCCTTCTCCTTCACTTTGTGACCAAAGCAAGCCTGGAACGACCATTTCTTAGTTTAGGCCAGGATTGTACAGATTGATCTTTCGAATCAAAAGTACTCTCGTGCAGTGCATTGTTTAGGGTTTAGATTCGTTTCTCACCCACACACCCAAAATTACCAAAATCAGCAGAAACAGTTTTCACCCACAAACAAACACTTTCTTCGCTTCCCTCTCTAAGACTAACCTTTCTCCTTCACTTTGTGACCGAAGCAAGCCTGGAACGACCATTTCTTGATTTAGGCCAGGATTGTACAGATTGATCTCTCGAATCAAAAGTACTCTCGTGCAGTATATAGGGTTTAGATTCGTTTCTCATCTACACACCCAAAATTACCAAGATCGGCAGAAACAATTTTCACCCACAAACAATTGGCGACCACAGTGGGGGATTAATCTCTCGGTTGCAATATTAATTTCCAATTTCATTTTTCAATACCAATTTCAAGATGGTAGAGCTCAGTTCCGGTTCAGCAACAAACCCCGAGAATACTAGCGCTGAAATTACTCTTGGTAGTAACGTTCCTTCTAGTGACATTAACACGCCACCTGTCAACACTAGCGGCGCGGAAAATGTTCCTTCAGGCGTTACACCTCCGGTCACCAGAGCCAGAACCACTGCCGCCACCCCCAACGTTTCGAAGAAGTCGTTCCAAATCTTCTAGTGTGACACCTCAAACCGTCACCAGAGCCGCCGCTACTCCATCATCAGGACGAGAAACTGGGGGAGCCAGAGGAAGCCGATCCCATATTACCATTGCTGATTTGATGGAAAGACAGGAAGTTCTCGCTAGAGATCAGACGGGCATGGCTTCAACTCAGAAAGAGGTGCTTATTTTCTTCAAGACACTAACGGAGCGGCTACCACAGGCATCACGCCAACCAGAGCCAATGAGGAACACCTTCAATACTCCTAGCGTCGATACCTCAGCAGAGCGCACCTTTGTGGATGAAGAGACTCGTTCAGGAGCTCCAGCAGAGAGGAATCAACCATCCAATTTTGTCACACGAGAAGATTTGGAACGACTTCTTCGAAACCGAGACAAAAGTGATTCTATGCACATGCATCAGCATCAACCCCCGTATCCTCCCGAAGTACAAAGAATTCCTCTTCCGAGAGGGTACTATTTTCCTCAATTTTCCCCGTATGACGGCACCGGTAATGCGCGTGAACATGTCTCTCGATTTTTGGAATCCTTGGGCGAGCACGAATACAATCATGTTCTCCGTTTGAAAGAGTTTTCGAAGTCACTTACCGGAAGAGCATACATGTGGTACAACAACATTGTACCAAACATCATATCCAACTTGGGTGGCATGGTCACGGTTTTCTACAAAAAGTACATCTTTATGTCTGAGAAAATTACCTTCTCAGATTTAGGAAGGATATTTCAACGAAACAATGAACATCTAGATGATTATGTCAAAAGATTAAGAATTCAAGCTCTGGATTGTCACGACCCAAATGTGACCGAACAACAATTAGTGGATTCTTGTATCAATGGCATGGTTCCCATCTACCGTGCCTTACTGGAGAATCTGCGATTCCAGACATTCTCTGAACTTCATGAGGCTGCTAAACGGTCGGCCACAACAGCACCAGCATTGTTGGAAAGAACTAGGTTAGCCAAAGTTGAAAACGCACGCGAAACCCGAGGAAATAGACGGCTCATCAACAAGCAATATAACACTGGCCCCTCTGTGAGCGTGGTAAGTGAAAGAGGAAAAAGGAAGACTCCAGCGGCAGAACATCAATCCAAGCGCGCAATGCCAGTACATCAGGCAGCTCCACCGCGAAAGACCGCAACTAAGGCTCCTTCGCAGCATCAAGAAGCCGGAGAAAAGGCCTTAGATTTCCCGTTCCCAATCGAAGAAGTAATTGAACTCTTGGAAGCATGGATCCAAGATGGCGCCATCAAGCTGCCTCCTATCAGGCGCCCATCAACTGAAGAGGAAATAGCAAAATATTGCCGCTACCACAGGTGTAAGAGCCCAAGGTTTTATCGGGTTTAGTTCAACCCATTAGGCATTAGTAAACTTTTGCATTTGCTTTGCCCCAAAATCTGATATTTTGGTGTGTTTAATAATTTTGGGCGCCTTAATAATTGATAGTACTTATTAAGTAGCAATTTAAATTTTAAGCATGCTTGGCAAGTGGCAGGATATGAGCAGGGAGATTTTTGTCATTTTTCCAAAACTAACTTCTATTAGAGATGATGGGGTCGATGATTCCTGGGTGGTTCCTTCTCTTTTTTTCTTCTTGGTTTCATCTCTAAAGGGTTTTATTTTATCTCCTTATGCAAAGGTCTTTGCTACTATCCCATCGGCTAGCTATAAGCTTGATGTGTCTAAACCTAAAATTAGTAAAAAAAAGAAAAAAAAAAGAATTTAAAAACTAGGAAAGAAGAAGTCTTATGAGTTTTTCATGGATTTGGAAATAGTTTCATACCTAGAAACAAATTGATGATGGGTGAAGGGTATTGAGTTACAGTTCCGTAAGTTTAGAAAGGATGGGTTCTTCTCAAATTGGAGTTGAATCAAGAATTGAAGGGTTCCTTGACGGAAAAATTACTGGAACAAAAGGTGTTTGTATCTTCTTTCCTATCTGATCTACTTTCAATTTTATTGTTCTACGTCTTATAATTGTTTATATGCATAAGTAGATTATGATAGAACAAGTATTATGCGCATGCAAGTGGGTTGTTGCACTGTATGAACTAAAATGAATTCATGTTGATTTTCATTTCTAAAGATCTTTTCTCTCGACGCAATTTACTGCACTACGACTACTTGAGGGAAATCCTCAAAGAAAGAAAAAGGAGTCATCATCTAATCTTAACTTTTATCTCTATTTTGTTTTAGTGCCTTACATTATTTGAATTGCCTGAGTTTTCAAGGTCAGAGAAAATGCAGTATGGTTACAATAACGTAGATTGATCTATATTGGTAGATTTCGTGAGTAGTTTACTTGGATGTTTCTAAATTGCTCAAAAGAATATTAAAAGAGGTTTAGCCTATTCACTTTTGTTGTTCTCAACTATTTTTGTTGGTCCTTAAGACGAAGGGAAAGATACAATGTCTTTTGAATCTGCTTCATTTCAATTGAGAATGGAATTTGGTGTGGGTTTGAAATTTTGGAATATATTGTATCCCTTTTGTTTTCTACATATTTTGGCATCACTTGCTCACAAGGTTTGAGACGGTGATTGTGCTCATAGTCGGACCTTTGGTTTAAGGGTATATACTACTCCCTGATGAATTAATGTTAAAAATTTTTTTTTAAAGGGAGCTTATTGGGTTTACCATAGCCACAATTTCTGGTAGCTAGCTTGGAAGTGGTGATGGGTTTATAAGGTGGTTAGTTCTGTTAACTAAAATTCATAAGTGGAAATCCTTATTTTTTTTCGTAATCATCATTTTCATTTCTTTGACATTTTAAATTAACGTTTTGACATGCTAGTGAAACCGTGAAAGGATCGTTGTGCTTTAGGATTTGATGGCAGGAACTTGTTTATGCTCTCATTCATTCTGTGACTTAATGATATTTGGTATAACCAATAGCATCGTTCTCGAGAATCAGTGCTAGCTAGACCAATTAGAAAGACATGACTCCACTTTTGCTAGTCTACTGTTAGTAGTTTCATTTGACTAGCTTCATTTGAATGAGACGTTCGGTGGTTGGCGTGGGAATGCATATTTATATTAGTAGCCACTCGTTTATGATCTTGTAATTATAGGCGTATTTTTGGACTGCAATATATAGCTCATACGCTAACGACATTTAAATTAGGATTATGATATGTGAGCTTTTATGTCGCTAATTGGTTGCTGTAGTATTTAGTTTCATGTGCTTAAATAATTTTTGAAGTACAACAGGTGTGTACTCTGTGTACTTAGTATAATTTCTTGACCATATATGCATGTTACCTCTCATTTTGATTAGAGGAGGCAAACTTGATCGGTAGTGGCATTTTGCTTTGAATTTCAAGTAAAATAACGGTACCATGTGCACTAGACTAAGTGACTTATATATTTAATGTGAGTGGTTCAGTATGTGTAAATCTGTAGAATTTAACTAGGCCATTGCAGTTAGATTTTGGAATGAGGGATTATACACTTTCCACTTTTGTATTAATATAAATGAAGGAACTTCTTGTTGACATTGAATACTCTTTTGTTCTTCTTAAAGCTAAGACATTTCCGCTCACTCAAGTGGATGTGCCGGAGACGTCTAGAGACTTGGCCAGTATTTGAAATCTTTTCTTTAGTTTACAAAATTAACAGCTGACTAGACGGTATGCCTGTCCAAGAATGAATGCATTATTTGTTTTACTTTCTTGTCCGTTCCGGTCCTCGGAATGTCTTCATGGTATTTTAATCTCTAGTTTGGGAATTTAGCTACTATAAAGTTAGCATGTGGGAAATGCTTGTATGTCTTTTGTATTTAGGGTTAAAGTTACATTTTCGTTGCGAGGAAAATGGTTTTCTTATGTAACTAGTACTGTGCTCCATTATATTCTTACACAGCTGTGCACTAATATCGTTATGCTAGTCGATATCTCATTTCTTACCATTATATGGCTAGCTTCTATTTATTACAGTGGTATTTTTATTGCCTTTTACGGACCAATTTGGAGAATCCATTATAGCCTGTTTTTGATAGAAATGCAGTATCCCGGCCTATGAACTAATTTTGAATTCTGCTAATTCTAATATGATTTATTTCTTGGGTGGAGTGTATTGGGAAATATGGACTGTTTGGGTATCTCTGGCTTATTCAGAGTAGTACTTTACCCGTCATCCATTATTTATACTGCAAGTAGAACTTGTTTACTTGATAGCTGACAAGAGATAGTTGCTCCCATTATGAGTAGTTCATATCATCTGACCAAAATGACGAACTACGGTCGTGCTTGATCCCTTCGAGGAACGGAGAGGGTACGTAGGCAGTCGTTATGCGGTTCAGCACGACCCTACAAGGGTGTTCATATCATATGGAAGTGTTGGTTGTTGTTTAACAGTTCATACCATCTATTCGGAGATGATTGCAACCTTGACAACTGGGAGTGGCAACTGGCCACGGAAATGTTAGGAATGGCAACTGGCCACGGAAATGTTAGGAGTGGCAACTGGCTGGCAACTGGCCACGGAAATGTTAGGAGTGGCAATTGGCCACGGAAATGTTAGGAGTGGCAACTGGCCGCGGAAATGTTAGGAATGACAACTGGCCACAAAAATCTTATATGTTGGGAGTGGAAACTGGCCACGGAAATGTTGGGAGTGGCAACTGGCACAGAATTGTTAAGAGTGGCAACTGGCCACGGAATTGTTAAGAGTGGCAACTGGCCACGGAAATGTTGGGAGTGGAAACTGGTCACATAAATGTTAGGAGTGGCAACTGGCCATGGAAATATTAAAGTTGGCAACTGGCCATGGAAATATTAGAGTTGGCAACTGGCCAACTCTTATCTTCAGAAATTGGCCGTCTCTAGTAATTGGAGAATAAATGTTATATGTGTTTGCTTATAATGCAGTTTGGGAAAT
The DNA here is from genome assembly GCA_023531295.1 of Papaver armeniacum. Taxonomy (NCBI): domain Eukaryota; kingdom Viridiplantae; phylum Streptophyta; class Magnoliopsida; order Ranunculales; family Papaveraceae; genus Papaver; species Papaver armeniacum. Next base: position 185,645 of record JAJJWW010018709.1, on the reverse strand, counting down.
TCGAATTCGAGTCTCTCAGAAGAATTTGATGGTCCGGTTACTTGAATGGCGTATCGGAGAGTCAAAGTTTGCTAAGCGGGCCGAAACCCGGTTCGCTGGAAGTTCAGATTATCCGATCCGTCACAACAGGTTTGTCCATCACCCGACCAGTGACTGCAATAGATTAAAGCGTATCTTCAAAGAAATGGTGGAGGCAGAGGAACTTCAACTGGGATCCTCTTCCAGTCAGGAGTTTCATGCTCTCTGGGGACTCTGTTCACAAGACCGTGTAATCCATGATGCATTATGTATGCGAAATTCTCTATTTCTCCAAGGCGCACCGTCAAGATATATTCGCAGCCCTTAACCACGTTGTGTCGGGCAAGCGACTTTTTCCTATTGAAGAAACCACATCAGAATCCCAAGCTCTCTCAGGAAGCGGTGTGGGAAAATACAACTAGGGACTGCTGACCACGGTTTATCTGAGGGACGCCGAGCTTGATAGCACATTGATCGACGCGGCCTCTGACTTTAACATTGTTACCATCAAGACTCTGAGAGCTGAGAGAATTTCGAAGCAGAAGGCTACACTTTCCCCAATTGAGGTCAAAAACTTGGAAGGAGAAGCAATAGACGCATATGGCTACATCAACCTTGAAATTAAGGTGGGAGATTCTCTAACGCATGGCAAATTCCACATCATCAAAGAACTCTCAAATTACGACATGATTCTGGGGCGCTCATGGGTACATGGAAATAAAGCGAAATTAGGAGCATCCCCTCTGCCAGTGTCGATACCCGAAAGAATTTACAACAAGCCATCCAACCTTGAAGATCACATGTTGCCGTATCAACAACTTACCAAGGTAACTCAATTAGCTGAAAAAAGCCCGTCGACGTTCATCCGAAGATTCCGAACACAAGTAAGTCTTATTGAACAACCCAATCTACACCCAGTCACTTCTCCTCTCGGTCAGAAATGGGGACTCGTTCCAGTTATCAACCCGGGCGTCATTAAGAGATGTGAATGGGACGCTGGGCCTTTCAAATGCTTTGTCAAAAATTTAGAAGCCGCCTCAGTCAAAGATAACGAGCTCAAAAATCAAGTGGTGGCACTACGCCCAAACCCGTTTCAAATTGGAGATATGGTAGTCAAGGCGACCGCGTTTCAAGTTGGAGATGTAACAGTGCAGCTAGCCGCTCAACCTGATTCTCTTAAAGAAAGGGAAGACGAGCCATACTTGGTGGCAGATGTTATCTTGGGTGGTTACTGCAAACTCATCAATGCCGACAAACTGGAAGGCGTGACAATTCAATCGCGATGGCTCAAGCCCTTCAATACCCAAAACGTTGTGCTACCTTTTCCTCCAGCATTTTCCTTTTAAGTATTTCCTTCAATAATTTCCCTTTTCCCTCAATATTTTTAATCCCTCCAAAATGATTGCACTGCTTGCATTCATAATTAGGGTTTCGATTTTAATTAAAAGAATCTTTATTTCAAAATAAGTTTTCCTAAATCATCTCAAGGGAAAAGTATCCAGCAAACCAACAAAGTCATTACCCATCAATTGAAAACCAGAAAAAATCAAACCCCACAAGAAATATGTTATTCGAAAAAGAAAATAAAAATACTGAAAAAGGGAACGTGCAAGGAAGAAGATCATCGAGTGACGGCACGGACACCTTCCTTCAAGAACATCTGGCTTCAACTTTTGCCCGACGAGGATTCTTTACTTCTCACGATGTGCTTCCTATCTTGTGACGGCTCACACTTATACATACCCAGGCGCCATGTCACGGACTTCCTATGTAGTTTGCGAGGGAAAATCCAATTAAAGGTTGGTCAAAATACTTAATCATTGCTACTGTTTTTTCCTGTTTTGAGTTAATGTTGCCAACGGCATGCGAGGCGTTCCCATGAAAGTAGCTAAACAGAGAGAATGTGACACGCCTACTAGCATAATTGCTGCGTCATTTATGTGATTTGGCTTTCTATCCGCTGAATTGCTTTGGAAAGGTGGAAGAACTTGTTTTTCGCAAAAGGGGTTTTAGGTCTCTTCCGAGAGATTTTATTCATTCAATTAAAGATGTGAAATTATCAAAGCAGCATAAATGAAAGAATATTACTTGGTGAAACATGGCTCCATTCGCACGAACAAAAAGAAAAACTGAAGTATCAAAAACATCTACAATCTACGAAAAGATTGTTTTCTCTCATAAGGAAATCACAAAATGGAAAACCAGTTGTCAATGACAAGACACATTGGTCAATGACGCCTCCATCGAGCTTTTTCAAGCACTTCCCCAAAGACCCCTCTCGACAAAGAAACATTCCATCCGGTAGCCGTTTCAGCAGCAGTTTCAACATCCCATTTAGAAGCCGTTTTAGCAGCAACTTCAATATTTCATCCAAAAGTTGTTTCAGCAACAGCTTCAACATACCATCCAGAAGCCGTTTCAGTAGCAGCTTCCAGGATCCGTTTCGACAAAGGCTCCAACATATGCTTCTGCCGCCTCACCATCTGCCTTGACAGCATCTTCAGCGATCGCTTCAACTCCCCCAGCAGCATTTTGGCGTCCGCTCAGGAAGCTGCCTCAGTCTCGGAAACCGCGTCAACATCTTTCTCCGGAACTTTTCCAACAACCCCTTGAGGATGCTCCAGTTCGTCCACGTCAGAATCAGGGATTACGATATCAATATGGATGGGGTAATCAAACTGGCTCTCGCCCAGAAGTTTCTTGGGCTCAGTCCTTCGCCGTTTCAATCGAGAAGCGAATCGATTAGCCCTGACATTGGGATGTGGAGAAGCTTCATCACTTTGAGATTTCCCGACTTGCTGGGCGCTTCATCATGTCTCCATTTCTCCTCCATGTACATCAAATCCATGAAAGCCTGAGGACGCATCCGCATGATGCGTAGATGGGTAAGAGACATGCCTTGTATAATCCGGCCGGCTGCACGGAACAAAGGGTTGATTTGGTATAATATCTTCTCATGTGAAGAAAACCTGGTTTTGTCAACTTCAAAAATTTTCTCCGAGGAGTCAAAGGTATCACCGGAAGATCCCATTGTGCACTACAAAAAAAAAATTACATTATGTCTGCATCGGCAATCTACATGATGAAGAAGAAAAAATAGAGAACTAGGAGAAAAGACACGAGACGGTATCTGCGAAGCGGATGGACGCAATTCTATAGTGATCCATATGAACGGAAGGTTCAAGATCGCCTCTTATTGAGCGGATTGATGAAGCCTGAGAAGGAAAACCCTTTTACCAGCCGTGTATCAAGGATCTGAACGCGGGATACCAGCTGGATTAGATACTTAAATATACGGATAATTAGGGTTTGGCATCCAGGTCAGCAGCCATCCCTGTCATTCCATGACACAGCCTAGCAAGCAGCGCCATGACTCCAGTACTCCGTGATCAAAGCCGTGTTATCTCCGCCCATCTTGTGACCTAGACGGCTCCATCCTCATTGTTTGGTAGCCAAAGTTCCAAGTCCAGTTTCCACCATTCCGCGAACTGAAGCCAGTTTCCATCATTCGACGGACTAAAGCCAAACGCCATCTCCATACGTTCTGTGACCTAGCCAGCTAGCGTTATCCACCGATTCGTGGCCCAAGCCAGCAACGCCATCGTTACCGCTCAACGTCCAAAGCCACGGCGTCAGCATCAGCCCCATGGCCCAAATTGACACCAGCGTTCCGGGAAGCAAAGCTCGCCAGCACCTTGTGGCCAAGAAGAATTTATGCAAAACCGCTAATGCAAGGATCACAAATTCTCCATACCTCCTGACAAAGGTTATCCACATCTTCCTGACAATCTCTTCATGACTTGCCGTTTCGATTTTTATACTTGTATGTCACCATCTCATGTTTACCCCGCAACAATGCCACTGTTCCGAGCTAAGCAGGGGACTTAATGTTGATGGTGGTTTTTAGCTTAGGGTTAAAATTGTAAAAACCTTGCATATGATGTGACGTCACTCCGTAAGGAAACGGAGCCGTGAGTTTTAACCTCTCCACCGACATAATTATTGAGCCGTTCAATATATTTACATGAAATTTATCCAGACTGGCGCATGTAGCAACCATCCCAGATGTTCTATAAATTTCGGCGCCTTGCCTATATTCACTTAATATAAGTTTCTTTGAATACTTTCTGTGCTATGTTCCTCGGCTGAACCCTTAATATTGATATGGCATAACAATTTGTGTTCACTCGCAGCAGAGTAGCACGAATTTCCAATTATCAAGGATAAGGTTTTTGCATAAGATATTTAATCAGAAAGCATGTTGCTCTCTGGCAATGAACTTAAAAGAACTCCGTGTCAACACATAGAATTCAATCGATTACCCTGACTAATTTGCAAAAGTTAGGATTTTGTGCCTTGCGCAGTATATCAGACCTTGCTTGTCGAAATTTAAGCCTAGGTAAACTAGGTAATTAATCCGCCATGGATTAGTAGGTGCAAAAACTTGCCCAGAATCAAAAAATAAGGAGCCACGGGACAACAAAGGGAGGCGTGGCCATTCTTTAGGCCAGCCGGCGCCACTTGCCATTGGGCACGCACCATCCTAAACCGACCCTACTTCCCTCGACCAATCAGGTCGCCTTAAAACCACCACGCTCACACCAGTCGTGGCTGGGCCCATACCTGCCAGCCCCAGCTTCCATCGACCAATCAGGTCGCTCTAAAGCCGCTACACTCACACCAGAAGTGTATCCACGCCCATGCTTGGCCGGCCCCTCACCTTCCTACCGACCAATCAGGTCACTTTAAAATGCGCCACGAGCACTAGAGGTGTGGCCCCGCTTTATGTTTGGCCGCCCCCTTTTCTTGACCAATCAAGCCGCTCTAAACTCGCCACCATACATTAAAGGCCAAATGCACCATGCCGCGCCACCATACTAACTGGCAAGCCAAACGCGCCCTGCCACAACAACATATTAATCGGCATGCCAACATGCCACTCTTCCGCACTAACGTTCCAACATGCCACTCTGCCGCAGTAACATGCCAAGAGCCACTTTAGCCTTGGCCATGCCGCCAAGACCTAACTTTGGCCACGTCGTCAAGCCCTAATTTTGGCCACGACGCCAAATCCTAGCCTTGGCCACGCCGCCAAGCCATAACTTTGGCCACGACGCCAAATCCTAGCCTCGGCCACGACGCCAAGCCCTAACTTTGGCCACGACGCCAAATCCTAGCCTTGGCCATGCCGCCAAGCCCTAACTTTGGCCACGGCGCCAAACCCTAGCCTCGGCCATGCCGCCAAGCCCTAACTTTGGCCACGACGCCAAATCCTAGCCTTGCCATGCAAGCCCTAGCCTTGGCCAAACCCTAGCCTTGGCCATGCCGCCAAGCCCTAACTTTGGCCACGATGCCAAATCCTAGCCTTGGACATGCCACAATGCCACGGGCGTGGCTATGCAACAGACACGGCTATGCCACCATGTCGTAGGCGCATGCCACTAAGTCGCAGCCATGCCACATGCACTAATTAGGGTTTCGACATGCCAAACCCTAATTTGGGCAAAATTGCTACGCCAACCAAGCCAAATAACGTTTCCTAGAGTGTTGGGATTTATGTGGCAACATGATCATTGTTTCCCGAGCCATATTTGGGTCTAACACCAATATGCCAAAACAGCTGCCACGGCTACGCCACTAACATGCCACTATGCCACGACTACGCCACTGGCATGTCGCTATGCCACGGCTACGCCAAGCGCCACTATGTTAATGGCGCCAATTTTCTATACAACAAGATATGGCCATAATCAACGGCTACCCTTCCTCGTGAGATGCAATCTCAGCCATCCAAGTTCACCACTGAACTGACGGACTTATGGCAAGTTCCAGGCAACCAGCTAGTGGCCATGGCTACGCCAGGCACCACTTACACCACCGTTCCACTGGCATGCACGAGATATGCCAGTCTGCAATGTCATTGGCATACACCAAGAACGCCACTATGACATTACTAAGCGCCAACAGAAGGTAGCCATAATCAATGGCTACCCTTCTTCATGAGATGCAATCTCAGCCATTCAAGTTCGCCACCAAACTGACGGACTTGTGGCAAGTTTTAGGCGGCCGTCCAAGGCATCCTAATAGCATCACATGCTATTTTCCTACTGCAAGTCTCTCGACTTTGACTTGCCACACATAGCAACCTGCTACACGTTTTCCACGAAAACACTCGTGATATCAAACATGTCACAAACTGGGGGATACTCATCAGGTATTGGTCTGGCGGTTTACAGCGTGCGGCATACAATACGCCCGCTATAAGAAAGTGTCATGAAGTGGGACAATTAGTGATGATGAAAGTAACGGTGTAAAATAATTCACTTTCTTCATCATGGAAGCATAATGCCTGACGGTTACACATTACTCTATTCTTCTACCACTCAATCGTTTCCATTTCCTACGAGACCATGGTACGTTTCAATATGACTTGTATAAATAGGTTTGACCTATTTCCACAAAACAATAAGGTTTTTGTCGGCAACATCACAGTATCCAGAAATCACCAAAGAACTAATACTTTTCATTCCAGTTCCACTTTCTTATACAAGTCATAAAACAACCACACCTTCATAATCAACTATTCTTGTCTCAACACTTTCTCCGCTTCCCTCCCTAAGACCAACCCTTCTCCTTCACTTTGTGACCGAAGCAAGCCTGGAACGACCATTTATTGGTTTAGGCCAGGATTGTACAGATTGATCTCTCGAATCAAAAGTACTCCCGTGCAGTGCATTATTTAGGGTTTAGATTCGTTTCTCATCCACACACCCAAAATTACCAAGATCGGCAGAAACAATTTTCACCCAAACACCTACCAATTTGAAATTGAACTAGATTTAAGTGAAGCAACACATTATTCAAATCAAGTCCTAAAAAGAAAAAACAAAAACCTAAAAGATCTTTAAAAAGAAACAAAACGAAATAACATATTACCTAAAAAGATTTTAAGATGATGAAGAGATTAGAACTAGAAGAGATGTTTTGGTCCGCTCAGATTGGTCCCAAAGGGACATATATGGGCAGATGGGATTTTTAGTGTGAATGATTTTCAATCGCAAAGGTCAAAAGAGGGAGAAAGAATTTTTTCAATTAATTGTTACGCTTAGGTGCTTCTTATCTCGTTCTTTTTTTTCCCAATAATATCTTAACATTTTCCAGTAAAATAGAAAAACTACTCATTCATGTGTGAAGTACTTGAAATGTAGATTTATTATTTATTATTTATTGGCGATAAAGATAACCTAAATCGACCATCATATAACGGAATCAGTCTTGAATTTTCATCTTCTTCTGTCTTGTGAAACTTTTTATTGTTGGAGTCTTTGGTATTAGTGTTACTGTTGGTGTCTTTGGAGATCTAGTTGTTGCCAATCTTGATTTTGGTGTTGTTCTACATGAGTTGGTTACTATAAGCCTATAACTAATTTTGCTCTTTTTGTAGCTTCAGGTTTGGTTCTTGTAACAAGAACAAAAACCCTAATCTCAATCTCCATACACTAGAGAAGCAAACCCACTGATTTGAAATTTAACTAGATTTAAGTGAACTACATGTACCTTAATCAAATCAAATCTTAAAAAGAAAAAAGAAAAACCTAAATAACTTATTATTCAAAAAGATCTAAAGATGGTAATACGATTAGAACTAGAAGAGGTGTTTGGGTCTATTCAGATTGGTCCCAAAGGGAAAAATTTGAGTCAGATGAGATTTTTAGTGGGGAGGGTTTTCAATCGCAAAGGTTAGAAAAGATAACATGTTTTTCAAATCTTGTAATTCGATCACATTATTCAATTAGTTGTTACGCTCAGCTGCTTTTCGTTTCGATTTTCCCCCCCAAATAATATCTTAATATTTTCCAGTAAAATAGAAAGCTAGTAGCTTATGGGCGAAGTACTAGAAAGCTAGAAATGTAGATTTTTTTTTTTTTTTTTTTTTTTGGGCTATTTTGTGTATCCTCCCTGACAAGATCGCTAATTAGTGTTTCCTCCCCAAATAGATTGAAATTAGTGTTTCCTCCTCTCGTTAGGAATTCCGTCCATTGCGCAGTTAGTTGAGTCAGCACCTGTGCACGCGTGGCAGAAATTGTACACGTGTTTAATCACCTTCCCAAAATACCCTCTAAAGATCCCTTACCTCCAAAACCGAAAAATGTCTGAACTATTCTCACTTGCTTGACCTGCTTCTTCATCGTCACTTTTACAGAAGCCAGTCGTGTCTTCGTCATAAACCAGAAAAATAATAGATAATCGAACTTTTTGATCATTGATCATCATTTAAATGGAGGAATCAAATATGAGCTGTAAAAAAAAAAAAACCTTTAAATCAAAACCCAACTTATGATTCCCAACAAAATAAATTACACTACCGAAAAAATCAAACAAAATCTCTGTTAACCAGTTGGACAACACCCATGTTTGTTTCTCACCCAATATTAAACATCTATTTCATTTCATTTGCTGCTCTAAAAAACCCAAGTATACGCCATTAATGGGCCGTCAATCTTATTTACATCCCTCACCTCCAAAACCCAATTTTGTTCCATATAATCATCACCATTTATTGTCAATCTCCGATCTATCCTTGAATCTAAATCTAAAATCAAGTTTCTCTTTGATCTAATTCATCTAATAATCCATCAAATATCTTAAAGATGCTATTGGGATCAATCCAGATGGAATTGGAGATGGGGTCATGATGAATGTAATAATCATGATGGTATTGTTAGTAATTCCTTATGGATCGAAAAAGGTATTTTTGCTTGCCTAATGAAATTGAGTGAATCAGTGATCAAGAACATGGGTTTGGGGAATGCGTTACTGAAGATGAGACTCGTTGATCTTATATCCAGATCTAGAAAATCCTAAACTGTTTTGATAAAAAAAAACACTCGTATTAGAATTCTAAAATCTCACGAAACGTGATATGGGAAGGGTTAGGATGAGGGTCTTGGGGTAGAAATGCATTTTAACTGATGAAGAAGACCTCGGTTAAAAAAAAAAACTGATGAAGAAGACGAGGGTGTTTTAGGTAGTCTATGCGATACGTGTACCTTTTTTCCACATGTATATTGATGCCGACACAGGTAACTGATACTTGGATGGAAAATCTAACGACGGGAGGAAATGCTAATTTCAATCTATTTGGGGAGGAAATACTAATTAGCGATCTTGGGAGGGGAGGAAACGCAAAATAACCTTTTTTTGTCTTCATTTTCTCCTTTTACAAGAATATCTTAACATTTTCCAGTAAAATAGATTCTTTCATGGGTGAGACACTATAAATTCATATTTATTTTGTAATACTGGTAGGTAAATTTTATTTGATGAACTGCAGATAGATGTCTTGCTTTCATGGCCCCTGTCGGACATGGTCACTAATTTAGTTTGGTACTATCATTAAAGTGACAAGTAGTGAGCACGTGCGATGCACATCGGCAACATTACTTTTTCTTAATTTTTCCTTTCATATCGGAAAAAGTAGTACTTTCATTTTATTTTTCAATTCGGTTATTATTAGGTAAAAATGAAAGAAATGAAAATATCTCTTTTAATGAAACAGAGACAATCTTTCGTATCTGAAACTAAATCTAGAAGTAATTTTATAGTATATCAATGAAGTATTTGATCATCATATAGACAACATGTAAAAAATATATATGCTCTTTCAATTTACCTTTAAATTATTAGCTATTTTTTTGGAGAACTACATATATATTAAAAAGTAAAAATTTGATATAGTTGTTTATATTCGTTGCATAGGTGATTCAAAGAGCATTCCAAATATATAAAATTCACAAAAATCGGACGTACCATTTGGAAGATATAAAATTTTAAAATATTTATCACAATTTTTATAAAAATGACATTTTTGTAAATAAACGATTTCACATATTATTATTTTTAAGTTCCTATTCTGTTAGGCATTTCAGTCTATATTAAGATTTATTAACCCAACGGTCCCTATACCATTAAGCATTTTAGTCCCTATTCCGTTTGGTGAACCAACATCCGTTAGGTGAACCAAAAATGGGTAAAGATTTTTGATTTAGCTTGCTTGCATTAAAAAGGGGGAGATTTTGTGAACCAATATATCATGTAGTTATCAAATTGCTTCCTCACCCAAAAACGCCTTTGATTGTTTTTCCTAGTTTCCAAATGGGTCTGAATCAAGGAATTAACTTTCTGCTTGGCAATATCTCATACTTTCAAAAAAAAAAAAAAAAAATCAATATCACGTTAGGGAGGCTGCGAATTGAGCATCATGCATAACAATTTGCACGTTTCATTTGGAGCTGGGTTTCTATGTCGGAAACGGATAATAATAACGTAGTCAAACAATTGACATTTTCAACCATTATTGAAAATCCAATTATTAGGTTGTTGTAAATTCTAAGCATAGACTAAGAAGTGGAATACGGATTTGGATGAATATTAGTTGCGTTTTTGTTTTTTTATGTGAAGCGTGATAATGTTTGCAACAACCACTGTTCACATTTTCAGGACTTTCATTTCTTTCCTTTTTAATGGATACCAAGCCGGAAAGGTAACAAACTAGCAAGATGAGGATAAGATCTTCATTGATTATCTTTGGATTTAAACTTAATTATTATTTCGGATTATCTTCGCTGTTTCTTTGGAACTTAATTATTTAAATCCGGACTCACTATTCTGACAGCATCTCCTCTTTGTCAAGATCACTGAGACATGCTGTCAGAAAAGTGAGTCCGAATTTGTGCATACTCATTAACGAGTAACATTTCAACCCAAAATAAAGCAAGAGTTCAGACCTCATTTTAGCATATTTAGTCAATTACATATGTAGAATGGCATTCAACCTCCAACTCCTTAATTCAATTTGGTTAACAAGTGTAATCAGTTTTTCCTGACATCGGTAATAAAAACTTAATAGCAAGTTAGGACATTTGCTTTCATTTGCCAACTAGCTATTAAAGATTATTTATCCGCTTTTTCGAGAGAAAAAAAAGTTTAAAATTAGATTGTTATTCATATTTCGCTCAGAGTCTTAGACACATGGCGTAACTTTCCTACTTTCGATCCTCGCTCTGCCGTTATCCAATAACCAAACACTTCAACCAACTTCCTATCTCGGCTCTGCCACTACGTGACAACCCACACTCCAGCTATATCATTACCAAATTCAGATAGATATTTAGAAACACTCTTAAAGTTAGACTGCTATCCAGTGACAAAGGCGAAGTTTATTACTCTGGGTCAAAACCAACAAACCCAGTATTTTCAATTCTTTCCTACCTAATTTGCCCTCACCGATGACTAAATCTACAAAAAAATCACATATAACTTAAAAACAATCATTGTGGCTCTGTCGCAGTTGCTATCCTTAGATTTCCCACACACAAAATGCAATTTTCCTATATTCTTGCTCTCAATCCCGGCTCCGTTGTTCCCGGCAGCCAACACTTCAATTATATTATTTTCTATCCTGGATCCGCAACTGCCTGTCAACCTACGCTCCTGCAGCCATGTAATTGCCATATTCAGATAGATATGTTACCATAGCAAGCAAGCCAATCACCGATCCATGCATGCAAACCATCATTGTCTCGGTAAAAAGAGGTGTGCTACTGGCCTACAAGACTTTGTAATAAATTATAAATGGTGAGGTCATTTCATTTATATTATAACCTCGAAGGACTAAATTAAAAGATAAAATGTCCATTTTTATTATGATGTCATTTCTTCAAGAAACGGACGATCCGAAGAAGAACTTCCCCTACTAAAACACAACAACTTCACACAGAACAGAAGACACTTTCTTCCATCACTCTCTCTCTCTCTTCCTCTCTGTCTGTAGATTTTAATAAAAAAGAAAAAATAATTTAATAAAACAAAAAGAAGAAGAGAAATCTCTTCTCTTCTTTTCTTTTTTTCTGGGTTTTTGATTCTTCTTGTTGATCTTCTGTTTGAGAGATTTTGAGAAGTGTATGATTTTAATGGACTGATGATTATATGAAGAAGAAGATTTAGATAATAATAATAAAGAGTTTAATAAGGTATGATTTCTTTTCTTTTCTTTTTTTCTTTCTTTCTTTCTTTTTTTTTCGGAATTTTTATTTATTTATTTTACTTTTATTTTTTTTAGGGAAATTGAGTTTTGATCATTGAAAATTGATTAAAAGATTTGATTTTGCAGACTGATTTTGGAAGACAAGGTGAAATAAGAAGTGGGTTTTGTTTGAATTTGTGAATTTTTTTCTGTCTGGGTTTGATTGATCATCATGGCGGTTGTTGAAAATGAATTGGGGGTTGTTAACAATGGTTCTTCAGCAAATAGGACACAGACAACACAAGATTCATCAAACGATCTTGCTGATCAAAACAACAATTCTGGGATTCGGGTGGTGGATCCTAATCCTAATTTTCACTTGAAAGTTCAGCAATTTCAGCAGCAGCAGCAGACTGCTGATGCTCACATTAGCAACAACAACAACAACCAGATTCATCATCAAGGAGACAATAACAATAATATGACTAATGGAAATTCGGGTTATGGATTGCAACAACAACAACAGAATAATCATCAACAGAAAATTAGTGAAGAAGGGTTTAAAAGGGATATGAGAGATTTAGAGGAACTTCTCTCTAAATTGAATCCTATGGCTGAGGAATTTGTTCCTCCTTCACTGTCTAACAATGGATCAGTAGTAGGTGCTGGTTTTTACCTTAACAATTTTGCCATGCATAGTAACAATGGCAATGGCAATGGCAATGGAAATGGAAATATTAACAGGAGGGTATGATTGAATTTTCTGAATTTTGTTTTGATTTTATTTGTTTCATTTAAATTGCAGTTATTGTTTTTCTGTTTCTTATGTCCTTTTGGCAACTTTTTATGTATAGAAGAAGAATAATTATAGCCAGGGCAGGCGCAGGATGAATAGTCGAACAAGTATGGCGCAACGAGAAGATATAATTAGGCGCACTGTATATGTATCTGACATTGATCACCAGGTAAAATGTGATTACGTTTGGTTCCCAAGTTTGTATCTTTTGTTCTCTTTTTATTTTTTATTTGTTTGTTCACTAATGTATTGAACTAAATTTGTTTAATTGGTTCTTTGTACTACTCAGGTTACTGAAGAACAGCTTGCTGCTCTCTTCATCAACTGTGGACAGGTAACCTTGTAGTCCTTTAAGGTCATTTTGAAGTGTTTGTTGTGTTGGGAGTTTAGACTAATTTCTTTGAATAATTTATATTTTGTGTTTTAAAGGTTGTGGACTGTCGCATCTGTGGTGATCCTCACTCTGTTCTTCGCTTCGCTTTTATTGAGTTCACTGACCAGGGTAAATTTCATTACCTTAAATGAGTATTTTACTGATAGAAATAATAATGGATATCCATTTTAAGATTTTTCTTGTCTAATTTAGATGGTGCAAGAGCTGCATTGAGTTTGGCCGGGACCATGCTTGGTTATTACCCAGTAAGGGTTCTGCCTTCCAAAACTGCAATTGCGCCGGTTAACCCAACATTTTTGCCGAGGGTAAGAACTAAGGAATCTGTATCTATTTGTATAGCACTGATTGATTCATCACTTCCATAGTTCCATTTGAATCTGGATATCCAGAAATTAGTACAAGAGTTGTTGATATTTTTAACATTTTGATAATGCTGAACCTGTTGTTATTGGTCAGTCTGAAGATGAGCGGGAGATGTGTGCGAGAACCATCTATTGCACAAATATTGATAAAAAGGTAGTTTGAGTTTCTTTAGTAAACTTGTTATGGTTCAGGTTTCTTAAGCGGATGTTAAACAGTTTCTCGGTTGTACTTTAGGTTTCTCAAGCGGATGTGAAACACTTTTTTGAATCCATCTGTGGAGAGGTTGGTGATTGCTACTCTAATAATTCCATGAGACTTTCACTCTATGTTTGGCACACAGAAAGAGCTGATTGGGCATATCTTTTGTGTAGGTTTATCGTTTGAGACTTCTCGGAGATTATCACCATTCTACTCGTATTGCTTTTGTCGAGTTCATAATGGTAATTTCCTATGTATTCTTTTTTTTTTTTACTGGCAAAGGTGTTGTGTTCTTGTTAGTTTATCTTATATCTGATGATTTGAATGGGGAAAACCTGATGCCGGATCGATGTAAGGGACTACAGGGAACTAGTATTCGCTGGAAAAAAAAACCCTAGCAAATTTAAGGTTCCAATTAGATACGCAAAATAGCTTTAGGAATCATTTTCTTTCTTCTGTTATACCCTTGAATTTATGTTTTAGGATGGAACAAGAGTAGGTATAGATGTTTACTTTCGAGAACTTAATAGTAGGAATTTTTAAGCATCTTAGGGTGTACAAACAAAGGTCAAAAAACCTGAAGATGTTTGACCTACGGAGCATGAAATCATTCAACATGATCCATTAAACTTCTATGACATTATTCTCTGTGATAGCCGCTTTGGAATTGGTTTGAAGGTAGATACACTTAGAAGTTCCGAGGAATAGGAGGCTAAGGAATATCTTAGATATCTGAATGTGGGTATTTATATCCGAACTTTGTTAAAAAGAGTTGCTTGTACAGTTGAGTTTATAATGAAATTATTAAAATAAATAGGCAAAACTGGTAGGTTTTATTTTTGAAGTATGGCGTTCAGGTACATAAGATAGTTACTCCAAAGTCGAGCTACTATAAGCTCAATGTTGAGCTTGATTATTATCCTAATTAATCACTTAGTATGAACTTCTAGGTCCTTGAATCAGTTTCGTACAACTTGCATGCTCAAATGAGATTATTGATATTGGTTTCTACTGCATTACCACTAGTTCTGTATAGTGCCTACTCTGATTTTTGGCATCTGTGTCAAATGTGCTTTCTTCTATAGCGCAATGCTCCTGCTCTGTGCAGGTCTTATACCCCTTTATGTGGTATCTTGTCCTGCTAATAGATATGAAAGTGGTCATGGCTGTGGCCGTGTAGAGTTCTAAAGCATTCTAAACATTTTAGAATGTATTTGGAATTATATAATAGGATTTGATATATGTTGTAGAGGTGATTTTTGTGAAAGACTTGTTTGCCTACTTTTATCATATGAATCTGCTGGTGGGTAAATATGATTCTCCAGAGTAGCTTGTTGAAAAATAAATAGACGTACTAACAGAATGTTGTTTATCTGATATATAATGGATACCAGAAGCATTAATTGGTATCATTTATTTCTCGATAGAAGTTACTACTTCTGTCAGAAGCTAGTCGTTTGATGGAGCGGCATGTTTAAATGACTTAAGTATACTTATTTAATTTTCAGTCACATGGTTTTAAAAAAGAGAGTAGAAGTTCTGACCTGTGTTACAAGGACATGTCCAAAAAAGATTTTGAGCCGTGTTGACACTTTGGACACGGACACGCGTGTACGACACGGCGGATATGACTCAGTTACCGAGAACGGGATAAAATATTTAATAAAATTAAAAATACCTTAGTTATAGATTTATAAGATATTTATATTAGGAAACAAGATATTTTCTCTATTCTTACTTCTATAAGAACCTTTATCTTTCGTAAAAAAATATTTTCTTATCTTCAATAAGGAGTTTTATCTTTAGTAATAAAAATAGAGACACTCTAGTAACTCTATACTGATCTCCCTTAGATTTTCTTAGCAAAAGTAGAGATATTTCCCTACAACTACAGAAAAAATAGAGATATGTCCCTACAACTACAGCTATGTCTATGAGATCATGAAAATATATAGAGTCTGTATTTCTAATGCCTTTTTTTATTGATCATACACATATATGTATGTATTTTGCTAAGTTTCCTATCCGTGTCCCTGTTTTCTAGTTTTTTAAGTTGTCGTGTCAAAGTACGGTACTGTACACAGGACACCGACACCGTGTCAGTGTCGTTGTAACACAGGTTCTGACTAGATTTACAATTTTTGAATGGCGGAATATGTTTTAATTAGGAATCAGAATAGGAAGTATCAACTGACATTAATTTTTGTTACTGCTTCTACTGTAGTTCTACATCATTAAGTGAACTTCTAAGTTGTTTTACTGTGTCAAGAAAAAATTGTGATGCCTGAACTTACCAAATTAACTCAACCAGATACTTGGTTGCCAATTAAAGGAGCTTCAAAAACATTTGAAGTCCGCAAATGCTGTATTGACTGAACTTAACAAGAAAAGTGTTTATTAAGCTAGCACGTTTTACTAGGAAGTTTTAGACTTTTAGTCAAAGCTTAGTAATGATTGTATTTTCCTAGTCAATGCGATGGATAGGTTAGATGTCACAATACAATTAAAATAAGATAATCTTCAGAAAGAAACTTCTGGAAAGGTCTGAATTATGAAGCTTCAAGCAAAACATAAGCAATTGTTGGATTTCCTAGTCATTTTCCATGAGTAGTAGGTTATGTTCTATAGGTCATCCAGTACTTAAAAATTTGATTGGTCATAAGAAAGAGGAATTTTTGTATGAATTATCTGAATTATAAAGTAATCTGTTCATTAGCGAGAGAGAACAAGTATCTTGAGTGTACGCGATGGCAAATTAAAAAAAGTGATTGGGGTAATTTGTTCATGTAACACTGATGGCACTTGAGTAAACTGGTGAAACATGTAGATTTAATGGAAGGTATTGAGGAGGTAGTCTAGTATGACGGGGGTGTTTTGAATAGCTAAAAATAGACTTGAGGACACTTTCCTTCGTATCCATTCCTTCGTATCCATTCCTTCGTATCCGTTTGTAACTAGTAGAACATAGTATGATTATTTGCTAGGTGATTAGCTAGAACAATGTAGTCTGTACTGTCTATAATATTGTAACTGTAATCCATCATGATATAGAACTTTGAGCTCATGCTTATAAATTTGGTAATTTTACTTCGTGTGTTAGCGAAGAGGGCTAAATTTCTTTAGTTAGATTTTGATGTTTGAAATTTGTTGCAAATCTAACTGTATCGAAGTTCACAGAGAAGAATAAATACACTAAATTCCTAATGTATCCCTGCTACACTATTTTAGAGCATCAATGGGTTCCTAACTTCAAGAGATGACACCAGCTTTATAGAGCAATTAAATATTAGGGGAGCAAGTCAGTATTAACGAACAGGTCACCATTGATATTTAAGTTTTGGACTTCAGTATATAGACCAACTTTGTTAGGTACAATATGTCGAATTCGGAAACTGCTTTAAATGTATATTTTTGGCCAAGGAACCATGTATTTGCAATCAGCTTTTTATATTAGTACATCAATTATTTTTGGAAGTAGAAAGATGATTGAGAATTTGAGATTTTTGGAAGTAGAAAGATGATTGAGAATTTGAGATTTAAGCTTACTTTGTAGCAGTTAGGTTATGTGGAATCTGCAACAACCTTTAGGAGAGAAAC
Source organism: Papaver armeniacum (assembly GCA_023531295.1). Lineage (NCBI taxonomy): Eukaryota > Viridiplantae > Streptophyta > Magnoliopsida > Ranunculales > Papaveraceae > Papaver > Papaver armeniacum. Next base: position 168,254 of record JAJJWW010018709.1, on the reverse strand, counting down.
AGGTAAAGATATCACTAGTCAGATATTTTCTAAGATTGAATCTAGCAATCGATTGGTAAGAGTGTTAGAGGCAATCATTATCTCTAATGCTAGAAAACTAACCAATAATTTCCAAATTCCATCGGTTTGTTTTCTAACGTTAGAGATGCTGATTCTTTCGCTCTAGCACTCTTATCGATTGCTAGATTCAGCATAGAAGATATCTGACTAGTGATATTTTCTAGATGTTTCTCAGTACCTTTGTTCTTAGCCACCAAATGAGTTTTAGTAGCGGCAGCTCTGAATACCAACTGATAAAAACCTTGCTATGGTTCTTACTGAGGAGATGCTGCCGGACCAAAATAAGAGCAAAATTGAATAAACTTTTTTAATAACGAAACAAATACCCTTAGTTAGATTATGGAGCTAACCTCGCTGTATCATTTGTTCTTCTTGTAGATCTAAAGGTACAACTCATATAGAAAAATAAAAAAAAATGAAAGAAAAAACAAAAAAAAAAAACCAACAATTTTACTTACCACTTTCCCAAAATTTCTTTAATTAAAGAAGGAATGGAGATAGGGGATTCTTCAAGAAATTTTGGGAAAGTGACAAGTAAAATTGTTGGCTTTTGTTTTGTTTTGTTTTGTTTTGTTTTTTTTTTTTAATTTTTCTATATAAGTTGTACCTTTAGATCTACAAGAAGAACAAATGATACAGCGAGGTTAGCTCCATCATCAATCTGTTTCGCTTTAGCAGCTAACACTAGAAGTTTGCCTTGTATATAAACTATAATAAGCATGATACATCAACCTATTTTTCATTCAAGTTACGTTATATATGAAGTGATTAGCTGGTTCACTGGTGTGGGAATTCTCGGTTCTTCATTAGTGGCGGCGTGGTGTTAAAGTTTGAACGTCAAGCTAAGTTTGATAGGGGGAGTATACATAAACATATCTTTGGGGAGATAAGGAAAGACTTCTCGTGGAGTTTCTTTAAGAATATTACCAAGCAGAGGAATTCAATTATGGGCTATCTAACTTTTCTAGTATACTTCCATTACCAGTCACTGTGAAGAGTTGAGATAAACCCTGTAAGTGCGATTAGAATTGAAGTATGTTAGAGAAGTTAGTTAGCCAAATTTGAAAATTCCTCTGCTTGGCAAATGTTATATATCAACATGTTTATTTAGTTACTAAACCAGAAGACCTGGCATTATTGAGTTATAAAACATTCCGGCTATGTTGCCTAAGTTCTATGCTTCTGTAATTCTTAATGTTTTGTGTGCTTGTTTATTTATTTTTTGACTTCATAAAGCTTTGAACAAGTTGGTGAAATGTGTCAAAAAGTAAAAAACGCTACTTCTAGTAGAAAAATCCCCTGATATCTTTCCTGTTTGAACCTTCCTATTGTATCTATATTAGCAGTCAATTTATCTTTATAGTGAAGGTTAACAATTCATGCTATATGACAATTTCATGTTAAATGTATGATTCTAGTCCTCATTTATTTGCTGTTAATGATATCTGCATTGGCGTTTAATAATTCCCAGTTTTTTGTTTCCTTATACTTAATGTTACTATTATTACAGGCTGAAAGTGCAATTGCTGCTCTGAACTGTAGTGGCGTGGTGCTGGGATCCTTACCAATTAGGTATGTTTTCAACATTATTTCTTTTTGGCTTTGTAAGCAGAAGGTTCCTAGGTTGAGGCCTGGTTGTTACAATTATTTTCTGATCATCCAATGAATTGCTGATTCCAGAGTAAGCCCTTCAAAGACGCCAGTTTGCCCACGTTCACCTCGTCAAATGCACTGAGGAGATCTATCAGGTCTTGCGAATTGAGATTTATATTATTATATTTATTTTCTTATTTAAGCATGACTTATACCGTGCCATATTTCTTGACACTTCACTTTTCCGTACACCTTATGCGTACCTACCTGTGGAGTCCACATGAAGATGATCCAAGGGCTGTTCTAACAGATCTTGGATCATCTCAATGCAGGTTCCATGGGAAGGTACAAATAGAGTTAAGCTCAAGTAGGCTGTTGCATTTAAGAGCCTTTGTAATCCAGAATCTTATCAAGAGTTTCATTTTTGTTGCTTGGTGGTTTTCTGAAACAAGTGCACATGTTTATCTGTTTTCCAGGACGATCAAGTTGAAGAAGCCAGACTCTAAATATACGGTCCTGCATTCCAGTCGTGGCTGCAGGTCTCCTAGATTATGTTACCGTTTTATGTATCTACTACCCTTTATGTATCTACTACTCAAGATACAGACATTTAAAGATACCTCTGGTCGGTTTTCATTTATAGTTCTTCTATTTCTCTTGTTACCCCTCTTTTTTTTTTTTTTTGCATATTTATCCTGCAATCTTTTGTTTTATCCAGGATTAAGGACATATATGCTTTGTTAATTTCTAGTATGTAGAGTTGGAATGGAACTTGGAGGCTTTAATTTAAAAGAGTTAATAATGTGTTTAACTGCAACAATTCAAGGAAGATGTAAAAAGTTTATATACGATAGACTGGTTTCTATCTGTTTTACTATTCAAAGTATTTTCTTATTTGGCGTTATGTGTGTGTGGATACAAGGATGGTCAGTAATCTAATTCACTTTAAGTGGTCTCTGTATTGTTGTGGTTTTCAGATGGGTTGGCAAACTTTTCAGTGTCAGTCTTGTTTCGACATAACATATTTATTTTTTTTGCAACAGTGGAGAAAATTTTCAGTCTGCTTTTACTTTCCTTTCTTTCTTGAGAGTGAATTACCTAGGCTTACAAAGCTCAGGTGCATGGCTAGGGGATTGTTCAGTTGCTCCATATGTCTATTCTTACAGGGTCTTAGATCCTGGCACGTTGAAATATAGTACTGTTTGTTGTTTCACCTTTGTTATCTCCATGATATCGTTTTATGGCTTAGGTAGGGGTCTGAATCCAGCCCATGACATGAGTTAAAAGTATGTAGACTAAATGAAGTTGTATGGGTTTGTTCAATGTAGTCGGATTGGATTTGTCATCGAGTGATTTGTCAGAAAGTGTTTGGATGATGTTGTGACCGACTTACCAGCTGGCCAGAGTTGTGCTCTTTATGGGATGGAAGCTGTAATGTTCAATATAAAGTATACTCTTTTGTCAAGGCCTGCAAGTCGAAAATAATTTTCCCAACGCATTGTTCGAGTAATTTTTGATCTAGCGGTATTAAAAATCTTTTTACAAGTATCATGGTTATTTCTTATTCTGTCAGTTCAAAAATGCTCGGGCAGTGCTATTTCTTATTCTGTCAGTTCAAAAATGCGCGGGCAGTGTCAGAGAAAGTTTGAGACCGATATAGGGCAAGGGTGTGCACTTGCTATCCTGCCCATTGGGCTTCCCAGCCCAAATTTTCCTAGCATTTTTAGGGGCCATTCAAAAGGAATTAGGGGCCACTTTTTTATTCCCATCCATTGAAGGGGTGTCTTAAAAGTAGAAATAGTCTATATTGTCCTTCATTTTTATACTAAATCTAAACTTATATCCTTTATTTTCATAATCATATCATTCCTCTTCTTCTTCTCTTTTCAACCATTGATTTTTTTTTTTCGCTTTAATTTTAATTGAAACCAAAGATCGTCGATCAAACAAATTTTGTGATTGATTGCTTAAAATTAAAACCCAAAATTCATTGACCTTAAAGTTGAAACTTAGAACATAAAAAAAAAAAAAAAAAACTAGTTAAACAAACAAAACGGATAGATGATAGTATAATTGTGATCCAAAATTAGGATTTTATTGCTTGAAATCAAAAGTTTGATCAGAATTTTTTCTAGGATTTACAGTAGCAGAAACATAATCGGTAGATAATAATCTATTTTACCTACCGATTATAGTAGTACCAAAATTCGAAAATCAAATATATTCAGAAGTTAACGTAATACAATTTACTACACTAGTACAAAACTCGAAAATTTGAGTTTTTTTTTCCAAAATCTGATTTTTGGGCCACTCTATATTCGGAGGTTCGAGTAACAATATAAACCTCCAAATATAGTTGTGCCAAGGCTCTATATGCCAAGGCTCATGGTGGTTCCAAAGCCCTATATGCCAAGGCTCATGGTGGTTCTCATTTGGGAGCCAACACATATTCGGAAGTCAAATGAATTACTTGGTCATCCGATTATGACTAGTACAAAATTCGAAAAATTTCATTTTTTTTCAAAATCTGATTTTTGAGCCACTCTATATTCAGAAATCTGGTTAACTACTACTGCTTCCGATTATGTTAAGTCCAAAATTCGAAAAGTTTCATTTTTTTCCAAAATCTGATTTTTGAGCCACTCTATATTCGGAGGTCTGGTTAACTACTATTGCTAACGATTATGGTAGTACCAAAATTTGAAAATTGAATACATTCGGAGGTTAAAATAACACACTTTACTATCTATTGTAGTATTAACTACCGATTGTGGAAAGACAATTTTATCATTACGAAATACGGAAATAAGAGCTAGCTTCAATTTACGTTTGGATGACCCTATTTTGTCTTATTGTTGGCTTGCTAATTCCTTTTGGGCGGCCAATAAAAATGCTAGCTAAATTTTCCTCCAAATTTTCTAGTCCTATATGTGAAAAAGATTTTTAATTCTTTTTGCTGGAAAAGTATAATAAAGATTCGACATTAACAGATATTCACCATTACCACTCCCCCACCTTTGCCTATCAATCCATCATCCTCCGCCTCTGGTATTACCAACAAACAATACATAGAGCAGGCTGGTTATAAAATCCATAAGCCTGCCTATTTCAAATTCTGCTTAGAAATTGAAGGAATTCATTAGAGAAAGAAAAGAAACAAGGATGGTGTTGTTCAGTAGAAAAGGAGCATCTGGGTTCTCAGCTTGTAATACAGCTGAAGATGTCACTCAGGGGATTGATGGTTCTGGTCTTACTGCTATTATCACTGGTAATAACCATCTATCAAGCACTTAATTTTGTAGAAATTTGATTAAAATTGAATTAATTTCTGCTGTTTTAGATGTGGGTTTTCAATAAATCTTTTATTTTGTTCCGATTATGCTGAGATAGGTTTTATTTGGACTGAGTTCTTTGAGTTGATGTGATTTTGGGTTTAGTTATTAGTTCCTAGGAAACAAGGATTTTGCATTTGTACTTGAATTGAAGTATTAGCCTGATTTCATCTTTGTACGTTGTGGTAAAGCCTCTCACTGGCCAATTACTAGGTCTATGTGAGATCTCATCCCTTGAATGCCTCTCTTGAGTCTCGCCGGCTTCTGTAACCTCCCCGGATAGCCTTGTTGTGTTCTATTTACTAGGACTTGATAGGGTTCATTTTTTAATAATAGAATGAACTTGGCGAATTGTTTTCGTAGCGGTTGGTTAAAATTTGTGTTTCTGAATCCCTATTGATGTGCATGATTTTGTTAAACCCAAAAAGGGATTTGAATCTTGTCATCCTTTTTGTAAATCGTGGAAGCAATTAGTCCTAAACATGATAAACAGTCAGTACATGTTGTCGTGATGGCAGGATCGTCCAATGGTATTGGTGCTGAGACTGCGCGTGTTCTTGCAATGCGAGGAGTTCAAATTGTCATGGCAGTGAGGAATACGGCTGCGGGTACGGCTGTGAAAGAAACTATATTAAAAGAAACACCATCTGCCAAAATTGAAGTATTGGAGTTAGATCTTAGTTCCATGGCATCAGTGAGAAAATTTGCCGGAGAATTTGAGGCCTTGGGTCTTCCGCTGAACATCCTTATGTGAGAATCTAAAGAATTTAATAAATTTATTATCACTATTCTTCAACAGTGTAGTTTTCTCATCTGTGAATGTGAAGCTTTTTTGGGCATGATTTATGTCTTATTAAGTGTAAATCTGATTTTTATCCACTTTGTCGCAGTAATAATGCAGGAGTTATGGCACTACCTTACAAGCTCTCTCCAGACAAAATAGAGCTTCAGTTTGCAACAAATCATTTAGGTATGCTGCTTAACTGATCTGTATTAAATTCTGGATCTAAATATAGGGAGGATGATTTGACTGAATGAAAATTGATCATAGAGATTGTTAGGTTACTACTAGTCTACTTCGTACTTCAGTTTTGCATTATTTCAGCAGGGCCGTCTTACCTACTCTCTTTCCTTCAACTTAATTCGATGAGGAGCGGTACTTGCTGATGTTTCAATTTTAATTTCAATTGTCTTGCAGGTCATTTTCTTTTGACAGATCTTTTGTTGGGGACCATGAAAAGGACTGCATCTCAAAGTAACATTGAAGGAAGAATTGTGAACGTTTCTTCTGAAGCTCACAAGTTTCCCTACAAAGAAGGGATTCGCTTTGATAAACTCAATGATGAAGAAGGGTTCGTAACTTCGTGATAAAGAGATTTTGATACTCTCTTCCAACATGATACAGTTTTTCACTTTTTCTTGAAATGATTGAGCTTGTGATTGTTGCATCAGAGGGTCCTTTTTTTTTTTTTTACTACTTGTGACAAGTCTTTAAAGTGCAACAAGTTGAATCCTAGTACCGCTCTCTAATTTGCAGTTACAGTAGCTTCGGGGCTTATGGACAATCAAAGCTTGCAAATATTTTGCATGCTAATGAGCTCACTAGACGCCTTAAGGTACTATTATCCTCCAGTCTTTCTTGTATTATCATGCTATTACCAGCTCGAAAATGTCGAGCAATTCTAAGTTGAACGCACAATGACTTGGAAGTTTGTTCTGTGTGTTTGATGGACAGGAAGAAGGGGTGGAAATAACAGCAAATTCACTTCATCCAGGAGCAATCGTGACAAATCTTTGGCATAATAGCACCTTTTTTGGCGGTAAACTTACTATCCGTGGATTCTATTTGAACGCCTCTTTTGTGAAGATAATTGTCTACATCTAATCACATAATCTCTTCTCATTTAGGAAGACTTAAAAAATAATCCAGGCTCATCTTTGCTGTATAATACAAGCCTTTAGTCCCAAACAAGTTAGGGCAGGCTAGAAATAAAACCCATGTCGAAATCTATGGGTTTCATTTCATAAGAGAATCCATAGACTTCTTGTACCAACTGGAAAATTGGGAGTTTTCTTTACCTTGCCCGTACAGAACTTTAATGTGTCGAATTAGACAAGATCTCTCTCTCTGACTTGAGGTTTCGGGCATTTGTACTAATGATATGGATACACACTCTTTGGTAGGTTGGGTTTCTAAATATGTTGTTGCTCCGACTGGGAAGATTCTGGGGAAAAATGTTCCGCAGGTATGTTCTTTTATTTTTTAATCGCGCAGAAGATGTTTCCTTTTCATTCTCAGATTTCAGACGGGATCCGATTCGCTAATACTAGTTACATAATAACTAATCTTACGTGATTCCGTGTTGGTCTTCGTTTTTCTAGGGGGCATCGACGACATGCTACGTTGCATTACATCCGAGCAACAAAGGTGTAAGTGGAGAGTATTTTTTGGACAACAACATTGCGAAGGCAACCGCACAAGCTAAAGATCCAGAACTAGCAAAGAAACTTTGGGATTTCTCCATGAAATTGATCAGTTGAACAGCTCCTGCTCTTGGTGGCGGTGATGGTGCTATTGGCGATGGTGGTGTAAAACTACGTTATAAGTTTATAACAGTAAGTACGTAATAGAAATTTCTCTGGGACAAACACTCTTGTAGTTTATTGCTGTGTCATGATATAAAACTTCAGTGTATATGAAAATTTTGGGATTGGGAATTACTGTGTCATGACATAATACTTCACTTCTTACTGCCATAACCGAGAACTGACATGGCACAAGAACATACAAAGGTACTGCTTCTCTGTTGTTGAATTCTGAACCTAAACCGCCTTGATGGTAAAAATTGTTTTTCCTTCTGCCTCACAAAAACTGTGGGTTTTACTGACTGGTAAAATCAGGTGAATAATGAGCCTAACTAAATTAGATAAAAAAACTGGCAGTCTAATACTCCCTCCGTCCCTATTATATAGGCGGAATTTTGTATTTTGCTTGTCCCATTAGATAGGCGGTCTACTATTTCCTAGATGAATATTTATATATATACCCTTATTTATGGTGCATAGATAATTGTGTTACTAATAGGACAAGGGGTAAAACATGAAAAAACATAAAATATTATGAATCAAATGTTCTTTTCTTAATGGAGTCCACGATTATGCACATCTTCCAAAATTTAGCTTAGTCTAATAACTTTTTTTTTTTTTTTACAATGTAAAATAGTGTAACTTAATTCAACACAAATTTCCTTTTCTGGACTCTGATATCACGGTCGTAAAGTCTACCGTTCACCGGAGTTCAAAACATGTCTACACCAAATTCTTTGTCACTCAAACATATTTCTTATGGACGTTGCTTTCGAAAATCTCCACAAAAGTGAATGGTTTCACTGTCATTCTAGTGGGTACTTCATCTTGTGACCACATATGTCCGACTAACAGTGCAGGACCCACTGACATCAGGCGGTTGGAATCAAAAGTGCAGGAGAAGACTTTGTGAGTGGCTCAAATTCTAAGACAAATTTTTATAATCAAATCGGAATTTGAATGAACATTTAGAGAAAGAAAGGAGAAAACATGGTGTTTTTCGTTAGAAAAGAAGCATCTGGGTTTTCATCTAGTAGTACAGCTGAAGAAGTGACCCATGGAATTGATGCCTCTGGTCTTACTGCCATTGTTACTGGTAATGGAAGAAATCTATTAAACACTTGATTGTCTTAACATTTTAATTGCATTTTCATATTTATATCCAATTCTTATGGTTGTGATGACAGGATCAACAAGTGGTATTGGTGCTGAGACTGCACGTGTTCTTGCAATGCGTGGAGTTCAAATTGTCATGGCAGTCAGGGATACGGCTGCCGGGAAGGTTGTTAAAGAAACAATATTGGAGGAAAATCCATCTGCTAAAATTGAAGTATTGGAGTTAGATCTTAGTTCCATGGCGTCAGTGAGAAAGTTTGCCGGAGAATTTAAGTCTTTGGGTATTCCGCTGAACATCCTTATGTGAGAATCTATAAAATTTGAAACTTTTTTTTTGGTGGTGATTTAGATCCTTGTAAGTGGGAAATATAAAATTGTATCATCCACTTTGTTGCAGCAATAATGCAGGAGTTTTTGCAATTCCTTACATGCTCTCTCCGGACAAGATAGAGCTTCAGTTTGCAACAAATCATCTTGGTAGCCTCCTATTTTTCATTGTATGGTCATATAACCCACTTCCGTTAAGCGGAATTCATCTACTAATGTTTGCTGCTTCTATTTGAATTTTGTTGCAGGTCATTTTCTTTTGACAGATCTTTTGTTGGAGACCATGAAAAAGACTGCATCTAAAAGTAAAATTGAAGGGAGAATTGTCAATGTTTCTTCTGAAGTTTATAAGCTTGGGTACAACGAAGGCATTCGCTTTGATAAACTCAATGATGAAACAGGGTTCGTGACTTCTTGGATAATAGATTCCGTTTCAAAGGAATAGCCTAGTGATTGTTGTATCTGGGGTTTTCTGATTTCATAGGAGTTGTATGATTGCGTTGCAGGTACAGCAGGCTTGGGGCATATGGACAATCAAAGCTTGCAAATATATTGCATGCTAACGAGCTCGCTAGACGCCTTAAGGTAATGCTATCCTCGATGTTTTTCTTTCTATAGTTCTACTATCTTTAAAATGTTGAGCAATCATCTTAAGTAGGAAAATACAATGACAGGAAGATGGGGTAGAAATAACAGCAAATTCAGTTCATCCAGGATCAATCGCAACAAATCTTTGGCACAAATCTTTTGATGGTAAATATATTGTCTATTTGGATTCTGATTTTGACTGTACTGTCTTGGTTTGGGGTTTCATACTACTGATATGCACACACTAGCTCTTCCGCAGGCTGGGTAGGTTGGTTCTGTAAACATGTTGTTACCCCTGCTGGAAAGGTTATGGGAAAAAATGTTGAACAGGTGTGTTTTTTAAGTTAATGGTGCAGTAGATGCTTTCTTTTTCAGTTTCATTTTCATTATTCATACAGGACCTGTTTTACATACAAGACCTGTTTTACTAATATTAGTTACTGTCATCCATGATTCCGTTGATCATGGTTTTTCTAGGGAGCATCTACGACATGCTACGTCGCGTTGCATCCGAGCAACAAGGGCGTAAGCGGAGAGTACTTTGTGGACAACAACATTTCAAAACCAACCTCACAAGCAACAGATCCAGAACTAGCAAAGAAACTTTGGGATTTCTCCATGAATTTAATCAACTGAAGGTCGAGCACCTAATATTCGGGGTTGTGGTGCTCTTAAAGTTATTACGTTATAATTTCATTGCGAACAGAAGTAAAGAACCATAATTTGTATCATCATTCAATAACTTTACCACTGTAATACAGTAAAACCAGGAGAACAGTATTTTCTCCAGGAGTTCAACAACTCTGGTAGTTTATCATTTGGGTGCATTAGGCCGGTTCCTATGGGGTGGCTAACCCACCCATTTGCAACGCCAGCTGGCCTGGCAAACTGGCCGCGCCACTATGGTAAAAAAGATAAGCGATCGAGTCTCCACCTAGAAGTCGAGACTACACCGCTAGCGGTGTCATTTCGATCGCCCGGTCTAGTTTACACCGCTAGCGATTCAAACTCGACCTTCCACGGTCGGTGCTCTACCGCCTATAAATACCCCCATTCCCTTTAGTTTTCATTCACAAAAAAAAAATTCTCCCATTCTCTAGAGAGCAGACCAAAGCGATTTTTTACTTAAAAATGAGTAGTTCCAAAACAAATAAACAAAGGAAAAGAAACATGAAAGAAAAAGGAAAATCTGTTGCAGATAGTGATATCGTATGGGTTCAGGATAAACAACAAGAGTTCGCTAATGTTAGGCAACTAGTTGGAACTGGTGTAATATCTACGCATTTATGTAACCATCCCGAGCGAGTTTTGTTACCTAAATTAAGAGGTGGATGGTCTGAGCTAACCGGAGTGTTTGGGTTACTCCCCGAAGCTGTTCAAGAATACTTGAGAAGATATCCTTGGCAGCGTTTATATTTCATGAAAGGAAAAAACCACAAGACTCAAGTTATTTGTGAACTGTTAGAGCATTGCTCGGTCGAACTCGCATGCGTTGCTATCTCAAGCATGTTTGTCAATGTTAGTGATCAAAACTATAAGTTTTCATTTCTAGCCTATGTAACTAAAGGTCTCGGACTAGGATATAAAGTGTAGTTGATCTCAAGAACTCCATGGCAATCATCATACAAGACGAAAGACTACTCGAGGAACCGGTGGAACTTCATCGACTAAAAGGTATGTGGAGACTTGAACTTATCTGTCACTCAAAAGTCTATTTACTCTATCTCCTACTCTTGAGACAAAAGTCGTTTAGACGTATAGACTTTCATTATACACATTTGCTATTTTGTTTAGTTTAACTCGCCTATTTATTTCTCGAAATATGTGTTGGTAAGCTTTCGCTTTAACCGAATTCATCTTTACCTAGTGACGAAAGTCATGATATGTTTCAATCACTTTGGAAATTGCTCTGACGAAAAATGGTATGTGAATAACGGCTATATAACGTTCTCTGATAATGTTTCAATGATTGAAATGAGAGTTTAGATTACATAACCATTGGTAGGATATAAGCATTGTTGTGGAAACACATATATGTATAAGTCCTTATTCCTTGAACCAAAGTTTGCGAACTTTGTTGATCAAGAGAAATGGAAGTGGCGCAAGCCAAGTACGCGAACTCGATCCACGAACTCATGGAAGTTCTCACCCGAGAATTTCGATGGAGTTTGTGTACTCTTCCATGAGCTTAAGTCCGCGAACCCAGTCCGCGAACTTGAGTAGGTTATATCTAAAACCGGTTTTTCTTGAACTATTGTTATATAAGCTAAGGAATGCTTTTGCAAACCGTGGCTATAAATTTCATGAACCGATTCGAGTGAATCAAACCATTTTTGCTTCGATTGTGTCTTGTGTAGTTACATAAGATCTAAGCAATTGAACAACTCTCTAACTAGTTCATTTGAGTCATTTGAACTAGTTATGGTGAAGAAGAATATGGTTGATATGAGAGTGTTCATATGGCTAACCATTTGGTTGACTATTGTTGAACCAACAAATGTTAATGTTTGGGTACGGTTTATAAACCCGAAATTGAACATTTAGTTTGTGTGTAACAAGCTAAGTTTTCGATCCAACGGTTGAGAAATATTAGCTTGAATCTAATCAGGTTTTCATCTAGCGGTGAATATTGAATGCTTTGTTACTGAGCTAACATTGATTGCAAACCCTGATTTGAAAGACTATATAAGGGAGAACTCTAGCAACTGAAACCTAATCCCCACACTTTACGTGTGATACTAGTTTGCTAAGCTAGAGTCGATTCTCCTTTAACCTTTGGATTTCTTCTTCTAAAACCAGGTTAACGACTTAAAGACTTCATTGGGATTGTGAAGCCAGACCGATACTATTTTTCTTATAGTTGTGTGATCTGATCTTGCAGTTTCTATCGTACGAGTACAATTGAAATAATTGGCTTGAGATTTATATTTCTGATAGACAAGATAGAAAAGAAATCAGAAACACTTTGTCTCATCGTTTGTGATTCCACAATATCTTTTTTTCGCTGCGTCAATTAAGATTATTGTGAGGTGATCAATAATACTAGGTTGTTCTTCGGGAATATAAGTCCGGGTTATTGATTGGTTCCTGTTCACCTTGATTTATCAAAAGACGGAACAAAACTCATAGGTTTATTCGTGGGAGACAGATTTATCTATTCTATAGACTTTTCTGTGTGATACAAATTTGTTTATTAAAGTCTTCGACTTTGGGTTGCAGCAACTCTTAGTTGTGGGTGAGATCAGCTAAGGGAATCAAGTACGTAGCATCTTGCTAGGATCAGAGGCGTAGGAGCATAACGTACCTTGGATCGGTGTGAGATTGATTGGGGTTCAACTACATCCCAGATCGAAGTTAATTTGGAGTAGGATAGAGTCTCGTAGCGGCTTAATATAGTGTGTGTTCAACTGGACTAGGTCCCGGTTTTTCTACATTTGCGGTTTCCTCGTTAACAAAATTAAGTGTCTCGTGTTATTTCTATTCCGCATTATATTTGTTTATATAATTGAAATATCACAGGTTGTGCGTTATTCAATCAATTAGAATATCCTACCTTTTGGTTGTAGATTTAAGTTGATTGACACTTGGATATTGGTCTTTGGTACCATCCAAGTTATCTGTCTTTGATAAAGACTCGCAGATTTCTATTTGCTTGAGTAAAGATCAAATCGTGAGATATAAACTCGTTGATATACTTTTTATCTAGATTGAGTCTGACTTATAGTTGATTCTCTAGAAAGTATATTGGAGTTTTTCCATACAGATTGCTAAGCGAAATATACTGGGTGTGGTTGTTAGACCCCCGCTTTTTCATGAACGTTGGTGGAACACTGCAAATACGTTCTTTTTCAAGGATTTCAAGTGTGGTAAGTTCTATTTTTCCATTCAATAGTTTAATTTTTAGTTCAGAAACAAATTTTAATTTTTAGAGATTCAATTTTTTTGTTTGATACAAATTTTAGTTCCACATAAAAACTTTAATTTTATGACCATGTTGTTTTTAGGGTTCACACCGTTAGATTTATATATATTGACTGGAATAAAAAGTGAAGGTGAAATAGTAAATAGTACAATTTAACCAATTAAAGTGGATATCAGAAGTAAGATGGAAACAATTACCTTGTACTCAAATGATAATGAAGGAAAGCCAGAATCCAGACAGTTACACTCATATGGATTAAGAGTGTCTGGGTTGAAGGCTTTTTTGAGCCGTTACCATGCCAAGGGGATACACAGAGCTGAAGATTATCCCGAGCTTGAACGTATTTTTGTATTATGGATGTTAGGTCAAGTTTTTTCCCCCAATGGTAGCTCAGTGTCATTAATTGGTTTTCTGGACTCTTTAGAAGATTTAACTAAAGCGCCAAATTATGATTGGGGTTCTGCAATTTTAGTTGAGCTATACATAAGTCTCGGTGATTGCTCATGTAAGAGGACAAATAGCTTTAATGGATTTTGGGTCGTATTGGAGGTAAGAACCACGATCCCTTTCTATTTATTAGATTTATTATCGAGTTGTCAAACTAGTGGCGAATGTACTAACACATCAATGTTTTTTTTCAGTATTGGTGGTATACTTACTTTAAGTCGGGGAATCTGATCTTCACGATACACGATTAATTTTACCAGTCGTGTGTACAAGTACCAAGCTGATAATTGGATTGGTCAGATTAATGCTGGTCAAAATATCGCTGCTGTTCAGAGGGTGCAACAATTGTGCAGTACTAGTATCAACATTACGATAATGCCGTATACAAAATTGATGAGTTTCATGAACCAACGGCACAAGCCATGCTACAGTTAAGCCTTAGGCTACTTGTGTTTTACAGTCCAATTAGTGGTCAGGGTATTTGGTACTACAGAGAAAGATATCTGTTTCAGCTACAAGGAAAAAAGGTAAAAGTAATCAACCCGTTTTCAACTTCAATAATTTCACATGATGATTGGATAAAGTTGATAAATAATGGACAACCTTGGGAAGAAGCTAATGATTTGATCCAAATTCCAGAAGATGACTATGATTACTTCAGTCGGTTTCAAAAGGTATGCAAGCTAAATATTGTTGTTCATCCACAAAACTTAGGTAGTGTTGACTTTCCAGCAATCGACAATTTGCCACTTACAGATCTTCCATCCCAACCCACACCACCGATGGGTGAAGCATATACGTACCCTAGAAGTCAAATAGGGTCGTCAAATATGCCTCAAATATCTTGGGAAGTCTAGACTTTATCACCAAGTGGAGATATTGTTACATTTCCACTTACTAGTGAACGTCTGCAGCAGAGCTATCCATACCATGGTGTGGTGGCATCACAACAAGAGTATCAGAACGAGTTGAACAATTTTTCGCTTTTTATCAATCAATTCCAAAATTTTCACTTGACAAAGATGCATGCTTTGAGGGAGAGTATGAGTTATGATTTTCCTGAGACTCCGTTAGGGTCAAGTTCTCAAATGCCCGATGATAGCAATGCAAGAAGTCACGGAAGTGGAAGTCGTGGAGGTCGTAGAAGTCGTCATCACACTCCAACTATGGTGGAAGAGACTCAGCTACCACCAACAACATCAAACATGGAGACGAATTTCCAGTCTCTTATTGGTTTCATGCCCCAAGGTTCTGTACTTACTCTTGGTGGTGGCGTAAATATGGATGCATTTAGGCCATCCGTAATTTATACCCCAACAAGTTCAGCATTTTACTGACCTCAAATGGCTCCGGTACCATATCAAGGTTATGAATCACCTGATGCTACTCAACCACCATCTCAGACTCAAAATAATGAGTTTTTACAGGATCAAACAAGCTTAGGGGAATATATATTTGGTAATCGTTAGTTTGATAGATAAATGTTAATCGTTAATATGAATCGTGGGTTGTTTAAATCGTTAATGTAATTGCACTTCTCATGTTTGATAAATAATAATTTTCTTTTAAAATTGATAACTTAAAATTGATAAGCTAGATTAAATTTGGGAAACACTTTTAAGATTTCATAACAACTTGCATATCGGAACTGATTTCCGTTGTCACGGAGCCACTTTCCACGACATATTTGATCAATCTCCAGCAGGGTTTTACCACTTCTCATGTTTCGAGCCTCTTCCCTTATCATACCAATATACTTGTTAATATTCTTGGAAATTATGGAGAACCGAGCACTCAACACCATTGAATCACGATTGTTGAGGTTTGTTGTTTCTTCTTCAAATTTCAGTAAAACGCGTCCCAAAAATGGAATAATCCGTAATGCACCATCAACGATTGGATGATTAGTGAAGAGAACATAATTCCTGCAGATGCATTCATCTTCTAACGTGCTAAAATTGCGCTGCTGTGCAACTCTCCAACTATTTGCTCTTCTTATTTCATTTTCCACACTAGCTCGAAATGCAACTCTTTGATTTTCGGCCGCATGTTGCTCTTCTATAAATTGAGCCATAGACATGTTTTGAGCCATTGAAAAATCTAAGAAAATAGGAAGAAGGTGTGAGCTAAAATGGAAGAAGAATTTGGTATTTATAGGGGGAAGATTTATGACCGTTAGATCAGATTCTACGTAGCGGTGTAGACTAGACCGGTCGGTCCTATAAAAGCCGCTGACGGTGTAGAAAACAACGAACGGTGTTGTTTTGACCAAGCGGCCGAGTCTCGACCGCTCGGTAGAAACTTGACCTGGCCTGGCTAAGTGGCAAATTTGCCACTTAGAGCAATTTCTATGGGATGAACAAACTCAGAGTTTGTTCATTTTGCTCCCACTATGGAATGAACAAACATGAAAATGAATGTTCAAATCAACAAATCTGTTGATTTGAACATCGAGTCGGAACATCCGGCGCGCGTCTGTGTCAAGGACGGGCGACATCTCTATAAACACTGGCGTCAGAAGGGAAAACGCCAGTGTTTGTACTTTAAACGCGAGTTTTTCCTTGCAGTGCCAGAGTCCTTACTAGAAACGCAAGTGTCTGACCCAATGGCACCAACGGCTCCATCTGAACGGCTGAAAAATCTGGTGATCCAACGACTACATTTTTTGAATTTTATAAATACTCCTCATTTCAACTCTAAATTCACACATTCTTCTCTTCACTCTCAATTCTTGATTGAACATGTCTCGATCCTAAGTTAGTTCTTAAGCGAGTTCCGTATGCTAAAGAAGAAGATGAATCTATTTGCAGAAACTATGTTTTTTTATCTACTCAGCTTGCTTCGGCAAACTATCCATGGGTGAATTTCTTGGCGGTTATTCACGATGGGTTCTGCAGTGACATTCGTAATTCGAGTCGTTCTATATGCGACATAGAACATCGTTTTGGTACAATTAAGAAAGAAGTAAGTGAGTTTGTAGCTTTAACCATACAAGTAAATCGATATCGACTGAGAGGTGAAGCTGATGCTGAGATGGTAACAAGATTTTTGGCTGAATGACGAAGATGGAAAAATGTGGCTTTTTCTTTCGAAAATTATTTTGAAATCCTTAAGGTGTTGAACAGTTTCAACCGCTTCTTTTTAGTACCTAGTACTTCTTCTCATTAGTGAAGCTAATGTAATGTAGTCCGTCGTAATTTAGTGAAGCGCCAAGGTAAAACGCTTACTTTTAAACATATGTAATTTTATTTAATTAAAGTCTGTCGTACTTTTAAAACTAAAACTACAAATGTAGCAAAATTAAAATTACAATAATCCCTCTAATGTCGCTCATCTCTAGCTCCCCCATTGTTATTTTCTGGAGCCAATAATTCAGAAAGTCCTGGGGATATACCTGGGAAATCACCCAAAGCCAACATAGTTTGTAAATTTCCAAATGGGGATAGACCTAATAGACCTGGCTGAACAAAATTAGGCGATTGATAAGCACTCTGTGTACTCGGTCCTCCAAGCATATAAGAGGTTTGTTGTTGTGGTGGTGTTGGTGTGTGTCATTCATTTGGGTTGTAGGGCACATTTAGGTTGTAGGGCAAGGATGATGATGAAATGCACCTTAGTTCAAGCCGAAATGCCTGAGGTTGAGATACTGGCACAATTTGTGGTGAAATAGTATTGTGATGTGTTTCTTGCACCACATTGTGTTGTGTTTCTCGTACCACTGTTTCTTCACTTTCGTGCCATGCTGATCTGTTGTTTTCTTCACTTTCGTGCCATGATGATCTGTTGCTCTTGGTGGAATCGAAAGAATATGACCGCTGCCCATCATTTGGACTTACAGTTGGAGTCAATCCATACATTGTGTCTGTATGCCATTTTCGTACTTGTTCCAAGTGCATCGCCTCTACTTGCCGATCCGCCAATGCAAATCGTTGAGTTGAATCCGCAACTCTTCCTCACTGGCAGGGACATTGGGCTAAGGATAATCACGGTCCATACCTTGGGAAACAATGGGGATCGTGGTTGGCTCACCTTTTGAAGTAATACTTTGCAGCTCCCAACGAATTTCGGGCATATTTAACGAGGATGATGAAGAACTCGCACCCGTCCTAGGATAAGTCATAAAGCTTGGCTCTTCTGGAGGTGGTTGGCTAGGAACGATACTTGGATTATGGGACAAGTTTGATAACCCTGGGAAATCAAACCCATATATGTGCATGTTCTGTGTTCCAATCACAGGATTCGTAATTGACATGTACCAGTTGACATATTGCGCTTCACTAATATCCAACTGTGTATTTAGTTCATACCTCTCCCAACCGGTTATTTCAGCCGATAAAAATCTGATGCAAAGGTTTGCATCTGTTGTAGCGGGTTAATTGCAATTGCAAATATACCTCGTATTTGGTATTGCACTCTTTCTCCCAGATACCAAACCCCTCGTTTTGATTCCGGACTTTAAAAAACAACTCTACGCTTAGAATAATGAACAATACTTACTGTCTCACTCCAACATCACTATACTGAGGTAAACCAGCGTAAGGGCGAACAACTACGTTATTGTGGCTCCGAGTCATCTAATGTAACCTGCAAACAAAATTGCAACCCAAGACGTCGCTGCCAGTGTTCTTGTCTAAGTTGTCCTTCATATACATGTCCAACATTGGAAAGCTAACTGTCCCGTCTTTTAGGATTGGTTTACCAACACGGAAGTAGGTATACCACCAATACTGCAAATTACTCCATAATTTTAGTATATTGACTAAATAATCTACATTTGTTCATAAAATTATTTAAACTTAGTAATAATATAATAAATTTAAAAATAATAATTTTGATATTTACCTCTATGATGCTCAAGAAGCCAGTGAAGTTTTTATCGCCCATGGACACTTTATCCAGCGCACAGTACAATTCTGCTAAAATTGCAGATCCCCAGTCATAATCTGGTGCTTTGTCGAGATCTTTTAACGCTTCAAGCCAACCAAAATGAGCAACAGAAGTTGAGTTTGGAAAGAATGCCTGACCCAGTACCCATAAGATAAACATCCTTTCGAGTTCAGGATAGTCATCTACATGCAGGGCCGTCTCTGACATTTAGACGACCTTGTGCGAAATAACTCGGACGCCATTCGATGCAATTTTTTATTAGCACATATAACATTCTTAATGAAATTTATTGCATAACAAAATATTTCTTATAGCAGTAAAAAGCATTTGAAACGAAATGGTTTTTATTTTTTATTAGAAACAGAAACAAATAATAACTCATTGCCAACTGCTTAAGGAAGAAAATTTAAGGACTTAGCTATGTCCATAAACAAATTGAAACAGAGCCACCGAAAAATTATCTTCACTTTAGAACCTCTGATATTGCTTTTCTCGCTCTATGTGGTTCCGTATACACCTACATTGGAGCAAGAAAAATGCTAAGGAAAAAAAGTCAAACAAAATAATTGCTTCAATCTATTCCATGAAGAAGCTAAAGTTTATTGTAACTGTGTCTTTAAGCTGGTACTACCCTCCTAGGAGGCATATCTTAAGTAATTGATGACACTAGAAGTATATAACTAGGCAATATTTGTACCTTAATCAAGTTGTAGCTTGATACTTTGATAGTAACTTCTAGAAAAAATCAAAGAAAATCCAAAGTTCAACCACGTCACCTATAAAAAGATGTTGCAACTTGTAATCAGTTCATTGTTAGCAAATCACAACTAACAAGTAACAAGGAATAGGGATTAATTCAATCATTCAAATTCAATAATAATAATCTCAAACGAAAACTATCAGTATGGGGTATGTCCGTATGTGCTAAATGGATAATCAACATTAAGTATCAATTGTGAATGTGAATCTTTGATTGTGATTCTACGAAACATTCAAACATATTAACATACTAGGTTAGGTACAAACAAAAATTGATCATAAGTACATGTACTGAAGTGAATGGAATTATCAATTATGTAAACACAAATTCTGAATAATGAATCAATGATCACAGTAATGCAAAGTTAAACAACCCTTAAATATATTACCTATGGATTATGATTTACTAATTTTTTTCCCCTCTAACTCTTGCCTTCATGCTGCTTCAAGTTCAATTGCAGTTTGAAATCCTTTAGGTTTAGGGTTGAGAACTTGAGTTACAGGAGAAGACGAATAGTTAACTAACTTAACTTTTTAGTTCCCATCGGCTGCTTTTTTAGTTTTTTGACCGTGTTTTTTAGAATTTGAACTACCCATAAATATGTTGGAAAAAACTCGGTTGCAATAGAAGATGAAATAATACAGGAAGAGATTGTTGTACTCCAAACTTTCAAGGCTCATAAGATTTCTTTTAGACAATTATTTCTACCCTCCCAATAAATTGGCGATTACAATGTGTATGTGAAATAATGCCTTCAGGATACAATGAAAGCCCTACAACAGAAATTGAATTCAAGGTTTGTACCCCTTGATCCAATCAAGAACACATGTAAACAAAATTTCTGATGATGCTTTAGAAAGAGAGAAAACAGAAAAGGTTTTTTCGAGATGTTTTAAACGAGTTTTGGGAGATGCTATTTATAGAGGTTTTCGCATCTGTTGGGAATAGACATCTTTTCACCAACAGGTTTCTCTTCACGAAACGATGAGTCTCTTCATCATCAGACATCAATGTCAATGACGTCTGTTGGATTCGAAGATTATGGATATGTTTGTAACTGTCGAAACAGTTACGTACCACCTAAAATTCTTCCGGAGGCGTTGCCCCCTAGAGACCCCCACCTAGGGCTGCACATGGTTCGGTTCGGTACGGTTCTAGGCATAAAAAAAACCGAAACCGAAACACTCGGTTTTCCAGTTCTAAAAACCGATGAAACCATCCAGCATATTCGGTTTCATTCGGTTCGATTCACACTTGGTTTGGTATAAAACCGGCCGGTTATGGTTAACCAATCTTATTCTAAATTTCTAAAAAAAAAGTTGATTCTTAATATTTTAAACTCTTTGATCATAAGGTTCCAAATACATCAAATGCTGAAACAAACTGGACGCACAAAAACATTAGAAAAAAAGTCTTCTCCACAAACCATATGGTGAGAAGCTCCCGACCCTTAATAATGATTAAGTTTTCTTGGCATTCATTGGAAATTGCTTTAGCCAATAAGGTTTTCCCACATCCGGGAGGGCCATAAAACAGATCCTTTAGTAGGAGACATATCAAACTTTTCAAATTTCTCCTCGATGCTCCACTGGATATTGAATCGTCTACAATAAGAAAAAATAATGTAGGAATGAGGACATACGGAAAAAATAACAAAAACAATCTTTGGAATGAGCACATACAAAAAACAATGCTGCAACAAAGCTTATAACCATGTAAACAATTACCTCTTGAAGCTCTTTCTTGACAATGTCAACGATGTCAAGACCTCCAATTTATTGCCAACTGACATTAGGCACTTCAACAACCTGTTCATTAGAAACCATCAATTCAGACTACCATGATAAGAAGCTCTTCCTACCACTTGTAGTGACTAATTCAAATGTTAACTTCTCGTTTCACGCAGAGCGAGAGGGGTTTCGTTGTTCCAAGGGCAGTGTTGAAGTACTCATTTGTAACAGCCATTGAGTTGAGTTTCTTGGCATCTATCTCCTCATCTTCCAAGCCTATCACATCCATCTTTTGTACGATGCACTGTAGTGCAGCTTCCGTAGAGAGAGCAGCACCGACATAACCATGAGTAGCTTTTGAAATCCTTTTCAAATCAACCTGTAAAAGAAAATGTCAAGATGACGTCTAGCGGACTAGGCTGAAATGTAATACTGTTTTAAAAATTAAATTAAATTAAATGAAACCCATACTCTAGATGATCAGATTAATAAAATACCACAAAAAAATCCTCCAAAATTCATCAATGAACATACACACAAGAACAGATCTAACTAGAAAGTTGAGACAGGAAGATAAGGTTAATTCTCCAAAGAAGATATTGTGAAATTAAATTTAAATTAACATACTTTATTCCTATATTTATAGATTAATCATACAAAATTGGATTGAGAGAAACCCTAAATATATAGGTTCATTCATATTTCCTAACATGATTAAACAAACGAAGACTATTTAGAAAATGGATTACCTTGGAGAAGTATTGAATGAAAATCCCTGCGGGAAGAGAATTAAGGGTAACGTAACTCTGCCTCTTCTGCTCTCAGCTCTGGCTCTACTGCTCTCTCTCTCTGTCTCGCGGTGAAGAAGAAGTGAAAATGAAGAACGGAAGGGAATGAACTAATACATAAAAACCTAAAACTGATGGCTGGGATTAGTTTGGATTACTTAGGGTAACTGAATCTATGGCTAATATATGTCTCAATCCTACAGCATATCTTAATCGGTTAACCGATGGAGTATCGGTTCGGTTCCATACAAGAACCGAAACTGAAACCGACTGTGTCGGTTTTGCGAAACTAGCAACCTAAACCTAAACCGTTGGATTCGGTTTCACTTCGGTTCGGTTAATATTTCAACGGTTTCGGTTCGGTACACGGTTTAGGTTCGGTTTTGTGCAGCCCTACCCCCACCAGGGGCGGTCCCCCCTGGACCTCCACGACCTGACCTGTCAGGTCGACCACAGCCTGGGGGGCCCAGGACCCCCCCTTGAATAGCGCAGTTGAAAATATTCCAACAAAATATTGGGCGATAAAACATTAGCCCACGGTAGCTTAAAATTTTTTTCCGCCTTGTGCGGCTGCACAATTTGATGGGCTTCAGAGCCGGCCCTGTCTACATGTTCTGGGTCTCTGGCTTTGGTTAGGAAAATCTTCAAGGCCGCACATCTAATCCCACCTCCTTTTAAATCTTTATAATCTCGACGCATGTTTGTTTCCAAAAACGAGGGACAAAGCGTCTCCCAGTTACTATTTGACATCCAATCGTCTTGGTTGAATGGTGACGGGTCTCCCTTTCCACTTGGAATCCCAACAATGAAATACAAATCAAGGGGAGTAATTCCTATTACAAGTATAATATCAACTATGATTAATTCTTTTGATTATTTAATAATTATTTAAAAAATTTAATTTAAGTTAAGTTAAAATAGCTTACCAATTTCGAAAATCATAAAATGGAATGTGTGCGTCGTCATCCACCACCTTTCTACCACTATTTTCAGAATTTTTTTGTTATGTTTTCTAGGCTTAATTTGATAAAGCGCACGCCAAGGATATCTTTCAACCCTTTCTCGGACTGCAGGCGGTAGACGAACATAAACAAAATTTCATTCTGAAAATCCACCTCTCGTGATATAATAATCCTCAGACCGTTCACGATGCCCCGACACATGACCTGGGACTAATAATGGGAGCAACAACTATATTTGCGAAGCAAACTCTGCTTCTCGATTTTGAGTAAAATCTACACTTGTGTGAGGCAACAGTGCCGATTCATTGTTTCGATCTCTTTTCTTTTTTATATTATTCACCGCTCTTCTCACTATGTTCCTATTGTATAGAAATTTTTGATACATAAGAGTTTTAGAAGAAGGAAATGGTAGTGGTGCGACTGAAAATGAAATCAATAAAACGAATTTATAGGGTTGAAATTCGACCGTTGGAAATATAGGCGTTGGAGAGTAGGGCTGCACAAAACCGAACCTAAACCATGAACCGAACCGAAACCGATGCATTATTAACCGAACCGAAGTGAAACCGAATATAATGGTTTAGGTTTCAGTTTTCAATTTCAGATAACCGACATGTTAGGTTTCAGTTTCGGTTCCTACATTTAACCGAACCGAATTAACCGAGAAACCGATGGTCATGTGATTTCAGCCGTTGATTAGTAGCTAGGGTTTATTGTTAGCCGTCGATTTCAGCCTTTCAGGTATATAAGTGTAGTTTCTTTTCATTATCTCTTCTTTAATGACAACACACTTCTTCCGCCTCCTTCTTCTAATTTATCCTTTACTACCATGGATTCTCTACATAGAAGTACAATTCTAGAGCTTTAAAATTTATTGTGAATCATTGATGGAGCGACAACAAGAGTTAGAGGATTTTCCTTTGAGGGTTTTAGTTGTGAACTTGATTCTTCCATACTCAATAGGTTGCTGATGTGATTAAATTTGTTATTGTTGATCTTCTTACTTCAATTCATAACATGGGTATGTCATAAATTACAATGATTCATGATTCCTTATGTCGATTCGACGAAATTAAAATTAGGGTTCATCCTAAAATTGGGGTTTTTTAATAATCTTGTTAGAAATATTCCAGAGAGTTACTAAGTTAATGGTGTTGTGTTGTGGAAGAATTGATTTATTTTTGAAAGGGTTTATGTTTGATCTATGTAATTTTGTATCATAGCAGGGTATGTTCAATCAGATGATTTTCATCTGGTATTCAAGCGAGAACGGGAAAGAATTGCTGCAGTAGTATATTGATTTGGTTGTTGATCATAAAAATTGTTGGTGTAGTCAGTGTTGTTGTACGTTTCTTTTCTTCTGCATAGTTGAACAATAGCTGTTGTAACAAATCTTGTTATTCTGGTATATGAACTATTGATTGAATGAATTACTGGAATAAAGATGAAATGAATTTTTGCAGTCGGTTAACCAAAAACCGGCCAGTTTATTACCGAACCGAGTAGGAACCGAACCGAGTAAAACCGAATAGTCTAACTGGTTTCACCGGTTTCCAGTATTGAAAAACCGAGTGCATCGGTTTCGGTTGTTTTTATGCTAACAACCGTACCGAACCGAACCATGTGCAGCCCTATTGGAGAGTCGACCGTTAGAGACTTTGTTTCTAACGCCCGCGTCATCACACTGAGTGCCCAAGTCGGGCCTTCCAACGCCCGCATTTTTTCTGCAAACGCCAGAGTCTTGTCTTTCGGTCGCGCGCCTGTTTCTCCAACGCCCTATGCTTTACCATAGTGGAAAACCCAGTTTGGCCATCCACTTGCCTAACAAATATTTGAGTTTGGCCATTGCCATAAGAATTGCCCTTAGCCATGCTAGTTTGCCAACTCTATAGTGGGTGCAAAAATGGCAAACCTTCAAGTTTGCTATGGGGTGCCCGTTGGAACTGGCCTTGGAAAAAGTTTGGGATTGGGAGTTACTGAAGATTTTCACCTAGTATTGACCAAAACTCCATTTGTCTGACCAAGTTTAAAATCTCTCATTGACTCCTTTATTAGTTTACCAAAAATTCTGTGTGGACCGAGCAAAAAACCACATAAGAAAACCGCCAGACACTGAGCCCTCCCCTGCACAACTCCCAAGGGGCGGGCCCCACAATTGTTTTTTCTATTTTTATTTTTTGTGAGAGGCGGTTTAATTGGTAGTTATTTACTCGGTTGGTTAAGAACCATCCTTAGTTTACTCCACTTACCATCATCAGTGACATCACTAATCAACTCAATTACTCCACTTATCATCATCAGTGACATCACTAATCAACTCAATTACTCCACTTATCATCAAAAAAAGCACTTCAGATTAAAAAAATAACTTTTCAGTTTTGGATTTATTTTTCCAAAAAGCTAATCCAAACACAACTTAATACACTGCCAAAAAAACTGTTCAACACTCCTCTGTCATCATACTAGAAAAGGGACATCATTTTGCTCAGCACTGTTGATTGTAAATCATTGTGTCTAAAATTGAAATCTGATTGATTGATTGCTATTCCCAAATTTAGAAGAGAGTAAAGATGTGGTTGTTTAGGAGAAAAGGTCCATCTGGTTTCGGATACTCAAACACAGCTGAAGATGTAACTCATGGAATTGATGGAACTGGACTTACTGCAATTGTTACTGGTAAATAACTAATTTCCTTATTTGGGTTTTCTTTTTTCAGTGTTTTCTTTACTGGGTTCACTTTGATTTTGCTTAAAGACATGATGATTTTGCTTAAAGACATGAATTTGTATCTATAGTAATGGTGTTTGATGAAATTCCCGAGAGAAACAAGTATATGGGTTGTTTTATGGAGATCTTGGATTGGTTTTGTGATTCATATCTGATGGAATATGAATCTGAATGGATATTGGTTGATATAGAATTTGATGTATTTGTACTTGTATAGGTGCTTCAAGTGGTATTGGTTCCGAGACTGCACGTGTTCTTGCTATGCGTGGAGTTCATGTAGTCATGGGAGTGAGGAATGTGGCTGCAGGTCAAGATGTTAAGGAAACAATACTAAAGGAAAACGCTTCAGCTAAAGTTGATGTTATGGAGCTAGATCTTAGCTCCATGGCGTCTGTGAGAAAATTTGCTTCGGAGTTCAAGTCCTCAGATCTTCCACTGAACTTGCTTATGTAAGTAGCACAGTTCATGTATCATCTTGATGTCAGAAGTTTATATATAAATTTGATATGGATTTTTAGTTTTTCTTTGAGTGTGTTATATCATTAACCATCTGGATTGTTGAAACTGATTTTCTATTTTCGTTGATCCAGTAACAATGCAGGAGTCATGGCGTGTCCCTTCATGCTTTCCCACGACAATATAGAGATGCAGTTTGCGACAAACCATCTAGGTTTGCAACATGATTCTTTTTATATGCCTATGAATCTATCTTCAAGTATTATGTCCTAAGTTCCAAATTTATGTCAAAATAGACTAAAATGAGTGGTTGATATAAACATTCGAGTGATAAATGTTCTCAGATAGGGTTAACTTTGGAAAGATCCGAAACGATATTTTAGCTATCAATGTCCAAGAAGTCCAATTAAACATTTTTCGTTTATTTTGAATTTGAGACTCTTAAATGTGCTTGAAATTTATACAAAGTTAATTGTTTATCCTTTTCCACCTCTTTCAGGTCATTTTCTTTTGACAGAGCTTTTGTTGGATACTATGAAAAACACTGTGCAAAAAAGTAGCGTAGAAGGAAGAATTGTCAATGTATCATCCGAAGGTCACCGCTTTGCATACAAAGAAGGGATTCGTTTTGACAAAATCAATGATCAATCAGAGTAATTTTTTAGCCATACATTCTCTGTTACTCTTTATGCAGTTATTGTTGTCATTTGTTTTTTGATTTAAGATATCTCGTATTTGAATTTTTTTTCTCTAATTGTACAAGTAGAGAGATCTAGCTAAACTCTTCTATCTTGCTCTCTAATTTACAGGTACAACCAAATTTGGGCATATGGGCAGTCAAAACTTGCAAATATATTGCATGCCAATGAGCTAACAAGACGTTTGAAGGTACTATCTTTTCTCTTTGATTAACGAAGATATTAACAAAACTAAGGCCCTCCACACATTTGGGGAAACCTTTCCCAGTTACATCATCAACCAAAAACTTAGCTGTCTTAGATAGTGGATTTTGGATCCCAACCCATTCACATTGTGTAATTGCCACTTGCTTTGCAAGAAAATCTTCCCAAGTAGTTCTCCGTACTAGTTCAAGTAACAGCTAGTTCACTTCATCCATGACCCACTTGGTTGAGCAGTAAAAATTCTTTTAGACTGGACGATTCTGACGAATATTTCTGTGTGATTATAAGGATCTTGTATCTTGCATTCTCGAGTTTTATTCCCTTGTTTCTGAAAGCAAAAAGTATCTATGTTCAAACAGGAAGATGGAGTTCAAATAACAGCTAATTCACTTCATCCAGGATCTATTATAACCAATCTTTTAAGGCATCACAGCATTATAGGCGGTAAATCACTGGATACATTTTTCACTTAAAACGATCTGTATTTCGTGCTTATGCTACAATAATATCTGCTATTGGTTTGTTTTTTCTGCAGGTCTTTCATCTACTATTGGGAGACTCGTGCTTAAAAATGTTCAGCAGGCAAATCATACATTGAAAACGCAACCGTCTTTCTTTTACTTTTAATACGCTGAACCATTGCAACATTAGCTAACTGTTATCCATGTTTTTACACCTCTCATGGTTTCAGGGGGCATCAACAACATGCTATGTCGCGTTACACCCAGATGTCAAAGGCGTAAGTGGAGAGTATTTTATGGATAACAACATTTCAACACCAACTTCACAAGCTCAAGATACAGAATTGGCCAAGAAACTCTGGGATTTCACCATGAATTTGATTCAGCAGTAAATGAATCTTCTCTTCAAACTTTTTATGTTTTTTTTACTAGGGTAATACGAAAACAACAAGAATAAGTGTACCGATGTAACATACAAAGGATTAATGTGTTTACTGATGTACCATACAAAGGATTAATGTGTTTAAAGTTCATGTGGGAGGGAATGTAAACAAAAACTAAATTTGGCTTCTCTTTATCTTTTTACCCTTATATTTGACAGTAAATTTTAGCATATGCCAAATCTGTTGATAAGCTGCCTGGCTTATCAAACATTAAAAGCCCCTCTGGCCTCTTTTAGTATGAAAATTCAGCTACAACAAGTCACAACTGACTAACCACCAATAGTACAATTAAATCTTCTAAATTTCACGAGCCCTGCATTTCTTTGATATTATTCCTTGTACTTACCTCTTAACAAGTTAACATCATGAAGATAATAACAGTCATAGTGGAAAAAGGTACATGCCCAATTCATGCACACACTATGACTAAACACAATTTGTAGCTTAATTAACATCTAATCCCAAAATTAAACACAAATTAACACAAAAAATTAGACAGATATTTTTTTTTTAACAAGACATTAATCCTTACAAACTTGTAATTTGATGATCTTCTTTTATTCTTGATGGAAGTAATACAAGCATATGAAGAATCTTTGAAAATAAAAGAGTACGCACTACTTTTAAGTTTGTAATTACTCGACTATATATCCCTCCGGGAGCAGCAGCAAGTTTCTCCGTTTATGATGAGAGTGGTGGTGTAGCAAAGAGAAGGTCAAGGTCAGGTGGCTGATAATATCCATTCTTAGGCGCTTCTCTTTTTGCTCCATTTGGTTTATTCTTCTTTGGTGGTGGTGGTGGACATTTCAAATTCAACCGTATCTGATTTTCATCTCTTACTGGTGTCTTACATCCCTCTTCTTCTTCTTCATCACTTCCCATCCTCTCATTCTCATTCTCATATTCCATCTCTTTTTCTCTCTCTTCTTAATACAACCGAACCAAGTTATAAATAAATGAAGCAACAAAAAAGGATTTGTGGTTTCACCATGTATGGAAAGACAAAATATATATACATATAGTTGGTGTTTCTTGTTAGTTAGTCGGATATGGGCCGAGAAAAAGGGTCATTCAGGGAAAGTGGTAAGTTAAGAGTGGGGAAGCAATGCCAGGGCTTGCTCCGGAAGGAACCAATTTTTTTTTTTTGATGGGAAGGAACCAATTTAAAGAGACCTACTCAACCCCCACCCTAGAAAGTGGATTAATGGGATAGTGGGTACGTGGTCGAATAAAACGCACTTATTACAGCTGAGCAAAATAGAGTCCAGGTGTGGCTATATATTTTGATATATTTATCTTGGCTTGATTGGGGTATACCTGTTTGTACCGTGTATAAAATACACCAGAAGCCCATGAATCAAGCCCAAAAAGCCCGTTAAAGAAGATTCCAGAAGCCCAGACCGGACTTATTGAGGAAACTCACATGGCTTAATATAGAAGCCAAGTCTAGCTTATTATAGAAGCCCAAATGACTTATTGTAGAAGTCATTTTGAGATAGACACAAATCTTGGAAGATAAACAAGGATCTTTCAAGATAAACTCAAATCATGTGAAGATATACAAGAATATTTCAAGATAGACATGGATCTTCAAGGATAGACACAAATATTAAAGGATAAGTACAAATCCAGGTGGTTATTTTGGATAACTATGAATCTAGGTTATTATGGAACTGATTAGGATTTTTGCCTATAAATAAAGGCCAAAATCCACCTCAAAAGAAATGGAATTCTAGGTTAGCTAACCGTACCACAACTATTGTACTCTCACATCAATACAATATTTCTCCCTACGGGGATTTATCCGTGGACGTAGGCATCAATCGCCGAACCACGTTAAATTCTTGTGTCTCTTTATTTTTCTTCAATTCGTTTCATAACCCTAATTTCGCAATCATCATCAAATCATCGTGTTTTGTGCCTAGAATTTATTTTGGGTACAAACATTGGCGCCGACTAAGGGGATTTCGAGTAAAACGATCGTGTTTTTCCGTTGAGAAAGGTGCGGCAAAACCCTCGAAATTCGTGCACAAAATTCCATACAAAAATCAGCCAAGAAAAGCAAAATTTAGGGTTCTTACGTAACTGTTGCAAATTTGAAGAAACCGTTGCAAGGTTGAAGAAACCGTGATTTAAGGTTGAAGAAACCGTTGCAAACTTGATTGAAGAAACCGCTACAAACAAGATAGCGAAAAGAATCACGTAGGCATAACAATCATAATTGTTGCGAGAAAGTGTTGCCAAACCTTCTTCTTCATCTTTGCACACAGATCCGTAGGATCTGTCCACCCTCTCATACATCTCCAGATCCGGCGAACTGAATCGTCGGGTCAACGATCTCATCCGTACGATCTGTCCGGCCTCGGTGCGAGCTTCATATTCAACGTCTGGATCAACGAGACTTCATCCAATCCGAAAGGACACGTGTGCACCGATCCAAAGAAGCTTCCACGTCGCGAGGCGGCCTAGTCATCTACCACGTCGTAATCGCAATCCGATCAAGATAACTATAATGCCACGTCGGCCCGGCACGTGCCACGTCGGCGAGAATCCGGGTCATCGACAACTTGATCGAAATAAGGTTACGCCACGTCGCCGACGTCGACGGTCATCGCGCCATGTCGGCACCGATTGCCACGTCGGCCAATTAACGATCGCCACGTCAACACACCTATCCAGCCGCGGCGCCATGTCAATAGCGACGCCACGTCGAACAACCAACCTTGTTTCGGGTGGACCAATGGTAGGCTGCCACGTCAGCACTCCCGTGCCGATCAGAAATGCCACGTCAGCTTTTACTGCCATGTCAGCAAAGAACATGCACCGTCGCCAGCGACACGTATGCAACGGCACGCGCGCTTCGTTCAAATCTTGTTTCACAATAACTTCTTCGTTTTAAGTCCGAATTGAGTGATTTTTGGCTCGTTAGAATCGTCTTTCGATTCACTACAACATGGAAGCAAAAAATCCAGGTTTCGAGAAACTTGGAGGTACACTTGGAGCAGCAACATGATCGAGTTCGAGGTTCGTGGATAGCGACATGATCGAGAGTTCGAGATGAGGATTGCTTAAAACCACCGATATTTAGCCTTGCATCACATCGCAAGCACCTAAAGACTCACCTTGCACGTGAGCACATAAGTCTTGTTCTTATCGCAAGCATAAAATCTCGCCTTGCACGCGAGTACAAAGACTTGCACCTTCGCAAGCATAAAATCTCGCCTTGCACGCGAGTACAAAGACTTGCGCCTTCTCAAGCATAAAGTCTCGTCTTGACCACGAGCCCAATGCCCGATATTGGTACAAAGACTCGTACTCGACACAAGCAATACAGACCCGGCCCGAGCGAAGAAGCGCTACAAACCTTTGTTACGTTGCGAGCAAAAGCCTTGCCTGGCCAAAGCACATTACATTTCACTCAAGACTCGACTAGCTCTCGAGCATCACAAGTCCACAACGTGGCAAAAAGTCTCGCCTAGCACGTGAGCAATATTATTATTTTTATTTTTATTTTTATTTTACTTTTACTTTTTATTTTTATTTTTTGTGCAGGTAATTACAGGTGGGGGCGTCTTCACAATGTCTCTATAAATGCTTGGGGCGATTTACGTCATCAACGGCCGACGCAAAGGAAAAACAAACTTTTAACCCCCAACAAGTTGGAGGTTAAGAGGGGGCGATGTTTGTACCGTGTATAAAATACACCGAAGCCCATGAATCAAGCCCAAAAAGCCCGTTAAAGAAGATTCCGAAGCCCCGCACTCGGACTTATTGAGGAAACTCACATGGCTTAATATAGAAGCCAAGTCTAGCTTATTATAGAAGCCCAAATGACTTATTGTAGAAGTCATTTTGAGATAGACACAAATCTTGGAAGATAAACAAGGATCTTTCAAGATAAACTCAAATCATGTGAAGATATACAAGAATATTTCAAGATAGACATGGATCTTCAAGGATAGACACAAATATTAAAGGATAAGTACAAATCCAGGTGGTTATTTTGGATAACTATGAATCTAGGTTATTATGGAACCAGATTAGGATTTTTTGCCTATAAATAAAGGCCAAAATCCACCTCAAAAGAAATGGAATTCTAGGTTAGCTAACCGTACCACAACTATTGTACTCTCACATCAATACAATATTTCTCCCTACGGGGATTTATCCGTGGACGTAGGCATCAATCGCCGAACCACGTTAAATTCTTGTGTCTCTTTATTTTTCTTCAATTCGTTTCATAACCCTAATTTCGCAATCATCATCAAATCATCGTGTTTTGTGCCTAGAATTTATTTTGGGTACAAACAATACCCAAACTAATTGGGGTATACCCAATGAGACAAAATAGGGTCATTTTGAAGTAAAGCCAAGCCACCGCTTAACCTTGTATTTTTAAAATGGCTAATATGCCCTTGTTTAATTAACACTAAAAAATTGATTAGGTAAATTAATTGAGTTTAGATTAAAATTTTGAAAATGAAAATCCAGAAGGTTAAACCTTTAATCCGTCTTATGAGTTCGATTTCGATCAAAAAATTTTGTTTTGAAAATATGAAAGGTCGGCAGGGTCCAGGTTTGAATAAGGTACCGGCTATAATATAGCCGGCATAGTATTTGTTTGAATAAAATGCCGACCAATTTTAGCCGGCATGGTACTTGGATGAATAAAACGCCGACCGTTTTGTGGCCGGAAGGGTCTTTGAATGATGATTATGTCGACTTTCTTACGGTCGGCATGTAAATATCTCCTATAACGCCGGCTATAATATAGTCGGCATGCATGTAATTTATGACAGCGCCGGCGTATGTGTAGGCGGCATGTTAAGGATTTATAACCCTACCGACATTTACATATACCAAACAGAAAACAAAATATCGGAAGAACTAATTCACTTTATTCATGCAATTTTTGTTACTACATTGATTGAAACGGAGGGTTTACATAGAGGTCTACCCACAAAACCTATACAAAAACTGCTAAAGCCATCAATCTTCCTCATCCGAAGATGATACGGCATCCAAGTATTCCGGGTTATCCTTCGGGATTCTTTCTGCCAAGAAGTGATAGCTTGCATCGAATGCGAATGCTTCCCCCTTTTCCTCCGAGTAGCGCGCTTTCACGACTTCGTGCTACAAAAACACAAAAACAAACTTACATATGTTAGTGGTGTTTCATTGGAAGATAAAACAACATGGGTTGCGTAAAAAAAACCCCAAAATTGCTTACAAATTCTGCAATGGACAAGGTGAAGGGGCGAGTGTTAAAAATCCGAGGTTGGAGAGCCAAAAAAGCAAGTATCGCGTTTTCGATGACTAGGTGCCTTTCATGGACTTGTCGAATACTTCTTCCATTAGGATTACCAAACTCGCCGCTAAATTTGTTGTGTACCCTAGCCCAAAAGGTTGTGGAATCCTCCCTTTCGGAGGATTGACGTCTAAGTCAATTTTCCGCATACCATGCTTTGGTGATTGCTAAATCTTCATTTGAATCAAATGAAGTCATTGTTTTTTAGCTATTGGGTGAGTTTGATGGATTGTATGATGATATGAGCTTTGGAACTATTTGTATGTTGTTTTGTAGAGAAAAGTAGTGTATTTATAGGATTGTACCCAAATTTGGCCGTTATAGTGCCCATGTACAAGTCAATCAATGAAATTGTACTTGTCAAAAATTTGAATTTTGAATTTTCCGATGAGATTGTTTTTCTCGATGTCTGGCTATGATATGGTCGGCATGGTATAAATTTAAAACCATGCCGGCGTTATGATGGTTTTGGCATCAGTAAATCATTTTCTTCTGTCAATACGCCGTCAATGTATTTTGAAATTTGACTGTCGGCAGGGTATAAATTTAAAACCATGCCGGCGTTATGATGGTTTTAGGCATCAGGAGAAGGTATTTTCTGTAACAAATCGCCGGCGTGTTCGAAAACATAATACACTGCCGGCTGTATCTTCGCCGGCTTGGTAATGATCTGACTCACTTGCTGAACCTGGTACGCAAGCATTTTCTGCTGTCAGGGCCGGCAGTCTGACACTTCAAAACCTTGCCGGGAGTGATTTGTTCGGTAATGTAACTTAAAAAAAAAACATGCCGGCTATTTGTCTTGAAACTTTACGTAGCTAAACAAACCTTTCATTCAACAATTAGAAATCAAACACTTGTTGTCCAAAATAAGAAAACATGTCCCATAAACCTTAAAAAACCATTTGTCCAACCATTAACCTTAACATTTGTCCAACCCAACATAAAGAAATAAACTAGGAAACGATTCATTCACCACGAGCACGACCACGAGCACGACCACGACCCCTACCCGTTTAGGAACACCAAAGACTACTACTACCTTCACCACCACGACCACTACGAGCCCTCTTTTTTTCAGCATTCATCTTGGCTTGTGCTTCCCTCCGGCCTTTTCTTCCTATTTAATTCAAAGATCGGCTTGCTTGAACATTTCATAGGCATCCTCATTGTCAAGATTGCTAGCATAGTGAATGTGCTTGGTTTGCTCTTCAATCGACAAAGGCTCTCCTCTTTCTCTCTCGCAACACAACAACGACTTCAAAAGGTCTTCAAATGCCCCTTCTATTTTCAAGTTAAACAACAAACAATTAATAAAATTATTCGATAATGTAATCTTAAAACAGTAAGAGCTACTCCAAAATACTTACAAGGAAGTTAGGAATTGTTTTTGAGTCATTCGATGCCATCTTCCTCTTACGAGCCAATTGTTCACCAGTCATTTTCCTAATCACAGTAGGACGAGCCCAACCCAAGTACCATGACATGTATCTCTCCTGAGCTTCATGACCTTCGGTCACCTCTTCCAAAAGACTCGTATAGACTTTACGGTCAAGTCTTCCGTTCCAATGTCCTAGAGTTGGGGGTGGAGCGTAAGCGACGATAATAGTTTTTTGGTATGTGCTGCAGTCCCCCCTTAACACTTTAAAGAAAGGCTCAAGATCGAAATGGGGTTCTTCTTGGACGTAACCCAATTGTCGCATTACCCGATGTGGATCATACATTGAAAATCCATGGGAGAACAACAAGGCTCCGTAGTATAATGCAACATCATCTCTCCTTTGGATTAAACCTTGATTTCTAGAATCTCGGTAAGGATCAAATATTACCTCATCCGCAGTCAATTTGTCCAAGGCGATTCGCACGTTAATAAGCAGCTGCGGCATATCCTTTTCCTGAGCACCCTTAAAACTGTATATTTGCGCTCTTGGCTTATCAATCGCAAGCTTTTAATTCACTTTGACGTGGGAGTTGGTTTTCACCAAAGTAGGGAAGTGCTCATATATCCAAACCTATGAAAACACAAAGTTTAGTTAGAATCAAACATTACAAGCATTTGGCAAATATAAATGATTTAGACAATACAATTACCTGGAAGAGACATATGTTTCCGTTAACTTGCGCAGTGAGTGCCCTTGAAGCCTTTGTCAACTCATTGTTCAAGAAGGCGACCACCGCAGTACCCCAAGAATACTCATGCATCTTATCTAAGGGATCCAATAGTTACAAATAACTGGCGTCGACCAAGCTTCTGGAACTGTCGGGGAAGATACATCTGCCCAAGACGTATAGCAAATAAGCTGACGCGGTAGCATTGATTCGCACGGGGTTCACCCTTCCTTCCACATCAAAGATTTTCTTGGTCCCAAATAATGTATCCCTCAGCTTCTTCAGATCAAACTTCTTGCTTAGATTACCATCCTTCATCGCAAGCATAGACTCCGTCTTAATCTGATCCCAACCGAACAAAGTGTTGGTAAATTTGAAGATTTCCTCCCAAGAAATGTTATTATCGAAGCCCTCACTGACTGCTTTTCCCTCAACCTCGAGGCCTATAATTTGATGAGCATCATCGGGAGTTATCGCCATCTCACCGAATGGGAATAACATTGTATCGGTCTCTCCGTAGATTCTCTCACAGAATGCAGATACGGTAACTCTATCATACTCAATATTCGAACTCTCCACCGCAGGCAACAACCCAGAATTCTTTACAATCATTTTCACCTCCTCACATTCATCCTCAAGATCCCAAGTCTTAGTCACTGAACATGAAGCTTGGCGCCTCATGAGACGGATAGCATGATTGTGATCCTAAATACCAAAAACACAAAATGAAAAGAAATACAAACACTTGACGTAAATTTAAGATAGTTACACACTTAAATGAAAAACAAAGACGGATTGAGATTACTTACGATAGTATTTTGGGTTTCACATGCCCATGAGTCTTTGTATCCAAAAAGAACATGTCCACCATCTTCTGGGGTCCCCCGGGGAAGCTCGTTTGGTTTCAATTTAACCTTCAATACGAGAGGAGGCATGTGGGAATTAGCTGGTTTAGTGATAACCCTTTTCTTCTTCCCGGTTGCACTAGTACTTGCAGCTTGGGTTTGTTCCCAAACTTCTTCTTCTTCTTCTTGTTCCTCTGCCTCTTCAACAATTTCATCCTGAATATCCTTACCTTTATCTCCATTACCATCATCATCATAACCATCATCATTACCTCCTCCAACATTAGGCATGTCTTGATCACCATCATCATCATTATCATCATTGTTACCTCCTCCAGCAGCCGGATTTCTTTCATCACCATCATCATCGTCACCTCTTATACTAGATGGAATTGATTGGTCTTCATCTGGAGTCTCGTCTGAATCACCGGTTCCGATGGTGGTTGATAATCATCATTCTAAGTACACGGATCTTTGTCGTTCCCGCCAAAACGTATGCCTCTCGATGTCTTGAAGTCAAGAGTTTGTCACCAACACGAGGAGGTCTTGAAGGAGGACTAAGAGCTTTCAGAGCTTTCTTGTTTTCCTTTTGCAACCTGAACAAGAACAATTAAGAAAAAAACTATAAATCGAAAGGCTCAACATATATAACCATTCCGGCGGAATAATGTCGGAAGGGTCGATATCTAAACAGCAAGCCGGCTAAACAAAGGTCGGGAGGGTTTTATTCCAATAACCTGCAGGTTTTTAACAACTATGACTGGGTTTTCAACTACAAAAGTCGGCAACGTCTATAATAAAAAAAACACCGGCTAACATAACGCCGGCGTGGTATTATTTAGATACCATTCCGACCTTTATCATTTAAGGTATCAGGAGGCGCTAAAAAACTGAAATCCCGCCGGCAAATTAAAAGTTTATAACCAACCCGGCTTAAAAAAAAAAAAGCTCCGGCAAGATTATACGTTGAATAACATCCCGACCCTGTGAAAGCAGTTACAAAAACTAAACCGCCGGCAAGATATTCAACCAACGATCATCCCGGACAAACCCTAACTATGAAATCCCGACAGGGTCGTGAAACAAACACATTGCCGGCGAAATAACTGCAAATTCAAAGATTCGATTTTTCTGACCTAATTTGACATGCAAACATGAAATCGAAGTACTAGAGTGAGTTTAAGTAGGCCGTTACTTTCTTAATCGCACTATTTCTTCGTTTTGAGCGGGTTCAATCTCTTCTTCTTCGACGTTTTTTTTACTCACTTTCTTTTGAACCAAACTTGCAATTCCAGGGTTATACTCATTGGGTTTTCTATTGGCGCCTTTCATACGAGTACCCTTCCGCCGCGGTGGTTTCATTGATGAAGATTACTCGGAGTTTTCGAATCGACGATGTTAACGAATTAATCGACGAGTTTTGGTGGTGGTGGGGGAGGAGCCGGTGTGGTTATGGAAGAGAAGAAGAGAAGAAGGAAGATGAAATGAAAATAAAAAAAACTGATTATGGTAATAGAATTATAAAGGGAAAGGGTAGTATTATAACTTCAACCAAATTTGACCTCCCCTTAGTAAGGTCACATGTCCACTTAAAATTGGGTATATCCCAATTAGTTTGGGTATACCCCAATCTCGCCAGGATATTTATCACCGTGTAAATAAACCGGAAGCCTTATGGACTATATGCCAAGGGTACCTATACTGGCGTTTCCTGTTATTTCTAGGAAAATCAAATCTCACACCAACTCTTGACTTGAAATTTAGAAAGAGATAATCATAGTAACATCTATGGTAGGGAGTCGACGTAATCACAAATCCATACAAATCAAGAAAAACTTAAATAAAATAAATGGCAATGGGGAGGGCTGGAGACGTGGTAGTCAATCCCACTGGACCCTTCTCAAGAAAGTTGCCCCATCTCCGGCTTCCCTTACAACCACAGCATTGCCGATCCTTTGACTATCCTTGCAACCTAGACTACACATGCAGCACATATACTGTGCGCAGTGCACGTGCACTTATTCTTACAAACCCTCCTCTCATGGTTTCAGGGGACATCAACAACATGCTATGTCGCGTTACATCCAAATGTCAAAGGCGTAAGTGGGGAGTATTTTATGGATATATAACAACATTTCAATACCTAACTCACAAGCTCAAGACACACAACTAGCCAAGAAGCTCTGGGATTTCACGATGAATTTGATTCAGTAGTAAATGAATCTTCTTGTTCAGACTTTTAATGTTGTGTTTTTACTAGGGTGATTATCCATCTTTAATACGAAAACAACAAGAATAATGTTTGTAAGGTAAAATTATTTCTGCCTCAAACACATAAATTTGTATGATGATTTTGTTGATAATCGATCCGTGACCTCGATCTTCAATTGAATTATAAAGAAGGGGTACCTGCAAAAAACCCTCCGATGCTAAAGTCAGTATTGGATTTTTCACAGGAGTTTTTGGTATGGAAGATTGCTTACCTTTTGGGGTTGTCAATCCCTCTATTTATACGAGCGAATTTCCATTTGATTTCTTTGATTTTATGGCATATATCAATTGTCGTAACTGGCCCCTGCATGCCTCCCTGCAATAACTGTCCCTGCATGTCTCCTTGCAATAATTCTCCTGCATGCCTGCATGACTGCATGGTTGCATGCCCTGGCATTGACATCCCCTGCATGGCACCCAGAATATTTCAGAAACTTCCATTATGGTTAAGGAATTATAATGGGTGTGGATAACCAAATGAGTAAGAATAGTGGGTGTCAACAGACGGCGCGGCAATATCCTATGAGTCATAGGACTAGGGCGTAAATATCCGGGGACAACGGGACCAAGCTACATCGCGCAACACTGAATCAATGACAAATTAAACGCTGCCTATTAATCGCCGATTAATCGTCGAGTTCATAATTAATCGGCGACTTTCACAATTAATCGCCGATCGCCGCTCGTATGGGCCGCCGGCAGCAACCTGCCGTAGTTTCTCGCCGTTAACTAGATGCCGACGCCGTTAGGCATATGCTGGCGTCGTTAGGAATATGCCTACGCCGTTAAGAATATGCTGACGTCGTTAAGAATATTATTGACAGTGTTAATTGCTGACTGTACCGGACGATGTTGATGTGGCTACTGACACGTCAGCATATCCGCTGACATGTCACCTGCCACGTCTGTAGTAAGGCTGACGCGATGACTTTTTTGCTGACATGGCGTCCGTTCTGCTGACGTGGCACCTGCCACGTCACACTCTTCTTGACATGGCACCTGCCACATCATCACGCTTTTGCGACGTGGCATCTCGTCATCTTTGGCGTGACACCTGCCACGTCAGCACTCCTGTTGACGTGGAGTCCGTTCTGCTGTCGTGGCACCTGACACATCATCACGCCTGGTGACGTGGCATCTGTCATGCTGGCGTGACACCTGCCACGTCAGCACTCCTGTTGACATGGAGTCCGTTCTGATGTCGTGGAACCTGGTGACATGGCACTTTGATGACGTGTCATGCGTGCTGACGTGACGGCTGATGTGTCGATCGTCGGTTGATCGAGCCTAGTGATGATGTGTCACAGGTGATGGGGCTCCTAGATGCTTGATTTGAACCTATGCACATGAGATTCATTGCGAGGTGTTTGTTAGGCTTTAGTTAGCCATTCTTGGGTAAACAAGGGAAGCACCTTAGGCCCAATAAACCCTCATTTGCCACTAGTAGGAGTTTTGGAGGCCTAGGTTAGCCCATTTATTTGTGTAGAATATTAGGGGTACAAACATCGCCCCCTCTTAATCCATAACCTGTTATGGGTTAAGAAGTTCGGGTTTCCCCCTGCTTTTGCATTTTTCCGGTGTACTACATAACTCGCCCCCGAGCGTGTTGTTCGAAGTGTTACGCAACTCGTCCCCATGGATGTGTTGATTGCTTATTGAGTGTTACATATCTTTCCCCCAAATGGTTGAGGTGACATATAACTCGCCCCAAAGATGTTTTGTGTCATGCTTGCTCAATGCTCGCACAGGTGCACCTCCCTGCTGCATTTTGCTTGCGCTTGGAATGGAAAGTTGAGTTTTTCTGCTATCTTGAATTCGGGCAGGGGGCCAATTCTGCTATTCAAGATGCGCGTGGAGTTTGGGATGTATACATTTTCACGTGCCTGGACAGATGAAAATGTTCGCCACATTTGTTGCTTCCCGTACGATGGGGATAAAATTGAGATAGGGTAAAAATGCTCAAACTGTGCCATCACCCTATCTACGAGGTGTCA
This sequence comes from Papaver armeniacum, assembly GCA_023531295.1. Lineage (NCBI taxonomy): Eukaryota > Viridiplantae > Streptophyta > Magnoliopsida > Ranunculales > Papaveraceae > Papaver > Papaver armeniacum. The sequence goes on along the minus strand of JAJJWW010018709.1, from coordinate 127,640 downwards.
GAGACGTTGCTGACAGTAGACTTGAACTGTACTGTTTTGTCATTTAGGGCTGACTGCGGATTTGATCATCCGTAGTAGCTTATAATTAACACGAACAATATTGATAAAGTGCGGAATACCAAAATAATGTTGAATTAAAATTTCTGAATTGAAATAACAAGATAAATACATACTGCTTCGACCACAGCTGCCTCGTTAAAACCTTTGAGTGGAAAACCCAGTGGGACAAACCCATCAAAAAGGAAAAAGAGTGCAACACAGCAGGATTTGAATCTACTTCTAATGATAATTTTTTTTCAAGTGGAATGAATTCCACGACTTCCATGGCTTCGAATCCTCAGTTCCGTCGAGATTCCTTAAGTAGTAGGATCCACGAGATGCTGGTCTATCCACTATGTATGGGCCTTCCCAGTTTGCTCCGAGCTTCCCACAGTTCGGCTCCATTGTGGCTGCTCGGGTTTTCTTCAAGACATATTCCCCTGGTTTGAACGACCGTTTTTGACTTTGCGATCATATCTCAAACTGATTGCTCACGGTATCGGACCAACCGCTGCAAGGCTGTTTCTCTTTGTTCTTCCAAAGAACTCTTTATCCAAAGCCGATCTTGTCGTTTTTCCAGATTTGATAGCACGAGTTTTTGTAGTCTTGAGTTGTACCTCGGTGGGTATGACTGCTTCTGTCCCATATGCCAATGTGAATGGAGAAAATCCGGTGGATCTTTTCGGGGTTGTTCGATAGGACCATAAGACTCTAGAGAATTCTTCAGTCCATTTTCCCTTCGTCTTCTCCAGTTGTTTCTTGAGGTTTTCCATAATAACGCGGTTGGTTGCTTCTGCCTGCCTGTTGCTTTGAGCATAGTAAGGAGACGAGAAATTATGGCGAATATTCAGGCCCTTGCAAAAGTCTTTGATTACTCCTGAATCGAACTGCTTCCCATTGTCTGATATTATCGCGTCTAGGATACCAAACCTGCAGACGATATTCTCCCATATGAACCTTTTCACATCATGTCTGGTGACGTGTACCAGTGCCACTGCTTCGACCCACTTGGTGAAATAATCGGTAGCGGCTAGTACGAATCTGACGCCTCCAGGAGCTTTGGGGAGCGGCCCGACGATGTCCAATCCCCACATAGAGAACGACCAGGGACTAAAAACTGGATGTAATTCGTTGGCGGGCCTTTTCGGAATTGGAGCGTGTTCTTGGCATGGCACACATTTCTGCGCATATTCTTTAACGTCTTTCGCATGTACGACCAGAAATACCCCCTGGGTAAGTATCCCGTGCGCGAGACTGCGCCCTCCCGAGAATGGCTGCCACATATTCCCTCATGAGCCTCTCGCCAAGATGCTCGCTTGTCCTTCCTCGGCTGATACGCATCGCAAAAATGGCTCCAAAGCTACAGGTTTGCAGTATAACAGCCCTTCGATCATTGAGTATCTCCATTAATTCCTTTTCACCTTTGCAGCAAGTTTCTTATCTTCAGGGAGTTCGCCGGTTGTAAGGTACTGGATGTAAGGTTGACGCCAGTCTACAATGTTTTCAACATGATTGCCAAAATTATCTTTCATAGGACTGTCAACATCCATATTACTGCCGATGTTCTCAGTATCTCCCTGTGCTGATGTAACTGCCCTCTCGCCCCCACTAGCGTGTTCGAGAGCCAGAACAAATTGGCAGTCGGAGATGCTAGGTAACTCTTGGAAATCTACTACAACGAAACGGGTGGAATCAGTTCCGACTGCGGAAGAAAGATATTCCAAAGCATCTGCATGCCTGTTTTCCAACCGCGGTCTCTGCCCAATAGAGAATTGGTCGAACTCATTTGCTAGCTTTCTCATATGATCCAAATACAAGGCCATTCTCTCTTCCTTGGCTCTGTAGGTCCCCAGAAATTGGTTGACCACTAGCATGGAATCAGTGACCAGCTTCACGTTCTTCGCATCTAACTGTTTGACAACTTTTAAACCGATTATTGTAGCTTCATATTCAGCTTCATTATTTGATGCTTGTAAACCCAGCCTGGTCGCTTTCTCGATCCTCGAACCTTCGGGAGTAAGGATGACGCATCCAACTCCTGCACCACCAACGTTTGATGACCCATCAGTAAATACAGTCCATAATGGTTTTGGTGTATCGATATCCATTGCAGACTCGCCCCCAGTCTGATCACTGACTGGCTCAGTGGGTTTGAACAACTCCTATTCTTCTCCAGCAACCGTTTCTATATCGTCCACGGGGAAAATCGCTGGCGCGGCAGCCGGGCGTGTCCTTTTTCTCAGCTTCGGTTTCGTACTTGATCTCATACGCCCCTGAAAATTTGACCATATGGCTAGACGACTAGAATCATCAGCGCGTTCCAGGATTCTCTTCAACGGGTATTCCGAGCATACTACGATCTGCCTTCCTTGGAAATAAGGCTTGAGGCGACGAGATGCGTGAAAAGTGCAAGCGCTATCTTTTCAAATTTCTTATACCGTGCTTCCGCCCCGTCAAGGATTTACTTGACGAAGTAAATGGGTTTCTCATATAGGTCTGAATAAACAAAGACCACACTCACAGCGTTCTCCGTTGCGGCCCGGATATACTCCGACGGGTTGTCCAATTTTGGACTCACCAAAACCGGGAGTTGACAAATACTGCTTGATCTCATCAAAAGCCTTTTCACACTCATCCGTCCAACCAAAATTCACTGCTTTCTTCAAAATATCAAAGAATGGCTTGAATTGATCCGACGATCGTGAAATGAAACGGTTTAAAGCTGCTAATCGCCCCGCTAGCTCCTGGACCTCCTTATTCGTTCTTGGGGATGGCATTTCTCTAATGGCTCTGATTTGCTCCGGATTCGCCTCAATTCCTCTGTGCGTCATCAAGTATCCAAGGAACTTTCTCGATGACAGCCCGAATGAACATTTTGCCGGATTGCGCTTCATACGATATTTCCTTAAGATATCAAACGTCTTCTGCAGATCAAGAAAATGCGATTCCTTTTGCTCGAATTTCACTACCATATCATCGATATATACTTCCATCGACTTCCCAATTAGATCCTTGAACATATGATCTACCAAGGCCTGGTAGGTTTCCCCTGCGTTCTTTAGCCCGAACGGCATTACAGTATAACAGTAGACTCCTCTGTCAGTCACGAACGCAGTATGCTCTTGATCGTCCTCGAACAAAGGTATTTGGTTATACCCAGAAAACCCATCCATGAATGACAGTCTCTCCATATCCTTCTGGTTGCATCCACTAAATCTCTTATCCGTGGCAATGGGTACGGATCACTCGGACATGCTTTATTCAAATCGGTAAAATCGATACGGATACCTAATTTTACCATTCTTCTTCGGAACGGGTACGACATTTGACAGCCAGCGTGGATATTGCACTGGTCGAATAAAGCCAGCTTCCAACAGCTTTTCAACTTCTACAGTATCTCCATCCTTTTTGCTTTGCGCCATATTCCTGATTTTCCGTCGAACAGGATGGAACTTCACATCGATATTTAGCCTGTGGCAGGCTACATTCGGATCTATCCCAGGCATCACAGCAAAACTCCATGCGAAAAAATCGGCGTTTTCCCTTAGAAATGTTATCAAACCATCACGTTCATGTGCAGGAAGGTCTGCCCCTACGAACGTTTTTTTGTGCTCCTCATCTCCAATCTGGACCTCGATCAATTTCTCGACTGTTGGGGGTTCAGCTGCGTCCTCTCCCCTATATGATTCTCGGAGGGAGAGGATTCAGAATTGCTATTTCTGCTCGACTCGCATGATCTGGTTCCCGCTGACTTCTGACTTCTTGTACCCATCCATTGCACTCTCATGACACTTATGGGCGGCTATCTGGTCGCCTCTAACTTTCACAACTCCTTCTGGTGTAATAAACTTCAAGCATTGATGATTAGATGATGTGACTGCACCGATCTCATGCAAATGATCTCGTCCTAAGATCGCATTGCAGGGTGCTCGACAATCCAGCAACAAAAAGGTGCCCGAATGGACTTGTCAGCCACTGTTATAGGTATCTTCACCTTCCCAATCGCCTTTGTAACCTCGCCGCTGAAACCGATAGTTGGATTTTCATCCTCCTCGATCAAGTCATGTAGGAGATTCATAGAGGAGTAAGCTCCTGAAAACAACACGCTCACTGAGCTTCCTGTATTAACTAGAATCCGGTGTACACGAAACATGCCAATCCAAGCAGTTATAACGATTGCATCATTGTGGGGAGCATATACACCTATCATGTCTGCATCAGAGAACTCGATCTTTGTGCACCCAAGCTCCCGAGTTTCTGCTCCATTACCGCTGACAAAATCGATGTGATTTGTCAAATACCTTTCTTTCAACTGCCTGAACTTCCTCCTGGTTTCGTCTTCTGATGCCCGCCTGGTCATTGAATGTATCCTGGCGTGGATGACGTTAATCACACGTGCGTTAATCACGTTGGTCGTGCCAAACTGTCCGGGACCTTTTCCAAAGTCCTTTTTCACGTCTTCGTTGCAGCTTCCCGGCGTCGATCATTCACCGAATCTCGATCAGAAAGAGCGGCAGTTCTCAGTTTTGTGACCATGGTCTTTATGGAACTTGCAGTATTTGCTCCTATCACGTTTATCTCGTGTTTCTGCTGCCAAAGGACGTGGGGGGCTCAAATCCTTGTGTATTTTTTCGTACAGCTCTGTAAGACTTATGCTCAACGGGGTCAGCTTCATATCATGAAATTTTTGATACCTAGTTTCCGTGCGTTCACTTTGATTTTTCTCTTGAACATCCCCGCGATCATTATGTTGTCCGTTCGAACGGTTCTTGGATTTTTCTTTCTTCCCATCGTTTGGATGATTGGATGATTTGTGAAATTCTTCTCGAGCTTTAGAATCGTCCTCCACTCGGGCGTACTCTTCTACTCGATCATATAGTTCTTCCAAAGTTTTTGGTGGTCTCTTGACCAAAGAACCGTATACACCTCTTTGATCATGCTGGTAAGCCTGCTTGTATGCCACAATGACAACTTGGTCGTCGGCTCCATCCACGTCCGGTAACTCTTGCTTGAAACGCCTAGTGAATTGTCTGATGCTTTCCTCCTTCCGAATTCCTAGAAGGAAGCAAGAATGGCATCCTTTCCTCCCGTCGTGGATTGTCACGTTTGTTGTACTTATAGTTAGAGCAAAAATCATCGATCAGCTTATGGTAAGTCCCGATCATACATCGAAACCGTGCCGCGAGGGAGCTCAGAAACTGGAAGCCGATTGAACCACGTTATAGCTGCTCCGTATTACCCTATATAAAGGGTCGAGATTGCGGAAATATTTTACACATCAACTCGTTTGACATGGTTACCGTGTTTGGAGAAGATACTCATAGTGTAAAAACGATTGTAAGAAGAAGTGGACTGATCATGATCATCAGTTTTCTCATCAATTCCGTAATTTTGGAACTAAAAAATTCATTGGCGGCCCAAACGAAGAAACACAAAATCCGAATTCTCGATATTCAAAGGAGCTCATGACTGCTCGATGTAGCCTTTCCATCTTGTCTTCTCGGGATTATTTTTTTATCATCACTTTATCGATCATCTTGGCAAGACGAGCTTCGTTATCGCGTTTATGAGGTGTTGCGCCATCCGAGGAACTGAAATACAATCACATCATTCAACCATTTACAAGCCTTCCCGCTCATAATCCCCGGGAATATGATTATCCGATCTCATTTTTTAGAAGAAAGACGAAGGAACGGATGGATGAACCTATTTTAAGTTCACATCGTCCACTTCGAACCATAAACCATATAGGTATAAGTGATAAGAGGTCGGTTGTTGTTAAAGATCCTGAAAGGGGCAACCTCGACGCTCCATGAATGGCATCCTTTCCGATCACGTTTTGTTGTACTTATAGTTAGAGCAAAATCATCGATCAATTTTATGGTAAGTCCCATCGATCTCCCATTCCTTGGAAAGAGTTTGAGAAGATGCCTTTCCATGGCCGAAGTTCGATGAACCACGTTATAGCTCCTCCCGCCGTGATTGCGAATATTTTACACATCAACTCGTCGATGTATAAGGGAATGGGAAGTCGCCTAAGGACATGGTCGTCTCATAGTGTAAAACGTCGATCCGATCATCGCTTTCTCATCGAATTCCTAATTTTTGGAACTAAAAAAAGTTCATCAAGGAAGACATCAATTTTCTCGATATTCTGCTTGAAAGGAGCTCATGCTGCTCGATGTAGCCTTTCCATCTTGTCTTCTCAGGATTATTTTTTTATCATCACTTTATCGATCATCTTGGCAAGACGAGCTTCTGTTATCGCGTTTAGGTCGCCATCTGAGGAACTGCCTTCCTGCTCATAATCCTGGTCCTCTGGAATATGATTATCCGATCTCATTTTTTTTCCTTCGGTGCATAGTAGTCTCTCTGCCATCCCTGTCTTGCTCCGAACAAGCATAATAATCGTGCGAAAATTCACTCTCGTCGTATTGGTCTCGAGCTTCATCGTCGTCATTCCTGAGCCGTTTTGAATGAGACGTAGTTCTGGATACGCTTTGTTAAGTTGTAGCTGTCCGATCCCCTGCTCGCCTGGGTCGTTTCGGTAAATCTCCAGTGACCAATAAATTCCTGTATGGTCGATCAAGATTGATCACTTCTCTGTTAGAATATGCGACTTGTGGTTCAATTCGACCTCCAAGGCGTTCCCATACAGATCAGACCCTCTGATTATTCAAAATACCAGACCTAGGTCGAGGTTGGTTTTCACGTTCTAATCTCAGGAGAGCGTTCTCCTTGTCTAGCTCGTCTAGTCGATTCAGTAGTTGTTCTTCCTATGTACTGGGAGTCGCGGTGCGACCATCATGCAGATCCTGTCGATTGCGATTCCTCCTAGATGGGCTGCTGAACGCATACCCTTTGTTTCCACGAACACCTGGGTTTTCCCCATCAAGGTCAATAACTTCGTTATCGATCGTCGGTTATTTTTCCTTTCTCGAATTCATATCTGGAGCTCTGTCACGAAAACGATCTCGATCGCGTCCACGATCCAGTGATCTGTTATGAGTATGATCTTGACCCTGTCTATTTCCAGTGGGTATAGCAGGTGCAGATTGAACCTCAATTTCGTTCCTCTCAATTTCGCGTCTCCTGTGCGGTTGGGAATTGCTGGTAAAATCAGACCTTCGTGCAGTCTGTCTAACTATTGCCATAACTCGATTTGGTAAAATGAGATTATCTCTTCTCGAAACCCTTAGTCGGCGCCACTGTTTGTAAGGTAAAATTACTTCTACCTCAAACACAGAAATTTGTATGATGATTTTGCTGATAATCGATCTGTGACCTCGATCTTCAATTGAATTATGGAGGAAGGGTGTGTGTGTGTGGGGGTGGGGGGGTGGGGGGTGGGGGGGGGGTTGGGGTGGGTACCGTAAAAAACCCTCCGATGCTAAAGTCAGTATTGGATTTTTCACATGAGTTTTTGGTATGGAAGATTGCTTACCTTTTGGGGTTGTCAATCCCTCTATTTATATGAGCGAATCCGTTTGATTTCTTTGATTTTATGGCAGATATCAATTGCCGTAACTGGCCCCTGCATGCCTCCCTGCAATAACTGTCCCTGCATGTCTCCTTTCAATAATTCTCCTGCATGCCTGGATGACTGCATGGTTGCATGCCCTGGCATTGACATCGCCTGCATGGTACCCAGAATATTCCAGAAACTTCCATTATGGTTAAGAAATTATAATGGGGTGTGGATAACCAAATGAGTAAGAATAGTGGGTGTAAACAAACGGGGTGGCAATATCCTCAGAGTCATAGGACTGGGGCGCAAATATCCGGGGACTACGGGACCAAGCTACATCGCGCAACACTGAATCAATGACAAATTAAACGCTGCCGATTAATCTCCGATTAATCGTCGACTTCATAATTAATCGGCGACTTTCACAATTAATCGCCGATTGCCGCTCGCATGGGCCGCCGGCAGGAACCTGCCGTAGTTTCTCGCCGTTAACTAGATGCCGACGCCGTTAGGAATATGCTGACGCCGTTAGGAATATGATGACAGTGTTAATTGCTGACTGTACCGGACGGTGTTGATGTGGCTACTGACACGTCAGCATATCCGCTGACATGTCATCTGCCACGTCAGTAGTCAGGCTGACACGACGACTTTCTTGCTGACGTGGCGTCCATTCTGCTGACGTAGCACCTGCCACGTCAGCACTCTGCTGACATGGCGTCAGTTCTGCTGATGTGGCATCTGTCCTGCTGGTGTGACACCTGCCACGTCAGCACTCCTGTTGACGTGGCGTCCGTTCTACTGTCGTGGCATCTGTCCTGCTGGTCTGACACCTGCCACGTCAGCACACCTGGTGACGTGGCAATTTGATGACGTGTCATGCGTGCTGACGTGGCGACTGATGTGTCGGTCGCCGGTTGATCGAGCCTAGTGATGATGTGGCATAGGTGATGGGGATCCTAGATGCTTGATTTGAACCTATGCACATGGGATTCCTTGCGAGGTGTTTGTTAGCTTTAGTTAGCCATTCTTGGGTAAACAAGGGAAGCACCTTAGGCCCAATAAACCCTCATTTGCCACTAGTAGGAGTTTTGGAGGCCTAGGTTAGCCCATTTATTTGTGTAGAATATTAGGGGTACAAACATAGCCCCCTCTTAATCCATAACCTGTTATGGGTTAAGAAGTTCGGGTTTCACCTTGATTTTGCATTTTTCTGGAGTGCTACATAACTCGCCCCCGAGCGTGTTGTTCGAAGTGTTACGCAACTCGTCCCCAGGGATGTGTTGATTGCGCTGGAGTGTTACATATCTTGCCCCCAAATGGTTGCGGTGACATATAATTCCCCCAGCATGTTTTGTGTCATGCTGCTCAATGCTCGCACAGGGGTGCACCTCCCTGCTGCATTTTGCTCGCGCATGGAATGAAAAGTTGAGTTTTTCTGCTATCTTGAATTCGCGCAGGGGGGCAATTCTGCTATTCAAGATGCGCGCAAAGTTTGGTATGTGTACATTTTCACGTGCCTGGACAGATGAAAATGTTCTCCACATTTGTTGCTGCCCCGTACGATGGGGATAAAATTGAGATAGGGTAAAAATGCTCGAACTGTGCCCTCACCCTATCTACGAGGTGTCAGAGACGTTGCTGACAGTAGACTTGAACTGTACTGTTTTGTCATTAGGGATGACTGCGGATTCGATCATCCGTAGTAGCTTATAATTAACATGAACAATATTGATAAAGTGTGGAATACCAAAATAATGTTGAATTAAAATTTCTGAATTGAAATAACAAGATAAATACCTACTGCTTCGACCACAGATGCCTCGTTAAAACCTTTGAGTGGAAAACCCAGTGGGACAAAACCATCAAAAAGGAAAAAGAGTGCAGCACAGCAGGAAAATTCACATTTCCCAACCGTAGACAATTTTGAAACTGTTTTTTCAAAAACCCAATTCGATCGATTCCGCTTATCATTGAAACCAATTAAATAAGATGGGTTTTTGATTTTTACCTTATTGAAGTCATTGCGGGTAGATTAAATGGTGTTAATCGATAATGAATTATTTTGAGAATTGACGATTAATCGAAGAAATAAGCGATGGAGGTGATGGGGAAGAAGAAAATGGAAGAATTAAATGAGAGGAATGAAAACAAATTAGTTTTAGGTTTTCAATATTTAATATATTAAGGGTATTTTAGTATTTTTTTTATGAATTAGGTCCCCTTATCTTGTAGGATATTTGAATCCTTAGAAGCCCTTTTCTTGGAGCCCGCCCCTATAATAGGTTTCTTTATTTATTTTTTACCCTTATATTTGACAGTAAATTGTAGCATATGCCAAATCTTTTGATAAGCTGCATGGCTTATCAAACACATTAAAAGCCCCCATGGCCTCTTTTAGTATGAAAATTCGACTACAAGTATAAATCAACAACTGACTACCAAACAGTTGTACTGTCAAATCTTTTAAATTTCACGAGCCCTGCATTTTCCTTGATTTTATTCCCTGTACATACTCTTAACATCTTGAAGATAATAACAGTCATGTTGGCAAAAATACATGTCCAATTTCATGCACACAATCACTAGCTCAATTAACACCTAATCCCAAAATTAGACAAAAATTAACCCCCAAAATCAGATAAAGATAAACAAGATGCATTCATTTAATCCTTCTATTTTATTTTTGCTGGAAGTGATTTGATGATCTATATACAAACATATGAAAATCTTTGAAAATAAAAGACTACTACTTTTAAGTTTGTTACTACTTGGCTATATATCCCTTTCTCAGCAGCGCAGCAGCAATAGCTAGTTTCTCCGTTTATGATGAGAGTGGTGGTGTAACGAAGAGAAGCTCAAGGTCAGATGGTTGATAATACCCATTCTTAGGCGCTTCTGTTTTTGCTCCTTGGGGTTTATTCTTCTTTGGTGGTGGCGGTGGACATCTCAAATTCAACCGTATCTGATTTCATCTCTTATTGGTGTCTTGCATCCCTCTTCACTTTCTGTCATTTGATTCTCATATTCCATCTCTTTTTTTTTCTCTCTAAGAACAACTAAACTAAAGAGGAAATTTCCGTAGGTGTCTCTTTTTTTTTAGAAATTACCAAAAATATTCCAAATTACCAAAAATGTTTGGTACAGTAATTTCATTAACAAATTGGTCAAATTTTATAGTATATTTACTCTAATGCCACAATGTGCCCACATCGCCTGCACATTATTTTTTACGGTATCAAAAAAAGCTCACACACTCTTTCTTCCTCTTCCTCCCTCGTCTGTAACTCTATCTCTCTTACTCCTTCGTCGCCTGAAGTCAGAGAACTTCCATGGGTGTTCGTTAACAATGTTTGGCACTGCTTAGAAGTTGAAAAAAAAGACCGGCATGTTCAGATTAAATTGACAGTCACTTTGTGGTGTGTTTTTTGCAAAATAGTCACTTAAATTGGGTATTCAACTAATTTTTGCATCGTAAGTGATCATCCCTGAATTTCGGGCATATCATCTCACAACGGATGACAACTTCAGACTTGCCAATAATTATGTAACTCAAGCGATTTGCCCGAAAACAAGAAACCTTGGAAAGATGTCGATGTAGTGTTCGGCGTGGTGAACATTCCATTGACGAAGCACTGGGTTGCAATATGTATTAAATTGAAGGAGGAGAGAATAATCATATATGATTCCTTAGACCTGGTACGACTCCTCAGTCAGACGGAGTCTAAGGAAATCAGATTGATTTGCGACTATTTAGACCAAGTGTACGGTGGGGCCTTATGGAGGGCTGTATTTGAGGAGAAACCGCTCACCCCTCAACAAGACGATTGGTAACTACTCTCTAGTCTCTACTCGGAAACAAAAAAAGTTCACCCCCAACCCGCCTATGTTTTTGTTTTTGTGTTCCTCTATCAGTCATGGAGTGAGTAATTGTAAAGTCCTGGATAAGGTCAATGTCACCGATTAAACACTAAGGACTCTTACAACACTTTGTGTTCCTCTATCAGTCATTAAGAGGCATTATCACAGACACTTTATATGCCTAAACAAAATTCTACTTGGTACAGTTAATTGAAACTTCCAACACAAATTAATGATTAGAACAAGAATACAAAAAGAAATCAGAATTCACTGATATATACTGGTGATCAAATTAATTACCAAACCACTAAATTTTTCCCATTAAATAGATTCAGTTCATCAAAATGAAAACAAAAAATAGTAAAAGAAAATTAAGAAGAATTACAACCAGAGATTTTGATAATAATCTATCACCATCTCACTTTATGTCTTGAACCAACAGATGTGGAGGGTTTCTTGTATATCAGGAGACATTAAGTATGGGAAGAAAGTTTGGTACTTATGAAAATGAAACAAGAAAAATGAAGAAATGGATTTCTTTTTTCTTTATCCCTGTTAAATTCATGAGCTGGGGTTGCGCTAAGATTGAAAGAGACAACTAGATTGGTGGTATCTCAGAAGGGTTTTTATAATGATGGAAAGATTGAAACTAAAAATTTGGGGGTAATTAAAAATTGAAACCATTGAAAAACTTTGTGGCGCGAAAAAAGACCGCCAAGAAAATTGTTGAAAGTTCGAAAATACAAAATGGCGCTAATGCTACCGCCTGGCGATCCATCTGTTTGTTCTGTGGCTGATATCGAAAGAAATTGACAATGATGTGGCGATTCATGTGATGTTTTGTATTTGGTTTTCTATTGGCTAAAATGATATCCATACGGATCGTGATATCCTTGAATGAAATTGACAATGAGGTAGCGCGATCCATGTGATGTTTATAGGCATGGTTTTGAGGTTTTCTATTGGCCAAATGAATATCATACGGATTGTACTGTTCGTGATCCAAATTTGTGTAAATCCAATCCAATTTTACAATTAACGTTTTTTCTATTCGTGGCAGAATTCACGATGCCGGGGATTTGTAATCCCATGGGATTATAAATTCTGGGATTCATGTAAATCCCTCGTGTGTTTGCTAACTCATTTAAAATTCGTAAGTTTCGTAGAATTATCATGTTTTAAAATTCATATATTGTTTGGTATTACTCTCAGAATCTTAAAATGGTATATATATGAGACTTAAAGTTAAAAAATTGGGTCCATAAATCCCTTGATAAGTTTCCCAGCAAATCTTAGAGGGGAGAGGTCGGACTCCATATGGAGGATTTACTGGAAAACTGATTCCCGTGGTAAACGTGATTCCAGGGATTTAGGCGACCAAACATACCGAAGGAAACGTAATTCCACCTACCGATGGACCCATTAATTCCACCTTTAAAATTCTACATCCAAACCCACCATAAGTTAATCCAATTTTACAATGGGATTTAACGTCTTTTTTTTCCTAAATTAATATTATCATTTGGTGCGAGTTTCGAACTCAGGTTACTAGTATCATCACCCTATGAATTTAACAATGCACTACGGTGCCAACTGGCTAATTTAAATGTGTTGATTAATAACGAATTCGTCTTAATTTATTAGTAAAAATAATGTGTGGTGAATTGATATTTTCGAAGTGTGACACTGGTTTTCGGGTATAATTAGTAAACTTTTTTGCAATTAATCTTACTTGAATAATGTCATTTTAGAAGTTTTGTATAACTAAGACTCAACTACATAATTTCGACTCATAAAGCAAGTGTTAGTCACCTTTGAAAAAAATTGAGATCGGCTTATTTAAATGTCAAATCTCTAGCTTGCATAAAACTATTGTCATTGAGACATTTTGGGTGCATACATATATTGTCAAGAAAATTTTCTCCGACTATAGACTATGTTCATCTCATTCTTTAGAAAATCCGATTATGAAAAGGATGCATCCGAAAATAGAATACATTTAATCTCACTAATGTATGCATAGAAACCAACGGAATATAAGAAAAATTTGGTGAGTTTGAGCAATGTTAGGGTAACATTGACATAATAGGTGAAATTGAGTGGTTTGTAGACATTCACGAGAATTTATAGATAATTGAATAAATCAATAGATTCCGCGGAAATTCGTGTGAGGTCTAGCGATATATAAGGTAGGATTGATAGTTAACATGTGAAATTGGATTATTGTTGTGGAAGCGTAATAGAGCTGATGGAAAATTCAATTGAACTAATTTATGTTTTGTGAAACTGTATTCTCATTTCTTCCATTAATAAATCCTAGTTCAATAAACTCTATTAGAGGTCAGTTTCGACCAAAATATTCCTCGTCTTACCTCTAATTAGTTGGAATGTCTATATCGGAACACTAAATCTAACAATGATTCAAAAAATCTGCTTAGTTCCGTATCTGGAATGTATACCAAATGTCAATATTTAACAATGTGGAGCAAAATATGCCTCATACTATTGATCATAATATCTATATAGGAACCCTAAATCTAGTTGTGTGAACTAAAATATGCCTTGTTCAATCTCATCCAAATATCTATACTAAAATAAATCTAGCAATGAAATCGATAGTCCGAGAGAAATCGAGTGAGTAAGACCAAAGTTGACCAAGATCGATAGGCAGTTGGTCAAAATAGTGGATAACGGGAGAAACCGATGGAATCCGATAGAAATTAAGTTAATGAAATGTTTGATTTTGTCGAGACGAAATTTGGCCGGAATTGACCGTAAATTTTGGTTGAATCTCGGTTGACTCGGCCTGAATTTGCTAGAAATCTCAAATGAAGTTTTTAAAAAATTTGTATGGATCTTAGGTTTTCTACTATTTTGAATGAATGATAACAAGTAAAACTAAGTTCAAATGATGAAAATTCAGTTTGAATATATTTTTTTATATATATCCATATAAACCCATGGAATCCAGGAGAAATAGAGTGAGGTCGAGCCATATTGGTCAAAATTGATAGATAATGGATAAAATTTGAAAAATTGGGGGTACAACAACCTCACCCAATATTTCGCTTAGCAATTTGTATGGACTAACTCCAATATACTTTTAAGAGAATCAACTAGATAGTTAGACTCAATCTTAACGAAGGTGTTTGTGATTACTTTTTATCTTGCCTATCAGAGATTAAATCTTGAGCAAATCTTAGAGAAGATAGTACTTAAACGATAGAATCGGGTAAGATCAGAACACGCAACTACAAAGAAAATAGTTGGGCCTGGCTTCACAATCCCAATGAAGTCTTTGAAGTCGTTAACCTAAGGTTAAAGGAGAATCGACTCTAGTTGATGCAACTAGTAACACACAGGAGGTGTGGGAATTAGGTTTCCCAGTTGCTAGAGTTCTCCTTTATATACTTTTCAAATCAGGGTTTGCAATCCAATTACCTTTGTAACAAAGAATTCAATATTCACCGTTAGATGAAAAACCTGATTCAACCAAGCTAATATCTTTCAACCGTTAGATCGAACTTAGATTGTTTCACACAAATGAAATGTACCCTCATTTTTGTTTATGTAACGGTACCCAAACGTGTACACCATGTTGGCTCAAAAATAGTTAACCGAAGTTAGCCATATGATTACTCTCATATCAACCTTATCCATCTTAACCATAACTAGTTCAAATGACTCAAATGAAACTAGTTAAAGAGCCATTCAATTGCTATATTCTCATAGAAGTATACAAGAATACAATTGAAGCAAAATCGGTTTGATTCACTCGAATAAATACATGAACATTATAGCCACGGTTTGCAAAGATTGCATTCCTCAATTTATAAATGTTCCAAGTTACCTTACATAACCGATTTTAGAAAGTAACCAACTCAAGTATGCAAACATATACGCATACTTAAGTAGCCGGACCGAGTTTGGTTACGCCAGTACGCGTAAGGGTGCGCATACCAATTTACACTTCCAAACTCCAGCAAAATTCACGGACGTGAGACTTCCGCATGTACGCATACTTGCCCAGACATCCAACAATCGCCAGTATGCGTACATGAACTTCAGGTTCCCAGTTTTGGACTTACACACAAGTGTGAGAACACAGTATGTTTATATCCAACATGGTTACATGATTCTAAGCTCTATATTTCAATCATTGAAACTTTCTTAGAGGATGACAATAGCCGTTTTCATACACTATTAGCATCAAAGCAATTTTCAAGATATTGAAATAATCATAACGAAACATTCGAAGTCTACACCAAATGATTGTATCACACAAACCATGTAAGATGTTACTCGACAATTTTCACATGATATAAGATGAACTTGGTCGAAGCGAAAGCTTGCCAACACATATATCGAGAAATATGTAAACGAGATAAACTCAGCATGAAATCTCAAATGTGTATATAGAAAACTATATCGTAATACGACTTATTCTCAATATAGGAGATAGAGTATAAATAGACTTTCCAAGTGATAAATGAGTTTCAGTCTCCACATACCTTTTGTCACTACAGGAAAAATATACATCTACAACTGGAGATTTACAACGCTTCGCTAAGTATTGTAGAAAGTCCTATGTTTTACAACTGGTTTCAAAGAAAGAGTTGTCGTATATCATCACTGCCAACCCTTAGGAAACAAGGGGTTGCGCTAAGAAAACAAACGACAACTCCTTAAGCAAAACAGTTGTGACGACATTTAGCTATAATAACGTTGTTCCATATATGTAGACATGTAGTGACTTAGCCTATCACAATACTCACAAGTGTTGTTGAAGAACACAAAAATATGATAATGAAAAATATGTTAGAGGGGAGATTCGAATATGAACCTACTACATGTAAGTCAAGCTCATCAACCACCCTTTCAGTTCACAAGTTTTGATTTATTTATTTTTTTTAAATAGAAAGCTACAGCAACACTTATAAGTGTTGTTGAAGTAAAAATATATAATGTTCCATATATGTAGTGACTTAGCCTATCACAATTCTCACAAGTGTTGTTGAAGAACACAAAAATATGATAATGAAAAATATGTTAAAGGGGAGATTCGAACATGAACCTACTGCATAAAAGTCAAGCTCATCAACCACCCTTTCAGTTCACAAGTTTTGATTTTTTTCTTTTTTTTTAAATAGAAAGCTACAACAACACTTATAAGTGTTGTTGAAGTAAAAATATATAATGTTCCATTTATGTAGTGACTTAGCCTATCACATCTAACAAGTGTTGTTGAAGAATACAAAAATATGATTGAAGTAAAAATACATAATGTTCCATATATGTAGTGACTTAGCGTATCACAATTCTCACAAGTGTTGTTGAAGAACACAAAAATATGACAATGAAAAATATGTTAGAGAGGAAATTCGAACATGAACCTACTGCATGGAAGTCTAACTCATCAACCACCCTTTCAGTTCACAAGTTTTGATTTTTTTCTTTTTTTTAAATAGAAAGCTACAGCAACACTTATAAGTGTTGTTGAAGTAAAAATATATAATGTTGGCAAACATGAGGTTGGGGGATTCGATCCTGAGCCTCAAGCGTGGAAGTCTACACCACTAACCATCCTACAGTATCACATGTTCTGTCAAGTTTGTGGTTCTTTAATACACTAACTATGCACTAACTTTATGACAACCCTTCATAAGTGTTGTAAAACAAAATATAATGCTCAAAAAGTAATGCTCAAGTGACTGAGCCGTAAACAGCGCGAAGCTTCTCTGTAATGCATCACATACCAGTTTGATGTATTTGACTCTCGAGAATAGAAAACTTGTTGCGCTTGTTTTGCTAAAATGAATGATCGTTACAATATTGGTTCTTATGATGTTTTAAATTGACTAATGTAAAGCCATCTTCTACCTTCACACCAAAACTGGTGTGAGCCCAATCACATTTGAATATTGGAATTTGAAACATATGATTGTACTCCAACAATAGAATTTCTTCTAAAACACCGTAGAACCCAAATGGAGTCATTAACCTGTCTATTTTACAAGAAAAATACTAGTGTTAGTAAAGGAAATACAACAAGAGTGACAATGACTGTAAAAATTCAATATAGTAAGAACAATACACTATACTGACTTAGACTAGTCCACTCACGGCCAGGTTTCGATCTTAGAGCCTGGTATGCGTACAATATGCAGAAATAGGGTTTGTTTAAGGTTTCGTAGAATATTCCTAAGGAAGAAGGAGTCTTACCTGTAAATGGATGCATTCATCGTTTCACCAAGTTTCTGACTTAGACTAGTCCACTCGCGGCAAGGTTTCGATCTCGGATCCTGGTATGCGTACAATATGCAGAAATAGGGTTTGTTTAAGGTTTAATAGAATATTTTGGAGGATTACTACCTTTAAATGGATGGATTCGTCGTTCTTACTAAGTTTCTGACTTATAGTAGTCCACTCACGGCCAGGTTTCGTTCTCGGAGCCTGGTATGCGTACAATATGTAGAAATAGGGTTTGTTTGAGGTTTCGTAGAATATTCCGGAGGAATCTTACCTGTAAATGGATGGATTCGTCGTTCTTACCATGTTTATGACTTATATTAGTCCACTCACGGCCATGTTTCGATCTCGGAGCCTGGTTTGCATATAATATGCAGAAATAGGGTATGTTTAAGGTTTCGTAGAATATTCTGAAGGAATCTTACATGTAAATGAATGGATTCGTCGTTCTTACCAAGTTTCTAAATTAGACTACTCCACTCACGGCCAGGATTCGATCTCGAAGCCTGGTATGCGTACAATATGCAGAAATAGGGTTTGTTTAAGGTTTAGTAGAATATTTCTGAGGAATCTTACCCGTAAATGGATGGATTCATCGTTCTTACCAAATTTCTGACTTAGAGCAGTCAACTCGCGGCCAGATTTCGATCTCGGAGCCTGGTTTGCATACAATATGCAGAAATAGGGTTTGTTTAAGGTTTCGTAGAATATTCCGAAGGAATCTTACCTGTAAATTGATGGATTCATTGTTCTTACCAACTTTCTAACTTATAGTAGTCCAGTCGCGGCCCGGTTTCGATCTCAGAGCCTGGTATGCATACAATATGCATAAATAGGGTTTGTTTAAGGTTTCGTAGAATATCTCGAAGGAATCTTACCTGTAAATGGATGGATTCGTCGTTCTTACCAACTTTCTGACTTAGAGTAGTCAACTCGCGGCCAGGTTTCGATCTCGGAGCATTGTATACATAGAATATGAAGAAATAAGGTTTGTTTAAGGTTTGATAGAATATACCGAAGGAATCTTACCTGTAAATGGATGGATTCGTCATTTTTACCAAGTTTTTGACTTAGAGTACTAACCTTTTGACCAAGTTTTTGACTTAGAGTAGTCAACTCGGATCCTAGTACGCATAAAATATGCAGAAATAGGATTTTTTTAAGGTTTCGTAGAATATCTCTAAGGAATCTTACCTGTAAATGGATGAATTCGTTGTTCTTACCAAGTTTCTGACTTAGACTAGTCAACTCACGGCCAGGTTTCGATCTCGGATCCTCGGTACGCATACAATATGCAGAAATGGGGTTTTTTTTAAGGTTTCGTAGAATATCTAGAAGAAATCTTACCTGTAAATAGATGGATTCGTCGTTCTTACCGAATTTCTGACTTAGAGTAGTCAACTCGCGGCCAGGTTTCGATCTCGGATCCTCGTACGCATACAATATGCAGAAATAGGGTTTTCTTAATGTTTCGTAGAATATCTCGAAGGAATCTTACCTGTAAATGGATGAATTCGTCGTTCTTACCAAGTTTCTGACTTAAACTAGTCAACTCACGGCCAGGTTTCGATCTCGGATCCTGGTACGCATACAATATGCAGAAATAGGGTTTTTTTAAGGTTTCGTAAAATATCTCGAAGGAATCTTACATGTAAATGGATGAATTCGTCGTTCTTACCAAGTTTCTGACTTATAGTAGTCAACTCGGGTCCAGGTTTCGATCTCGGATCCTGGTATGCATACAATATGCAGAAATAGGGTTTTTTTAAGGTTTCGTAGAATATTTCGAAGGAATCTTACCTTTAAATGGATGGATTCGTCATTCTTACCAAGTTTTTGACTTAGAGTAGTCAATTTCGATGATGTATCATGCTAAGTTTGAAGTCAGAACCCTCTCAGAGCTTCTTGGTTCATAGATTGTATGCTATTATACCAAGTTTGAAGTTCGAATCGACATTGAGCTTCATACTTATCGATTTTGATGACGTATCATGCTAAGTTTGAAGTCAGAACCCTCTTCGAGCTTCTTGGTTCATAGTTTGTATCTTGTTATACCATATTTGAAGTTCGAATCGACACTAAGCTTCATATTCATCAATTTTAGATGATGTATCATGCCAAGTTTGATGTCAGAACCCTCTCAGAGCTTCGTGGTCCATAGATTATATGCCATTATACCAAGTTTGAAGTTCGAATCGACGCTGAGCTTCATGTTTATCGACGCTGAGCTCGTTGAAGGTGAACAAGGAAGAATGGATCGATTGCAGGTGGCTGTAGCTGCTGGCTGAGATGCAACAACGAGTGGATTTGGGCTGAAGCTGTTAACGTTTGCAGCCTTGAATATAGTTGGAATCAGCTCCATGAACTAATGATTGCAGGCACTAGAGAGTAGTATGTTGGTGGTCACATGGATCGATTTCAGGTGGTGGTCGTTTGGGTCCATTTGTGGCTAGAGATGCTTATGAGACACCCACAAGAAGTGGAGATGAGTGTTGGCTGGATTTTGTACGAGATTGCAGGCAACGTTGGTTGTTGTTTGAATCGGCCAGGTAACATGAGTGAAGGTGTTTCAGTCTGTAGTAACTGGTGGGTGACTTTGACATAGATGAACATTGGTAATGAAGTTCAGTTCTGCGGCCAGGGATGGATATAAGATGCTATGGTCTGATCTTGGGAGGATTTTCTGGAGTTTGTACATCCCGTAATGACGAGATTTAGAAGTGTCAAGTCAAAGAAACTGTTTGCAATCAGTGGCCAAGACAGTAAGAGATAAAAAGTGTTATTTGAATTGAATTTGGTTGAGTCTGGTTGCAGTTGTGTTATAGCCTGGATGGAGAATGAATTGGCAGCAAAAATACTTGCGGACTTAACAGCCTCCTAGAACCTCATGTAGATATGCTACTTGCTTACTTCTTTGTAGATGCTATTTCAGATCCCAGACTAACGCTAAAATGTGTGAACCAATCCATAAGAGCAGCAAAGGCATGATGGACAGGTCGTTGTAATCATACAAAGAATGGTGGTTCCAACGAAGTCCTACCAATATGGTGGCTTTTGCTGTATAACAACATTTAATCAAAACCCATCCAAATTTATCAAGTGTTGTTCTGTTTTTGAAATCAAATAAAATATAAGCTTTGATTGGTTTCTAATTTCTACTACTGGTGGTCGAAACAGGCTACCCTACACCGTGTATTAGTAATCGAAGAAACGAATGATTAGGAATATTACCGTATGTGTTAGTAATCTAAGGTAGAATTATGATAAAAGTTTTCTGAATATCTTTTTTACAATTTTTTTCCCTTTATAAATTTGAATTTGTGCAATTACGTAGTGGTGTCGTTTTGCCAAGTTTTTCGGGCCCTCCCACATGACAACTGTTATACTAGTATAATTAAGTTAATTATAATTTTATTGAGAAAAACATTTATCATCTTATTAACAAAATCAAACCATAACTATCAATATTGAGTTATTTTTCAACATCATATTCTAATTAGAGACATAAATTTCATCCATAAATATCAAACCATAATCTTTGATTGAAACCCAGAAACCCTAATTTTATAACGATCGAAGACAGAAATCAGACAAATTAAAATAGAAATTAACATTGTAGAAAATTGGATCTATTAATTTCAGAGATTAACAATTTCAAAGACATTAACAATTTCAATGAGATTAACAATTTCAAAGAGATTAATAGAGATATAAATTTGTACCAGCGTAATTTAGGGTATAACTTAATCCATTACACGCTCGAGCTTTGACGTTATGTTTTCTTTGTTGCAGAAGATGATTGACGTATTTCTATCGGGAGAAGAAAAGAAGAAAAAAGGAAGAGAGAAAGGCGGAGTTCGATGAAAAGAAGAAAATGAGATGCATTCGATAAAAATGAAATGAGCTCAGTGTGTTAAAAAGAAGATGCAAGAGGTGCGTGTGTGAAGCGAGTGTGTGGAGTTCCATGGGTGCACATTGCACGAAAAATGTGTTCACATTATATAATTATTATGCCTTCTGCCCTATTGTATTCTCAATGTAAAACAGTGGGTACACATTCAATAAAACAATAAATTATTATAAATGGTTATAAACTGACTTCCCTATTGTGCTCACAATGTGAAGTATTAGGTACACATTCTAACTATGCCTTATTGTGAACACAATGAAAAACAGTAGGTACACATCCTTATTATTCATTAAAATGAAAAATGACCTTATTGTGAACACAATGGGATACAGTCGGTACACATTCCAAATTATACCTTATGTGAACACAATGGAAAACAATGGGTACACATTCTTATTATTCATTAAAATGAAAAATGATCTTATTGTGAACACAATGGGATACATTGAGTACACATTCCAAATTATACCTTATTGTGAACACAATAGAAAACAATGGGTACACATTCTTATTATTCATTAAAATGAAAAATGGCCTTATTGTGAACACAATGGGATACAGTGGGTACACATTCCAAATTATACCCCATTGTGGATACAATGTGAAGCATTGGGTACACATTCCAAATTATACCCTATTGTGTATACAATGTGAAAACAGTGGGTACACATTCTTGTTATTCATTAAAATAAAAATATGACTATCCTTATTGTAAACACAATGGAAACAATGGGTACACATTCCAAATTAATCTTTATTGTGAACACTAGGGATGGCCATTTTCCCCACCCAAACCCATCCCCGTGGGTACCCGCCCCGTTTGGGTAGGGTTTTACCCACACATATGGGGATGGGGTAGGGTATGGGTAATACCCGAAACCTAGGCTACGGGGATGGGGCGGGGATGGGATTCAAGGTCCCCGCCCCATACCCGCCTCTGTTGCTTCCATATTATAAGGGTTTCGACTTTTATGCAAGAATTTGTATTGAATTTTATACGTCTACCACTTAGTCGAGCTTTCTTTCATTTATTATATTCTTGATCTTTCTTGTATATTCATCACTTTCGTTTCTTTGTTGATATCAGATACATTCTTTGATCGTTCTTGTATCGAAAGTACAAAGTAGAAAAACTAAGAAGTTATTTAAAGATTCTTTTGTTCACCTTAAGATGAATTTCTGAATTTGAAATTTTAGAATGCATTATTCTTATGTTATTATTTTTGTTTGCTTCATATTTAAGTTTTGATTATAAATAAATTTATATATAACTCCGTGTTACGGGTTATCCATGGAAAACCAGCCCCAAACGGGTATTTCCCATACCCGCCCCGCCCCAATTTATGTGGCTAACGGTGCGGGTATGGGTATTTTTTTTACGAACGGGGCAGTGATTGGGATTGGCATACCCGCCCCATACCCGCCCCATGACCATCCCTAGTGAACACACTGTAAACCCATTGGGTACACATTCTTCTAAATAAAAAAAGAGTTTTTATTGTGCACACAATATTTAACAATGGGAACACATTCCATCAATTAAAATATTAATTAAGATCATACTATTTCTAAAAAGATTTCCACATAATGATAAAAAAATATAATGTGGAGGACTTCGTAGTCATAACAATTTTAATTCAAGGGTAAAATAGGCAAAACAAATTCCATAAAACATTTTTAGGAATTTAGAAAAAAGTGAACATTTTTGGTAATTAGATTTTAAAACACACCACTTTTGGGCAATGCGGAGCAACAGAAGAAAAAAATATATTTGTAGGTGCACTTTGTATATGAAGAAAAAGTATATATAGCAGCTGGTATTTGTTGTTAGTTGGTCGGATATGGGCCGAGAAAAAGGGTCATACAGGGAAAGTGATGATTACCTAGAAAGTGGATTAATGGGATAGTGTGTGGCCGAACAAAATGCACTTACAGCACAGCAGTACAGATCTAGGTGTAAATGAACACGTGTTGTTGTTGGTTCCATATACATTGTTGGTCCAATTGTACTCTGTTAAATCTAGGAAACATAAAGGCCAATAAAGATCTAGCCATCATTGTATTTGTTTTATCCTAGAGCTTTCTCGGACTCGTATCGATATATGGGTAATGCAGGAATTTGGAGTTAGAGAATCTTGGACAAAACAATTCACCTTTTCCCAACAGATAGCATACGAAATCCCGTTACCCGAAAGCCGATATGGTCTCTTAAAAATGGGGAAATTCTGATTGAATTGGGATATGGTCTTGCCTTACTATATCCGAGCAATGGAATAGAGAGGCTATTACATGTAGGGCGAGGTAGTTTCCTCCGTAAGGATAGAGCACGAGAACCAGTGATTTATATGGAGATCTTGGTTTCGCTTAACACAGGTACTTACATAAAGAGGTCCTGAGCCAGAAAAGAATGAGGTAAATATTATTTGGAGATACTACAGCTGTCTTTCTTAAAAACAGGGATTTAGATATAATATGAAACTACTTAATTATGAGAGTGCAACAGTCGGTTCTCTTGCTTGTAATACGCTAAACCCTTTAATCTGTTTTTGCTCGATAAACACTTTTCTTCAACATTTCAATGTTTACATGAAAGGTAATATCAGGTTATATTAGTTGATTTTAGATTGTTTTATCTTGTTTTTCCTCCTCCTAAGCAGATAAAACACCAACAAGTAAATAAAAGAATTTTCTATAGAAAATCACCCATACAAAGAAGTGGGAATTATATAAATGCCCCTCCTTCTCATGGACTTCAAAAATACTATTGTTCACTATATTAATATCCCTAATCTAAAAATAAGGAAATTCAATTAGAAGATACTTCCTTTAATACCCCTAATCTATTCGATACTTCTTCTTCTTCATTACTAAAAACCGAAAATCAACTTCTTTATCGTCATCTCCGCCAGTACATCTCCAGAGTCGCCTCCGCCACCACCTCCACCGATCTCGTCATCAGTTCTGGCAGCACCACTTATGCTTCAAGCAAATCCATCAAAAGCAGCAGCATCACCACCTGATTTAGATCTATTTTCACCTTATTCAGATTCAGAAATCAAGCTTGATTATCATTATCAACTGTTAATATTCCTCTTCTTTTGATGTTTGTTATAGATTTAATGGGTTTAGCTTTTCAATTGAAAGTTCTTCTTCTCAATCGATAGAGTAACAAGCTCGAATTTAAGATCCATCAGCAACCCTAGTTTCAAATAATAGAGGTGAAGGTCGTGGTGGTGGTGAAGGAGGATATCAAATCTCTGTTCTCTGTTTAATTAGAAGAAGATGACGGTGGTGGAAGAAGATACCAGATATACAATGATGGTGCGACAGTGATGAAGGAGGTATATATTTCAATCTATCAATTGATTATCTTCTTTCTCTAGTTTGAGTTTTTGCTGGTGGTGTAGTATGTAGATAAAATCAGTCATGAATATTGTGTTGGTTCAGGTTCGAATGATGAAATAAAATCAGTCTTGAAGATAGTGGTGGTTATGGTTATTGTGGTGTTGGTGGATATTCTGTGTGCTGGTGGTGTTGGTGATGCTAGTGAGGTTAGAACGATAAATTTTGATGATGGAGATTGTGTTGGTTGTGGTTGGAATGATTAATTAAAGTTGTTCATGAAGATAATGGTGATTCTGGTTGTTTGTGGTGTTGGAAATATTGTACGTTGCTGGCGGTGGTGGTGGTGAGGTTGGACGACAAGTTGTTGAATACTACTCCATCAACTATTTAGGGAGTCAACAACCAATGTTTGTGTATCAACAATAGAAATGGTAGTCAACAACCAATATTTGTGTATCAACAATAGAAATTGATCTTAGTGTAAGGAGGCAACAACAAATATTTGTGTATCAACAATAGAAATTGACCTTAGTTTAGGGAGTCAACAACCAATATTTTTGTATCAACAATGGAAAAATGGAATCAGCAACCAATATTTGTGTATCAAAAATAGAAATTGATCTTAGTGTAAGGAGTCAACAATAAATATTTGTGTATCAACAATAGAAATTGACCTTAGTTTAGGGAGTCAACAACCAATGTTTGTGTATCAACAATAGAAAAATGGAATCAACAACTAATATTTTTGTATCAACAATATAAATTGATCTTAGTGTAAGGAGTCAACAACAAATATTTGTGTTTCAACAATAGAATTTGACCTTAGTTTAGGGAGTCAACAACCAATGTTTGTGTATCAACATTAGAAAAATGGAATCAACAACCAAATTTGACAAATATTTTGAACTTTTGATTTTTTGGATCAACTTCAGTTGTTGACACCTAATATTGATGGCGGCGGCGGTGGCGGCAACAACAACAATGGTGGTGGTCTTCCGCAAAATTTCACAAGCTCGGTCTTCTGCCGTTTCAACTGAGAAGCAAACTGTCCTGCCCTAACAGTGGGCCGAGAAGAGGTTTTGTTGCACCAAACCCTCCCAACACACTGGGATGCTTCATCGCCTTCCCAATATTCCTCCAGAGGTATGTCCCGAATGATTTCACTGACCTCACAAACCAAAGAGATTCAACTCTTTTCAATGTCTCCGAATGAGAAGGAGACTGGTTTCCGTCGGCTCTAAAGTTTTCCCCTAAAAATGGGGAGACATTTCCATCATTGGAAGATCTCATTATGCACTACTAAACCCGCGAAGAGATAGAGGATATAAACTATTTCGTAACGACTCGTGCAAGTGAAGGATTCGAGATCATCCCTTATAACCAAAAGAGCAATGAAGTCCCGAAAAGGAAAGCCTCCTACTAGCCGCGGATTGAGGCGTGGCATCAGATTCCAATAAGACCATTTTCTGCTAGCGAGCGATACGGGAGTGCATGGACGTATGAGGTAAATTAGGGTTTCGTGAGAAAACGTGGAAGCACATGTTCAAAACACGCCAAACCCTGCATGCTTTGCCTCTCCAAGCCATCCGCATATGCTTTACCTCTCCAAGCCATCCGCACCGTGCCAATACCAACAAATTCGCCGAGACAGCGTCATAATATTCCCCAACCCATTCAAGGTGATGTACGGCCAGACCATGCCGATAATTTTAGTCTTGCCACCCTATGGTCTACATCCCCAAAGACAATTATGCAAGGCCGCAAACATGGGGAGCGATAACTCTCTTTACCTCTCGAAAAGGTTAGTCGGACTTTACTGACCATCTTGTCACAACTTGTTTTGATTTCTTGTCCTAGCCTGGCACCATCTTATGCTTACCTCGCAACGATGCTCCCGTTCCAAGCTAAGCAGGGGACTTAATGTTGATGGTGATTTTTAGCCTAGGATTAAAATTTTAAAACCGCACATCTGACATGACGTCATTATAATCATTAGCACATTTACCGAATCAATCAAAGATGCTTACGTAAGAATTACCAGTGGTACCTTTTTTAATTTCTATACGTCATGTTCCACTGCGGTAACCCCCTAGCATTAATTGACATCGCCTGAACAAAATCCTAAAATTTTCATGCTACCGCGCCAAGGCATGCCGGCCATGTCAGCCGCACCACTATGCCAGTGGCAAACCGTGCCAGCCACGTCTCCGCGCCGAGGCATGCCGGCCAAAGCCAGCGCACCACCGTGCCGGCAAAACCGTTCAGCCCACGTCTCCGCGCCAAGGCATGCCAGCCATGCCAGCCGCACTATTGTGCTAGTGGCAAACCGTTCCAGCCACGTCTACGTGCTAAGGCATGCCAGCCATGCCAGCCGCACCACTGTGCCAGTGGCAAACCGTGCCAGCCACGTCTCCGCGCCAAGTCATGCCAGCCATGCCAGCCGCACCACTAAGCCAATAGCAAACCGTGCCAGCAACGTCTCCGCTCCAAGGCATGCCAGCCATGCTAGCCGCACCATGTTCCAAATGGCATACCAAGCCATTTGCCCCACATGCCAAGCCAAGCCGCACCTTGCCTTGGCCCTAGCCATGCTAGCCGCACCATGCTAAACGGTATGCCAAGTCATTGGCCCCACACTCCAAGCCAAGCCGCACCTTGCCTTGGCCCTAGCCATGCTATCCGCACCATGTGCCAAACAACATGCCAAGCCAAGCCGCACCTTGCCTTGGCCTTAGCCATGCTAGCCACACCATGTGCCAAACGGCATGCCAAGCCATTGGCCCCACATGCCAAGACAAGCCGCACCTTTCCTTGGCCCTAGCCATGCTAGCCGCACCATGTTCCAAATAGTGCCAACCCTTGGCCTAGCGCCAAGGCATGCCATGCCCACGACATGCCAACCTAGCCACGCCACCTTACTGGCCTTCCCTATGCGGCTACTAAAACGAAGGCGTGCGACAATCAACGGCCCCCCTTCAATCTCACGATCAAATCCTAGCCATCCAAGGTTACCAGACAACGCATGGTAACCTTTAGCCCGAAATCCTAAGTTTGGCCACGCCCAAACCGCGCCAAGGAATGCCATTCCCACGGCATGCCAACCTAGCTGCGCCACCTTACTGGCCTTCCCTATGCGGCTACTAAAACGAAGGCGTGCGATAATCAACGGTCCCCCTTTAATCCCAGGATCAAATCCTATCCATCCAAGGTTACCAGAAAACGCATGGTAACCTTTGGCCCGAAACCTTAAGTTTGGCCACGCCCAAACTGCGCCAAGGCATGACATGACCATGGCATGCCAACCTAGTCGCGCCACCTTACTATCCTTCCCTATGCGGCTACTAAAACGAAGGCGTGCGACAATCAACGGTCCCCATTCAATCCCAAGATCAAATCCTAGCCATCCAAGGTTACCGGACAACGCATGGTAACCTTTGGCCCGAAATCCTAAGTTTGTCCACGCCCAAACCGCGCCAAGGCATGCCATGCCCACGACATGCCAACCTAGTCGCGCCACCTTACTAGACTTCCCTATGCGGCTAGTAAAACGAAGGTGTGCGACAATCAACGGCCCCCCTTCAATCCCAGGATCAAATCCTAGCCATCCAAGGTTACCAGACAACGCATGGTAACCTTTGGCCCGAAATCTTAAGTTTGGCCACGCCCAAACTGCGCCAAGGCATGCCATGACCATATCATGCCAACCTAGCTACGCCACCTTACTGGCCTTACCTATGCGGCTACTAAAACGAAGGCGTGAGACAATCAACGGTCTCCCTTTAATCCCAGGATCAAATCCTAGCCATCCAAGGTTACCAGACAACGCATTGTAACCTTTGGCCCAAAATCTTAAGTTTGGCCATGCCCAAACTGCGCCAAGGCATGCCATGACCATGGCATGCCAACCTAGCCGCTCCAGCTTACTTTCCTTCCATATGCGGCTACTAAAACGAAGGCGTGCGACAATCAACGGTCCCCCTTCAATACCAGGATTAAATCCTAGCCATCCAAGGTTACCAGACAACGCATGGTAACCTTTGGCCCGAAATCCTAAGTTTAGGCACGCCCAAACCGCGCGAAGGCATGCCATGCCCACGGCATGCCAACCTAGCCGCACCACCTTACTGGCCTTCCCTATGCGGCTACTAAAACGAAGGCGTACGACAATCAACGGTCCCCCTTCAATCCCAGGATCAAATCTTAGCCATCCACGGTTACCAAACAACGCATGGTAACCATTGGCCCGAAATCCTAAGTTTGGCCACTCCCAAACCGCGCCAAGGCATGTCATGCCCACGGCATGCCAACCTAGCTGCGCCACCACGCTGGCCTTTCCTATGTGGCTACTAAAACGAAGGCGTGCGACAATCAACGGTCCCCCTTCAATCCCAGGATCAAATCCCCAGCCATCCAAGGTTACTGCACAAAGACATGGTAACCTTTGGTCGAAATCCTAAGTTTGGCCACGCCCAAACCGCGCCAAGGCATGCCATGCCCACGGCATGCCAACCTAGCCGCGCCACCATGTTAGCCTTCCCTATGCGGCTACTAAAACGAAGGAGTGCGAAAATTAACGGTCCCCCTTCAATCCTAGGATCAAATCCTAGCCATCCAAGGTTACCAGATAACGCATGGTAACCTTTGGCCCGAAATCCTAAGTTTGTCCATGCCCAAACTGCACCAAGGAGTGCCATGCCCACGCATGCCAACCTAGTCGCGCCACCATGCTGGCCTTCCCAATGCGGCTACTTAAACGAAGGCGTCTGACAATCAACGGTTCCCCTTCAATCCCGGGATCAAATCCTAGCCGTCCAAGGCTACCAGACAACGCATGGTAACCTTTGACCCAAAATCTAGTTTTGCCACGCCCAAACCACGCCAAGGCATGCCATGCCAATGGCATGCCAACCTTGTCGTGCCTTCATAATAGCCTTCCCTATAAAATCAACAACCACATCTTCTCTTAAGATGCAAAATATCGACCGTCGAAGGTCACCAAGCCAGCAAGTCTATGAAGCTCGACTTGCCAGACGAACAAAAACATGCTATATGTTTTCCACAAAAACATTCGAGAGATCAACACATATCACAAATTGGGGGATCCACTTTGGGTATTGGTTTGGAGGTTTACAGCGTGCGGCGTACACTACGCCCGTCATAAGGAAGTGTCATAAGGATGAGGCGGTTAGTAAATACATGGAATAATGGTAAAACGTTCTTTTTTATGGAACACCAATTTCATGCGTTAACGGTTACCACATCCTCCCATTTACTCACCCATTATTTCATTCCTTAATGAGACCAGAGTACGTTTCACTCCGACTTGTATAAATAGGTCTTACCTATTTCCACCGAAGAACAAGTTCAAGCAGGAGCAATACGACACTCAGAAACATTTGATAGCTTTCCATCTGTTAGCTTCCCATTTTCTGATACAAGTCGTGAAACAACTACTCTTCCAGAATCAACCTGGTCTCAACACTTTCTTCGCTTCCCTCCCCAAAACCAACCCATTCTCCTCCTCTTTTTAACCGAAGCAAGTCCGGGAATGACCATTTCTTGGTTTAGGCCGGATTTGTACAGTTGATCTCTCGAATCTAAAGTACTCCCTTGCAGTACATTGTTTAGGGTTTAAATTCGTTTCTCACCCGCACACCCGAAATTACTAAAATCAGCAGAAATCGTTTTCACCCTCAAACACAGCGGTAAGAAAATGATAGAGAAGAAAGTTGCATAGGTTGAAGAGGAAGGAAGAAAGTAAAAAAAAAATTATAAAAAAAATAGAGAAGAAAATGAGAAGGGGATATATAAAGGATTTTGTTTCTACCGATAAAAATTCGCTTTTATGGAAGCATTAATGAGACGGTTGCAGATATCAGTCATAACGTGTCCAAAAATAAGACGAGGACAGCAACACGTGGAGTAATTGAGACCAAGAACGCGGAATATTATTAGTTAAATAATATGGACAGTTGAGGGGGTGCGAAGGTCATCATGTAAAAGAGCGAAGGCGACTAAGAAAAAATTTCTCTCATCGCTCTTTCTTTAGCAAAGATCGCTAAGAGAAGAGGAAAAATATCGGGGGTTAAAATATCGCTCACGTAAATATCATGCGAAGCAACCAAATTACTAAGAAGCGAAGGGAATTTGCACGTACCATACCCAAATGACGGAATCAGTGACGTCACAAAGTCATCAGTAAAGTGAATGGGTTGTTCGAGTGCTAAGAGCACGCGCGAGAAAACATAATATAGACGTGCGAATACTAGGCCTGTCAATGGATACCGATTATCCGAAATCCGATAATGATTATCCGTAATCCGTTACTGCTACCATCCGACATAGCGGTAAGCGGATATCCGTATCCGATAAGCTAACAGATATTTTCCTCTTAACTTAACTGTAGTGGAATTGTGTATTTTCGTTAGCTTTACATCCGATATCCGATAACTTGTGTCCTGCACGTGCAAATTACTATACCTAAGCTATACACCCATTCACTTCCTCGTTCGTATCTTTACTCCCGAGAGAAAACTTACCTCTCCATCATCTCTTCTTCATCTGAATCTTCCTCTCCTTCATCTATTTTGTCTCATAATCCAAGTACCACCGTCATCTCATAATATATCCTTTCTAGTTATTTTTCTTTCTGAAATTCAATTTTGTATTAATTATGATTTTGAAGCTTAATTTAGGGTTTTGGAATTGATTTGTGAAACTAGGATTTAGTGGAGATTTTGGTTTGATTTAGTGGAGAGTTGGGTTTGATTGTGAATTCGAGAACACATATTTTTAATTGATGATGTTGATTTCGAATTAGGGAAGAAGAAGAAGAAGAAGAAGTTGCAGTTGTAGATGTTCATATGGGTTACAAAAATTGATGAATATATGAGGTTTCAGAAGAAATCAGAGATGGGTTTGTTTCCAATTCGATTTTACAACAAGAAATTGAGAAAACAAGAAAGAAATTGCTTGTGCCGGAATCAAATCTAGATCGATTTACATGGAAGATAGTTTTGTTGTTATGCTTGATTAATGGCAAAGATGATTCAAATGGGTCTGTTGTGGTCTGATGATGTTAGCTGAATGGTTACAGGGATACGGTGCTGCTAATTGCAGTTGCAGTTCCATGAAATTGTGGTGTTGATGAACTGAAATGGTTGTGAAGAATCTTCACTGAAGATGGTGGTGCAGCTGTAGAGTTTGATAACGGAAATTGTCGGAAAAATATCTGATATCCGGTAAGCCCAACGTAACGGTAATGGAATTGAATTTCAGATTTCCGTCGGAACTTAACGGATATCGGATATCAAATAATTTTAATGGCAACGGCAGCGGCAGAGCCAATATCCGTTACGTTTAGTGTCGTTGACATCCCTAGCAAAGACGTCGCACGGAAGATCCGAAAATAGGGGCTTTGTTAGCTATCCTCCACCATGTAAAAACCATATATATAGGACCAGCCACCATTGTGGTGTGGAGAGATCTTTTTGAGAGTTAAGATAGAACTTTATGAGAAAGAAAGTTATTTACTTCCCAAATTAAAATTTTATCTTTCTTTGTATTGATTTTGTATTGATTTCTATACTTCATAAAACATCTCGTTGAGTGTTCTTCACAACGATTTTATAATTTACTATATAAATTTTTTAAGAGGTGTAGTAATAGGATTTACTGCTTCACTTCTGTTGAATGTGTCACCTATGGATGATATTGAAGCCCGTAAAACTTCCTCTTGGGATCCTCAATAGCAGCAATGGGTCCACTCTTCCTGCACAGATTCAAATGCTGAGAACACCATCCTACCCATTAGATCTCTAGTCGAGATTTCTTTGGGGAATATTATGGGTCAGTCTCTAGCATCAGAAATTTTTGACAAACGAGGTATGGGTTGAGATAGCCCAGAATCGCCCACACATATGGAGCGGGACCCACCCCACCCCAAAATTCTTGAAATTCAGTTCTGGCTCGCTATCAGCCCCATGCATGTTTACGTATAAGTGCACGCAACATTAGTTGAATTCTCTATTTTTATATACTCCCTCTATCCTATTAAATAGGCGGAATATTTCCTAGTCCGGAACTCTAATTCCAATTTACTTTTTGACATATATATCCTTATTTATGTTGTATGGAAATTTGTATATTGAGAATAAGATAAAGGTATAGACAACAAAAAAAAAACATGAAAATTTATATATAAAAGTTGTAACTTGTAAGGACTCCTAGCCTTTTGGTTAATTAATGCTTCATATTGTTATGGACGGAATCCTCAATCTCCACAGGATAGTTTCTCCTTCTCGTTTATTTGAGAAGGAGAAATAAAAGAACTGTTTGTTAAACCACATTGTGCTTCCAAATTTTTCACTTGCCTATTCTGGTTGAAAAAGTCCATTCTTCATACTGGCGGCTATCCTACAGCTTTAAAGGTCCCCCTAATTTCGGTATAACTAATTGTCCCCTCGTAGGTAAGCAATTAGTTGGGGACACCTAATTCAGCCGAACCATTGGTTGTACCTCGTTTCGACAAACCTTTCAACCAACTATGAAATACATATAACAAAAAAATTACACATAAAACATATATCACATACCCGTTACTAAAAATCCAAGCGCAGCCTCTTCTAAATTCTTGCGGCCCTTAAAAAATTGAGTTCGCTCTCGTATCTCATTTTAGTATTCAGTTATGTCTGGCTATCATCCCCATGCATGTTTATGTATAAGTGCACGCATGATTAGTTCGTTCTCTATTTTAATATAGAGAATTGTAAGGTCTTCTAACGTTTTGGATAATGGTGCATGATTGTTAATTCCTGGTTCATATTGTTATCGATCCTCACAATTTAAATACGCATGCATGCATACTAACAACCATCGCCTAAACTATCTGACATATCTCCGATGGAACATTCTATTTGGTTCATAATCATAATCGCACTCTCCTTTTGTGCAACCTTTAAAGCTCTGTTCAACCATCTTCAAACCGCATACAAGAAATTACCACCTGGTCCTGTTTCAATCCCAATCATAACAAGTTTCCAATGGCTTAGAAAATCTATCGCAGATTTAGAACCAATTCTTATGAATCTCAAAACAAAATATGGACCAATCATAACTTTATCAATTGGTCATCGTAAATTTATTTTCATTACAAGCTCATGTTTAGTTCATCGAGCCTTAATTCAAAATGGAGCAGTTTTTGCTGATCGTCCACCACCATCAGAAACCTTAAGAATTAATTCAAGTAATCAACATAATATCAGTGGAGCTTCTTATGGTCCTCTATGGAGACTACTTCGGAGAAATCTTACTCTTCATATTCTTCATCCATCAAAGATCAAATCATTTTCACCAGCTCGAAAATGGGTTTTGAATATAATCAAAAAAAATATACAAAACGTATCAAATTCAGGGAAAGACCCTGTTCTTGTTGGTGAGCATTTGCAGTTTGGTATGTTTTGTTTACTTGTTTTTTTGTGCTTCGGGGAAAAACTTGATGAGAAAAAGATTAGAGAAATTGAATCTGTTCAGAGAAGCTTCTTATTAGGGTTTAGTAGATTTCAAGTTCTAAATCTTCTTCCCAGGTTGATCAGTGGAATATTTTTCACGAAAAAATGGAAAGATTTTTATAAGTTGAGAAGTGATCAAGCAAAGGTACTAATACCATTAATTAGATCAAGACAAGAACAAATGAAGAGAACGTGTGAAGACAAAGAGAAATCTTTAGGCTTATGTTATGTTGATTCATTATTGAATCTTGAGTTACCTGATGAAGGTGGAAGAAAATTGACAGACAATGAAATTGTTAGTTTATGTTCTGAGTTTTTAACTGCAGGTACCGATACTACATCAACAGCTTTACAATGGGTTCTGGCTAATTTAGTGAAACACCAAGAGATTCAATCCAAATTATATGATGAAATCGGAACATTAGATTCTAATGAGATACAAGAAGAAGAATTAAAAAAACTGCCATATTTGAAAGCTGTAATTCTGGAGGGACTAAGAAGACATCCACCAGGCCATTTTGTTCTACCTCATGCAGTTACTCAAGATGTAATGTTAGATGGATATGTTATACCAAAAGAAGCTACAGTGAGTGTCATGCTAGCAGAAATTGGATGGGATCCAAAAGTATGGGAAGATCCAATGGTGTTTAAACCCGAGAGATTCTTGAATGAAGATAATGGTATGTTGAATGAAGAATTGTCAGATGTAACAGGGAACAAAGAGGTTAAGATGATACCATTTGGAGCTGGTAGAAGAATGTGTCCTGCTTTTGGTATGGCAATGCTCCATCTTGAGTATTTTGTTGGTAATTTCATCAAGGAATTCAAGTGGACGGCTAAGGTTGGAGATGATATTGATTTGTCAGAGAAACAAGAGTTTACTACGGTCATGAAGAATCCATTGTGGGCACATGTTTTTCCAAGGGAAGAAGAAGATTAATTAGTACTGTTTTCTTTTTTGTGTTTTCTTTTTTGTCACTGGTAAGGACACATGCTTGAATTTTTACTCATCCAACAATACTAAATTTGAAAGTCATGAATTTTTTTTCCTAAAATAAAAACTTGCTATT
This sequence comes from Papaver armeniacum, assembly GCA_023531295.1. NCBI lineage: Eukaryota > Viridiplantae > Streptophyta > Magnoliopsida > Ranunculales > Papaveraceae > Papaver > Papaver armeniacum. The sequence goes on along the minus strand of JAJJWW010018709.1, from coordinate 92,189 downwards.
CTTATTTGTACTCGTTAATTGAAAGAGCTTTTCAAATATATAAATTTTACAAAAATCCGGTACGTATTTTGAAAGATATTAAGTTTTTAATTTTTTTTATCTGTTTTTAAAATAATGGTATTTATGTAAATATGTAAAAACTGGGGATAACTAAATAATTTAGGGGGTCTCCTATCAAAAAGAGCTCTTTTCTTTATATTAGTATAAGATTACAGTGCTTAAGGTTTAAATAAGTTTTCGTCCAATATGGGAAGAAGAAGATTAATTAGTACTGTTTTCTTTTTTGTGTTTTCTTTTTTGTCATTATAGTGCTCAAGGTTCAAATAAGTTTTCGTCCAATATGGATCATTGGAGTTCTACATTAAATAAAACTTGATAAAGGGGGTTACCCCGCTGTTAGAACTTCTATCTGATTCTTGCACTAGTGCTATTTATTTCTTATTGTATAGAGGGTTGGTTTCTTCACCTTCGGTGTCTTCCCGTATCCTTTAACTGTGTTCTAATACTTTAGCTAGTTACAGTAAAACTTCGATAAATTAATAATTTTGGGACCGTTAAATTCTATCAATTTAACGAAGTATTAATTTATCAATAAAGTAATAAATTATTATTATATCGAAACATACCAAATTTAATTTTGAAATTCTAAAATAAGTGTGCAGTCGTTGATGGTGGTTTTTAAACAAAAGGTAAAATCGTAAAATCCCAAATAACCTAATGTCACCAATGACACATTTACTAGGACACTTAATGCATATAGTCGGTAATTAATGGGGGTATTTTTTCAAATTAGGGTTACAACGAACAAAACCCTAATTCCCCTCCGTGCCAATGGCAAATCATGCCAGCCACACCTAGCCCAAGCTAGCCGCACCTCTGTGCCAATGGCAAATCATGCCGCCCACACCAAAACGCGCCAAAGCATGCCAACCATGTTAGCCGCACCTCCGTGCCAATGGCAAATCATGCCAGCCACACCTAGCCCAAGCTAGCCGAGCCATGCCAAATGCACTCTGCCTTGGCCCTAGCTACGCTAATCACACCACGCAAAGCTAAAAACACTTACCTTGGCCCTTGCCGCACCTCTGTGCCAATGGCAAATCATGCCGGCCACACCAAAACGCGCCAAAGCATGCCAACCATGTTAGCCGCACCTCCGTGCCAATGGCAAATCATGCCATCCACACCTAGCCCAAGCTGGCCGCACCTCTGTGCCAATGGCAAATCATGCCAGCCACACCAAAATGCGCCAAAGCATGCCAACCATGTTAGCCGCACCTCCGTACCAATGGCAAATCATGCCAGCCACACCAAAACGCGCCAAAGCATGCCGACCATGTTAGCCGCACCTCCGTGCCAATGGAAAATCATGCCAGCCACACCTAGCCCAAGCTAGCCACGCCATGCCAAAATGGCGCCCGCGCCTAGGCTTGCAAATCGTGCAACCTAGGCCAAGTTGGCCACGCACGCCATTGGCACATGCCAACACGCTCGCTGGTAGCTTTTCCTACCAAGACGCGACCCAAATTGGCCACGCATGTCATTGGCACATGCCAAAACGCTCGCTGGTAGCTTTTCTTACCAGGCCACGGCCCTAATGGCTGAGCATGCCATTGGCACATGCCAACGCGCATCGCTGGTAGCTTTTCCCACTAGGGCGCGACCCAAGTTGGCCACGCACGCCATTGGCACATGCCAACACGCTCGCTAGTAGCTTTTCCTACCAAGACGCGACCCAAATTGGCCACGCATGTCATTGGCACATGCCAACACGCTCGCTGGTAGCTTTTCTTACCAGGCCACGGCCCTAATGGCCGAGCATGCCATTGGCACATGCCAACACGCTCGCTGGTAGCTTTTTCTACCAGGACGCGACCCAAGTTGGCCACACACGCCATTGGCACATGCCAACACGCTCGCCGGTAGCTTTTCCTACCAGGACGCGACCCAAGTTGGCCACACACACCATTGGCACATGCCAACACGCTCGCTGGTAGCTTTTCCTACCAAGACGCGACCCAAATTGGCCACGCATGTCATTGGCACATGCCAACACGCTCGCCGGTAGCTTTTCTTACCAGGCCACGGCCCTAATGGCCGAGCATGCCATTGGCACATGCCAACACGCATCGCCGGTAGCTTTTCCCACCAGGTCGCGACCCAAGTTGGCCACGCACGCCATTGGCACATGCCAACACGCTCGCTGGTAGCTTTTCCTACCAGGACGTGACCCAAATTGGCCACGCATGTCATTGGCACATGCCAACACGCTCGCTGGTAGCTTTTCTTACCAGGCCACGGCCCTAATGGCCGAGCATGCCATTGGCATATGCCAACGCGCATCGCTGGTATCTTTTCCTACCAGGGCGCGACCCAAGTTGGCCACGCATGCCATTGGCACATGCCAACACGCCGCTGGTAGCTTTTCCTACCAAGACGCGACCCAAATTGGCCACGCATGTCATTGGCACATGCCAACACGCTCGCTGGTAGCTTTTCTTACTGTGCCACGGCCCTAATGGCCGAGCATGCCATTGGCACATGCCAACACGCCGCCGGTAGCTTTTTCTACCAGGACGCGACCCAAGTTGGCCACACACGCCATTGGCACATGCCAACACGCCGCGGTAGCTTTTCCTACCAGGACGCGACCCAAGTTGGCCACACACACCATTGGCACATGCCAACACGCTCGCTGGTAGCTTTTCCTACCAAGACGCGACCCAAATTGGCCACGCATGTCATTGGCACATGCCAACACGCTCGCCGGTAGCTTTTCTTACCAGTGCCCGGCCCTAATGGCCGAGCATGCCATTGGCACATGCCAACACGCATCGCCGGTAGCTTTTCCCACCAGGGCGCGACCTGTTGGCCACGCACGCCATTGGCACATGCCAACACGCTCGCCGGTAGCTTTTCCTACCAGACGTGACCCAAATTGGCCACGCATCTCATTGGCACATGCCAACACGCTCGCTGGTAGCTTTTCTTACCAGGCCACGGCCCTAATGGCCGAGCATGCCATTGGCATATGCCAACGCGCATCGCTGGTATCTTTTCCTACCAGGGCGCGACCCAAGTTGGCCACGCATGCCATTGGCACATGCCAACACGCTCGCTGGTAGCTTTTCCTACCAAGACGCGACCCAAATTGGCCACGCATGTCATTGGCACATGCCAACACGCTCGTTGGTAGCTTTTCTTACCAGGCCACGGCCTAATTGCCGAGCATGCCATTGGCACATGCCAACACGCTCGTTGGTAGCTTTTCCTACCAGGACGCGACCAAGGTTGGTCACACACGCCATTAACACATGCCAACACGCTCGCTGGTAGCTTTTCCTACCAGGACGCGACCCAACACACGCCATTAGCACATGCCAACACGCTCGCTGGTAGCTTTTCCTACCAAGACGCGACCCAAATTGGCCATGCATGTCATTGGCACATGCCAACACGCTTCATCGGTAGCTTTTCTTACCAGGCCACGGCCCTAATTGCCGAGCATGCCATTAGCACATGCCAACACGCATCGCTGGTAGCTTTTCCCACCAGGGTGCGACCCAAGTTGGCCACGCACGCCATTGGCACATGCCAACACGCTCGCTGGTAGCTTTTCCTACCAGGACGCGACCCAAATTGGCCACGCATGTCATTGGCACATGCCAACACGCTCGCCGATATCTTTTCTTACCAGGCCACAACCCTAATGGCCGAGCATGCCATTGGCACATGCCAACACGCATCACTGGTAGCTTTTCCCACCAGGGCGCGACCCAAGTTGGCCACGCACGCCATTGGCACATGCCAACACGCATCGCTGGTAGCTTTCTTACCAGGACATAGCCCTAATGGTCATGCGTGCCATTGACACATGCCAAACGCACACGCTGGTAGCCTAACTTGCAAACTGTGCAACCTACCACCAAGGCATTCCACATACGCCATTGGCACTTTCCACACACGTCACTAGCGGCTCTGGCATTGCCACTTACACTCAACATACATCCTACCACCAAGGCATTCCGCACATGCCATTGACACATGCCACACACGCCACTAGCAGCTCTGGCATTACCACTTGCACTCAAGGTGCAACCCGCAACAAAGGCATTCCGCACATGCCAATGGCACATGCCACACGCGCCACTAGCAGCGCCATTTGCACTCGAGATGCAACCAACACTCGAGACATCAACACAAACTGGGGGATGCTTTCTAGGGTTTTAGTTTGGCGGTCACAGCATGCAGCGTACACTACGCTCACATTAAGAAAGCGTGAATAGGAATAAAGCGGTCAAATAAATGAGGAAATAATGGTGAAAACGTTTTCACCCATTAACACCATGCGGTTACCACCTCCTCCCATTATTTCACTCTTTACTCTCTTCCTTCATGAGGCCAGGGTACGTTTCAATCTCGACTTGTATAAATAGGGCTTACCTATTTCCACCAGACAACAAGTCTCGGTCAGGAGAAAAATACAACACTCTCAGAAAAGGCAACTTTGCAAGCTCTCCAAAAAGCTTTCATCTCTTGCAAGCTTCCTAAGCTTTCACTTTCGATACAAGTCGAGACACTACTCTCCTGCACTATTCGGTCTCAACACCTTTCTTTGCTTCCTCCCCAAATCAACCCTTCTCCTCCACTTTGTGACCGAAGCAAGTCCGGAACGGCCATTTCTTGGTTTAGGCCGGACTTGCATGATTGATCTCTCGAATCTATAAAGTGCTCACGTGCAGCACATTTGTTTAGGGTTTAAACCAGTTTCTCACTCACCTACCGAATTTACCAAAATCGGCGGAAACGATTTCTACCCATAAACAATTGGCGACCACAGCGGGAGGATTGATCTATCAATTATAATACCAACTCCGACTCCTTATTTTGTTTCCCGAACGTCAAATCCCAGCATGGTGGAACTTAGGTCCGGAGCGGCTGCCGAGAACACCAGCATAGAATGCATCCCTGATGTTAGCGTCTCTCCCAATAACGTTGTTGCTTCACCTGCTGACTACAGTAACATCGAATGCACTCCCTCAAGTGTAACACCGCCAATCACCAGGGCCAGAGCCGCTGCCTCCTCTAGTGTCTCTGCACAACCCTCTAATCATGGTAACGAAAATATCTCTTCGGGTGTCACACCACCAGTCTCCAAGGCTAGAGCCGCCGCTACGACCCCAAATGCTTCGTCTAGCATGGCGCCTCCGACCACAACTAAGGTTCCAACTACCCCGCCGACGGGACGAGAGACCGGAGGGACCAGAGGAAGTCGTCCTTATGTCACCATCACTGATTTGATGGAACGACAAGAGATGCTCGCCAGAGCCCAGACGGATATGGTTTCAACGCAGAAGGAGGTACTCATCTTTCTCAAGACCCTGACAGAGCGACTACCACGTGAGTCGCGTCCTCCAGAGCCGCTTAGAAACGTCTCCAACAACCCCGACGCCAGCACCTCGGCGGAGCACGCCTCCACGGATGAGGAAACTCGCGCTAGAATCCCGTTGGAAAGAAATCAGCCGCCCAACTTCGTCACAAGACAAGATTTGGAACAACTTCTCCGCAACCGAATCAAGAATGATGAGTTGGACGTGCATCATCACCAACCCCCTTACCCATCCGAAATGCAGAGAATCCCTCTCCCAAGGGGGGTACTCTTCTCCTCAATTTACCCCCGTACGATGGTACCGAATGCACATGAGCATGTCTCTCGTTTCTGGAATCCCTAGGTGAACATGAGTATAATCACGTTCTTCGTTTAAGGGAATTCTCAAAATCACTTACTTGGAAGGGCGTATACATGGTACAACAAAGATCCCACCGAACAACATTCCCAACTGGAGTAGCATGGTCACTGCGTTTTACAAGAAATACTTCTTCGTGTCTCGAACAAGTTACTTTCTCGGACTTCGGAAGGATGTACCAAAGGGGATAACGAACATCCGAATGATTTTGTCAAAAGGTTCGTGGTTCAAGCACTCGACCGTCACGACCCAAACGTGACCGAGCAACAACTGGTGAACGCATGCATCAATGGTATGATTCTAATTTACCGTGCCCGCTAGAAAACTTGCGCTTCCAAACGTTCTCCGAACTCCATGAAGCCGCCGACGATCCGCAACAACAAAGACCAAAGATTACTGGAAAGAGCTAGGCCAAATCGAACCGAAGACACGCGTGAAACTCGCGGGAGTAGACGCCTCATCAGCAAACAATTTAATGCCGGCTCATCCTCCGTGAACATAGTAAACGAAAGGGGAAAAAGGAAAGCCCCAACTACGAGCCACCAGCCAAAACGTGAAGCGCCGGCGCAAGGGGAACCGCCGCCACGAAAGGCCGTTACTAAAACTCCTATGCAGCATCATGAAACCGAAGGAAATACCTTTGATTTCCCATTTCCCATCGAGGAGGTGATTGACCTCCTAGAAGCCTGGGTTCAAGATGATATTATCAGACTGCCACCTCCCAGGCCAACTGAGGCTGAGATAGCGAACCCCAAGTACTGCCACTACTACCACAGGTTCGTTCACCACCCGACCAGCGATTTCAACAGACTAAAGCATATTTTCAAAGAAAATATAGAAGCGGGAGGACTCCAACCAGGAGATGAAAGAGTGCATCGAGACCCACTCCCAATAAGAAACTGCGGGTCCTCTGGGGACTTCGTGCACGAGACTGTACAATCCATGATGCAACATGTATGCGAAATTCTCTATCTTTCCATGGTGCAACGCCAAGATATTTTCGCAGCTCTCAATCGTGTTGTATCCGGCAGACAACTTTTTCTCTCCTCGGAAACCACGTCAGGGGCCCAAGCTTCCCAAACAGGCGGAACCAAAAAGGAGAACTAGGGACTGCTGACCATGTCCCGTTTAAGAGGTAACGAATTTAACGACACGCTCATCTACACGGCCTCTGACCACAACATCATTACTTTCAAGACACTAAAGGCAGCAGGATTTACAAAACAAGACGCTACCTATTCCCCGTCTGTGATTAAGAGCTTGAGAGGAGAAACTTTGAACGCGCATGGCTACATCAACCTAGAGATCAAGGTGGAAGACGATATAACGCATAACAAGTTTTACATTGTCAAAGAACTAGATCATGACATGATATTGGGACGCTTATGGGTGCTCGACAACAAAGCAAAATTGGATGTACACCCTCTGTCGACGTCCACACCCGAAGGAATTCCCAACAAATCATCCCACGGTTTATCGCATCAACGAGCTATTGAAGGAACCCAGACATCCGGAGAGGACCCGTTGGCGCTAGCTCATGGTTTTCAAATGCAAGTAAGTCTGACCAAGAAACCTTTTCTGCAACCAGACTTTCCTTCCCCCCATTCCGTCATGGGGACTCGGCGCGATTACTGGCACAAATGCTGTCAAGAAATGTGAATGGGGAGCTGGACCATTTGAACACTTTGCAAGGAGCTTGGAAACTTCGACTCAAACGGTTGCACGACGCCTGAACCCGTTTTCAATCGGAGATGTAGTGGTTAAGGAAAGCTCGTTTCAAGTCGGGAGGATGACGGTAAAAATGGATTTGCCCAATGAAGGAGAAGACGAGTTGTATCTGGTTGCGGATATCCTTTTGGGAGGATATTGCAAGCTCATCAATGCAGACACACCTGAAGGCGTGATAATTCACTCGCGATGGCTCAAGGAATCCAATCCCTAAAACGCTGTACTTCCCAATCACTCCCCCTTTTTAGTATTTCCTTTAACAATTCCTCTTAATAGTTGTAATTCCCCAAGATGAATACACCGTTTGTATTTTTCCTAGGGATTCCCTTTTTTTTTTGTCAAAAAAAAAACATAAAAGACGAGTTTACAAAAAAAAAAAAAAAAAGGGGAACCAAAGCAAATAACAGAAATAACAAAGGGGAAGAACTAGCCCTCGAAGGACGGAGTACAAGTCCCCTCGGGTAAGACTATCTTCAAGCACTTCCCCTAGCAATCCCTCGGGCAACAAAGGTTCCATTCAACGGTGTTAGCAGCAGCAACCTCAACATCCCATCCCGAAGCAACCACAGCGGCAACAGTGTCCTCCTCGACGACCAGTCCAGCATACGCCACCATGACTCCTCCGGTATCACCAACGACACCTTTGGCATCAACTTCAGAGGGTATCTCCTTTCTGTCGCGTGCTCCTTCAAAGGTTTTCTCAGCGACACTTCGGAGAAAGTTTTGTTGATTCATCCTCATCAGAGTCAAGAATCATGGCGCTCTCCTCCAAGACCACCACACGTTCACTTTTTCGTCGTTTCAACCTAGAAACAGTCCGATCCGCCCCATACCCGGATCGAGGTAAGGCTTTGCCACACTAAAACCTCTCAACATTCCAAGACTCTTCCTTGTTTTATCGCCCCTCCTCCATGCTCACTGAACCCAAGAAAGTCCGAACATGCACCTGTTCTTCATAGGGATAGATGGAAGGGAGGTCCTTAATGATTTCACTAGCTTCGTGGAACGGAGATTCAATCCCAACCAATGCCTCCTCAAGAGAAAAAGACCGATCTCCGCCAAGTTTGAAGTCCTTCTCCGAAGAGTTAAAGGCGCAGCTATCCCTGGAGGGCCCCATCATGCACTGCAAAAGATGGGGAAAATGATCCAGTTCTATCGTATCTATACACATATAAAAAGAGGATAACACGAGCAGAGAAGAAGAAGAAAACATACCGGTATGATCTTCTTAGCCCGAATAACCCTAGCCTGGGTGCTTTTGCAAGAGTCAGACCTCGCGCCTTCACCGGAGAATCCGTCAAGTTAGAAGATGATTCATCTCTCGTGCGACATGACAAAGAGAGAAGCTCGACAAGAAGAACCCTTTTTCTCAAACGAGGGAGACGATACAATTATTTTGGGTATGAATGCGGAACCTTAAAAAAGGAAAGGAATCAATGAGGGACATAACTCTTCCAGATTTTAGCATGAATAATGCCCTGATTGAAGTCGCGCGTGAAGGAAGGCAAAATAAGGAAACTTTGCTATATGTAAAAACACCTACTCCCTCCTTGTTTGCACCGGTCCCATCAAGCTCGCGCCAGTTTCCAATCTCCCAAGCCACGCCGGCCCCACCAACTGCGCCCACTTCCCAATGACCGCCCAAGTCACGCCAGCAAGCACGTTCAGCTTCCCCACCTTGCGCCGATCCCGCCAGCTAGCACGCTCAGTTTTGCCAACTGCGCCAGCTTCCCAATGACCGCCCAAGTCACGCGAGCAAGCACGTTCAGCTTCCCCACCTTGCGCCGGTCCCGCCAGCTAGCATGCTCAGTTTCCCAACTCGCAACAACTTCTCAATGCCGCCCAGCTTCCTATCTCTCACGACGCTAACTTCCCAATTGTGCCAGCCGCCCGATTTACGCAAAACTGCCAGAGGCAAGGATTCCAAATCCTATTTATAAAAAGGTCAGACGAGCCTCCTCAATTCTCTTTACAGTTTGTTGTTGATAGTCTGTCACCATCTTATGCTTACCTCGCAAAAAAGCTCCTGTTCCGAGCTAAGCAGGGGACTTAATGTTGATGGTGGTTTTTAAACAAAGGGTAAAATCGTAAAATCCCAAATAACCTAATGTCACCAATGACACATTTACTAGGACACTTAATGCATATAGTCAGTAATTAATGGGGGTATTTTTTCAAATTAGGGTTACAACGAACAAAACCCTAATTCCCCTCCGTGCCAATGGCAAATCATGCCAGCCACACCTAGCCCAAGCTAGCCGCACCTCTGTTCCAATGGCAAATCATGCCAGCCACACCAAAACGTGCCAAAGCATGCCAACCATGTTAGCCGCACCTCCGTGCCAATGGCAAATCATGCCAGCCACACCTAGCCCAAGCTAGCCGCGCCATGCCAAATGCACTCTGCCTTGGCCCCAGCTACGCTAATCACACCACGCCAAGCCAAACACACTTACCTTGGCCCTAGCCGCACCTCAAATCATGCCAATGGCAAATCATGCTCCAATGGCCACACCAAAACGCGCCAAAGCATGCCAACCATGTTAGCCGCACCTCCGTGCCAATGGCAAATCATGCCAGCCACACCAAAACGCGCCAAAGCATGCCAACCATGTTAGCCGCACCTCCGTGCCAATGGAAAATCATGCCAGCCACACCAAAACGCGCCAAAGCATGCCAACCATGTTAGCCGCACCTCCGTGCCAATGGTAAATCATGCCAGCCACACCTAGCCCAAGCTAGCCACGCCATGCCAAAATGGCGCCCGTGCCTAGGCTTGCAAACCATGCAACCTAGGCCAAGTTGGCCACGCACGCCATTGGCACATGCCAACACGCTCGCTGATAGCTTTTCCTACCAAGACGCGACCCAAATTGGCCACGCATGTCATTGGCACATGCCAACACGCTTGCTGGTAGCTTTTCTTACCAGGCCACGGCCCTAATGGCCGAGCATGCCATTGGCACATGCCAACGCGCATCGCTGGTAGCTTTTTCTACCAGGGCGCGACCCAAGTTGGCCATGCACGCCATTGGCACATGCCAACACGCTCGCTGGTAGCTTTTCCTACCAAGACGCGACCCAAATTGGCCACGCATTTCATTGGCACATGCCAACACGCTCGTTGGTAGCTTTTCTTATGAGGCCACGGGCCTAATGGCCGAGCATGCCATTGGCACATGCCAACACGCTCGTTGGTAGCTTTTCCTACCAGGACGCGACCCAAGTTGGTCACACACGCCATTGGCACATGCCAACACGCTCGTTGGTAGCTTTTCCTACCAGGACGCGACCCAACACACGCCATTGGCACATGCCAACACGCTCGCTGGTAGCTTTTCCTACCAAGACGCGACCCAAATTGGCAACGCATGTCATTGGCACATGCCAACATGCTCGCTGGTAGCTTTTCTTACCAGGCCACGGCCCTAATGGCCGAGCATGCCATTAGCACATGCCAACACGCATCGCTGGTAGCTTTTCCCACCAGGGCGCGACCCAAGTTGGCCACGCACGCCATTGGCACATGCCAACACGCTCGCTGGTAGCTTTTCCTACCAGGACGCGACCCAAATTGGCCACACATGTCATTGGCACATGCCAACACGCTCGCTTTTCTTACCAGGCCACGGCCCTAATGGCCGAGCATGCCATTGGCACATGCCAACACGCATCACTGGTAGCTTTTCCCACCAGGGCGCGACCCAAGTTGGCCACGCACGCCATTGGCACATGCCAACACGCATCGCTGGTAGCTTTCTTACCAGGACATAGCCCTAATTGTCATGAGTGCCATTGACACATGCCAAACGCACACGCTGGTAGCCTAACTTGCAAACTGTGCAACCTACCACCAAGGCATTCCACATACGCCATTGGCACTTGCCACACACGTCACTAGCGGCTCTGGCATTGCCACTTACACTCAACATACAACCTACCACCAAGGCATTCCGCACATGCCATTGACACATGCCACACACGCCACTAGTAGCTCTGGCATTACCACTTGCACTCAAGGTGCAACCCGCAACAAAGGCATTCTGCACATGCCAATGGCACATGCCACACGCGCCACTAGCAGCGCCATTTGCACTCGAGATGCAACCAACACTCGAGACATCAACACAAACTGGGGGATGCTTTCTAGGGTTTTAGTTTGGCGGTCACTAAGATGCGGCGTACACTACGCTCACATTAAGAAAGCGTGAATAGGAATAAAGCGGTCAAATAAATGAGGAAATAATGGTGAAAACGTTTTCACCCATTAACACCATGCGGTTACCACCTCCTCCCATTATTTCACTCTTTACTCTCTTCCTTCATGAGGCCAGGGTACGTTTCAATCTCGACTTGTATAAATAGGTCTTACCTATTTCCACCAGACAACAAGTCTCGGTCGGAGAAAAATACAACACTCTCGAAAAGGCAACTTTGCAAGCTCTCCAAAAGCTTTCATCTCTTGCAAGTTTCCTAAGCTTTCACTTTCTGATACAAGTCGAGACACTACTCTCCTGCACTATTCCTGGTCTCAACACCTTTCTTTGCTTCCCTCCCCAAATCAACCCTTCTCCTCCACTTTGTGACCAAAGCAAGTCTGGAACGGCCATTTCTTGGTTTAGGCCGGACTTGTACAGATTGATCTCTCGAATCTATAAAGTGCTCACGTGCAGCACATTTGTTTAGGGTTTAAACCAGTTTCTCACTCACCTACCGAATTTACCAAAATCGGCAGAAACGATTTCTACCCATAAACAGCAGTATCTAGACATATTATTATATTTAAATGATTTTAACTTTAAATATCTAGAGATTTTATTTTAATTTCAAATTATTTTCTAATTATTTTATGACATATTATGTGTATAAATGTATATGTTTTAATGCTAAAATTAAAATAAGAATAAGAAAACAAAATAAAATAAAATCATTTAGGAACTTCTCAAGGGAGTACAAAAAATTAAATGAAGTCCAACGTATGATAAATGTGAACAAAAACATATAACCCTAGATGCCTATCATAATAAGTACCGTAATATAATACTAGTACAACCGTTGCCACGGTGGGAGGGCCGACCGAAGAAGAATCTGAAGGAATAAGATTTGCCACTGTGACACTAATGTCACACTTTTGTTTCCCAAACCATTCAGGCATTTAAACAAACACCTTACTTGTACATCACAAACTACAAGGAATAAGAGTGTTTGGTTTCCTACCTTTTGTCACATCTTCTTCCCTGCAAATTTGATTTCATTCTCACCCATAATATTCATTCAATTCAAGCAGCAACACCATTATCTTCTAGTTCATCTCACACTCGTCAAACACCTCTTTAATCTCCCACTATTCAGCCACTACTTACGTAGAGAACATCACCGCCATCTTCATCCATAATTCTCATGCCATGATTTGGCAAAGAACAACAACCTTGCTACAATCATCATCTCCTCTACTGACTTGTTATGTTCACTGCAAACATAATTAAGCTGTTTTTGACAATGTGAAATACATGTTTTTTGGATCCTGCCAAATATAAAAAGTAACAGATTAGATACGGCTATACGGGCTCTAATGCACCGAAGAGTAATATCGGTTCAAGTTTGTTTTTATGAGAGTAACACTATCCAAACTATAATTCTGCTTTTCATGTAAATGTGAAGATCTACCTTAGCATGAGAAACAACCTGAATTCACAACCCGGTGTTGCAGCCAATATATTGTCCGAGTACAATGCATAGTGGAAAGACTTGGATCCTCAAGTTTTTCTTGATTGGGAACCGTTGCTTTGGTCCGAATTCAATGAATAGTACTCTGTTGATGGGACGCAACAATGTAGCGTGAAGACCTTTAGGAAGAGTTTACGCTGCCAAGTTGAGTCAAGAACATTGTATGCTTCTTGTGCACTCGAGTTGTTCTTCGTCGAATGAAGGATAGCACGAAGCTTCTTTATCACTGGAGCACAATCATCTTGAATTTGCTTTCTCCTGGCCAAAACTAGCTCCATTGCCTTGAGTTTGTCATTTGCGCTGCAATAAGACGACAAATTTAGTAAGTGCTCACCAAGAGATATAATAATATTTCATCACCATTTTGAGGAAATGTTCAAAGATAAAACTATAACCCACCAAATAAGAACCATAGTTTGATATTAACAATCAAGGACTTACTTCCTTGGTAGGCGGAATCTTTAAATGCATCCGCATCTCTCTGAACTTCCTTCATCCTTACCCGCAGTTCTTTGATATAATGGGGTTATTGCGAGTTGCTCCAAGTCCAGGGTAGACCCTTTCCCTAATAAGCTGATCTCTAAGATGCCGAACTCGTGCATCTGACAAGACTATTTGAACCCTCGGCCTTTCAACCTTGTTAGTGATGCGTTCTCCTGAATTCGATTTTTTAATAGTCTTTCCAGGTTGTTGATATGCTTGGGCTCCCTAAAATCAGAGAAGAAAAACAAAAGATATATCACTTTTCCTTACAGATATTCGTTCCTCTAATTGAGATCAATCAACTTTTATTTTTATTTCTGATATCATATATCTATTGTGCCAGTTACAATATTATAAGGTGAACTTGTGTGCGCCATAAATTCTTCTTACTGTTCAGCACCTAGTTCCTAAGACTAAACAGTATAAGATGAGGGACACAAGATGCAGAAGAACCTTGCACAAAATTTATTGCATCATTTCCATTCCCAAATCCCTGAATTAAGTTTCGATATGACAATCACTTAACTGTGTAGATTATAATAGCAGGCACCACCTTGAGATACTCAAAAGAACAAAAAGAAATGTACAGAATACCTTATTCTCATTTGCAACTTGCTTATCATTTTCATCCACAAATTTTGATATTTGTGCATTATCAGCATCATCGCTCTCATTCTTTCCAATAAACCCTCCATTGACCGGCTTGATGGGATTTTCCTTATCATCATCTTCTGCAGCAGATAATGCTCTGGTTTTATGTTTTGTGGACTTCACTTATGGATTCTGTAAAATTGAACACAAAATGAATTCCATTACAGAAAAATTTAGTAATCACAATCAATCTCAACATTACAGTTTCCAGAAATAGAAAAAATTGATGCAATAATTGAAACTGACTCGTTTGAAATCAATAGTTTCCATGACCTACCCCTTCAAATCAACACCAGATCTCATGTCTTCAACTTCAAGACCAACAGATAACTCAATTCACAACAGCGGCCATCATCAACTCGAATCAAATTCAAAACCCTAATTGCAATTTCAGAATAGTAAATCACAGTTCTTCCAAAATTCATCACCTTTATTGCTTGAATTCGAGAGCCCATTAACCCCTGTCCTAACATTCATCTAAACTTATTCATCTTCTTCATCAACTGAGAACATCACCATCAATTTCTTCTCTGGTTTCTTCTTCCAAATCAATTTCTTCTTTGGTTTTGATTTGTATCTATAAATTGTTCTGGGTTTATGTGAATCAATAACTATCTTCTATGTTCGGAAACGGAGGTAATAAGAGATGATTTTGATGGAGAAGAGATTGGGGTTTAGATCGTCGATTTGTGTTTCTGGGTGTTTATCTTCTGGGAAGAAGAAGAAAGAAACAAAGAAAGAAATAAAGGGAAAAAAAGAATGAAATTTTTGGAGGTGGTCGGATTCGAACTCAGGGCCTCTACCTCGGGTTTTACTAAAATACCCCTCAACAATTACTACATTGCCAACCTCCGTGTCCTTTTTTCTGCACACGAATTTTACGTGATTACCCATCGTTTTTTGTTATATTTACGCCAATTGTAGTGAGAAATAGAAGCATAGAGGGGCTCTTTAGTCCTTTCATTGTTGATTGAAAAAGGTTTGGGACACCAAAATCTAATCTTTTTGTGTCAATTGATGACTTACAATTTACAAAAAAGTGGCCATATAAAGGTCCTCCCTCGCTTCGCTCGGTCGGCCCAATTATCACACACATTATTAATTTATATATTAGTTGGGTCCTATTGGAAACTTAAAATTTTTATTATTTTATAAATTTAGCGGGGTTATTAATTTAGTACACTGGCCGAAATCGGGACTGGCAAAATATATTATCTTAGCGAAGTTATTAATTTATCACGGATTAATTTAACGAAGTTCTACTGTATTTAGTCTCTACATATAATCCTTCAAAGAGCCAATACCATCTCTTTATGATCTTGAGTTCAATTTGAACTACTGTACCCTTTTTGTTCAGAAATATGCTTCAATCATGCCTTCTCTCGCTTGATTCACATAATTTTCCTCTTTTTGCACTCAAAACTACACTCGTTATATGAGTTTCCGTTGATGATGGGCCGGGCCTGTTGTCTATCTATTTCACCCTAGACAACAATGTATAGTATATGCGCCACGAACAATTTTTCTTGCAAACCCTATTTTTTCCAGTTTATAGAACGTTTTTCCTGCTAGGGTTTAATGAAATCCTTATTCTCAACTGAAAATGAAGAAAACATTTGAGTCGACTTTGTCGAGCCTTCCACAAGATACTGAATTTGATATATTCTTAAGGTTACCATTGAATTCCATCTCGATTTCTAGGTGTGTATGCAAGCTCTGGCGTACTCTACCCTATAGCCCTAATTGGGCCGACCGAGCGAAGCGAGGGAGGACCTTTATATGGCCACTTTTTTGTAAATTGTAAGTCATCAATTGACACAAAAAGATTAGATTTTGGTGTCCCAAACCTTTTTCAATCAACAATGAAAGGACTAAAGAGCCCCTCTATGCTTCTATTTCTCACTACAATTGGCGTAAATATAACAAAAACGATGGGTAATCACGTAAAATTCGTGTGCAGAAAAAAGGACACGGAGGTTGGCAATGTAGTAATTGTTGAGGGGTATTTTAGTAAAACCCGAGGTAGAGGCCCTGAGTTCGAATCCGACCACCTCCAAAAATTTCATTCTTTTTTTTTCCCTTTATTTCTTTCTTTGTTTCTTTCTTCTTCTTCCCAGAAGATAAACACCCAGAAACACAAATCGACGATCTAAACCCCAATCTCTTCTCCATCAAAATCATCTCTTATTACCTCCGTTTCCGAACATAGAAGATAGTTATTGATTCACATAAACCCAGAACAATTTATAGATACAAATCAAAACCAAAGAAGAAATTAATTTGGAAGAAGAAACCAGAGAAGAAATTGATGGTGATGTTCTCAGTTGATGAAGAAGATGAATAAGTTTAGATGAATGTTAGGACAGGGGTTAATGGGCTCTCGAATTCAAGCAATAAAGGTGATGAATTTTGGAAGAACTGTGATTTATTATTCTGAAATTGCAATTAGGGTTTTGAATTTGATTCGAGTTGATGATGGCCGCTGTTGTGAATTGAGTTATCTGCTGGTCTTGAAGTTGAAGACATGAGATCTGGTGTTGATTTGAAGGGGTAGGTCATGGAAACTATTGATTTCAAACGAGTCAGTTTCAATTATTGCATCAATTTTTTCTATTTCTGGAAACTGTAATGTTGAGATTGATTGTGATTACTAAATTTTTACGTAATGGAATTCATTTTGTGTTCAATTTTACTGAATCCATAAGTGAAGTCCACAAAACATAAAACCAGAGCATTATCTCTATTTAAGATGATGATAAGGAAAATCCCATCAAGCTGGTCAATGGAGGGTTTATTGGAAAGAATGAGAGCGATGATGCTGATAACGCACAAATATCAAAATTTGTGGATGAAAATGATAAGCAAGTTGCAAATGAGAATAAGGTATTCTGTACATTTCTTTTTGTTCTTTTGAGTATCTCAAGGTGGTGCCTGCTATTATAATCTATACAGTTAAGTGATTGTCATATCGAAACTTAATCCAGGGATTTGGGAATGGAAATGATGCAATAAATTTTTTGCAAGGTTCTTCCGCATCTTGTGTCCCTCATCTTATACTCGTTTAGTCTTAGGAACTAGGTCTTTGAACAAGTAAGAAGAATTTATGGCGCACACAAGTTCACCTTATAATATTGTAACTGGCACAATAGATATATGATATCAGAAATAAAAATAAAAGTTGATTGATCTCAATTAGAGGAACGAATATCTGTAAGGAAAAGTGATATATCTTTTGTTTTTCTTCTCTGATTTTAGGGAGCCCAAGCATATCAACAACCTGGAAAGACTATTAAAAAATCGAATTCAGGAGAACGCATCACTAACAAGGTTGAAAGGCCGAGGGTTCAAATAGTCTTGTCAGATGCACGAGTTCGGCATCTTAGAGATCAGCTTATTAGGGAAAGGGTCTACCCTGGACTTGGAGCAACTCGCAATAACCCCCATTATATCAAAGAACTGCGGGTAAGGATGAAGGAAGTTCAGAGAGATGCGGATGCATTTAAAGATTCTAGCCTACCAAGGAAGTAAGTCCTTGATTGTTAATATCAAACTATGGTTCTTATTTGGTGGGTTATAGTTTTATCTTTGAACATTTCCTCAAAATGGTGATGAAATATTATTATATCTCTTGGTGAGCACTTACTAAATTTGTCGTCTTATTGCAGCGCAAATGACAAACTCAAGGCAATGGAGCTAGTTTTGGCCAGGAGAAAGCAAATTCAAGATGATTGTGCTCCAGTGATAAAGAAGCTTCGTGCTATCCTTCATTCGACATAAGAACAACTCAGAGTGCACAAGAAGCATACAATGTTCTTGACTCAACTTGCAGCGTAAACTCTTCCTAAAGGTCTTCGCTGCCTTCTGTTGCGTCTATCAACAGAGTACTATTCATTGAATTCGGACCAGCAACAGTTTCCCAATCAAGAAAAACTTGAGGATCCAAGTCTGTTCCACTATGCATTGTACTCAGACAATATATTGGTCATTTTATTACTCGTTTGTGAATTCGGTTGTTTCTCATGCTAAGGTAGATCTTCACATTTACATGAAAAGCGGAATTATAGTTTGGATAGTGTTACTCTCATAAAAAAACAAACTTGAACTGATATTACTCTTTCTGCATTAGAGCTGTATAGCCGTATCTAACTGTTACTTTTTATATTTGGCGGATCCAAAGAAACATGTATTTCACATTGTCAAAAACAAGCTTAATTATGTGCGTTGGTGAACATAACAAGTCGAGAGGAGATGATGATTGTAGCAAGGTTGTTGTTGCTTTGCAAATCATGGCAAAGTGAGAATTATGGATGAAGATGGCAATGATGTTCTCTACTCTGTAAGTAGTGGCTGAATAGTGGGAGATTAAAGAGGTGTTTGACGAGTGTGAGATGAACTAGAAGATAATGGTGTTGTTTTGCTTGAATTGAATGAATATTATGGGTGAGAATGAAATCAAATTTGCAGGGAAGAAGATGTGACAAAAGGTAGGAAACCAAACACTCTTATTCCTTGTAGTTTGTGATGTACAAGTAAGGTGTTTGTTTAAATGCCTGAATGGTTTGGGAAACAAAAGTGTGACATTAGTGTCACAGTGGCAAATCTTATTCCTTCAGATTCTTCTTCGGTCGGCCCTCCCACCGTGGCAACGGTTGTACTAGTTTTATTAAATATCACCTTAATCTTACTACCCGAAACAACCCTAAGCTCATGTTTAAAGATTGATAGAGATGTGTATGAACCAGCAATTTACTCCATAGATTATGCTTCAATATCATCATACTCATTGTCGGAAGATTCATTATCATCATCGTGTAAATGCGATGGAGCTGCCCGATGGATTATCCATTCGAATATAAAAAAGGTAATCATGTCAACATATTGGGTTCGTGCAATGGCTTAATTTGCATGAGTATTTCAAGTGATTGCAAGTATGTTTTATGAGGATAATACTTTCAACACAAAATTTGCTTTCAATAGTATTTGCATTTGGAATCCATCAACCAGGAGTATAAGGAAATACCGGTTGCAATGCATGATATTGATCTCTGCTCACTAAATCCTTACAGTGTCAGATATGGGTTTGGTTACGATTGCATCATTAATGACTACAAGCTGGTGAGCATCTCTGGTTACAAAAACTCTGTTTGTTTTAAAAATTGAAGTTTATACATTAGGATCAAGTACATGGACTTGCCCTCAAACAATTTCTTACACATTTTCTTATCATGCTACTGAAAGAATACCTCGTGGTTTGTTATTCAATGGAGCTCTTCATTGGTTAGGTGTTGCAACTATCAAAGAAAACTCTTCCGAAGTAATTATGTCTTTTGATATTAGCAGATGTGCGTGTGCCATTACCTGAAGAAACTATGATATGTTTAGAAAATAAAACCGTCCCTAAAAATCTAGGTATCTGGAGAGATTTTCTTTGTTTAGTTTTTTCTCACCTTTCGGTTTGTACCCATATATGGGTGATGCAAGAATATGGAGTTAAAGCATCATGGACTAAACAATTCACCTTTTCCCAAGAAATAGTATCTGAATACCCATACTCGGAGAGCCGATATGGTCTCTTAAAAATGGGAAAATTCTGATTGATATTGAATACGGTTTTGTTTTATTTGATATCAACCATGGAATAGAGAGAAGGTTGCATGCGCGGAAAAGTAATTGCACCGAATGGAAGAGAGAACCTGTTGTGACTTATATGGAGAGCACTACACGAAATCCAGTATTTTCTAACGCCCGGATTTCCAACGATTTGTTTTCCCTAACGGCAGTACGACGTTATAAACATTCTAACGTCATAATATCGTTAGACAAATTAGGATTAGTTAGAATTAAGGGTGTCAATGGATGTCCGAAAACTACGGTATTCGTTCGAATTCGCATTCGAAAAATCAAATATTATTCGAAAATAGTTTTCGGATTCGGATATCCGGATTTTTTTATCCGAAAATGTAACTAATCGGATACGGATTCGGATATGGAGGTATTCGCATCCGAAATATCCGTATCCGAAATTTATGTATGAATATATATATTTTTTAAACCTAGGAAAGTGTAGATCGTATCTATTTTTCTTATTTTCCTTTATATTTCGGCATTTTGTTAAATTTTATTAAAAATCATAAATAATTCTTTTAATTCTAATTAATTTTTATTATGTAAACATTAATCTTGTGCAAAAATAAAAATATTTTGTTATTATTTTTTCTTATGATTTCGGATCAGATAATTATCCGATATCCGGATAGAAATTCGGATACGAATTCGAAGTGAAAATTACTATATCCGTTCGGATTTCGAATCGAATTCGGATAGTATATGGTATTTTCGGATTCGGATGCGGATGTGCCCTATTCGCATCCGTATGTATCCGTTTACACCCTTAGTTAGAATATAAACGTAACTTGAGTACAATTACTTTCCTATCCCTCTATTATTGTTCCATATTCCTTTCCTATCCCTATTTTATTGTGCCATATTACTTTTCTACCCTCCATTATTGCTAGATCCAACCGAGTTTCAGAGAAGTTCCTATGGAATGAACAAACTTGGAGTTTGTTCATTTTGCTCCCACTATGGAATGAACAAACATGAAAATTGGACGTTCAAATCAACAAATCTGATGGTTTGAACATTGAGTCAGAACATCCAGCGCGCGTCTGTGGTAAAGACGAGCGTCATTTATATAAAAGATGGCGTCAGAACTAATAACGCCCGCGCTATTATCTCCAGCGCGTGTCAGAACAAATAACGCCAGCGTCATTAACTATGACGCCAACTGCTGAATCTGAACGGCTCCGGAACTCTTTGATCCAACGGCTACATTTTCTGAAATCTATAAATACTCCTCATTTTAACTCTAAATTCACGCATTATACACATTCTTCCCTCTCAAATCATCTACAAAAATGTCTCCTAGAGTTCATTCTGTTAGATTCACTAAAGAAGAGGATTTAGTTATTTGCAGAGCCTACGTTTTTCAAACAGAAGATGTTGCTGCTGATATTTCTACCGGTAGGAATGTATCACAATCGACGTTATGGAAGAAAGTTTTTGAAATATTCACTACTGAAACGATGATATGCGTGATTGTCATGGATTGGCGCTTCGTTTTAGTTTAATTAGTTGTAATGTATCGGAGTTCATCGCTCAACTAATGGAGAATCACAAAAATAAGCTCAACGGTGAATCCGAACATGAATTGGAACCCAGAACTCTAGCGATGTGGCCATCATCTCACCGCAGTCGTCAGTTTGAATTCCATGCTTGTTTCAACATTCTTAGGGTGCTCATCAAATACGCTCCCTACATCACCCTAGGAATTCCACCACCCGCCGAGAACTGATGCCGCCTATGTAGTAGTTGTTTTAATCTGATGTATTTCTTTTATTCTCATGTATGGTGTGGTTGTTCAATGCAGTATGTTTTTATTTATGAAATTGATGGTGCAATGTTTAATCGTAATAACACAAAATAAACAACAAATTAAATAACATAATACCATAGTGAATCGATTTGTCATACAACTTCAATAAGCCCACTTCACCAAAAAAAAAACCTGGGACATTCCCAAAAATGCCTTCCATATGTGTCTTCTTTAGAAGAAGTCCGCAAATGCATAAAATTCCTGTAATCGGGCTTTGAGCATGAACTGATTCTCTTGGACAATGTTTGTATTCGTGATCTCCATATCCACAATGCTTGCAGTGTAGTAACTCTTTCTTCAATTTGGCTTTAAGTTTGAAGTTTTTGCAGAGTGTTGCAAAAAAAATTTTCTTCTTCTTCTTTAATCTTCATAGCATCATCTAGCATATGTGGTTCCTCTGGAAAGTCGGGATCTTGACATTGCAAATACCTGAGCTTTTACGGTTGTGATTCAATGACCATTATGATGCGTGAACAACCTTCCCGCGGACACTTTGAATACATCCAGAAGCATTGCATAAGACTGTGGTTATCCATGAAACATAATGGAGAAACCTATTTTGCTTCGACACAAAATATTTTCTTCGCTTTGCCTTTAGAAAACATGATGGATTTTGAGAAAGAAATCCGTTGGTTTGGTTGAGAGGCACTCCTAGTGTGTCGTATTAATAACAAGAAAATAGGCGTTGGTAATTCAAACGGGCGGTTTTAGTAAAGTCACGCGGTTTTACTCCAAACGCCAAATTCTAAGGTAATTCAAATGGGCGCCCAAAGGAATGTCGCGGTCGTTGTTACTTCAAACGCCAATGGCTAAGTTCCAACGGCTAAACTTTGTTTCTCGACCTATAAATTTCTTTCCTCCCATCTCCAAAATCATATCTCCTTCTTCTTCTTTTTTTCTAAAGCTCTTAATCTCTCCCACTCTGCAAAAATGTCTGTTAGAAATCGTGGTCCCAAATTTACTGAAGAAGAGGATATAACTATATGCAAAGCATATTTTTTTCAAAGGGTAATAACTGGTATGGGCTTTCATCAAGACACTTATTTTTGGGAGAACGTTTTCTTAATGTTCGTCTCACTGACGGGAAACCCAAAAAACCGAGATGCTCATCGATTGTGTGCTCGTTTTCAATCTATTAGGCTTTCAGTCCAGTTTTGCTCTGGTAATGGAAATTGATCAAGAAAATTTCATCCGTGTAACTGAAGATGAAGTCATCCAAACAGCTCTTGATAATTGGGAGGAAGCTCAGGGCAAACCTTTTCGTTACGAAACATTTTTTAGAATTCTAAAATATGGTCCATCTCAAGCACATCGTTATTGCACTCGAATGCCGCTTCCGGTCTTTACAATGGAAGAAGATGTTACTCTTGTTCGATGTTGGATACATTGTTTGAGGAGACCAGTGAACAATGATAATTTCTGGGAAAGAATATTGGGACATTTTGTAACATCGCGAAACGCAAGCATAAGAAACACTAAGACCCTAGAACTAAGAATTGCATTCATCACTAATGAAATCAAATATTATACGGAAGTTTTGTGGATGGTTCACCGTAGATATTGTGGATTATCCAACGAAGAACTAGTGAGTATCTTCCCTTTTTCCTCACTGATGAACTGCATTATAAATATCTAAAATTTTTTTTTTCTATGTTTTACAGAAAACCATCGTTCTGACCAAGTTTACTGAAGAAAGTGGAAGATAGTTTAAGCATTTTGAATGCTATGAACTCTACAAAGAGAATGTCGCTGGATTTGATGTAGTTTGATGTTTTTGTTGTGGTTTATTAAAATGTAGTTTGATGTTTTTGTTGTGGTTTATTAAAATGTAGTTTGATGTTATTTGCAAGTTTAAATTGTAATAAATTTCACTTAATCTGAAGTGGAAATCTATTTTAAAATATAAACATTTTCATTCATTGATATTACTGCCAATTCTTTTACAAGATATAAACTTTAGACAATAATAAAAACTTCAATAAAAATCAAGAGCTATCGTCTTACAAATCCTAACATTTGAGTCAAACCGCATATACATGCAAGGTTTCAGTCGTCCATTATTGACGGACAGAATCAAATCGGTCAACCCTGGTAGAAAGTGAATCATGTTGAAATGACTTAAACATCCTTTTGAGTGGTTAACCTAACCGTAGCGAATATGGGCAAAAATTCCATACCCGTTAATCAGAACCTGAACACAACTCCGATCTTCCTCTTTGCTTCGATTTCCCTCCGTTCTACCATATTCTCCCTCAGTTATCTTCTTCTTCTCCGCTGGATGAAAAAAATACTTGTATCGAGCGTGATGTACGAGAATCCGAACCCAGGTGACCTAAAATCAAGATTCTACTTCCACTTGTGATTATGTTGCTATTAAGTGTGTGTATGATATACTGTTAATCAAGCAAAGTATTTTATAATTGAACCTTAATATTTGTTTTTAATGAGATTTGTGTTAAGTTTTGAATTTTCTAATAAAATATGTCACAGTTTTATCTCTAGGGTCTTTTCTGATTTTGATGTGCTTCATGGTCTGACGCTGATTTGATGATGTTCTTGAAACCCAATTCTGATAATAACCCTAATTTTGATTGAATTCGATAGACTCTGGTTAGGTATTGAGGTGAGGCTACTCAACAATGTTAAACCTTAGGAATTGGTTGAAAACTTTGCCTTTGTTTGATTTTTTTGGATTAGACGCTTTGTTGGATTTTGAATCATGGTTAGTGGGTTTTTATTGTTTAAGTAAATTTGTTTGGGAAAAGGGATATTTTTCTCTGAAAGTTGAGTGAGTTGAGGAAATCTTAAAGGTAGTCAACAACCTGTCATTTGATCATGGTATTCTGGATTTAACCGGTAACCTGTCATTTGAGTGAATCATTATCTCTTCTCCAATTTGTTTCTTGATTGAAAATAAATATTTTGTTTGGTTCAAGTATGTTGTTTAGTTAAAGGAACTATAGTTTGTTGCATGGTCCTTGTTTTGTTTACATAACCCGAATGTAAGTCGGCTAGTTCTTTTTGCTGAATTGAAATCATATAATATGTGGGTTGATATCTTAATTTAGGCTTTGAGCTGTTCCCATGACCTTAGTATAGCATTCAGCCTATGCTCATACAATGAAGTTTATTATGCAAGATTTTATGATGAAGTTTCACCACCCATATACTTTATAATACTGTGAAAATTAGGTACCCATTTTAATATATATGACCCATTTTAACGAAGTTTATTATAGTACCTATTTTAATTTATATGACCGTCACATTTAGTACCCATTATATTTTATAGTACTGTGAAAATTAGGTACCCATTTTCATTTATACGACCGTGTTAGTAAGGTACCTAATTTATTGTATACGGAAGTTTAAAAGACTATATGCACCACTTTGCTTATAGAGAATTAAACTTCGCGGCAGATAATATGGCCAAGCGAGGCTGCTTTCTCGCCACTGGCGTTCATGATAAATATAAGTTTTGACAGTGTTGTGTTCTTCACCGTAAATAACCCAATGTCCACTGGGATAAATCTAACTTCATACTATATGTGCACTAACTAGAGTTGATAGATCGAAGATGGTGGAATGCATTGAAGAGTCTAACAGTTATGTTAAGAGGATTAAAGTTGATGGAAAACCTGTCAGCAAACATTATGAGATGGAACAAGATGACAACATTGCTGATTTGAAGAAGGTAACTGGGAGAATAAGTTGCATGATGCAACATCTAACTGGCGAAATGCTACTCTAGAGTCTATCCAGGGGAACTTGTTCTTGGGTTCCGTTCAGCACATGTTCCTCGAGAGTATGGATTCATCCTTTTGTGCGCAAAACATACTTGAAATATGTCGTGGTTCAAGTATCTCTACATCAAGGTTGGAGCTCTTTCAAAAGTAGATAGAGATCACTAGGAATTATCCGGGCAACGCAAATGTTAGATTTTCTTGGCTTGCTTATTCCAAGGAAGCTTCATCGTGGATACTCACTCATGGTCTAGGGATGGATGGACTGGTTGGTATGGAGGACTGGCTAAAACTAAGCCTATATATGGCTTTGGTGTTAATCTTTCTGCAGATGTCAACTGTGTTTCTTGTTACCGCTAATTTTTTGCTTGTTATTGTGGTCAATAGATTTTTTTTTTTACACTTCGTTGGTCCATGTGGGAGGGAAGTTGCTAACTAATAATGAGACTTTTTGTGCATATTTAATCTCTAGAACGTGGAGATCTTAATGACACTGTTTGTTGTGTCTAATATTTTGGTACGAGACCTTTGTTACAGGACTGTTGAGTTTGGCAGCTCCAAGATACCATGTTGCATGCTCCTATTTTGTCTTAAGATTTGCTCTTATTCACTGAAATGTATAATATATATCTTGAGATTTTTTCTTCTCATACTTTGTTTGTTGTCTTTACAGATCAAGTTATAATGATGTTGACGAAAATGGTGTACAGTATATGTTGTTATGTCGTGTTATAATGGGAAATATGGAAATTTTTCAACCTGGATCTGAACAGTTTCACCCAAGTAGTGAAAACTTCGATAGTGGGGTAGATGACTTACAAAATCCCAAGCATTACATAATATGGAATGTGAATATGAACTCTCGCATATTTCCAGAATATATTATCAAGGCCCCTTCTGTTGAGAAAGGTAATATTTGAGAAGTACAACCATATTCTCTATTTCTTACTATAATTATAGTTCATCATAAGATTAGCTCCATGAAGTTCTTTCTTTTGGATCAATTTGACCCATAACTTAGATATTGGTCATTCATCATGGATGTGGGTCTCCCTTGAATAACACTTGTATCAGTTGTTGATATGGGATGTGCAGAACTAGTTGGTCATGTTCACGTTTAGGGCAAGATTTATGTTTTTATCGTTGCAATCGTGATATTGAATCTGTTAATGGTGGTACAGGTCATTTGGTTTCAACATGCGGAGTTAATATGTACAAAACTTACAGAAGGGAAAATATTCACGATATTGAAAGAATTACTCCCACCAATAGAGAGAAAAAACATCTCTATTGTATACCCATATTCCAATCGCTTTGGGGTAAACTTGGAAAAAAATATCAAAACACAAGAAACACATACGGACAGACTCGCTTGTCTTTCTATATGGGTAGAATTAAACGTTGGCTGGATCGGTGGGAAAACTCAAACCTTAGGATTTGGGTGACGATTGCTCAAAAATCAAGTACAAGTTTTGGCCTCCTGTTTATCTTCATTTGACGTATTTTCCATTCAACGCGCTCTTTGACAGTTTCACCTTTGTTTTTGAATTTTTTGTTGTTAACTTTCAAAACTGGAGCTCTTCTTTGCCTTTTTACGGAACTTTTTCTTGGAGCAAATTCTAAAACTTCCACTTCCCTTTTACAATTTTCAATCTTTTTAAAACTCCCACATATCTTAGAAACAGCAGTTTCAAGTTTTGCATCGCAAAAAAGTGTGATCGCCTTTTCAGCCATTTTAGAAGAGAAAATTCAAGTGAATTTTGGTGTGAGTGAATTGTTTGAAGATGGTGGTAATTTATAGAGGTAATAAGTGAATTTTGAAATTTAAAAAACTGCCCGTTGGCGTTAGAAGAAAAAACGCCGACGTCATAGCTTGTGACGCCGCGTTGGACGTTCTGACGCACCCGATTTTGCTTGTGACGCCAGCGTTGGGTCTACGGATACCAGCGTTTTTACGTGGATCGCTCGCCTATTGATCTGACGCTCACTGCTTTACCATAGTGGAAAACCTAGTCTGGCCATCCACCTTGCTCAACAAACTCATGGGTTTGTTCATTCCCATAGGAAATGCTCCTACTCCCCAGTATCCTAACACACTTCAGTTTTTATTCCAACGATCTTCCATTATCCAAACTCTTAACTTTGACTTATCAAAATCAGAAAAATCAAAAACAAAAATATCAAAATCTAGACTTGATCAAAACCAAAGACTAATTCTTCAAAGAAGGAAAAAACCAAGACTTAAGACACCTCAGCATCTCCATCTCTCGCAAATACCCTTCTGTTTCTGCCAACAACAAGCACTTCTGCCATTAACACCCTGAGAAAAAACCTAAGACCTAAAATTTCGGCTACCATTCCTGAAATCGAAGCTGAGGATGATAATCTCTTGTCGATTAAGGATTTAAGATACTCACTTCATGCAATTGAAGATGGTGAGGATGATTTGAACTCATCAATTCATACAATTGAAGATTATTTTAACGTAAAGTTCAATCGATGGTGATGAAGAGTTGATTCTGGTAATGATAAAGTTCATGGGTTTCTCTTATTCGATATAAGTTAAGTGATGCTTACCATCTTCATCTTCTTGAATTGTGGTTATGTTATATAAAATTGGGGTTTTCAAAAGTTGGTAAAAAAATTAGGAATTTTTACTTCTTATCATTCTAAAATTTCATTGTTTTGCAAAAAAATATCATGATTTTGGTGTGGATGTGGGTGGTTTTGGTGATTGTTGGTGGTGGTGGCGGCTCTAATCGGTGTTATTGGTGGTGAGTCTGTTGTATAGTTAAGGCATTTCGAATAATACTGCTGAGGAGAGTAGCGACGAGGACATCAGTGACGACGACGAGTGATGATATTGTTGCAGGAAAGGCAGACCTGTAAGGATTATGGTGGCGCCATTACCATATTTGAAATCTTGATTTCAAGCTTTCAAGCATTTTACTAGTCTATTTATCTTTTATTTGTATAACGATGACATTCATTAATTGTAACATTAGTAGGAACACACTGTGGATTTGCATGTGTAGGATAAAGGAAAATGAAGAACAAAACAGAGCATAGATTAAAACTGACTTGAGTGAATGAAAATATTCATACTTGGGTCACTTGAATTTGTGTTACTTTCTTTTGTGTAATTAGATTTTCCTTTGAATTCCCTCCA
Organism: Papaver armeniacum; assembly: GCA_023531295.1. NCBI lineage: Eukaryota > Viridiplantae > Streptophyta > Magnoliopsida > Ranunculales > Papaveraceae > Papaver > Papaver armeniacum. The sequence continues at coordinate 63,506 of JAJJWW010018709.1, read as the reverse complement.
TAGCTGTAAAACTCAAGGTTCTCTAAGTGTATGTGGCGCACGAGTTCATTAGAATGGGTTAATTGTCATTGCAAAAACTGAAAGTCTTTAATATTGTATGAAAATGAATCAGATATGCATTGGTTCCAAAATTTTGAATGAATGGTGCTGGTGGTGGGTCTGCTAGTCCATAGGGTACTGATATAAGTTGTGGTATCTTAATTTTATACTTGAAGTAACTTATTATCGGTGAAAGCATCTGATTCTAGATTTGGCTCATAAATCATACAAGTTTTTTCTCACTTCCCCTTCTTCTTCTTCTCCAAAAAACCTAAAAAAAAAATCTTCCCAAAAATTATCATCAACACAAACTTTTATAACTTAATTATCTTTCATTTACATTAAATTCTAATCAAAATTATTCATTAAAAATTAACATTAATACAGAAAAGGTAAATTTACCATTACCAAAAATATTTGGTTAAGGAGCTATTGGATTTACTATTTCCAACCCGTTTTTGCCTTCATTCAGTATGCCCTGAAATTTTTTTGTATGCCCTAAAACAGGGTTCTAGATTAAATGGTCAGCGATTTATTTTCTTATTTTCTTTTTTAATGGCAAAATAGGTATGTGCTTCCTATTCCTGAAAACCCTATTTTCCTTTTTTAAATAATACCCCCATTATTTTTCAAGTTTATATGCCTGCCGAGATTGGGGTATACCCAAATTAATTGGAGTATACCCATTTTATTCCCATCCAAACTAGTGTGTTAAGGGGTGTCTAAAATGTGTTAAAATACCAAATTGCCCATACTAAAAACCCATGCAGACTAAAACATATTAAAAAAAAATCAAAATCTTTCTTCAAAACTCTAACCATACATGATGAGATCAAAAAAAAAAAAAAAAAACGAAGAATCAAAACGTATCGAAAGTCGGCAAGGGTTTTTTTTGTCGAATATAATCGGCAAGGTATAAGGTTGAATACCGTGCCGACTTTTCATCTCTGAAATCAGTAGTTACAGGGTCGGCACGGTATTCAACCTTATACCCTGCCGACTATATTTTAGTCGGCACGATATTCATCCTTATACCTTGCCGACTATAGTTTAGTCGGCAGGTTATGAAATTAATAATCATTTTGTAACACCTCTCTTATGTCAAAAAACCTATAGTCGGCATATTTTTATCCACCTCAATAAGGTAGCCAAACAAGGTAATAAATCAATAAGATGCCGACTAGTGAAGCATTTACAACAGTCTCATGTGTGTCAAAAATAATAAAGTCGGCATCTTCTTCATTCGCCGACCTTGCCGGCCATAAGTTGTCGGCATGTTCTTCATCCGTAGACCTTGCCGTCCAAATATAATAGGAATGTTCTTCATCCGTCGACCCTGCCGACTTTTCATACTTTCATAACTGAAAGTGTTGATTTCTATCTAATTTTGAGTATGATTTCATACAACAGCTTTGCAATCCCCTTTTTAGAAGTGTTTGCGTAGTGTGCTTTCATTTCCGTTGCAAAAGATTTTCTCAAAACAATTTTTTTCCTCAAAAATCTTCCCAAATAAGTTCAATTAAAAACAAAATTTCATTTCATAAGTTTTAATCTACTCAATTAATTAATCTAAACTCAATTAATTAAGAACGCGAAATTGGGGGATATAAAAAGGAATTGGGGGATATTGATTACTTCTCCCAACCCATGGTGTGTGTTAAGGGGTGATTTTTGGGTATAAAAATACTAAAATACCCTTTGGTTAATTAAAAAACATTATGAAAGGACCATTACACCCTTTCTACTAAAACATTAAAATCTAAAAACCAAATCTTTTATCCCCCATTTACCCAAATCAGTTCCAGCACACTTGGGTTTTTTTTAAAAAAAAATTCTTCCATCTTTTTCTTCATCCGTTCTTCATCGTCGATTCAAAAATTTCTTCGTCGATTAACCTACCCGAATCATAAACAATGCCTCCACGAAAGAAACCAAATGCCCAATCGAACTCAACATCGATTTCTCAACAAAAACAGGCAGAAAGACTTGCTAAGATTTCTCAAGAGCAAGAACACGAAGAAGCAACGTTATCTGACGATCAACTACTCAAAAATATGGCTTCTGTGAGAAGGTAAGTCATTTAAAACTGTTTAATTAGTGTTCCAATCGATTTGTAGCTATGGGTTTAGGTTAGAATCGCGAACCCTAACTCAAACAGTTGAGTTTCATAGAGTACCGGCACTGATATTTGTATGAACACAGTACCGGTTTTGTATTCCGACATTCAATCTATGATGAATACGGTCTTGCTTTCCAACACCGGATTAACTGTGAACCGAATTTTCCCTACCGGCATTCAATCTAGGATGAATACAAAGTGTCGGTTTTAGTACCGCAGTGTTTGATAATAATTCATGTATGCCGGTAGTGGACTTAAAACATACAGGAGAGTTTATGAATTTGTCACCAGTACCGGCATAGATGTTTGGTTTCATTGCATGCCGGTTTTGGGTACCGGCATTCTTTTGTATTAATTCGAGCATGCCGGTAGTCAACTTAAAACACACAGGAAAATTGTCACCAATATCGGCTTAGATTTTAGGTTACATAGTATGCCGGTAATTGATACCGGCACTGTCGGTAGTCAATGTGTACTGCCGGAACATTGTACCGATGTGGTTTATTTTAAGGTAGTCAATGCAGGTACTAAAACTGAAGGTGAGTTGTCTTATATTCATTTATTTCCGTGTACTTACGATATAGGTCAAAAGCAAAGGAAGCTAACAAAAGAAAAAATTAAGATTCTGTTACTAAGAGAGGGAGGAAAGACGGTCTTGATACTCCTCAGTCTCTGCCTCCTCGAGGGAAAGATGAAGGTCGTAAGATACGTTTGGCGACTGGTACAAGAGGGATAATTTGGGAGAGTGGTAGTGACCGTAGTGGACTTGCGAACCGTGAGCACGATGATCAAGATGAACAAGATGAAGAGGAAAGTCAATTAGTAAGCCAAAGCGAAGTTGGTGGCCCAAGTCAACAACCAACACAAGGCAATGGCAAGAAGGGCAACGTCAAAGTGAAAGTTAAAGGTTCCCACCTTCCTCATATTAATGACATGATACCTAACCTTGAACGTGGTAGAATTTGGGGCGAAGCTCCGGAACCAAAAACACTATTTGGATACAAGCACTCGTGGGCTCGTACTATCTATCAAACCTATGTAAGCATTTTCTATCTTGTACATATGTATTGTTGTGTATTTATGTAAAATCTATTAATTGTATTGTCTCTCCTAATTATAGGATCATAAGAAGGTTGTGCATGTTTGCCGAAAACAAGCCGCGGATGGTTGGGATTTGTCCGAGGAATGTGAAAAGGTCCAAACAATAGTAAAGGATTTTGGTTTATATGCTTTGGTTGAAAATTATGTGAAGCCTGATTTTGTTACTGACAATTGCTTCGTCGAAAGGTATCATGGTGAAACCGATACCATGCACTTCCCTTTTGGGGAGATGACCTTCATCCCTGAAGATGCTCAGAACATTCTAGGCTTAAATGTTATCGGCAAATCAATTGTAGAAGGAGTTGAGTCTCTGGACCTAGAATGGTCGACGTTGCACGGTCTGACTAACAAGCTGTTTGGTTGGGATTACAAAACTTCTGTGGAGAGCTTTTATGAATCCACGTCTGGTACGACAAAGACAATCAAGTTGACGCTGCTTAAGAAGAATTTTGAAAACACAAAGAAAAGAAGTTTGGAGGATGGATGGGACCCTAAACAAATTAGTTATACTTCCGTTGCTTACCTGTTATACATCTTGGGCACTAGGGTATTCCCTGACACCAATGGCAACAGGGTTAGTGTGAACTACCTTCAGTACTTGGATCCGTTGGAAGATTTCTATAATTATTCTTGGGGCACCGCGGTAATGGCACATTTGATAATGGATATGAAAAGGGCCTCTAAGGCTAAAACTAACCAATTTGTCGGGAATTTCACTCTACTGCAGGTAAATTTGTTCTTAAACTTATTTTATTATGTATATTGTTCATATGTACTCTTATCGTGAACTTAGAAACAAAACTTATTGCTTCACATTGGAATAGGTGTGGGCTTATGAACACTTCCCAACCTTGTTCAACGTCTACCCCTACTTGAAGATCATATACCTTCCAGAACCCAATACGCCTATAGCTAAGAGATACGATTTCAACAATACTCCAAAGCCCGGTAACATTGGTCGACTAATCGATATGAGATTGGCTTTGGACGCAATGAGTACCAAAGATGTTGTGTTCGACCCTTACAAGGAGGCTAGAGGAAACCGCCAAGTTTTGAGGTTTGGTAATATTGCATTTTACCATGGGCCGTTCTTCCACCCAAAAGGATACGTTATGGCTAATCCTACACGTGTGATGCGTCAACTTGGATATAAGCAATTAGCACATTTCCAGACGGCCTCTTTTCAATGTTTTGATTTTGACCTTTCTCGGTGCTATTCAACTCCAAATCGGTTGCATGTAGAGTATGTTCCAAAATCGGACCCAACAGATTGGAGGGATAGGGAACCACGTCGTTTGGTAGATATTAGTCAGTGGGAGAAGTTGGAGATTGCTGAAAACGGTGATGAAGTTGATGCCGACTACATGGAAGATTACCTGCAATGGTCACATCCTTATGTCGTCCCCCCGGATGACATCCAAGTTCCTCCCCAGAAAAACCCTCCCGTTCCAACTCCCGCACAGGCACCACCTACGATGTCCCAACTTAATAAGACCATTGGATTGCTTTTAAGTATTGTTAATTGCTTCGTCGTTTAATATACACATAATCTTATATGTATACTAATTATGTGTTTGATGTATTAAACTAGCGGAGTCGGCTTGGAAAGTTAAAGAAGATGTTGGGTTGCAAGTACCAAGAAGGATAGGTGTTATCCCTTGAAGAAATGAAGGAATTCGAGGAAAAGCTTGATAGAATTGAAGAAACCGACCCTAGTGCAAAAGCTTTGTTCGGGGAAACTAAGAACAAACCGGCCCAAAAGAAGCAAAAGACCCAGTGATTAATTCTTTAGTTGTATTTCTTTTTTTGGATGGTGGTTGTCACGTCTTGAACAATTCCGAACTTGTTTTCGTTTGTACCTCGTGGTTAACTCTTTAGTTGTTTGGTTTGCTTTTGGTTTAGGATACCTGGATTAAGAACATTTGATAGCAGAATCCAGTTGTTTGGTTTATGTTGAACATGTTTTGATTTCTAGTGATTCGTTTATGTTGAACATGTTTATCCTTGCAAGATTTATTTGTGACTTTTACCGGCATAGATAAGTTTAGGTTAATAGTGCCGGTACCTAAACCGACACTGTTGAATATTTATAAATCAATGCCGGTCCTAGGTACCGGCAATGAAATTTTTTATAAAACCATACTGGAACAAGAAGATTAAAAATTCCATGTTCCTGTATAGATATTCGAAGGTACCAAGACACAGTAGTATTTTCTAACATCTATGCCGGTTTTATGATATTTTCAAATTTTCATAGTTGTTTAAAACCTAAGACCGTAAGCTTGATTTCTTCCATTCCGGTACTCTGCTAGTTTTGAATAAAAATCCATTTCGAATGCTCTTTTATTTTATTCCTAAGTAATCTATTACATTGGATTTGAAACTTTTAATTAAAACATGCTAAAAAACATGGCATGGATTACATTTGGTTAAAGATAATCTATTTCCATCCCTTTTCAACAATTGTGGAACCTTTGAGCCTTTCCCGAACCTCTTTGAAGACATCGTCCGGGATGGGGGTGTTAAGGATCAGCTTCATTGGTTCTTCTTCTCTTTCAACATATTCCTTTCCCTTCATATAATACCCATCGATAGGCTTGCATTGGCCCTTGTAGTTTTCTCTTGACTCTGCTAGTTCAACAGCTTTGTCAAATCATTTAAACTCATCGCACTTTGGGTGATTCAAACAAAATAGAAATATTCTTCCATTTTCAGCATCATCAGTTTTTGCAATCCAAAACCGGCGTGTCCCATCAAAGCTTCTACACTTTGAATAAATAAAAGGACAGTCCATGGCTAGATGAGAAGGTGACTTGCAAATTTGACACTTGCAATGATGATTATGTAAGAGAAGATTATATTAGTTATGCGTCATAGTAGTGAAGATCATATTGTTAGTAAATCTACTTACTTTTCAAATTATGGAAGATGATGAATCCCCCATCCTTTGTGAAGCTTTAACCGTGCTTGCTTTCTTGAGAGAATGATTTTTGTTATTTGGTTGCTGGTTTGTGTAGATTTTTCCAAAGGAATGGGGGTATTATATAGAAATAAATCTCCAACGGTCTTATTTTTCAAAAACCTAGCCGTTGTTTTTGAATTTAACAACTGCCGGCATAGTCTTTATTATAGATTGAATGCCGGTTCCCTTTACCGGCGTTTCAAAGTGTTTTGAAACCATGCCGGTATTGGTTGCATATTTGGCCCAATCTCTGTAAAAAATTCCCTAGTACCGGCATTGTAAGCTTATGATAAACCGTGCCGGAAGCATATGCCGGCATCCTATTTCACAATTACTACAATGCCGGTTGTGGCGATTTTCAAAAAAACTAGTCGTTGATGTTTTTCTCTATATAAAGAGAGTTAATTCTTGGACCCAAATGCCAAAAACTCGTGTTCTTATATATCTCCTTGAGCCTATTAACTTTGAAACCCTAAACCCTAGAATAATCATCAATAAATAGCTTAGTATAGTACCTAATCCCACATACAACAAATGGCATCGTTCGACTCGGAGGAAGATTTAGCAATCACCCAAGCATGGTACGCTGAAACTCGTCCTTCAACTATAGATAACAACACGCGGGATTCCATGTGGTTGAAGATTTTTAACAAATTTATTCACAATTACGGTAACCCGAAAGGAGGAACTGCTCAATAAATCGAGCAACGACACGACATCATCCTAAATGCGGTGGTTGAGTATCTAAAAATGAAACATCGGATCGACCACACTACCCACAATAGATTTTCCCCTCAATAACTCGTAAGTATCTTTATGATTAGTTCGACACAATCTACTCTTTTTCAATTTTTATGTAACAAACAAAGTTTGTGTGTTGTTTTTGTAGCATGAAGCCGTGAAAACGTGTTACTTACAAGAAAAGGGAGAATCATTCATGTTTGAAGCCAACGTGAACCATATCGTAACCAAAGTCACGGAGTACCACCAGTTAGGTGAATCGGAAACGGATTCTTCTTAAAAAGATTGATAGTTTAGTGTTATTTGGTTAGGTTTTTAGGGTATCTAGTTAGGTATTTTGTAAGGTTTTGCAGGTACATCTCTATGTAAGCCCTCACGAGACTATAACTCGTCCACTTGGGCCACCAAGTGGTTTAAAGGCTTGATGCACGTGCTAAGTGCATTCGTTGTTCCGTCGACAAGGATTACGTTCGAAATAAATTATAGTTCCCGCTTAGTATGTAAACATATTTCAATTGCCTAATGGTTCCAGCGTGCATTGTAGTATATTAATCTGTGCCGGTATTAAGTACCGGAATGTAGGTTAAGCTTATACCAATGCCGGATCGTTCAAAATTCAGTGCCCAACGGCTACTTTTTTAAACCATAAACCGGCTTTATAGTGCCGGCGTTGATTGTAGGTCACTGACAATGCCGGCACTAAATAGCCGTTGTGCAATCATCCATATAATGCAATGGATTCACCCATTGCACTTGATACCTCCAATGTGAAAAATTCTTCGCTGCAAAAGCTATCGTATACCGATTTCATCATTTCCATGGAAAAAGACAAACTTAGGAAAAACAAACTATCCACTCCGGAAATCAATTATCATCCACCACCAACTCAAATCCATCAACAAAAACCGATTTCATCATTGCCATGGAAAAAGAAAAACTCAAGAAGAACAAACTATCCACTCCGTTGGGAAATCAATTATCAACCACCAATTCAGTTTCCCTTATACTAGAAAAACTAAAAAGGAAGGGAGAAACCACCAAGTCAATTGCCGCAATGGAAGAAGAGATAATTAAGAGGAAAAGAGAAGAAGAAGATGAAGCAAAGCTTGAACATTGTCGCAAAGAAGCTAAAGAAATCCTTAAACGTCAAAAACAATCTAAGATAGAAGCGGATGTCGAGGAAGAAACCGAGTGGATTAAAAATTACTACATAGTATCGGATTTCCAGGAAGATCACCGCCCTTCGAATCTTTTTTTGGGTCTTGTTAGGAATGGTCCTTACATGAATAACTACTTGGAAGGTAAGAAATGCCGAATTGATTACGGTGATCTCTATGTACAAAATCGAACAATTGCACTCATAAAGTTATGTCGCAAATACAACGAGTTTCTTGCAAGATACACAGGGAATAGGTATCAAGCTCAGGACGCATATACCAAGTGGAGAAAAGAGCCTTTTAGGCATTTCGAAGCTGCTTTGCTTATCGAATCTCGTTCCAAGAAATGATGTTAGTTGCAATTGGCTTGAGATAACGTCGTTTTATGTGTAACGTTGTTTATGTTTATTTCCTTAAGAAATGATGTTAGTTGCAATTAGTTTGGGTTAATGTTTTTAATTTTATTTCCTTAAGATTATGTGGTTAATTTTATTTATTTCATTAATTTTCTTTCCCCTACCGGCATTGACAAATACACCAAATACTATACCGTTACATGTGCCTCCGTTGAATTGTGATCACTAAATACTTATTGTCAGAATACCGGCATTGAATTGTTCCATTTTTTCATGCCGGCATTCTGACGGTTACAAACACAAGTTATGTGGATGTTACAAACTCATTCATTCCACTTATTTGACGGTTACAAACTATTTTATCCCACTTATTTGATGGTTACAAAATCCTTAATACCAGTTTATGCGTCGGTTACAAACTCCTTCATTCTATTTAAGTGACGGTTATAGAAAGGAAATCATTCAATCTCCATTTTTATCCAATCTCCCTTTTTGTTTCATCTTCTATATCAAAGACAATGGGTCGTCGCAAACCTCGTGAAAAACCCATACCCAATCTTGAAGAATTTGTTGATGAAGGTGGTAAATCGAAATTATGTTGAGGCGAGAATAAAAAATTTTCTTAGGTAAGTGATGTATATGTTGAATTGAAGTTTTTTACTTTTAGGGTTTATCCCATAGTAGAAAACACAAAGTGAAATTATGTTGTTTAGTCTTTATACTACACTAAAAGTAATTTTTAAATTCTAATTTGAAGCTCAGATGCATGTTTGATTCGTGGTAGAATACAATTTGAAAATCATGCCAGATTATATGTCTTGAATCCCGATTTTATTGCATGCGTTTACCGGCATACATATTTAATTGAATACCATGCCGGTTCCCTGTCCCGGCTTTGTATATTTCATCAATACTATGCCATTTTCATTAACCTATTCTATTAAATCTCTGTACTAAAATCCCACAGTACCGGCATTTAAAATTTCTATCTAACAATGCCGGTTCTCCATGCCGGCAGTGTCGATATGTTAACTTACTATGCCGGTTTTTTGTTGTAAAAAATGTTCATTCTCTGTCTAAAATTCAAAGAAAACCGGCCTGGTATTTTAAATGATTATAATGCCGGCACCTATGCCGGCACTGATGTTAAGTTCGATTTCTATGTCGGTTGTCATTATATAACTCAGTTTGCATATTGGAATATAGGTCTAAAGCAGCAGAAAAGAACAAAGGAAAAGGCAAAGTTGTTTTAGAAGCAAAACGTAAGTCTTTCTCGACGTAGTCGTCCTGATCCGGCTACTGCTAAGGTCACAATTTGGGATCAACCTATAAGCTACCCAACCAGCAGTGATGATGATGATGAGTGGTAAACATATCATGTACCCGAACGAGCAGGTGGATCATCCTCACAAGCAGGTGGCTTACGACAGACTGATGTCGGAGTTGAAGCCCCTAAGGATTATGAAAAGGCACCCCCAGCCCACTTTCCTGATAAGTATGACATGATTCCAGACCGCGATGATGGCAAACATTGGGGTGAACCGATAAACCCGCAACTCTTATTTGCCTACAAACACTCTTGGGATCGTTGGATCTATCAAACTTATGTAAGTCGTTTGCATCTTGTTATTATATTATTTATCTGTGATCAAGTGAATTTAATTTACTTTGGTGTGTTTTTATAGGACCACAAGAACGCCTTCCATGTTAGCCGCCATCAACAATCGGATGCATGGCCTTTGAAGCTTGAGTGTGACGCTGTTAAAGCAGTAGTCAAAGCATCTGGGTTGTATCCCGCGATAAAAAATTATGTGGCCACTGATACCGTCACGGCTAACTTCTTTTTGGAGAGGTTTTTTGGTGAAACTGATACCATGCATTTTCCTTTTGGAGAGATGATCATCATCCCCGAAGATGTCCAAAGGATAATAGGTCTTGAGGTTCTTGGGAAAGCCGTTAAGGTAGGAGATAACTCTAAGGACCTGGAATGGGACAAGATCTATGAGCTGACTAAAAAGTTATTTGGATGGGACAAGGAAACCACTTTGGCAAATATGTACAAGACAAGGCGTTCCCAGACAATGACTATCACATTCGTCAAACTCGTTGAATTTTTTGGGAACACGAAGAACAAGATATTGAATCCCGAACAAGTCCAGCAAACTTCCGCGGATTATATGTTGTTCATCTTGGGCTCAGCTATATTCCCTGACGCCAATGGTAATAGGGTGCATATGAACAACCTACAATACTTGGATCCGTTGGAAAAGGTTCATGAGTATTCATGGGGCACTGCTTTCTTGGAACATTTTTTGGCAGAAATACGTCGAGCATCTAAGGCGAACGCCCGTCAATTTAATGGGAATTTCACTGTACTTCAGGTATAGTCAACTAGTTATTTTTTGATTGTTGTCATTAAATTTGTTAGTTTCCAATTATTTATTTTCTTATACATTTCATTGGAACGATCTTTCATTGCCGTAGGTGTGGGCTTATGAACACTTCACAAAATTGTTCATACGGTATAAAGGATTGAAGATTTTCACTGAATATCAAGAGAATAGTCCTCTAGGTCATAAATACTACTTCGACAATACCCCAAGGCCCAATAAAAAAAACCGGTTATTAGCAATGAGATTGGCTTTGGACTCGGTGGATGTCCAAGATGTTGTGTTTGATCCATATAGGAATGCCAGAGGAGTTCACTTGCAAAGGCATGACAATGTTTCATTTTACAACGGACCGTTATTTCATCCAAAAGGATTTGTTATGCACAACCCTCACCGTGTAATGCGCCAACTTGGGTACAAGCAGAAAGATATCACGGATACATCTTATCAAAAATTCTCTCATGACTTTCCTCAATGCCAATCAAATGAGAACCAAACTCTCGTGGTTTACGACCCATAACCTATTCTTGCACATTGGAGTGAAAGGGAAGAAAAAGGACTTGTGTTGGATAGGGATGATTGGGAATTGGCTGAGAACGGTTATGAGAGTGAACCAGCCTTCCTAAGAGGCCATCGGAAGTTCATACATCCTTATGTTGTATGCCCGGATATCGTAGTTGTTCCTTCACCACCAGCACATCCCTCCACAACTCCGGAAACTGTATGATGTGTTTTTAAATTGTTGTAGAAAGATGTCGTTCCTCTCAGACTTGTGAAGGATTTTTTTAGATTCAAATAAAACTAGAAAACTCAAAAAAAGTTGTTATCAAGATTATAAAAAGCACCGAGACTCGGGATTCCACCATTGACCAATTAAGTGATTCAATCTAATCAATATTCATGCAATTCTTTGCGTTTGAAGTGATTCTAATTTATTTCCTCTAGTAGATATTTGAAGTAACAATTGTATACATCAAGCATGAAACATCAAAAGTCTTAAACTAAGCATGCTTCATCAAAACGAATCACAATCATTCAATAAAAATCGATTTTCCAATATTAGATCCATGCAAATAATCATAAAAGAAATTGCAAATAGATAATTAAAATAGAAATATACCACTTTTCATGGAACAATGGCTTCCTCCGTCGCCTCGGCTAAGGGGTTTATCTCCTCATATTAATCACTTACTCAAAATACATGTTTATAGCCCAAAAGTTGATTAAAATGATGAAAAATAATAACACATACTGTTTGCAACGGTGTATCGGCGTTACAAATGAGCTGTTACAATGGAACTGTTACAGAGACTGTTGTAAACACTGTTGCTTTGTCGCTTATTTTAAGACCCCTAAAACGACTGTCCTCGATTGCCCTTTGTTCTTCGTGTTCTTGAAACACCACTGTCCTCGATCTCTGGGTGTTCTAAACTTCCCCTAACTTCTTAAACTTCAATACCCCCTCGTGGAAGTCACCTCCAAACCCTCCAAAACCCGATTAAATTTATTCTTTTCTTTAAAAGTGGAAAAATAATTTTCTCAAAACTTTTCTCTAGCCGTTCAGTCACTCTAATCCCTTTATTGGATTTATATGAATCTCAGGAAGGATTATCTTGCCTCAAATCTCCCGTAACTTCCAAATATAACCAAAAATCCCGTGAAACTTCACCTCCCTGTTTTGCCTCAACCCGACTTATCCATCCTAAGTTGATCGATCCAAACACCCATACGAACCCTGTTTTGCTCTAACAGGCCTAGCCCATGAAAATCAGCGATTGAATCTCGCTAAAACTAGTCCAAATCATCAACCCTAATTCTGCCATTAAAACATCATTTTTTTTCCCGCAAAAACTCGTTTTTTGAATTGTTGAAGATGACCTCCCCCTATCCAGAGTGGGGGTGCGAATAGAAGCTGCCTTGGGGTGTCCTTAGGGTGCCCCTTAGTAATTTGGGTACCCCTTATCCATAGCGAGAGTCCGAATAGTAGGTGTCCTCCGGGTGCAACTTTTCGAGCCGATTTTTCCAAAAATGTTTATTGGCCAAAAATACCTACACACACATAAAACACCATAATAAGTACAAAAATGAGCATTATCAATATAAGGAATCGAGACAAATTAGACATAAAAATGTGTCTATCAAATACCCCCAAACTTATTATTTGCTAGTCCTCGAGCAAAAATAAAATAAAATCCTAACTCACTGTCGCAGGCATCGTCGATTGCATTTAGCGTATGCAATAAGCCTTTAAACCCCTAGGTGGCCCTAGTGGCCGAGTTATAGTCTCGGGAGGGTTTACCAGAGATGTACCCACAAAACCTTTACTCTAGACCCTGGCTATCTACGCAGAACCTTGGAAGGCACTAAAAAAATCTCCTTGGTTGGCATACTTATTGACTACAGGAGGAAGTACCCCGATGCGAAATTCCAATTGTTGTACACGAGTTTGCACTCAAGCATACTAAAATTCATATATAAGTCACAGAGCTCTACTCAGATAGTCGCACTATGGACATCAATACCCGGAGTCAAAACTAATCACATGGATAGATCAAGAAGATGGATATAGAGAAAAACATAGATGGTTTTGATGTTTACTAAGTGATTAGTGTTTCCCATATCTGTCTGAAGGCCTCCGCCAAAATGAACCTATCCTAATGGACTGAGATACCGGTCTGACTAATACCAATGCCTGGCATATACAAGGGAACCAGTGGTCGATAATCTTAACTCTAGGCCAACACAACTGGCATATACAAGGGTTTCAGTGGTCGACTTTATTGAATTTATTCCGGTTGGTCAGATGGTCTGGTCTCACTTTCTTTTTTCTTTTTTTTTTTTTTTTTTTTTTTTTTTTTTTTTCTCAATCACTCTAATTCACCCTAGCATCGTAACAACTTTATTCGTGGGCCCCACCTAATCACTTAGAGAAACATAGTTTAAAAACAAAATAAAAACAAAAACAGAAGTGAAAAGGACTCAACGAGATATGGTGAAACTATCATGTTATTTCTAACACCTGAGCTCTGTGCTTTTATGAATAGACTCTTTAGATGTTGCCATCTAATCAGATTGGTTCCTCAACTCCTAGAACCAAAATGCTTCCTTCCACTTAGATTGGTTAGTGCCATCCTTAATAAGCATAAATTTCTAGGCTCTGGAGTTTATTTATTGTAACAAAAAGGTAACAAAAGTTTCTACCACACCCCCAAACTTAAATCTAACATTGTCCTCAATGTTCTAAAGATAAAATTAAAAGCATGAACAAGGAGAAACTGTTACCATTTGAAGTAAAAGAGTTAAGGAAAAATATTATCGTGTCACATGAATATTGGGTTACCTCCCAAGAAGTGCTAAGTTTAAAGTCTTCAGCCAAACTAAGAAAGGATTAGTCACCTTATAAAATCATAAAGTAATAGCCGGAATTTCTGTGGGTCATCAAAACCAAATAGAGCTATCACAAGTAAAAGGAATCTGCAACATGCCAAGAAAATTAACAAATAAAGCACACCCTTGTCTAGTTTCCTGTTTAAGACAACTACATCTAGATGTGGTTCAAGTTCGGAGTTCTATAACCGGGTCGAGATAAAATATTTTCATGTCTTTGGAATTCCTCAAAGCTAAGATCCGGTTCAGGTTGTAAAGTCTGTAAAAACTCAAATAAGAACTTAGAAGCACATAATAATAACCTGAATAATTGCGCATCCTTAAAGTCAATCAGTTTTGACTCACACAATTGACCACGATGAAATTGGCGGTCAATCATAAGAAAATGTGTCGATACTAATTCCCTAAAGTACTTAGGTTTAGTCTCAAAACTAAATAATTGACACATCTGAAACTTATACGTTCCCACTGGTTGAAAAATATTTGGTGGGAAAACAAAGTCAATCTGAGTATCATAACCTGGATAAACCACATCAACCAGAGGATGGGTTTCTAACAACTGAACTGCTCTATGAAGATACTCTTGTGAAATGGTGGAGGCATATATTCCAAGTCCACCCCCAAACTTAGAATTTTGGGTGTCTCTAAATAGACTAGTCACAATATTCCTAATTTCTAGACCATCAGGTTCCTGAAAAAGGTCAATTGCTTTATCTAAGTCATAATCAGGTGGTTCATCCTCTAAATGCATCTGATGCATACACAAAGTAGGAATTATGTCCTTAATATCCTCTATGGTCCACCCTAAAGCTTCCTTATTGTCTTGAAGCACGGTCACTGGCCTACTCTCCTGATCACTTTCCAAATCGGAAGCTATAATAACTGGGAAAGTCTCAGATGGGCCTAAAAAAGCATAGTTAGGGTCTAACTTAGGAGGCTCTTCTAAACAAGGGATTAAGGTAGACTCAAAAGCTAATAATGGTTCAAACCTAGCTTTCCATGTATCGGTATCTAACATAGGAATAGAATCCAACAAAGCATTTACTTGTTCAATGTTGCTATCATCGTAGAAATCCATGCTAAAATGGGCTAGACAACTCTCTAATGGATCTTCCGATATGATGTTTGGTAAT
The DNA here is from genome assembly GCA_023531295.1 of Papaver armeniacum. Classification (NCBI taxonomy): domain Eukaryota; kingdom Viridiplantae; phylum Streptophyta; class Magnoliopsida; order Ranunculales; family Papaveraceae; genus Papaver; species Papaver armeniacum. Next base: position 48,121 of record JAJJWW010018709.1, on the reverse strand, counting down.
GACTCATGAACTAAGGTTCCTATCATGTTCACCTCTTCAATGCACGTGTCATCTATCTCAGAATGCATCTTATTGACATTAAAAATATTCAACTCAATAGTCATATTACCAAAAGATAGATTCATAATACCATTTCGACAGTTTATGATCGCATTAGACGTAGCTAAAAATGGGCGACCTAAAATCACATGTATCTGGTTCTCTGGGTCAGGGACAAGTTGGGTATCTAAGACCACGAAATCCACAGGATAAATAAACTTGTCGACCTCAATAAGAACATCTTCTATCACACCACGAGGAATTTTAACAGACCTATCAGCTAACTGCAGTGTTATCTTGGTAGGTTTCAATTCACCAATTTCTAGTTGTAAGTACACATGGTACGGCAGTAAGTTCACACTAGCTCCTAAGTCAAGTAAAGCTTTATCTACCCGATGTTTTCCTATCGTGCAAGCAATGGTAGGGGCACCTGGGTCTTTATATTTAGGAGTTGTGTTGTTCTGAATGATCGAACTTACATGACTAGATAAAAAGGCTTTTTTAGGGACACTAAGCTTGCGCTTTCGCGTACACATATCCTTAAGGAATTTGGCATAAGCCGGAAGTTGCCTAATTACTTCTAGTAACGGAAGGTTTATGGTAACTTTCTTAAAAACCTCCATTATGTCATTAACGTTGGATTCATTCTTTGTTGGTACTAATAGCTAGGGAATGGGGCTCTAGGAATAAAATAGGGCCTCTCAGGAGCCGAATTGACATCATCAGAGATTTTATAAGTCTCCTCAGCTATGGATGGTCCTGGGGGGTGAACTACAGTATGCTCACTATCGGGCATGGTTACCTGATTGTCTACTACTCTACCACTCCTAAGGGTTCTAATTGAATTCAACTGATGAGATGGTTTTTCACCTACTTCATGAACTCCTCTAGGGTTGGGTTGTGTTTTACTAGGAAACCTACCTTTTTCTCTCAAAAATTCATTTATCAGACCAACCTGGGTTTTTAAGTCGAAAATAGCCTGACTATTTTTTGTCCTATCCTGTTACTAGCTTGTAGACTTTGTTCTACTGATAGCTGAAATTTTGTAGTTTGCTTTGAGTTAACAAGTTGAGAGACTCCTCTAAGCTTAGGATTTTCTTATCTGACTGATTCTGAAACTGAGTTGGTCCTGAAGGATTCTTAGTATAGCCAAAACCTGGGGGAGCATTCGAATTACTAAACTGACTTTGATTCTGGTCCTTAGACCATGAGAGGTTCGGATGGTTTCTCCAACCAGATTATAGGTTTCGAATATGGGTCAAATTTACTGATTTATCAAATCTAGTGTTATTATTATAAAGAGCATTGGCTTGCTCTTCAATAGTCTGGCCTTCCCAAAAAGGCTCTACTCTACCACTAGTGTGACCCAATTTTAAAGCTTCTAACCTTTTAGCTATTGCTGCAATTTTGGCATCTGATTCATAGCCTCCTTCTATCCTATTAACGTTTCCTCTTCCTAGAAGAATTATTTTCTTGGGTTCCCTACTATTTTCCCATTGTTGGGTCTTTTCGGCGATTTCATGCAAATATGTCATTGCCTCATCAACTGTTTGGTTTTCAAACCCACATGTACACATAGATTCTACTGTGGTTGTAGTGGAATAATCTAAACCCTCATAAAGGATCTGAACTAACCTAACCTTTTCTAGACCATGATGAGGACATTGGTCTAATAAATCATTGAACCTTTCCAAATACCTATACAAAGATTCTCCCTCATGTTGAGAAAACGTGCAGATTTGCGTCCTAATAGACGATGTTTTGTGCCTAGGGAAAAACTTATTCAAAAAGGCAGATGTAAGTTGTTCATATGTTTCGATTGAACCAGAAGCCAAACTATATAGCCACGATTTGGCTTTATCTTTCAAGGAAAAGGGGAATAACCTGAGTTTCAAAGCATCATCATCCAGGTTTCTAATCTTTAGGGTACTACAAATTTCCTCAAAGTCCCTAACATGGAAATAGGGGTTTTCATTTTCTTTCCCTAAGAAGATTGGGAGAAGCTGTAAGGTTCCAGGTTTAAGTTCATAAGTTGCTTCCGTTTCAGCTAACTTGATACACGAGGGACGAGTAGTCCTAGTCGGGGTCAACAAAGCTTTTAAAGTTGCCATTTCTGGCACTATCGGAATATTAGGGATTGTCTCCTTAAACTGAGGTTCAAAAACGGACTCTTCAAAAATCGGACTTTCTAAATTAAGGTAATCGAGACGCTTAGAACTACTAGGTTTCTCTTTTACAAATCTACCTAGGGCGTCTCTTTTACGTTCAGGCATGCAAACGAATAAGGAAGGGGATTCTTTGCAATCACAAAACAAGGCTGACTCAACCAAATCAAACCTACTGATTTCTAGCAAACAAAAAGCATGATGGCTCCACTTAGATTGTTTCTAGACCAGCTTCTAATCCTTCGAAAGGGAATTCGTTACAATTTAAGCAAACCCCTCTGGAATCAATCCGAGTCAAAGTAAGTTGAATAGAGGCGAGGGAAGCTCGGTGGAGCTTTGATACCTAAGGCCTCACCGGAATTAAAATGCGGCGCAGTCACGCATTCAACTCACAGAAAACTTCATGAACTTCGAAGTGTGCTTAAAGAGTAACCAATATTTTTCGAATAACTTTCCTATTAAGCTCGTTACCCTATCGGTCTTGTTCTAGTCAAAATTTTAAGGCTTAGGTTCGCGTAGGTTACGTGTTCCTAAGGCGGGCAAGAAGAGAACGGTGATGAAATCCGAACCCTTATCTTGTATGGCCAGGCCTTGCCCTTTACTAGAAAATTAAAGCAGCCGTATTCAAGTCCTCAACATATATGCAAACGAAGGAGTCCAAGAACTCGCCGACGGGGGATTCGCGAGTGTTCGAGAATCTTATCTCCCGTTCCGGACGGGGATGAATCGGTTGTAGTCGACTCGGGCCACTGACTCCTATGTCAGTGTACGAACCCAAGGTGAAGAGACAATATCGTAATTGTCCTCCTTCTCTGCAAACAGTTTATATATAAAAGTACCCTTCCGTAGGGTAAAAATAAAAATAATGTCCAAAGTTCCAAAAATGTCCAAAAAGTCCAAAAATAAAAAGAAAATTACAAAAATAATTATAAACCCTAATACAGTTTTCGAAGAAAAAAACCCTAATAAATAAAAATAAAATTCTTTCTCTTTTCCTCGTTTCTTTTCGCTTTGTCTTTGACTCCAAGTCTTTAATTATTCACCAAATCTTTGGCTCAGCTTTCTTTTCGATCCGAGATCCAAAACCTGTAACCACAAGACAAATACCCAAGAAAACGTAAAATAGAACAAAAGAATAAAAACCTAATAAATAAATAAATAAATCTAAAACCTAACCTAAACACAAGTCCGCGTCGGCGGCGCAAAAAATTGATGTGTTTTTAAATTGTTGTAGAAAGTGGTAAGAAAGATGTCGTTCCTCTCAGACTTGTGAAGGATTTTTTTAGATTCAAATAAAACTAGAAAACTCAAAGAAAGTTGTTATCAAGATTATAAAAAGCACCGAGACTCAGGATTCCACCATTGACCAATTAAGTGATTCAATCTAATCAATATTCATGCAATTCTTTGCGTTTGAAGTGATTCTAATTTATTGCCTCTAGTAGATTTTCGAAGTAACAATTGTATACATCAAGCATGAAACATCAAAAGTCTTAAACTAAGCATGCTCCATCAAAACGAATCACAATCATTCAATAAAAATCGATTTTCCAATATTAGATCCATGCAAATAATCATAAAAGAAATTGCAAATAGATAATTAAAATAGAAATATACCACTTTTCATGGAACAATGGCTTCCTCCGTCGCCTCGGCTAAGGGGTTTAGCTCCTCATATTAATCACTTACTCAAAATACATGTTTATAGCCCAAAAGTTGATTAAAAGGATGAAAAATAATAACACAGACTGTTTGCAACGGTGTATCGGCGTTACAAAGCAGTTGTTACAATGGAACTGTTACAGAGACTGTTGTAAACATTGTTGCTTTGTCGCTTATTTTAAGACCCCTAAAACGACTGTCCTCGATGGCCCTTTGTTCTTCGTGTTCTTGAGTTACACCAGCAGCAACAATTTCCTGCAACTCCTCCTGTTGATCTCTGTGGTGTTCTAAACTTCCCCTAACTTCTTCTAAACTTCAATACCCCCCTCTGGGACTCGAGCACACCTTTTATACACCTCCAAACCCTCCAAAACCCGATTAAATTTCTTCTTTTCTTTCCGTGGAAGTCACGGCAATAATCTTTCCAAAACTTTTCTCTACGCGTTTCTGAGCCATACAGGTCACTCTAATCCCTTTATTGGATTTATATGAATCTCAGGAAGGATTATCTTGCCTCAAATCTCCCGTAACTGCCAAATATAACCAAAAATCCCGTGAAACTTCACCTCCCTGTTTTGCCTCAACCCGACTTATCCAGCCCAAGTTGATCGATCCAAACACCCATACGAACCCTGTTTTGCTCTAACAAAGCCCTAGCCCATGAAAATCGGCGATTGAATCTCGTTAAAACGGTCCAAATCATCAACCCTAATTCGCCATTAAAACACCATTTTTTTCCGCCAAAACTCGTTTTTGAATTGTTGAATATGACCTCCCCTATCCAGAGTGGGGGTGCGAATAGCAGCTGCCTTGGGGTGTCCTGAGGGTGCCCCTTAGTAATTTGGGTACCCCTTATCCATAGCGAGAGTCCGAATAGTAGGTGTCCTCCGGGTGCAACTTTTCGAGCCGATTTTTCCAAAAATGTTTATTGGCCAAAAATACCTACACACACATAAAACACCATAATAAGTACAAAAATGAGCACTATCAATATAAGGAATCGAGACAAATTAGACACAAAAATGTGTCTATCACTGTACCCGCACTTGTACAACTTGTTACGTTGTTGGTACGTACGTCTTGTTCATTTCCATTCTTTTAATCTATGTCTACGAACTTATACAATTGAACATACTAAGTACATGTTTAAAATTTCCTTAACAGCGTCAGCGGATTGGAAATTTTTCAAAGTTCTTTAAGAAAAAGAACAAGAAAGGAGAGGTGCTGACCTAGAAAGAAATGGAGAACGTCGAGCAAAAGACGGACAAAATTGAAGATCCGAAGGAAAAAGACTTGTGGTGCGAAAGGAAGAAGATGGTACACAAGAAGCCAAGAACCGAGTGATCGTGTGTTTATTCTATAGTATTAGTTTTGTATGTTTTTTTGTGAGTCTTAAACAATGTGCTTGTTTGTGTGTCTTGCTAAACTCTTTGCTTGACTTGGTTTATGTTTGATTTGTTTTCGGATTGGAACCACATAACTTTGGAGTTTGTTCTTGTATACAATCTAATATTTTTATTATATTTATTATTTTGATAAACTTGTGTCAAATGACCTCTTTTACAGAGTTTAAATGTGCCCATATCACTTAAATTTCTAAGTTTTTCTTCATTACCGGCATTCTCGAGAACAGTAACAACAATGCCGGTTCTCTAAATGACAGATTTCCGGCATTTAACTGTGTTTGGATACTATGCCGGTTTTCTGTAATCTCCATGACAAATATGATTTTGACATTAAACCGGCATAGTAATGATGTTAATTTCAATGCTGGAAAGGTCAATGATTTATATGGAAGTTTTTTCTGCATTTCCGGCATGGGTTTAAACGAAAGTCTACGCCGGTACACAAGTTCCGGAATTGTTAATATAAAACACAACTATGCCGGCATGGGCATCAAAATATGATTTAATGTTTACAATTTAGACTTCCAAAAAAACAAAACGTTGCGTACTACTGAACCACATAAATCCAAATTACTCATCGTCGCCTCCACACGTAATGGGTTGCATCTTCTCCTCTTGGAGAGGTTTTTTTGATAAGGCCAACGCATCCCAAAATTGGTGATTCTCCTCATACGATGCCATCCATCCCTTCCAGATATTGGGATCCATACCCTTGTTTTTAATTATCCCACAGATAGGTGGAAATGTACAATTTTCTTTCAGTTTTAGAATAACGAAATGATTATCGTTCACGAACGCCAAAACAACTCTTCTCTTCTTAAGGGATCCTTCGCATTTTTGCCACTTTGGGGTAAATGTTATTTCTACGGTTTGGGTAAAATAATGAACAACACATCTAAATGTATCCACCACTAGATGCCCACAAAGCGGCATTTTCATCCAATATTCAGAAGGAAGAAAGTTCATCTGTTGCTCGGGCTCCAATACTTGATCATGCATATCATCAAACCCCTCGCCTACACCAACCAATTTCTCATAAAAGCTCCTCTTTTTCACAAGTTTTTCGGCCATCCTCATTCTAGCATATTGGCATGGTGTCATACCTCTACTAACCGCCGTGTCAAAGATTCCTAATTGTTCAGTCACAGCATGATAGCCAAAATTTCCATCTCCGTCGACATCATCCGTATATAAAATATACTCGCGAATAACCTCAGGAAGTTGGTCTATGTAAGACTGTATTTTTGTATGATAACTTCTAATTGTCCTACCTGTTCTGGGATCCTTATACATCTTCATATTACCCTTTTGTAACAATAATATATCCAAACCATCATCTGTAATCTCTACACTTGCAATGTCTTCGATATGTGATTGGAGTCCGTACTTCCTTGGCCTACCCCTTCCCCTTCGAACTAAAACTACGTCAACTTTTCTATCACTTTGGTTTGTCACCACCTTTGCCTCGTCACCTCATTGTTCTTTGTCACTTGATGATGATACCTTTGGCGGCCTACCCCTTTTCCTTGGAACCTCCGCTAGATCGACTATGGGTGTGGCTTCGGAATTCTAACCTTGTTGTTCTTTGTCACTTGATGATGATACCTTTGGAGGCCTACCCCTTTTCTTTGGAACCTCCGCTAGATCGACTATGGTTATGGCTTCGGAATGCTCACCTTGTTGTTCTTTGTCACTTGATGATGATACCTTTGGCGGCCTACCCCTTTTCCTTGGAACCTCCGCTAGATCGACTATGGGTATGGCTTCGGAATGCTAACCTTGTTGTTCTTTGACACTTGATGTTGATACCTTTGGCGGCCTACCCCTCTTCTTTGGATCCTCCGATGAGTTGGCTTTTGGTGTGGATACGGATTCCTTCGTTTGTTGTTGACTTAGCGGTTCCTTCCTTGGCCTACCTCTTTTGTTTGGAACATGCGCTTCCACGAACCTTTGTTCCGAAATCTCACATGCGGTTGGATCTCGTTTCTTACTTGCCGCGAGTTCTTCTCCACGTTGAGTCATTTCTTTCAATTCTACCTCTTTTTTTTTTCCCTTTTTGTTTTAGTTTGTGGTCTACCTATTGGATCTCCCTTTCTTGGCTCTTTACTTTGTGCGATCGATGGACGAGTAATTAGCCTTAGTTGGCTCAACAAGACTTGTCGGATTACCGAGGTGCCACGTGAGTAAGCTTCAAAGAATTCCTTTGCTTCGTTCGTATCCCATGGAGATTGCCCAGGATCTCCCGAAGGGGGAGGGTCGAAAGATAGTTGCTTCCAAAATGGATCAATAACCTCAATAGGTATCACTTCTTCATACTTCACAAGCATATGACGACATGGAAGCCCCCCATTGAAGACATGTCAAGACAAATACACACATCACCCGGTTTTCCGTAATTTTTCTCATATTCCATTTGTCTCATCATATGTTTTATTTCCCAATGAGATACGCTGAATTATATTCCTTGGAGCAACTTACCATAACGAAGAAATTGAGTCATCCTTTCCATCGAGTTTTTCTCAAAAGCATCCTTGATCCTATTGATATCTTGCTTAAAGTATTGCTCCATTGCCTCGGTGACCGTAACCACATTGCCTTGACCGGACAGGATGAGATCTTTAAATCTCCCATGAGCGGCCTCAGCTGCACTAGTTGCTTCACTCTTGAAGTGTCTATACCGGTTTGTCCATGCACGCACAAATTTTTCCTTGAACTTATCCAACCATTGAGTCCGACAATACTGCACGGCAATGGATAAACTTCGTTCCAATCGGAAATAAACTTCTCCAATCTCTTTTCGTACATAACCTCGGTAAGAGACCAATAAACTTTCTCCCAATCTATTAGAAATTCCAACCACTTTTTATGATTTTCCGCATGTTCTTTGTCCACTCGCTCCTTTATCTTGCCTCTCTCATCTTCTTCTTCTTCGGGGATAGTTTGTTCTTTCGAACATCTTCCTCTAGTTGTACCATCATTCTCTTCTTAATATCCTCCTTTGCGGGTTCAAACAAGGCATGGCAAGTTTTTATGATATTTTGACGTATATGATATGTACATAGGAAATTTTGTGCGTCCGGGAAGACGTCAGATATTGTTTTCATTAATGCGTCATCGTTATCGGTTACGATGACCCTCGGAAGTTGATTTTCCCGGAAGAACAATTTCAATTGTCGTAATGCCCAATGATAATTATAGTCCCTCTCGTTTTCCATTAAGCACCAAGCCAATGTGAATGTTACCTTGTCCGAGTTTTGCCCCACGATGTTGAACAATGGCATATTGTATTTGTTTGTCTTGTAGGTGCAATCCATCAAAAGAACACCACAACATGTATTTGCCAATTGTGAGAGCAAAGGATGCGAAATGAATATTTGAAGGGGCTTCTCATCCGGCCCTCTTTTAATGATACACGTGTAGTTGTGATCCCAAACTATCTTCTCAAATTCTTGCACAAAGCTCCTCCCTTCCCATTCCACCCTTCTAATAGTTACTTTTGCGGCATAAATTGTACGAAGAGAAGACACGTTAGTCTCATCCTTTTCCTTGAAGCCTTTGAAAATTTGTCTCGGTTTGATAAGTGCTTTGGTCAATCTCTTTACATCCTCGAACTCGTCAGGTTTTAGCTTCGCAACTAAGGAGTGACCAACAAAATCTTTCGGATCCCGGTGGTTATGACAATCACAAAAAACCTCACAATCCCAATTGTTCATTTAAACGGAATACAAGCTTAAACGAGCATTTATTCTTCCTCGTACGAGTCTTGTATACCCTATTAGTCTTCTTTGGATATACATAATCATTTCTCTTGTGGCTATTCTTCTCCTTGTATTTCCCACTTCTCTCGCAAGCCATCTCAAAACGCCTCTTCGAACCTTCGGTATTCCTCACCAACACACACATGTTCTTAAGAGCCGTCTCTTTAGCCCAAGAGATTGCTTCCTTTCGATCTGTTATTCCCTATATAAGAAAATTTTCGCATTCATTAGAAGGTTCATTACTATCAATACATTAGTAAAGTTCAAGATACTAGGTGAAAAGTATTCTTTGGTCACATACCGGAGGGATTTTATAGTATTCCGACGTATCCCGATAAAGCGGCTTTGCATTTGTTGGATCAATATATGTCACCACCTAAAGATCGAATGAAAATTAGTTCCAAACACAATTACAACACTATGCCTAAAACCCGCACCAAGCATGCTCGACCATTGTTCTGGCATAGTCTAAGTTAACCAAAACATAAGACCAAATTTGAAACCTATTCCGGCATAAATGTTTCATTAGAAAACAACGCCGGAAGCACGAGTTCCGGCATCCTCGTAATCGATTGTCACAAGCCGGTACACGATTCCGGCATTGAATAAATTTGATATTGAATGCCGAATTTAGCTTTGGAAAACATTTATTTCTGCTGTTTTTTGTAGGTGCCGCATTTAAAAGTTGTAATCGAACAACGCCGGTTTTAATGCCTAACATTGTCGATAATGATGGTACCACGCCGGTACCCAGATCCGGCGTTGATATTTATAAAGTGTCAATGCCGGTTTTAGGTTTGGGATGGTACTCAAGCTTTCGTATGTTTTTCATGCGATCTAAGATGGTAACCTATCAATGCAACCATGCCGGGTTGCATATTCCAAAGTATATTCCTTGGTAGGTAAAAAGGTTAACCGAGTCTTAAGATAGTTGATTAGAAGAATGATATGCCGGATCAATATTCAAAATGGGGATATCGGTCTACCGCATGGTCGTAGTATGAATACCATGCCGGTACCCTTACTACCGGCATGGTCGTAGTTTGCATACCATGCTCTGAAATTGACTACCTAAGCATGGAATTCATACAACCACCATGCCGGCACCGAGGTTTTTCAGTTGAAAAAATGTCGGGTTTAAAGAAAAAAATCTATTTTTCGACATCTTAGCAGCTTTACCTGTGTGTTGGGGATGCTAGTATGTTGTGCAAGTTTACTTTCTTGTGTTGGTTCTTCAAGAAACTCTCCATACTCGTCAAAATCATCATTCAAGGGTGTTGGCTCAACAAAGAGTTGCAATTGAGAGTTGTTGTCGTTATCTGAAGATTCAAGATATGCTCCTTGTTGTAGTTGAGCTAAAGATTCAAAGCAAAGCAATTCTCTCTTCACAATCATCCTCCATTTTTCTCAAAAAAATTTCTCTCTCAAAATATTTTTCCCTCCTTCTACTCTCACCTCACTAACCCAAATTCAAATAAAACACACACTAATCATTTATAAAAAATCTTATGATTTTACTAATTATTATTAATCACTAATCCTGATTAGTGAGGGGTAGATTAGGTATTACGTAAAATACTTAGATAAGGGGTGACCCCGAATTGATATCTGGATCCACTTTTGTCCTTTTCGTATATCCCCCAATTCCTTTTTATATCCCCCAATTTCGCGTTTTTAATTAACCTAATCAGAATTTTTAGTGTTAATTAAACAAATGCAATTAGCCATTTAGAAAATACAAGGTTAAGGGATGGCTTAGTTTTACTTTATAATGACCAGATTTTATCTAGAAGAAGATGAATAGCCTTCCGCAAGAGATTCAAGTAGATATATTTCTAAGATTACCAGTGGATTCCATCGTATCATGCAGGTTTGTCTGCAAGCCGTGGCGCACACTACTGCGTAGCCCTAGCTTTATCAAACATCACTTCAATCTTACTATCCAAAACAACAACCCTAAGCTCATGTTTATAGATTACATCAGGGATGGAGGTATCATGGTCCCTGCAACTTACTCCTTAGATTGTGCTTCAATATCATCATATTCATCGTCGGATCCCTTATCATGTGAATGCAATGGAGCTGTTCGGATGGATTACCCATTTGGATATAATAAAGGTAACGATATTGACGTTTTGGGTTCTTGTAATGGCTTAATTTGCATGGGTATTTCAAGTGAAATTTTCGGTGCTAATATGCTTTATAAGGACACTAGTATTTGTATATGGAACCCATCAACCAGGGAGTATAAGAAAATACCGGCAAATATGCGTGATTTTAGTCTCTACTCAGATAATCGTTGCAATGTCAGATATGGGTTTGGTTATGATCACATCATCAATGACTACAAGTTGGTAAGGATCTCGGGGCTGGAAAACTCGAGCTGCTTTGAAGTTGAAGTTTATACGTTAGGGTCAAGTACATGGAGTTGCGCTCGAGCAATTCCTTACATATTTCCTTATGAAAGAAGATTTCCTGGTTTGGTTTTCAATGGAGCTCTTCATTGGTTAGGTGTTGCCACCACTCAAGAAAACTCTCCTGAAGTTATTGTGCCTTTCGATATTAGCAGTGAGAAATTCCTTGAGTTGCCATTATTACCAGAAGAAATTATGTTGTATCAAACCCTGGGAAATCGAAAAGCCCGTAAAATTCTAGGAACATTAGGTGATTGTCTTTGTTTAGTCTCAAATATCCCTCTGATTGGTACTTATATATGGGTGATGAGGAAGTATGGAGTTGATGCATCTTGGACTAAACAATTCACCTTAGCTGAGCAAATAATACCCAAATATCTTTACCTGAAGCCGATATGGTCTCTTCGAAATGGGGAGATTTTGATTGATGTCGATTATGGGTTTTTATTACTTGATCCAAGCAATGGATCACAAAGAGTGTTGAATATCCAGGAACTCCAGACCAGTAGTATCACCTTACGTCACAGACAACCAGTGATTTATATGGAGAGCTTGGTTTCGCTCAACACCGGTACTTATGTGTAGAGAGGTCTTGAGCCAGAAAAGAATGAGGTAAAGATTTCTTGTGAGATGCTGCAACTATATCTTTTTTACACAATTTCTGAATATTATGTAAAACTACTAGTTGAAGATTTATCATGATTTTTGTAGAGGCTCGAAAAATTCTTCACAACATTGGCAAAATTCAGTCCTTAAAATCCTTCCCCCACCTTCTGTACACCCGATTTCAGAACAAGATATTAGGAAAGAAAGAAAAAATAGAAAGTTGGTGCCAAATGCTACAAGTATCTTTGCAACATGCTCATTTTCTTTTCTTTTTTCAGTTGTGCTATGATGACCTATAATAATTTACAGTTCTTTCCACTACTAGGAATGCTTTTTCGCCTATTCTCAGAACTGCTGAAATTTTTGATTAATGTAAGCTGTTCTCGTTTTTCACTTCAGAGTGTGGACTTTCTTGTCAATTTCCAATAAGTTAGTTTAGCTGAAAGGAAGGCTTAGCTGCTCAAAACTTCGACTATAAGCATATCAAACTTGAATCCCCATGGTATCTGCCAACAAGTCCCAATAACGCGGTCACTTCACTTATCAGAACCATCTTCTCCCTTTCAGCCACAGCTTCAAAATAATTTTATTCCATGAATTTTGACTTTCCTTTTCTGGTCCTTAATGTACAAATGGGTTAGTTGCAACCCCCAAAACGAACCGACCTGGACAGATTATGTGATTTGCTCAAGAGTCAGGCTTGGACTGTATGGGTCTATGCGAAATTACATACCATTACTGCGCCCAAGCATTGGAGAGCCAGGATTAAGATCCAGAGATGGGTTCAACTTTATTTGATCCCTCAAGAGCTGCTGAGATACACGGTCTGCCAAAACTGTCTGTACATCATAAAGTTCTCTTTGGTGTTCATGAGCAGGCCTGCCAAATTGCTTTCCGCGAACTTCATTATCTGATGCCATTAATTCCCGGAACCCATGAGATGAGGGCTGAAGCCCCCGAAAGAGATCAGGTTTTGTGTCATGATAGGTAGAGCCATTGCCATAGTGGCTGTTTGGGGACCTTGAAATGCTAAAACCTTCATGGGCGTAACCCTGCTTCAAATGATGAAATGGTATGGCTCCATTGCCACCAGTTAGAGGTGTGGATGATCCAGAGGTTGTACGTGGACTAGATATGGGAGACGGCGACATTCTTCCATTCATATGTTGCGATGATCTTCCATGCAGAAGAGGGCTTCCAATGGGCGATACTGGGCATGATAAGTTTTTCAGCATTTGGCTATCACTGGGAACACGCAAATAAAATCAGAAAGGTAATCAAGTCAAACTCAAGTTTCGATTTACAACTGATATATAAAAGAAACTGAGAACATAAATCTGACCTGGAAGTTGGAAATGTTTTTACACCCCTATACTGATGTACTCCTGACCCTGGTCCTAATCCTTCAGAATCCAAGGAAGAAAGGTTCCTTATATGCGCAACGCCCTGAATAGTGACCATGAAACCACATTAACATCTGAAAGTAGTCTAATTACACAAGTCACGAGTATCAACAGATACTTTAAATAATGTTTCCGAAAGAGGTTTGCATAATTCACTCTACTACACAAGGGAATAATACTTACACATGACCACATTGATAACAAATGTGACAAATCAATATGAAACTAATAGCAAATTTAAGATTAGGAAGATGTGAAAGCAAGCTACATCTAAAGTTGCATTTAGGCCATAAATCCATAGAAGATCCAATACAGCCCTGACAACTTCCAAAAATCTCTTATCTACCTTAACTCCCCATTTACACATCCCATTGCACAAGATCTTACACTCTCATCACCCTTTTGCAAGAACAACCCAGTTATAGGATAGAAATAATTGATACCATGTTAGGGATGTAAACAAGCTTTTGAACAGAACAAAACCATACTTGTCTTCCAAAAGAATCCTAATATTATATCTTCTGTAACTAAACAAAACTTTTTTTTTCCAGTGATTTGTGTGCTTTATCCAATGGTGACATCCTATACTTCCCATATATCACTAAAACCACAGTGAACCCAAAAGGTTATCAAATTCTTAGTCCTCTCTTCTCTGAGGGAAGATAATGTCCTACCTCTTTTGTCTGTTTCTTTCCAAATATAAATTATGTTGATAAACACCAACCCCCCTATCATCGTTTCTGTAACCAAATACTGCGCCAGCTACAAGAATCATGCTCTACCACAAACAACCAACACCCATTCGCCAAGATTATATCACTTACATATAACACTATCTCAAGAAATTTTCTTAAACGAGCACAATCTAAGATCAAACAGTGCGCTCTTGTATCAGTGCTGATCTTTGTTGTTAACTGCCCAAACCATTAAAGTTATAACCGACATTTATAAAGAAAAAGAAAACAGAAAGGAGAGAAAGCAAGGTTTACAACTGAAATCTTTAGTCCAAGGCAGTGTAAGACATGATTAAAAATGAAGCATTTAGAGTCCTCATAAGCATGGATTTCATTAAAATGCAGACTTTTAAATTACTTATATAAAACAATAAGTTAGAAGCAGAAAACACAATAATAATAACATGACAATAGTAGATTGCAGAGTAAAGGAGTAATATTAGCATCTAACCAGAGATCTCATGCCATTTGTAACCCCCGGAGATTCTAAAGGCTCAGGTCCGACAATTGGTCTTTCAACTGGAGCAGCATTTTTCACAAACGGGTGCTCCAAAAGCTGAGCAGCTGTAGGACGATGAAGTGGATTCCGTTGCAAGCACAGCTTCACAAATTCCTTACCTTCCTCAGAAAGATGATCAGGAATTGCGGGAAGTTCCTTACTGTTCCCGATCTTAAACATTGCAGCAACCTTCACAGAATACAAAGAAGATCAGACATTTGCCAACAGAATGCCGAGTGGAATAATGCTATCTTGGACTATATGTTTTCAGTGATAAAAAGAATTAGTATCTTTAGTCTGTAAAAACTGAACTTCTTAGATCAATTTTGATATGCAAATAACAGGACATCATGTAGGTTCCAGAATCCAAGCAACTGACCCCTTCATAAGTGCTCCAAGGAGGCTTTGTAGTTGCCATCTCCAAAACTGTACATCCAAGGCTCCATATATCAACAGCAAGATTGCAGCCACTAGAATTTTTTATAACCTGCATGAAAGATAGAAAAGCTTAAATGCTATTGAAAGTATGATCAAAACCAAACAGCAGCAGTAGCTCGAGCATGAAACAGCTTTTACCTCAGGTGCCATCCAGTAAGGACTTCCCTTGAACGATAATGGACAAGACTGCCCAGTAATCTGTAATCAACACAGTCGAGATTTAATAATCTAAACAAAACCGGATAACTATGAATGTACTAATGCCTTTGAGTACTCATTTGGGGCATACTTTGTCAAGTAGAACTTCACCAATAGAGCACTCACAAACCACAAAATGAAATACATGCTGAAGAGGACAAGTTAAAATGAAGCATAATGAACTAGTTATGGATAAGCACAGTGAAACCCACACTCATTTTAGTTCACATTATGAACTAAAAAACGGTTAAGTATTAGGCTATTAGCAAATAGGAACTTTACCCACAGTGAAGAAGGCATATCACTTGGTAAAAGAAACATAATGAACTAGATATGGGTATGTTAAACTCAAATACTTCATATTTGAGAATAGGTCATATTTAGCAGCAAAAAGTACGGTATGCCTTTTAAACACAAATGAGTATATTTTTAACGTCTTTAAAAGGGACAACAAAAGAGTAACTCATAAGATGGTTCATGAGGGAAAGTAGAAAAGTGAACTTATAAATAATTAAACTAGGGTACATATCCTAAACAAGGAGAATCTTTTCTAGAATCAGGGAATTAGAGACACTATTATCAACATGTGACTGGACTCCCTTGAAAATGAAACAGGCGAAAGGTAGAGGAGATGAGAAGATTTACATGTTTAGCCATCCCAAAGTCCGCTAGTTTGACCCGCCCATTGGGGTCCACTAGTATATTTGCTCCTTTGATATCCCTGAACAGCAAAAAGAAAATAGTTATATAAATTATTCACCAAAATTTACATCATTACTACCCGCAATGTTTTAAAATGAGAAGAGAATACCTGTGAACTGTATTCTTTGCATGCAAATAAGCAAGCCCTGAAAGAATTTGCTGGGTATAGCTACGTATTACTAGTTCACCAAACTGCCCATAGTCTTGAAGGAGCTTATAGATGGAGCCACCAGATACATATTCTAAGTAGATGTAAAGCCTATCATCTACCTGTTCCAGAAAAACATATTAAACCATCAGCGGACAAAAGAGAAGGCAAAATCTTCAAGACATCAGCTGCCATTTAATTTCCTTCAAATGGAAGAAATGTCACAAGTCATAGCACAAAGTAGAGTATGAAATCATCTCTTATTTGAGATTGAAGTTATAGAAAGCATGTTTATTGGAGGATAGGATCAGTGTGACATTGCAATTGATGAAGAGTTAAGGTCGTGATAGTAAAAAAATATTCATGAGATGGCAACCACAAGAAGTCTATAAAGAGTAAGCTATTCCTTAAAACCATCAGCCGAATACTTACTGTCTCAGTCCCATAGTACTGTACTATATTTGGATGCCGCAACCGACTCAGCAGGATAATTTCCTAAAATGACATCCAAAATTTACATATCAATGAAGAGGAAGAATACATTGAGTTGCCCCAGCAGAGAACATAAAGAAGACAACCAGGCTCCTAAAATCTACTGGAAGTCTTACTTGCCCCAGCTGCTTCGCACTTTCTCTTGATTTGGCATCATCAGCAAAAAGTGTAACCTCCTTCATTGCACACATTTCCCCACTTTCCCTGTAACAGAAACAACATAAAATAAGAGGGAAGTTCCAACAAGTTTCGACAACAATACGTGATCAAGGCTGACTATTTAAAAAGAGACCAAAATTACAAATTGTTTGCGCAGGGAACCCTATACATTGACTGAGAAGAACAATATAGTACATGGGGCAGGCTAAAATGATGTATACTATACTAGGTTGCAAGGCTAAATTCAGGCATAATCACACAGAAATATCAGTACTAATAACAACAGAATATTGTAACAAGAAAACCAAGGGAAAACTAACAAGAAACTGGGTGTACCTATTGAATCCAACATAAACATGTCCAAATGTGCCTCTGCCTAGTAGCTTTCCCTTCTTCCAGCGCGATCCTGGGGGTACCGGCGTCTCTGCCCTTCCAGGACTTCGCGGAACTGAAGAAGATCCTGCAGCTGAGCTTGATGGAGAGAAAGGAGATGAATTTGAAGGAGGAAGTGGCAAACGGTGACTTTGTTGCTTCCCATCATCAGACCAGTTTGTTGTTGCATCTGTAGCTGTTCCACAAGCCCGTGGATGAAGAGGAGTGACAGCACCGCTATGGATCCGGGAGCTAGGTCCTGGACTTGTCATTCTAGGGCTAGGTATCGGGGAACACTCCGGGCTATTCCTGCTGTGCTGCCAAAACAACGGCGCCATAGCATCTCCTCCCATAGAATTATGCCCAGAATTATGACCAGAACCTGGACTTGAGCAGTGGCCAGATCCAAGATGAGCAGCTTCATAAGGTTTACCTGCCCAAAAAGCAGCAGAGCTTGCAACTTGCTCCGGACCAAACCCTCTCATAGGACTTCTAGAAGGACTTGACATAGAACTATCTGGAGCACTAGCAAAAGCAGTGTTTTGAGGGATCTGCAATGTGGGGGCATAATTGCTTAAAGGGCCCCGCCTAGGTGAGGTTGAAAGAACCTGATGATTGAACACTAGATTAGCTGGCTTTAGTGACTCTCTTGAGTTCTTTAAAGTGACAGCAGGAAACTGATCCTTGTTGAGTGTGCCCCTGCAGACAGGTACGACAGAGAAGTCAGAAAAAGATCCACACAAAAAAGTAGATTAGTAAGTCTACTGACAAAAAATATCTAAAAGTTTCATGCAATCTGACCTTGAAGGGCTATTGGCAACAGTAGTTGCCTGGGGGCTAAGAAGACGAGAGTCAGATGGATCCTCACTCTCAGTAGATGTAGAACTAGAAACTGAAGCAGTGGCCAAATCTCCATCAACATCAGTAGCATCAGTCCTGTTCGAAATACAACCGGGTTTTGGAAGAGGAAACAATGAGGTTTTGGAGGATTTTTCACGTCCAGGTCTTTGTACACTAAGGGCCGAGTCGGTGCGACCTACTTTTGCGGAGGACCCTACAGGAAGTGGAAGTGGTTGTGCCTGGGTCCTTTCTGCAAAACTTTGACATCGTGATACTTGGGATGACGGTGATGGTGATCTTGATGCTGCTCGAGATCGAGAACCCCTTTCTGAAACTATGTCACTATTACGTCTTCGAGATCCTCCTGTTCTAACGGTGCCTTTTTCTTCAGTTGGAGTTTTAAATTTCCGGTGTAGTGTGTCCATGAAGCTCTCCTTGTTTGTTTTCTTCTTTACTTCTTTGGATGAAGATTTGCCCCACCACGAAGGCATGATTAACTACTTTCTTATACAAATCAACAAAGTTTTGACTACTAACTGATGTAGTTCAATAGTCTCAGCACCCAGGAAAAAAACGAATTATCTGTGCTCATCAGCAGGATAAATATGTGGATGTTTTCCCACAAGGACGCATCCGTTTAATTAGAAGGTCCTCTTGCTGAAGTCTAATATTGAGCTCCCAAACAAAAGAGCAGTCACAGATACCCACAGCTACCACTATCTGAGCATTTTATTGAAATGCAGTTATCAATACAAAACTGCTGGTTGAAGAACCTATAAAGAAGATTAAAGTTAGTAAAATTACCATTACAATCAAATATCATGCTGGCATGCGCTAAGACTGCAATTTTACTACACTAGGAACTGAAAAAGGTAAACTGATAAATAGGATATAAAAGGTACACTAGGAACTAATTTGCAGTTACGCAGAACGATGATGTAAACATAGAATATAAAAGGTAAACTGATAAATACATTAGAGTTCCAGCATCCGTCAATAACATGTTTCGAAATAATACAAATGATATTGATACCATAATGGCCAACGAAAAGCCAATCCTAGTGAGTAAATTAGTGCTCTGATGATAAAGTAAAGCCTGGTTAAGAGCCCTAGTTGATGGCACGCTGAAGCTGCATCGACCCTCTAATGTGACTAACTGCTATGTACAGGCATTTCAATCTCCAAATAGTATTGTTGATCACACAAATATGCCTCTAAAACCATGACAAATTAGAGGTACGGGTAATCTGGTAAGTTCCCTTCAAAAGCATGCTAAAGAGCATCTCATAAATGCCCTTCCAAATATGGTTATCTAGTAACTCCATCGAAAAAACAATATACACACTAGTAAAAATAGAATGCATCAGAAGTTTAATCGCATCTTTAACCGTAAAATAACATAGATATACTGCCTAGAGACTTGGGTTAGTTGGTCAACCAGGCCACACTGAATCATGGTACCATCAATTGGAAAATCATGTATCCAACACAATATGGACTCCACCACGAAGCTTCCAAACAAAAACAACACCAGCATGACTAGAAATTTCTCCGTATTTGTTTGCTAAACACTTCACCTAATAGCAGTAACTTACAGGCATATCTCTAAAATCCAAATCGACTCCCAACGCCAAGATGGTTCACTTTCTTCCACTGAAAAGAAAACATGGATCTTTCTAGGTTCATTATCATTTCTATCCAAAACGTCTACCTGGGCTTTAAAATATACCAACAAAACGGCAACAGAAGATTTCCAAAATAGTTTCATTTTGTTCTGATAAGCCACCCAATACGAAATCTCTTGAACACATTGTCCTTAGACAGTTACATGTTTCTCCTCAACCCAACCTTTCGTCTAGTCATGATAATACAAACAAATAGACTATTTCATGGTTCAAAGATCCACAATTTCACTGTTTTCCACTGTAATTTCAATAAATTCCAAGTGATATCAAATTTCCACCAAAAATTTCTACTCTTCAAAATCCTAATTTTTCATCCCAAGTACACTTAACAGATCATTCTATCAAAATTTCAACATGATTTTTTCCACATACCTAGATTCCTTATTATCCCTCAACTCAATACTCATTACTAAACCAAAATCCTCAAATCAAAACCCCTCTTCCAACACAGATCTACAAATTCAACTAAAAACCCGTACAGAAACACAACAAAACAAGTACAAAACACTCAAGAAATCAACAATTAAACTAAAAACAACAACTTCACTCTACTAACCTTTAAACTGCCAAAACCACGCCCAAATTGAATCCCTTCTTCTGATTCTTCTTCACTTACTCCAAATTGATATCCAGTAACTGTAACCAATCTCCCCCAAATCAAAGTAACCTACTAAAATGATACTACTAACCATGAAGTAATCAACTGAATTTGGGGGCTCCAATCAACCAAAAAGAATGAAACCCTAGAAGAAAAAAATTAAAAAATTTAGGGGAAAATGAAAAAGAGTAAAAAGGAGTTTAATTTCTGTGAGATTTAGAGAGAGGATTGCTGTGTGGGGGGTGGGTTAAAGAGAGAGGCTGCGAAGAAGAGAAGAAGAAGAAAGAGAAAGTTAGAAAGAGAGAGAGAGTATGTCTCAAGTCTGAGCTGCAAAGAAATGGAGTTTTGTCTGATAGAGTGTGTGTGATTATTATACATTATTTCATGTATTTTTATTAATTTATTATTTGTTGTCAAATAAAAAAAAATGTTTTTTCTTTGATTAATTAATGAAAATTAGATTTTGGTGTATCTTTTTTTGTTCTTTTTTGTGATAATGTGTAATTAGGAGCATGGAGAATTAGGATTTGCGATTTTGATAATTTCGGGTAGTATTGTGGTAAAGTCGTTATGTTATTATGTTATCTGTGTTCGATACCCGTTTACATTGGCATCTTTATCGCATTTGTGATCGAAAATGCTAATAAAAATTCCTTAAGATGTATGTATCCTTTTATTTTAGTTCTATATCTGGCCGAAATGGAATGTTACGACAACATTGTTGTTTATTAACCGTCCCGGTTTTTGGAAATGAATATCTATCACTTTTCTAATTCAACCTATCTTTTTAAGGTCGAAAACGATCGAAATACAAGATGATAGTAATTTTTTTCCAGAAACTGAGGGAGTATAAAATGATAATAACTCTTTTCCGTAAACATGGCGGGTAATGAACTTTATGTGGTTTGCAAAGAAACCTGATGCGGCCACAAATTATGGGTTATGATGCCTTTTGATCTTGGCCGTTGAGGGTGGGTGAATTGGTTGATCCGATCCAATGGTTAAGAAGTGACAAACTTGGTTTTATGATAAAAATTTGGTGGTTAGTGGTCCCATTAACGAACTATAATTAAGTAAAGTGGGGGAAGGTGGCTTAGGTGGGTCAGACGATTTCTTTCTTACACTTTGTGTACACTTTAGTTGTGATGAATCACAAACTGATGGCGTCCATGCTGAGGTCAATGTTTACCTTTTTGCAAGGTCAAGTGAAGTCAATGTTGACTCCAGGCACAGCCGCATACTAAATAGTATTATTTAATATTCTCCACTCTAGTCTTTAAAAGAGAATTAGTGATCAAGATTTTAATGTCATCAAAATACATTTGTCAAAGGGAAAAAAATAATTGACATGAGTTGAAATTGGGAGTGAAAGAAAAGTGTATTACTTGATGATTAAACTTTCTTAGAAATTTCTTTCGACTTAATGTTTGTTTTTTTTTTCAAGTGAAGTCAATGACTCATGATCGTTGTTTTTATTTTTAAAAGAGTTAGATCAAGATTTTATGATCAAAATACATTTGTCAAAGATCATGAAATTGGGAGTGAAAGAAAAGTCGGACATAACCCCTGACTCGGACCCGTTTGAGTCAGGTAATAAAATACTCATGTCTCATGGGAACAAACTACTGACTCATATTTTTGAGTCAGAAAAACAAACATATTGAATCAGATCCAGATGAGTCAGGTGATTTCAGTCAGATCCAGATGAGTCAGATCCAGACGAGTCAGGTGAGTCAGGAGAAAACAAACATGTTCTTATATTTCATGTAGTCATTATCAATAACCACTTGGATTTCTTACAAGATTCACCGATATGGATTGTTTTAAAACGTGTCATTTGTTGTATGGTTTAAAAAGAATTGCCATTTCTAGAATGATTGATTCAATTCAACAATGATCAATGATCATACGTACTTGGTAAGTAAAATGGAAAAAGTTCGAGAACAAGAAAATGGACGAGCTCAAGGCAAGGATTGTGGTTGGCTATGGTTTCAATGTAGCTAAGCACGAGAAAATAACATTACAACGATTATGGAGAGATGGGATCAATCGGTCATTAGGGCAAGAGAAAAAAAAAAAACAGAATTCAAGAGGAAGGATCCATTCACACTTTCTTTCTCATGCTATTTCACATATTGAATGTTATTTTTGTGAATAAAATCCAAACGTTTACGAGTTGGAAGCTAAAATTTTGGAATATGTTCCTCATACGAATCTCTACATACCTACCGAAAATGAGCGCGTTCCGAAATGTATAAAACCATCATCTACCTATCTTAATATAAATGGTTAAAAATTCGTTGATTTTCAACGGTTCATTTTCAAAGTAGTAGATGGTGGTGTTATACGATTCGGAATACGCTCATTTTCGCTGAGAACATAGAGATTTGTAAGATGAACATATCCGTAAATATTAACTTCCAATTTGTAACCATTTAGTTTTTATTCCTGAAAGTGTCGTCCAATGTGTGAGATAATGTGAAAAATAAAAGTGTGAAGGGATCCTCCCTCTTAAAACTAATGGGCAAGTTGATAATTAGAATTGGAAAGGATATTTTTGGAACTTCACATAATCTTGGCATCCATTAGCATAACTTGTTAGTTCAATTAAATTTCTATAACTTAATTAGGTATACCCTAAGCCGTCGAGTTTTGACGGGGCTTTACCTTCTGCATTTTTGTTGAGATTATTAGTCCCACATTTTTCGGGTTATCTAAAATCCTTCGGTTTATAATTCTTATGGCCTCTCCACTCATTTCCAATTGGTTTTGAGTTGGATGCTCATATTCTAACATGGTATTAGAGCATGCTATTTGTGTCGAGTCATTTGACCACACCTTTACTCCGCGTCACCCGATTTATTTGTCCACGTGTTAGACCCAACGAGGCTACACGTAAGGGGGCGTGTTGAGATTATTAGTCCCACATTGTCTGGGTTATCTAAGATCCCGTGGTTTATAATCCTTAGGGCCTCTCCACTCATTGCCAATTGGTTTTGAGTCGGATGCCCATATTCTAACAAATTTTTTGGTACTTATTCTTCGAGCACTCATTATGTGCGGTTACGGTATGGTCAGGGCATACTTGGAGTATGCTTATTTTTATATGTTGATACGTTTTATAAAGTAGGAAAACAAATTATAAAACAGTTTTATTACTTAATTGTTTTTTTTTTTTTTTTTTTTTTTTTTAAGAAGGACTGAACCTAAACAACCGAACTTAAAACAAGTCTATGTGTAGTAACACTCATAACATCGAAATTAAACAAAACTGATAAGAAATCTGGTAGACTTCCGATCCAAATTCCTTCATGCTTCCTAGAAGCTCCATCCTTAGCCAATCTATCAGCAATGTTATTGGCTTCTCTATATCTTTGAGTAAACTTCACTTGATTGAAATAAAACTTGAGTTCACAGATTTCCTTGACAAGACCAAAGGTATCCCATTGAGGTTGAACTTCTTCATTGCAAAGTTGAACAGCATAGCACTAATTGTTTGTCTTTATTTCGTTGTTAACTTCCTTCTTTTCTCAAAAAGTAAAGCAATTAACGGATTTGGAAGGGGAAGGTTTTTAATTTATATACGTGTCAAAATATAAAGATGGGCCACATACAATTGTATTTGTCCCCGATGACATCTTAGATGGAGGGCTTATTAGGCCAATTACTATAGGGATAATTTTTTTGGTTTTGGCTACATTATAGCTAAGACCAAGTATTATGGAATATTTTTTGTTATAATGTTCCTTTAAGCTAAGCCTTGGCCAGTGGGGGTGGAGATGTGCAACCTTCGCTGACCAACAGACTTCGTAAATAAATTTAATTTTCGCAATAAATCGATTTCCACAAAGTAACATATTAGGTGCACCATTTAAACTGAAAATTTCTGTTTTTAGGTGGTGCACTGATCATAAATTTGATCCTGGAAAGTTAAATCATATTGTTACAGTAAATGACTTTTTTCTTGGCCTTGCCTATTTCCCTTGTTTATGACCAAGAGAGTTGATCCTTTGTAATTAAAATATTGTCATCGATAAAGGCTATCATGTATTTTTTTTCTTCGCTTTGTATGCTTGGCAGTTTTCACCGTTTTGGTTATTTTCATCCTTTTTAATCTAATTTTATTTTTATTTTTTGATCTTTTTTATATCATAGAAATAAATCTATGGATCGCGTCATATAGTCCGAACTCAAATCAAAACAGAAAATTGGACCTTTACTCATTCGGAATTTCAAACTACTGAAAGGACAATGGGGTTTTGGAAAGAGGTGTTCCGGTAAACTTTTCGAATTAATATATCAAACAGAAAAATCAAAAAAAGCACAAGCAAAAAAGTTAGCTTTTTATGAAAGATTATTTTCATTTCTGATATCTGAGAATCATTTCTTCTTCTTAAGGAGTAGAAACATTTCTGCTCACATATCAAAACACCCTCTAGTTCCAAGCAATCGTTTAGAAAATAATTTCATAATTATGTTTCTCCCAAAATAAATTTTAAAACTGAGAAATCTAAGATTATTTTTGGGTGAATATCGAATCTCACAAGGATAAAGTCCACTAAAAAGAAAAAAGTTGTAGTTTTTGATTTTTTTTCATTTTTCACACTATGTTGTCTTTCTTCCTCAAAAGTGACTATTATTGATATCTCAAGAAAATGAGCGGGTTGAAAATCATCGGCTAATATATAAGGATAATTCACCTTGTTGACAATAATTACTTGATGAATAATTTAAACTACATAGGTTTGGTGGTACGGTAAAATATATGATTATAGATAATCATAAATCGAAGGGGATCGAGGAACAAAAAGTTTTAACAAAACCATTTGACAAAACATATTAATCATGAGATTTTATACATCCAACGGTCAACATTTTTAATGACATGTCACACAATATAGACTTAAGATGTGTGTGGCCCAATCAGATGGACTTAAACTTTTCCTTACTTTCCTTCTTCGTTAATCCCAAGTAGCACAACTTTGAGGAAATCGTCAACCCGGCTATATATTCAGGTTACAGTATATACATTCGGATTTGGCATTCTAAGAGCAATCACAATCATGGACGGGACTAAATACTAAAAACCAGACTAAAAGCTTAAAAAAAATTGGCTTTAGTGGAGGTGAAGCGCAATGGTAAAAGATTAAAATTTGGTCTGGCGGACGATATAACAATGCATGAAGTTAAGCGGGTGTATAAGGTGCGTATGGTAGTGAGGCGTAGGTATTGTGTACGTACACATGGGGCGCAAGTATTACTCTCGCCTGGCTGGGGCGAAAGTATTACTCTCGCCTGACCTGGATTAGTAATGTAAAGCATGACGGTTTATATTTTCATAAAGTATTATATAATTGGGGCGGAGACTATAACTACGCTTGGTGTGAGGCGTACATATAGCAACCGTTTTTCCTGGCGGTGTTTATAACCGCGCCTCATTCAAACGCTAATTTTATTAACGCTCCACACTCAGACGCTCTTTACACTAACGCCTAATCCCAGACGCTCATTATACTCACGCCTAATATCACACGCTCATTATACATACGCCTCACTATATTTTGATTTGGTCTGGGTTGACGACTAGATTTAGTCCCAAACCCTAGTTTTCCAGACTAAATATAACTATCGTCATCTCCATTGCGCTTCACTTTCGGACCAAATTTGGGTATAGTCCTCAAATTTGGTCGTGACTATGGTTGCTCTAAATGCTTGCTAATGCCTCATTTTCTTCTCAAGTTTATTCTTGTGAATTTAGCGTAAATGAATATTGCAGGAGAAACCTAAAAGAAAAGGATGAGCTAGGGGAAAGATTAAAAGCTTATGTGTCTACTTAACAAGCACGTGAAATGGATTCATGACAATTCAACAACATAGGAAAACCTGTGTAGATCAAATTAACTAAAATAAAACGCCATGCACATACCAAGAGTGAATTTTGAGCGACTTATGCGTCAAAAGCTTGTTCATGGCCATACACATGCCAAGAGTGATTAATGTATACAATCCTATGGTTGGCATGTTTTGTCAAAAGTTTTTGTTAAATCAGTTTGTTGGTTGATTCCGACCCATTATAAATTGATAAACCATTTTCATATATCTATTTTTATAACAAATTTTCATAAACATTTTTTCTTAATAATCGATTATATTTGATAAATGCTCTCAAAGAGGAAGGAAAGAAAGATGATCTAAGATATTATTTTTTTAGACCTCCATTATTTTTGTCTCTCTTGATAGTTTGGGGAAAATAAAATAAAAAAATCAAATTCAATTTTCTTAACCATTAATAGATTAGTAATGGTTACCAAACAGCCTCATAAACAGCCGATCAAAAAAAAAAAAAAAAAACCTCACAAGCAACTTTATCAAAAATATATCTATGGACAAGGTTGAGTTAGCAGTGAAAAATTCACCTACTTGAGTTAGCAGTGAAGATAAGTGTATCTCAAAAAAAAAAAAAAAATATATATATATAAAAAAAAAGTATACCTCACTTCATTAACCTTTTCTTGGAAATTCCTTGTTACTTAGATTTGATGTAGTCGTTTTCAGCTAGTTCCAAGAAGATTCACCATGGTTGTTGTTCATTCTTAAACGTGTCATTTGGGTGATACTAGAAAGCTTGGCCAAGATCAGAATGATGATCCCAATCTGATAATGATTATACCTAGAAAGTAAAGTGCCAAATTATAGAAAAAAACTAAATTAGATGAACACTATCACTTCAAGGTGTGCATGTGTAATGAGCAACTTCTAAGAAAATGGTAGTTTGTCCCACCACATTTGCCAAACTCGATTCTTATTGTTGGTGAAAAGAGATGAGCTCTAATTCATGCATAATATCAAACCACATCAAATAACATTAACTATGAAGACAAAGACATGCGCTTTGATTGTTTGGCCTATTTTATAAATACCTATAGGTGAAGAATCAAATCATGAATTATGGTGTCAATCAATTTAATCAAGTTGTGCCTTCAAAAATAAAGTATCTTTATTCAAAAATTAAAAATTAAAAGAATATAATTATGGTTTTATATGATTAAAGTGGATAAAAATTATGCATGTTCCATGTTAAATAATAATAAAAAAAATATATGGAAATTTTTATAGAAATACAAATAATTTTCATATCTGGACCTTTATATTAATTTCTGCAATATGACAAGTGAGATAATTACTGTATTACTTGACATATTAAAAAAAAAAAAAAAAAAAAAAAAAACTTACCCGTTGATAATTACATATTTTGGATTACAACTATCTTTAAAATGAAATTGATATATTTTTCATAAGGAGATTTTTTAATTTCATTAATACGTAAGAATGGTAAAAATAATGAGAAATACAGATATCTTGTTCAAAGACAAAAGCGACGATATCGAAAGATGGCTTGTGAATATGCGCAACTCATCATTATCATAATCATTTTCGGTAGTAATTGATTTTCAGCAAATTGTAAAATCACAACTACTTCCAATAAATTGCTATCGGTGATATATTTGAAACGATTATAACAATCAAATATGGCTATCTGAATCATCTATTTGGCTTACAAAATCCATTAGAGATGAAATATTGAAAT
The DNA here is from genome assembly GCA_023531295.1 of Papaver armeniacum. Classification (NCBI taxonomy): domain Eukaryota; kingdom Viridiplantae; phylum Streptophyta; class Magnoliopsida; order Ranunculales; family Papaveraceae; genus Papaver; species Papaver armeniacum. The sequence goes on along the minus strand of JAJJWW010018709.1, from coordinate 20,215 downwards.
AAAAAATAATGTCACAAAAAAAGCCTAAATTATTTTACAATTATACATGTAACCAAATATTTGCAAAATATCTAAAAATTTCAAATCGAATCAGGCATATCTGGATTACAAAATCGAAGAAAAATCAAAAATTTAAATCAGAAGGAAGAGATCGATACTCGAGAAGAAGAAAAAAAAATTAGAAAGTTTTTTTTTTTGATACGTATGAATTAAATCAACACATTGCTTCATGTTAGGTTTAAATAATAAATAAGGAGTACATTATGATCAGGAATCTACAAGATTGATATCGTGAAAAATAAGTAGTTATTGGAAGAACCATATATCCCATGAACAACCAATAGTAGAATCAACTCCAAAGCTTTCACAAAATGACTCCTCAAGTACATCCTGTAATTCTCAGAAAACTTTTCTTTCCGAACCACAAAACCACTTCCAGTGATGCGAGGAAACCCATCTGAATCAAGGCTCCCGATGCGATTGCATCTTGTAGAGACAAATTGTGCGTTGATCGTGCATAATTTAATATCGATTTTTCCAATCCACTCGGTAACAAGTGAAGCTTGCCATACAAGAATACATATATTGTTGCAACGATCATCTGCACAACCAATGAAAAGATGGTATATAAAAAGATTAAATATAATATTTACCACCATCTGCATAATAGACAAACATACTTGCATAAGAGAGCGGAGGAATTTGCAAGTAAAGAGAGTGGTCTTTAAATATATGATTTATTCTACTGTGTATCTTTTCCTACTTATTGTTAATTAATGCATGACATATAAACCGCGAATTACCACAAAAGATATTAGTTGGCAAAGCTTAAAACTTAATTGGGCATATTACCAAGAAGCTCACAAATATATGCTCTCATATTTTACACTAGGGTGTAACAGTTAAAATTTAACTTGAGTTGAGAACTATGTGTTATGAGCTCATTTAATTTACACTCATGACAAAAAAAAAATTGTATGATTAGGAACTTCTAGGATTTCGCCTCATAGTTGATGAAGCATTGACTGAATCAAAGAACAACTTTGGGTTTAAGAATGGAATTTACCTTTTTACTCTAGAAAAATTGTGGTGGAAAACTCTCAGATCTATCCGACTAATTTCAATGAAAAGTTGAAGTTTCTTTAAAGAAGCATAAAAACACAGCGAATCGCAATGGAGTTCTTGATAAATTTCCTTGCAACACTCCCACGTTGCGTGCCTTTATAGTTTCCTTATGCTCAAGGAAACAGAAAGATGCAGTTGTAAAGATTAACTTGGTCACTCACCGATTTCATAATTATTTTTATCTTTAAAATACTACTAAGTTGTGTTATTTGTAATCGGGTTGAGAATATTTTTACCATCGAGCCGACATAAAACCCAATTGTTGTGTAATAAAAAGATATCATACAGAACACGTCAAATCTGAAAACGCAGGGGATACCAAATACACCCAACTTTTTCGTTCGGAAACCTGTATAGACAAAACTTTATACGATTGCAAGTAGACCAACTTAGTGATCCTTGACAATATGTATATAGAGTTAATATCTCAACATCTACTCAATCAATATATATATAGACACGAGTTCCGTGAACCTGATTGTTAAGCATAATACTTGGACGATCTCGAAAATCAATATCCAAGATCAATCTAGTCGTATCCAAATAAATCAATTGGAACTCTGCTAAGTAATTAAACTTGTTATTTAATTTTCAAGATACGAATTCGACAAAAAACTAGTCTCGTAATCGATTTCAATTAGGTGGACGTATCTAGTTAGATTGAATACATACAAACCTGTGTAAATCCAATTATAATGATAAAAAAATATAATGCGGACAAGGAAAAACACAAGACACCAAAAAAAAATTTAACGACGAAACCGCAATAGCAGAAAAACCACCGGACCTCGTGTAGATTTGAACATCAAACTATATTAATCCGCTATAGAGTACAAACACTAGCCTACTATCAGACTTCAGACTGGAATGTAGTTGAGATCGAATCCACCCTCCAAGCAATTCAGTTACAGTCGGCGTCACGCTCGTTACGTCTCTTGAACCTCGCAAGGCTCTACGTAATTGATTCTATTATAGATGACGTCCTTTACAACCTAAGAGTTGCTTTAACCTAAGTTAAGACTTCTAATATCAATCAGCCTCTAACAAATAAGGTTTTTTTATTTTCGCTTAGATCAAATATCAAGGTGGGAAGTCTGTTCGCAATCGACAAAGCTAGCAAAACCCATAAATCTGGAACTTACGACTCCCGAAGAGCAACCTAGATTCTTAACCACCTCTCAAGAACAATCTTCAAAAGATCAATTAAGATCAGTTTTCAGATATCTATATCTTGAGGAATCACAAAGTCTAAGATGAATCGAACTTTGCGATTATAATTTATCTTGCCTAAAAGAGTTTATGAAATCCTCAATAACAAAAAAGCAAGATCAGGATACATAAACTATCAAAGTAAAGATAGTCGATTTGGCTTCATGAATCCAAAAGCAAAGTCTTTTATCCGTAGACCTAATTATGTTTCTTAGAGGAAACCTAGGACTATAGAGGACGACTCTGGAATCAACTAGGACACAAAGTATCAGAGATTGAATTTCCCAGTTGAAATAGCATCTCTATTTATAGATTTCAAGGACCACGGGTTGCATAAAATTCAAGCTAAGATAACTTGAGAATCAAGCAAACACTTTAGATCTTGAAAATTCAATAGAAGAATATACATAGGGAACCGGTTCTGGACACGTGTATAATGATTGTTTGGTTTGGCAAGTATGCCAAAGAACTAATTAAAGCAAGTTGATCTTCATTTAAACACCTAAAAATTTAATCATGATGCACAGACATAAGTGTTTGAGTGGTCAACAAAGTATTAGAAGTGTTTGAGAGAGTTAAAATAAGTTTTTAAGCATATACTAAACTTAAACTAGGACAGTTGGTACAACAAGTCGTGAACCGTTAGGCTTGTTCACGAGTCAGTGTGGAATGTTTCGTGAACCGGGTTCGTCAACCCTCTAGACTACTGAACTAAGTTGACCACGGTTCGTGAATCGGGTTCGTCAACCACTAGCCTTTAAGGAAAACTTTCAAACTTCAGTTCATACCGATTCGTGGACAGTCCCCAACTGAACTTGTGGTTTGCGAACTAGTTCGCCAACCCTCCTGTATTTCTGAAAATCAGATATCTATGGTTTGCGAACTAGTTCACCAACCTACCCTGAGTAGAAATTTCAGTAAGTTCAATATTTCTCTCTTATGATGTTTGAAACATTCTCGCATGATGAAATCATTTAAATGGGCAATTTTCAATTGATCCACAAATTAATTCACACAATAAATTGTTTAAAACTAATATATATAAGGATTGTTGAACATCTTTTCTTAGAATCATATTTCGAGATTTTTAACAAGACAAACTTGAATCGAAACTTCTTCTTTGTAAATCTACTAGAAGTCATACGACATCGTCTCAAAAGATAGAATGGTAAGATAGTAAGTAAAATAGAATGGTCCAGTCTTCACATACCTAATTCAGAAGTTCTCCAAATGTCTTCATCGAACTTCAGTCTTCAAGGGTGATGTATGATACTCAACTGCCAAATATTAACCTAGTATGAGACTTGACTTAGTAAACTAGAACTGAAGATATAGTTTTGATCATCTAAGATTGACAACAAGCTTGAGACAGTAAAACTTGTGGGTTCAACCGAGCAATGCTCTAAAAATTTGTATGTACATCCGAGGATATTTGAAACTAAGACTTTACTGAGAATGACCTTTCTCCTTGAAAATATTCTCATGTTAGTATGAATGAATATACATAATCCAACGGGACAAGAATCACTCAGTGACGAAGTTAGGATTGATTTACTAAAGCTAAAAAAAATATGGACTAAGGTTCAGTTCGTGAATAGGAATAGTACACGAACTTCCAACAACAGTTCACGAACTAAACCGCAAAAATGTGATTGTGCGCCTATTTTAGTCATGTTTTTATGTTTCCTCTTCTAGGAAAGATAGTTATTCTTTCATACACAATTTATTTCCATATTTGGCTAGTTTCAAAGTGGGTGATGTTGTTATTACTTCCTAATCCAAGTTGTATTTAACCTTATTTTATTAAGAGACAATTACAATATACAATTTATGCTAGTAAATATTTATTTAATTACTAATTCTAAAAACTGTGCAACTTAAAAGACTCTCAATATAAGGAGAGTCAAATAAGGATACTAGTTTACGAACTTGCTTAGAATCAAGCAACGTTAACCTAGCCTTGGTCGCTCACTACAAATAGAGGATTCATGTATTTTCACTAACTATCTCTTGGAAAACTGTGTATTCTGCATAAGGTTGTGAAATTATGAGTGTACCCAAGTACACCACAATCTTTTCGTTTTAACCTATAAGTTCGATACCAAGTGTGATCATCTATGGATAAAGTCGAGACAATACAACAAAAAGGTACTCACTTGACAATAGTTAAGATACAAGACCGATTGATTATAAGATCAATTTAAAGTGATTAGGATTAACGTCGAAGTGTATTTACTTTTAATTATAATAAAAAAATTATAATTGCGGAATGTAAAAGTAAATAACACAACATGATTTTGTTAACGAGGAAACCGCAAATGTAGAAAAACCCTGGGACCTAGTCCAGTTTTGAATACTCTCATAATTAAGCCGCTATACAAAGAATAAAGTCAACTTCTTATAGTTGAGACCTAGTAATCTACCCCTAGTTACTTAGTTCCCTCAGTATCCCTGCGCTTACAACCACTTGGTCTACGTGAATCCCAAGACAGAAATCACTATCTTGAGTTGCTTTACCGATGTAAAATCTTAAGCACTCAACTCCTTTTGATCTCCTTCCTAACAGTAAAGGAACAAAGCTGTTTGGTAACTATTCCAATAATCTTTTAGAAAAGATATGTTGAGTTTTGGCAAAGGCTTTTCCGTTTAAACTAGTGTTGATGGTGGTTTTTAGACAAGGGGTAAAATCGTAAAACCCCATGACCTAGTGTTACCCGCAACACATTAACTAAGAGCATTTAACTCAGGTGTAAATAATTAATAGGGGTATTTTTTCAATATACCGATTAAGGTTTTCAAATACGTAACCCTAATTCCAAAATCAAGCCGCACCTGCGCACCATGGCAACAATGCCAAACCAAGCCGCATATCGCGCACCATGGCAACAATGCCAAACCAAGCCGCATATCGCGCACCATGGCAACAATGCCAAACCAAGCCGCATATCGCGCACCATGGCAACAATGCCAAACCAAAGCCGCACCCTCACTGCGCACCATGGCAACAATGCCAAACCAAGCCGCATATCACGCACCATGGCAAACAATGCCAAACCAAGCCGCATATCGCGCACCATGGCAACAATGCCAAACCAAGCCGCATCCCGCGCACCATGGCAACAATGCCAAACCAAAGCCGCACCCGCGCACCATGGCAACAATGCCAAACCAAGCCGCATATCGCGCACCATGGCAACAATGCCAAACCAAGCCGCACCTCGCGCACCATGGCAACAATGCCAAACCAAGCCGCATGCTCGCGCACCATGGCAACAATGCCAAACCAAGCCGCATGTCGCGCACCATGGCAACAATGCCAAACCAAGCCGCATGTCGCGCACCATGGCAACAATGCCAAACCAAGCCGCATGTCGCGCACCATGGCAACAATGCCAAACCAAGCCGCATATCGCGCACCATGGCAACAATGCCAAACCAAGCCGCACCTCGCGCACCATGGCAACAATGCCAAACTAAGCCGCATATGCCATTGGCACAATGCCAAACCAAGCCGCACCTAGGCTTGCACCATGGCAACTATGTCAAACATGGCACGTACGCGCCAATGGCACATGCCAATATGCTCGCATGATGCGCACCGTTTTCAACAATGCCAAACCCTAACGCATGCCGCGCATGCTATGGCACATGCCAACATGCTCGCATGCCGCGCACCTTTTTCTATCAAAATCACCATGGCAACCACGCCAAACCATGCCGCACCCGCGCACCATTGGCAACAATGCCAAACATGCCGCACTAGTTTCCATGGCAACCATGCCAAACTAAGCCCACGCTAGCCATTGGCACATGCCAAATATGCGCCCTAGGCTTGCAAAACGTAGCAAAATCAGGTCAAATGGCCACGCATGCCAATGGCACATGCCAACATGCTCGCTAGCTAGTTTTTCTACCAAACTCACGGCCCTAACGGCCCCGCCTGCCATTGGCACATGCCAACATGCTCGCTAGCTAGTTTCCCTATCAAAATCACGGCCCTAACGGCCACGCATGCCATTGGCACATGCCAACATGCTCGCTAGCTAGTTTCCCTAGCAAAATCACGGCCCTAACGGCCACATGCCATTGGCACATGCCAACATGCTCGCTAGCTAGTTTCCCTAGTAAAATCACGGCCCTAACGGCCACGCATGCCATTGGCACATGCCAACATGCTCGCTAGCTAGTTTCCCTAGCAAAATCACGGCCCTAATGGCCACGCATGCCATTGGCACATGCCAACATGCTCGCTAGCTAGTTTCCCTATCAAGGTCATGGCCCTAACGGCCACGCATGCCATTGGCACATGCCAACATGCTCGCTAGCTAGTTTCCCTATCAAGGTCACGCCCTAATGGCCACGCATGCCATTGGCACATGCCAAACACACACACCGGTAGCCTAACTTGCAAACCGTGCAACCTACCACCAAGGCATTCCGCACATGCCAAACACACACGCTGGTAGCCTAACTTGCAAACCGTGCAACCTACCACCAAGGGATTCCGCACATGCCAAACACACACGCTGGTAGCCTAACTTGCAAACCGTGCAACCTACCACCAAGGCATTCCGCACATGCCATCGGCACATGCCAAACACACACGCTGGTAGCCCAACTTGCAAACCGTGCAAACTACCACCAAGACATTCCGCACATGCCACACGCGCCACTAGCAGCGCCACTTGCACTCAAGATGCAACCAACACTCGAGACATCAACACAAACGGGGATGCTTCTTTAGGGTTTTGGTTTGGCGGTCACAAAGATGCAACGTACACTACGCTCACATTAAGAAAGCGTGAAAAGGAATAAAGCGGTCAAATAAAAGAGGAAATAAAGGTGAAAAACGTTTTCACCCATTAAACCATGCGGTTACCACCTCCTCCCATTATTTCACCCTTTACTCTCTTCCTTCATGAGGCCAGTGGTACGTTTCAATCTCGACTTGTATAAATAGGTCTTACCTATTTCCACCGTAGAACAAGTCTCGGTCAGAGAAAATACTACACTCTCGTAAAGGCAACTTTGCAAGCTCTCCCAAAAGCTTCCACCTCTTGCAAGCTTCCTAAGCTTTCACTTTCTCGATACAAGTCGAGATACTACTCTCCTCAACACCTTTCTTTGCTTCCTCCCCAAATCAACCCTTCTCCTCCACTTTGTGACCGAAGCAAGTCCGGAACGGACATTTCTTGGTTTAGGCCGACTTGTACAGATTGATCTCTCGAATCTATAAAGTGCTCACGTGCAAGACATTTGTTTAGGGTTTGAACCAGTTTCTCACTCACCTACCGAATTTACCGAAATCTAAAACAATTTTTACCCATAAACAATTGGCGACCACAACGGAGGATTGATCTATCGGCTACAATGTTAGACTGTCGATCTCGTTCTTCGACCCGTATGTCAAGATGGTAGGGGAAGGACACTCGATCCGACTCAACTACCGCACGACCCTTGCTCACAGGTTGCAAAAACTACACGAGAAAACCGAGGACTCGCCGAAGATGCTATCAACGATTGGGGACTTGCTGACGATGCTACCAGCAAATCCGCCTTTTACATGGAGAGGGGCGTGTTCACAAAAACCTATGAAGTGAGTAAATTTAGACTGCGCAAGACATACGATCTGATTTTAGGCTCTTAGTAAAACCGTCATACTACCGAGTATTGTGCCTATGGCTAGCGCACACTTTCATAAAAGAAATATTCCTTTCCCAAAACATAATCGAGTCATTTTATCAAAACCATTCATCCCGTAAATAATCCAATATCCTCAAAAGCTAACATTTATCTATCAACCCAAGAAATCCAGAAGACAAAAACCATAAACTGTGCGCTTTGTTTGCCTTTTCAAAAAAAAAAAAAAAGGCCACCTACCCGTACGTGCCTACTTTGCACAAAAATAATTACCGTCACTATTGGAAGATGTTACTACAAAGTGACATTCGAAGAATTATTTATGATGAAGTATTTCCACAAGTTTATGAAAGGCATACCTATGGCTATGGTTTGCACCAAGACAAGAAAACAATAAAACAAATTGAAAGAGAAACGCCGGAGTACATAGTGAATAAGCTCGCCCACTTTATCACTACTGCGCTACCGCTAACACCATGACGTGATAACAAACATACGAGGTAAAAAAAAAAAGGGGGAGCCAACCCATTTCATGAGCATAACACTTTTTGGAATTTGAATAAGGAAAGGATTTCCTGTTTGAGCTACGTATGGGAAGAGGCAACTGGGCCCGCAAGAAAAGTCCAAGCCAGCGCCCATTCTAAGACGATCCAGCGCCTACCAGACGCGCATGCCAGAAGCTCCTACCGACGCGTATGCCGAAGAGCTTGCCAAACGTGCTTGACGACGCGCTACCGTGACGCACATGCCGTGCACACATGCCGCACGCGCATGCTAGCCGCAGCACCACACTCTGTGCTAACAGCTTGCATCCTTCCAACATAACATCTTGCGCCCTTCCAAAGACCATCCTCTCCCTTCGAAATGCAGGCGCCATGACTCTTAACTTCGTGATCAAAACCGTGTCATCTCTCGCACGATACACTTACGATCACTAGAACCGCAGCCGCTTCCGCCACCCCAACGGTTCTTCAAGCATTGAAGCTCCAACCGTCACCAGAGACGCTACTCCACCATCGTGGCAAGATACCGGAAGATCCTAAGAAGCCGACCTCCTTTTAGCACCGTTGATTTGATGAAAATACAAAAGATACTTCAAAGAGACGTGCGTTTATAGATGAAGAGGCTCGCGTTGCTCTTAAACGCCCAGTAGAAGGGGATAAGCAATCCAACTTCGTCACACGTAAAGATCAGAAAGACTTCTCCAAAATCGAAAGCAAAGGAAATCAACAACTCTCCCGAGTTCTGGAGACCCTTCTTCCGTCAGACCCGCACGACGGAACTTCTCCAACAAAGTCGCATGCGATCTATGATGAAACAAAACTTGTGTGAGATTCTATGTTTCTCCAAGGCTTAGCGTCAAGACATATTTGCACCCTCAACCGCACTACATCGGAAAGCAGGCGTTTCCATCCAGGGAAGCCGTTCCCAAACCCCAACCTCTCATAGGAAGCACGATCGATAGATGGAACAGGGGACTCCTAACCTCTGCTCTCTTGAGGGATGTCGAGTTTGACAGAACGTGACACGGTCTCCAACTTCAAAATGGTAACCGTCAAGGCTCTGAGAGTTGCAAGACGTTGTTTCAACGTTCTCTCCAGAAGTAGCTCCGCATCAACGTTCTCTCCAGAAGTAGCTACACATCAACGTTCTCTCCGTAAGTAGCACACATCAACGTTCTCCAAAGGCGGCTTCGCATCAACGTTCGCTTCAACGCCACTCCTTCCCCGCAAAGGGTCATGCCGCCACACTCCCCAGCCCGGAGCTCCACCGCAGTAGAGCAATTACTACAAGGATGGAAACACGTAAACCATACTTGAGGACTAAGATATACATGGGATCCTTTCACCGTCAAAGCTACGAAGAACACCCACCAAAAATCCGTACCCACAACAAGGTCCTCTACTCTTCAAGGGTGCAGCGCGCAAGAACATCATCACCTCTCTCAGTATAGAAGACGCCTTCAACACTTTACGAGGCTGCAAGGAGGATCCCGAGCCCGCACCATCCGAATATGTCATCATGTAATTTCGAGCATCCCACAGTGTCACATCCAGAAGAGTACGATAGGCTTATATCAAATCCCGTGGAGGGGGGATTCAAGGCGATATAATGAAAGTAGGTCATGCATGGAGACTACCAGCGCAAGATGCTTTCACTCCCCTCAACCAGCAGTCAACAAGGACGGATTCGAAGGAAGGGGAACGACTAGGTCATCCTCGTCGATAACACTGACGCATGCTCCAATAGGATATCTCTGCACAAAAGGGAAATTTTCCATTTATACAACAAGCGGCGGTAAAGTGTACGATAGTCCGCCAAAGAAGAAGAAAACATACCGAGAGAAATTCAACAAGAAGAACCTTTCTCAAACGAGGGAGATGATGCAGTTGCGTTGGGTTTGAATACGTAACCTTTAAAAGGAAAGGAAGCAATGAGGGACATAACGCTACCGATTTTTTGGCATGAACGATGATCTAATGGAAGCCGCACGTGAAGGAAAGCAAAATAAGGAAACTTTGTCATTCAAGAAACGTCTACTCCTCTTTATTTACATAAGTCACGCCGCAAGCACGGCCTCCAAGTTGTACCGACCCACCAATTGCGCCTCGACCGCAAGCACACACGACTTCTACACTTTGCGCCGGTCCCACCAAATAGCACACTCGCTTCCCAACTCACGCCAGCCTTCCCAACGTCGCCCAAGCCGCACCGCCCCACCAATTGCGCCGACCGCAAGCACACACGGCTTCTACACTTTGGGCTGGTCCCACCAGCTAGCACACTCAGTTTCCCAACTCACGCCAGCTTCCCAACGTCGCCCAAGCTACACCGGCCCCACCAATTGCGCCGACCTGCAAGCACATACTGCTTCTACACTTTGGGCTTGGCCCCACCAAACCTAGCACACTCGCTTCCCAACTCACGCCAGCCTTCCCAACGTCGCCCAGCCGCACCGCCCCACCAATTGCGCCGACCTGCAAGCACACACGACTTCTACACTTTACGCCTGGTCCCACCAGCCTAGCACACTCGGCCTTCCCCAACTCACGCCGGCTTCCCAACGTCGCCCCAGCCGCACCGGCCCACCAATTGTGCCAGCCTCCCGATTTGTGCAAAACTACCGAGGCAAGGATTCCAAATCATATTTATAAAAGGTCGACAAGCCTCCTTAAATTTTCCTTACGTTTTGTTGTTAATAGTTTGTCACCATCTTATGCTTACCTCGCAACAAAGCCCCTGCTTCGAGCTGCGGGGACTTAATGTTGATGGTGGTTTTTAGACAAGGGGTAAAATCGTAAAACCCCATGACCTAGTGTTACCCGCAACACATTAACTAAGAGCATTTAACTCGTGTATAATAATTAATAGGGGTATTTTTTCAAAATACCGCATTAGGTTTTCAAATACGTAACCCTAATTCCAAAATCAAGCCGCACCCTCGCGCACCATGGCAACAATGCCAAAACCAAGCCGCATATCGCGCACCATGGCAACAATGCCAAACCAAAGCCGCATATCACGCACCATGGCAACAATGCCAAACCAAGCCGCATATCATGCGCACCATGGCAACAATGCCAAACCAAAGCCGCACCCTCGCGCACCATGGCAACAATGCCAAACCAAGCCGCATACTCGCGCACCATGGCAACAATGCCAAACCAAGCCGCATACCGCGCACCATGGCAACAATTCCAAACCAAGCCGCATATCGCGCACCATGGCAACAATGCCAAACCAAAGCCGCACCACCATGGCAACAATGCCAAACCAAGCCGCATATCACGCACCATGGCAACAATGCCAAACCAAGCCGCACCCTGCGCACCATGGCAACAATGCCAAACCAAGCCGCATACTTTGCACCATGGCAACAATGCCAAAACAAGCCGCACCTCGCGCACCATGGCAACAATGCCAAACCAAGCCGCATATCACCACCATGGCAACAATGCCAAACCAAGCCGCACTATGGCAACAATGCCAAACCAAGCCGCATATCATGCGCACCATGGCAAAGAATGCCAAACCAAGCCGCACCCTCGCGCACCATGGCAACAATGCCAAACCAAGCCGCATATCGCGCACCATGGCAACAATGCCAAACCAAGCCGCATGTCGCGCACCATGGCAACAATGCCAAACCAAGCCGCATATCGCGCACCATGGCAACCATGCCAAACCAAGCCGCACTCGCGCACCATGGCAACCACGCCAAACCAAGCCGCACTCGCGCACCATGGCAACAATGCCAAACCAAGACGCACTCGCGCACCATGGCAACCATGCCAAACTAAGCCGCTATGCCATTGGCACATGCCAAATATAGCGCCCTAGGCTTGCAAAACGTGCAACTAGGTCAACATGGCCGTACGTGCCAATGGCACATGCCAATATGCTCGCTAGCGGACTTTTTCTACCAAAGCCACGGCCCTAACAACCCCGCATGCTATTGGCACATGCCAACATGCTCGCTAGCGGCCTTTTTCTATCAAAATCACGGCCCTAACGGCCACGCATGCCATTGGCACACAAATTACACTTTCTTACTACTCAAAATATAAATATAGCCAACATGCTAGGGTTGTCAAATTGTTTCTCTAAATAAAAGCAAACAATAAAGGTAAACAAATAAAATCTGTTTTCAGCTAGTTTCCCTAGCAAAATCACTATAATCATATTTATGCTACTTGCAATCCTAATTATCCCTTTTGCCCTAACGGCCACGCATGCCATTGGCACATGCCAACATGCTCGCTAGCTAGTTTCCCTAGCAAAATCACAACCCATCTCGCAGAAGCATTCCACCATCCTCACAGGCCCTAACGGCCACAATACCATTCTCTCATTTTCACCGCATGCATGCCATTGGCACATGCCAACATGCTCGCTAGCTAGTTTCCCTAGCAAAATCACGGCCCTAATGGCCACGCATGCCATTGGCACATGCCAACATGCTCGCTAGCTAGTTTCCTATCAAGGTCATGGCCCTATAACGGATTTTTAGGTCCACGCATGCCATTGGCACATGCCAACATGCTCGCTAGCTAGTTTCCCTATCAAGGTCACGCCCTAATGGCCACGCATGCCATTGGCACATGCCAAACACACATGCCAAACACGGTAGCCTAACTTGCAAACCGTGCAACCTACCACCAAGGCATTCCGCACATGCCAAACACACACGCTGGTAGCCTAACTTGCAAACCGTGCAACCTACCACCAAGGGATTCCGCACATGCCATTTGCACATGCCAAACACACACGCTGGTAGCCTAACTTGCAAACCGTGCAACCTACCACCAAGGCATTCCGCACATGCCATCGGCACATGCCAAACACACACGCTGGTAGCCCAACTTGCAAACCGTGCAAACTACCACCAAGGCATTTCGCACATGCCATTGGCACATGCCACACGTGCCACTAGCAGCGCCACTTGCACTCAAGATGCAACCAACACTCGAGACATCAACACAAACCGGGGATGCTTCTTTAGGGTTTTGGTTTGGCGGTCACAAGATGCAGCGTACACTACGCTCACATTAAGAAAGCATGAAAAGAAATAAAGCTGGTCAAATAAAAGAGGAAATAAAGGTGAAAAACGTTTTCACCCATTAAACCATGCGGTTACCACCTCCTCCCATTATTTCACCCTTTACTCTCTTCCTTCATGAGGCCAGGTACGTTTCAATCTCGACTTGTATAAATAGGTCTTACCTATTTCCACCGTGAGAACAAGTCTCGGTCAGAGAAAAATACTACACTCTCGTAAAGGCAACTTTGCAAGCTCTCCCAAAAGCTTCCACCTCTTGCAAGCTTCCTAAGCTTTCACTTTCGATACAAGTCGAGATACTACTCTCCTCAACACCTTTCTTTGCTTCCTCCCCAAATCAACCCTTCTCCTCCACTTTGTGACCGAAGCAAGTCTGGAACGACCATTTCTTGGTTTAGGCCGGACTTGTACATATTGATCTCTCGAATCTATAAAGTGCTCACATGCAGCACATTTGTTTAGGGTTTGAACCAGTTTCTCACTCACCTACCGAATTTACCGAAATCGGCAGAAACGATTTTTACCCATAAACAACTAGTAAACTCCAATGTCGGGTAAGATCAATCCAAATTAGTAACTTTGATTCGGATTCACAACTATCGGATTCAGATATTGAATAATACCACCAAATGACAAATGCCGATCTATACGACTATATGATCAAATCTAAGCCAATCAAGATGTGTGCACAAATCACGAGATATGAAAACCAATAAGAAAAATCTTCTTGCTCTAAATCTTCAATTGCCTTTTATTGTACCTGCACAAAAAAACTTGAATCCACTTATGATCAATCACACACAAAACTGAGTCTGTTAACAATGGATGATCACAAGTTGTCTTTAGATCTAAAAACAGTTCTAAAGATCCCGGCAATACTTTGATCTAGTTTGAGTGACCCTTATGTCAGAAGCGAAGGTTCTCAAGAATAGTCAAACTAGGTGCAATCAAAGTTTCAACAACCGTTAGTCAATCAAATCAATAATCGAAAACTAAAATAACACTGCAATTATCTAGCTTCCCACCAAAGATACTCGTAGAGCTTCTTGATCCCACAGAAGTCTTTAAACGAGCGGTCGTAAGAGATTTTGCCTAATTAGGGTACTTTCCCCTCCGGATATATAGACGGTTCGACCAGCACGAATGAAGTTTTCCTGGCTCGATTAGTTTGCAAGAAATGAAAAATCATCTATTTATGGTTGTTTGGACAACAAGGAAATTCCAAAACTGAAAATATTCTCATGATATTCAATAAGTACCTAAATTCAATTTTCAAATTTCCAACTAATATCCAACCTATAATTCCGAAATTTTTCATTAGAAAATATCTAATATTAGTTTAGCACTTAATATATAACTTTCCAAGAGATATGTTTTGATTGCTGGAAAATCAAAAACATATAATCAAAAATCTTATTTAAATGATTTCCAACATTTTGGTTTGGGATCACCTTGAGTATCAAGAAATATCTTTGAACAATAAAACATAAGAATTATATTCATGTTCAAATTATGTCGACATCTGGAACTTTCTTATTTAGCAAACCTTAATTCCAAACTCACACAAAACTGTAAGTAATATGTGAATGTTAGAAGTCGGTTTTTCTCTTGAAATCGGTTTTACCTGACTCCTAACATAGGTTAAGATCGGTTCTACCAAGTCTCTCAACATAAGTTAAGATCGGCTCTACCGTATATCCCAAACTAGATAAAGATCGATTCTACCATAACTCTAAACATAAGTAAATATCGGTTCTACCGAAGTTCTTACCTAGGTTTGAATTGGTCATATAATAGATCTTCATTGAAAATCGGACCAAAAAGCTTATTAATTTCTTTTCGATTACGAAACAAGTTTCGTAATTGTACTCCTTTAAATATATGTAATCAAACATAGTTTCCTATGATGAAATCACACCTATATCTAATACACAATCAAGTAACAAGTTACATAGATTACGTCGATGTCGCCGTTACGAAGTTGAAAAGATAAACATTATACTTCTTAATCAAATATTCCTCCTTGACACTTTTATCATAATAAAATGACCGAGTCTAATACTAGAGAATTAAATATAACCTCGCATATTATGTTTTCAATCTTAAACGACTTGAAAGTAAAGATAGGAATGAAAACAAGTCAAGTATGTATCACTAAAGTCAAGTGGAAGGATGATGTTTTCATTGATACGTATTCACGATCTTCATGGTAATACTTGTATGTCTCAACATTCCTAGACTTTCTAGTCTAACTTAAACGAAGTTGACTACAATACATTTAATCAAGCGACTCTAATTGAGTTTTGATACTAAAATATGACAACCAAACTTAACATACCAACGCTTGGTGGGTTCAACCGAGCAATGCTCTAACAGGTTGTTTTTCCACTACTTTTGTTCTTCACAACTAAGAGTGAGATTTTGAAGACTTTACTTGGGGATCGTAAAGCACATGTTAGTTATCTTCTTCTTAGATAGTTACTCAACCTATATTTAGGTAATAAAAATAATCCTTGTCTATTCTAGGTATTTCTGTTATATTATAAGACCTTTCAAGGATTATTGTTCAAAAACCCTAGATTTGATAGATTTCAACCTAAGATCGTATAGCGACACTAGTTAGTCAAAATCTAGACTACAAAGAAAACTTCATATAACGTGTCTCACAAATCCTTAAGCAGTTTTATAAGATATCTTTAAAATTATTTTAGTTGATCTTATTGTAGAATAAATTAGGTATCTCAATAAGTTTTGAAGAGAAAAAACCTTAATTCTCCCAGTTTTTTTTTCATTTCTATTTTTTTTTTTTTTTTTTTTTTTGTATTTTTCGAGTCAAACAAAAGAATTCCAAAATCTTGATTCATATTTAAAGACAAATGAAATAGGTATTTGGTGGAGGCATGATAGGTTTAAAGTCTTCAGTACGGTTGAAGCAATTCATAGGCCTATAAAGAAACTCAGCTAGGGGAATAAAACACGTAGAGTCTCGCGAGATTTAAGAGACATAAGTAGCAGGACTGAAGATGAATTGCTTTGTGGATCAATTCGGTCTCAACTACGTTCTAGTCCGAAGTCTGATAGTCGGTTAGTATTGTAGCAGCTTAAGAGAGTATGGTGTTCAAACTGGACTAAGTCCCGGGGTTTTTCTGCACACTATAATTTTTCATGTTAACAAAATTATCTATGGTTTGCATAACTTTTTACTTCGTATTATAATCGTGTCTGTTATAATTATAGTAAAATTAAGTGATTCAATAATCAACTTAGATAGTTTTTCTAGCTCAATTTAGATGTTGTACAGTTCTAGTACATACTATGTTGATATTGGATATTGATCTTTTAGATAGTCCAAGAAATTGTCTTATAGGTTCACGAACGAAAATGTTGGTAGTGT
Organism: Papaver armeniacum; assembly: GCA_023531295.1. Lineage (NCBI taxonomy): Eukaryota > Viridiplantae > Streptophyta > Magnoliopsida > Ranunculales > Papaveraceae > Papaver > Papaver armeniacum. The sequence continues at coordinate 3,287 of JAJJWW010018709.1, read as the reverse complement.
ACTTGATACCATCTTCCTTTTCAAAAAATATGACCGAAAATTTGTTAGAAAATTCAATAAAATTATTTTAATGCGATGGTGCATTTGAATTGGTTAAACGTAAATTTAAAGAATTCTTGTGCATGTGGTGTTTCTTATAGAGTCTCTTGTCCTCATATACATCATCAAACTGGTTTCACAGAAAGGAAGCATTCCCAGATTACTGAAATGGATAATACATTAGCTTTTCAATCTTCTTTACCTAAACATTTTTGGCATGACTCCTTTTTAACAACCATTTATGTCATCAATAGACTCTCTACTAAGGTTCTTAATTAACTATAAATCTCCTTTTCAGATGTTATTCAACACTTTGCCTGATTGTAATATTCTGAAAACATTTGGTTATTGTTATCCAAACCTTGAATCTTATAGACTTGATAAACTCAGCCCGAATCTGTAATACGTGTGTTTAATTTTGAGTTATATAAAGATTAATAAGGATTAAAAATGTTTTGACATTACTACTCATAAGGTTTGCATTTCAGTTCATGTTTTTTTTTTTTTAATGAAACTGCATTTCCTTTTGCTGATAGATCACAGTGTTATACTTCTACTACTTCCACTTGTCCTAAAATTTGTTATCACAACTTATATCATCATTATCATCTTCTAAGCCTATATCCTCCCACACCTGATCATGCATGTATCCTATACTTCACATGAATGACCCGTTTTCCACTTGATATTACACCTTTGGAAGACCCAATTTCAACTCCAACTCATGTCTTTACTTCTATTATCATTACCATGTCTAGATAGAATTTCTAAACCTAAGATTTTAATTAGCACCAGAGTTTTGTTTCTCAAATCACTACCAAGTATCTCAATTTTTGATGCTTTTGTTGAGCCTAAGAGTTTCAAAACTGCTTATAAGAATCCCAAAATGGATATTACAGACTCTGCATTAAGAATTTACTGCATTGATTGTAAATAGTAAAATAAGAATTGATACATTATGATCCTTCTCTGAACATTTTAGGATGTAAATTAGTCTATTGCTTTGTGATGGTGTAATGAAAAGATTCGAACTTGTTAACTAATGGGTATGATCAACTAGATGTGATTGATTTTGGTGAAACTTTTAGTCCAGTTTTGAAAATGACCACTATTAGATGTATCTCATCTATATCTCTGGCTAGAAGATATACTTTCAAGCAACTTGATATTTCAAAGAGATTTCTTCATGGGAATATTAAGGAAGTAGTGTATATGCAGCAGGCTGTTGGATTACTAGATCCAGATAAACCTGCACACATTTTTAAGATTTAGAGATCACTTATGGACTCAAACAAGCTCTCTGAGCTTGGTTTGAAATATTTTGTTTTCTCTTTTTGAGTTTGGTGACCAAGTGTATTTGTTATCATTTCTAATTTTCTAGATACTTACAATCAAGCTATGGTGACACTTCTCTTATATGTAGATGACATTATTCTTACCGGTTCTTTTACATCTTTACTGAGTTCTTTGATAATTTTTCATCAGAAATCTTATCCTATGAAAGACTTGGAACAACTGCATTATTTCTTACGGATTGAGGTTTCTTTACATCCCATTGATACTAAATTGCTACTTACATAAAATAAATATACCTTGAAACTTTGATATGCTGATGTGCAAACCATGCAGAACTCCAATTTCTAAGGGTCCTGGATTTTCTACATGATATCAAGGTATTTTACTTTCACATGTTATTGTTTAAAGAGGTTTAGTTGGTTGCCGATGAGTGCCAAATATTGCATATTTATACATCTTTTTATTGGCATTTAACTCATCTTTTGTGCTCTAGCTCTTTATTTTATCCCAAACCCGAAGTTTTTATTGTTTTCAAGAATAAATACTTGTACTAATTAATTTTGTGTTTTTAGGTAATAAATAAAGCTTGGATGTATTGAGAAGCCAAAAGAGCAGGAAATTGGTGGCCAGAGGCGTAAAGGCAATGAGAAATTCAGAAGAAATGTTGCTGCAAAAAGCAGCTGCAATCCGCTTGCACTCATTTTGCAAGCCTCTTGCAAGAGATACACTAGCAGCGGGCTTGAGATATTAGCTTTAAAGAAGACACGTGCCCCTTAGTTACAGATTGCAAGATGTTAGCGGAAACAATCATAAAGAACGACAAGATCCCAGATTGGAGTGCGGATAACACAATAATGAAGACTCAAAAGATTTTGCAAAAACTCCCTCAAGCTAAGGTGCAATATATCAACAGAAGATTTAACTCAGTAGCAGATCACATAGCAAAAGAAGCTCGTATAAAAAATCTTCAGCATATATCTACCCAAATTCAGCTAAGGATATCTCAATCTAGTGTGATGTCCAATATTTTTGAAAAGAAATATATTGTAAATCTGATGTACTTTATTGCTTGATTAATATATTTACTTTTTCCATCAAAAAAAAAAAGACACGGGCCTAGAAGAAGATTTTCCAAGAGGACCCAAGACCCAAACCCATATCGAGACCCAATACATCAGAATTTGATACACCCGTTCAACATCCAGAAGCTGATCGACATCCAACGACATCTCCACACGGCATCTGAAACATCCTCCCAACACCGTAACATCCTCTATTTCTCCCCAAAATCGACAGAAGAAAATATCTTCTCAATTTCTTCCCTTCTTCTACTGTACTCAAAGACAGAATCATCAATTCCTCCTCCAAATCCATGTCCCCCAACCATCTCTTCTCACAAACCGCCACTATAAACACAATCAAAACTTCTAATCTCTATCTCTCTCCATATTATCTTCTCCCTTATCAATAACAATAACCCTAGAAGCTAGGATTGAGAGAGATAAGATTAGGCTTAGCTGGAAAGTAAGCTTGCATACATGAATTGAAGAAGATATATGTCAGAAGATGTGTTTTAGTGAGTTGGGTCCCTCAAAATTGTCGAACTGAAGAAGATTATAGAGAATTTTGTGTATAAATAGGGCTTGCTGTGATATGTTGTAGGCATCTGAATTTATGTGGATCAAATAGTTATCTTAATACAATTGTGTTTTAATGATCTTCAGTATGTTCTAATTTCATTTGCTAGGGTTTAGATGAAACATGTTAGAGCATAGCTCGGTTGAACCCACCAAGCGTTGGTATGTCAAGTTTGGTTGTCATATTTTAGTAAACCAAAATTCATTTAAAGAGTCTCTTGATTATTTATCAGAGTCAACTTCGTATAGGTTTACGAGAAAGTTATTAGGATATGAGACTTACAAGTATTACGTGAAGACTTGAAGAATGTGAAG